>JAMJFZ010000056.1:7078750-8507500 GCA_026225945.1 Cricetomys ansorgei | reverse complement strand
CCTTTGTAATGTTTACTATTATAATTGTTTTAAAAAATATTCCAGAGTCGGATGCAGATTAAAAAAATTTACGGAACTGAGAAAAGTCTAGTCTGTTTCTAAGCAGTGCCAGCGTACATACCAGTCACCACAGAACTCCAGCAGCAGTCCAGTTGAGACTGCAGTCTCTGCCAGGCTGCCTTGTTCACATGGCTTCTCCAGACCTTCATGGTAACTGCTATTTGAATGTTTCATGTTTTGTTTCTTTTACATATTAGAGCAATTTTTCTTTTCATGTTTATTTAATCCCAGCTGTGCTCAGTAAGGCACCATAGAAACCAATGTGAAGAAGACAGATATGACTCTTACCTTCAAAGAATTTTCTAATAGGGAAAAGAGAAATAGTAAACAGGTAATTACAAATGGTTCAAAACGCTCCAAGTATAATTTCTCTCTTGAAAAAAATTCACAATTAAGGAAATATTTATGTTATACTTTTCTTTTAGAAAACTTTTTGGGTCTCTCTCTAGGGAATGGTAGGTGTGATTTCATGAAAGTACACTGTTCTGTATGAATTCTATATTTTTCTTCCTCATTCCTGCAGTTATGTAACTGGTTATAAGATGATAGATGGCTTATAAAATAGCAAGATCTTAATTCTCACATACATTTATTTATTCCAGTTGGATCATGAGGAAACTTATCATTACTTAGCACTGAAATTTAAGGAAGGAACTGTTAACAGCAATACTGCAAATGTGGAGGGTGTTGCTGTAAAATAAGTTCTTATATAGTGGGGTGTTTTGCATCTCAAGGTTTACTTTTATTTTAAAATATATAATTTGTTCAACAATTATAAAGAAATCCAGGACATATGTAATTACACATGCTATTGTTGATGAGAACGTGAATAATATCTAACATTTACTGAGTGATTGATTTTGAGGCAGAGATGTGAGAGGTACATATTTATCTTTAAAAAGAGACCAATGCAAGAGATAGTTTCAAGTGACCCTATTTTACAGAGTAAAGCATTGTTCTTTGCCCGATATCAGAGGGCTACGAAATGAAGAAGTTGGTTTGAAGCCTGGCTTCTGACTCCACAGTCTACACTCATCAACGTCTTGCAGCTTCTTAGTATCAGTAACTGCCGTTTAGTTCTTGTCTCTTTTCCTTTGAGAACTTTTTCTTTCTCTATTCTTTATATGTACCTTTTATTGACTTATTTTTACTTTTGCTCACTTATCCTCTTTATTTTCAAACTTATTTTTATGTATAAATCAAGCCAAAACTCAAAATTTCATTTTAATTTTTATAACTAATATCCTTAATTAGAACCTTAGTACAGAGAGTAGATATTAGTGGATATCATCCTCGTTGACTTCAGTTGTTGCTGCTACAGGCATCCCATACTATGAAAATCACTTCTCAAACTGGGTGTGATGGCACGCACCCAGTTTGAGAAGTGACTTTCAAATGCCTTTAATTACAGCCCTTGGGAGGCAGAGACAAGAGATCTCTGTGAGTCCCAGGCCAGTATGATCTATATAGTGAGCTCCAGGACAGCCAAAGCTGTCAAAACAAACAAACAAAGCCACTTCTCTACCTCCTTAACAGAGATGATAGCTGATCACAATAACTTAACCTCCTAAATTCTAATATCATTTTAGACTTTCTAACACCTGTCCTTCTCTCTGTAACATTGTCTAGTATTGAAATGCTGTTTTAAAAAGTGCAATGAATATACTGATCTTACATAGGAAGGTGATCCTTGACTAGACCTGTTAAGCATAACAGAAGAAATAGTTATAAATTCATACTGTATTAACACTACATTGGAGTGTAGTGATACCTGAAACTAACTCTCAGAAGATTTAGAGAAACAAAGAAAGGGGGAGAAAAGAAGGAGGGAGGGAACATTTGCAGGGTTAAGTAAAGTAAATATAAAGAGAGGGACAGAAGGATGCTTATGTGTGAGGTGAAGCAAATATGGTGAAATGTGAACAATGTGTGGAATTTAGGTGAAAAGTATATTGTTTTTATGTGTTTTGCAACTTTTCTGTGGGCTTGTAACTTTATTGGGAAAAATACATGAGAAAAACATTGACATTCCCTATTGTTTGAAATTTCCCTATATTACATTCCTCTAGCTGTACATAGCTGATAATTGTACTTTGATATCACAGAAAAATTATTGCATAATGACAAATTATAGACATTGATGTATGTGTTGATTTTATTATTCTTATTCTTGTGGGTTCATGGCAAAGGGCAGTTTATTCTTTGCTAATTCAATCCTGGCTCTAGAGGGTTTCAGCCTAGACCTAGAAGGCTTCAGGCTTCGTAAAATCTAATCTTCAAACCTAAACATAGATTTTTTCAGCCTCTGAGACTTAATACTGACTGAGCTCAATCTGACTAGCTATCTTCTGAACTATCTCTTTTCACTCTGAGCGGTACTGTGACTGTAAATCATAAATGGTTTGCTTCTGACTCTCTGCTTTCTCTCTGCTTATTCTGGATTGGCTCTGCTCTTCTTGGCTTTTCCTTCTGTCTGTGAATTGATTGCCTAACTTCCTAACTCTCTGACTCCTTCTAACTTCCTCTAACTGCTCCTTTTAAATTCTCTTCCTGAACTGACTCCTTCTCTCTGGCTCTTATCTGCTTCCACCTCCATTATTACCTTGCTTCCTGTATGCTTCCTCTCTCAGTTTCTTCTCTCAGCTTCCAGCTTCTCTCTCAGTTTCCTCTGATTGCTCCTTTTTATATCCCGAGAGTTCGGATTAAAGGCGTGTGCCACTATTTTCTTCTGAGTTGGGCTTAGAGGTGTGCGCTACTACTGCCTTCTGAATGGGGTTTAAAGGTATGTGCTACATTGAGTTTAAAGGCATGTGCTACCACTGTCTTCAGAGAATTCATCTGGATATCAAGACCTTTCAATGTGATACTTTGTTAGACCATGCTGCTGGATTAAAAGATTAAGTGTTCCTCTACAATAAATTTTTCTACAAAATATGCATTCAGAAACTGTATTTTTGAAATTTTGGAATTTTCCTATAATATTGTGTATACATTTTTTTAAAAAAATTCTTTTATTTAAAAATTGCAGTATGTAAGTTGATATATTTTGTATATTTTGTACTTGAAAATATCTAATATAGTGACATATCTAGATTTTTAGACTGTCATCTTGATAGAAGATGACATTCATACTTTCCATCATTTTATAGATGAGCAGCCAATGTAGAGAGGTAAACATTTTGCTCATGACTGTAAATAAACTCTCCTGTTCTCAAAACCGTACACTACTGGCTCCACTTTTCCATTGTGAGTGGGACTGACTTTCAGCCCATCATATGCTTATTCATCATTTATTTCAGGGATCTTCTGTTCTTTCCTCCTTGTTTCTTCCTGTCCTTTTTGATAAACTTCTAATCAAGTTTTCAAAATAGATTAAGTGGTGAACTAATGATAGAAAGATGCTAATGTGCCAGATTTTTGCTATTTGCTAAGAGTGTGACAGAAAAGATAGACACCATCTTCAGATAGCTTAAAATTCAATTCAGTGCCAGATGAGTATGATCTGCATTTCCTTCTCTCTTTTTCTTTCTGGTTCTTCTGGTACCTCTAACATTGTGTGTTTAGAATGTTGGTGCTTATATCTATGTTCTAGATGATAATTTGAAAATTTTCCAGGTTTTTTAATAAGTAGTATTCCATATTATTTAAGAACTTTATGAAGCATTTAGAAGCGTAACTAGAGAGATCATGAGGTTCCTCATGCATGGCCATCCTTCACTCAGTGTCTACCACAAGTTGGGCTTTTCAATCTAGTGTTTTCAGTTCAATCTATCTGTAAGAATGGTATACATACATACATGCATACATACATACATACACCATATACATACATGAACAGCTATGGGAAGACATTGGAATATTTTGTAATGCCAAATACAAATCTGAAATGGATAGGAACAGTGCAGAGGACACATCAACATAATACAGGCAGTAATGGAAGATACCCAAGGATAAGATCTTTATGAATATACAATAAAGTAAATAACAGCATGGATTTCAAAATATGCAAAAAGAGATTGCTTTTCTTTTCAGCATTCAGTGGAGGCAGGAGGATTACGAGTTTGAGGCCTACTTTGGCTATATACTAAGACTCTGTTCTGCTCACCTCCTTCCAGAAAAAGATTTGCCTGAATATTTTCTAGAATATGAAACATTTTAAACACACATTAAATGTCGATGAATGGAAGAAGAATATAAATGTTTAAGAGTTTAAGCACACTGTATACATAGCAGGAAACTGGAGACCTGAGGCTAATCTTGAGAATTGTTTTAATATTGTCTCTCTTTCATGGTACCTAGGCCACATGGATGTTTTAAAACAAAATCAAACAACAAGATAACAGTGAGTTGCTTTACACATACTACGCACAGCTCATTACGACTTGATAACACTAGAAATCATTTCTATACCCACTATGAGGTCTCTGACACTATCATCCACTTCATGCTATTTTAAAATAGGCTTAGAGTACTAGGTACTCAAGGATTATTTGTGTTTTCTTTAAAAGTTTGCAAAAGAAGCCCTAAAGTACTGGTGTTTGCTGTCTTCATAAAACTCACATGATCAGGTTCTTAGCATATATCTTTAATATTTCCTCCCATGCCCAGAGTTCACAAGCATTACAATTCTGTGGGCTTGCCTTTATGGAGCATTTGCTACTATCATTAACAAAGAACCTCATTGGCTGCAGAGCCTGACATAGAATCTTATTTGAACAGAACAGTAATTTTACGGATTCAGAATTCTAAATGGGTTGTCATCAAGGCTGTTGGAGGCCAGTGTTAATGTGTCTGAATCATTAAAACAGATTTTTGTAGACTGGGTGATTTAAACAACAATTCATATCTTATAGTTCTGCAGACATTAAAGTTGAGTACCAGATGACATGTTTGCACTTAGTTCACTAGTGTCTTTGATAAGGGTACCCATCCCATTTAGGAGGGCTCTACCTTCATGACTTCCTAAATAACCCTGATAATAGTAGTTAAAGATAGTTATCATTTCAATTTGAGGAACACATGCAAACATTCTGATAATTGCAGTGTTGTATAGAGATTTTGCTAGGAGAGAAGATGTAAGGGCTACATGCATTTTTGAATTATGGCCTTTTTTTTTTTTTTTGTCTTCAAATCCAGTGGCATAGTGTTATCAGAACTCTTCATCATTGTATCTAGTTTGCATCCTCTTTTCCTCTGCTTGCACAATCACACCATGATTCTGCTCTGCATCCCTCCTTCCTTTTTATAACCGCTGCCATGACAGTCCAAAATAATGCCTTAGTTTCTGATCCTTATAGAATACCTTCTTATGTATAGAATAGCTTCTTGCATACACCTGTTAGAGATATTAATACTTCCTTTAAGATAAAAGTTAGTATATTATAACTTAGTGAAGAACACTTTTAATAGAGTCTTTAAGTCAAAACATGCCTAGGCTTGAATCACTTTACTTACTGGATATGTGGTACTTGCAGAGCACTCTGTTCATAGTTATATTTTTAGTACCATTTAGCCCATGTAGCCACCTCTGCTTCCGGTTTCTTTTTTTTCCCTTTCATCATTAAAGTAGAGGTGCTATTTCAAAGGGTTAAATGCCAAAAGTGGAAGATTAAATGTTTTGTTTAGTGCTGGGCCCGGAGAAAGGGGCTAAATTACATTAATATAACATATAGAATAAAGCCAGATATAGTGGTGCAGGCCTGTAATTCTAGTACTTGGGAGATGGATGCAGGAGGATCCTGAATGGGCAAGGGCAAACTGAGCTGCACAAGAAGGTCCAAGCCAGCTGCACATGATCCAGTGCATAATGAAACATTGCTCTAAAAAACAAAACAAAAGCAACCTTATATTCTTTAAATAGAACAATTATATTATAATGAGCATGTGGCAAGCCTTGGATATTTTTGTGGAGCTATATCTACATGAAATGAACATGTTCAAGAATACAGTTTGATAACTTTATTCACACCTAAACCATAAAACTATCGCCACAGTCTAAAGGTTTCTTCCTGCCTTTTTGTGATCTCTTCCATCTGCCTAGCCCCCAGGAAACTATTGATCTCTTGTCACTGTAGATTAACTCACATTTTCTAGAATTTCCTATAAATGGATTTATCTAGTTTGTACTCTTATTTTTTCCTGGCTTCTTTCACCAGCACAATTATTTTGAAGTCCATCCTGGCTGTTGCACAGATTGACAGTCCATTATTTTCTATTCTTAAATAGCATTTTAGTATGTTGGAATATTAGAATTTGTACTTTCACTCTAATTAGTGACGCCTTGCTTTTTCCAGTGTTTTGGTTTTACAAATACAGATGATATGAAAATTTATGATGAATCTTTGTGTGAATATACTTCTTAAGTCACAGTCATAGAATAGCTAGATCATGTGACAGGTTGACTAGAACATATCTTTCTAAAGACATGCCAAATTGCTTTCATTCCCAACAGAAGTGCATTAGTGTTCAGGTTCCTCTATACTTTGCTAATACTTGTGTCTGGTTTTTCAGTTAGGCAGTCTAATAATTGTGCAGAGCCATTTCATTGTGACTTCAATTTACATGTTCCTAGTCACTAATGATGTTTGGTAAATTCTCACGTGATATTAGGTATTCACATGATGTTAATGTGAAATGTCTATTCACACATTTTGCCTATTGTATTTACTTCTTTTTTGTTATTTATTTTTGACATTGTATTTCAATTATATTTTTCCTTTCCTTTTTCTTCCTACGAACTCTTCCATGTACCCTTCCCCATTCTCCTTCTAATTCATGGCCTGTTTTTCATTAATTGTTATTGCATGTATGTATGTATTTGTGTATACATATTTTCCTAATATAATTTGTTGAGTCCATATAATGTTACTTGTATACATGTTTTCAGGCTGCTGACACTTGGCAATGGACAACCAATTGGTGTGCTTTTCCTGGGGAGAATCACCTCTCCCACTCCCAGCTTTTCTTGGTTGCATGTAGTTCTTTGGGTAGAGTTGAGGCTTTGTGAGCTTTTCTCCATCCAGTTTGACATGTTCATTGGTGACAATCTTGTTCAGCTCACATTTGGATGGTTATGTTGGTGAGACATGACAAGTATAGCTCTGTCATTACTAAGAGACACAATTTTATGGCAAAATCCCTGATCCTCTAGGTTTTAGGATATTTCTGCCCCTCTTCTGCAGTGATCCCTGAGCCTTAGGTTTGGAAAATTTTGTAAATGTATCCCCTGGGACTAGGCTCCATAATCCTCTATATTGATTGGTTATAGTTTTCTGTAGTAGTCTGCGTGTTGTAACAAGAAGATTCCTTGATGAGAAATGAAGACTACACTTATTTGTGTGGTTAAGAACCAATGTTTATAGATTGTCATTAGGGATTATGCTGATTTAGTAAATTACTAGGTATAGATTCTCCTTCAGTAATTATTATTTTGTTAATATTGAGTAGTTAGCTAGGTTTCCAGTACCAGGTGTGGTGTCTTAGTTAGGTGTGGTGTGGTTAGTTAGGTGTGGTGTCTTAGTTACTATTGCTGTGTGAAGCACCATGATCAAAGTAACTTGGTGAGAAAAGTGTTTATTATTCCACATTACTGTTTATCACTGAAGGAAGACAGGACAGGAACCGATATTTCCTCTTTGGGTTTTATATAGTTAAGTAACTCAGCCACATTGACCTTGAGGTTTCTTGTATGAATGAATTTTATGTATATGTGGGTGTGTATATGTTTGTATGCACATGTGAGAGCATGTCTATATGGATGTATGTGTGCGTACTTGTGCATGTACCTGAGTGTGTATGTATATGGAAGCCAGAATACAACCATGGGTGTTTGGTTTCTCAGGAGGCGTTCATCTTTTTTTTTAATTAATTAATTAATTAATTTTTTTGAGAAAAGATCTTTCATTGGCTCAGAACTCAATAATTAGCTTAGGCAGCATGGCCAATGAGCCTGTCTACTGCTGGGATTACAAGTACATGCTGCTACTTCTAGCTTAAAAAAAAGAAAAAAAAAAGAAAAAAAAGTACATTCTGAGGATATTTATGTCTTTAACCTTAAACCTCTAACATCTTACTAATTGAATTATTTCCCTCAACCTGTTTTTTGTTTGTTTGATTTTTTTGTTTTGATTTGTTTTGTTTTTTGTTTTTTGTTTTTTTTTTTTCAAGATAGGGTTTCTCTGTTGTAACTCTGGTTGTCCTAGAACTCACTCTGAAGACTAGGCTGGCCTCGAACTCACAGAGATCTGCCTGCCTCTACCTTCTGAGTGCTAGAAATAAAGGTATGTAATGCCATCACCAGGCTTTTTTTATGATTTTTTTTCTTTTATTTATGAGTGCTCTGTCTACATGTACACCTGCATGTCAGAATAGGGCATCTGATTCCATTATAGATGGTTGTGAGCCACCATGTGGTTACTTGGAATTGAACTTAGGACCTCTAGAAGAGCAGTCAGTGTTCTAAACCACTGAGCCATCTCTCCAACCCAACCTCCCTTGTGTTGTCTTAAGTTGAATTTTAAATTTTGAATTTAGTTTTTAAAATATATTGTGTTCTTCTGGGACTAGAGAGATCACTCAGTGCTGAAGAGCATTTGTTAATCTTGCCAAGGACCTGCCAGCATGCACATGGTGACTCAAAACCACCTATAACTCTGTCTGTAACTCCACTTGCAGGGGATCTGAGTCCCTTTTCTGAAAGCTGCATGCACCAGGCACACATATGTGGCATATATATCTCTGATAAAACACTCATCTACATAAAATAAAGTAATATAAATAGAGCTAAAATTCTTAATACAATATTCTTTTGTTTATCTTCATTATTGCCGAATTTAGTAGGCTCAAGTTGCTTATGATAATATCTTTTTAGTCTTTTTTGTTTGTAAAATGTATAGGGGGTTAGTTCTGTGAATTTTGCCCTAAAGTATAGCTTTACCAGTATTTCACATATTCTGATTGGTTTCTCTGTTCTTCTATTCTTTCCCCAACTCTACCCCTTCTTACCTCTCTTTTCTACATCCCTTTCTTTTTTTTTTTTATTTCTTGGATTTTTGAGACAGGATCTCACTTTGTAGTCAAGGCTTGTATTGAAATTACAATCTTTCTACCACAGCCTCCCAAGGACTACAATTACATAGAGCCTTGTCTATGTCTAGCCTGTATTTTCATTTTCATTCAGTTCAAAATGTTTTCTCTTTTTATTCTTGATCTGTGGTTATATAAAATAGTTTGCAAATATTTGGAGATTCTCTAAAGATCATTGGGTTGGTGATTTTTGATTTAATTTCATGAAGAAGACATATTTTTATGATCATTAATACTTTTAACTTATTAAATTATTTTGTGACCTCAAATACAGTCTGTCTTGGTGAATATTTGGTGAATATTCTAAGTTTATCTGCCAAAAAAAAATGTATTCTTCTGTTGTTTCACACAGTGTTTTTTAATGTCTTGATGTCCAGTTAAGTCCATCTTGTAGATGATTTGTAAGTTTTTATATAATCTCTTTGGTTTTCTATCTTCTTCTTTGATCAATTATTAAGAAAGAGGCATTGAATTCTGATTACAATTCTCCTTCTGGCCTTGAGTAGTTTTGTCATAGGCACTCAGTGACTAGTACTCTGTAAAATACTTCCTGCCAAGTCTCTGTTGTCCTTTGTGGAGCTTTTTTCCCTTTTGCTACCGTCTTCTGCTCACCTTATCCATCCCTTCGAGTTTAAAGGTGTGCTGACATTTGCTGATTCCTTTCTCTATATTGTTGCCTAGGAATTCTGCAGTCAGTGAGCTGAGGGAATTATCAGGCATACCTTGTTTTCTGCCACTTTGGTCCTTCTTCCTTTTGTGTCTTGAAAACCTCTGATTTATTTATTTTATCTAGTGAGCATTGAGTTAGTGGTTTTATGTTGTAGAAGTTTACTTTTAGTTCTGTTTAAAATATTGTTTTGTTCACTGTTAGGTGAGGAATATTTCCAGGTATTTCCATTTTGTATTGTCTGCAGGTGTTGGATTCCTGTGGGGGATGTTTGATTGCTTATGATCTGCACCTGAGGAGTTCTGAATCAATAAAAACACCTGAGCGCAGATGCTCAGGGTTCCACTGTCTGAGTATGGTGCTGGCCATGTTTGAGGTCTGGCAAGGTTTGAGCCTGTGAGAATGCCTCCTTGTTGTCTTTTTGCTGAGCCACCCCAGCAGCAGTGAATTACTACAGTTTTGTTTTTCATTTCTAGAGTAAATCATAATTTCACCCATTTTGCTAAATATGTTAATTCTTCATTTAATTACTTATTTTTAGCAAAAGTTATGGATTACAAAGCATGTCTGATAAGATAATCATACAGAGCTAACTAACCCTTATTACTCAAGGAATCTACAAATATACAGGCGGGTAGATATGTGTGCTTGGGCTATCATATAAGAAATACTTTTCAAACTCCAGTATGATGAGTAAAATGATCTGCCAACACTAAAAAATAAAGAATTTTGTATAGGCTTATATAAAATGATGATATATAAACTGTATTTTACCATGTGGAAATGGAACAATTTGGTATATATGTTTTTGTTATGTGATAAAATACCCAGTTTCATTAGGTTTTATCTCTTTTGCCTTCACAAAATTATGAGGCAAACACTAAGTAGCTTTATTTCAAACTATACTGTGGAACTTTCACACATTGCAAGTAGGAATGCACAACACAATGAGAATGACATTGCCACTTTGAAAAACTGTATGGCAGTTTCTTGTAGAGTTACTGTGCAACCCAGCAGTCCTACTATTAAATGCTTGCTTATCCAAAACAGAAATGTAGCACACACACACCTCTGAATGTTTGTACAGGTGAGATAAGTGGTTAGGTATAGGATAGAGAGATAAAGAATCCAGATTCAAAAGACTGTATTGTATGATTTCATTTATATGAACAGGCAAACTTAGAGATAGAAATCAGTAGCTAGGTGTGTGGTGCATAGCTATAATCCCAGCATTTCAGAGGCTATGTGATCATCATGACTTTGAGGACAACATGGGCTATAGAGTGAGACATGTCTCAAAAGAATGAAACGAGAAAAAGAAGAGGGGGTAGAGGGAGGAGAAAAGAAGAAAGAGGGAGGGAAAAAAAAAAGCCCGATTAGACCAGTAGTTATAAAAGTTACCAACAGTAAGTTACAAGAACATTTTTTTCCCTTGGAGTGATCAAATAGTTTTGTGTCTTAATTATCCCGTAGTCCCACAGCATGCAGGGGAAATCAGTTAACATAACAGATTCTTATTCTTAGAAAGGGATGATTACAAGATAGAATCTTGACTGACACATCGAAACTTGAATGGCATACAGTTCTCTACCCTGACATAAATTA
Organism: Cricetomys ansorgei; assembly: GCA_026225945.1. Classification (NCBI taxonomy): domain Eukaryota; kingdom Metazoa; phylum Chordata; class Mammalia; order Rodentia; family Nesomyidae; genus Cricetomys; species Cricetomys ansorgei. The sequence continues at coordinate 8,496,084 of JAMJFZ010000056.1, read as the reverse complement.
CATAATTAATGTGTTTCTCCCTTACCTAGACTCTTTGTAAAAACAGTGTAGTTAATTGAAAACATCAGTTTATTTTCTGAGAGTCAGTAATTGTGGCATGTGCTAGGCAGAGGATGCTTAAGCAACCAGTTTCAAATAGAAACCGTGGGAGCTGAGTCTCTAATGAGCTCCCCTAGGGGAACATTTCACACATGTTATCACAACTCACTGCTGGAAGAACTAAGTGCATTCAGTGTGACTACATTGGGAAAGACTCTAGAAACTTATGCCTGATTTTTCTTGGCTTTGCCTCCTGTCTTTTACCCTTTGTTGATCTTGACTTGTATACTGCTGCTGTAAGAAATCATAGCCACAAGGATGGCTGTTCATGAATCCCTAGTAAAGTATTGATCTGAAGGCACTCAGAAGGAATTTGATACAGCCATATGCATTTTTAAGACTCATAAACTTATGTTTTTTAAACAGCAAAAGCAAAAAAAAAATCCAATTTACGTGTTGTTTTAAATGTATTTACAAAATAATTAAACATTCTTATGAGTTCTAAAAATGTTTATTCATGATTACAACACTGTCTTTTGGATAAGTTTGGCATCAAGCAATGTTCATTAGATTCTGGTGTTAAGTAGTTATGTGTAGGTGTAGATGTAAGCATTGGTTTGTTAATTATGCTTGTGGGTTCAAGGCAAAAGGCAGTTTATTCTTTGATAATTCAATCCCCAGTCCTAGAGGGTTTCAGCCTCTGTACAATCTAATCTTTAAGATCCAGCCAGGACCTAGAACACTACCTCATCTGTCTAATCTGCAAACCTAAATCTGATGTTTCAGCCTCCAAGACTCACTACTGACTGAACTCACTCTGACTAGCTAGCTGTCTTCTGAACTACTTTTCACTCTGAGCTCTCTGCTTATTCTTGACTGGCTTGATTCTTCTTAGCTTCTCCTTCTGTCTGTGAGCTGATTGCACTCAAACTGCCTGACTGAACTAACTCTGCTTCCACCTCTGCTTCTACTTGGCTTCTCTCTGATATTTGCCTCTTGTCTACTTCAAGTCTGCATCCACTTAGCTTATCTCTCTCTCTGAGCTCTTCTTCCAGACTCTGTTTCTGCTCTCTGCTTCTCCACCCTATTCTCCACTCTGAACTCTGCTTCTACTCTCAGGATTAAAGGTGTGTGCCACCACTTCCTTCTGAGTTGGAATTAAAGGCATGTATTACTTTGTCTTAACCACAGAAATCCCTTTCACCTAGCATTAGCAGAGAGGACAGGGTTACTTTGATTAGCATTCTTTCTGCATTCAAGCTGGATCACACAGGCCTCTAAATGTGTTCCCTTGCTAGAGCAGCCAAGCTGCTGGATTAAAGGATTAAATGTTCCTCTACAGTTACAAATTTTTGAAAATAAATTATTTTAATTGGTAATTTTTCTCTTGGAAATATTATAGATTGCTCTGTTTCTTTTACCTTAAATAGTAATGTTAATTCTTTTATATGTGACATGTTATAGGCCATGATTTGATGAACTGAAGATATAGATGGAATCTTTGAATGTCATATATGTAGAGAGAGAATTCTATAACAGCTGATGTTATAGAAATTGGAGAGAGAAATTAGTAGAAGGCTACTGCTGTGCTTTAAGCTATATTTTAATCAAGCCACAATTAGAAAGTTGTTGCAAAGAGAAAACTCTGAGATCAGAACAACTTTTCATTTTGTATAATCTACATAGATAGCTTAGTAAAACAAATAACTTTGATTACAATATATCATCCTAAAAATCTCTATACTGTACATGTACATGTAGCCTATCTCTTTTCCATGCTATCAGTTTTCTAAGAAACTTACCTCAGCTTTAGTGGTACCATTGTTAGAACTGGAAAAATCCTGCATGTTTTGAAGGTACCTCACTATCTGCTTCTTGGAGCCAGTCTCCTAACTGACTAGCTTTGCTTTCAGCTTTCTATGCATCTTTAGTCACAATAGGCAGCTTACACTCTAGACACACCTGATATTTTCTTTTTCTATGCTTTTATTTTATTTTATTTTACTTTATTTTATTTTCATGTGTGGGTTTTCATGCTGTTTCTGCATTAAATGATTATCCCAATTCTTTCAAACTCTTTTAGAAATGTGTCAGTGCTCTAGAAGTCCATCAACATTTGTTTTTCCCCTTAGAAATATTACTGTATATGTTGCTTCCTGTTTCTGTATGTTCTCACAGTGTTTAACATATCTTGAGTGTTGAGTTCTTTTTTTCTTACATACTTTCAGGCACTTATTTCTGTATTCCTGTTCCCTGGGTCACTATCTGGTATATGCTACTGGGTCTTTGAGATGTGACACTGAATGAAGGAAAGAGTAGAGGTGGGGGCTTCTATGGATATTTCCTCTTATAATTTTATATTTTCCTTTCTTTTTACTTCTGTTTTATTCCTCAGAAGGATGGGATGTGTCCTAAATTTGCTTGGGAATACAGAAGTGAACTCTGTACTCAGGAGAGGAGTGAGATTTATGTTCTCAAAATGTGTTTACATGGCATTTGTTGAACAGCCATGTTTTGGCAGATGAGTGATTATGGAGTGATACTCACTCACATGCCTGCTGTTGATATGCTTGTCCTGTGTATTTAGTCTGCTCTTAAATTTACTTATGTTTATAAATACACAACTCCTTCAACATTTCTCTAGGAATTAAAAATGCGTATTCTATACCCATTTCTTTTCTAAAATGACCTGTTTTCTGTAGCCAATCATGGTTTCTATTAATTTACCAAAACTAGATACATCTAGAGCTTGTGGTGGCGGCACACACCTTTAATCCCAGCACTTGGGGAGGCAGAGGCAGGTGGATCTCTATGAGTTTGACGCCAGCCTGGTCTACAGAATGAGTTCCAGGACAGCCAGAGTTGCAACAGAGATACCCTGTCTCAACAAACAAACAAAACAAACAAAAAAGTGTATCCAGTACAAACATGAGCAACTGAATAAGTTGATTCAAGCTTTATTTGTATTGCATTTTAATAGAAGAATTTGTTAAACTTCTTTAATTTGTTAAATTTAACTTAATTTGTTAAACTTCTTTATATTTATTTGGTGACTTTTAAGTTTGTGAGGGCTTTCCTCTGTTCTAACCTTCTTTATCCTTTGAAATTTGTGAGTGAAATAATCATCATTTTATGAATGACATTTATGTTTCCTTATATGTTCTGGGTGTGCTTGTGTGTGTTAAATCCAGATGTAGATATCAGATATTGTAGAAGAATATTTAATCTTTTAATCCAGCACCATGGCTGCTCTAGGGTAGAAAGAATCGTAGTACTCCTCTTTAATCCCAATGTAGCACATACCTTTAATCCCAATTCAGAAGGCATTGGTGATACATGCCTTTAATACCAGCACTTGGGAGGAAAAGGCAGAGCCCAGAGGGAGAAGAGAATTGAGACAGGGTTCTTTCAAAGTTCAGGGAAGGAATCAAGGTAAAAGCAGAGTATGGAATCAGAGCTCAGAGAGAAGTGAGGTGGAAGCAGACAAGAGGCAGAGCTCAAAGAGAAGGGGAGAATTAGTTCAGTCATGCAGTTGGAGTGCAGTCAGCTCACAGTCCAGTTCAGCAGGAGAAGCTCAGAAGAGCAGAACCAATCCAGAATAAGCTAAGAGAGAAAGTAGATGATTTATGATTTACAGTTCAGACAGAAAACAGCTAGTCAAGAGTGAGCTTAGTCAGGAGTAAGTCAGAGGCTGAAATGTTCTAGGTTTAGGTTTGAAGATTAGATTCTATGGAGTCTGAAGCCTTCCAGGTCTAGACTTAAGATTAGATTGTACCTCATTCTTACTTGAACCCCCGCAAATAAAAATACACCTACAAGATCTCTTCCTTAATTGCTTACCACATCTTTGATTTTTTTTTTTTTTTTAATTTTAGAGAAAGGTTTTTTTCCTGAACTTGAAGCTCACTCTTTGGTCATGCTGGCCAGCCAACAAGCTCTGATCCTCTCTTGTCTTTACCTTCCCAACACTGGGATGAGGGCATATATTGGCTTAACCTGCTTTTTTATGTGAGTACTGGGTATCAAACTTGGGTTTCAAGCATTTTACCTACTGAGCCATCTCCTCAGCCCTGATTTCTTCTTTTTGCCTTCCCCCTTGAAGTTTTCTCCATCGTTGCCAACAGATGTATACTAAACACCAATTTTCAACTATGTCTATGTAGTTAAATATTGAAGCACACATACAGGCATACACACACTCATCTTGTTGCCTGAGTTGGTCTGAGTTGTGTTTTTCTGTACATTCTTCTTATGCCCCCTTACAAGTCTGTATTTTTAGGGAATGGGCTCAGTACTCTGAATCTGAGGTAATATTCTTGGTTCCATGCACTGCTTCTTTTTATACTGACATGTTTTGTGATTGCCCTTTGCTGTTACTGAACCAGTACTTTCATGTTCACTATCATCTCTGCCAACAGGATACCTTCTGCTGCTACAACATTCTGATCTTCCTGGAAGTTTAAGTATAATTAGTTTTTCATGTATCATATTAATTTGCTATACGATGGACCTGTGTGAAAGGATACATACTGGAATTAATACTGGTTTGATTTTTGCTGTATTATCTTACTTTAAATTTTTTTTTTTAGATTTTTAAGTATGTTTTAGGGTATTTTCTTGTTTGTTTCTAAGTTGCAGCTGCTTTAAGTGCTTTATACAAACATCCAAGAATTTTTTATAACCGGAAAACAAAAGGGAAGAACTGTAAGTTTTGATAAAACTTGATGAATTTTATTACAACTATTTGGTAATAAAAGTCAGCATGATTTCAAGAACTTAAAATCCAGTATGATAAAAAACATGAAGACAGTTGTAATGCGATTGTTCTGTCAAGTCATTGCCTAAAATATTTTATGGACTGAAAAGCTACTTATTTTCATTTTTAAGGCTCTTTTCGTTTGCTTGACTTTTATATAATGAAATCACTTGCTATGTGCCTAATTCAAGATACCCACTGCAATCCTCATTCGTAAAATCCAGTTTTCGGATAGCTTTTTCAATGCTCCAGTCTTTGAAATATTTTCTTTTCTGTGATATTATGATAATTGTTTACCTGATAACTAGGAGGCTTTTTTAAATTAAAATGCTGCAAGGATTTCAGCAAGTTTTTGGCTGGTAGGGCTGTCATTATAATAGTGTATTAAGTATCCATTTCAAAGAAGAAATCAGAGATGGATAGGATTTATGCGCTTTATGTGCCTGTTTTAGAAAGTATTGCTCTTCTAGAATAAGGTCAAGATGGGTCTCTGATCAGTATCAGAAGAAGAGGGGAATCTATTTTCAAACTTTTTAAGAATTCAATTGTTTTTGAGAGCACAATATCTGTGGTGTATCGATCGTCCGGGTCTCGTAGTTAGTCAAAGGCTATCTCCTTTGACTCACCCCTTAGCATGGTGTCATCCTCCTTGTTGTGATAGATTGTTACAATCTCAGGCAGTGTAATTACACACTAGCCAAGTGGGTCATTTATTTCTTTACCTTCACCATTTACCAAAAATCTCCTTTATCTTTGGGAGCCAGATCTTTCTTTTGCAGTAAAAGCAAAATAATGGCACATAAAACATTAGATGTAAGAGCAAAGCACATTAAAATTATGAAGAGAATTTATGGAGAAAATAACTTTTAAAAAACCAAACTGTTACATGTATGTAAAACACTCAGAGTATTTGACAGATAATAAACATAACCCACGTTGCTTATTATTTTTATTAATGTCAGTGTATGAATTTTTAATGTTTTAGGGAAATGAAATATATAGATACTTTGCCTTGTTTTACTACTTACAATGTTTAATTTATTTAACTGTTAAAAAATAACCTTAGCTTTCAAAGAAAACTTAGCATGGATTCACTCATGAACTCTTGAACTTTGCTTATTAACAGCATGTTAAATAGATTCATTTATCAGAAATGATGTAAGGAATGGGTTTGATCTTTAATCCATGTTCATCAAGAACTTTACTTTTTCCCTATATTCTGAGGTATGTTTTTCTGTAATTATTAAGAGTATTGATGTTTTTTTAACTTTACATATAAACACAATGTTAAAGGCTTCCCCATATAATTAATGATGCATAGTAATACTAAAAGTATAAGACATAGAAACCATTAGTGGACTGTTATATTTTCTTATATCATGTAGAAACATTTAAAAATTTTTATGATAGTTTCAATTGTACATGTTTATGGTAAAATAATATTCTACCATAATACATGTGTACAGACCTGATGATCAAATCAGGGTAATTAGTATTTCTAGCTCCTAAAACTTCAGAAAATTACTTTAACAGATAATAATTTTATATCGTAGTACTTGTTATATTTCAATATATGTTTACAATTAATACTGATCAAACTGAAGGGATAAAAATTTTTATTTTTTTGCTTTAAGAGTTTGATGCTTTCTGTTATTCATCAAACCTATAATGAATTATTATGAATTATACTCCTTCATTGTGCTGTAGAATACTTGTTACTTCATGTTTTGTTCATAATTACTAATTATGAAGAAAAATAGATTGTATTTTATTTAAAAGTATGTTTACATTTAAAATCTATTTCATCTTAAAAACAAGCAAACAAACATTTTTTTCCTGTATATGGAATCTGTCCTATTTTTTCTTGATTTTGTTTATTTGTTAATACTATTCTTTCTGCATGTACTTTTTTATTGTGTTCTCCCTGTGTCCTACTTTTTATTGAAAGTCTACAGTGAGTAGATTTTGCACCTCTAAGTCTGGGTCTTTGCATCCAGCGAGCTCTGATAGTACCGTAGTGGGTACCACTCATTAGGCTTATGTGATATATGTTTAGCTTTTTAAATGCTTAATATATCCTGATAAAACTAGCAATTCCTCAACTATTCCTACTTATAATACTTTCAAAATGTGTTATGTATGATGCTTATTTCTATATTCAGTCAGTCCTTGTAATAATTGTTATTGTAGTGTTTGCAACACTGTTCAAACATTGGGTAGCTAATAGAATGTAAAGTATACTGAGATCTCTACCTTCTTGGCGCTTATATTTTGTATTGCCTTCTAATGCACATTAAACATTCACCTATACTTAGTATGATTTGTATACGTTCTGTACCAAAGGGGCTTTTTATTTGAAAAAAGTGGTGTTAGGAATTTTTAAAAATTATTTTGTATTGTTTGATAATTTTGTACATGCCTGTGATGTGCCTTGATTAAGTCCAATTCCCTCGTTTTCCCCTCTATCTTCCACATCATTATTTCTTACCAATTTCATGTGTCCTTTTTTTTTTTTTTTTTTTTAACCCACCGAATACACTTATTGCTGCCTACATGTGCATGTAAGGACCATTTACTGGAGCATGGGTAGCCTCCTGGGGCCTGTATCCCTAAAGGAAACTAATTCTTTTTCTTTATTCGGTATTTATGTGGCTTCATTATCTGGGTAATTGTCGCCTTGTAAAAGGAATTGAACATTGTTCATTCTGTTTCTATTTTGTGGAATAATTTGAGAAGTATTTGTGTTATTTCTTTTTTGAAAGTCTGGTAGAATTCTATGTAGAATCCATCTTGCTTTGGCCTTTATCTTTTGTTTTGGATGGCAGACTAATTACTCTTTCTGTTTCACTAGGGGCTATAGGTCTGTTTAAATTGCTTGTCTGATCTTGATTTAGCTTACTAAATGGAAAATATTGAGAAAATTATCAATTTCTTTTATATTTTCTAATTTGGAAGAGTATAGGTTTTTAAAACAAATCTGTATGATTTTCTGTATTTTCTCAGTTTCTCTTGTTATGTCCTCCTTGCCTCTGTTTTGTTAATTTGGTTCTTCTCTATCCTTTTAGTCAATATGGCTAAGAATTTGTCAGTCTTACTGATTTTCTCAAAGAACCAAATCTTTTTTCATTGATTCTTTGCATTTTTTGTCTGTTTCTGTTTCATTGATTTCAACCTTGAGTTTGATTATTTCTTGCTGTTTACTCCTTTTGGGTGGTATTTCTTTTTTTATCTAGAGCTTTTAAATTTATTATTAAATTACTAATATAAGATCTTTCCGATTTTATTTATGTAGACACTTAGTGCTGTGAATTGCCTCTTAGAACTGCCTTCATTGTGTCCCCTACGTTTAGGTATGTTGCATTTTCATTTGTATTCAATTCTAAGAATTTTTTTATTTCTTTCTTAATTTCTGTCTTGACCTATTTTTCACCTGGTGGGGAGATGTTAAGTCTCCAAAAGTTTGTAAATTTTCTGTTGTTTCTGTTGTTGGTATCCAACTTGAATCTATAGTGAGTTAGATCGGATGCAGGGTGGTATTTCACTTTTCTTATACCAGTTGAGTCTTGGTTTGTGTCCAAGTATGTGGTTGTTTTGGAGAAAGATTTAAGTGTTTCCGAGAAAAAGGTGTATTCTTTTGTGTTTGGGTGAAATGTTCTGTTACTGTTACGTGAATTTGGTGTATGATGCCGTTTAGCTCCAGCATTTCTCTGTTTCATTTTTGTCTGGATGCCTGTCTGTTGGCGAGAATGGAATATCTAAGTCTTTCACTACCACTGTATGAGGGTCAGTATGTGATTTAAGCTCTAGTAGTGTTTCTTTTATAAACTTGGGTGCCTGTGTGTTTTTTGCATAGATGTTTAGATTTGCAGTGTTCTTTTGGTGGAGATATTTCCTTTGATGAGTATATGGTCTTTCCCTGTCTCCTCTGAAAAGTTTGGCTTGAAATTTATTTTATCAGATATCAAAATGCCTACACCAACTTGCTTCTTGGGTCCATTTCCTTGGAATATCTTTTTCCATTCTTTTACCCTGAAGGGATCTCTATCCTTGGTGTTAAGGTGTATTTCTTGGATGCAGCAGAATGATGGATTCTGTTTTCTAGTCCAGTCTTTTTATTTGGGAAATGAGAGCATTGGTGTTGAGAGTTGTCAGTTATGTTTGTTAATTCCTGCTCTTTTGTGTTGAGGTGTCGATTTTTCTCCCTCTTAAATTGCTAGTCTGAGATTATTTATTCCTTGTATTTTCTTGGGTGTAGTTAATCTCTTCAGGTTGAAGGTTTCCTTCTAGAATTTTTGCTAGAGCTGTATTTGTGGATAGATTCTGCTCAAATTTGGTTTTATTGTGGGGCGTTTTTCTTTCGTCATCTATTTTGATAGAAAGTTTTGCTGAATGTAATAGTCTGGTTTGGCATCTGTGGTGTCTTAGAGTTTGTAGATAGAATATCTGTCTATGTCCTTCTGCTTTTAGAGTCTCCATTGAGCAGTCAGTGTTATTTTAATAGGCCTTTATTTATAAGGTACTTGGATTTTCTTCCTGGCAGCTTTTAACATTCTTTCTTTGTTCTATACATTTAGTGTTTTGATTACTATGTGTTATGGGGAATTTCTTTTCCAGACCAGTCTATTTGGTGTTGTATACTTCTTTTACTTTGATAGGCCCTTCCTTCTTTGGGTTAGGGAAATTTTCCTCTATGATTTTGTTGAAAATATTTTCTGTGCCTTTGACCTGGGTTTCCTTTCCTTTCTCTATTTCCATTATTCTTTGATTTAGTCTTTTCATAGTGTCCCAGATTCCCTGTATGTTTTGTGCATGGATTTTTTTTTTTAAGATTTTAAATTTTCTTTAACTGAAACATCCATTTCTTCTATCTTGCCTTCAGTGTCTGAGATTCTCTTTTCTGTTTCTTGTATTCTGTTGGTAAGGCTTGCCCCTGACGTTTCTGGTTGAAGTTTTAAATTTTTTGTTTCCAGTTTTACCTATTTCAATTTTCTTTAATGATTCTCTTTCCCCTTTGTGTCTTAAAATGTTTTCTTCATTTCATTCCTCTGTTTTGCTGATTTCTTTAATGGATTCATTCTTATGCTCTTTCAGGTCCTAGAACATACTCACAATAGCTATTTCAAAGTCCTCGTGTTGTACTTCAACTATATTGCATTTCCCAAGCTCCACTGTAGTAGTGTTGCTGGGTTGTATTGGACACATATTGCCCTGGTTGTTACTGTGTTTTTTTGGCTTATGTCTAGGCTCTGCATGGTTGTAATTCTAGGTACTGATAATCTAATCTTATCTTTGTTGGTTGAGTGTTCCATTCCTTGGTTTCTGTTGCCCTCTCTGGATCTTAGGAGAGTGTAGTGGGTGTGAAGTTGCCTGGTAGGGGTTGCTTTTGAGTCCTTGCCAGATGTGGTCACTGGGGTTCCAGTGCTTCTACTTATTGGGAGCTGGCATGAAGCAATAGGGAAGGGATAGAAAGAGGATGGGGCTGAAAGGGTACAGGGAAGGGACAAACAATGAGTATGTCAGAGTATTTCAAGAGGCTCTGTGGGATCCCCAAGAAAGGAGGCAGAAAGGAAGGAGAGGCCCCTGTAAGTGGTCTACTACATGGTTAGGAATAAAACAGGGGAAATTGAAATGGAGGCCAGGAAGAGGAGTGAAGAGGCCTACCTGACTCTTGGGCCAGCAAGTGTTAGGTGTTAGACTGTTATTCTGAGTAGTGTTTGGCAGTCAAGGAAGATAGGTTTAAGACCTTGTGGAAGTAATCTGCTAGGCAGGAATCAGCAAGTTTTAACTATCTTGTTTTGTATTACTTACTCTGGAAAAAAATAAAAAATAATTACAATAAAAGCAATACCAGAAAGAAAGAAGGAAGGAAGGAAAAAAAAGAGAAGGAAAGCCAAACAGCTGGGCAGTGGTGGAACACATACCTTTAATCCCAGCACTCGGGAGGCAGAGGCAGGAAGATCCCTGTGGGATCTCGTCTACAGAGTGAGTTCCAGGAGAACCAGAGATACAGCAGAGAAATCCTGTCTCGAAAAACCAAAACAAAAAAAGAAAGAAAGAAATTGAGGATTAGTCTAGCAATGCTTAATTTACTGATCAATATGCATAAAAAGTGAGACATATAGACATTACTAGTTTAGTTTGGGTTTGATCAAGTGTCAATATCTGTGCAGTCTTATATTGTAGCTGTACATGACTGCTGAACATTTGAGATGTGCTTGCTGTATGTTGAGATGGGTTATTAGTATAAAATGCCCTTATGGTTTGTAATGAAATTCAAATGGTGATAAAATGAAAGAGAGCAAAATATTTCATTATTATTTTTATATTGATTATGTGTTAAAGCAGTAATGTTTTGGCTATATTGTTAAGGGACACTGCTGGAGTATAATTTGTAGAATCTTGAAAGTGGAAAATTTTCATGGTAGAAATGGAATGTTTTTGCTAGGAAATCAAAATAAAAGTAAAGGGGAATCCTGTAGAATAGCAGAAACTGGGGAAATTCCCAACAAGAACATTATATGGACTTCATTTAGATCCCAATTGAATGTATGTGCATGTATGTGTTTATATGTATTCATGAGTGGGAGAGGTGGAAAGAGGAAGTTAACAGAGGCAAATATAGGGAGTATAGATATGAATATATTAGGGCAAGTGAATGCTGCTTAGCCTATTTGATATAGTAAGGGATTTCTCTCTGACTTACATATATATGAAAATTTGCAGATAGGTAGTAAAGCAGACCATTTAAACGAAAAGAACCACCCACAGGCACTGAATTATTTCATAAGGCTTATATGTGTGAGCTTTCACTTTATACCATAATACTTGCCATAATGAAATCTGACAGTAGGAAAACCATTTATTCACTCATTTTACAAATATTTCTTGATTGTTGGATGTTTCATTGATGCTATTGTAGAAGCATGAGTAAGATAAGCCTGATTTAGGTTTCCAAGGAGCTTCTAGTTATATAAAAAAGAATTACAAAATAAGTATTTAGAATTTTTAGTTCCTGGGGTATTCCAGTGTCTATTTCTACAATAATATAGCAGGAGATCATGATACTGTTTACCACATGTGTTTTCTGTTAAGTAAAGTATTTATTTAGTCAGTATATCACCTAGGATTTGATATTTTTTATTTATTGAGCCCATAGTAAAAGTACACACTAAACATGTGCTTTACAGTACAGTAATTAGCATATAATTTTCAACGTTTCAATGAACTTTTACCATAAAATTTAAGAGGATTTTAATTGCAAGTAATAAGGATTGCTTGTTAATAGGCTGTAGATAATTAGAGAGCTATTTGCATTCTCTCCCCACAAATTTTCTTAGTGTTGTGAGCATCACTTAATTCATAACTTTATCCCAAGAGGATTAGTTAATCCCATTTAGTCACAGTAATAATAGACGTGATGTTTTCTCTTTAGTTCTCTCCCAGAGTTCCAATGATTCTTATGGAAGGATTACACCATTGATTAGTTTTATTTATTATAAGTTAGAGGTAGCGTATTTTCCTGGTCTTTTGCTGCAGTGTAGTAGAATATTTTGGTAAGTAGTACTCACAATCCTGGCAGGTAATTTTTGTCTTAGTATTATACATTATGTTTTGTGTTGAATTTCACTAATTTTAATTTAAAAACTTGTTTATCATCTGATTGGAATTTTTTGAAATAGTCATTTCATGAGTAGGTCTATATAGTTTATTCATGTTATTCTATCCCTTAGCTGATTAAAGCTGTTTGTTTTAAAAGAGTGTTTTTATAAATAATTTTTAGTTTGAGGCTTTTCACTGTAATGGAATGTTTTTTACTTAATATGTATGTATAATATATAATGCACTCTCAAATGTAAAATTAAAAAGACAAAGAGAAGTTGCTTCTGAAATTCAGCAAGGGTGACCAATTGCTTAAAATTGAGCCACCAGTGGAACCTTTTTATGGGTTAGTAGTTTTAAGGATGAGGATTGGCTGAGTACATGATCATGCAGTGGCTTCCCATGAGTAAGAGGAGTGTAGCCAGGAGGCTGAAGAGCATGAGAGTGAACACAACCAGTCTTCCGCAGTGTATGGTAAGGAAAGCAGATTGCTAGATATGCCAGACCCTGGTTGTCAAGGATCTTCAACCTGGGAGCTCAGGTATTGTCCTTGCTTTGTCAGCATCTTTAGAGGTGTTGAACCATAAATGACTTAAGAACTGTGTTTCTGTAAGATGATCTTATTGTCATCTATAACTTGGAGAGGTGTTGGTAGAGACTGCTGGAAGGCAGACAAGTGGTGATTTCGTGTTCAGGAAAAAACAAATGTTTGACTTAGGAGTATGGTATTAGAGTTGATGCTTTTAACAATGGATAGTGGCCAGTGCTAGAAAATGGACAGAAGCAGAATTGTTTAGGGTATTAGGTATTTTTGTTTATTTTAAAACAAAATATTTTAGAATTTTTAGTTCCTGGGGTATTCCAGTATCTATTACTACAATATTATAGCAGGAGATCATGATACTGTATACCACATGTGTTTTCTGTTAAGTAAAGTATTTATTTAGTCAATATATCACCTAGGATTTGATATTTTTTATTTATTGAGCCCATAGTAAAAGTACACACTAAACATGTGCTTTACAGTACAGTAATTAGCATATAATTTTCAATGTTTCAATGAACGTTTAGGTAGCATACTGATGTTCATATTTTAAAAGTTTTAGGAAATGAGAAAGTAGATAGTAACTAGTGTAGGGGAAAAGAAATTTGATGACATGAGGAAATGCAGAGAGCAGAACTTGAACCTTTACCATGGTGGATTCTCTCAGCAGATAAATTTATCTTTCACAAATAGGCTGTAAAGGCAGAGGATCCTTAAGTTACTTCCTATTGACCTTTAAATTACTGTTTTTGTATTTAAAAATACATTCAGAAAAGTATTTTTCATAAACTTCAAAGTTGTCATTAATCCCCAAATAACCAACCAGTGCTGAGCAGTGAAGGCTATGACAAGCCACTGGGATGAACTGCCTTGCTGTTGAATTGTCTGCTGTTGCTGTTCCCTTTGACCCCACGCTTGAGCAGTTGGTCTCACAGAAAGGTGCTAATTTTCTCTGAACACAATTCTTTGGCTCTGCAATCTAGCTCAGTTTAATTAATTTTCCATCTATAAATGACTTTTCATCCTTGACTAATACATGATCTATTTAGAAATTTGCTATGAAGCTTTAGTTTCATTTTTTGAAGAAATTTTAATGAAATAGCATTTTGATTCTTTTTGTTCTTAATTTCTTTAACACTGGGAATTGAACCTAGTGCCTCACACATGTCCACTGGGCTGTGTCCTCAATCCTGATAATTTGTTTTAAATATTGCAGTTTTTTAAATATCTTCCTTTTTTAACATAATATTATAGTGATATGCTGCCCATATTTATGCATATCGTATTCTTTGTACCTCAGCTAGCATAATTCCATAGTAAATAAAATTCTTAACTTGGAAGTGTGTAGTCAGTGATGGAGAGAGCCTGCCTAGCCCATGAAAGACACCAGGTTTCATCCCACTGATAAAACAAAACATGACAGAGACAAAGAGAATAAAACAGTTTAATTTAAAAAATGAATTCTATGCGGGGTGATGGTAAAAGCCTTTAATCTCAGCACTTGGGAGGCAGAGGCAGGCAGATCTCTGTGAATTCGAGGCCAGCCTGGTCTACAGAGTGAGTTACTGGACATTCAGAGTTAACACAGAGAAACCCTGTCTGTCTCGGTGAGGGGAGGGGAGGGCACAACTAGGACGGGGACATGGCACTTTCTGAAAACAAAAACACCTCTTTTTTCTCTTGCACTACTTTTACTTATTTTGATATAATGAGTGTAAACAGGCTGAAAACATGAGAGAAGGCACCCAAACACTGTTGTAGTGACATCACTTTGCTTTGTGTTGTGCTGATTCCAGGTAAAGTGATGAGACACAAACTGCTGTTGCTGTGGAAAAATCAGTGTCCAATAAAACTCTGATTTTTACATGTTAGTATCTTTTAAAAATTATATATGTATTTTTAAAAACACTCAGCTCAAGCTGTTAAAAAAAAAACAGTATTAGCTTCTATGTTAATATCTTAGTCTCCTCAGTACCATTTTTATCCTTTGACATTGTCAATATTCTATATTGCACCCAAATTCCTTTAAAAAAAATAAATTTAGACAAGGTCTATCAGGGAAAGCCAGACTAACTGAAAACTGATAGTGCTTCTGCCTCCTTCCCCCAGTTCCTGGTTACAGACAGTAGCCACTACACCTTGCTCACTTTGCTCTGACCGTGTATTTACTATATTCCCCACAACATGCCTAGAATTTTAACCAAAGTATCAAAATTCTTGCCTTCCACTCTTCAGTCAAGGTTTTCCTATGTGTTATCCTTTCTAATCCTTCAGTGTTCTTCTTTTCTTCGAACTCATGTCTCTGTGTCACTATCCAATTGTCTACGTTCCCAGGTTAACATTTTCCATATTGTATTTTTAATGGAGTTTTAATATATATTAATTTTTGTTCAGTGGTCTCATTGGTTTTTTTTACTGGTATATTTGTATATTTGATCTATGATGGACATCAGCACATAAGTGTGGAACAAATAGATGAATTCTTTGTGTTTTTTTTCTAAAATGGAATTCCTATGTAAGGCAGGTCTGTTTGGTCTTCTTTCAGATATGTTCTATCACAGAATGGGATAGTTATGTGCTAATGTTCCTCTTTGGAATCTTGTTTGATAAAAGGATGGTGGATAGATTGTATGATATTTCAATTTATTTTCTTGACTTTTTAAAAAATTTTCTTTCCTTGACTTTTTTTTTTGAAAAAGGATCTCACTGTGTATCCCTGGCTGGCTTTGAACTCACAGAGATTTGCCTTTCTTTGACTCTGGAACACTAGAATTAAAGGTGTGAACCACCACATGTGACCTTTCTATTCTTTTTTAAACAATTCTGCCAGTGAATAGGCCAAATGACAAATTTAGTCCCTTATACAAATCACAATGCATTAGCTTGAAAATATATCATCTTAAAGTGCATTTATTCATAATTATAATAAATAATGTTTGCTGTGTAAAATACCTGCTTCAGTGTATATTAGGGCCATAGATTCCTATTTAAGTTAGCTTGAATGAAAACCGCTGATTGTAGAACTTTTTATTACTTTGTATTTATGTATGTATGTGTATGTGTGGGTGTTCATATGGCAACACATACTTGTGTGAATCTCTCTTTTTCTACTATGTGAGTCCCAGGGATCAAACTCAGGCCATCAGACTTGGCAGCAGGCACCTTTATGAATTAGCCACATTGTCAGCCTTAAAAACAACAAACAAATAAACAAAAGAAAAACCTACTAATTTTTGAGGTCTGGATTCCTTGTTTCATTGAATACAACTGAAATAATATCTTTTCTTGGCATTTTATAAGTAAGATAAACTAGGAAACTAAAGGGTTGTAGATTGATTTTTTTTTTATTGATTTTTGTGTTGTGTATATGGCTGTATTTCACTTCTCCTTTTACCTAGTCACATTCTTTCATTTGAGATTTGTTTAACTTAGGAAATAGACTGTATAGTATCTTAAATATAATGTTAATTTATGGGAAAGTAAATTACTGTTCTTTTATAAAATGCATTATTGACACTTTTCTTTTCCTATCATTCATTGATGACCTTCTAGTTTGTACTTTCTCTTCCCTAATTAGGTAATTCTCTTAATTAGAAACTAATATATAGAAATATCAAACCATACAATACTACATAATCACAATTTTTTGATGCATGCGGAATTTATGTGAAAATATAGTCATAGTGCTTTTGAATTATTTGTTGGTATCTTGATCTGCAAATGAGATTTTATATTTTATATTTAGCATATCTCACTAATCAAAATGTCTGAAGCAGTTTTAATTTTTTATTTAAAATAGCATAATAAATATAATTTGTTTCAGTGTAATAGTCTGTGAATTAAATTTGACTTGATAGTTTTAAACATGGGAGTGTCAAGAAATAAATGTAAATAAAGTTTACATTGCAAATTCCATTTATTGGTAATTAGATAAACACTAATATAAACCTTTATTCATGAAAGTCAGTAATAGCCTAATGCTTCATTTAACTCTGCTTGCAAAGGGATTTGCTTGATCTAATAAATTATGCAGTCTTACATTTTTGACCTCATAACCCATTAGAATTTACTTAAATTAACTCTAGTATTTGTCACATTAGAGAATAATGACTATAACCAACTCCTGTAGTTTGATTTGAAATCAAATATTGAAAGGCCACATTGTTACAGTCTTTCTTGTAAAGGAAAAGAAGGGTGATAGGAGAATGGGGGTTTATTTGTGAGTTTATTCTCCCATTTGAAGCTGGTAGACTATGCTTAGATTTTATCAGGAAAATGAATGTCCATAGTGGCTAGTAATTTATGCAGACCTTATTCTCTTGTTTTCAGGAGTGGATTCCAGTGCTTTCAGTAGATGTCAGAAACATGGGTACTTCTGAACTCTTTGTATACTTTTTGTATATGTATACATATAATAATCTTTATTGTATACCATAAGATTGTATTGCCTTACGATTATTGATTGTAAGACACTTTTTAAAAAGTGGTCAGGAAACTCTATCTAGTATGAAGTGTGAATGCCTTCCAGTGTGTATTTCATAGTTTTATCTATGTAAATTAGGGTCAATGGTGATTAACAAAACAAAAGAGAACTAGTATCTCAATATGCTACAATAAAATTTATTTAAAACCTAAGAACTTATTTCAGTAATTTTCCATTTAATATTCTTAAATTATGTTTGATTGTATATAACCGGCTCTGTGAATACTGGATAAATAGGTGTGAATTCCTACATTGTGAGTATTCATTCTTGTCCTAAACTATATAATTTTTGGAAATTTGAAGATAAAAAGAAAGAATACTTTAGGTATAAACTAAAACCTTATTTACTACTTTCACTGGTATTCAATAGAAATTTTAAAGTCATGCAGGACCTGAGGCCATTATTATTCTAAGGTTGTCGTTGTTAGATGTCTACGGTTCTTTTCTGACCTACTGACACATTGTAGTAGCAATCCTTGATCATCATAGCAGCCTAAAGTCCTTTCCAGAGTGTCACAGTGCTTTCTAGGGAACAGTGCTCAACTAGTAAAGAATTACTGGTATGGTAGAAAAAGCACAGATTTTAGATATCTAGATTTATATTTCTTTCTCCCCCAATTCTTCCTATGTAATTTTTTTTTTTTTTTCTGAGACAGTGTTTCCCTGTTGTAACTCTGGCTGGCCTCGAACTCATAGAGATCTGCCTGTCTCTGTCTTCTGAGTGCTGGGATTACAGGCATGCACCACCACTGCCCAGCTCCCTGTGTAATCTTATGTACTCTCTGAAAATTAGTGTATTGGTTTCATTTCCTGTCAAAGTGATACAAATATTCTGGTAAAGAGAACTTGGGGAGACAGGGTTTTAGCTCTGTGTTCCAGGTTCCAGGAATCCATGCAGCAGGGCTTTACTATGGTGTATCCATAGTAAAATGTAGAGAGAGAGAATGAAAGCATACATGTTTATAATCATCTGGCTCTCTTCTTTGATACAATCCAAGACCCAAATCCCACTTTTAGGCTGAGTCTTCCCATATCAATTAATATTTTAAAGACAGCCCCCCAAAGACATTCCCAGAGGCCAACCTAGTTAGACAACCCTTCTTTGAGACTCTATTCCCAAGTGATTCTAAACTGAGTCAAGTTGCCAATTAAAACCATTGCATTCAGCTTTATCATGATGAAACTAGCTCCTTGGTAAAAATGCATGAGGTCTCCCATAAACATGGATGCAGAAAGATCAAATAAAATATCAGCACACAAAATGCAATAGCTAGTAAAATTATTATACAGACTAAAATGATTATATTGTTAGCAAGTGGAGTTTATGTTAGGAATTCAAGGTTAGTTTGACATAAAAAAGAGTTAATGTAAAAGCTGGATGTAGTGGCAGATACATCAATATTACCAGATTCTAGAAAAGACTAAGGCAGAAACTTTTCAGTGCATAATTTGGGTACTAATCTAGGCAACACTGTATAACCCCTGTTTTGAAGTAAATAGTTAATATAGTATGCTAATTTTTAAAAGAAGAACTAGATGATCATCTTGATACTAAAAAATGCAATTAAAAAAATCTCTTCACAAAAACTATCAACAAATTATAAATAGAAGGGTTCTTCCTCAAACCAACAGAATATAACTTTGAAAAACTTTGAGCTTGAGAAAAATCAAAGTTGTCCTAGTATAGGAACATTTAATCTTTTAATTCAACAGCTGCTCTAGCAAAGGATCACATTGAAAGGTCTGTGTGATAGCTACGAAGGGATCACATTCAGAGGCCTGTGCGATCCAGATGAAATGCTCTGAAGGCAATGGTAGTGTCAGCTTTAATCACAAACTTTGAGATTGAATCAGAGTGAAGAGCTAGCAGAGTAAAGTCTGCGATTGAATCAGAGTGAGGACACACCTAACTCTCAGGATATAAAAGGATGCTTTCAGCTCACAGACAGGTCAGACAGAATGTTCAGAGGTTCAGATGGAGAGAAAAGAGAGTTGAAGAGCTCAGAAGGAAGAGTTCAGATAGAAGAGAGTTCATTTCAGTAAAGGAATTGGAGTTAGGCAGTCAACTCACAGACCGAAGGAGAAGCCAAGAAGAGCAGAGCCAGTCCAGAATAAGCAGAGAGCCAGAAGCAGAGGGTTTATAGTTTACAGTTCAAGGGTCAGAAGAGAGCTAGTCAGAATGAACCCAATCAGTAGTTAGTCTTGTTGGCTGAAACATACTAAATTTAAATTTGCCGATTACATTGTACAGATGCTGAAGCCTTCTAGGTTTAGGCTTGCATCTTTAAGATTAGATTGAATGGAGGTTATCCAACGACCCGGCATTGAATTATCAAAGAATAAACTGCCCTTTGCCATGAACTCACAATAATAATAGTAAAATCAACGATTAAATCTACACTAACATACTTAACTACTGCTTTTGTTCGATTCCATATGAAGGTTGTTTTGCATTACAATAAAAAACCAAAACAAGAAGGGGTTGGAGAGTTGGTTTTTAAGAGCACTGGCTGCTCTTTCAGAGGACTTGGGTTTGATTCCCAGCACCCACATGGTGGCTCAAAACTGTCTATAACTCAGTTCCTTGGGGATGCTCTCCTCTGGTCTGCAGGTAAGCTAAGCATGTACATGGTATACAAATATACATGTAGACAAAACCTCCATACACTAAGATAAAGACATTTAAGACTAAGGAATTAGAGGGGAAGAAAATAAAAACTGAATTTGTTTGCAGATAATATGATTTTTCTTTCATTTATTTAATTTAATTTATTTTTATTTGTGGGAGTTTTTTTTTTCTGTTTTGAGATGAGCTGATCTCAAACTTGTAATATTCTTGTATCAATCTCCTCCCAAGTACAGGAATAAAAGTGTGAGTCATGATGTTAAGCTTTAAAATAGCATTTTTTTATGTTAATAGAGATTGAACCAAGGGTCTTAAACTTGCTAAGCAAGCAGTTTACCTCTGTCTGTGCTGCATCTCAAGGCTCCAACAATATTTTGAATGAGAACAGCCCAAGAATTCTTTAAATATGAGTTACTAGACACAAAATGCAGTTTTGCAAGGTCAAGAATGTAAAGTTATTATGCAAAACTGAAGCTGTATTTCCATATATTAGCAATAAGCATTATAAGATGAAATTATTAAAACATTTCCTGTAATGACAAAATAAAATACATTTGGATTAAGAAAATAATAAACATAATGCTAGTATAAAAATATAAAAACATTACTAATAGAAATTAAAGGTATAAAATTATAAAACATTACTAAAAGAAATTTAAGAGTAAATGAGAGGCATTAAAAAGTTGTAAGCAAAATAAATATTAAATGTTAAAATAAATATTTAGTATAGTATAGGATTCTAATATACTAAAACTGATCTGCAGATTTGTTGTATTCACTATTCAAAGTTCTAGTATTTGTTCTTGTAGAACCAAGTGTTAAGCTGATCTTTAATCTATGGAAATAAAAAGGTGCTATAATGTTGTTACCAGTCACCTATTGTTTTTAAACATCATTCCAAAGTTCAACATCTTAAAACAGAACATAATATTTCTTAGTTCAGTGGATAAAGAATGCAGGTGTGGTTTAGGTATCTGGTCTGCCATTTCTTATAAAGTAGCTAAAATACCACCAGAGAGGGATTTCATGTAAGGGTTATACTGGAGGCAGTTCATTTATATGTTTACTTACATAGCTCATACTGGAATTCAGTCCTGTGGTGACTCTTTAAGGGCTTCAGTTCTTTTCGTTCACAATCTCTCCAACATAATGGCTTTCTAGCTTTAACATAGAATGCACAGAGTCATCAACTAGCAAGATGGAAGTCAAAATCTTTTTAACCTGATCTGGATGTGATAGTCTCTTGATATTGCCATCTCTATTTGAAAGTTACAGAAAAAGACTATTACAAAGAGTAGGTAGAAATGCAAAATAGCTGTATTGGAGCTTTCTATAATAATAGTCAAATCAATGATGAAAAGATCAACAAAATTGAGTCCATATGCTGTCTAGTTTCAAAATTACAGTGACAACATGAACTGTTAGAGCTTTTTAATAGAACATAACTAGTAAAATGAAAACAAAAGCCAAAACGTGTGCTGGAATAAACATAAATTATATGTCCAATGAAGGCCGTGAGTCTAGAATATATGAAGAATGTTTGAAGAATGTAAGAAGAATCAACATAGAATAAGGCAACTCAGCATAAGACACTCAATAAAAATGACAAAAAGAAGTAATGAAAAAAAATCTAACAAAGCTGTGACTATAGTTAATAACCCAAGAAAACATGCTCATCATAAGTAATTGTTAGAAAAGTGAAAATTAAAACTGAATAAGATACCACAGCACCTGTGCTTACAGTGTATACAAATAAAAAAGCTGGCCTTGTTTAGTGTTGACAGAGTGGATAAACATAAACTCAAACAGGTACAGATGCTTTAAAAACATGTTGATTTTTTAAAAGACAAACATGGTCAGCTATGGGGGTACGTGCCTGTAAGTCTAGCATTAGAGACTGGGCAGTAGGCCCAGTGAGTTGCAGGCCAGTCTGCCCTACAATGGGAGATAGGGAGTACAGAAATGGGGGTAGAGAGGCAGAGAAAAAGGGAGAGGGAGTGAGAAGGAGAGGAAACAAACAAACAAACGAAAAACTCTTAATTACATGGGACATGCATGTAAGCCATCATTTCTATTTCTTGGTAGCTATTTCTAAGAACTATGAAAGCACAAATCCATACTGTCTTATGTGCATTATTTCACATCAGCATTATTTCTAATAGCCACAGGCTGGAAACATTCTAAATGTTTATCAGTTAGAGAACTGATAAACCAAATGTATGATTTGAAAAAACGAGAAACTACTAAGCAACACAAAGAAAAAATTGTCTTATATGTAGCCACTTAGATAGCCACAGATTTATGTTAAGTAAATGAATCCAGACAGAAAATTCTGTGTACTATTTGATTTATGAAATCAAATATGTGGAATTGGTAGCATATTAGAAAAAGAAAAACACAAACAAAAATCCAGAGTAGTGTACATATGGGATTTGATTTAGTAGAAATTGGTATCAGATGAGCATAAGAGATCTTTTTTGAGTTATGGAATAGCTCTCAAACTGAGTTATATTGGTGATTATATAATTATATAAATTTATGCCAAATCACCAAATTAGAACTTAACCATAACACAAACATTATGATTTCCAGTTTCTTGTCTTCTTTCCTTCTCCCTTGTTTCTTTACATTTAATCCAATATGCATTAGCTGAGAAATGTAGGTATACATACCAATAGATATGGCAAGCAGGGTGTCACCACCTAGGTCGATGAGGAGACTAGGCAGAGGCATGGCTCAGCCTGTGATATTGGAGCACAGGGTAGTTAACCTAAGTCAGAGCAGGGTCTTAACAGATTTAAGATATGGTATGTCAGTCTAAGCAGAGTGGGGACATTTTTGTCAAGCATGTACTGGGGAGGGCGTTTATACAGTAGCAAGTCCCATGTGTAGTGTTAGAAGCTTAGGCTGGGGAGGAGAAAGTCCTGGCCTAGATTTTCAGAGCCTGAGCAATGTTTACAAAATATTCATGGAGAAAGTTCAGGAGTAGATGATGAGCCCATACAGGTTGAATATGTCATCTGTGTATGGGATGGAACAGGGTGCTTTGACGGGACTTTGTCACATTTACAAAGGCTGGCCAAATGAGTTGAGTAGATTATGACTGAGAGCCGAATTGCTCTTTAATTAATAGGGTTACAAATAACAAAACAGAAAGCTGGAATGAACCTTTTGGTTAATTGGTTTTGTTTTCAACATATACTAAATAAATTGAATATAGAGATTAATATAAATATATAGCTGTGTATATGAATATACTTATATTTTTTCTATAGTTTTGTTCTCTGAGATTGATAGGAGTCATATTCCTCTAGTAATGATTATATCTTGAGTCCCCATAAAACTTTGAGATAGGACTTTTTCCTTTAAACCAGGGTGCTGTGGAACAATGTCTATGTCAAGGGCTGTGGTCTGAAGGTTGTCACATGAGCTTTTAGCACTTACTGTGCTAGAAAGCCAAGAAGTGTTTGAAGTACATGAGAACCTAAAGAAGGGAAAATGCTTGAAAGGATTCCTATTGCCTGAGTCAGTGGACATTTGAATATCAAAATATGTGATAGTAAATGATAAGATGTTGAACAGAATAGGAGACCTTATTCCTATATGTAATGAACAAATACAAAGTTGAAGAAAAATAGGATATAGTTCTGAAGGGCCTTCTCAAAAAATACTAATTACAAGAGAAATGAAGTCATATACAGCTTGGTAGGCACTATGTTGTAGATCAAAATGAGCACCACTGATGGGACAGACGGAACCCCTGGCAAACATGATAAGACACCTTGGGAAAATTGTAACCTTACCCTAATAATCCACCCCCAAATATCTAACCTGAGTCGAGTCATGTAGAAATAGTAGACAAGCCCAAATCAAGGAACATTCTAGAGAACTGGCCTTAAAGTAGTCTGAAATACAAGGAGTTGAAATTTTAAAAAAGACTGAGGAATTCTTCCACATTGAAATGGAATAAAGAGTCAGTAGCCTAATACCAGGCATAAATCTGAGCTGAACCCTTTTATATAAAGATTACTTGGGTAATTGTTGAACCTTGAGCAGCACTTGCAAATTGGATAATAGTGGTATATCTATTTCAGCTTCCTAATGTTTTCAGTTAGATTGGTAATACATAAAATAAACTCCTTAACTATTGAGAAACACACATTATATATTTGGGGTTTGTTGAGTTAATAACTTTTCTGCCCATATAAGACTTACTCAGAGTTAAGATAGAATAAGGTAGCTGACCCTCTCAGCTTAACAAATTCATATATAGTAATAGGGCATGGATAAAGGAGTACTTTACCATAAAGGAAATAAGCAATTGACATTGCGTGTCAGAAGTATCGAGTGAAAGAGGTCAAAAGAAAGAATAATTAGAACAATATGACAACATGATCAAGGTCAGAATGGAAAATTTGTTTTTGTATTACGTTAATATAAGTTGTGTCTACTGGTAGTAAAAACAGAAATTTTATTAGGTAGTTACAACAAAATTTGGTTTTGTTACAGCATCTAGATGTGTTATCATATGTATCCCCTGGGTTCACACATCCCACTTTGGAGATTGCTGCTGTTTCAAGGGATGGGACACTACTCAAGTATTTTGAATAAGCTTTTGATGTCCACTGATTGTGAAATAAATACATAGATCATATATGAGCACCTTTTAATTATAAATTTGAGAAAGAAAAATATTGCCAATAATGAAACCATAAAAAGAAAAAAAAAGTGCCAAGTAGCAGTAGCCTAAGTAGGGGTCATGTTTGAGCTGTGGTAGTGGGCACAGGCAGAGGTCGTTCAGGAAAAAACATGGTTGAGGTCTTAGAGATCAGAGAATATACCTACTTCTTTTGCTTGAGTGCCCGCAGAGATGGCTGAGTCTGTTTCACAGAAAGAGGAATTTAATAGAAAGGAACTGGTTTTGAAATTGGTATTTTTCATATACCTTTTAGACAATTATTTTGTAGTCATAAATTATTTTTATTCAAGTTTACAGACCCCAGTACTCTAACATTAAAGAGAGATGCCTAAAGAGGGCGTCTTGGAATGTTTCCCTTCACTATCCCTATCCATTACATTGGTTTTTGTTTTTTTTTTTTTAAAAAAACTCTTAGAGTTTCAGTGGAGTGGCCTAGTAATATGTAATATTACTTTCTTCCTATTAAAAATTTACTACTAATTACCAATGTCATTCAAGTTTTTGAACAATCTTATCTATAATTCAAAAAGAAGTTCAAAAATCAAGTGGTTGTATTTGAGCAAGTAGATTTTATTGTTCTATGGTGTTTTCAGTGGAAGTAACAGGTTAAAGAGGGACTCAAAATGATCACAGGTAATTCATGTTTTTGATACAAAACTTTAACGCTTGAGTATGAGCATTTTAAATGACTATTTTCCCTTTTTAAACAGACTTGCTTTAAAATGATGTATGAAATACTATGTGTTTTCCATGTCCTTTTATAATGAGAAAGGTCATATAGTATCATTTACATAATCTCTAGCCGGAAATGAACTCAGTAATATCTTTGGTATAACATATACATTATCTGAGGTTTAAAGCTCTCATTATTCATGAAAGTTAATTTTACAGTGGGTGTGAATGATCTATCTTATGGCTGGATTTTTGATCATTTTATAAAATAATATGGAGCAAAGCCTGCTCAAATAACAGGAAAACCAGTAAAGAGTGATGCATTTCCTTGACTCTCTGTATACCGATTGGATCTTGATTGATGGCAATCATTTGTCTTTGTCAAAAGAGAGAGAGAGAAAAAAAAATTCAGACATTGAAATAGGAGTGCTATCAAACTTTCTACAATGGCAGTAAGATTCTATTAATGTGGCCTTAGAGTATTAACTGTCTCTGTTGGGAAATGATAAAGAATTTTAATTTTTTCCTTGAGCATATTTAAGTGCAAAATACATTATTTTGTCTACTGTTGGGATTAAAAGAATACTTTTGATATATGGTAGACTAGAATTGATGAAAGCAAAAAATGAGCTTAAAATAAGGAAAATGGAAATAGATATTAATCCATTTATTTTTCACAATGAAATAATAAAAATTTAGTATAGTGTCATAAAATCTTTACTACTGTACTCTCACTTACATTGGACCTTGGAAGGTTGACTTGAAAGAGGGTTGAAGCAGAAGAGAAGCATTTTAAACTAAATGCTTTATTCTTTGGAATTCCTTTTTCATTCCATAATGGGAAAACAAACAAATTTCAGACAAAGATGTTTATTACTTAAAAATCTGTAAAATCATCTTGCTGTGATATGTGAATATAAAGGGAACATGAAATGTGTAATATATTGAAGGCAATTAGTAAATAAAATTTTGATTACAGAACAGTTATTTCCTATCATAACTTTTTGTAATGAGAAAAATGTATCTCATGTATTATGTAAATATTTTATTATGATTGTGTAATATAAATTTTATTTTTTGAATTTTTTTATGGTTTTATTATATTATTTTAAATCATGAACTTGTCCTTAACTTTATATAGGAAATTTGAAAGTCACTTAAGATATAAATAATATATTTATTTCTATTTTTATTTTTCTATTCAGCAAAAGGTTGTCATTCATTTTATGCTCCATTGAAACTAACCAGTAATGCAATCACCTAAGGGGTTTTTGCATCTATTTGTAAAATGTTCTTCAGTTTCTTACCAATTTTTTTTTGAGACTTGGTGAGAAAATGAAAGTAAATTTATGTTTTATTTTTATAAAACTATATGATAGAAATATTTGCCATTGATATTTGCATTTTGACAAATGAAAGATAGTCATAAGTTTAAATAATATAAAATTTACCATCTTATAAACATTCTTTTTTAGTAAATGAAATTATTTTTAAAATGGAAATTATTATACTTGTAATATTTGTAAAAATAGCATTTAATTGTGTTAGGATAAAATTCAAGTATATTAAATATCAAGTTATAGCAACTTTAAGGTATTTTGATACTATCATTTAGAATTTTCTTGTCCACCTGGTACTTCCATTCTACATGTTGAAGGAGTAACAGCTTAAGCTTGTCTAATATGCGGCAGTAAAATGCTCTTTTCTCTGTAAATTACTAACTTGCTTAGCTGAAAACCTTTCATGTGAAAACTAGTTCTGGGAAAACAAACTATGCTTAAGGGTAGGCTGGCGTGCCCTGCTAGGTGGCCAACAGAAAGCAAATTCAGTGGCATCTTTGGAGGTACCCTGTCTTGTAATGTCATGTCAGGGTTTTTCCTTTTTTTAGTTTAAATTTAAATTTTATCTATATATACATATATATTTTTCTCTTTTTTTTTACCCTGCAGGTTCTTTTGCGCATATGTTACAGCTTCCAGTTTAGTGTTCTTACAGATTCCTAAGAGTGTGAATTAGTGGGTCTCTGTATCTGTGTCAGTATTTTGTGCCATTTCTTGGGTTCTTTCCCTTCTGTTTGTTTTTTCATATTCTGGTATGTTACTTTTTGTTTTATTTTATTATCCCTTAGAAACCTGTTTGTTTTCTAGTGAGAGACAGAAAGGGGTGGATCTGGATGGGAGGGTAGGTGGAGAAGGAACCGGGAAGAGTAGAGGGAGGGGAAACTGTAATCATGATATATTATATGAGAAAAAATTATTTTCAATGAAAAGCTAAGAGGAAAAAAGAAAAAGAAAAAACCCAACTGAGTGGTGGTGGCGCAGGCCTTTAGTCCTCGGTGGGTGGATCTTGGTGAGTTCAAGGCCAGCATGGTCTATAGAGCCAGTTCCAGGACAGCAGGGCTACACAGAGAAACCCTTGGGCAGGGGGTAAGGGGAGAGAGAAGAAAGAAAAAGCCCTGTTTATACAGATGAGAAACTATGGAATTAAATCACTATCTCTTTTCCTGAGGAGTTTGATGTACTTTGTGATCAGTGGGGTGTGTTTTCTTTTTATACTGGGTTATGTAAGGATTATATGAGCATAACCCCTCTCATGCCCTACTATGTAAGATCAAAGTGCAAGCGTATTTCATCTCATGCCCTACTATAGAAGGGCACAGTGCAAGTATATTCCCTCCCATTCCCTACTACATAAGGCCATTGTACGAGCATATTCCCTCCCATGCCCCACTGACCTCCTGTTTCCTTCTCCTCATTAGTCTTCTTTGTTCTCCTAGACAGTTCCCCTTATTTCATGTCATCTGTATATATATAATTTCATGTATTTATATAAAGTTTACAACCCAAAAGTGTGAGATTGGATTAAGACTTACATAATTCATTTAATGTGATTATCTCTACTTGCATTCATTCCACTGTGTCTATAAAACACTAACCATTCGTCTGTTGATACTCACAGTTTATACACAGCATGTATAATTTTATGCTTGTGTTGGTCATATGAGGGGAAAAAATGTGTTTTTCTCTACTTCCTGAAAAAGCTTGAAAAATATTGCCTCTTATTTATTAAAGTATAAGGTGATAGTTGGCATCCCTGTTTTCTCTACTTGTTAATTGTGTGATATATACATATTGGTTACTCTACATAAATACATCTTAAGGATTGTGAGAAGGATGGTAGGGGCCATACAGTTTGAAAAGCACTTTCAGAGATTTCTCTCCTCCTCACTTGACCAGTGTTCCTTGTCTATTGACTATCCCAACCATAATTGTTCTAATTATCAATTTATACATTTTTTTATTTGTGGGTTTTTTTATTTTTGTTTTCCTTAATTATAAAGAATGCCTAAAAGTAAACAGTATTTAGCAAATGACCAATAAAAAGAGATCAGTGTTTCTTCTGGAAAACTATTTCAAGATCATCTTTACAATGTTTTGATATTTTAAAAATTAACTTATTTGATTGACCAATAAAATGTTTATGTACTTATCATGCAGGGCATGATATTTTAAAATATTTATGCACTGAAAAATGGCTAAATCAAGCTAAGTAACATATATTACCTCACATTTATTTTATGGATTTGACATGTTTTATCTACTTTGATTTTATTAAAATTTTTATATATACATTGGTTATAAAAATATGTATGGTTTATAAATATATAAAATACTAGTTTAAAAGATTATTTCAAATAGTTAAACACATTTTTGGCTAAAATTGCCATAGGAATATTTTCTTCTATCTTTGAATAGAGTTGGATAATTTTAATTTTGTTTTATTACTCCAGTCCATGTGGCAAAGGAGGAAAAATAAACTAGAGGAGAAAGCACAGGTTAGTGAGAAGAATCACAAAGGACCTTCTATTAGTTGCATGGAAAGTGAATAGTGCTTATTTTGGGTTTTCTTTGTTTGTAAGAGATATTAAGAGATTAGGAACACATGTAGATTATATTGGAAATATTTTCCTTAGTTGGAATTACTTATAGTAAAATGGACTTTTATGCCTTCTTCAAGTACCTGAAAAGAGAACTGATTTACTGAGAATTAGAAATCTTTGAAAGGTTATCTAGTGCTTTACTTTCTTTAGTATGTTTGACATATAGTTTCTTCTGTGATCTTAAATCTTCATTGCCTTTTTAAAAAATAATTTCTCTTTTAAAATTATATACACAGAGAGAGAATAAGATGTGATCATATACAGCCCTGTCACCTCCTCTGGCTCTTCTGAACCCTCCTCGACACTTCTCCCTCCTGACTTCATGTCCTTCATACAAACAAACACACTCACACCACTGAGCTCAGTTAGTGCTATCCTGTTGTGTGTAGATGTGGGGCTGTCCAACTGGAACATGGGAAACCTATCAGTGGCCACATCCTCAAAGTTAAGAATGATTCTCTTTTTCTCAGCAACTATTAACTGTCAATTGTTCCTCAGTAAGGGGTCGGACCTAGAGATTATCTAATCTATCCATTCAGAAATTTTGGCTTACTTGTTCTTTTGTAGGTCTTGTACAAGTAAGCGTGGCTGTTGTGAGTTCATGGGTACCATAGCCATGTCAGGTACAGAATACAGCAGTTAGCTGCACTCCTTACCAGTCTCCAACTCTTAAGTGTTTTCTGCTTCCTCTGTTCCATGAACCTCGGTGAGGGGTAAGAGGTGGGGTTGATAAAGATGTCCCATTTAGGCCTGAGACTCAGTCTCTTCTCAGCATTTTGAACAGTTATGCATCTCCACACTGACTGCAGGCCAATGCAAAAAGAAGCTTCTTTGGCTCAAACTGAGAATATCTCAAGTCCTGGGCCATATCCAGTCTCCTCTTCTTTGTTACTAGCCATTTCTTTGCAATCAGATTCTGAAATTTTCAGAAATGTGCTGAAATTGAATTCTGTAAACTTTTTGTTCTCATAAATCATGTAAGAAAAATACCTTATGAACTCCAAGAAAAACAACACCTTAATAAGATATAGGACATTACTAATCACTCATCATTCTTGAGCCATTACCATTTAGGAATAACGAAGTCCAAATGTATATATGTATATGTACATTATATACATATGTAAATAGAGAGCTAATATTCTTCCATTTTATTTGTATGCTCCTATAAGTACTTAACTGAGTTATCTTATTTCTTAAATCGCAATTCTGGGAAGTACATGTTTTATCCCTACCTTAAAAATAAAATGTCGAGGCTTATAAATACCACTACTTTTCTAAAAATTAATTAATTAGTAAATGGTTGAATCTGAATGCAAAAGAAGTTAGAATTCCATCATATGTAAAAATTTATTGTAGAATTGTTAATGCAATAAATATATTGAGCCATATCAAAATTTTAATTCAGCAAAATTGTATGATAAAACTTGCAAGCTGTTTTTACTCATTATCCTATTTAGTATTGTCATAATAATTTTGAGTATTCAAGTAACTAAATGCAAATAATTATGTCATTGATCACAATAGAAATATGAGAAGAATTCTCATTGATAATGGTAATTACAGTTGTTGATTGTACGATTTTATTTTTTCAGAACTAGGGATAAAATACAGGTTCTAACTCATGCTTGACAAGCACACTACCAATGAGCTAGGGAGAACCCCTCTGCTCCTAGTCCATGTATACAAGGTGTAATGTTTAGTTTTTTCTACTGGTGAATGTTTAGCTTGGTTCTAATATTTTTTTAATTGGAAAGGTGATATAATTGTGGTTAGAATAGTTAGAAGTGAAACAGCTAAGTTAAACATATGGTGAACATTAAAATTTTCACTACTACTACTGTCAAAATGCCCTGGTAGGATAAGGCTTGCTATAAGGCAGGGTTTGCCAATCATGATCTGTACTTAACAAAAGATTTCTGAGCCAGCCAGGGATCTACCTTTTCTCAAAGACATGAATCTATCTTCTTCAAACATGAGTGGGTAATTCAGCCTGCTTTGCAGCAGGATAAAAGGGAAGAAAGGTGAAACCAACCTTCAGTTGTCACAGGCAACATTTTCTGAACCCAGTGTTTCTTTTGGACTGAAGTGTCCTCAGTTTTCCACATACGAATACTGTCCTGCCAATGTCTAGGCTTTTATCTGGAGTTTTGGTCCTGTCTTAGATTGATTATAAATTTAATTTTCACATGATTAATTTTCTGCCCCAGACCCAAATCATTAGCACAAGTTTTCCAAACAATGACCCTTGTAATGTAAAAACAAGTATCCAATTACTTGAAAGTTTTTAGTTCCTTCCCTTCCAACTTCAGTGTCCTTGTAGCCCATGAAATGTGATGGGATGAAAAAAATAAAATCACTTCCGTCTTGTATATTTGCCAGGGCATAATTACCTGCAGTTTTAAGTGGCAGAAAGAAAGAATAACCCAGGTTTTCTTGGTTTCCATCTAGATGGGTCTATCTGTGCTAGATAGAGTTCTATGTTCATCTTCATACTGATCCAAAGGGCTCAGCATTGCCCTCAGGAAAAGCTGAGACTTGGGCAGCTGCCAAATGATTGCTTTCTGTCCTCTGCTCCCATGAGAAATACACAATGAGAACTAAAGGAATTAATTTCATACATTTTATTGAGCAGTATTCTTGGAGATTTCTAAGGGGCTGAAAATAATAAGATCTCGAATATATAATACACATAGACTGGTGTGTGGAGTATAGTAAGAGTACAATACATTTTTTTTTTTAAAGTAGAACATCAAAGTAATAGCATTTTTGAGGTGGCAGGGACTTAGAGATTCCTTATTTCATTATATTTATGTTTTTACATGAGGCAGTTAAGGCCCAAATATGTTTAAAGGTGTTTGCTCAGATCTAACTGGTAACGAATTATGAAATCAGAACTACAATGTAGGTAATACTTCTCCCCATCTGGTGCCTTTTTTTCTCACATTGTCTTGCTTTCTCAAACCTTTTTTTAATGTAATGTATGTCTGAACACATAACATACAACATACAAAAGACTGCTAAACAATAAATAAAATAAACTTAGGAAGCACATAGTTCTTATAATAAAAATTGGGATAAATAGGTTAGATGGTAAAGATCAAATATAAAAGAAACATTTGAATTTCCACAAAGTAACATCTTTCAAAGCAGATTTTTGTGATCACTATGGCCATAATTTCTATTTTCATACAATTTTTCAAATAATTGTTGCTGATAGTTCTTATTTTTAAACAACTTTTTTAAAAGTACATTCATGGGGTGGAGAGATGGCTCAACAGTTAAGAGCACTGACTGCTCTTCCAGAGGTCCTGAGTTCAATTCCCAGCAACCACATGGTGGCTCACAATCATCTATAATGTGATCAGACGCCTTTTACTGGCATGCAGGTAAACAGGGCGCTCAAGTAAATAAATAAAATAAAAACCTTTTTTAAAAAAAAACTACATTTATTTATGATGTGTGTGTGTGTGTGTGTGTGTGTGTGTGTGTGTGTGTGAGAGAGAGAGAGAGAGAGAGAGAGAGAGAGAGAGAGGAAACAATTTGCCAGAGCTGGTTCTCTCTTCCTACCATATGAGGCCTGGGGATTGAATTTAGTGTGTCATGAGCTCTGATCCTCTTCTTTCTATTATTTTTTTAAGTTTCTGCTTTGTTTATCATTATTCCATTTATTTTGCTACAAAGTATGGAAGACACTGAAAGGAAAGAAGGCAAATGAAAGAGGCTGATGTCAAGTATTTTATACAACATGATAATACAATGAAATTTCTTCACAGAAAAAGCAAAACAAATTTTTTTGTAAAATTATTTTTGTAAACCTAAATACCTATTCATAATATCAGTATGCAAAATGCCTATGTCAGTATACAGTATCAATTTGCCTTTTGCATAATAGGCAAACAATGTTAAAATACATTCAGTTAGGAGTGTATGGTACTATTTGTATACAAGTTATCTATTGTAAAATAATCTATATAATTGAAGTCCTAGAAGAGCATCATTTCATTTTACAAAGATTATGAAAGCAGAATCATTTAAATTTGGGGTATATTAACTCTATCTGTGGAAAAATGACTGGAATGAGGCATTTATATACTTATGGTTCTGGTGTAATTTGTAAGTATAGAATAGATGGTAGGCATAGTTCTAGAAATTTGGAATTGTTGCAAAGAGAAAATAAGTAAGAGATGTCTTCAATCTTCAATCCTAATGCTGTTATTAATGTATAAATCTTTAATTATAACCAACCTTTATATCCTTGCCAAGAAAAATAATGCTGCTTGTAAATCTGTCTAGTAATAAGTATATTAATTGTAAGAGAGGTGAAATAAATATGAAATTTCATATAGAATATGAAATTTAAACTCACCCAAATATGTAGATGTGTTTCCTTTGCTAACCTTCTGAAAATGTCTCACACTTAGGAATAAATGTTTATTGTGAAATAAAGACTTGCTGAATGTTTTCTAAGTAATTTGTAGTTGAGCAGGTTTAGTTAAGCTTTTCTATACTTGATAAGTCTGTTTCATTTCCCCTGAAAATAATTCAACTCTTCATGAAGAGAGAGAGAGAGAGAGAGAGAGAGAGACACGAGAACACATCAGCTTAAAAACTTGAGACTTTTTCCCTATGGGTTTCCAGATTGCAGAACATATGGACTCTATCTTCTGAGTAAAATACTTTCATTTTCCTTTTGAATTACCTTTAAGACTTCATCCTGATCGGAGAAGTGTAAAATGAAAACATAAGGTATCTAAACATCATGTACCACTCTGTAATTTCTTTCTTTTTCAACTTGGATTGATAATAACCTTATAAAATGTAGGTATGGTGCTGGGGGGGAAAAAAGAAATTTCACACATGTCTGCATTTAATTTCCTGAAACATGATGGCATAGGGTTATTTTTGTGATGATTTTCCTAATGTGATTTTTTTGTTTGTAGTTTAAATGGAGATTTAATTATCTTTTGACTTAAGCTGACCAGAATACTTAGCTTTATTTACAGTATTTGAAGATTCAGCTGATGAGAAGCTGGATATATCACAAAGGAATGTTAAGCAATCTATCTTATTGTTGTTTGAGGACAATGCTCTATTTTTGAGAAAATGCAGATAATTTATTTAAATGATTTTTAATGTAGAGACCATACCTTTTAACTTAAACAAATAATAATAAGCACAGTTTCAAAGAATAGGAGTTGAAAGTTAGGAGGCACATCTCAAGTGACCTTAAATTCCTATTTGTTGTAGAAAGCCTTCAGTACTGTGATGAACCCTGTGAAGCATTTCTGCATTTCATTTATGTTTTTTAAGTCTGAATAATCTTGTTTAAACCTAGGTCTCATGAATGCTAGGTGGATTCTGAGTTCTGTCACCAACTCTTTGCCGTCATTGTGAGTCAAGGTCTTCTAAGGTTGCCCAGTCTGGCCACCAACTTGCAGTCTTGAATAACCACCATTTCAGGTCTACAGTCTTACCCCAGCATGCCTAAGCTTCTTTGTCAGTATGGCTATTCTGATATGTGAAGTCCTAATAAAATCTCTTTATTTTGTACATTTTTGTGGCAATTAAATAATAGTCATTTGATATAATCATTTTCTCTAAAATGTTTCCAGTGAACTAACTCAGGTATAGAATATATGTGACTTCCATGTTGTACATGAATGACATTGAAGGATTTGTTTCTTGTTGAGTTCTTCCTTATAGTGCTCAACTGCACTGAGGCTTTTGTCCCATTATTCCACTGAAGTTCTTTTCAAGGATACTAGTTACATGAATATTGCTAATTCTAGTAGTCTATTCTCACTGGCTTCTTGACTTGGTGTGTGTGTGTGTGTGTGTGTGTGTGTGTGTCTGTGTGTGTATGTGTTATAGTGTGTTGTGTATGATCACTGTATTTCTGAAACACTTTCAGTTTATTTCTGGAACATCATAGTCTTTTGGTATTCTGCCTACTGTTGACCTTCAAATTCTTTCTGATTCTTGTTCATTTGCTTCCTTATTATTGGGGTCATCAGGCCTTAGTCTTTGGGTTTCTCATCTTCTCTGTTCCTTTCTGACTTTGTGGAGTCTCAGCCAGTCCACAGCTAAGTTATATAAATATTATCTAGACATGACTCTCAAATTATGTGTCCTGTCAGGTTCCTTCCCTCAAACCTAGCAAACTTATTCAAGTGTCTAATCAATATCTCCACTTAGGTATCTGTGTTTGGGTGGAATACACTGCTTTAATGAAATAATTCACACAAAATTTTGTTTCTCATATTAATTAAAAAACCTTTTGGTAAGAGAGTTTTTTTCCATCTTATAGATCCACCATAATTAGTTCTCAGCCTCTATGATTAACCACATTCATTTTTATCAAATGGTCTGGACAAGAAATTATTTTTATATACCTAAAATATACCTGTCATCCTACTCCTTGGAAAGCTGAGAATGGAAGTTGAAGCTGTTGTGGGATATTTTATAGTTATGGATAATATTCCTATAAGCTGTCCTGTAGCATGTAAAGGATTCGCTTCCCACCAGTAAACAATGGAGTGGCCAATCAGTTCTCCATATGAATAGGACATGCCTTAACCTTAAGGCACATGAAGGTTAGGCTCCATTCATTTGTATATTGGAGGGATGGGTGGAGGCAGGGAGGATTTGGAATGAAAAAGCACCTAGGTCTGGGGCAAGGGAAGAAGCTGGAGGAGAAGCAGAAGAAGAAGCAGGAGGAGATGCAGGAGGGAGAAACATGGAATGAAGTCTCTGCCTAACCACCCGAGAACTAACTTGGCTTGTAATTAATAAAAGGCATTGGAAAATTCAACGATGGACTCTTTTTAAGAGATTGAACATTAATTTAACAAGAAGCCCCTTAAACTTCACAATGAGACTGTCTCAAAGTACTTAAAAGGATATGTGTGCCACAATATCACATGGATGCTAGTTAGAAGCTCAGTCTCTGGCTACATGAGACATTCCTAACAGCTATTACCATCCTGCACTCATTTCTATGAATGTTAAAGCTTGAGAAGCACTGTTCTATTATACTAAAGGTACTTGTATATGCATTTTTCTGCTGTCACAAAGCCCTGTAAAAAACCTACCTTATCGAACAATAAAATGGAAGTAAGTCATCACAAAAGGAATGTGATTGTGTGTGTGTGTGTGTGTGTGTGTGTGTGTGTGTGTGTGTGTATAGTTTATTAGTAGTTCAATCCGTGGTACTGTGCCAAACCTTTTTTTTTTTAAATTAAGGTTTTTGAAGCTGCATGTTGTGATGCACACCTTTAATCCAGCAATCAGGAGGCAGAGTCAGGTGGATCTCCGTGAGTTCAAAGCCAACCTGGTATACAAAGCAAGTTTTAGGTCACTGGGGTGGGCGGTGAGGTTTGAAAGAGGAAGATCATATCACCTTTGCTGACACCCCAGTGGTTGTAATGTAGTCATACAGTCACACTTCAGTTGTAGGGGAGACTGTGAAATACTGTCTCTCTGTGTGCCAAGGATGGAGAGGAAAAGATATTTGTATTTGTCAAACCCCTTCTGCCATAGGTATAATAGGTACCTCAAATAAACGTATACGCTAATCTTCCCTTTCTATTTTTCTACCTCTACTTGTTCTCTCTCCTCCTTCTTTTGTTTCTCTTCCTGATCTTGGAGATTGAACACAGGACTGATACACCTAAGCATGCACTCTACCACAAGCTATGCCCCTACCCTTAAAATTATATCTTGGGCTCCTGAAGTTTCCCTCTCTCCACATTGGCATGCCAGTTAGTGTTATCACTTTTCATTAGGAATTAGGCATTAGGTAGCCATATTCTTGAGATTTCATGGGTGTACGTTTCCCATCATATCAAGAAGATGCAACCTTGCATAATTCTGGATTAACTGGCTTTTACAGGCAATTAGCAACTACTAAGAAAGGGTGAGTTAGTCTTTGTCAGGGATGAGCCCCATAATTGGTTATCTAATACCAAGTGGTCAGCCCTAAAAACATATACATATTAGCAATGCAGCAGGTTGTATTTATTTATGTGTATGTGTGTATAAAATAGCAAGTAAAGAAAAAGAGGCCATGAGTTCAAAAGGAGCAGGAGGAGATGGGGGTGGGAAAGGTTGGAGGGAAAAAAAGGGAGGAGAAGATGATGTAATTGTATTTTAATTATAAACAGAATAAATTTAAAATGAGTATTTGAAGCAAAAAGACCTAAAATTTAGATCCTCTATAAAAATGTATTATTCTCATATTTTCTATTTAGGCAGTCATTTCTCTTTTTACTGTTTCTGAATTAAAAACAAAAACAAAAACAGAATGTGACCATGGATTCTTGATGGAGAAAATGCTTTTCATCAAAGCTTCCTGAAGGCTCTAAGAGAATTGTAGAATCTTGTTATACTTACTCCATCCTTTTTTATTTGATAAATAAAAATAAACCTCAATTAACTGTTCAAATAATTTATATGTCTCAGAAGTTTTTCACTGATGGAATGCTGCCTACTATAAAACCTACTAAAAACCATAAAATAATCCTGTCTTTTAATACATATTTTATACACATAATTTAGGAATGTAAATAAGAGCGTAAAACTTCTTATAATGCCAATGCTTCCTTTTTTCTTGTACTTTTAATATAAACTGTTAACAATGGCATTTAAATCCAAGATGCAGTTAATTTTAGCTACATTGACTGTTTTGCCAAGTTGTTCTTTGACCACCACAAGCTGCTGTGGCACACACAGACTCCTAATAAAAACATATGATAATATTTTTTTAAATATAGATGGTATCTTAGTAATGATACCTCAGGTTGTTTTCTGACTTCCACGTGCACATATATACATCAGTACACATGTGTGTGCACATGCACACACCTTATAGTGACTAATCCCAAAGGGAATCATGTTTTTTTTCATAATCTATATAATCTTACGTGATTTGGCTCTTTTAGTAACTGTTTGATCTTCATTTATTCTGCATTCAAGGTAAACTTCTTTTCTTGGTTCCATGTTCTTACCAGTTACCTCAGTGTCTTAGCATTACCTCTACTCATTTGAAATTCTCTTTCCTAAAATAAATGCATAACCAAAGCTTCCCCTTTTTCAACTCTTTGTAAATGGTTGCCTTTTCAGAGAATTCTTCTATAATTATCTTAAGAGTCCTGAGAGTCCCCTTCTCCTTCATTATTTTTTTTCTCTCTCTTTTTCCCCCTACTATAATATTTTTGCCCATTGTGACAGATGCAGCTAGTTGGCTGCCATATTTGTATGTCTTCTTCCAGAGTTGAGAGTTGTTCCTAAGGAACCTGGCTACTCATGTGTATCTATGTGAGATGGTCACTAGTGGAGTACGAGTAAAGGACACATTTGCCATGTCTAGTGTAAGATGGTGGGCACTTCTGGGCCTTCCTTGTGTTCTTCTACCTCTACTCTTCACCTAAGGACTTTCTTTTTTACTTCTAGGCTGACTTTAGTCCATGTGCTGTTTTAGTTTTGTGATCTCATGCTTTGGGATCCATTTTATTATGAGCCAGCTGCCTTATGTCCTTGAACATTTATTTACTGTCCTTTTTCACACTTATTGCCCAAAGTCTGTATTAGAGAACTTCAGGTAAAATTCCATAATGTATTAATAGGACAAAAATCAGAAAAGTAGGAAATTTTTAAATTGGTGTTGAAGACATTCATTATCTTATGAAATTTTTCTGGTAACTTTTTTTTCCCCTTTTGTTGCAAATAGATTCTTTTCTCATACAATATATCCTGATTACAGTTTTTACTCCCTCTACTACTCTCAGTTCCTTCCTACCTCCCCTCCCATCTGGATTCACTCCCTTTCTGTCTCTAATTAGAAAAGAACAGGCTTCTAAGAGATAACAACAAAACAAAGTAAAATAAGATAAAACAAACCATCACATCAAAGTTGAACAAGGCAAGCCATCAGAAGGAAAAGAGCCCAGGAGAAGACACAAAAATCAGAGACTCACTTGTTCACACACTCAGACAGGACTACCTTCAAAATACTAACTGAAAGCTATAATGTAGACACAGAGGATCTGGTGCAGACCCATGTAGGCCCTGTGCTTGCTGTTTCAGTCTCTGAGTTCACATAAGCCTTACCTGGTTGATTCAGAGAGGTGTGTTTTCCTGGTGTCTTCCATCACCTCTGGCTCTTACTCTCTTTCTACCTCCTCTTCTTTGGGGTTCCTTGTGCTCGGAGGGGAGACCCAGAGAGGTTGGGTACAGAGGGGAATGACACATGGATCTCCTTGAGAGGGGAAAATGGGATCTGAAAGATCGGGGAAAGGAGAGGAGATGGGGTTGAGGGAGAGAATTTGGATAGAGACAGCTAGAATTGAGTGATTTTGTAAACCCAGTGCAATGGAAACTTCCTAATATATTTAGAGGCAATCCTAAAGAAGTCTCCAAATAATAGGGGAGATGGAGTCCCAGATGGAGTCTTGTCACAAATGAAGCTTCCTGTATAGGGACTGGGTTATATCCAGTTGAAATGTTGGCCAAAGGGTTCCTATGGAAATCCTCAAACAACCCAGGCTATTGCCAAGACAATAGGCTGCTCTCTACAAAATGACAGCAAGGCCCCATTGCTGAAGACAACATCCACACAACTCATTTTACATGGAGAGGTCTAGCTGATGCCTACATAGAACCTTTACCCCTAAGTTCTTAGTAACTTTTTACTTATTTTCTCATATCCAATGTTTCTTGCCTAAAATTTACTTGTTTAGGGTCCTCATGGTTCTCTGCAAAAGATGGAGAGATTCCAGGGACCCTGATTCTGAAGGTTCTGGAAGTATTATGGACTTTGAGGTGGAAGTGGAAGCTTGAGGTGGTAGGGCAGTCTTGGTATAGACTAAACCAAAGTAGTGACAAATTCCTATGTGTTTTTCCTACCCTTCTTCAAATAAGATTTCAGCCGAGAGGCCTATAGAAGGTTTTAGCTCAAGGCATCAGATCGAGATGTATGGAGATGTGTGGACAGTGTGGGAAGGCAATGCACATGAAGTATGACTAGTCAGGGACTAAGGACCCTGACTGCAGCTTCTCCAAAAGCTTGCAAAGAATTGGCTGTACATCAAGTCTGATATAGGAGAAGCTTTTTTCTCTGAGGCCTGCCAGGTAAAAATCTTTGGTCAGGCCTAAAAAACACATTTTCAGCCAGGAGCCAGACTCCTCAGACACTTCTTCATGATCTGGCACCTTCTAT
Source organism: Cricetomys ansorgei (assembly GCA_026225945.1). Classification (NCBI taxonomy): domain Eukaryota; kingdom Metazoa; phylum Chordata; class Mammalia; order Rodentia; family Nesomyidae; genus Cricetomys; species Cricetomys ansorgei. The sequence continues at coordinate 8,455,508 of JAMJFZ010000056.1, read as the reverse complement.
TTTGCTGATTGTTGTTTGGCCACTTCTTGTTTTATACTTTCCAGGAATTCTGGAAATACTTAGCTGTAGCCTGCTCTCTGTTGTTTCTTACTTCCGTGTCTTTTGTTCATGTTATTCCCTGAAAAACAATGTTTTATCTTTTCTTATTCTCCTGGAAAACATCAGCCAGTACTGTGATGCCAATTTGTTAGGGAAGAAGCCTGTGTCTCTTGCTTTATACTATGACCTTCCTCTGTGTTCCTAGGACACATTTGTATGTAGGTATCTCTTCCTGCATCTATTTCTCTCATTAGACTCTGAGACCATTGAGAACAATGATTCTTTACTATAACCAAACAAGCAAAAAAAAAAAAAAAAAAAAAAGTTGGATCTCAGATGCCTGATAAATATTACTGTGTTATCATTGGTGATCAATAAGTATTTATTGCTAAGTGAATGAGTGCAATATGAATATTTGTTTTATATCTCTAGTCTTTTATGGTGAGTGTGGTGTTTTATATTTATCTTGTCTTATAGTGAACCAACTAAACAGCTAATTCTAGCTCTCTGAACTCTGTACACTGATAAAAGCTCTCTGAAAATCCTGGATTCAAAATCCAGTTCAAAGTTAACCCCATCTCAAGTATCTTGCTCAAAAATTGCCTGTTCTCCAATACTCTTCTCTAATGTCTTTCACCAAGATGAGCACTCCTCTTTTTGTTGTTGTTGTTCATTTGTTTTGGATTATTATACATTCTTACATGTTTAGTTTTCTCATAGTTTTGAATTTTATGCCAAATAATGATATGCTTATTTCATCCTTTTTTATTAGGTGTCTTAGTTAGGTTTCCATTGCTGTGGTAAACCATGATTACAAGTAACTTGGGGAAGAACTCTCAGACACATTCCATCACTGAGGGAAGTCAGGGCAGAAATTCAAAGCAGGAACCTGGAAGGAGGAGTTGATGCAGAAGCTATAGAGGGGTGATGCTTACTGGCTTGCTCATCTTGCTGTTTTATGGAACCCAGGATCACAGGCTAGGGGTGGCATCACCCTCTGTGGGATGGTCCTCTCACATCAACCATTAATCAAGGTAATACCCATGACTTGCCTACAGGCCAGTCTTTTGGAAGCATTTTCTCAATCCTGGTTCCTGCCTTTCGGATGACTCTGGCAACTTTGTTTCAGATAACTTTCAGATAACGATTTTATGACGGTGTTGTGTCAGGTTGACATAAAGCTAGCCAGCACACCAGTTATACATGTCTTGTGGTTAGACACTACTTTGTCTTCATGTGTGTGTATCTACTATCATTTCAATCATGGTTCTTTAAATAGTGATACTCAGAAAACAATCTGTAAATGAATAAGCCATGTAGGATTGATAATTGAGAACCAGAAAAAAAAAAAAAGATGAAATGCAGCAAGGGGATGGGGGATCATTCACTTCAGAATATGAAAAATTACTTCAGAATATGAAAAATTGCTTTAAATTTGAAAGAATCATGATGTTTCTAGGAGATGACAGCAACTATTCAGAGAACTGGCTTCCAACTGTCTTCAGAATCTGGAAGTGAAACTTAATAAGCCTATTTTCCCATGTGGATAGGAGTACATACTTTTTGCTAATGTTTTAATTTATCTAGATCGCATAGCACAGAACATATTTTTTTCTATGCTGATTTAAACCAGTTATTTCTATGTTTTCCTTAGAGTTTTGGGTTAAACACAGGAAGTATTAGATTATGCTAGGTTGTTCCTACATGCAAATCTTTATTTAAAGATAAAATATTTTATGGTAGAGAATGACATTTCTTTGTTTTTTTTTAGTTTGTTTTGTTTTTATACTTTATCAACTATCTTAAGAACGACAATGAATCTGGGGCCTCGGCTTCAGAGAAAGGAATGTTCTAAATGACAAAACAATCATCTGTGGGTGTGAGATTGCTTCACATATTTTTAAAGCATCTAGTTCTTCTGTATTTGGGTAGAAATATTCAGTGAATAATAGCAGTTTCCTATTCAGTGTTCATCTTGATTTTTCTTATCTGTTCAAAGTAACAGAATCTATATTTCTTCTTAGTGTAACAGTCATGTTGTTTCAATTTTGAGTGATGCTAATTCTGGTAAAGTTATGTATGTTATAATCTTTATTGGAATACATGCTGATAGTTTCAAAAATTAGAAATTATTTAGTCACATTCAAATCTGCTATTTTACAAAAGAGAAGTTTGAATGCATACCAATATAATAAATAGTCATAATGAGTGTATTAGTGAGCCTAACATGAATATCTAAGTCAAAACAGTCTAAAACCACGTGAGTAATGGGGTGTCTTAGATGGAAGGTCACCTTCTGTTTATTATTAGCTAAATCACTTTAATTTGAGTTTCAGTTCTTCACCTGGAAAATGTGAATTATAACTCTAATTTGTAAGACTATTTTTGGAATTAAATGAAGTCACTGGTAATATAATCTGCTTACAACATTGTAGATATCCTAATTAATTTCCTCATTCTCTCTCTGTCTCTCTTTCTCTTTTACACACACACACACACACACACACACACACACAAAACACCTGATAGAAAGGAAGGCATGTACACAGGAGTGTGAGGTGGCTGGTCATATTTCATCATATTTCATCATCAGGAAGCAGAGGGAGGTCAATCATTCTGTTTATTCAGTTTATTTATTATGGAATGGTGTGCTAGCATTTAGGGTAGATCTTACATCCTCAGTCAAACTGTTTTTGAAACACCCATGATAGAAATACCCAGAGATACATTTCCATAACTCTAAGCCCAGCTAAGTTGACTATGAAGAATAACTATGTTTTATTAAAAACAATTTTATTAAGCTGTGAAGTTTAACAAACTATGAAGTTTAACAAAACTAGTTAATTTCCAGAAGGATAAATAATAGAGAACATGGTTCTGTCTCTGTAAGATCACTCTCCACAGGCACGTTGCTCAGTCCCATGATTATTTCCCTTAGCCCATCTTTCATTCTAGGCATATTTTGGTATAAGTTGAGATGTATAACAGCACTACATAAAGGGACTTGGAATATTCGTTAAACAGGTATATCAGTTGATAGGAAAACAAAACATACCCGTTTCAAAAGCCAGCTGTATTGGTTAATTATCATCAGTAGGAGTAATTCGAGAGCAGGGTAAATTTAGATTCCTAGTGACTTTGTGTCTATGAAAGCTTACAATGAAAATTATAAAACACTGATGAAAGAAATTGAAGAGGACCTCCCCCAGTGGAAAGATACCCCTTCTTCATGTATTGAATAGTCAATATTGTTAAAATGTCTATACTACCTAGTGCAGTTTATATATTCAGTACATTACCTATCAAAATACCAATATTGTTTCTCATAGAAGAAGTAGGAAAAAAAATTAGGAAAAAAATGCCTAAAATACACATGAAACCACAAAATCCTAAATAAAATAAAAATCCTAAAGCAATTTTTAAGCAAACAGAAAAAAAAATGGAGGCACTGTACTACCTAACTTAAAAATGCACCACAAAGTTGTAGTGATCAAAACATCAAGGTATAGGCATTAAAAAGGTCATATAGGGTAGGGGAACAGTACAGAGATTCTTGAAGAAAATCCACACATTTACAGCCACCTGAGTTTTTTTAGATTAAGTTGCTGTCTTGATGTTTCTGTTGCTATATTGAAACATCATGATCAAAATCAACTTGGGGAGGAAAAGGTTTATTTCACTTACACCTCCATATCACAATTCAGCATTGAGGGAGTCAAGGCAGGAACTCAAACAGGTCAGGAACTTGGAGGCTGGAGTTGGTGCAGAGGCCATGGAGGAGTGTTGCTTACTGTCTTGTTCTCTATAGCTTGCTCAGTCTGCTTTCCTATAGCACCCAAGACTATCAGCCCAGGGATGGCCACATCCACAACATACTGGGCCCTTCCACATCAATCACCAATTAAGAAAAATCCCAATTAAAAAAAAAAAATTGCCCACAGCCCGATCTTATGGAAGCATTTTCTCAGTTGAAATTCCCACCTCACATGACTAGCTTGTGTCAAGTTGACAAAAAACTATTAATACAGGTGTTAATAATATATACTGGATAAAGGATAGTTTTTAATGAATTAAAATAAGTTCTGGAAAATAAATTTATATTAAGAGGATTGAAATTATTCTATTTCTTACCTGTTATAAAACTCAAAGTTAACTAAAGACTTAAATTTAAGAACTGAAACTAATAGGAAAAGAATTGGGGAAAATGTATCAGGATATTAGAATTGATAAGGTATATTTTAATAAGCCCCCCAAAGTATTGCAAACAAACAGGAAGAGAAATGGAATCAGTCATTAAAGTGAAGGCAAATTCTAAACAATGGGACAAATTAGTTTCAAGTAGTTAACATATAGAATATATATGAACTTCAAAAACATAATTGCTAAAACACCCTGTTAAATAATAGGCAATAATATAAATGAGCATCCCTCCCAATGGAGACATTCAGATGGCCAGCAAATAGTGATGGCACCTCCTGTATTCTCAGCACTCTAGAGGTGGAGTCAAGATGGTTACAAATTTGGGAGTAGCTTGGCAATATAGATAGCATGAGGTTAGCCATGGGTACATAATTTGACTATGCCCCCTCAAAAAAACTCCCCACAAAAAAAAATAAAAATAAATAAATAACTAGAGTCTATATGAAAAAAGTCCAGCACCTTTTATCATCAGAAAATAGAAGACCAAACCATAATGTGATATCACCTTACCCTGTGAAGAATAATAGTTATCAAAAAATAAAGACAATTTATGCTCAGAGTATTCAGAGGAAAGGAAGCTTTTACATCTGGTTGGCTAGAACATGTATTAGCATACTAATTATGGGGAAAAGATACCAAAACGATGAAAATAAACTACTATATGATTTAGGAATTCTACCCCTGATTATCTAATAGAAATAAATCACTGTGTCACAGATACCTACACTTATTTGTTTATTGAGACACTGTTTACAATATCTAAGCAAAAGGAAGCAGCCTAAATGTTCATAAAGTGAAGTAGGTAAAGTAAGTATGACACATACACACAATACAAATTTAGCCATGGAAAAGTCAGGTAACCTGTAATTTATGACAACATAGATTGAACAGAAGATCATTATTTTAAGTGAAATACCGAGGCATAGAAGGGCAAGAATCTCATCTCAAACAATTGATATCCAAAATGGTTAATTTCATGGAAATTGAAGGTATTCTATTAGGCATCAAAATTTGAGAGATTTTACCATAAAGAAATGATAAGTGTTTGCCGAGGTAGCTACTTTTTAACGTGGTTTAAATATTATACATTTTTTTATCTGTATTGAAAAACCATCCATTATCTCTTTAATATATGCAATTTTATGTTTTATATAACAGTATATAGCAAAAATATAATTGATTATATACACAGACCTGCATCACTGCACTGCAGTGGTGTGTTTTCATAAATGTATTAGGTGATTTCATTATTTGTGAACATCACAAAGAGTAGTTACACTGCCAAGATGGCTTTGACATCACTAGAATATATAATCTCATGAGGCTGCCATTGTGCTGCAGCACTGGTGAAATTGTCTCTTTGTATCATAGTGTTCTGTTTGTTGAGGTTTAGCATTGGTTTATCCTTCCAGACATTCTCATGAACCTATTCGTTTTCCTTAGCCTTCCTCTTTTGCTGTTATAACCAAATCAGTTATGAATCTTGAAAATAAATCTAACCAACTCTTTTTTTCTTCTACTCCCAAGTTATTGAATTAGCAGGGGTCAAGTAGGATTTGTACAGTTATACAGATTAGTGTTATACTGGAGTAATGACTTCTAGTCTCACCTGGACCTTGTAACTGCTTAGTCATATCTCAGCTTTTCTTCATAATGGGAATAAAATTGAAGGTTGTGAAGAAGGGGGCGTGAGCGGATAAAGGTGGTTCATAACTGAAATGAACTCAGGAAAAACAGATGTACTTGAGAAAAATAGTCATATCCTCGGTACCTAATAATATTTCAGCACATCTAAACAAAATATAGTATTCAAAATATAGTATTCAATAAAACATTCATTCAAACGAATATGAAGACTAGGTTTTGGGTGGAATGCATGATTAGCATGTGTGAGGACTTGGATTTAATACGTAGCACCTAAAGAAAGGATGATGGAAAAGATAAAAAAAATTGAGGGAGTAAAGAGAGAAAAAGAAGATGAAAAGAGAGAAGGAAGGTGGAGAGAGGCAGCCAAAGAGTCAGCAATACGTTACAGTATCGATGAAGGTAAAAGTCAATCCAAGAAAAATAAACCAGTCTCCAAATTCTATATATTATATGATTCCATTCATATGAAAAGTTCAGTGCCCCAGGAGAAAGGGGGAATGAGCAGAGGTTGGCAATGGACAGTGAGTCTTTTGGAGGGAGGGATGTTGACAATATTATTATAAAATTAGATCATGGTTATGGTTGTATAATCTGTAAATCTATTAAAAATCATTGCATTGTACAGTTTAAATAGGTGGACTTTATGGTATATTGATTATATATCCAAAGCTGTTCAAAAACAGAACAAGGGAAAGGCTTCCCTTCATCTTTCTACATGTGGAGAACCAGCCCTCGGTAACCTGAGCTGAAATGTCTTTGTCACTTGCCTTTCTTAGCACCATTTGAGCCCTGTGTCTCTGCACTGTCTTCTTAAAAGTCTGTTCTTTGACAATTTCATACATGTATAAAATGTATTTTGATTATATCCAACCTCTCATCCTGTTTTCTTCTTTTTTTGGATTGCAAGGAACAGATGCTGTCTATTTTTCTGATCCTTTCTTTTGCAACTTAAAAAAGAATGAATGGAATTTCCAAGATTTCATCCTTACTTCTATCCTTTAAACAAACTGTTATCTGAGATCTAGTGTAATATTTGACTTATGATAGCACAACTTTCTTTCAGATGAAATATCTAAAGTCAGTGACTCCAAGGCTCATTAACTTAATTTTTAATCTGGTGACTAGTCTTTCAGGCTCCAGAGTTATGTTACTTTTGTGTTCCAAGTACTTGTCTAAGTGTTATTAGACTTCTAGTACATGGTTATTCCTCCCATCCACACCTGTTTATTATTTCATGTAAATAGCATCTTTATGTTTCGATTTTCCCTTTGTCACAACCCTTGGGTTTATTCTCATAATCTCCCTCCTTTTCTTTCCCACCCATAAGAGGTTTTATCTATTCAGTTTCAGACAGGTCTCTCAAACTTGACCTCTAGGTTCTATCTCCATTGCCTTAATTCACTTTTCCTTATATTGCTGTCCTATAAATCACAAAGCTAATAAGAACTTCTCCTAATCTGAGAACCACCTATTGTCTCTGTTGAATCCACATTGTATTGACAAGTTCTTTAGTAAACATTCCAAGGCCTTTTAAGAATTGCTATCTAATTCTGTGTTGCATTTCAACTTTTGCCCTCTTGGTGCTGCCTTGCTCTGATCTTACATAAATTTCTTCAGGTGAAAGTGCCCTTTGTCTCCATGCCTTCACTTGTGGTGTTTCTTTGCCTTGTAAGCGCTTCTCTATTTTGTCCAGCAGACTTTTCTTTATTATTTAAGTTGATGTTTAAAAGTCATCTATTCATCCTTTAGTCATTTATTTATCGTCTGCTTTGTATCAGTTACTATGCTTCGTAATGAGATAGACAAAAACCCCTCTCCTCACTGAACTTACGGAACAGATCATTGAAGTGGTAATGAAACTCTCAATCTTCCCAGGCAGCCTTAATTAGTACTTTGATCATAGATGCAATAGTAGCCAACAAGATATTGTAGATGAAATGCCATGTTGTGAAAACCCCATTGCTTTAGAAGTCAGTGGCCTCTTATTATTATTTATTCCAATGGGTAAAGTGATTCCTTTACCTACAAAATGATGAGAATCATATTTAATCACGGCATGTAATAGACTCTTATTATAAGCTGTCTTTCTCAGAGTTTCCTATAGCAAAAAATGTGTCTGTGTAATACATCGTTATTCTTAGATATCTTTCAATATTAATTTTGATGACATTATTTGGTTTAAGTTTTATGTATCTTTTGTTAGAGATTTAATTGATAATTGATAGTATAATTATCTCTTGATTTTGACTTACTTATATATAGTTATAGATTCAGGGCAAAAAGGCAGTTTATTCTTTGGCTAATTCAATCCCCAGTCCGAGTCCTGGAGCTCTAGAACATTTTGGCCTCTGTATAATCTTATCTTAAACCTAAAACTGGAACACTTTGGCCTTGGCCTCCATACATTTTATAACATTTAAGCCTCCAAGACTTACTGCTGACTGAGCCACTCTGACTAGCTCCTTCTGAACTCCGAGCTGTACTGAACTAGCTCTTCTCCAAGCTGCTTATTCAAACTGACCTGAGCCAGCTGACTGTTTCTGGCTGAACTCTTCTGACTTTGGCATATTCTGGCTGACGCCCACAACTTCTTTGAACTGTTCTGCTCAGCTTCAAATTGACTTACTCTTGCCATCTAATGCTGATTTTTTTCTGCCAGACTGCCTCTGTCTTATTCTGAGACTCCTCAGATTTCTTCAGACTGCCTCCTACTGCCAACCTTAACTGAAGACACTGCTTCTGTATCTCATCTTCTGACTGCTTCTGACTCCCCAGACTACCTGTGTCTTATTCTCATTAGCTCCAAACAGCCTCTCTGTTTCTCTGCCTTATCCTCAGTCAGAGCTTCATTGTCTCTCTGCTTCTGTGTCTCTGTGAGCTTTCACTGCCCCATACTACCTCAGTCAGCCTCTTTACTTCTCTGTCTTATCTTTAGTCAGACTACTTTATTGTCTCTGTGACTTATACTTGTGTCTCATTCTCTACCTGATTCTGTAACTGACTGCTTGACTTTCTGAGCTGAGAGCCTGCTTTTCTATCATGAGAGTTGGGCATATCCTCACTCTGTCTCACTATGCCAACTCTTCCTCTGAATTGTCACTTCGCTTGCCCTTCATTCTGCTTCATCTCAGAAGTCACTTCCAATCTGACACTGACTTCTCACCTCTGCTTCTTGTCTCCCACGTGCTAGGATTAAAGTCAAGCACCACCACTGCTTTCTGAATACTGGGATTAAAGATGTGGACCAACATTCTGAACATTCTTTCTATATTCCATCCGGACCACACAGGGCTCTAAATGTGATTTTTTCATATAAACCCCTGAATATGATTTTCTCATATAGACCCTTGGATTTGATCCCTTCCTATCTGTCACGCAGGCCTATTCCTCTACACTTACACTTCCTGACAAAAAGCCAAAGTAGATAAGGAAATGGTCAGCAGATGTATAGCAACCAGAGAAAGCCTGGGGTGATTTCTTGATAATTGACCTGGCTGCAGTATTTTGCACAAAGTAATAATTATAATCGAAGATGAGTATCTACAGCAGTGATTCTCAACCTGTGAGACACAATCCTTTTGAGGTTCAAATAATCCTTTCACAGGAGTCACCTAAAAACATCTGAATGTCAGATATTTACCTTATAATTTATAACAACAGCAAGATTACAGTTATAAAGTAGCAATAAAAATAATTTTATGGTTGGGGATCACCACATGAGGAACTATATTAAAGGGTCACAACATTACGAAAGTTGAGAACCACCAATAAAGGGTTAAAAATTAAATAGATGTATTCTGAAAACATGCTGAAACTCAGGACTGTATCAATTATAATTTTATATAATTCTTATAATGCACATTACTCTAATGTCTCAAAGTTGTGTAAAATTTCTTTGTCAAGCTTCAATAAAGTAAGCATTTTCCTTTAGAAAATCTGCTGGGATTTACACTGTTGGGAGCTTTGGTTTTAACTTTGTTCCTTATCCATTTTATTAAGACTACACAGTGCATATATTGCCTGTGCTTGACTCATGCTTGTTACTTATTAAGCAGGATGTTTCACTAATGTTTTTGCTATCTGCATGAAGGCACCATAGATTTCAGTTTGTGCGTAAATGCAGTCACTCACATTGTATGATACCCTATTCTACTTCCACATTATTTCACTGAGATTTATACACAAAGTGATACCTTACGGAACATATGCACTTCCATCTTCTAGCTGACAGTGCACTGCAAATGTTTACTGCTTTCAAGGGATTATCATTTATTTAAGTTGTAGCTAATGTCTACCATGAATTTTTTAAAATCTAAAAATATGGAAATAGAAGCTTTCCAGATACAGAAATTTTAAAATACTTGGTTATATGAATCGAAGAACAAAATATGATGTGCTAAAATTCTCCAGGATGTAGAGCTCTGCTCTGGCAGGAAGAATTTATTACTAACTTCTGTTAAGGCCATCAAGATTTATCAGGTATTGTCACAGCAAAGTGGGTAAGATGGAAAACGGAAAAGTTTTCTAAAGGTATTATATTGGGACAGCTTTTCCTTTTAAGACTTTTTCTTTTATTGACATGGATTCAAGTTACATTAAAATGACTCTAAAAACCAGTAAATGACAGTCACATATATCTGACACATTTGACAATAGATGTAAATTTATTTCTGTTACTGTTGAGTACTTAGATCCCTACTACGGATTTCAGTAATTAACATTGTCTGCAAACTATTTTATTCTAATAAAACAACCTCCAGGAAAACAATCTTTATTAATAATTCAGTATGAGTTTATGAATTCATTATGACCAATTTAAATGTTCTTATACGTGATTAATTTTAAAAAATTTGACTCATTTTGATTACAGACCTCTTTCTGATCTGACCACTTTTTCCTACAGCAGGCAACTGCCACTGTGCTCTGTTCCCTACTACTGGGTTTGGACATGACAGAGAAAAAGAAAGGAGGCTGAGCATTTTATGTGAAAGGGCAAGGTGAACTTCCCAGAGGACACTCTGGTTGTGTGTCATGCAGTAACACAGAAGGAATATTGCATTTTCCCACAGCACACCATCTACACAGATTTTGCTCTGAACTGTGCTCTCTGGTATTGTGCTGCTCACTAGCTGTATAAAAGAGTCTCTACTCTACCATATATAATTTTGTGTATTTTTATTTATTTTTTGTCTTCCCATGGATTCAGGAGATTTCTCCATGGAAGCATCTTTATAAGTTTTTTGTTGTTGTTGTTCAAACACTGTCTCAAGGTGAATCTTTAATAAATATTATTAGAAAACATTTTAATGTTGTGTTAGATTTACATTTACAGTATGTTAACTATCTGATTGGCTTCTTTTACTTTCTCTAAGGAGAACAAAACTCTAAATTTCATATAATTTGCATGTAAAAATAGTAATCAGATACCTTAGTGTTATATCCTACAATTAGTGAATGAATATAAAATCTGCCTTACTGATTTTTTGTTTTAATGCCTCATTTTTAGTTGACTCTCAATTGGCTCATTCTAATTCATATATTACCTGGTGAAGTCACTGATCACAGTGAATAGCTTATTTATTGATGCTTGAGTATATTTACTTCTCAGATTTTTATGTGTCTTTACTCCTAATTAAAGAGTTTCTATTCTATAATTCTATTACTGTAATACAAAGTGTCTATTCCATATATTTAAAATGTAGCATTGTTTATGTTCTTTTATATAGATTGTCCTGATGCATTAAAAGTGTTGTGCATATAATCACACATATGTGAAGAGGTTTTGTGTGTGTGTAAGAGAAACAAAACTGAAAAATTTATAGATAAATGAATTGAGCTCAAAACAATGAATCTGAGTGAGGTAACCCAGACCAGAAACACAAATTTCAAATATTTTTGCTCATTCTGGTATCTTATCTTTGAATCTTCATATATGTGTATTCCATTTGGAATACCCATAGAGGTCAGGATATTACTAAGGGGTCATAGAGTGGGTGTTTCAAGGGAGAGAAGATAAACATAATGGTATATAGAGGAATACTGGCATAGGAAAGGGTCTTCCACTATTGCTCTCTACCTTGTTTTTTGAGGCAGGATCTCTCACTCTATCTAGAGCTCCCTGACTTAGCTAAACTGGCTGTCCAGAAATCCACCTTTATTCTCCCATCTCCACCTCCAAGAGTTGGAATTACAGGCATCATGTTTGGGGCTATGATTTTTATGTGTGTACTGGCAATTCCAACTTGGGTTTGTATGTTTATGCAATAGTCATTTTATCCACTAAGTCATCTCCCTAGCCCCTATGTACAGTATCTTCATAGGTGTGCATTGTGTCGTCTGAAGGAAGTATTAAATGTTTCTAGGTCTTACCAAACACAGACTCACATCATCAATTTGAATGTCTTTGAAATCTTACTGGAAACGGGACTAGGTCCGTTGCTATATAAATGACTTTAAATATGCTAGTAATTCCTGAAAAAAAGGTGAGCGTGATTTTTCTTTCCTTTAGAGAATTAGAGAATGTCATTTTCCACCAATGAGACTAATAGCTACCTGCTTGAATAGAGGTACATTCCTCCAGAGTTTAGTATTCTATATCATGTGGAGCATTGCTCATAGACTCTGGGAAAAGATGTTTTGAAATTATGGTATACTTTGGTGATTTCCCCCCTTTTATTAAACATAGATTCTTTTCTCATGCAATATAATCTGAAAACAATTTCTCCTTCTCCTCCTCCTAGTCCCTCCCCATCTCCCCTGACTCTCCTTAGAAAATAACAGGCTTCTGGAGATAACAATAAAACATAACAAAATAAAATAAAATAAGATAAAAACAAAACTGGTGGGTTTTTAATTTCAATCCTTTCCATGTATGTGTTCTGAAGTCAGTGATACTAGCTATCTTCAAATTTTCTTAACCAAATGGTGTTTAGAGAAGGTTCACTTTAAGTGCTAACAGGCCCAGTAGTTTACAAATGTAAATGTACTAATGTACACATCTCTTTGGATTAAATATGAGTATTTTTAAAGTTTGATAAATATTTATATTTGAAGACTTACAGTTATGTAGTTAACAAATTAAACTTAATCTTTATAAACTTTTTTTTTATGTGATTTAATTTTCAGTTCCTAGTATATTGGTGGTTTTATTTTGTCATCCCAAAGTTACAAGTTTGGCTTTTTAAAACTTAGTGTTATAGACTATAAATGACTTTTATTTTAATTTTTCTTTGGTTAATATTCATTAAAATATTCTTTGAGTTACAGGTCAATTTGTGAATTATTTTATAATTTTTCTGAATTTTCTGCAACATAATACAAATTATTCTCCAAGTGCTTTAGTAAACATTGGATTTGATTTCATTGTGTGCGTTATAGTGGAATCTATTGTTGCCTTATTTAGTAATAATTTTATCATAGCAAGTTAACGTCTTTTATAATTTTTACTGTTATCAAGAAGAATCACATCAATTAATTTGACAGAAAATGTAGAAAGATGGATTAATGACAAATTAATAATTTACCACCTTTGCATAATACTGAAGCATAAGGTATTAGAAGGATTGATGGCACAAAAGGTTAACAAATTTTAGCAGCTTTCATTAGCTTTACACCATCATATGTTTGTGGTACAGACTGAAATAGGCTTTATAGCAAATCTCAGTCTAGGGAACTAATTACTTGTACCGATTGCTGCACTGATGAATAGACCCTCATTGTACCATTCCCCTGAAGACAAGGAGCCGCCTGTGATTCACGACTGCATCCTGGCTGATATTTGATAATAATTTTAACAGATAAATGTAGGAAGGCAGAATGATGAAGTGCCTCTCCAAGCTCCATGACTATCAAAGCCGTGCACATAGCCATCTGTGTACTGCTCTTTCCTTCTCAACTAAGGGGAATTTTATTTCATTAACTGAGTTCAAACAACTGTTGTCTTTTGCTTACGTATCTAGTTTGTATATATCTTAAATTTATTTTTAAATGATATTATTGTATTAGTTTTTATTTAAAATTTAGATACCAAAGCAATATAGTAAAGAAGGGGTAAATGAGTTTTAGTTTTCCTTTTTGAGGACTACATTCCTCACACATTTTTGTATTTCGTTTTAATATCATTTTTCCTTCTCATGCATGACCAAAATCAACAAAGGAATTGTTTGATGTTCTTATTGTCTCTTTTATATTTTCTGAAAAGGTTATTGAGTTCCTACTACTTTTAAAATACTTTCTTTAAGTACTGTACTGTTTGTTGTCTATGCTTGTCTACCTAATTTTTAACCAATATAAATACTTGTTGCAAACCTATTTTTATAGATGGTATCTTTAAAACATCAAAATGAGGTTGACTTTATTTGGGTATTTTGGGATTGTCAGCTGGTAAAGAGTATTAATTTGTCAAAGCTGACAGGTACAGTTTTATTAGCTCATGAAATACAAGTATGATTTTATTATTTTATTAGTCATTTCTGCAGAAGTTTTAATTATGAATATGTTTTTGTTTCATTTTTGAAACTTACAGGTTTTCATGCTGTATATCTTTAGTGAATAAATATATTCTCCAGAGATTTTTTTCTCTATGTAACTGAAATAAACCTCTATATTAGTATTTTCCTTATAAAATATTTTCCAGTATGCTAAGGCATGAGTATTTAACAGCAGAGAAAGTTGACATTTATGTGTTGCCATATAAAAGATCTATGTAACGGGAGAAAATATCATAGAACTTGGATTTTAAAAAATAAATTTCTAAAAGTATGCTTTCAATATAGTAATTATTGCACATCATATAGCATGTAGCTTTTAATTAAATAGAATAACAGGCTACATAAAACAGAAACTCAATCTGATTTGCTTGAAAATAGATTGCTATTTCACTCTACAAGAATGGTTTATTTAAAAACAGTAAATGGAAAAGAAATGCATTTTCTTGTGTTGTTCTAAGCCTCAGGGGCTAAATGTAATGAATATTTTAAGAGATTATTTTAATTAAATTCCTGCACATCTAAACAGAGTAATATTTTATTATCACATACATAACCATGTAACTGAGATATTCATTAAAGTTAACACTTTCTGGACCAAGAATTCATCGTATGATTTACTGACCTTGTGCAAAAAGGCACAAATTAGGAAGAAAAATGAAGGGGGACAGACTTTGATTAATATAGGTAATGCTATACCATATTTATAATAGCCTTTTCCCTATTCTGGTTTATAAATGCAGCCACAGAGAAAGGTGCCCTGCTGAGGCTGAAATGAGGCTGAAATCAGAGCACATGCCACTAGAGTGTGGGGAAACTGATCACACTGTCAGCAATTCATTTCAAAATGATGTATTTAGTGCTCATTTCACCTTCCAAGAAAAGGAAAAGGAGTCCCTTGGACTGGAAGGTGATATTGTTATTTTCAAGGACATACCTAAGTTAAAGATTGCAGAACGGGAGTGTGAGATGGAAGGAGAATTAAGAGGAAGGAGAGGGAAACAGGCAGAACAAACAAGGAGAGCTCTATGCAGAAAGTCCTAGCTTCCACGCTGTTTGATAATTGCTAACATATGTGGCGTCTCTGTTTCATTGTAGTCGTCCTCGTGAGTTCTGGCGCCTTGACTACTGGGAAGATGACTTGAGGCGCCGGCGACGATTTGTGCGTAACCCTCTAGGATCGACACATCCTGAAGCGACACTAAAAACAGCCGTGGAACATGGTCAGTGTTTAAAGCATTCCTTGCCAATAGCAGCAGGTACAATACTTGGCCATGAGGATCATAATTTCTTAATTATGAGGCAAGGCAGAACTGTCCAACACCACATTTCACAGTGTCTAACCCCACAATGGGGGAGGGGTGATGCACTCTGTGTAGGATTCCATGAAATTATGGTGTCAAGTGTATTTATTTGTTATATCACACATATGAAACTTGGTTAACATAAACCTATTGTTTTAAAGTACAAGGCTAAAATATTTGTCCTTCTAAGCAATACCTTCAGTTTTGAGTAAATTAATCCTGCAACCCTGACTTAAATCCATGAGCATAAGAAACACAGCATTTACAAACCAAATAGGTTTCTAGGTTCTGTCCTGTATGTATAGTTCTCCTCAAGCCCTGGTATGATAATAAATGTCCAAGTGTCTCGGTACTTGCTGAACCTTGATTTGCAGTTGTTGTGATTGATGGCTCATAGACAAGAGAATAGACATTATTTTCATATGTTTCTATTTTGTATCATCTTGTTTTCAGAGTTTAACAAAACATTTCCCTTTTTTTATTATGATGCATATGATAGTGATTCAATTTAAGTAGAGCTCTGATAACTGAAACAACCAGAAAAGGTCTCTTGTGCTTGAAAATGCACTTTCTTTAATTAGAGAATGACACTTGCTTTTTTATAAAGTCTATAAAAGCCAGTTAAAATACAAAGGGAAATGCCCCTCTCTGCATTGAAATTACTTTGTTTATGTGAAATATAAATTGGTTAAGGTAGACATAGTCTGACCCCTCATTAGGATATTAGTTTAACATGTTTGTTATTAATGACAATGCACACCACAATTAAATAAATATTAAATTATATTCAGTAAAGATATTAAGAATTTTCTTTGATTTTTATTGTTTTTAACTGATAGAAAGAAATTACATGTGGTTATGTGGTACCATGTCATGTTTCAATGCAGGTGATTATATTAAGAATTTAGATTTAAAAATCTGTAGTCTTGGGTTTGGCCTCAGTCAGGCAGTTTAACCTCTTGCACTCATCCTTAAAGAGCCATTTCTGGAAGAAAATGTCCACAATATGTCATCAGATATAACACCGAATGTGACATCAGTCTGTTAAAATAAATGATCAGACCAAGAATAGTCAATAACAAAGTGATCTAAAAGCAGTAATAGTCTCGGGCCCTATGTCTTTAACTACAAAGGGTGAGGGAGGGGAAATGATGAAAAATTAATTAGGCTACTTTGCTGTGAGGGTTTATATTCTTTTTGTGTGGTGGTACAGATTTCGTAGTGACATATTTTCTCTCTTTTTTTGAAAAATTTTTGGTTAATGATACATTTCATTAAGAAAAGTTTGTTTGCAACTTTGTCATTTTCAGCCACACAGACATTCTTAAGTGTGTTTAAAACTTGAAATTTAATATTATTTTTCCATTTTAAACTCTTATTTAACAGTAAAATATGAGTTCTGTTGTCTGTGGTAACAAGAATATACTGTTTCCTTTTACATCAGGAAAGGTAGGATTTTCTAAAATTGCAAGTAGGAAACTGATTTTCCTTTATTCTGAGAGAGATACCAGTAACTGAATTCAAAATGCAGCAGTATAGGTTAATCACAGAAGTCATTCCAATATATTCTTATAAAAATAGTACATTTTACCATTTTGAAATATTATGTGATTCTTACAGGATAAATTTTAATTATCTTAAAATACAATGTTAACTTTCTAAATTCTAAGCACCTGCAGTAATATTTATTAGTAATACCACATAAGACTTTTGGACCTATTTAGAAACAGATGTCATTGTGCTTATTCTAGATAGTAATTAATATTAATACAATATTATTTATCTTTATTTCATTTGATGGAATCAAAGGTATTTTATGTGATCCCTTATTTACTAATATCTTATATAGATTTAATAATGATTAATTATAAAATGCAATAACTTTAACATGAAGCATTTATTTAAAAAACAAACAGCCAAATGTCTGTGCCTCCACAGTATTACAATTAAGGAGATGGATTATGCTTAATACAATATATTTAATATTTACATGCTAAATACATAATTAGTGTACTCTTTTATAAAAAATATAAAAGCTATACTTTCTTTGTGTGTTTGTCTTATTTTAAATGACAAAGCACATGCTTCTGAAGTTCAACGTACAGATTGTACTGTATTTGATGCCAGCATAATTTATGCTAATATATTCTATAAGCAAAGAGCTTAATTTTTAACTTGGTTTTATTAAATCAAATAACTTATCAAGTTGACATTCAATCTTGATCTTGTGTTAACTATAAAATTTAGTCTTTGAATACTTCCTAAAACACAATGGAAGCTATCAAACATAATAGGACTCAAATATGAAAATAAAACAGTTCTGACCAAAAGCAATTGAAATTATAGTTAAATATAGATACATACTATAGAGTTCAGTATTGAATTTAAAAATAAATATTTCTGTGGCTGCTATTGGGTGTTGTATTATGACTCTTTTTACTTATAGCTCATTTTACTAAGGAGACAAACATTTTAAAAATGCAGAATTTTAGAAGATCTTGAACTGTATTATCATTACTAAAGAAAGGCATCTGAATAGAAGTGCCATTGGATATTAGTGATGTATTTTGGTAGTGTGAACCATCTATTTTGTAGATTGATTTGGTTTGAAGGAAAGCCTCTGGTGTAAAGGTGGCAGAGTAAATACCTGAAGAGTGATGTTCTCTGTCGGTGCGATCAATACCGGCCCCATGACTCTACTTCTGGCTACCTTCTAGTTAAAAACAAATTTTTTAATTCTGACAATTTAATTGCCCTTCCTAAGTTCACATTAACTTGCTTGGGGAAAAGAGATTTAGGTAATTTTTCAAGCAGAGACCCTCCAAAGTGGTTATTTATAAAAGTCGTGTTATAATCGGAGATTCTTTTAACTTTGTAGAAATGGAATTGTGTTTTAAAATTAAAATAAATTAGTAAATGTTGCTTATGGATATTAACATCAGCCAGAAAAGACAGACATTTGATTCTTGAGGAGATTTTCTTCTATTTGTAGCTTTTAAAATGTATTAGAAATCTGTCATAATGATTCCTCACATATTCCCAGTGCTTGGAGTCCTCTGTGGCAGTTATTTATGATCAGAGCATTAGATCTAGAAGGATCCTAAGGCTCAAGTCTAATCTAACTTTTCCCTTTATAAAGAAACTGAGGTAAGAAAGGACTAAAATAATTCTTGGCATATTCAGGAATAAAGGCTAGGTTAACTGAGAACTGGTTGGATTTTCATGTGTGCATTGTCTTTAAAAGTTTATTGTTAGATATAATGGAAATTTTATCCTCAAAGCCTCATAAAATATGTTTAAATGGTAAAAGATTTTCTTTAATTCAACTGTTAAAATTATTAAGCACCAGAATCCAATTTAATTCATGACATTTTTATTTTGTAAACAGTGTACATGATGATGGAAATATAAGAGGAGTATTTAACATAGTTTTAAGAGTATGTTGTTAATGTATAGAATGATACTAATAACCAGTTTGGATTCCCTAGGATGTCAAATCATGGGAAGATCCTAAATCAGACCATTTTTTTTTTCTGGTGATTTTAGCAATGTTATTTACTATTGTTTTCCTATAGGATCTGTATGCATCTAGGTTCTGTATAGAAAACTTTCAGGGAACCCACCATCATTAGGATATGTGTTTGGATTTTTTTTTAAAAATCATCCTTTGTACTTTTAGGCAGTTTTTCTAGAGTATATTTTATTGGCTGGAAACCCTAAGGAAATTAACTATAGAGAGGTCTAATTAGATCAAGATAATAGTTGACTGAAATACTCTTTATGTGTATTCAGAATACAGTTACAGTATTTGTTTAACAACACGTTGCATAGATGTTCATATTCATTTTATGTATGTTTGATGTCATGTCTTTAGCCCAATTGTAATTTTGTTTTCTGAAACAAAGTAGCTCTTTCTTAATATATAAACATCTTCCCCACAACATGAACTACTGAAGGCTCTCGTTTCCTGCTCAGTGGATGTTTGAAAGGGAATTTATATGTTGTAGGTAAACACTTTCCTGTGTTTATTGTTATTATATTTTATTTTTACTTATCTGATCTATGTTGTATAGATCAATCACATCATGACCATACCTTACTCTCAAAAACTTAAATTTTATATTTTGAGGACCAGTCTTTCTTTTAAGCTTCTCTCAGCTTCAGTGAAGTAAAGATGCTTTAATGATACCATTTTGCATAAACTTTTTTAATTCTGTGTAACAATGTATTTAATTATTAAGTTAAAATAAAATATGGTATTAGATAAATGTAGTCAGTTAAATTATTAAAATATGAACAGTGATCATGTTCATTAAAATTTTTAATAGCAGAAACTATATGATTTGCGATTTAAATTTGAGTTAAATGTATGTTCTTAACTTTACCCAATTAGAATTTTAGACTTCAGAATAGTTGATACTTATTTATAATTGTTGACTGACTAAAAAGCAAATGTAAGGTAAAACTAGATCTTTCCCTAGAACATATAAGCATGATAACTATCTTTTATTTTATGCTTGGGAAAGTTTTGTTCTAATTTTGAAGGGAAAAAAAGTTGTCTAGCAGAAAGCTATTAGACCACTGAGAACTGAACACCAGCGCATGTGGTGTGTATTAGAGTACTGTTGGTAATTTTACTGCTGCTAGCTTAAAATCCTCAAGGGGGAGTTAATTACAGGAAAGCCATTCTAAATATCAGTAAGCTGCATATTTTCTATGACAAGAGGTTTTTCAGTTGAGATTGAACAATTCCAGAATCTGAGCTTGTGAAAATAAGTAAATAAATAAATTAAAGTGGGTGCTTGTATGCATTTAGTACACTTTAGTACAGAAATTTTTTCATGAAACTATGTAATTCAAAAGTTACTTTGTTTTAGTATGAGTCAGCATGATGAGAACATATTTAAAAACTTTCAAATCCCAGTAGGGAGGGATAACACATTATATTTTTAGTGGTCATTTAAATGAATGAATTTATTGAGCTATTTTAAACCATTGTATATCGCTACCAAAACTGCAATTTTTTTTGTAAATGTTTGCAGATAAACAGGTTTTTTTTTTTTTTTCCAAATAAACTTGAGGAACTTCAGGATATGTGTGGCAGTGATCCTACAGGAAGTAAAAGTGTATTTGATATCAGTCAAATTAGGTTTTGATTTTTTTTTACTTGTCATAATTATTACTTGTTTTTTTAAATTTCACTATGAGAAGCAAAGAAGTAGTAAATTTAAAAGACATTATATTTGCATAGTGATTTTCATTTTCTTTTGCTCCAAAAACTGGTGCACAACAGGGGCTTGACCTCAAAGTCTCACAGCACCAGGCCTGTTTCTGCATCTTGACTGCAGTTATCATGGGTTTTTTTACCTTAGGCAAATTATGTAACCCCTCTGGCTCTGTTGTCTTATCTGAAATTGAGGAATTAGCAGGTTTCTAAGAATTAAATGAATTAAATATGTAAAATACTTTGAGCACTCTGTGGCATATGGTAAGTGCTATGTAATATAGCATTTTTGCTTGGAAGAGAGGTATAAATCAAGAAAATGAAGACGATGCAGCACTCAAATTCTGTACTAAAAACATAACTGTTGAATGAAAATGTTTTATAATCTAATGTGTAAGGGAAGCTTAGATAATGCTTTTGGATTTCTCAGAGGTCAAGTGTTTGGGTTTTTTGTTTGTTTGTTTTAGTCAAGTTCTTATATTTTTGAAAGGTCTTGTTTGGATTAAGACAATTTTTATTATAGTGTAGGGAATCTATATGTACTTAATGTAAAACAATGATAAAGAACCATAATGTTGTTTTTTCCTAGAAGGTTAATTGGTATATTTTATTGTAGGTTTTGAAAATATAAAGGAATTTTAATATTAAATATTAGACGTTTAATATTAAACTTTTAAAATATTTACTGAGATTTCCATATTTGTGCACTTTACTATGCTATATTGTAGAGATAAAAAATGAAATTTTATTTACCTGTAGAATGCATTTAAAACTAAAAACGTTTCTTCCCATGGCTTCCTCATTTAATATAAAAGCCCTATATTCCATTTATTGTCATAAGTACTGCATGTTAATGATGTACATGATTAATTTCCAATAAATATGAGCTCTGTAGGTAAACAGCCAAGTCACTCTAAAAGGAGGCTTTATTCTTTTGAGAGGTTGAGCCTTATGCCAGGCAGAAACTGATGGGGCAAAAGCCTAACCAGGGGATTTCCATATCAATAGCCGCGGCCTGGGTGGATCAGGTGCTTCAATTCTAGGGATTTCCCTCACTGGAAACCCTTTCTTGAACTTTCCCTACTTTGGCACCATTCGAAGAAACTGGAGGTTAGGAAAGACACACTATTCCTTGGGCTTTGGGGTTTGTTGGCTTTTCCGAAGAAAACCGCCCCGTGAGCACCGCAGTTGCGCTGGAGAGCAATGCGGGGGTTCCAGTGCTGGCCTTCAGCTGCACGCCGGTTCCTTTCTTTGGTTCCATTGCCCCTCCTTCCCTGGCCTTCCTGCCTAGTCCGTAGGCCGCGGGAGGCTCTTTGCCTAGAAGCCTCTCAGCCTACTGTTCTGTTATGTTTGCCCCCGGGGTGTCTTAGCCCTTTAGTTTGAACAGCAGAGGAGGGAGCGTGGAGCCTCTGCTTCCTTGCTACAGTGCCTCCTTCTCTATGTTTGGGTTAGTGTCCTGGGCAGTGGAGGATGTGTGAAAATGTGGGCTAGGGCCCTGGGCAGGAGCAGGAGGGAATGGAGAACAGAATTCAGCTGCTGGAACTTTATTAGTGTCCCATAGGGCTTTGGGGTTTGGGCCTCTATCCTCATTGGCTGCTGTTCTCCCCAAGCGCTGACCACTCTTCTGGACACTCCCTGGCCCTTTCCAAATACACCCCAGTGTAATATATTCGGAGGAATGAATGGTCCCTCATTACGTTTCCATGTTAAATAAGCATTGTTTCCTAGACTAGGTACTGATTTTTTTCCACTAACGAACAAATTGTGGGGGAGGGGAGGCTGCTTTGGAATCCTTTCCTGCCCTAACTATAAGTAAATAAATGGCTGGGTGAGCAGTGCAAGGGTCAGATTTAATGGGATTAGGGTGCTTGTTCAGGGTAACATTACACTAGCTTGGGGAATCGAGTTTGTCAGAAGGAGCGTGTGTGCCATCCCGGTCACTTTACCCACCGTGGGTGACTGTATAAAAGATTGGCCATCTCTGGCTACCTACCCTTCTGCCAGAGTGTTCCTCCAGTGCTGATGGACAGCTTTGTTTCCTTTTCATTTCAGCCGCAGATGAAGACATCCTTGCTAAAGGAAAACAGTCCATCAAGAGTCAGGCTTTAGGAAATCAGAACTCTGAAAACGAGGCCCTCCTGGAAGGCGACGACGATACTCTGTCATCCGTGGATGAGAAAGATTTAGAGAATCTTGCCGGTAATTCAGTGGCTGCGCAGATATTTCAGCTGGCTCTGGGACAATGAGCATCTAATTACTTACTTTTTCAGCTGTGACCACTGGGACTACCAAGCCTACATCCACAATTATATTAACTAGAAATTGGTTTTGTTCTTCCCAATGTTTCTCCCTTCATCTTCTGTAATTTCCCTTATTTTTTTTTTATTTTCCCAGTCCTCTGATCTTCCTGATCTTTTTCTTTTAAATATAATTTTCACTGAAACAACAAGAACAAAAAAATTTTAAATAGCTACAACAGAATAGCTTCATGCATCCTTTGGAAGTTGCCATACTCTATAAAATGAGGGTTATAAATAAAATTCTGCCAATTGTTTTGTAAACAAACCTTAGAGGTTGTCTGCTTTAAATATAGACTCATAGGGACATACTGTATATACATTTAAGTCACTCAAAAAGCAAGCCCCAAGAATTCCATGGGATTCACACACTTTATATAGTGTAGGAATTTTGATTTCTATTTGACAGATTCTCAGTTTTGTTTTCCTTGCATGAAAAATTCATTTGCTTAGCCTGAAGTTTTAGTCATTAATTAGATAACTTTGTATTTTTAAAGTCTATGATTGTATTATTATTATTATTTTTGTTGTTGTTGTTTCTTAAGGAAAATATGAAGAAAACACATAGTTTCTATATGTGAAAAATCACATAGTTTACATTGCAATGATTTTAAGAGAAAGGGCATTTGAGAGCTTTTATTTGGAGATAAACCTCCAATCTTTTACTACCATGCAAACTGATCGTGAAAAACAAAGCCACAAGCTGGCTATCTTCTTTGATGACTGTAAACCTCTCAAAATAGAATAAAAGTAATTGGGGTTGTTAATTGTTCTGGGCTCTGTAGTGGGGGTGGAGGTTAAGGAGGTACTGCTGTTCTGGTCTTTTCCTTCATATCCACTTATCCATCTCCTTCTTTATTTTACCCCTATTCTTATGACTAACAATATGTTCTTACAGTAATAGAGGTGAAAGGGAGTTTAATTATATAATCTTGACAATGGCAGTGGGATTAGGAAGTAATCCACACTAATAAAGTGGTGTGGGTTAGAAATGGAGTGGAAATTGTCAGGTCTTCTGTAGAACGTAGACTGCACTAGCCTCTGCAGCTGTCTGCTTACCCTGTAATTGAATGTCTGAAAATGATTGAAAAAATGTTATTTCTTCTCAGGATTACATGCTAATGTACAGAGGGCAAAAGGAGACAGCAAAAGAACACATAGCTGCTTATTTCATCCATTTACAGGGATGAGCTTTGGGAAATCAGGGCTGTTCTGAAGCTATCTGCTCCCCATCTGCAAACACAATGCATTTGTACATTGGGAATAGAGGGCAAAACCTGCTCTGATCTCCACAGAGCATCCCTTCTATTGTCCTTCTGGCACACATTAAGATTGATGTGAGATTAAGGACCATCACACTTCAAACAATCGATGGAAATGTCAATTCATCTGAATTTTGAAACACTTATTCACCCATTGATTACCTGAATAGGTGCACCTTGTTTATAGGCACTATATTAATTCAGAATTATAAATGCCAGTCTTCTCTTTGGCTGCTTTTTCTACAGAATTTGTACAATGAGAAATCGCTGTGGAATTTCAAATTCTCTCTGAATCTATCTCCAAGTGTATATATGTATTATAAAATTATTTTCAGTCTTTATTTTAGGGTTAGCTCTAATGTACTTTATGCTGTTCCGTCTATAGTGCATCTATTGTTTTCAGTAGCAGTCTGATCTGTCTCTTTGATAAGCCCTGTGGAGATTTGATTATTCCAATAAAAATTCATTCACTTGGAAACCCACCCTCCAGCTGTTTACTCCCAGAGTCCCTGAACTACACTAATATTAGATTTGGAGGCACTGAGCAATATTTAACAGTGGAAAGGACACTTGGAGAAGAAATATTTTTACCAGTATTGTATGAGAGAAAGTTGCCATGGAGGAGGTTTTGTATTAAACTGATACAGAATCTTTATCAGAGAAGATAGTTTATCAGAGGATTCCCAAACACTTCACCCATAAAACTAGTCCTCTTTGTATCCGTGTCTCAGCCTAGCTCTAAAGTCACCTCTGGCCTTGGGAGCCTATTGAGGCCTCCTCGCTCCTGGTTGTTATTCCACGTTGTTGGTAGCCTGAGGCTGGCTTTCTAAATGGAACGTGGATATACTTATTTAAGCAGAGCCTCCTTCTTACCTAGAGATTAGACCAACATTTTACACACTCCCTGTAAGATAATTGCTTCTCAGTTTACCATTATCATTAACTGCCTGTTATAAATCTTAGAGTAGAGTATGAGAATCCTGACTTTGCATCTTCAGAGTTAGATTTTGTATGGACAGAAAATACAGAAGTATAAAGGTGGTTGGTCAGCAATGTTGTACTTAGGAGGAAGAATTAAAAAATTAAATATTTCAGGTTAAATCTGAGTTTTGAAAAATGTCATTCCAACTCATCTGGCTTATCTTTTTCTCTTGGCAGGTCCTGTCAGCCTGAGCACACCAGCCCAGCTTGTGGCCCCCTCTGTTGTAGTAAAAGGCACTCTTTCTGTTACCTCCTCTGAGCTCTATTTTGAGGTGGATGAAGAGGATTCCAACTTCAAGAAAATTGACCCAAAGGTGAGGGAAGGGTTTTTGGTTCATCATCATCATCATCATCATCATCATCATCATCATCATCATAATCATTATTATTACTGGCTAGTGGGTTCTATTATCTAAGACTGGTTTTGGTAAAATCTCACAAGTTTAGTTCAAAACTCATGCTGAATTGCCTCTGTTTACTACAAGGCAGTTACCATTGTTAGCTTAAGACTCTTACCATACAGTTAGATTATTGGAGTTCATTTAAATTCAAAAACAATTTCCACTTAATTGCATTTATCATTAGTTCTTCGGGGGAAGAGACCTCAGGGAACATTGTCTATAAATATATTCTGCCTCAAAGGGTCCAGAGTGAATTAAGCAACAAAAATGTAGTGAGCTTGAAAGTAGGATTGTTCTGTTTAGCCCTTATATTTTCTGGATATAACACCAATATATCATTATCCTCGCTTTGTCCCCATGGTCTACTGTTCTTTGCTACACATGAGCATATTCTGCCAGAGTGTGATACCTCTGTTTCCCATTACCTGTGGTAGCTTTTACAAGGCACTGCATAATTTCCTATTCTTAAATGAAAATGTAATTTCCCCTTTCAAAGATATTTTGATTACTTTCTGGACCATGGCAATTTTATTTTACTTAGAAACATTTCTGTTTTTTAACAGAGTCATAAAGCCAAAATAACGTTGATTTTATGAATTTGTTCTGAGAGGAAACAGTTTATTGAAAAATGAACCAAATAACTGGCCTGTAGAAGGAGTAGTGCTTTAAAATGGAATAATTAATTTTACCAGCTTATTTGTGTATGTGTGTGTGTGTGTGTATGTATGTATGTATGTATGTGTGTGTACTTGCAAGTGTACACATAATGTGCACACATTTTTAGTTTATTGGTTTTGAAATGATGTGGAATTGTTAAATCTTCAAATTTGGAAGTATTCCTAAAAAGCTCTTGAGAAAAAATGTTATAATTTTGTTGAGCTTTATAGACCAATCATTTCTTGTCTTACATATGTTTGCTTCAAGCACTGTGTTTCTGTATTGCTGCCTGAATACAGGCAGCACTTGCTAGACTATGTGACAAGAGGCCATAACAGACCTGGTTGTTTGTAGTTAGATAATTCATCTAATCCAGTATAGAGAAAACTTGAATTCAAAAATTTTACCACCTAGAAATGTTTTGGACTTTGTCTTATGGCTAAAGTGTCCGAAAATATGTTATAATTTCATCACGAAAAGGTTACCAAAATTACTTAAACTCTGATTCCTGAGGGCTGCAGAACTTAAGAGAGACTGACATTTCATTTAGATTATTTTACTATGCTTTTGGAACAAACATAATTTAAAGTCTAAAATGATCTGATCAATGGTGTTTTTAAAAAGGGTTTTCAAAATTAAAACCTTGGTCAGCCTTTAAGAGCAGGTCCTTTGAAGTTATTTGTTTTTGTTTTTTGTTTTATAAGAAGCTGTAGCTTTTCAGATTTTCTCTTTTTTATGTAGCATAATTAAATTAGCTTTCTGTCTCTGCTGCTTGCAAAATATGAGATATTTTAGCCTAATCATGAAAATTGTCATTTACTGCAACCTGCCTAATTCTTCAGACATCAAAATTCATGGCAGTTCATATTTGAAATTACTTTTGCCCCTTATTAATAGAATCTTTGATTTCGTATAGACATTGATGCTGAAAGACATTTTCTGTACTGTAAATACCAAAACCTTTTTTGACTACAACATTTTTAATATTGAAACCCTTTTTAAACTTGCATTAAATAAGGAAGGAAAGATATTGAATTGAGGATATTGTAGTTGGGGGGGCGTTGTTTTTGTTTGTTTCTTGTCAAGACTGTTTTGCAAATTGTTTGGAAAAATTCTGCTTCGTGCTAGAAATACTTTTTTGAGTGAAAATAATCATTTTAATAAAGCATTTTAATGTTTTAAACCAATACTATACCTTAAATGATTCCCATGCACTTCTAAATAGCTATTGTTTCTTTTGAAAATGTTCTTAAACTCAGACCATTTTCCTCAGAGGATAAATTGTTTTATTATTTAAAATAATTAGTGAGGGAACCGAATTAATGAGTTTGTTTTATATTTACTGGAACACACACACACACACATAGTACTAGGTACATTGAAAGAAACGGCAAAGGTAATTGCAGAGTAGGTATGGCCTAAGTTTATATTTTTGACACAGAATTGTTTTTCCCAGGGCGCCTGCAGCTTGTGGCTGTTCTGTCAAGTGACCTGGGGCTTCAGAGCCCAAGGAGCTTCCTAGGGTTCAGTAATCTTAGTCCTCCTGTTCTTAGCACCACACACCCCTCCCCCACCCAAACTTCTCATCAGCAAACTGCATTTTAGAATATTTTCTTCTATATCTTTCATTTAAATTTTTTTCAAAAAATAAAAAAGAGACTAATTTAAAGAATCAAATTTAAATATTAGAGGTAGTACTTAACATATTCTGTACCTGAGCCTCACATTATCAAAGCTCTAATGGAAGGTACATGTTCTTTGGACATTAAGCAAACAAAGCAGTTTCTTTAGGATATTTTCAGTTTTACTAATCATTTTCTATTCCAGACAGTTATTTTATTGCATATAACAGAAATCTTTACCAGGGTTGAAACATTGAAATGAATCTATGGAATTGTTACCAGAGAAAAGCATGATAAGGAAGGTAGTTTTCCTATTTCTAAATTTTTGGAGTAATTTTTTAGGTCATAAAATATTCTTAAGACCTTCTTTATATATAAATAGATTCTAAATAATTGTTGACATTTTATTAAAATGATCATGTTTGTTGCATTCATAACTAAATCATTTTAAAAAACAAAGTCGTGTATAAGTCTGAATTGTTCATATTACCAATTTGCCGGGGAGAGGAATATTGCAGTGAGCATTTTAATAATTTTGGTATGGTTGATTTACTTGCTAATTTTATTTATTTTTACAATTTGAAATTTGAATAGAACAAATGGTTGAAGGAAAAACATGATGACTTCATTATTTAAAAACAATCCAAAAACATTTCTTTTGTACTGAAATTTTAAGAACTTATAGCATAAGAAAACAAATAACCCTAATTTATAATGTGGAAAAGATTTAAAAAGGCTTTTTTTTTAATTATTTTAAACTTTAGGATAAAAATATATTATTCCACAGTTTTCTTTTTTCAAGTATTGCATAAGATTATTGTTAAAATTTACAAAAAATATTTGTTAGGTTGAGTAAAATTCTTAATTTTTTAAAACTAAATATTTTGGTGGAAATTTGTAAAACTAATTCTCCAGAATATGCTGAAAATCAAAGTTCAAATGGAAGCTTCCTGTGTTTAGTTCAAGTCCACATCTTGTAAGTTAGAAAATGATCTCATCTGCCTTTATTCAAGAACAACCCACAAGCAGCCAATTACAATGTAAAGTAATATTTTTATTACTGGTTTACTGATTTCAACAAGACATTTTAGGGCCAGGGTTAGAGGTGCAAAAGAAGGAGGGAGGGGCACATTGACATTGGCACTGAGACACATTTCACATCAGTAAAACTTTGTAAAAAGAAATTTCACATATAGTTAAATATTTTTTTTCACTTGGTGACAGTCATTCAGGCAATCCAAAACAAGGAAAAGGGGGGGGGGTGCAAAGAAGGAAAAGAGGGAAAGCTACTATACATGGATTCAAAAACTGTACCTTGGGTTTCATTTTGTGTTGGCAAAGCCCGATTGCTTCTTTTTGTGATCTTTAAATTCACATTGGAAGGAAACGATCACTTTTGTGCAACAATGTGAATTTTGTTGTTGTTGGTGGTGGTGGTTTGCCCTCTTTGTTTGCTTCTTAAGGTGATTTTCCTCCTACTCCTGTTCTTTCAGGTGATTTACATAAAAGTTTGTGTTTAGAGTTTTTGCTGTTGCTGTGTTGTGTGTTCTGAGAGAGCATGCCATTTGTGTTGCTTTCCACGCAGTCCACAGCACTCTATAGTTTGTCCAAGCTTTTAGGATTGGTGAGGATTTCCCTGGCCAACCTCCAGGTCTGCTTGGCAGCGCTCTCCAGGGCCGAGTGGGGCTTGCCCTGGAAGAGGTCGAGGTTGGGCAAAAAGTAGTGAGGGCAGCGGCGGCACTGCAGACAGGAGATGAGCTGCAGCAGGATGCCATTCAGGCGGTCGCCCAGGCAAGCCTCGTCCCAGTCCGTTTCTCTCGGGTGTTTCTCGCACTCATATAGCAGCAGCGTCTTCATGTGGTAGTTGTTGAGCGGTTGGCCTGGCAGCTCCAGGTGGCGGTCCCTCAGCGTCTTCAGCACCGAGAGGCACTTGTTTCTACAGCCGCCCATCAGCAAGCGGTTCTCCGCCTCACCGAACTGCAGCACCCAGGCATCGCTTTCTGCCGAGCTCTGCTTGCCAGTCAGCGAGTAGCACTCCTTGGAGAGCAAGTTGAACCCTTCGGCCTTGACCTCCGCCACCCGATTGGGGCCGGGCCAGGGGATGTGGGGCATAGGCCACTGTGCTGCGCTGCGAGGCCAGATCCCGGTGCACTTGAACGCCGGGGTGATTTGCACCACGTAGCGCTCCCTGATGCGCAACTTGACCTCGCTGGTGTCAGCGATCATCTTGACTACGTCCCGGTAGCTGCATTTGTCCACCGCCTGAGCGACCAGCGTCTGGAAACGTGAGCGGATTTTGCGTGCTGAGAGGTAGCCAGACGCCGTGATGAACTCGACCCAGAGAGACATGCTCCGCTTCCGCCCGTCGCTTAGTTTGAGCACCGCGCAGCCGGGCAGAGATCCGTCGTCCACGAAGTTGAAAACGCCCATCTGGTTGAGGTAGAGCACCACCTCAAACTCGGTGGGCGAGATGACCTCCAGCCCCTCATAGCGGGCGTCGATCTCGCTCAGAGAGCTGATGAAGCGCGGCTCCTGCACCTCCACTTCCTTCAGCACATCCGATACTACCTTGCAGACCTCTCGGATGGTCTTGGCGATCGCAGCCTTGCGCGCCTGGCAGCGCTCGGTGTAGTATTTATTGAGCTGGTAAACCAGCTTGGCCTGAGCGGCGATCATGTTGGGGCACAGGTCCGGGCTGTACACCGGCGTCTCGCAATACGTTGAGGGATCCAAGGCTCACGCACTGGTGGTGGCCCTGCGGCTGTGGAAAGGCGGTGCGTTCCCCCGAAGTCCCAATTTCACTCTTGCTTTACACCTGGGCTGACCAGCTGGTGGTATAACCGGCTGGCCTTCTCTTTAACCTCCTTGGAATTCTTTTTTTCTTTCTTCCGCAGAAAATTAGAAAGAATCTGATTTTTTGGGGGGGGAAAGTACCTGCTGGCACTTTTTTGCTTTCTCTAGAATAAGTAAATAAAGATAAAGATGAACCTCTCCTTGTGCGGAGAGATGGATGAGATGGTAAAAGAGAGGGAAAAAAAATCAGGTTACCAAGAGGTTAGACTTAGATGTCCGCAGCAGCCACGATTGCCCAGAATCTGGAAATGAAGTCTTATAAGTGCCAAAGTAAATTTTAAAATTGAGAGCAGAACATTCAGTGGTTCATTCTTAAACTTCTCCCTCGCCGGTAGGACGCCTTCACTCAGCGTAGGTGATGCCTTCCTTACCCTCCCCCAAATGGAAAGTGAAGGATGTAATTAATGCCCGGAGAGCAGTGAAGTACAGCTCAGGCCGCTGCGCACTCTGAGGTTTGCAGGCACCCCGCGGTCTCAGCGTGCTGGTCTCCTCTCTTCTCAGAGGCTTGTGTCTTCGCAGTTTTCCTGCTTTCCTACTGGAGGCGTTGTTTGGACTGAGTTGGTTTGTTTGTTGTGGGGGGAGGGGGTTTCTTCCTGCCTTTCTCTAGGTGCAAACCACTGCAAGTTGTTTGATATTCATTTCTGTCTCGTTATTTATACTTTTGGCCCTAGCAAAATCTATTTTAGTGTGACTAAGTCGTTGCTTGCGTTGAATCTGATGTGCAGTTCTAAGGAGTCCGGGCTTTTCCTTTCCTCTGGGTTGCTTGTGGAGACTCCACTTCTCCCTCCTGACCTCAGATACTAACCCCCCCCCTACACCTCTCCCTCTCTCCCACTTTCTCTTTCTCTCTTTCTTTCTCTCTCTCTCTCTCTCTCTCTCTCTCTCTCTCTCTCTCTCTCTCTCTCTCTCTCTCTCTCTCTCTCTAGTTTATGAATGGTCTCTGGGCCATCGTGAGGGGGTGGAGCTTCAGCTCCTACAATCCCTATGCAAGCTGTCAAGTGCTTTAGCCAATCCGAAAGAGAAAAGCTTGGAACCTTAGCAGCTACCACACTGCACTTGATAAAGGAAGGGGGTTGGGTGGGGGCAAGTAAGAAAATAGGACAAGATAGAAGTCAAATGCTCTCTCACTCGTTTTACAGTCCCATCTTTTTATTCTTTTCTTACCAGTTGCAGCAAAGAGAAGGGGAATCTGTATAGAAGGATTCTCCTCTGGGTATGGATGGAGCAAGGCAGGAAAAAGTAGTGGTTTTCAGTGAGGTTCACTTTTGTTTTTAATTGTCTGAACATTCTGTAGAAGATACAGACTCTAACAACTCTCTTTGGCTTGAAGGCAGATGGGAGCAGGAAGGGGAGCTTGGGAAAGGACTTAAATTTTGTATGCTCTCTCCCCTCCAGTAAAGTCTTCCTTCTCTTTCCCTTCCCTGCCATTGTTGCTGGTGGAGCAATTGTTGCAACTGGAGCAATTGCTGTGTATGAGTGAAGGAGAGTATATGATGAAGGTTTAAAACCATAAATCTTTTGTTAGTAATTTCCATATGCTGTTGGAAAATCAGAACAGGACAAAAACTAGTACAATTGATCATTATGTCTTAATTTAGATTCAGATATCTTTGTGCCATTATTTTAATATTACAAAAACTAAGCAATAACTAGAGAGAGAACTTGTGAGTTCTGAGAAACAATCTAAATTTATATGTGGTATACGTCACTAGGCTACACTTGCTAATTAAAATAAGCCACTAAAATGGTTTCAAATTAAATTAAAATGAAGTAAAAGAAAAATTGAACCTGAATTCAAGTTTTCTAAACATTTTAATACTGTGACTTTAATTTTGAATATATTCTCAGGCAGTACAGTTTCAGGTTTAAAATCATTTTATTTTTATAATTGACTCTTGCTTTTAAAGGAGTTGACTGGGACAAAAATCTATAACTGTCCTGTTATTGATTACCCAGATGGCCTTCCTCCTCCCCTGGCATCCCACTGAAACTCATGTGTGTTCCTTAGAATATGTATTATCCTTAACAAGCTGTGTGATTGCTGCCTTGGTAGTACTTTTGAAAGAGAGTAAAGTCTATATAGCTTGGTGATTGACATGCTACAGAGGGTTTATCTCTGAATTCAAGATGTCAAGATTCTCAGTCATTTTAATACACTCAGATAGTTAGGACTGTTTTTAGTTTGATTTGGCAGATAAAATCTTCAGCCTTTTTTTTTCTTTCAAAATTTAGTGCATGACTTTTGTAAAAACCCTGTAGGAGTGCTTTACTTGGGTTTTTGATACCCAACCATAACTTGAAGTCGGTTGCTACCAGAAAAGCCAATTTCTCTTTCTACTTGGCATGAGATACTTGGATCCCTACACCTCTTTAGTTCTTAGTCTTTGGTGAGGCCTGACTGCTGGAGACTTGGCCTGCCTCTCCCCTGTTGCTTAAGCTCCTTTGTAAAGAATATTTGACTTTTTCTTTTTAAAACTAAGCGGGGTTTATTGCTTAGGGACAGTCTTCAGTAGTGAGGAGTTGGGAAGAACCTTGAAAAGTAAGCATCAGCGAGCCTCTGGGACAGTAGTTTTAGTGGAGTACTTCGGAGTGATGGCGATACTGAGAGGCTGACTGCAGCCGGCAGGAAACTGCGGGTCGGGAAGGCTTTGCTGCTGCTGTACGGAGCCCACACCGGGTAACCTGTCTGTTCTGCAGTCGGGGCCCTATAAGTGTTACTGGCCAGAGGGGGCACACTCAGGGTCGGGGGGAGTGTAGGACCATAGGGAGAAGAAGCTTGGAACAAGCCCAGCAGGCAGCGCTGGGGGGATACTAGTGATAAGGCCCAGGTGCAGTTTCTTCACATCCTCCAGGGGCCAGGTCTGCAGCACGCACGTGGCCATAGCCTTCTGTGGGAGCCAGTGCGAGC
This sequence comes from Cricetomys ansorgei, assembly GCA_026225945.1. Taxonomy (NCBI): domain Eukaryota; kingdom Metazoa; phylum Chordata; class Mammalia; order Rodentia; family Nesomyidae; genus Cricetomys; species Cricetomys ansorgei. Next base: position 8,421,627 of record JAMJFZ010000056.1, on the reverse strand, counting down.
CCTTGGTGCTCGCTCTCCCAGCTCTGCCTGCCATGTCTTCAGCTACAGGACACAAGCCCCCACTGCATTCACCTCTGCCAGCCTGAGCAAGTTTCCTCACACCCTGCACCCTTGTCCAGGGTTTCTCCACTTCTACCTAGAGGCGAAGGATGATAAAACGTTACAAATGTTTTGATTTAAAAACAATTCATTACCAATTTACCCTGTCTAAGGTAGATGCTCTAGTAAATAATAAATCAGTTAAACAAAGGCGACTTTAATTTATCGCTGTGGTGCTAATTAGAAACATCATTCGAGCAATAAACTTAAACACTTCCAGCAAACACTACCCCCCTCCCCCTACCTCTCTCCCTTGCCTTGGCAGAGAGCGGTTTCTGCTGTTTGCGGCTCCTCTCCCTGGTTGAATAATTGAAGGGGGAAACGGTATCCGAGGAGGCTATAATTGAAGAGCCCCTGTCACCTCCGCTTTTATGTATGTTGGTATAGAAGTCCATCAGCAGCTCCTTGATGGTGTATTAAAACGAAGTGGCAGCTCCTTCTGCAGGAGATACGATGTTCTATTAAGGAGACCAAGAGAGAAAGAAACTCTAGAGGCTAAAAGCCACTTCAAGTCTTCAGACCGATTGATCTGTATTCTCTTGTTATAATCCGTCTCATCATACTTGAGTTAATGAGGCAAAGGAGGGGGAGCGAAATCTGATGGTCCTTGACAAATTCATTAGGGAGGCTGCAGGACATTTTATTTGACTGTTAAACATCTTGTTTGTTTGGTTTAGGCAGTGCCAATATCAGCATGCTTCTGCCCAGAACTGTGGTGATGGGCGGGCTGGTTGCAAGAGATTCCTGAAAGGAAGGAGGGCATAAACGGTGTTTTTCCCCTTTTTTTGGACTGTGGGTAGTGCAGAACCTTCAGACTTCTCTGTGCATAATATTTTCTGTCATTATAATCAGAACGTATAAAAATTTACTGAGGTGAGCATGTTTTTAGTAACTATAAAATATGTACATGTTTAAAACATTAGTCCTTGTTCCTTTAAAAATTGAGTCAGGTTAGAGCAATTATTCTACTAGTTTTTGAGATGTGTGAATGTTTAAGGTCCAGAAAGCAGCCAGGTTACTTCTCATTACATCCTATTTTTACTTGATCATAATTTAAAAAAAAAAAACCTTGTAGTGACTAATTGTATGTCCTTCATCAAAACCAATGTGAACACTAACTTGGGAATTTAAAAGTTAGCTACTTATACAAATTTTTTGAAGGAAGATTTCTTTCTATATTTAAACTTGAAGAATATTTTACAGTTAAAATTAGAATCAGGACCAGGGTATAGAGACTAGTGCTAAAATCAGGTGGTGAGCCTACAGAGTACTTAAACTGAAAATTCTAGTTGAAGAATAATGGGCTAGTAGGCTAGAGTATTAAGCTTATAGTATTTTATCCTAAACAATATTGGACTTGTATTTTTTCCTAAGTTTTCTTGAAAAGTAGTCAGTAACCCAATTATGAAACTTTCTTGCCTAGAGAATTCAGTTACATTTTCTGTTAGCATTGAGTCAGCCCCCAGCTTAAGCGCTTTCAGAAAGAACTCTGTCTTCCATATAGGAGAAAACAATCTGGGAGAGAAAAGCAAGCTAGTGCCCTTTGACTGTCATTTTCATACCTGCATGGCCGGGAAGCCTGCTGTTGGAAGGAGTGTGTGGACTGGGGAAAACTGATGCAGCAGTTCACTTTTTTTTCCTCCTCTCAGCAGCCAGAGCTAAGTAATGGCCAAAGTCAGAGCTTCTGTATGTCTGACAGTTATAATCCTGTTTACATTTGCACTGAGAACAGAATCCCTAAACTGTTTTATTTTGTGTTGATCTTTCCTTAGAGATGTGTTTACTGGATTAAACTTCAGTGCATTTTTTTACTTTATCAGATTAGTGAAACTTAAAAGGTATCTATTGTTTTATGGTATATAGAAATAGTGTACAGTAGTTCAATAATCTTTACAGGTTTTATATGATATAATCTTGATTCCTGAAATCATTTAAAAACATTCAGAAATAAATTATTCTCTTTTTAAAAAGTCTCTGGAGTACTTTACACTTTTCAGAATGCAAAGGACTCTGTTTTTACCTGTATATATTGTTAGCCTCTAATCCAACTTTGAAAATCTATGTATCTATGTAGTGTCTAGAATTTTAGTCTTTATATATTGAATTCATTGATAAATTAATTATAAAAAAATACTTGATTTTAGAAAATAAATTCCTAATATTGTGATCAAAATATAATTTGGGAAATAAAAATGATTTTCTGATTTTAAAAACTATCAGTAAAAGCTGGAAATAAAGTAAATTACCCAAACATGGCTTGTTAATATATGGCTTGATGGAATTTTGTGCAAGTAACTGAATTTAAATATATGTGAGAAATTCTAATAATTATGGATATTATACTATATGTAGTCTTATTTACTATTATCTGTCATTCTCCGTCAACTGATGTGATTTTCCAGAGCTCTGAAGCCTTCCACAGAGTTTTTCTAAAGTATTGATAATTATTACTCTGGAACTAATTTGTGATAACCAGTAATTGAATATTTGCTTTGAATACTTCATTTTTTTATTGTCTATTAATTATTTTAAATGGCCATGCATGCTGTTGAAATATTTCATTCTGTTTCACAAAATTTTAGTTTCTAAACAACAGAAAACCTTGCATCTCTTTGATTAGCAACCCAGGGGTATTGTTTGCATTTTAAACAGTTTGAATTTAAGGTAATGTTATGTCAGGTAAAGTGATAGCTTTGACTTTGCACAGCAACCTATCAAGTGGTACTGAAAAACACAGCAGTTTTATGTACTTTTCATGGGTATTGTTTGGTGGACACACTGAGTTTTTAAAATTACATCTATAATACTGCTTATATTTCTGTGGTACTTGCTCAGATTAATCTAGTACATTTATAATCCTGGCATCATTTAGTAAGATGAGAAGGTTGAAAATATATGTTAAGTTTTTCTCCAGAGTTGAACAATAACTGTTCAAATGTGTACCATATTAAGCTATACATAATTTGATTTCACCAAGATATATAATATTAAAGTAGGAAGCTTCTGCTTGGCAAATGGAAATAGCCTTTATCCTGACTGAAAAGTAAATACCATTGTATGAGAGCTGGTGAATAAAGCAAATTTAGCAAGTGTTCTCATCTATATGCTTTTTATTGACATTACCAAGAAATCATTTAGCTTTTTCTCATTTTTAAAGGTACACATTTTTTGTTATTTCATTCTTTTATTCCCATATAAACATTTGTTCTGAAAAGTTGGATAAATTTCTTTGCGTTACTACCTTTTTCTTTTCCTTATTTAAATAAAAATTTCAAACAATTTATTTTTATTAATGTACTATGAATAAAATACTAAAATTTACCTGGCAAATAGCTTTGGCTTTAATAACTTTTGGCTTTCACTTAATCTCAAAAGAAAGGATTCAAGTAGTAGATCCTAGTCTTAACTATTAAAGGCTAATCATATAATATATGGATTGTTCTTTGGGTCTCTTCTTCTCAAGGAACAACATTCATCTGGGATTTAATGTCACCAGAAGACATTAAACTAGAAAGAAAAACTTTAATTAGTCAATAGTGAATTTAATGGCAAAGAAAACAGAAAGTTGATTTTTATGGCCTAAAAATGTGATATTTTATGAAAATAATACAACTTAAATATATTATATATGCTATATTTTCTGAAATCTTGGTGTTCTTACTCCATTTCTATTGTCTCTTATGCTTAAAAGCAGACATTAATGAATGAGATTAATGGGAGAACTGAATTATACTTAGTGCAAAATATAAAACTTGAAAGTTGCTCCATATTTTTCTCAGGTCATATGAGATATTTTTAAGGATTTTGTTTGGAATTATCAGATAAGCAGATCATACGATTATGTTTTTATTGCACTTTCAGAAAACTAGGCAGTTTATATACTGTGTTGTATACTGCAGTGGTCTTAAAGTACTCCATTTATATTGTTATTATAGCAGCACACTTGCACTAATTTCCCCCTGAGACAACAGAAATTTTTAGTGAATGTGCTGTTTTTAATTAAAATGTTTAAAAAATCTATAATCTTCCTTTAGATGTTTTAAGTTAGAGTAAAGGTAATATGCAGAGAAGATGGTTTCTCTGATTTCTTGTAGTGGCTAAACAACAACAGAGTCCTAAGACATCTGTGTAGTAGAAATGAAATATACTTGATGATCTAAAGAATCAAAACTTCTGAAATATAGCAAGGATAAAAAGCAGCTGTTTTGGTCTGTGGATACCAAGTTCCGCCACTCTGTTTCTTTTCTGATTTTTTCCCTTTTTATCTTCTCTTGTTATCTTTGGATCCTAAAGAGTCATTCTCTTATTTTTTACCTTGTTTTGTCTGTAGACAAAATCCAAGTTAGTAGGCTTAAATCAGTGTAGATAAAGTGGAACATCTTTGATCTGAGCTCTGACTGTTTCTAAGTGATTTGCTTGCTGGAAACAGACACTGTCCATGCCCTTTCACTTTGCTATCAGCTAGGTGAAGGCAGAGGACCTGCAAGGCTACCAGATGCATAGTTAATCATCAGTCAGGTCAATAGGGTTCCAACTGTGTTCCACTGGGTACTCTAATTTCAGCATTTGTTTGTGTATAGTAACTTTTTGATAAGTACTCTAAAATTTTTCCATTATTTTCTGAAAACTAATCAAAACTTTCTGTAGATAATGATATAAGTAGATTTTTTTTTTAAGTGTAAGGTTTTTGCTGTCACATAGCTTGCTGGGATACATAAAATAAAGGGATGCTCATGTGGGTGTTAATAGAGTGGATCAACCTAAGAAACAAAAGCTGTCTGGGTGACCTGATCAAGTCACAATCTCTACCCATCTCTCTAAGAGCAGTTTTTAAGATGAGGTCTCACTATGTACCTCAAGCCTGCCTCAGACTTGCACTTCTCCTGCCCTAACCTCCTGAGTGCTAGGACTGCAGGTATGTAGGCTACAGTGAATATTTTCAATTTTGAAATGGAAGGTTTGGATTAAGTCATCCCTTGTGTCTGTCCTAGCAGCAAATATTATAACAGAAGTTGTTGCTGAACTTGATGAGTTTATTTTAATCAGAATACTTTCTGTGAAATTTTAGCCTTTCAGTATTGTTCTGGCATAGGGTTGTGAAAGTTCTTAAAGAGGAAAACCATAGATAATTACAGATTTTTCAGACCTTTTTTTAAAAAAAAATCACACATTCTAGATTGTAGAGAGTTGGGACAGACAACAAAAGAGCAACTTCAGAGAAATCTTAAGAATGCTGTTTACAAAAATCGGACGACTATAATGAAGCATGATGTGTATTCTTCTAATATTTTATGCAGTAGTATGTGTTTAAAGGTCTAAACAAGGTTCTTCTTATGTAATGAACGAATTCGAGTTTGGATATTTTCGTGAAGACTGCTGTTTTGTAAATAATAGTTTTGAGGCCAAAGAATTTCAAGTTTAAGATTAACTTAAAGATGTGTCTTCTTAGAGAAATGGCATGGCTCTAAGGAGCTAAGTTTTTCAAAGTTCATAATTTGTTAAAATATGTATCCAAGCTGGGAAGTGGTTCTCAAACACGTGTCCTTAAAGAAGAAAATTTTTATACTTTCCCATGCTCTTCACTTGTTCTTATCAGAAGATTTGACAGGCATAAATGTGTTAACATCTTTGATTTTTACAGATGTTCCTAGTTTTCTCTCAAACTGTAAAAGATGCTGTATCAGAGAATCGTGGTAGGAAATAATTTCAACACTTCCTTTCACATATGCAGTTCCTTGCTTGTCTAAGCTTGTGGGTATTTTGGTAGGGAGAGAAGCGATACAAGGGAAAAAATGCTGTGATTTAATTATCATTTTCAAACAGATCAGCAGTCTATTTGCTGTATCTTGAGTTCTTTCTGATATAACTTTTAAATGAGCGTAGCTGAGTACTTCACTTTTGTGTTAAGTTCATTGGAAGTCCTTCATCAGTGCATTTAGGAGTGCCAGGTGGCCACCAGGAGAGTTGTTGATGGGTACTCTGTGGGTTTGCAAAGTGCAAACCTAAAAGACCAAGAGATGAGAAATGCATTGCTATTTGTGAATTTATGTTTTATCTCACTTCACTTGAAAATTTATGAGTAGTGTGGCTTAAGGGTGCTGGAGTTGTGTGTTCCAGGGCTTGCCCCCACTGATAACACCCTTGTTGGCGTGAAAGTGCAATGCAAATTATGACAGTTACAACCTTCTGTTTTGTTTAACCTGTCAGTAGATTTCCTGGCTCAGTGCTGAGGGCAATGGTGTGTTCAGCTAGTCCATATTCACCTAAACTTAAAAGGTCAGGTTTCTACAGGCAAGCCTAGTCAAAGCCTAATTGATGAGGAGGGCAGGGAGACAGAATTTACTGTTCTGTTGGCTAGTTTCATATCGTTAGGTTGTCCTGAAAGCATCAGGCAGTCACAGCCCCTTTCATGTAAGTGCTGACCCTAGACAGGAGCTGACAATCAAAGGAGGCAGCCACAGGAACCAGTGCAAGCAGGCTATTGATTTTTCAGTTAGGTCTAAATAGTTTGTAGTATGGGTAATGGGTGACAGAGGCAGGTATGTCATTATCAATGAGCTCCAGAACAGTAGCGACAACCCTCCCTCATATTTCCTTCAGCACTGACAGTATGCATCCAGAGCCGGTCAATAAATTGCCCAACCCTTAACTGACAAGTGACTTGGAGGTTTAGGTTGAGGAATGGAAGTTACAGAACTAAACTTCTTCCTGAACATGTATAAGATCTGGCAATGGAGGAAGCAGTTACAATGTTGTAACCTTTTGAAGTTTTTATTTGGATGTATCTGTGCAACTCTGAAAATCAGAACTTGGTTTTAATGATTTTCAGTATCAGAATCATATATACTTAAAGATAGAAGTGACCCAACTATTTCTAAGTGTAATCTAAAAAGATATTTAATATAGGTAATATAGTTTTACTTTTATTTTAATCTAGCACTTTATTTATTCTTTGGTGATTGTCCTATTACCAAATATAATTCATTAAAAATTGTGTTTCCAAGTATAAGTTTTAACTGCATATCAGTTAATATGGAGGTGGAGGAGGGAAGGCTTGAAGCTTTGTAAATTCAGATAAGCAGTTGCTATTTGACCTTAAAATTTGTTTTATTTTATTATTTTTCACAGTAAAGCAATAAGGATAGAGGGGTTATTTAATTGTTAAAGTTTGAATTATGATTACTTCTGAATTTAAAAAGAAATGGTGTTGATTTTTGTTTTAAAAGCATTTCATTATGTTCATGTGATCCCAAAAATAAAATGTTTTGACTAAAACTAGATTTGTTCTAATTTTGAGATAATTTTACATTTAAACTAATCTGTTTTGTTTCAATGTATAAGTAATATAAAAGAATATAATATTTATAACTAAGAGTTGGGGTTGTTCCAGGATCTTTGCAAATTATCACATGTTTACATTTTCTACAAACTTTAAACAAATTGAAATAAGACAGAAAAGTAAATGTTTTTTTAAACTTCCTTAAATAACTTATCGTTATGATATCTTGTTTAACACTGTGACATTCTACAGACCCAAGTTTAATCTGTAGCATCATCTAGCTGTGGAGCACCCGGCATAGCCGCATGAATCACTTCCATTTGTCCCCAGCAACTACAAATCCCTTTTAAAGAAAACACTGACCAGCAGGTTAACACACAGCGAAGGTATTGGTACTTGAAAGTATTTTCTTAGGTTAATAGTGACATGTCTGTGTGAGCATTCCCATCCTCTTTTCTTTTTAAGGTGTAGAGAATAAATTCTGAATTTGTGAAGGATGGCTACTAGAAGTGTTTTAAGAAGCTTCAGGACTGTGTAGCTCATATTCAAGGAAGGGTTACTTAGATCCCTTAAGTTAGCCACCTTTTCAGGCTTTTAGATTTTTAACGCAAGATTCCTTTTAGGATCATCACTTTCCTTCTGCTATTTATAAATCATTGACATAGTCTGTATTTTCCTGTTCCCTTAAGTGAAAAGATTTAGCCTAAGAACCTTGGAATTTCTGTATCATTCACTATATCAGAGGTAGGACTTCTTATATTACATTTGTAACCCCTTGAATATATTGTTTGTGTGTGTGTGTGTGTGTGTGTGTGTGTGTGTTTTTTTAGGAATAAAAAAAAGCTGCAGAAAGGGAACAAATTAAATTTTCATGAAAGAAAATCCTAATCAGCAGTGACAGTGTAAGAGAAAGATGATTGCCACTTGGTCATTGTGGAGAGGCACTTAGATTTGGTGTCAGTGCTTCTGTTAATGATGACTAATGTCTTTCTTGGAGCAAGTGCATGCTCAAACGTACTGCTACAGCCTGGAGAGAGAGAGAGAGGGCTTGGCAATAGGCACCATTAAAGCAAAGCTTTAGGTGTCCTAAAACAAAGACTTTTTAAGACTGGTCTCTCATTTTTTTTTAAAAAAAGCAAGCATAATTTTAAGGTATTTAACCACAAATCACAAAGCACAAACTGTTTATATACAGTGCCAAGGTACTGTTTTTAGGATGGATATATATATATATATATATATATATATATATATATATATATATATCCCCCCAAGGAATGATAAGAGTCCTAATTTTGTAACTGACAAAAATGGCACCGTACTACCTTGCAAAGAATCAAGGATCACATACATTAACAAAGTTTTGAAAAGCTGAATTTTTCATAGCACATTACTGTATCCTGAGCAAATGCTCTATAGTTATAAAAATTGAATGAATGAATCAGAAAATCTTTTTAGATCTTTTAATCTTAAATATATTGCTTGCAAAAAGAAGATGATGTGTTATTTCTTCTGCCTTTCCCCAAAGTGTAAGACCTTTTAGAAGGGCATTTGTAATGCTTGTCATATTATTTCATATACATCTTATTGGCCTGACATGTCTCAAGAACCATGAGAACACAGATGTCATTGCATTCAGACAGCACTAATTACTCTGGGATTTTTGCAGCCTCAGTGCCTGCCTGTAGCTGTCGATTATGATTGTTCATGCATCCTACAGTGGGAACATTTTCACATGAAGATAGTGACACAGGCCTTTTAGTCCTCTATTGTTCTCCAAAAGAAATTGGAAGGGAAAAATTCCTGACACATCAGTTTCATTCAGTATTTTACATTTGAACCATGTTTTGGCAACAGTTTCTCTTCTGGAATGAATGTGTTATATTTTAGTGTGCAATGAAATCTATTATCATCTGTTCTCTAACCTTTTTGAGCACTCTTCCACTTTACTTTGTCTTCAAGCTTCATGGGAAATTTTGTTATGTAGCTTGCAGTTTGAGAGAAACACTAATTGTGGTATGAGTCTTTTAGAAGTGACAGTGCAAAACAATAAATATGTATGATGTGTTCTTCTGGTGTGCAATTTAATGTTTAATGAGAAGCAAAGACGGTTAGTCTCGATTTAGATAAGTGCAATCAGCTTATGCTTTTAACACAGGTCGGGTCTTTTCTTTGTTTAATTTCCAATATAACATTCTGAGTTTTATTTGATGATTCATGTTGTTTAGGTGCTTTGGTAATTCCAGAGGTCAAATAGTGGTCAGATCAGGACCTTGGCTATTAAATGTGAAGGCCAAATACATGTTTTGATAAAAAGCATAATCTGTGTTAATTACCGATTGGAAAATAAAAGGCTCTGATAATGTAACTTCACATGCTGATGAAGCAGAATTGAAGCAGCTTGATCAGAGATGTATGATGAGATAAAACTGCAGTCTCTGCTGTACAGTTATAGTAATTATGACTAATGAACCGTCCAGTCTGGATGAAATGGCATGCCCACAGGGACTGTGTCCAATCAGTTGTGACTTAATGCAAACTGAACAAACCATGGATGGGGTTCCATGTTCTATACTAGAAGAGGTATGTTCTTCCTTATTAATATCATCCTTTTTAGACAATTTAAAGTGATTGGAAGCTATCTAAATTTTATTAAATATAAAATATAGTTATTTCCCTTCACATTTATTTAAACATATATTTATTCTCACTCTGCCTCACCTCTTAAGCACACAGATTACTATTCTTTCAATTCTGTGGCTACTTAACTGACCTATTTTATTACTTCTCCAGACTCCCTTTTTTCATATCTATTTGTTTTTGTCAGAGCAAATTATTCACTGACCAGATCTTGGCAAAATGGTCCTGCAAAAATAATAACATATATAAACATTCCTCACATTGCAGACCCTGAATAAGTGTTTTACCTGCAATTAATTCATAAATTCTCTCACTCACTCTGAGGCAAGTGTTATGTTATCATCACTGTACAGGAGCAGAAACAGCATTATGGGAAGACTGAGTAACTTGCCCAGGATTACATACGTTAGATCTAGTATTACCTTGATGAGCTAATTTGTATTCTTCTGATCCAAATCTACTTCAGAATTATCTTTACTTTTTCTTCCTAGCCATCTCTCATTTTGTTGTTTTTGATAATCTGTCAGACCTGCAAGAAATTTTAAAACTTGAGAGCTTATGCACAAATGTAGAATTTTAATTTTTCATTGGACACATTTTTAATGAATAGGACACTCAAGGAAGTTTATTAATGTGTGATTTTAACAAAAATATGTATTTAAAACATAATAATGTAATTTATGCAAAAATTTGATGCCATCTTTGATGCAAACTTTAACCTACAATGAGAAAACTTGAACAGTTATAAGAAAGTAAGAGGTGCTGGCAAAATAAATTTGATTGGTTTTCTCCTGAAATTATCTACACTGAGGATTATCTCGCTGAACAAGGATGCAAGTATCTATATTGACATGAGGACTTTATCTACTACTTGCTGGATGGTAGATTTTCACAGAGTTTTTATGAGAAGATATTGGAAATAAAAGAGAGTGGCCGAGGTTAAGATCACAGGCTGATCTTCTAGAGGATCCACGTTTCAATTCCCAGCACCCATATGGTGGCTAACAATTTCCTGCGAGTACAATCCCAGGGGATCTGATACCCTATTTTGGCCTCCATGTGCACTAGGTACACATATGGTGTACTGATATACAGATATACACGCTGACAAAAAAAACTCAGACATACAAAATAATAACAATAATAATAATAATAATGATAATTTAAAGATAAAAGAAACTTTTGAGTGATTCAGCAGTATTTAAATTGTTCTGCAGAATTCATGCACAAGTGATGTTTCACTCTATAAGGTTTTATTTAGGGAAACTGAATAAAATAGATTTGTTTTCTACTGGTTCCCATTCAGAAGTCTTTGTCTTTCCTTGCAGCTGTCATAAATCCCCCCAAGAACTCTTGTTTGTAGTATTCTAGGTATCATTAATCTCAAGCAGTTCAGCACCATGTGTTTAATTTTTGTTGTTTCCTCTATCTTACTATGTATTCCTTTCCTTTTATTATGTTTTGAATATAAAAGTTATTGGAAAACAGATATTTTACTTACTTGGTAGCACTTCATGACTAAGTCCATAGCACATGCTTAATAAATACTTATCCAAGAGATCTGTCGCCACATTCCAATATCAATGTGAAGTATTTAGAGAAATGAGAAAGTCTTTCAAAACTCAGTTGAAATAAGATGATCAGCATATTGCTAATTGAGCTTTTATTTTGTGCCAGGCAATATTCTAAACATTCTGTCATAATACTCTCAATAAATCCATAATGAGTTATATCATTGTATTGAGTATCTATATAGGAACCAAGGTAGAGATTAAATAATTTGATTGTAAAATAAGGAAGTATCAAAACATCTTATATATTTTGAGTTTATTTAAATCCATCAGAGTTTTATGGATATACGATCATTGCCATTCTGTTTTCTTTAAAACATCATCTCTACATTTGTTCATGTTTTTAAAGTGAGTTCTGCCTCTTCACAACTGAAATTATTTTCATTTGCACACCAACTTTTGTCTTCACAAGAAACTCCAAATTCTTCTTCTGCAACATGGATTGTTTCCCCTCTTCCTTTTCTCTGATCCCTCTCTCCAGCCCCCTTTTATTATCTATCTATCTATCTATCTATCTATCTATCTATCTATCTATCTATCATCTGTCTATCATCTGTCTATCATCTATTTGAGGCAGATCCTTTTACATAGACCTGGCTATGCATTTGGAACTTAAAGTAGATCAAGCTGGCCTCAGACTCAAAGAGATCCACCCTACTTTGAGTTCTGAGTGCTGGGATTAAGGGCCTGACCCACTAAGCCTATCCCTCTCTCTTCTCTACTCTCTTCTGTCCCTCTCCTCTCCATTCTCCTGTTACTCCTGTCCCCTCTCCCTTTACCCCTTTATCCTCATTCCTGTCCTTGCTCCCCTTTCCACCACCTTCTCTACACACTGCTTGGCCTGGAGTTTTTTGCAGCAGTCCTGCCTGATGGAATTTGGAGGAAAGTATTACCATCCCTATTCCCATTAATTTCCCTAAAAGATGGGCAGAATCATGGCATTTCACACTGCAATGATATGACCAGATAACACTGAGAGAACTGGGGAGCTTGGCAATTACCATTTTATAGATAGGTTTTAAGAAAACGCTTGTGATATAAACTACTCAGGAAAATACTTTTAAATATTATTAGAAATTTAATTCTGGCTGTTTCTAAAATTTGAAGTGGAGTTAATAAAGTGCTCCAGATTTATAATTAGGAAATATTGTGGCTTGTACTGAGGCTTTGCATAAAACTGAAACCACCATGCTGTGGAAGATGAAGCAGTTTACCAAATATAGCAAGCCCTAGAAATAAACTGAATTTAGTATCTATTTTGATTTCAGCTTTTACATGGGAATTTATGATGTGTTATTTATGATACTGAAATACTCTATATATTTTACAAACTCATTTCTGTATATTTTGGCTATATAATAACCAAAACTTGCTTGTTATTTAATAACCAAAACATAACTTGCTCACTAATTAAAAACCAAGTTTTACTTACTTAAAAATTTTGTTATGGTCTATACTGTTTGAATTAGTGAAAACATTTAAATCTGAATTTACTGTCAGCTCTTGATTCTCCTTTAAATTTTAGATTAGGATTAATCTACATATAGTCATCTAATTATTTAAATAGAACTTTTACTTTAGAAAAAAAGTTCAGTAAGATTCTAAAATAGCTGATTGAAAACAAATATTTTTCATGTATTTTACTAAATCATTTTTGATTCATTCAGAAATTCCCTTTTACTTTTGACCCTTTCAGATATAATTCAGATACTATAGCTTAATTTTCAAAGCTCATGAAAGTGCCATATGATTCTGATTTTGAATATTTCTTTTGTAGAATTGCAACTGTACCATTACATAATTAGAATATTAATTATATTTCAAATGTTTCAAAAAGATTGAATAAAATGAAGAAAGATTGTAAAAGAACATTTATTCTTTTAATCCAGCGGTGTGACTGCTCTAAGATAGAAAGAATGTTAGTACACACCTTTAATCCCAATGTAGAATATACCTTTAATCACAATTCAGAATGCAGTGGCAGTGATTGCCTTTAATTCCAAGACTTGGAAGGCAGAAGTAGTGCTCAGAGTGAGAAGCAAAGAATAGAGGCAGGATTCAGAGTTCAGAGTGCAGAAGCAGAGACAAGAAGTATAGCTCAGAAAGAGGTGGAAACAGACAAAAAGCAGTGAGAGCTCAGAGTGTAAAATCAAGGTGGAAGCAGACAGTAGAGCTCAGAGAGAGAAGCAAGAAAGAAGCAGAAGCAGAGACCTCAGAGAAGCAAGGTAGAAAAAAGATGGAAGTAGACAAGAAGCAGAGCATAGAGTAAGTTTAGTTAGGCAATTTGAGTATTGTAAGCTCACAGACAGTTCAGAAGAAGCCGAGAAGAGCAGAGCCAGTCCAGAATAAGCTAAGAGAGAAAGCAGAGTAATAAGAGAGTCAGAAGCAGACAGTGTATGATTTACAGTTCAGGGTTCAGAAGATAGCTAGTCAGATTCAGCTCAGTCAGTTGTAAGTTTTGGAGGCTGAAATGTTCTAGTTCTGGACTTGCATCTTGAGGATTAGATTGTATCTAGGCTGAAGCCTTCCAGGTCTAGGCCTAAGATTAGATTAAAACCTCTAGGACTGGGGATTGAATTAGAAAAGAATAAACTGTCCTCTGCCATGAACCCATGAGAATAATTAATAAAAATCAACGATTACATCTAAATCTGGCAACATCTATACCTACAAAAGATGGCAAATATGCCTCCATATTTTGATTTTACATATACTTAAGATATAACTGAGCAAAAAATGAAAACAGTGAAAGTATATGAGTGTTTGGTATGTTTTAATTTCATTTGTTACTTATTATATTTAAAAAAGTACATTTAAATAAATGTAGTTAACACTGTATGTCTTTAAGGAACTCTTAAATTATAGAGGAATATTTAATCTTTTAATCCAGCAACATGGCAGCTCTGGGAAAGGGTCCCATTCAAGGCCTATGTGATATAGCTGGAATGCAGCACAGGCCCTTAAGTAACCTAATTCAGAAGGCAATGAGGCATCTGCCTTTCATCCCAACTTTTGGGATGTAAAAGAAAGCAGTCTTTTCAGAATTAGGTCATGGTTTTCAATTCACAGTTCTTAGTTCATGGGTCTCAGTTCAGAATTCACAGTCAGTTCAGAGTTAAGAGAGAAGCAGTAGATATTGAGAAAATGGAAGGAGACTGAGTCGGAGCATGCTAGTCAACTGAGAATCAGAAAGTCAGAGGCAGAGTGAAGTACAGAGTAAGTACACACCTTTAATCCCAAGTCTGAAAGTGAATCAGAGTGAAGGCTTGGCAGAGTGACTCATCAGAGGAAGAGTTAGTAGAGTGAGTCAAGAGTGAGGACTCACCCACTCTCAGGATATGAAGCAGGCTCTCAGCTCAGAGAGGCAGTCAGAGAACCAGTCTGATAAAACATAAGAGCATTTCAGCAGAAGGAGAGTGAGTTTGGGATAAAGATTCAGCTCACGGCAGTCAGTTTGAAGTCTAGCTGAGCAACTTAGTCAGAAAAGTTTCTAGAGTCAGCCAGAGTCAGAAGAGTTCAGTCATAAAGAATCAGCTGGCTCAGAAGATCAGTTTGAAGTAGCAACTTGGAGAAGAGATAGCCAGAACAGGGAATGAGTTGAATCAGCCAATGAGAAGAGTCACTTGAGTTCAGTTCAGCTTTGAGTTCAGAAGAAGGTATAGTCAGACTGAGCTCAGTCAGAAGTAGGTCTCAGAGGTTGAAATGTTTCAGGTCTAGACTTACGATTAGATTATAATAATAAATAAGTCAGCACTCCCATTGTCAGCTACATTAAATTAAATGATTTTGTCATGTTTCGTGAACTCTTCTATATCTCTATATATTAAAGACATAAGCCAGGAACTCTTTAAGCATACCTTTGGCATGGAAACTGTCAGCTGGAATTACCAGGAGAGTTGTCACATACTCCTACATAAAACATACATGCACACTCTTATATTATGTATGCATATTGTATACAGTACTACTCTATCATGTGGTATGTGAGTAGTGTAAGACAGATTGTAAAGAGAGTCTAACATGTCATTCTTGCCATCATATAATATGTATTTGTAAGTCTTATTGTTATTAGGTTTCAAAGGTATGCTTTTAGGCCTATATGTAAATTTTCCATGAAATTAAAATGTTTAAAAGTAAACTTAATTCTGTGCATCAGAGAATCAAGAGTGAATAAGATCTAATTTTGTTAATCTAGTTTGTCTTAGTCTGATAATGTTTCTACTGTTTGGGTATTTGGAGACTTTTAATATTTGTAGTGCAGATAAATTTTTAAGAAAATATTGTAGATTGTATATTATTGTTTGTTCTGATAATTCATATCACTCAACTTTGTTTTGTTTTCTTTGCTTCTTACAATTTTTTGTTGTTGTTTTTTGAGACAATCTGGTCTATCTATTCCAGGCTGCCCTTAAACTCACAGTAGTGTTCCTGCTTCAATCTTTTTGTGCTAGAATTACAGGTGTGAACTGACATGGCAGGTCCTACTTCCTATAATTTTCACAAGAGGAAGTTAAAAGTTGATCTCCACACACCCCCATCCTTTAAACATATATGAGAACATACAGGGGAGAGTTAGAGGAAGTTGCCTGTATGTACAGAAAACAATATGCAGTTACATTGCCATTTGTCATAGCTATCTATAGCAGTGTGGTTGTGTGTATGTGAGAGAGGAGGGGGGATTATTTTTGCTGCTTTCCTATTCTAGTTCACATATAGAATGTGTGTGTGTGTGTGTGTGTGTGTGTATTCTTTGATACAAGAATTTAATGTTTAAATTGCAAATAGGAGAAGAAATATCCTTGGAAAATAACCAGTGATACTCAGCAACAATGAAAAGAGCTGAGATGCACAGAATATTATATGCTGATTGGTAGATTTGCAGACAAGAAGAAAAGATGTTGACTAGCTGTGTGGATTTAAGGCTTCTCTTTATGCAAAAGCCAAGAGCCGAGAGGCTTAGGAGATATAATGTGAGCAAAACTAATAGAAGAATTAAAAGGGAGAACAAGAGGGAAATAGAACAGTGGAGGCTGATGGATAGTCCGTGATACTGAGATAATGAGTGCCGGGCCATTTACAATGGATGTAAAGTAGTAATAGGTACATGGTAGAGCATCTTTGTTGTCAGATGATCCCATAGAGACTATCTTATCTTCTAAGACATGGATAGAAGGAGGTAGAGATTGGTAGCTTGTCATTTGATAGAGTAGTTGTGTTCATAAGCATTCCCTATGTTTCTAAGACAATTATATTTACCCACTTTTTAGGATAAAAGAATGACTGAATACTCATTTTTTTGCAGTGTCTTTCTGTATAATAGAAAGATTATATTGACTGTCATATAACTCACTATGTAGACCAGGCTGTCTCGAACTCACAGAGATCTGCCTGCCCACCTCCCTTTGCCTCTGGAGTGCTAGAATTAAAGGCATGTGCCACCGTGCCTGACTAAATATTTATTTTCAATAGCAGCTGTAACAAGTTACCACAAGTGCAGGGTTTCATTTGGTAGGTCTCACTGGGCTTGAAATCTAGATATTGTCAGAAGTGCATTCTTCTTTATAGGCTGTAAGGGAGGGTTTGTTTATTTGCTTTTAGCTTCTAGAGATCTCCTTTCTTGTTTTCAAAGTCAGTAAGGACAAGTTGAGTCCTACTTCTAGCATTGAGTCACTTAGTCTTTGGCTGCATGCTTTCATTTTTCTAGCCAAGTTCATATTCCTACTTTGAATAATTAGCAAACTTAGTTCCATTTGCCACCTTAATTCCTCTTTACTATAGCATATTACCAGATCTTCACCACTGCAGTGAAATACCTGACACAAACTACTTATGAAGAAAGGAGATTTATTTAATTTTCCTTTTAAAAATTCAGAGACCAAACAGTATGAAAGGTAGGGCCTGTGATGAGAATCTACCCCGTGGCACATTGGCACATGGAAGATAGCAGCAAGAAGAACAAGCAAGTTATTACAATTTGAGCGAAGAGCTGGGGAGCTGGGTGAGGCCACAACATGTGCCATTTATAACAATCCTTTTATAGGAACTGCCAAAGGTCTGTAAAATCATCTCTCCTGCCCTTAGTATGGACCTCTCATTGGGCCCTATTTAAAACATTCCATAACATTCGAGTATCACCTTCCTTGGAACCAAGTCTAATCACACAGACCCTTTGTCAGGTACTGTGCAAGGTAGCATATTCACAGGTTCCAGTTAGCAGGAAGTAGACATCTTTGAAAGAGAACGTTATTCTGCATATCACAGAGTATTATCATAACACAGAAATATTTTCACCCAAACAAATTTGACATAATGTTATTAAGCTGCTAGTAATTTAATAGACATTCTCTTTTTTCCTCTTATTAAGAATAAAACATAAAAATTCATGACAAAATTTTCATAAGGAATTTTAGTTTTCAAATTATATTAGAGGACTGCTGTTTGTGGTTTATTGTAGATTTAGGTAGAATTTGTAAATAGTAACTATTTTAAATGCCAACGACTAACATTTTGTTGTGTTCCACCAAGTATTGATTAGATTTTGCTGTAGAACTAGAGAAACCCTTTAAGGAAGAGGCTGGGTTGTGTTTGTGAAACATACAGCTAATGAGTAGTGTGAGTAAAACTCTTAGGAGACCAGTTTCCCAGTTGGCCAGTTCATTTCACTTTTTTCCAGTGAAATCTTTTATTAAATTTGTAGTCATAGAATATATTATAGGAGAGAATGACTTTCTGGAACACATTTTCATTGTCCTTCATTGATGTTGTTGACTTGGGTTATCTACATGTATGTCCTATTTGTCATATATGAAGCAAATATCTAGTTCTTTCTAGAAACTCAACTTGAATTTACCTACCATTATAATCTTATCCTAGCTATCATTTGTACTTTCTCTGTCTTACCCTCCCCTACCCCTGTGAATAAACACACACCTTCCCCATATCCCCAGTGTATGTGCTTATTCATTATTGGTATAGAATCATATTTTTTGTTGTTTTAGATGATTAATTCATAATTGGTTTAAAATATTTTAATATTGAAATTATCCAAGGTTTGGCCAGTAGTAAATCTTTTGGTTTGTTCTTAACTTCGTTTGATGTCCCACTTAATGCTCTCCAGTACTGTTTAACATCTTGACCTAGCAAGAGTTTCTTGGTTTATTCTAGCAGCCCTTATTCTAAAGAACTTATGTTTCTTTCTGTGAGGAATGCTTAACAACTAAGTTGTGAGCAATGGATGAAACAGCACACATTTGTGTATTCTTGTTGTATGACATCCTGTTATTTGTCTTCTGGTTTTTATAAAAGGTTTAATTTTAAGGGTATACCTTTTGTTTGTGGTACCACATGGTAAAAAGCCATGTCTGTAATTTTATCACAAGTTTATATGTTCACAAACATGCTCTGTAAAATGCTCAAACCACTTCATCTGTTTTTGTATATTTTCACATCATTTTTGTAATTTACAAATATAGGGAAATCGCAGTTTTAGAAATATTGAATTTAACACAGAAATTAGCAGTGAACTTTTAAATAAAAATAGAGGATAATAAGTTATTCCAATCCTTTGTACAGAGGTATATGATCATTCCATGAACATCTTTGATTGCCTGCCAATAATGTCTGCTGCTTCAGATAGCCATAATTTGGTTTCTCATGGAGTTATATTTTAAACTTATTATTTTATCTACGTATATATATGTGGGCCTGCATGAGTTTTTATGCTCTGAATATAAGCAGGTGCTTACAGAGGCCAGAAGAGGATCTCAGATTACCTGTAACTGGAGTTACAGGTGATTTTGAGCTGCTTGATGTGGGTTCTGGGAACTGATCCATGTCTCTGTAAGAGTAGTAAGCACTTTTTAATGCTGAGCCATCTCTCTAGCCCCATT
Organism: Cricetomys ansorgei; assembly: GCA_026225945.1. Classification (NCBI taxonomy): domain Eukaryota; kingdom Metazoa; phylum Chordata; class Mammalia; order Rodentia; family Nesomyidae; genus Cricetomys; species Cricetomys ansorgei. Next base: position 8,402,149 of record JAMJFZ010000056.1, on the reverse strand, counting down.
GTGTTTGTTTTTAAAGTATTGTATTTTCCTATAGTTTTTGTATCTTATTTATATATTAAGATACAGTTGTTGGTAGTTCACAGATTCTATAGTAGTTAATTACTAGTTCAGTTTACAAATATAAATTAGTACCAGGTGGTCGTGGTGCACACCTTTAATCCCAGCACTCAGAAGGCAGAGGCAGGAGGATCTCTGTGAGTTTGAGATGAGCTTGGTCTACAGAGTGAGTTCTGGGATAGCCAGAGTTATGACAGAAACCTTGTCTTGAAAAAACAAAACAAACAAACTGTATGTGTGTGTGTGTGTGTGTGTGTGTGTGTGTGTGTGTGTACATTAAAATTTTAGTTATGTTTTAATACAGTGGAACTGTTCGTGATTTTTGTTTTGAAACACTGAATCATATTTAAAATGTGTCTAAGAATAAGAATTCTTATATCTCAGAGTATATTAATTACAAGAGTATAGCCATTTATATTTAGCATATTCAAGAAAAATGTTCTGTAAATATTTGTGATGGGTGCATAGGTAGTTTAAGCCAATCAGTTATTTCTGGAAGATTGACTTTTGTAAAGGTAGCCCAAGTTCTTATTTTAAACATCTATAATACAATAATTGAAAACTTTCAAAGATCTAACTTATTTGGATCTGTATAATTTTGTTCAATTTAATTGAAGCTTTAAAGATATCATTTGTAGAAAGAAAATAGTTCCTATCTCATAGGTTCTGGAGAGAATAAATAATTCATTCAGTAGTAGTTAGCCTGTGCCAGAGAATTAATAAAGTTTGAGTAAATGTAGTTGTTGTTACTAAGTTATGATAAAGGTTCCAAAGCAAGGGCAGTATGTTGTAAAATTTTTCCCTAAAATTTACTAGGTTTTTAAAAATATTTTTTGGAAAGCACCATTTATGAATTGCTAATATTTTTATTTTTTTATTTTTATTCTTTTTCTTAGAGACTAGTAAATCACACAGAGTAAGTGGCGAATGTTGTAATCTTGATCTCTCCAAATGTCTTTCTTCTACAGTTTCCTATTGTTTTGATGATAAAGAGTATGTGAGTTTTAAAAGATTAAAATTGGTAGGTACACTCATGATATCATTTTACTTTAGATATCAGGTTTGGCACTTTAACATCTTTAGTTCCTTAAGAGATTGACTATGTGTGGGCAGGATACCCCACTGCCCCCATCTCACTGTTGAAGACTTCCCAGAGAGATAGGTGTACACCATGTCAGGGACAGAGGGCAGAAAATCTGTTGCATCTATAGCCTAACAAAGCATATTTGGGGCACGAGGACATAGATTTTCACATGAAACAGAGAAGATAGCTGGTTGAGGGAGAATACTGGGTGCTGATTATACACCTGGTATCTTTTGATAAGTAAGAACAAATGTACTTTGAAATAAAAAGCTTTTTCTATTTTGTAAATGTTTGTTGCTACTTCAAGCCTATACAAATAGAACACATGAAGGAATTAAAGTATAGTTGTTTTTTTCTTGTTTGACATAGTATATAGTATGTCTGTGTATGGGATATCAGTAAGTGTTTTGAAGATATTTTACTTGCTCTATTCTCTGTTCTTGTCACTGTGAGTTGAAGTATCAAGTCTGTTATCGGTATAAATGCATTGCTATACTTAAATTTTTTATTTCAGTTTGCCATACCATTTATTTGAAAAATTACTTGTTTAAGGAAGCAATTCATTGGTGTCCTGGAGTTGGTGAATTTAGGACAGCCATATTTTAATCCTTGATTCCCGGAGGATTTTCTTTAACAATGCCTTTCTCCTTTAAGTCCCTAAAACTACAGTCCTTTTGAGTGAATAGGGGCTATTTTATACACCACCCTGCTCCCAATCCAATTAAAGGTTACATAATAGATGGATTAGGGAAAGTTTACTTCTTAACAGAAATAAAGCTTTAGAAAAATGGTGCCCAGATAGCAAGAGGGAATGTGAGGGAAAGCGGAGAAAATTAAGGAGATAATGGTCAGTAATCTTAACTTGTCTGATGTTTGCGCTGTTCATGATAGAGCTGACTTTTAGAATAAGGGCTACAATGCTTCAGATTCTTTAACCATTTTGTTGCTGAAGTTTGCCTGTCTCTTCAATTTTCTTCACTTTTGCTTTTGTTATCTGCATCTTGGGCAAATATGTCTAATCCTTCAAGTATGTGTGTATGTGTGTGTGTTTTGTCGAATTTTCTTTTCTTTTTTGGAGTGGGAGTGATGATAGCATTCGAAGGAGGTAAGGGGATGGAAAAGTTAATCTGGATAACTATTTCCTTGCAAAATTAAAGAAAAAACAAGGGCAGTGAATTTGCTCTGTGTATGCATAAATATAGATTTTAGAAATTTAAGATGTAAATTAATTATTTTAAATATTTTTGGGTAAATTTTATAAACTCATCTAACTCTGATTATATGAGCCTATGGTCATTTACTTGGACAAAGTTTAAATCACCAACAAAAAAACCCAGGTTTTTGTTTTGTTTTGTTTTTGTTTAAAAATAAATATTATCTGGTATTATGATCAATTGAGATTTTATTTCTAGTCTCCCTCATAGAAACTTGGAGCCCTTTGTTCCCTTGTTTTTAGAAAATCTGGTAACTCTTTCATCTATGAAGAAACTAAAATTAAAGCCAAAATAGTGTTAATCAGAAAAATAACTTTTTTCTATTATAATACTTTGGGATATTAAAATGACATGTTTTTAAATCCATAGACCAACCAGTAGTCAATCAATTTAACTTTTATTTGTTCCAAATTGTTTCTAGAATGTCTCTTTTCCAAGTATGATGCCTTGTGGTAAGGCTAAATGTTTAATGAGTCTATGTTAAAGGCAGTACTTATCTTCCAATTAACCTCAAGACCACTCTGGCATTTTTGTAAATCCACAGAAGTATTTTGAGTGAGGCCTAAGGGGTAAGCTGCAGGCAGCCTGTGAAAAATGTAAAAAGACTAACCTGCTAACAAACCCTGTGCAATGGGACAAAGAAAGTTTAATCCGTATTATAGTAAATGCAGGCTTAGTGTCCCAAAAGGGCTTTGCAGAGTGGAGCAAAACAAAGAAGGGGCAGTGCTAATAAAAATCCCGGGCTTTTATTTTTATACACAAAATTGTTGCAAAAGAAAAACTGATAATAGCATTAAGAAAAGGACTGAATAGTGGTTTTAAATATGATACTAAACATTGTATTTGTTCACCAATTGAATGCAGTTTGTTATACATAGAGAAGCTAAAAGTAACATGTGCAGTGTGGCCATGTTAATATTGCTGTAGAAACCTCCAGATGGATAGTATGATTGTGAAGCTCTGTTGCAGTATGAGCACAGCATTCCTTTCTCAAAGTAACAAATAGTTTTGAATATGAAAAATAAGGACTAAAATAATTTGTTCATTGTTAATTATAGTAATACTCTGTATGTCTTTTAAGCTTTGAAACATTTTTGCTTCAGGTATTCATGACCATACCTAAGTTTACTTAGTACTTAAAATTGTACTAGTCCAAACAGGTAAGGAAATACTTTTTTCTTTTGGAATTAACTTTCTTTGGAAAGATGTGTAGTTTTTGTGGATTGAATTTGGTTTAATATAACTTTTAATATTCCGTAAATCTTCAATCTTGAAGTCAAATATTGACTTAGTCTTTATTCAAAACATATGAGCATTTTAAAATGCATATCATACTTGTAGAATTTATGTGACACTTCTCTTCACTGTATCACAAATAAAAAGCAAATTCCTTTCTAAAAAGTTAAATGTAAAGGCTTTATTTAAATAAGTCTTTTCTGTAGCTTCAAAATAATAACTATGTCCCTGAGCAGGATCTTAAAGTACAATATTCAGACTAAGACTTTATGAAGAATTTAATCATTGTTAATAGGCGTAATTAAAGTATGAGACATTTCAGGAGCAGATGTTTTAACATTTTATCAAGGCATTTTTAGTAGTTTTTTTAGTTTGTATGTAATGTGAACTATATTTAATATAGTATCTTTTATTTCATATTTTAACCAAAAGTTTCCTCCAGTACTCAATTTTTTCCCATGATTACTTTAATTATGGTATCAATAATAAAGTGTTAACAAGTCCTCCTAGTCTGAAATGCTTTGTGGTTTATAAATTTAACTTTTACAAGCTTAATTTCATTGATACTTCACAATTGTTCACAATTGTTCACAATCTGTGGGGCATTCATTAATGCTTTCTATTGAGACTTAGTAAAGGTAGATACTTTCTTACTTGTTACACATAGATGTGTAATTCCAGTGCAATTCCAATAAAATGCAAGTCTGATCTCTGATTCTGATTTTTTCTGCTATTGTACCAAGTTGAATGTAGTGTTCAAATATGTCAGTTTCTTGAGATTTACTTATGTATTTATTCATTGTGAGAACATTTTATACTTATAGAAATTTCTTTATAAAAATGGAAGAAAATATAGTAGTATTATAATAATGAATATTACAATGTGTTTGAGCTCTGCTCTGAGGTGACACATTAACATCGGGTTTTAGAAATCACATGACTGTTGGGCATGTCCATATGTGTAGACCTTGAGAATTTAACAGTAAGCAAGGCAGATGTGAGTTTCCTCAACATTGTTTACCGAGCTTACATTTTAGTGGTGGGTGAAAAACACGTAAGTTAGCAATATTGTAGTAAATTCTATGATGGGAAGAATGAAGTGGTATGGAGATATGTGTCCAAACACCTAAAGTGTTTTTGGAAGATAGGAGAGTGGAGTTCATTGAAGGCATCATTGAAGAAATGGGATTTCAGTTGTGACCTGAAGAATGAGCAGGGCTGTAGCAGATGAATAGTTAGGAGTATGTTCCAGGTATAAGGAATGATACTGATTAGAGAGAGAGCTTGGCTACAATGATTAGAGCTAGGATAGGAGAAGTTTGTGGGGTTAAAGCTAACTAGGTATTCTTAGTTCTAGAAACTGAAACAATTTTTACCATAGAAGGGCCACTTGAAGGGCATTAAGTTGCTAACTAACACAATCCAATTTATTTATTTAAAAGATTAATATCTGTATATCACTATATTATATAAAACTTCCATGTGCCTTTTTACTATAAAGAGAGAACAATAAAATGTCAGACTTCAAGAGATTAGAGCATGTCTGACCATTTGGGTGTGGTGCTTGTCTTTTATTTGCTCACTGATTATCTGATCATTTGTAGTGTTGCAAACCCTTTCTAGTGAAGCAATTGTAATGATTGTATAAATATAGTTTTCTAGACTTGATCCAGTTTCAGATATTTTCTCTATTGATGAAATGTGCAGAATGACAGTTTACTAATTTGTGCTTCAGAAAATGTTCACATGCAGGTTTCTGTGATCATACTGAAAATTTTAAGTGAAAATAAAAATCATTTTTCTTATCCTGCTTTATAAAAGTATTTGGTAGCAGATAAATGGATAATGAACCACTTTCTAGACTACCTGTTTGACCAAAATACAAAGGAGGGGGACAAGGCAATTTCACTTCCCATAGGGAGCAGTGGATAGTATCTCCTTCATAAGTGTGAAATGCTCTTCCTAGACATTAAACAAATCAGGATGTATTCCCTAGTGCAAGCTGCCTGCTGGCAACAAGATACAGGAGTTCAATGTGTACACAGAGATAAGAATGACATGTAATTTGTGTTAGAATTTGACTGTTAATTGTGTATAAAGCTGTGGCCTTTTCAAATCCAAGCATTTGGCAGGGTTGTTAATTGGTGAAAAGAGAGGAAGTCTGAATGAAATTACATGTAGAGAAGACAGAAATTTACATAATTAGTAAAGCTCCTTGAGTTAATAAATATTTCTTCTAATTTGAGAGGGGAAATACTGGCTATGGGGCCCTGGCCACTTTGTGCTTTGGTTATACAGATAGCAATTTATTTGCGTTTTGTTTTGTTTCCACAGTGAGATGCAGTATAAAATTATTTTGGCCTAATTGGTAAAACACCACTGTGATATCTTAAATTTATTTAAAGTTTTCTATGAAACTTTAAAAATGACATAATTATGTGTCTACCACCAAGTTTATAATTATATAGAATAATAACTTTAAAATTGGAATATTGTAAATTATTCTTTTTCTGGATTTGGGAATGTGTTCACATATGTATATGTCTTATGCTAGAGACTGGATCCTAAATTTCATGCGTGTCACTAAACATACGCTGAACCCCCTGGATTTGTCTAACATTAATGGCTTGGTGTTAAAAGGCTGGAACTAGCCATCACTATTGCCTTATGAATCTATACATTTATAATGACTTTACATTTTCCTCTCTGTAGCTTCAGAAACAAAATTTATTGTTTTCTTTTTGTAGTAATGAGAAAGTGGTTAAAATCATGTTTAATGTTTGGTCTGTAGTCATAGATCAAACTTCTCATGTTTAGCACAATGTCTGGTAGATGGTAAATGCTTAATGAATTTACCCCAAATGAAGGAAATGTAATTACAGTAACAATAAATGGCATTTATAATTCTGGGCATGGCAATACACATTTGGAGTGCCAGTACTGGGGAGGCAGAGATAGAAGGATCCCTTGGGCTTATTGTCCAGCCGGCATAGCTTAATTGCTAAGCTCCAGGCCAATTATAGACCCTGCCTCTAAGGAGGTGGATGGAATTCCTGAGGTTGATACCCAAGGTTGTCATTTGGCCTCCATGTGTACATGCATACATGTTTACCCACACAGATAAAGAATGAAATGCCATTTATAGCATAAGATGTGCTAAGAATTTTACATGTTAACTCATTCAGTTATTATTAGTTATTATTGCAGTTTCTCAGTTGAAGGTAGTAATGTCTTTAGAAAACTAATTTGCCTAAGATTGCTAGAGCTAGCTTTGAACCTGGTAGCCTGACTTCAGACAGCAAGCTGTTACCTGCTGGCTATACTGTCCTTTGCAATCAAGGTGGTAGGGAATGAATGGCTACAAAGGTGCCTTTCTGAGTATTGCTTCCATTTTCTTGAAATTAATCTGAACAGTAAAAAACTGGTAAGTGAGTAGTAGCACAAATTGTAAATTCCATTATAAAAATGCCGTGGTTAATTCCAACATAAAATAATTCATGTTTTATTGCTAAATTTTTCTAAAAATGGTGCTAGACACTAGAACAAATTAATTTCTATTTTTTGAAATCTGCACATTTCACACAAGATATGGCAGCCAGCCAGGCACCCAGAAAAAGACCTTGTGGTGAATGGGGGACTCATAGGAAAGGAACTAATGGCTAACACTACTTTGGGACACTCCCTCAAAGGATCACTCTATTTTAAGTATTATCTTAAATATTTTTAATATAATATTAAAAAATTAAAAAAAAAACTGATTTGGAAGAAATAGTAACTGTTGTTAAATTCACAGAAATTCAGAAATGTCATTGCTGTTGCAACCATGAACACACAGCAACTATTGATACCTGTACAACAGGGGGCTTTCTGCCTGACCTGCAGATAGGAAGTGCTCTTGCGGTGTAATTCCTTTCAGCGGTTGTTGAGGGAGGGGTGTTTTCTCTAATAGTGTAGCCACTGGAAGACTAGGTTAGAAGTAGAAGGGGTTCAGAAGGAAAGGAAGAAGGGCATTAGAGGACAATGAAGATTAGTATAATCACAATACATCATATATTAATATATGACACATTTTTCAAGTATTTTTCTTGTATTAAAAAATAGGTTTTTTTCATACAACATGTCCTGGTTATGGTTTCACCTCCCTCTACTTCCAGTTCCTCTTCTTCATTCACCCTACCATCTGGATCCATCCCCTCTCTGTCTCTCCTTAGAAAACAAACAGGCATCCAAGAGAAAAAGTAAAATAAAATAAGGTAAAACAAAAAACAACACATAGGAAAATGACAAAACAAACAATGAGAAGGAAAGAAGCCCAAGAAAGGGCATAAGAAACAAATATACACAGAAATCACTCTCAGAAATCACATAAAAACACGAAACTCAAAGCCATAATATATATACAAAGTACCTAGAAGGTGAAAAAGAAGAAAAAGAAAGAGAGAAAATAAAAAGTAAAAAAAAAAAAAAAAATTAAAGCAAGAAAACAGAAGAAAAGAAAAAGCCTCAACAGGACATTGAGACAAGGGTCCTCCAAGATGCCATTGAGTTCATTTTCTATTGGCCGTCCAGTGCTGGGCGTGCCGCCTACGCTCAAGAGTGGTTTGTTTCCCCAGTGAGACTCTTAGAGAAAACTAACTTTTCATTTGCTTCTGGGTTAGGGATAGGCACTTGTGTCCACTTTCAGTTCTAGGATGCCATCTGGTGCAAAACTGTGCAGGCCCTGTGCATGCTACCACAGACTCTGTGAGTTCATATGTGCATCAATTCTGTTGTGTTTTAGAAGGCCTTGTTTCCTTGGTGTCCTCCATCCCTTCTAGCTCTTACACTCTTTCCACCTCCTCTTCCTCGGGGTTCCCTAAGCCCCAAGGGTTAGATATTTGATGAAGACATTCTGTTTGGAGCTGAATGTTACAAAGTCTCTCATTCTCTGCATATTGTCTGGCTATGTGTCTCTAATTGTTCCCATTTACTGCAGAAGGAAGTTCCTCTCATGATGGCTGAACACAGTACTGATCTATGAATATAGAAAAATGTCATTAGGAGTCATTGTATTGCTAAGTTCTTTTAGTAGAATTTAGTAGAATTTGGTTTTATCCTCAGTCATATTCAAAACTAAAGAAAACATTAAGGAAATGGACAGGACTATGAATTTTGATGGGCTTCAGTATTCTAAGATTAAATACCTTCTTTGCAATTTTTCTTCTTGCAGGTAGGATTAAACATTAAATATATATGTAATATATATTCAGTATTATATTTAATAATGCATATGTTTTTTGTTTCCTTTGGTTTTGACTGTAAGAGGGAAGTGGAGATTACAGAGTTGTAGCTCAGCTGACTCTCTACAGTCTTGCTCTTTCTCCTTTTTCTCATGTGTTTTTTTTGTGGAATTTAAACATATTAGGAACCAGCCTTGAAAATCAAGAATCCGGGCTTTGTATATTTGAGGCATTGAAATAAATTCAATGACCAGTTACTTTTGTGTCACTTTTGGTGTTTGACAAAGAAGAGCTCCTTAATTTAAAATATTTTGCAGTTAGGTTTTCTGTTACTCGTAGACAAATTTAAACATTTATGAGAGGGTACTTTTTTTTAAAAAAATACTTATTTGTGCATATGTGCCTATAGATGGGAACATGCTACAGTGCATATATATGTGGAGGTCAGAGGACAACCTTTGGATACATTCCGCCTTTTGAAGGCAGTACTTCTCTTATTTTTCCTGCTATTATGGGAACCCTTGGCTTGGTGTCCTGTGAGCTTCCATACTGTTTCCTGTCCCTGCCTCTCATCTCACCATAGTAGTGCTAGCATTACAATTATATGCTACAGTACCTGTTCATTTGTTTTATTTTAGATTTTTAAAAAAGTTTATATTACATACATGAGTGTCTTCTCTACATGTGTATATATATACACACAATGTGCATGCCTGCTGCCCACAGAGGTCAGAAAAGGGTATTATTGTGTCTCCCAGAACTGGAGTTGGGGATAGTTGTGAAACCAGGTCCTCTGTAAGAGCAACAAGCGATCTCTCTAGCCCTGCTCTGGTTGTTATTTGGGTTCTGGGGATTGAATTTAGGCTTACACTATCATTTTTACTTACTGAGCCATCTCCCCAGTCCTGGAGGTCACTGGTTTTGAGGTAAAATGAGGGTTGTAATCCCCATAGTCCTATCTTAGCCATGTAAAATTTGCACAGAAAATTAGAAAAAAATACCACATTTAATAATACATCCATATGATTCGACCCTTTAGGACATCAGCGTAGCTTAAAATTTGAGTTTATGGTGAGTAGTTTCTAAGCAGGCTGTTAAAGTTGATTTGTTGACATAGAGATCTTCTTCCTAGTTTCTATGTCTTTTTTTTCCCTTCTAGCTACTTATATGAGCCATGCATTTCACTGAGCTAGATAACAGCAACATTTTAAAACTCTTTAAAGAAAACATGCATTGATATTCTTCCTAAATAATTTCATGACCATCTTTGTTCTTGCTTTTTGTTGAGATACTTTGCAGTAATTCAGGTCAATTTGTGAAACCTACAGAATGCCCCAGATCTACGTTTTTACTGATATACTATCTAGTCACAAGGTAATCTGCTTCTAAAATTAGGAATTATTCTGTGTATATTATTAAAATATTTTGTGATGTTCTTTTTCAGGTGGCAAAATAAGTAATAAAAAGTGATTTTGTTAATGATAGCAATGAATTTTCATTTTAAATTTATTTATTATAATAGAGATGACAAAAAAATTTAAACACAAAAGATGGAGCCAAGCATGGTGACACAATCCTGTAATTCCAACATCTAGGAGGCAGGAGGATAAGGTGTCCAAGGCCAGATTTGGGTACATCGTGATTTGGGTACACACAGAGAGATAAAAATAGAGATAGAGATAAATGGATAGATAGATAGATAGATAAGTAGATAGATAGATAGGGAGGAAAATAACTTAGAATAGCCCAAATGAGAAAAAATTCAGTTATTATTGTTAAAAAAAATCATGGCTAATATTTTATAGATGAGGAAACTGAGACACAGAACTATTGTTTCCATTCCTATAGTTAAAGATGCCTGTGGTAGAAATAATTAATTCCTATATTAATCAATTTTGATATTTATTATATAGCACCAATAAGTTTTAGATTTCATTTTAAGGTGAGATTATGTTGTATTTTCCAAAGGATGCTTTACTCATGGCTTAAGCAATCTTTTGGCCTTAGCCTCTCAGGAGTAGCCTGTTTCAGCCTTTACTGAAATTTCCTGAATCATAAAACTGCATATAATTATACAGTTCATTGACTTTTGCAGAGAGAAGAGACCATAACATCAGCAACCAAAAAATGAAATTAAACATAATCCCAGAAGCCACTTCTGTATACCAGAGTCATTACAATTGATAGGTGGTTACTACCACAAGTTAAAAGCTGAAAATTACTGAATAAATTGCTTCACTAAATCATTTTGTATATTTTTCTAAATTATATTTTATTTCATAAAACAAAATAATATCACCTATCCCTGAGTAACTTGAGAATTACTGTTCTTAGATACATTAAAATGAGTGTTTGTTCAACTGATGACTTTCTTTTTACATGTACATGTAAACATAGGAAAGGAACAAATACATTGAATGGGGAAAAATAAGTTAAACATTTGAACCAGTCAGACAAAGGCATGGGGAAAAGGATCAGGAAAATATTGACTTGCAACTGTTACGTCTAATATATCTACATTAAAATGCAGAATATAAACCATTATAATTGCTCACATATTACTTTTTACTATTAAGTACATCAAACAATGATTTCTAAAAAGAAATAACATTTCTCTAGTTCTTTACAGTGTTAGACAATGACTTTGTTGGCACTAAAAGAAAAACTCTGCCCCATTAGCTGGAAGTCTCACGAAGCAATCAATTGGTCAGGACTCTCATTCAGTGGATCAACTTGTTTCCTTAAAAACATTGGCATCTGATACAAAACAAGGATGCCCTAGAGCCTGTGGGAGGTCTTGATGTTTCTGGGATGTCTGGGAGCCTGTGTGATGATCGTGTACCTGTAGGAGGCCCTGGTGTTGGCTGAATGACCAGATGCCTGTGTTATGTCCAGATGCCTGGGTGGTAGCTGGGTGCCTGTGTAATGTCCATGTGACTGCAGAATGTCTGGGTACCTGCAGGATACCCGGGAGCTTGTGTGATGTCTGTGTGCTTGTGGGATGTCTAGGTGCCTGCCGGATGCCCTGGTCATGAGGGAAAGCCTGATGCCTGGGAGAGATTCAGGTCCATGTGGAACAACCAGATGCCTGTGGATACCTGTGGGAAGACTGGGTACCTGCATGATGTCCAGGTATCTGTGGGTTGATGGAGAGAATGCATGATGCTTGGGGATTTGTGGGATTCCCTGGTGCCCACAGGAGGCTCTGGTGCCTGCTGGAGGCCCCAATGCCTGCAGGATGTCTGGGTGCCTGTGGAATGTCTGAGTGCCTATGGAAGGCCCTAGAGTGTGGGAGGTCTGGTTACCTGCGTGGTGTCCATATCCTTGCAGGATGTCTGGGTGCCTACAAGATGCCCTGGTACCCATGAGATGTCTGGGGGTCTGTGGGATGCCCTGGCTGCCCGCAGGACATCCTGGTGCTTGTGGGATATTTAGTGCCTGCACGAGCCTGTGGAATATCTGGGTACCTATGGGAGGCCCTGGTGCCTGCCAAATATCTGGGTACCTGCATGATGTCTGGGTGCCTGGGAGATGACTGAATGCCAGCAAGATGTCTGGGTACATACAGGATGTCAGGGTGCCTGCTGGATGTCTGGGCACTTGTGGATGGCCCTCATGTCTGGGGTACCAGCAGAAGTTCTTGGTGCCTGCAAGAGGCCCTGTTGCTTGCAGGATGTCTGGATGCCTGTGGGATGTCAGGTCCCTGCAGAATGTGTAGGTGCCTGCTGGAGGCCTTGGTGCCTGTTAGAGGTGTCGGTGCCAGCAGGTGGCCCTACTGCCTGTAGGATATCTGGGTGCTGGCAGAATGACTAGATGCCTACGGTTGGCTGGAGGAAGACTGGGTGCCTGCATGATATCCAGGTTGGCTGGGTGTCTGCATGGTACCTGGGTCTCTGTGGGATTCCCTGGTGCATGTAGGAGGTCCTGTTGAAAGGCACTGATGGCTGTGGGAGGTCCTGGTGACTGCAAGATGACCAGGTGCCTGCATGATGTCCAGGTGCCTGAGATATGACCGGTTGCCTCTGAGAGGCCCTGGTCCCTGTAGGATGTCAGAGAGCCTGCTAAGTTTTTGGATTTAGGTTGTGGGGCCTAACTTCAGGTCTAACTCTTGCTATGCTTCATCTCAGGCTAGTGTGGGCCAGTTCAAAGTACACAATTAGAGCAACCTTCTGCCTCCAAAGACCATGATGAAGCCCGTTATCCATGTTCCTGCTACAGAATCTTGACTTAATTTTCTTTTTGTTTCTTTTTTTGAGGGCATTTGGGTGGGAGTATGGAACAGAGGGGAATGGGAGGAGGATATTATTGAGATACATTATATGAAACTCAGAATATTAATAAAAAGTATTATTTAAAAAAAAAAGAAAACAGACTGAGTAAACCATATGGAGCAAGCTAGTAAGCCTTTGGTTTCTTCCATTTTGAGTTCCTGCAGACTTCTCTAGATGGATTGTGCTGTAAAACTGTGAGCTGAAATAAACGCCCCCCCTCAAAAAAAAGAAAAACAAGAATGTTCAGAAATTGAAATAAAAACTGTTACACATGTAGGTCTATTTGATTCCAGTTTTTATATATTGGTGTCAAAGTACTAATTTCCCCTACTTCTTTAAAGGACACATGTTCTCAGCTTCTTGGTAAGAATTAAATATAAGTGATTTTTAATCTTATGGATGAGAGGAGGGGCTGTATACAGCTGAGTGATAAGAGCACAAGCTTGGAATATATGATATCTGGATTTAATCACCCCCCACACCCACTTCAAATAATCAGAACAACCCCTCCCATATGCAAGGCCGTTTTTTAGGCTATTGTGACTATAGTATTGTGTGTTTTGTACAATTAATAAAAAGCAAGAATTATTCATGGAAGGCATAATTAATGCAATTATGATATGTAATTCATGTCTAATCTGACAGGTAGCTTGAAAACCTTTTATGTAAGAAAAAAATAAGTCAACCCAAGCTGAAGAGAGAATAGACTCACTCACTGGCACCACTGGATACTGTAGTTCAAGATCTTAAAACTAATGTTATTGGAAATGGATACATTTGGCATAGTATCTGCTCCTTCTGGAATACAGTAACCTGAATGAATAATCTTATATAGTAACTATAACTATCTCAGGTTATCTATGCATAATTAACAGTGAAATAATCTGACAGATAAAAGGAAAGTGAAAAGTGCATAAGCAATTTTTCTGGTTAAGATGGAGCTAAAGAACCCCCCAAAACCCAGTGACTGAGATAGTTTCCAGTGAGCTACTTTATTTTATGTTATCTGACATTTGTCCAGAGTCTACTTTTTATTTGACTGGTGAGCATGCTTGTCTATCTACAAACATATAAAAGATACTGACTTGGGTGTGATGGTACACACCTGTAATACCATTCAAGAGGTCACAAAGGTAAAGGCAAGATGATCAGTCATTAGAAACCCTCTCTCTAAATACAAAAAATAAAAAAGCTTCTCTTCTACATTAGTAGAAATATATTCTCTCCAGTATGATAGTTTTTCTCCACTATTTTCAGCACTATGTATAAGATCCTAGTGCAGCCATTATTTGTTGTGGTATGTATAAATTTAATGTGGTTTAAGATGTCATTTTCCATTTTCCTTTTGGGGATGATAGTCTAATTACATATAAATTTATTCCATTCAGAGGTTATAGTTTTAAAATCTTAAATCACTATGTCTTTCTATTTTATGTATATGGCCATTCTTCTCTCTCTGTTTTCTATGACAGTTAAAGACCTCTTCACTAATAGAGCTTGCATTTCAAGATAAGGCAGCATGTAAACAAATTAACTTTTAAAAATAGAGAGCAATTTCATCTGTAATAATGTACCAATTCATAAATTATCACCAGTATTTTTGTAAAAAGATAAATGACCCATCATATAGCACATACTACTAGGTAGTCTAGATCTCTTGTGCTCCAGGAGATAAGGCTCTGGTCTTATTACACCCTAATAAAATGAGTTAATGTTTTAGTATTACCGATAAAAGAGCACTTGGATATATTTAATAACCAAAGTGAGAAACACTTAATTTCAGTTGTCTGTAGCAATATAACACAAATTCTCCTGTAAAACAAATTGCACTTTTGGAATATATTTTAATGTGTATTCAACAAAGGAGAAAATGAGGTGATTGAAGTTCAATTTGTAGCATGTTATTAACCATTTCCGCTTGACTAGATGAGTAAAAGGATAATGGATGAGGGTTTTATTATTACCTTTCTGCTAAAATGAAGTGGTATAAAAGATAAGGTGATGAGATTAATGAACATAAGAAAAAGGAGTCATCAATCAAGCTCCAAGAAGGAGACGAGAGTGACAGTACCCTATGTGATCTCTAAGAGCATGCCATTGAGAAGGTGGACTTTATCATTTCTTCTTCAATAAACTGTTGAAAATTAACAGTTGTGTTTGAAAAACTGATCTAAACTAACAGGATGATCAATTAATGTTGATTAATAGAAGTTTTGCATTTAAGATTTCTATGAACTACACAGTACAGAACTGGGGTTGAAACTGAGTGCTAGAAGTAGAAAGTAGATCTATTGTTTGTTCTGTATCTTACTTTATCAGTGAACTCTAAATATAATCCCTTTTATTGAACAAGAGGTAAAGCACAAAGTCTTCTTAGTTTTATAATTTTTGTTGGTACTTTTTGAAGATTTCAGAAAGCTTTAAATAATTTCATAGAAGTTGTTGGTTTCATGACAGTATTAACTGACATTGTGTGCATTCACTCATGCAACAAAGTCTGTTTAACATCTACTGTATACTTGGAATTCTATTCTTAGTATACACGCTATCCTAGCAGAGGGAAATAGACAATACTCTTCTGTCGCTGAGCTTATGGTATAGTGGGGATAGATGCAAAAACAAGAACATGTGTTCTGTGATAATAATTATGAGAAAAATACAACACTGATGCCTCTTTAACAGTCTCCTAACAGAAGAGACCTAAGTGCAGTGAAGCATCAGTGGTGACAGCTATCTAAGATCTCATTCCTGACAGGGGAACAGTATTGGGAACATTATATAGGCAAGGGTGTGGTGGGACTGCAAAGGTGCAGGGGTCTTACAGAGATAGCAATGTGACTGGAGCAGCTACAGTAAACAAAAGATGCAGGGATATGAAATAATGCCAGAGCATCTGATTTTGAAGCTAAATCATTCACTTAGCACTCAGATAGTTCAAGGTATATACCAATGAGGACATCAATCCTTGGTCATATGTAATTTCTCTTCTATAAGGGAGGGAGAGAGAAGGAAAGGAAAAGAGGGGCATAGATGTGCTAAATAATTTGGAATATAGTACTTATAGTGCTTGAGGGAGAGCTTGCCTCGGGAAAGGGGCCTGTGGAAATTCATTCAGTATTCACGTGCCTGGTATTTTTCTTAATCTTATTCACTTACAAATTCAAATCCTCATGGTGAGACCATGAGCATATTTTTGACTTGATCTTTCTTAATTTCTACCTCCATTATTGGTGCAAAGATTTAATGAGCTACAATATGTATAAAATACACAATATGCAGTCTTTCTTTCTTTGATTTCTCTAAAAAGAGGTGCTGAAACAAGGATTTAGATTTAAGCATAAATAGTTGTGTGAAAATTTTAGGTGTGTGTAGCAGGGTAATGGGAAAATTCTCAGGGAAAGGGGAGAGAATGAGGCCAGCAGTATGGAGATTAATGCTACAGGGAAAGGTTGGGACTAGTCACAGAAGGGTCTTTTCTGAAGGTCAGAGAGCGGTGGTATTGCTGCTATACTAGCCTCTAAAATTACACCACCTAAGCTCTCAAGTCCAGTAAGTACTTCCCAGGCACGGAGTGGAAGTATTACTGTGGGGACATTGCAAAATCTAAAGAATGTGAGCAAAGCTTTGATTGATAGTGTGTTGTGGTAGCTTACTTCAGGCCACCAGAGTTTCCTGAAGTTAGTGCGTCTCAGAAAGGTCAGCTCTTCCCTCTGTCCATTGACAATGCTTTTCTAGATCATCTTTTCCTTTCCTTTTCCTTCTCTGTACTTTTTGCTTAGAACTGTGGACCTGACACAAAATATCTGAAAGTTAGCTACATTTTACAGTGTATGACTGTGAATGACCATAATGTCTGTTTAATTTTTTTAATTGATTTATCTGTTTTGGGGTGTGTTGAACCCCAACACACATATGAAGCTAAGCATACACTTATGTGTATGTGCTAAGCATACACTACTACTGAAGTGCATCCCCAGCTCCAACTGTCCTCCCAGTTAGTTCACACATATATTTTATGTCTTTTAAAGCTTTGTGTTTTGGGGTTTTTTTTCCCATTGCTAAATGCTTTTAAGAAAAAAAACATTTTATTATTCATAAAATAAGACATTATCTGCCTGAAATATATAATATTCCTGAAAGACTCTTTACAACCTCAAAGTAATCTTTTGTTTATCCCTTGACCCATTCTTTAAGACACTCACACTGCCTTTTAAAATAGTATGGGTTTGCCAGGCATGGTGGTACATGACTTTAATCCCAGCACCCAGAAGGCAAAGACAGGTGATATCTGTGAGTTGGAAGCCAGTATGGTCTACTAGCAAGTTCCAGGTCAGCCAAGGCTACATGCTGAGACCCTTTCTCCAAAGCAAAAACAAAACAAAACAAACCTTATGAGCTAATGTTTCTATTTTTCTAAGAAAAAAATATTAGCTTTAAAATGTAATATATAGAGACTTCCTCTTATGGACAGCAAGAATGTATCACTCATTGCCATCATATTTCTCACACTCAGTTTCTCCTAACATAGATATTTCACAGTCTCAATCAAATTTAACATCAGTGTTTATAATATGGTTACTGTGTTAATAGTGATCATTACTGTAGTTACAGTAGAACCACAGCTATTTATATCATTGTCTTTGCTATTTAGAAGCCACTGCTTCTGCCCTCAGTTGTCTCTAGAGAATAATGGCATCTCTCTTCCACAAATGCTTTCATTGTGGACTCTAAATAAAAAGTCAGCTGGCAAGGGCTGTAGGAAATACAGTAAAGTGTCCAGTTCCTATTATATAAAATTGAAAAAGAAAAGCAGGGATTCTGCTTGAAATAGGAAGCAATATCTATCCCACATTTTGATTGGCCTCCATTCTTCACTGCAGCCACTCTGACAGCTTGGCTTTTATATGTGGCTTGTGGCTGTCATTAAAGCGGTATGCTGTCTTGAATTCTCTGCTCACCGCTTCTTGGTTTGATAATGCCCACCCTCTAGTGACTTCCAAAGAACTGCAAAGGGTATAAATGTCTACCAGTTTACAGAACTAACTCATCTTTAGTTTTCATGTTTGACTAATCGTTGGATAGAATCTAAGTTGACTATCAGAATATTCAGCCTTTAGAATTCTGAAGTTATGTTCTACTTACACCTCTCAAAAAAAGAGATATAGCTATCTTGGATTGGTTCTCTGTAATGAACACAAAACTGTTTCTGGAAATCTTTGGGACAATTTCATGAAAAGGTTGCAACCCACTTTTGAGAAATTTCTCACTCCAAGAAGTAGAGAAACAATTTAAATGATGACACAAATAAGCTATTGGCCAGATATAGAATGTGGGAAATTCTCCAAAGGAGGAGATAGTCTTATTGATTAAAAATTTGAAAAACACAGCAATGTGATGTAATATGTAGACTTTTATCTTTATTATTTGGAAACAAGTAAATATAAAAAAGTATCTGGGGATTGTTTTCTATTTGGATAATTTTAAGAAATCACAGATTTTGTTATGTGTTATGTGTAACAGCATCATGTTTATATCAATTAGAAAGTCTGATAGAGATTTGTAGTGCTGAACTTATGAATGAAATGGACTTACTTGAAATACTCCAGAAAAGGAGGAAGGAGGAAATCATTTGAGAAATAGGTGACTTCAAATTATCAAAATTCTTGAAATTATTTTAAAAGTATATAAAGTTTCCATTATAACAGTCTAATTTCGTGTCTGAAATTTTCAAATTTTTTTGCAAAAAATTACAAAAAGAAATAGTCAGAAGAGAGAAAAAATACTAACATGCCATATCAGCTGCTCTCTTCATTGCAAAACAATGCCCATTTTCCCCAGTCCTTTATCAGGTTTCCCACTGCTTTCTCTTTCAGGCTGTTTCCCATCTCTAGCTAGAAGGGAGACACTGCAGACAAAGATGAGATTTGCAGGTTGAGTGGTCTAACTGCCAAAGTCTATTGTAGGCCAAGAGAAGATGGGTATTATATTCTGTATTTTAGATTTGTAGACTCTCATCCTTAAATATTGGTTCCCTTTCTTTTACCCCACTATAGGGATGTCCTCAAGGCAATTGTGCCCTATATACATTTAAAAAATCATTCTGCTAACTTTATTCTTTGTATGATTGGTAACTAGGAAGCTCTTCTCTACAGGTTAATACTGTTTTATGATAACATTTCATTTCTGAACTGTAAATTAGTGGCAGACTGTTCTGTTGAATTTAGCAAAGTATTTATACTCTGAGGATCTGTCTGGGTAGCCAACAGGCCTCCCTTTCTAAAAAAACATTTCCTTCTTTCTTTTAATAGCAAAATAAATGAGAAGACAGTTTCAAATAATAGGAAGAAAATTGAGACAATTTATTTGAGGAAAGAGATGTATGCCTATAATGGTTTTCTTGTCTGCAAATTAGCTTAATATAATTTGCACATTTCATTAAGAATGAAACAACAGATATTCCCAAGATGCACTAGTGTAAAGAAGAAATAAGATATAAGCACATATTGAATTTTTTGTGTTTTGCAAAAATTGTGGAGTATCTACCTCATTAAGTTGTTTTGCTTTGCTTGTGCCATGAAACTTTGATGACACTGTAGCTCTCTGAAGGAAGACTCTGCACCCAAATGTAAACATCAGCTAAAGTGACCTGTGTTCCCTGTGTTCCTTGTATTTGTTCTAGAGAGCTGTAGTTATTTTGAATGATGACCTAATCTATGTCAGAGGCAGGTGAGCCATTTATCTGGGACACAGCCCATTTTCACACACACAGTCAATGAGGCTGAATTATTTGCTATCTCAATGGGTCTTACAGATTGAACTTGGGCCTCTGATAAATGGTCATCAAAGTAATAACCCTTTGGGACTATGAAGAAAAGAACATACATGAAAAACTACAAAACTAAAATGTGTCCTCTTGGAAGAAATGCATAAAAGATTACTTATGTCATGTGCTGTGTAAAAACAGCAAACAATTATTTTTTTTAGTTTTCCACAATAGAATATGAAAATGTCTTCTTATTTTCATTTATATATGGTATGCTTTATTAAGAAAACAATTAGTAGGAAAAAGTGTAATTTTGTGCTTTTATTACATACAAATTTTAAATTTATTTAAAAGTAATTTATTCTTAGCTGAATTGGGTCTATATAACTGGACAGTATATTAAGGAATTCTTGAAAGTTTTGAACACTCATCTATTCCTATTTTATTCTTTATTCAGAAAACTTAAACTACTAGCTTTTGTAAAATTGGTTATTCTGTCCGACTTTAGGTTGAGAGAATATTTGGCTTTTGAAAATTAGAGTTTAGAGTTTTTATAGAATCCATCACTTTTTGGATAACATTTTATTAGCTACCCTAGGCATCTTTTCATCATTTCAGTAGGATTAGTTGCTGGTTCATAGGTCCTATTTTAAAATATACCACACTAGTGAGGTGAAGGGTCTGTTTGGCTTTAAGTCCAAATGTAAGATTAAATGTCTCTTGTAAGTAAGGATGTTCTTTACCAGTTTATATTATTAGTGAAACATGAATCTACAGAGTACACACAACCTTCATAAATACAATATTATGTTGATGAAGCATAATCTGTGGTATATATAAGTGTACAGAGCACCCAAATTGTGTATTTGCTTGCTTTATATCTGTTGGGTGGAGTGTAGTCCTCCTATCATGTTTACCAAGGAAAAGCTATTGAAATAGATATTTGAAGAGGTCTACATATCAATTGGTATGTTGAAAACTGTAGAGAATTTTATTTGCTTTGGTTAAAAGTAGTCTAAGGGAGGGAAGTAATATGAGTTGTTTGTGATTAAATTGAAGTAAAGTCATTTTCTGCTATTATTATCATACTCTGAACTTCACCCCTTTCCAAAGGAAGTTGGTAAAAAATCTGGACAAAATCATATTTGTTCAGAATGTCCAATATATTAAAAATAAATGAATACACAAAGAAGTAAGAAAAATGTGAAATTTTGTTTTGTTTTGCAAGACAGGATTTCTCTGATGTAACTCTGGCTGTCCTGGAACTCACTCTGTACAGCAGGCTGGCCTTGAATTCACGGATTTCCACCTGCCTCTGCCTCCTGAGTGCTGGGATTAAAGGCGTGTGCCACCACCACCTGGAGAAAAATGTGATTTTTACCTCGGAAAAATATTATTTGGTCATGGAGGTCTTAGGGCTAGCTATGTAGTTCAATAATAAAATATTTACCCAAAATACATGAGAGCCTAGATTCCATTCTCAGTGTGGCCACAAAAATGAGTGAGAGTCCCAGAAATTGTGAGACTGTAGAATTTAAATGTGTGCATTAATGGATGGATTGATAGACTCAGGAACTTAGTTCTACTCTACCTACCTTTTTTTTTTTTAATTGTAGTGACACATGGCCAAAGAATAGTGTTAGGGGAAGGAACAATAGTAACTATAATGAAAACCTAGCTAATGATACCTTAATCGCATGAATAAGACCCCTATCACAAACAGTGTGTCTAACTCCCTCTTACCATGTGACAAGTTGAACACTGCCTCTCTGTAGTAGTATGGTTGTAGTGCTATAGCAAAAATTACTGGATAGTTTATAAAGAACAGAAATGTATTTCTTATAATTCTAGAAGCTGGAGTGTTCGAGACCAAGGTACTGGCATTTGGGTCTGATGAAGGAGGCTTTGTGCCTTGATTATGGTGTCTGTTGTGTTCTTATATGAAGGAAGGACTATAGTGATCCCTGAAACTTTGAGTCTTATTGAATCACTCATTTCAATACCACCACAGTGCAGACTAAGTTTCAACACAGGAATTTCAAGGAACATTCAGACATTCACACTTTGTCCTCAGCTCCGTGTCTTCACATTCTATTCCAGTATTCCTAAGTCTTAACTCCTTGTGCCAACTCAAACAACTTGTTCAGAATCTCAGCTAGATGCAATCTAAAATAAAGTTGATGAGACACATATATGCATTATCCTGAACTGTGAGCATCCTAGGTATAGTTGTGGTACAGGCACTAGGCATATATTTCCATTATAAAAGGAAAAATAAGCAGGAAGATAAGGGAACAGATTGCTAGGAAGACCAAAACCAAAATCTTGAGAGTTGAGAATAACTTTGGACTCCATATTATGTCTTCTAAACATGCTAAGGTAGAGATTGAACCCCCAAACCTCAGCAGTCCCATTCCCCATGATTTGATTGCCTACACCTGTTGAAGTTTATTTTTAGTTATGCTTAAATTTGTTTTATGCACTGTTGGAAAAGGGGATGCATAGGCCTTGGCGTTCGGTATTGTCTGCAGCTGTTGGATTTCTGTGGGAGTTATTTAACTGGTCATGATCTGCATGTGGTATCAGTAGAGAACCTAAAGAGTGCTGAATCAATAAAAACACCTGAGCTGAGATGCTTGAGATTCCACTATGGAGTCTGGTGCTGGCCAGGACAGTGGTTCCCTCTGCTGAGTTCTGGCAGGGTTTGCAGTTATGAAATATGCCACCTTGTCTTCCTTGCTGATCCGTCACAGCAGCTTACTACTACAAATGGTGGACTAACGTGGGGCAGGACATCATGCCCATTACTCCAATGTGGAAACAGGGAAGAAGAGAAAAACTGCAGACCTCACAGTGTTCGGTAAAGTATGCTCAGAGAAGCTACCAGAGGATAGAGATTACGATATGGAAGGCTCCTGAAGGAAGAAAGAGAGAGAAAGGAAATAAGCCTCTATGAAGAGAAAAGACTGTGAAATTAATAAATAAAGAGGGAAAGCTCTGAGGTAAGAGCCACAGAAAGGAGGCCCTTAGAGATAAAGGATTCAGCTGGAAGCAGGAAAAAGCAAGATTCTTACTGCTTTTCCCGATCATAGAGCCACTGCTCTCTCCTGCTGCTCCTGGTAGCCTGCTGTGTCACAAACTGAGTTTTCTGATAGCTGTGTTGTTTGTGTGTGAAATTCAAGATCTTGTGTTTGAGGTCTATGAAGAAGGGTGTATGTTTAGCTGTAGAGGTGGTAAAAAAGAATATCAAACTACCAGAATATTTCAGCCAGAGATTCTTCCCACTGGCCCAGGACCTCCTGCTTCTATGGAGCTGCTTAGAGCCAAAAAGCCACTTAAAGTGAACAGTATTTTTTTTTCTTGCAAACCGGTAACTTCACACATGAGGAAACTCTTACTGCAGACAAAATGACCACTTATTTTTCCAGAAAACCAGATTCTATCTTAAAACCTGTAAAGTGTTTCCTAAGGGTCAGCACATAGAAACTGTCTAGAATTGGCTGAGGTTGAATCTCATGCTGGCAGCTAAACTTGGTACTGTAAGAGTCACCCAGGTGTCACTGGTTTTGATGCATGAAGGGGTCATTGGAGAGCAGCTGAGGCTTGACACTGTAAGAGGCCAGGAGAGGATATTGGTTAAAGTGCAGCCTCAGTAGCAGTTGAAGGCCCAGAGTGAAGGGGTCATGTAAAGAAGTTGAGGTTTGGCACCATGACGAGAGCCCAGCAGAGGCTATTGGTGAAAGTGCAACCCAGTTGCAGCAAGAGACCCCAGCAGCATTCTTAAGAGCCAGTGCTTTGGGACAACCACCAAGAACAGCAACATCAGTAGAGGGAAGGACAAACTGTGTCCTGTGTGTGTTCCAGAGGGCAGAGCCAGAGAAGTGATTGAAGCCCTTTGGAGGAGCCCAGATCGTGAGTGAATTCCAGATAATTGGACATTGATAATATTTTTCTGCTGTCCAAAGACATTGTGAAAAGCTTGATAAATGTTTGGTTTCATTTAGTTCTGTGCATTAGTAACCCTTGTGATTGTTCCTCTTGTAAATAGTTTTGCCGGTGTAGTGTTAAATTGTGTTGTAGAGATAAAAAATAAATTTTTGATTGGCTTATACACAAAAGGGGAAATGTTGGGGAAATTTATTTTTAGTTATGTTTGAAATTGTTTTATGTACTGTTGGAAAAAGGATGCATAGGCCTTGGCGTTCAGTATTGTCTGCAGGTGTTGGATTTCTGTGGTGGTTGTTTAATTGGTAATGATCTGCATGTGGTATCAGTAGAATACCTGAGGAGTGCTGAAAGAATAAATATACCTGACCTTAGAGCTCAGGATTCCACCGTTGAGTATGGCACTGGCCAGGACGGTGATTCCCTCTGCTGAGGTCTGGCAGATTTTGGACTTATGAATATACCTCTGTGTCTTCTTTGCTGAGCCGCAGCAGTTTTCAGCTACGTAAGTCTGTCCTTTAGCTTCCACACTTTCAGATGGCATGTCTGTGTCTTTCAGACTGGGGTTGCATGTTGGGGGCTCTGCAGTTCTGGGTCTCAGGATAGACCCGCTGTCCTTGCTCCACTAAGCTTCATCCTGTGCAGTCTCTCCGGTGTAGCTGTGGTCTCAGCCCCTGTAGGCATTGCTGAGTGAGGACTCTACAGTGCTGAGGCCCTCTAAAGTATCTTCTGAAGCTCCAGTGAGAAACCCATTCCTCCACAGCTCTTCCAGACTGCAAGCCTAAAGAATTAGCACCATAGCAATAGCACTAAAGGTTGCCATCTTACACCCTTTATAGAGGTGGCCTGAGTTGCCCATGGACCTTCTTGAGCACAGTACTCTGGAATGTGTGGAGCACAGGTTTAGGGGACAGTATTGGGCACTGGGTTGACCTAGTGCAGTTCTATATGACCCATAGATGCCTGGTGCTTCTCTGATATACTGATCCTTCTATTGAAACTGTTCTGATATAAGGTTCTGCCTCACTTTTTACTTGTGTTGGATGTGACAGTCTCTGAAATCTGAATTTCTGAGGTCACTCTCCATGATTTTTCTGTATAGTACCTGGCTTCCCACTAACTGTACTACTACTCTCTTTATCAATGGTTAGTTGGGCTGCTTAGGCCCTACTCTCCTACAATTGTAGCCAGGCTGAGAATTTTCTAAATCCTTACATTCTGCCTCTCTTTTGATTATAAATTTCATTTTACATTTTTGCTGATAAGTTTCTAAATGGAGCCACATGGGATCCTGAATACATTGTTATGAATTTCTTCCTCAAAGTATTTGACTTCATTGTTCCTAAATTTTACTTCCACAAAGCATTAAAAAGTGACAATGAGACAGTATTGCACATTACAGTGGATACAATTAATAAGAAACACAGCACAAAATGTTAGCACAGATGTGGAGGTGCAACTGTTCACAGCTATTGAATATAGAAGTGGAAAAGAGTACAATTACTTTGAAAATTGTTCTGACAGTTTCTCTAAAATTATTCATGCCACTAAGCCTCAAATCAACTATGCCACTTCTAGATATTTACCCAGTGGACTGAAAATGAAGATCTATAAGAAGACTAATACATAAATATTTATATTAACTTCATTCTTTGATCCTTTGCCATCTAGATTTATTCATAATGCCTTTTGTGATTAATTTTATGTCTTTATGCATTTGTAGGTGTTGTAGTTTGGTTTCTGTTGGTATAATAAGTGCTATGACCAAAAGTAACTTAAGGAGCAAAGGGTTGATTTTAGTTTTCAGGTTGTAGTCCATCATAGACATAAGCCAAGTCAGGAGTTGGAGCAAGAATGCTGCTTACTGCCTTACTTTCTCTGCTAGTTAAACAGCCCGGGCCCAGCTGCCTAGGGATGGCACTGCCCACGGAGGGCTGGGCCTTCCTTTATCTATTACTCCATTGAGATTTCTTCTTCCCTGGTATGTCTAGGTTTGTGTCAAATTGACAAAAGCTAACTAGCATAATAAGTTTAGATATGTTTCCACATGTTCTGAGTTCTAGCCATGGTTTAAACGTTCTCTTGATTTGTAGATTTTTACGTGTAGATCCATGGCAAGGACAGGAGCTCACAGTGTGCATTTCTGTGCTCTAGTGTGACCTCATGTTAAGCTTTCTGGATCACAACTAACACTTTAAAACATAAAATAGGACAAAGAACATTGAATAGGATTACAGTCTGATGCTCTTAACTTAAAAAAAAATTAAGCATGTATTTCCTCCTTCTATTGGCTATAGAAGGCATATAATCTAAGTGTTTTTTATAAAAGCTTAAAAATGTTCATTAACATTTTGGTTCCAAGTCCATTAAAATTGTCCCCTTTGGTAAGTTTATATTACATCCTCTTAAAAGAACTTTTGGGGGATTAAATTGTATGTTGTGTTCCTTTAATCCTACTTTATAGTTTTCATCCTATAGCCTTCCTTTGCCTTTATTATTTAAATGATTAAATGTGTCAAATGAAAAAAATTGCAGTTTCTGTATGTAAATGTAGTTGATAAATGGAGAACATATATTGATATTTTGATATTTATCTTAATTTTTAAACATTATTTAGAGCATTTAGAAATAGAGACATGGTTCAGATTTAATGGCATATGGAAATAGTCAAAGATAATGAGAACTTCTAACGTAGGTTTCAGCTTGTATAACCAGGAGCAGAAAGCTGGGATGTAGGCACCATAAGGAAGGTAAACTGTTGAACTTTTGGACTGAGAGGTGAATGGGATCAAAAGGAAATGACATCAATTTAAGATGGCAGAGTTCCTGTGGGGTTTATGAGGCTCTGCTTACCAAAATACTCTCTAGTAGACAGATCTTGAAGAAACAGTAATGGGTTTGTTTTGTGTATGTAGACTTTTAGGAATTAGAGTACCATATAGTGGTGTGATTTAGATGATGATTAGTTGCAAGGTTCTGAAATGGACCTCTAATGATTGGTCTATTGTAGAGGAACACTTGATCTGTGATCCAGCACATGGCTGCACTAGGGTAGAATGAATGTTAGGCTAATCCATGTCGTGCCAATGCTAAGTGAAAGGGAATTCTGTGGTTCCTCTCCAGAGACTGAGGAACACTCTATGTCTCTTTGCCCAATGGCAGCAAGGTTGACTGGCCTGACATCTTGGAAGGATTCTCTTCATTAATGCAAAATAAGACTTTGTATCTGAAGGCAATGTAGCACATGACTTTAAATAAGCCAGTTCTGACGGCAATGGTGGCGCATACCTTTAATCCCAACTCTAAGGATATAAAAGGAAACAGTCAATAGAAGTGTGGAAGAGAATAAGCACGAAAGTAGAAGCAGAGACTGTAGTAGTTCACCTACTGTGGAAGCTCAGAAAGGAAGACAGGGAGGCATTTTCATATGTGGAAGCCCTGACAGACCTCAGCAGAGGAAGCCACCATCATGACAAGCGCCAACCTGGACAGTGGAACCCCAAGCATCTGAGCTCAGGACTGATTCAGTTCTGATTCAGCACTCCTCAGGTGTGGATCATAAGCAATGAAACATCTCCAACAGAAATCCAACACCTGCAGACAATACAAAATGCCAAGGCCTGTATATCCCTTTTTCCAACAGTGCAGAAAACAATTATTTTAAACACAACTAAAAATAAACTTCTACAACAGAGATTGGGAGAGAAGAAGCAGAGAGTAGAAGCAGAAGGAAAAGCAAGGTGGAAGCAGCAGTAGAAGCTGAGTGAGAAGAAAGAGAGAAGCAGGAGATTGAAGAAGCAGGTGTGCAGAGAAGAAGCTGTGGAGAAGGTATCTAGTCAGAGTTCAGTTCAGTCTCAGAGGCTGAAGCCCTCTAGGTCCAGGCTTGCATCTTCAATAT
Organism: Cricetomys ansorgei; assembly: GCA_026225945.1. Lineage (NCBI taxonomy): Eukaryota > Metazoa > Chordata > Mammalia > Rodentia > Nesomyidae > Cricetomys > Cricetomys ansorgei. The sequence goes on along the minus strand of JAMJFZ010000056.1, from coordinate 8,374,462 downwards.
TGTATCTCCTTTGAACCCTCACAAATAAAAATACTATTATAGTCTGTCTCACTGATTTCATAGTAGAAGCAATGGGTTGTGATGAACAGCCTGAGGATTTAACCACACTGCTGAAATCCACAGGAAGTTAAGATAGAATATACTATAAAAACTAGCTAGTATAGCAGTTTTTCCCTCCCATCTCATCCTCTGTCTGTCCTTTTTTCCTTTCAACTGTGGGTCTCTCTATGGTAGTCTGTGCTGCCCTTGAACACTTGGGCTCGAGTGACCCTGCTAGCATAAAATTCCCTGTAGATTGAACTGCAGGTCCACACAATTCCACCATACTTGATGGAGACTTTTTAAATAATACAGAGGAACTGTGGATATTTTTAGAGACTATCTGTGAATACACAGACATTTGGAAGAATACTTTTTAGTTGGAGAAGATGTCTAAGGTATTTATGTTATATAGTATACATGAAGTCACAATATAAATTACATGAAGTCTTCAGTAGCAACTGACCTTTGAGTTTTCTTGTCTTGTAATATTCTTGTCTGATTCTGGCCTCAGGGTTATTTTGGTGTCATAGAAGGACCTGGCAAATGTTCCTTCTTTAGTGTTCCTAAATATTCTGAATAAACAGAATTGATGATGTTTATTGATGTTTCTTTTTAATGTTTGGTAGAATTTATGTGTGAAACTAATTGAAACTGGTGTTTATTCTCTGGGAAGGTACAAACTACAAGTTCAGTTTCTTTACTAGATATAATCATGCTTTCTGGCCAACTTTGGTTGTTTAATTATTTTGAAAAATATTAATTCATTTTTGCAATTACAGTCACTACGTTATATAACTGACAATTTCTTGTAGATGTTTGTAGAGGGACATTTAATCATTTAATCCATTAACATTACTATTCTGGGAAAGGATCACATTCAGGAGTCTATATGAAGGTTTCAAATCTAAAGGTTTATATGAAAGGATCACATCCAGAGGTCTGTATGAAGAGATCACATTCAGAGGCATGTGTGGTATGGACGGAATGTAGAAAGAATGTTAGTATATACCTTTAATACCAGTGTTCAAACACAGTGGTGGTGCACACCTTTAATCCCAGCACTTGGGAGACAGGAAGTCTCCCAAGACAGGAAGAGCTCAGAAGGTGTAAGTGTCAGGCAGGAAGTGATAGATGAGTCAGAGTGAAGGGCAGGCAAAGTGAAGAATCAGAAGAGTTAGCAGAGTGAGTCAGAGTGAGACACACCCAACTCTCACAATAGCAAAGCAGGCTCTCAGCTTAAAAGGTAGACAGAGGATAAGAGGCAGAGGCAGAGACAGAAATAGTCTGAGGAGTCTGAGGCAGAGACACAGAGGCAGTTCCCTAGAAGTCAGTATCATATGGGAAGAGTGAATCAGTTTGAAGCTGAGCAGAGCAGCTTCTCAGAGAAATTCTAGAAGACAGCCAGAGTCAGTCAAAAGAGTTCAGTCAGAAAGTCAGTTGGCTCAGAAGGTGAGTGTGAACTAGCAGCTTGAAGAAGAGTTTGAACCAGAACAGCTAATGAGTTGAATTCAGTAAAGTTCTGAGTTCAGAAGAATCTAGTCAGAGTAGCTCAGTCAGCAGTAAGTCTCAGAGGTTTAAAGGTTCTAGATTGTACAGAGGCTCAGGCTGAAGCCATCCAGTTCTAGGCTTAAAATAAGAATGTACAGAGGTTGAAAAACTCCAGGCTCCCGGACTAAGGACCTGTAATTGGATTAGGCAAAGAATAAACTGCCTTTTGCCCTGAATCAATGGCTACAATGTTTATCTTAATTCCATTGTTATTAGAATACATTTTATATTCTGAATTGATTATATTTATTGCATTTTGGATTTTAGACCTAAAATATATTCTATCTTTTGTTTGTTTTATGATTGGAAATTGGCTGGTTGGTCATTTTGACCTTGATTTTTCTGGGCTTAAGCAAGCTTTTCACTCAAGACACCCTAGTTCCTAGAATGACATAAGCCCATGCCATACTGTCTTTATAACTGGGCATTATGCAAATGTTAGGTAGAATATTCTATAGCATCTGTTAGGTTATTAGTTGGTGGTCATGTTCAAGTAATTTTCACTAATCTTACACCTACATCTATTTAATCAATTATTGAAAGACATTGCTTACATTATAGAATTACATATTGATCCTTTCAAACCACCCAGTTTTATTTTTTATTATGTGTTTGGTTTGTTGAGATTGTGTGTGGATTTGAAGGCTATGTTGACCTTAAACTTTTGATTCCCCTGCTTCAGACTTCTGAGTGATATGGTTGCAGTTGGTTGCCACTGTACCCAATGATGCATTGAATGTGTTTTAAACACTGCCATTTGGTTCATAAATAATCAGGATAGTTACATGTCTTCAGAAATGATCTGATACTATTATGAAGTAATTTTATCCCTAAAAATAAGTTTCACCCTAAAACACACTTGATTTAAAAGATGTTCTTTTGTAATTGTTCTGTCATTTCTGGGTAAGTTTATTTTTTTCTCCATTATGAGTCATGTTTTTCTGCTTTTGTACAAGAATGGCCATTTTTAATTTAATTTAATTAGCTGTGGTGAATTTAGCCCAGTTGTGATTTTTATAAATATTCATGTGCATTTTTCCAGACTATAGTAAGGTTCCTTGAACATAATTTTATCCTCCTGTATCTTCCTTTTGAAATTTGTGAGGCACCAGATCACATTTAGTATGAGACTGATTCTTCAAGTCGTTTGGTGGAATCTTTCTTAAGTATTCTACCTAATGATCTGTAAGTTATGAATGGCTGTTTGTTTTCTTTGGTTATAGGGGCTCTTGGTGTTGCTCACAGTAATTTTAGGTGATTCTATAGCTTTTGGAGTGTTTTTGTTTTTAAATTTTTATTTTTTAAATTTTTATACAGATACACTGGTCAGTTGCATGGTAGTTTCTGCAGTCTCCAAAGGTCTGGGACTTTCAAGCACTCTCCAATCTAAGGCTTTTTCTTGAACATTTAATTTCCTTTACTTTGAGCTCTGAATTCTCTGTGCAAGGAAACCATTATGCACCAACTGGGTAATTCTTCCCTGCTGTGAACACAGCCCAGTCTTTGCAGACAGTACAGTAAGGCATCAGTAGGTGTCATCCCTTGTATGTGTTGTGTGTGTGTGTGTGTGTGTGTGTGTATGTGTGTTCATGCCTCCACAAATTCCAAAGAATCCATGTGGAAGTCAAAGGACAATATGTGGGAATCAGTTCTTTCCTTCCATCATGTGGTATCCAGGGATTAAACTTAGGTTGTAAGACTTGGTAGTGAGTTCATTCACCCACTGGCCTTTTTACCTGGTTTTTTTTTTTTTCTTTTTATTGGCTCACTGTCTTTTTATTTCTTGGTGTTTAATATCTTCAAAGTAGCTCCTCCTCTATTATATTTGTTTTCAGTATTGCTTAGATCCAAGGGTAGGAAGTTCAATCTCTTTGCCTGCCTTTCACTTTGATTCATCTCAGATGTCACTTCCAATCTGACACTGACTCCTCCTTCTAAGATCTGCTTCCTGTCTCCTAAGTGCTGGAATTAAAGGTGTGCACCACCACTGCCTTCTGAATACTGGGATTAAACGTGTGTGCTACCACTGCTTTCTGAATACAGGGATTAAAGGTGTGTACCAACATTCTTAACATTCTACATTCCATCTGGACCACATGGACCTCAGAATGTGATTCCTTCATACAGACCTCTGGATGTGATCTCTTCATATATATCACACAGGCCTATTCCTCTACAGAAAATAAGATTATAGGTATTTGTGAGTCTGAGCTAGCCCTCCATCTATCATTCTTTATCTTACATATTTCTGGAATGGTCCTAGGTACTTATAAAAGAAATAGCAGCAGCTAGTTACAACAGCAGTAGAGGATGAACAACCATCTAGCAAGGTGTGTTGAACTGTATGGGTTTATGATGTGAAATGAGGTTGACACTTAAAATCCTGTTTAACTTATAAAGTTCTGTTGGGTGTATATCCTTTAAGAAAACAGTTTTTGGAAGATTATATCCAAAGCTGGACATGAGCAAAATACTTACTTTGACTTTCCATTGTGGAAGTGAATATGAACTTACACTATTAGTTTATTATAAGCAGCCCCAACTAAACAACTGAGTGGTAAATATGATGCCAAAAGCTGAAAACCTAAAGGAGAAAAGTCTTTCTGAATAGAAGTTCTTCTGGGAACTTTAGGCACAAATCGGTTTACTTGTTACATTCTATGTCATTTTCTTTTACTTTGTATTTTTTTTTCTTGTCCTTGGTATTTTAAATAATAAAAGGAAATTTCTTAAAGGTAAATAAAAGTTTTTCCCTTTAATTTAACACCAGAGAAAACTTCCAGTGGCCACATGATAGTACGCCTGCTACAACAAGAATAAATCATCTTGCAATATGCTAACATTACTGTACCATTAAGATGTGTTTGGCTATCAAGGGAGGAATTTTAATGAGGAAGAGAAAAAATTGATTCATTGTGCTCACAGTTTCAGAGGTTTCAGTCCATCATGATGTGGAGAAGTTGCTCAACAATGGCTGACAGGAAACAGAGTGGGACAATGAACTTTTCCTCCAAACACATCCCACCTACCACACTTTCAAGATCAAAATCTCTGACATTCCTTTGGAATTGAGATTGAGAGTATAAAGGAAGAATTGGCACTGAGAAGACAGTGTTGTTAGTTTAAAAACTTTACATTATGAAATATTTCAATATGCTTAAAATTAGTAAATTTTTATTAGTAGATTTAAATTTAAATTTGTTAAATTACAAAAACTCATGAAACTCAGTTTGTTGAAAAATGGGCAAAAAAATTTTTTAGTTTGAGTGTAGTAATAATGTATGTTATTTCCCTGAGTTATTGAAAAATGGCTAGATATTTCCAATCTGAGTAAGAAACCATATGTCTGGGAAGAACTTTTAACATAAGTAGCTTTGAACCTGGGCATTGCAGTGCTTTGCCTATCAACCCCATTCTCGGGCGGAGACAAGAGCATCGTCCTTGCTAGATAGAACCCTGTCTCAAAACAAACAAGGTCTGGGGATGTGTCTCAGCAGTAGAATACTTGTCTAGCATGTTTTGAACTTCAGGTTTGATCCCAGCACTACAAAAATAAGTAAATAGATACATTACTAAAAAGAGATCATTCTAAGTTAGGTCCATACCACACAGCAAGTTCTATGCCAACCTTAAGAGAGTCTGCTCCCCAGAATCAAAGAGAGAGAGGAGAGGGAGGGAGAAACAGAGGGAAAGAGAGAGAGAAAGTTAGTTTTTGAAAAATAATTTGCATATTATCAGCATAAAATGCAAAAGTGAATTTTAAGTATAGAAAGATACGGTATATTAAATTATTTTGAGAGAAAACAATCGAAATTTGTAAATGACTCTCCTAGCTCCTAATATTAACAGTATACATGCCTATATTGCCTTATTAATAAAATAAAAAGCATTTGGTGTGATAATTATTGTTAGGCATTGTTTGAAATCTCTTTATTAAGTAAAGGTTATAAACCTTTTTTTATAGGTTATAAAACACCTTTTTTTTTTAACCAGACTGTAGAGCTTTTAGTAATACTATTATTATAAACTTTTAAGGTTTTATAGGAAATTTTTCTTTTATGCCGAAGATACTCTCTGCATCCCCTGAGTTCCTACCAGATGGAAACCTTTCATACTGTGTTCATGATAAAATTGCGTTGTAGCTTTATGTTTTCGTTTTAAATGATATCTTTAAACCACAGTATATCTATTTTAATTCAGGTTTGTTTCTAAGTTTATTCTGCTCTTTCGCAGCAATTTTTATGGCTGGTTATTTTTCTGTGTACTCTTAATTGAAAACAAATACAAGAATATCTATGTTCTTCATGACCATAGTGTGGTAATGTTTAACGTTGTAGTTAGGATTGTTATCTTTAAAAAAAAAAAGCCCACAAAACTATAAGTATAAATTTTTTAAATTAAAATAAAAATTAGTTTAAATATAGACAAATACTTTCTTTGTTTTCACTTACTACTATTTGAATTTTTACTCATTAAAATACATAGAAAATACCAGTTCAAAAAACTGGATTTTATAATGTGCCATATAGATTGCAAATTATTTTTAGGGTGAGGAATATTGAAAATAAAATAGAACCATGTAAAGAGTTTGAATTATGTACAAGCCAAAGGCTTAAAGGTACATTGCTCCAGCACAAATATTAAGTTATGAAATGGGAATTTCAGTTTGCCATAAATCTGCCTGCCATCGCAGCTTAAAGTAAAATAGTTTTGCCCATCTAAAGCAACATCAATTTGCTAGTCAGTGCTTCATGTATCAAAGAGTGTTCTGTGAAAATATCAATATCATTGGTTAATATAAATGAAATTAATTTTTAAAGCTGGGCTAAAGGTTGACATCTGAAAAATTGCATTACTTTGCAGAAGAGAAATTTCTGTCTTCTAGTGAAATTTCAGGTCATGAGGGCAAGTAATTTTCACAATCTTCAATGGGAGCCAGTGAAATATGAACTTCATTGTCACCTAGCCCCAAAGCGATAAGATAAAATGAGCTGATACATCATTTGCTGGGGTTTTATCATCTCCCTCAGTAATTGGAAGAGAAAACATAAGAGTGTGTGTGTTTGTATGCTGCCCTCTCTCCCCTCCCAACTGCCCCACCATCCACACCCAGGCTAAAGCCATTTTAGCCCAATCAATACAAAGGTCATACAACATTTTTTATATATTTTTTTAATTTTTCATGCTGACTAAAACTGCCAAGTAGAACATTAGAGTAATGAATATATTTAATTGAATTTGTCATCCATGAAAATGTTAAGGAGAATGTTATACTGGATTATAGTACTAGTAGCAGGAGGAAATACATAGTTGAAAGAAATAAAATAATAACTCATAATTAATTTAAAAGGTAATTGTTCATATTCATGACTTTCAGTTTTGTTGTTGTTTTGCTTTGGGGAAGTTTAGGAACGTTCTAAATGTTCATAGCCAGTTATGGCAAAACTCATCATTTGAAATTTTCCACTGGAGGCAACTGCATCTTCATGGAATTTCTAAGAAAGATATTTATATTTGTTGTTCTTTCATATATTTTGCTGAAACATATATTCTTATATGTAAAGCACTGAAAGTCATATGGTTGGTAAGGAAGAAAATCCTTAAAACAGCTAGAATTTAGAAGTATTAGGAAAAATAGGGGATCATAGTAATATTGATTCAGAGAAAACTACAGCAAAATGTAAAGACCATCATTAATACAACTTTTAAATAATTAAGTTACTTTAAACTTCTTTTCTCATACAGCAGTTGTTAGAAACTAAATATTGACACACATATTTAGTAGTGAGCTCATTAGACAGTAGTTTTCAACATAGGGTTTTGTTTTAAATGTATTTTTAATATTTGAATATCTTCTCATGGTCAAGTTTAAGACTGTGTAGTTTATATTTATGTTCCATAATTTTGGAACATGAGGAATATCTTCTCAACTTTCAGTTTGAGTGCCATTGTTATTTGATGGCATGATTAGTTTCTGGTTTTTACACTAGATCTAAATCATCTCTCTTGAGAGCAAATATGTTCATATAGTTTAAAAAATGGTTTTATTGTGGAATTTCAGATGTGACTATTGCTATTTATTATGTGATTTTGAACTTCTTATTGTCGAATTCTTCAGAAATCAATATGGGATTTTCTGAATGAATAAAGATACTCATAATTAGGAAGTGTTTAAAAGAGGGTGCTCTATAGTGGTTTACTAAAAGTATGGCCTTTAAGTAGCCTTTCTTAATTCTAGTTATATAGATTCTGCTTCTTGATTTTGTATATATAGACTTTGGTGCAACTATTCCTATTTTTTAAATGGTATATTTTCCCATTTGAGTTTTTCCCTTCTAGAATAATGTTAAAATATTTAAATCTTACTGAGCTTTTTTTTATTTTTTATTTTTGTCACAAAACCTCTCCTTTTTGCTCCTTTTATTATAGTGAAACAAACATGGCTTTAGCTATTTAAATTCTACTTTTTAAATTGTAAGTTGAGTATCATTTAGTTTGGCTAAAAAATGTGGGTTTCTAGTTTTGTTCTTTCTTGAGAATGAGAAGGCAAAATTTTTGGTTAAAAGGAATGAAAATGCTTTACTTTGAAGCTAAGAATAACTGCAGCATGATGAAAGCATTTTCTTATGTAATCATAGGAAACTATCTGTGGAGTAGGAAAGGAAATACATGTATTTTTAGAGAATATAATATGTATCCTTTCTTAGAAGATGCATTTAATTTTTAATAGGAAGAAATTTAGTATGTATTTGTATATTGTCTGTAAGTACTGATTTCCTCTTCTAACACACTCATTTTAAAATTTAATATGTAAATCTGCTTTGTGAAATTATTTTTAAAAGTAGAATTCACTAATAATCACACTAACAATAATAAAACAAAAGTGGAAAAATATCAGAGAGAGTGCTGTGGGCTTAGGCTTTCAAGCTATTCTAGACTCAGGGTCATAACTGCCGAGCAGTGGTAATGATATGGTTGCCATAGCAACTGATTCATTGGAGGGCTAGACCTCTGTCTAGGGTGCTGTCAGTATATGTAGAGTTCCAGTGAACAGAAAGTCCCAAAGAAGGGTCTGCTTCTACCTAATCCAGTTTTAATTGAACTCTAGAGACTTTGAAGTGAAGCCTCAGACCAAGCACACAACTCCTGTTCCAGTAAGAAATGAACCTTGTGCTCAGCTAGGCCTCGGCTGCTTTCCAGCAGTGACATCTCTTCCTAATGAATACTTTCAAGAAATGTTATTATCTCAATTTCAGGTAGAAATTTTTTAGTCAGGAGAGTCTCCATTTCTGTTTCATGCTACAAGATGACTATAGCAGTATTCCCATTTTTTTATTTAGGTTAGTTTTTGTTAAGATTTAAAAATTTGAATCCTTAGACAGTTTTACATAATTTTCTGTCTCTTCTGTTTTTCTGAGTTTGAAAATATTATGAGACTTTATATTTAAATTTGGAAGCACACCATGATGCTCTTATAGTATGCTCCAGTGTATATCAATTTTAGACACATATAAAGCATCACTGGCTACAGGTTTTGGAATACGTATATGGCTAATCTAAACACACATGTGAATGATAAACCTCAAAGATAGTGATGAGCTCTAAGCAAAAGGAAAATGGGATCAGGAATGTTAGACATAGGAATTTCACTATCTGCTACTTTAATTTTTTTTAAATGATATGACAAAACACTGATATTTTATAAAATTGAATATGCATGGGGCTTATGTCATTTTCTATTTTTATGTTTGTTACAGTAAAACACAGTTTAAAGGAGGATGGCACTGTGTTTTGGATAGATCTTTGAAATGGCCACACTATTTAAATCAATAGAATACACATGCAATTTTTGTTGAATCATAGAACTACCTGCGTATATTAAAATTTTTAATAAAAGCATTTTAGCATACTTATTTCTGTTACTGGAAGGAGAATCTAGAATGTGATAACATGGCTGTGTGGCCATGCCTGTGTAGTGCTGGCTTTATTGCTGTGAGCAGCAGGTTGTACCAGAGATTTCTATGCTTAGGAAACGTGGAATTTTCACAGCAGTGTGCAATACTTCTAGCATATCACTGTGCTTAAAGGATTCTGTGTTGTTTATTTTGGTTCTCTCCTTTCAGTGTTATCCTAAATAAAGGACAAGAAATGTAGTTTATTAAGTTTCCAATGAGTCAAGTTCTAGGTTACTCCCAACCCCTTTCTTTGGAGACAGAGTCTTGCCTTGTAGTCCATAGAAGCCTTGAATTCACACTTCCCACAACTCAGCCTTCTAGGTACTGGGATTACAGGTGTGCAACACACTCCTGACTGTATAATGCTTTTGAAGAGCAGAACTGTGTGTAATTCAAGTGAAGCTCTGGACTTTGGAATTTGAAAGCTTGGAGTAGGCTAGACTCTGCCACTAACTTGTGAAGAGACTTTTTAAAATATTTAACATGTCTTTAGCATGCCACATTTTATTTATGGACAAGTCACTGGATATATAGTTACAAGTTTATAAAAATATAACTGCATATTATTAAACTTGATATTAATACATATTCTCAATACTTGATAAATCCAGGGTGGCAAACTCATATGCATAGGAACTGGCAAACTGTGAATGATTGAATATTTATTTTAAATTAATAAATACAGCTACTTACTTTTATTAATAAATCAGAAAACTGAATATTTATGTTAAGAGCTATGTTCTCTATATCCACTCTTCAAAATTCTCTTAAGATATCATTTATGCCTCCTCCATTTAGAAAGAATGAATGAGAGAAAGAAAGAAAGAAAGAAAGAAAGAAAGAAAGAAAGAAAGAAAGAAAGAAAGAAAGAAAGAAAGAAAGAGAGAAAAGAGAGAAAGAAAAGCAAGCATTGGAGACATGTGTGGAGCTTAGGCTGCCAGGCATCATTCAGTAATTTCAAAAATGGTACTTTGTGCCATTTTTAAGGCTGTAGAAACAGCGTTTTAAGATTTTCCTGAACTGAAACTTAGATTCTGTCCTTTAAAGAAGGAGAGGTAAGAATCAAGCAAGTACCTATTAAAATTTCAGATGGTACAAAGTATTAGAAAGAAAATTTGTTAAGTTTGGGGTGGTTGGTTTTGAAGGAGGAAATGAAGAGTGTAGAGTTGTCTAAGAAGATGATATGAACAGAATTCTAAATGTGAGAGAACGCACCCTTGAAGCTTGGAAGAATATTCCAGGCAGAGAAGAAAAAAAGGAGTTAAAAATAAGCAAGCAAACAAAACCTTTGAGATCTGTCATCCTTCTGCCTGTTCATTTCTCTTGATTTTATTTTGTATTGGTATTTGTTATGGAACTGGGAAGTAGAACATTTGTTGCCAATTTCAAAATAGAGAGATGAATAGTTGTCTGATTCTTTGAAGTTTTTATAGTACTTTTCAAAGTTGTATCTGTTTTCTAACTTCTCATGTACCAGAAATAGAGTAATTTCTTTAGAAAAATTGAAAAATAATAACTGAATGAAGTTAAGTTTTTTCTTTAATCTCAAAGAAACTGCATTTTGCATTGAAGAATATAGATTCATTTGTAGTTCAGGCCCAGGGACTGGAGGTGAACAAAGAAGGCATGGAGTAGAGGGTAAATCACCATTTCTCACTTTTTCATCTTTGTCCCCGTTATGCAGGGACAAATCATAATCACAGGTTTTTCATTTGTATTTTTTTAGTGGGAGTTGCATTTCACAGATATATCTTAATTTGTAATGTATTGATCTCATAGATTTTTATCAGCTCTTTATAGAAATGGCATTTGATTTTCTTGGAGAAATGCTGAATATGACTTCCTTTCAGACTCATAATTAAGCTTTTGAAATATTTTTAAACAAACCTTGAATAACAAGGCAACAAAGTGGCTTAGACCTAAAGACAGGATTACTTTGGGTTGGCAAAGCATTTTAAGCAACTGTGTCTGCAACATGGGATAACAAGAAATGTAACAAGTTATTCTGACAGCCACCCACTCCATGGAGAGATTACACTGAGTTTATTTGCAGTTATGTTTAGCTTTGATGACAAAAATGTTACTTAACCCCTTATACAGCTAATCTTTGTGTTTTCTGTTTTTTTATTTGTTTGTTTGCCTTACCAGTGACCTTAAAGTTTCTGAGAGTATTGAACTAACTAACATATATTTTTAAAGCAGGTAAAAAAACACAATTGAACAAATTATACTGACATTTTGTAAAATCCATTTGTATCAATTGTATAAGTGAGCCAAAAGCATATATGTCGTTCTTTTGAATTCTTACTTTTGAAGTTTTAACTGAAACTTTAGTTTCTTTAATAAAATTTAAAAATTGATCAGTAAATAAGGCTATATGTGTTTCCTGAGAATAGGTTACTTTGTTTTTAAAAGACCAAATATGTAATTGTAAGAAGAGTTTTGACTCTACTTTTTCACAAATTAAAATTCATTTTCTTCATTTCTTTCCAAACTATTTCATTATCTATTGAATTATTTTTCTTAGAGATTGTTTTTCTCAATAGAGTCTTTTCTATTTTAATTGGAGAGAAGCAATACTAACAGAATGTAATTCTGTGACTTAATTGGGGTTATCTTTTTTCTCACTAGATCCTGGCATATACAGAAGGTCTGCATGGAAAATGGCTATTCACAGAGATAAGATCAATCTTTTCTCGTCGTTATCTTTTGCAAAATACAGCCCTGGAGATCTTTATGGCAAATAGAGGTAATATATTACAGAAGTTCATTGTTAAAAAGCTAACTTACCCCCATTAGGGATGTCATTTTTTAACACACCCATATTGTTTCTATTTAGATTAGATCTGTAGTTTACCTTCTGCCCTGTTGACCTCGTCTCTTACATCTCACCCATCATCATGTGATTTTTATTCCCTTCCCCCATAATTTTTAGAATAATTTGTAGCTCTTTTGTTTTCCTGACTATTTCACAAATTGGTGTAGTGCTCTATAACTATGAATAACAATGATTTAACTATTGAATCAGTTGTGGAATTTCCGTGTTTTCTGCATTGCGTTGATTACTTCTGATAAGTGGCTACATTTGGGGACAAGAAAATACAATCAAATGATTCATATATTTATATTGTCTTTCATCTAACTTATTACTATTTATTTGAAAAATCAGAAAATTATGCTAAGTTGTCCATTCTTAAAAGTTAAACTAAATTTAAAATGGAACTTGATAAGATACATCAAGACTAGGAGAGTAGACAAGCTGAGCTTGAAGGATAAATTATTATTGTGTATGAGTAGATGTCCATAAGGAAAAACACATAAAAACTTGATGTCTTTGAACACTTCTAACTTGGGTATATGTAGGCTGATGGTTTCTTAAATGTTTTTCTACAACCCCCATTATTTAACTCTACATATAAAACCATATACTATACGCATACATTTCTCCCGTATAGTACATAATGTATAGTGTCATGTGTTTATAGAGATTACAATTACTTTTAGGGAGACAAGCTTTTTGCTTTCCCAAGAGCTCCTCCAAGATCTCCAAAATGTTTTTACTAATACAATCATTATTCTTCTAGATGAATAATTGAGACAGGACTTTACACTTTATTTCAGTCTGTATTCTTGTCTAGGAGTGGCAACCTCCTGCATTTATCACTTTTATCCTCATTCACTTTCCTTCTTTGGAATTATGTAGATATTCTTGCATTTGTATGTTTTCTGTTGTCTCTCGTCTCAGCCTAAGTCCTCTGACATAACCTATAGTGGATTGTTCTTTTATCCCTCTCCAATATTTAACAAAATAGCGGGTGTATAAGGAAGCCTTATTTCAATACTACATATACTTGGCTTTACAAAATACTTTATATGTGTTTAGTGAGTGACCTGTTAATTATTTACTTAAAGCTTGTTAATAAGTCTGTTGTTTAAGAGCTACAGCAACATAGTTAATTTTTTTTATAGCTTAAGTATTTTTTTTGTGACCATGTAGAAGAAGACTACCTTCTTGATGAGTTCGAGGCATACATGTTACATGTTATCCTGATACTATTAATATATAATTAAGATTTTGAGACTAGCTCTGGAAAGATAGTGAAGTGGTTAAAAGCTCTGGCTGCTTCTTCAGAGGTCCTGAGCTCAATTCCCAACACCCACATGGTGGCTTACAACCATCTATAATTGTAGCCTCATGGGTTCAGATGACCTTGTGGTATGCAGATAATTATACATGCAGACAAAAATCCATGTACATAAAGTAAATACATCTTTAAAAAAAGATTTTGAAACTAAACAAGTTAATACCTTATAAATTTTGTCATTTTTATGACTTTATCATCTTTTTAAACATAAGTATTTTATATAACTTTAAAATTAACCTATCAAGTATGTTTTATTGCCACATGCTTCCTAATACTCTTGTACATGGGTAATTACCTCAAAAGAAATGATTAGAAAACATTTTAAATTTGCTTTAGATCCATAGAGAAAAACTGTAATTTCAAGACACAAATGTTTCTGGTTGAAATTAATATGTAAAATAGAAACATAAAAATACTATAAAGAAAATTGTTTTCAAATGGGTCATTACCAGATATACAATGGTTTATTTCTTAGCTATGTTTGCAGTTTTTAATAGGAGATGGGTAACTATATAAACTTTTGTTTAAACAGTTCTGGAAATTCATGCAGAGTTATTGGAGTTGTGAACATTGAATATGTATATTCACCATTGTCACTATATAATCTCAGCTTTGTGTTACACAATGAGACAAACATTAGATTTCTCTATAAATACAATTGAGAATGGAATCCTTTAAGAAACAAATAACATTTGAAGAAGATCAACATTAGGATATTAGGATGTAGTGCCAACTGGATTTAATATATACCTGAATGGAGAGTAAATATTCTATTGGATCAAAAGATCAATGTTCCAAAAAGAATATCATTGTATTCTAATTTTTAAAAATCATTTGTTGTAGTTGCTGTAATGTTCAACTTCCCAGACCCTGCCACAGTAAAGAAAGTGGTAAACTATCTACCTCGTGTTGGTGTGGGAACCAGTTTTGGATTACCTCAGACCAGGTACTGTTTTATCTGGAAAAAAAGAAAGAAAGAAAGAAAGAAATGTTCTGATTAATATCTTGTTTATTAACATGTATTAGTATTTGTATCTGTTTTGAAATGTCACCTTCTGCTTTTTGTTTCTTGATAAATGATGGTTATTATAGTTGTGTTTTATTTTAGTCAACTGAATCATAATATAAAAAGTGAAGTATCCCTCAGAGAACGTGTTTGCAAATATTACAAGGAAAAAGCCTGCACGCACACCCACACGTCAGAAAGTTTCATTTATGCTTCTTACTTTGGCCTATGGGGGAAAGGCATGGATTTTAATGTGATACCACTATATTTTCATCAAAATGCCAAAAAAAACCAGAGAGATAATATCCAAATATTAAATCATATGTAAAATGATTAAAATGTTGCTTACAAAGGATTTAAATTGGAATAGGCACCTTGGAAAATCCTTGAAAACAAAGTAAAACTTTACATCAGTAAATCATACATGCCCTACAACCCAACTGTATTAGCCATAGAAATAGGTCCAGTAGAAACCCCTGCTCACATTTACTGCAAAGCATATACAGCAGTGTTCATATGAGCGCTATTATGATAGACTCAAACTGAAAACGAGTTCATCAGCAACAGGAAAATAAGTAAACTGTACTGTGTTCATACAATAGAATATTTAGCAGTGAAAATGAGTGAACGGTCATCACGTGTAGCAGCAATGTTGAAGTTAGTGATGGAAGCAAGAAAAATCACCTCTGCTTGTATAATATTCTGAACCAATAAACTTGTCTCTAACATCTAAGATTCCTGTGAGGATACTAAGTCATTTTGGAGAGTGGTAGGTCAGGAGTGCGTATTAAGGCTTATGACATGCTGCTTATATTTCTTGCTTGAAATGATGGCTGTCCAATGTGTGTATTTTATAAACTTTCATCAAGTACATACTTTTGTGTTATAGTATAATAAGTGTTTTGAAGATCATACTTAATTCTATTACCTAGAAAGAACTACTATTTTATCACATTAGAAATTTTCTTTTTTTATTCCTAAATCTTTGTGTTGATATACTTAAAATAACTTAGAACCATAATTTTGGGTTAAATTTTTTTATTTAGTAGTCCTTCAGTGTTTTTATCAGGCCAACTAATTTTTGTTTTTTAAAACAACATAAGCCCAAAATTAGAATGAAGAAAATAATAATGACCAAAGCAGAATTAAATGATACAGAGACATGATAATATTAGAAATGATCAATTAAAATATTCCTTTGAAATAATTAAAACAAACCCCTTAGCTAGACAAAGGAAAAGGGATATTTAAACAATCCAGGAATATAGAATAGCTTTCCACTTATGTCTTGTTCAATTTCTCCCATCAGTGTTTTCTAGTTTTTAGTACACAGCATATCTCATGGTATAGAATTTGTGAGAGTAGAAGAGTCTTTTCATTGTGGGCTGGTAAGCTCCCTATGTTGAAGTTAATTGTTTCTCACCATAATTGATTCACTGTCAATACAACTTAGTTAACTATTATTTAAAAACTGGTAGAAGTGCGAATATAGGGATTTTTCTAAGAGTTGAAAAGTGTTTATGAATAGAAAATGACAATTTACTTGTAGCATGCCTGAGTTTTTGAGTTGAATAATTTTATTTTATTGTTTTTGTGGTGTTTTGAATCATACCTAGGACCCTGAGCATTCTCAGCAAGCACTTTACTACTAAGCCACTCTAATACCCTGAGCTGGTATTTATTACTGTTTATTTCATATTTTATGGTAATATCCTATTACAAAGGCAATTGAAATGGCATGTACAAACAATGCCAGGAAGTAAGTAGGAGCTTACCCTGGGTCTAGAGGGCTTTGCAATATGTCTTTTGGTGGTAAACCTCAGTTTCTCAACTCACTCTCTCCCTCTCCCCCTCTCTCTCTCTCTCTCTCTCTCTCTCTCTCTCCATCTGCTATTTCTTAATTGGATACAGAAAGTGAGTGTGACTTTCTACAGAGAAAGTACTACAAGAAAAACTGGCAAAAGCATAGAACTTTCTGTGACTTACCCTTGATAGAAAGACTATCATTTCTGCCCCTTTGAATTCATTTCAAGTGAGTCACTAAGGATAGCTCAGCTCCCAGGAAAGAGTTAAGTACCAGTTCTTGTGGACATGTCTTTAAAATATCTCAGGTTATTACTTTTATATGAAAATAGCAAATCTCTCGTAAATTATATATAATGGTTTTACATTGTCAGAATTGATTTTGATTAAATAATACCATTTTAAAAAGAATTTCAAGGCTGGGACATGGCTGACTGGTAGAGCACAGCATAAGCCTGGCTTTGGTTCAATTCTTTTCAACACTAAATATATATGTTATAAAACCCTTTTCTACTGATCATCTATTTTATAAAAGTTTTGCTTATCACCTGTAGGTACTATACCCAGGACTCTTTGTAGTGTTTTATCACAGTCAATGAAAAATAAAAATGTTAATTCATTAATCAATTTCTGAAATACATTTTCAGCCCTTAAAATATGTCAGACATTCAGAAATATACAAGATAGACACCATATTATCCATAGAAGCTCAAGTAAATATCTGAACTAAGTAGCTATGGAGATGAGTTTCTTAGGATAAAGTGATTAAAAGTATTCCCATGGCACTTTTATATTCTTGTTTGAAGCAATAGAACCAGTTCAACATTGAAGGAGGGGGCAGGGCAATTTTACCAAAACCTGGAAGCAAGGCAAGAGCCTTCATTGTTCTGGAAAAATATTAAAAGGCAACTAACAGTGGAACCCAGTGACTTAGGAAGAGAGTGTTGAATAGGGAGCCTGATGCAAAAATCCAATTTTTTTTAACAGAGAGATAATGGTAATATGAGTGAAGAGAGCATCCTAATTGGAGGGATGTAGGAAATATAACTTGTAGGGTTTGGAAACTAGTTAGATTAGAGGCATGGTAAGAGCGTGAGATGCTCAGTATGTCTTCTCTAGTCAGCCTGAGTTCCTAAGCAGCACTATTGAAGCTAACAACACTAGGGAAACACTGATTGTGGAGGGCTGTAGATGCTTCTATCTTCATGATTTAGGTTGTAGGAAGGAAATAGGAAAAAAAAAAAAAAGGAGGTTGGTTTTAGTTATATTGAATTTGAAACCCAGAAGAGATGTTCAGTTGTAAATGTTAAATAGGAAGCTAGATGATAGGAAATATCTAAAACAAGCAGAGACCTGGCAACTGGGAGTCAGTGTCCTGTGCATTATATTAGGAGCCTTCTAGGAAGAAAGTAGAATGGCAAAAGGAATTAGGACAACATTCCAAGGAACCTCAAAATTAGTTGCAAAACTTATTATAAAACCATTGTAATTAAGACAATTTTTTAAAAAAAAATATTAAGGAAAAAAGGAAGGAAGTAGGAGGAACGAAGAACAGAACCCTTTCCCTCAACAGACTAAACCACTAAAGTACAGATTCAGATGAATGTGATGCCAAGAGTTGTATTTCCATACAATTGAATGTGACAGGAAGTCAATAAGAAGGACTGAACAGTGCCTGTTCGTTTCACAGCAGCTGTTCAGGGCTGCAGTGTTTTAATGTTGTGAATTTACACCTACAATATTAGCAAGCTGCATTTGGTAAACAGGGCCCAAAATTTTGTTGTTTATGAAATTTTCATTTTAGATGCGATAACATTGCAGTCAAGGACATCAACTAGTTGGATGTCTTGATTATGGAGACGCTTGGACTGAATACATATCCCATCTCTGATGGCACATAACAGGATGTGGTCAGTTTTCTTGCTGTAGCTTTTTTAAAAAAAAATCTGGAGTATTTTGACTGTGTAGGAGTCCATACATGCAGAATACTAATTTTAAGACTTAACATCAAGTTACTGCATAAGCCTAAAAGCTTCATTCAAGAGTCTTTTCAGTTTTCCCACTCACAAGAATTTTTCTTTTCAATCTTATCACTTGAATTTTTCACCTTCTACTGGAAAATTAGCCAATAAAACACATGTTATATCAGGTGTTCTAGTTACGTCTCTGCTGCCATGACAAACAAAGTACCATGACCAGGGTAACTTATAAATGAAAGCATTTAATTTGGGGTTTGTGGTTCTTGAGGGTTAGAATACATGACCATCACAGTGGGGGCAAGGCAGCAGCAGCCAGGCATGGTACTGCTGCCGTAGCTGTGAGCTTACATCCTTGTCCAAAAGAGGCAGAGAAAGAACTAACTGTGACAAGGCCACATCTTCTAACCCTTTTCAAACAGTTTCACCAACTAGGGACCAAGTATTCAAATATACAAGCCTCTGGGAGCCATTTTTATTCAAACCACCACAAGGGGTTATAACAGCTACCTTATAGTGAGGCATAGAGAGACATATACGGAAGAGAGAATTTTTTTTTCATCTTCTTCATGTTCCAGCTTTCAGAGAAAACCTAGGTTTGAAGCTTTGTTCTTTCTATCATGCAGCCATGCTGTGCTGCCAGTTCTTGGTGCTTTTTGCCAACTCCTGTACCTCAAAACTTTTCTTCAGAGGACTGAGAAGGGTAGTGATTCGGGACTTTTCCAGCAAAACTATAACAAATTACAACTTATGGGATGTGATAAAGCAATTAAGGGATAAAGCAGTTAAGTTACTTTAAACATCTTTATCTGAAAGGCTGAAATGTCTGCTCTCAGTTTTCTAAGCTTTTATCTTTAGAAAATTGAAGAGCTAAATGCAAAGGCAATAGAATAACATGAATAATAAAGATTATGACAGAAGTATTTGGAACAAACACAGTAAAACAGACAAATTGAAATGATAGTCGATGTTTGAAAAATCCAAATTGATAGACTTTAGCATATATGAAAACAGCCTACAGCATAAATACCAAATCAGAACTGATAGAGCTGGCATCACATTGCTACTGGCCATACCACAATTGAAAGTATTGGAAAGAAATATGAACTAGTTTATGCTGGAAATTAGACACCTTAGCTTATTTGTCAAATCATGGGGGAGAAAAACCAACAACAAATAACCAAACTGGCTCAATAAAAAATTAAAAATCTGAATGGGCTTATAAAAAATAAAGTAATTGAATTCTTAATTCAAGAATCTATCCATTAACATAAATCCCTGGCCTTTATGGCTCTAGTAGTGAACATCCAGCAGATGTTCAAAGTAGAATAACAGCCCTTTACAAACTCAGGAACACAAAGGGCAATAAAATGCTTCCCAACTCACTCTGTGTGGGCAGTGCCACCTCAACACCAGAAAACAGACAAAAACTATGGGTCAGTAACTTGTGGACACAGACACAAAATTCTTGATAAAATTAACCAAACCAAATTCAGCAGTATAGGTTAAGTGCAGACAGACTTAAGTCTGGAAATAAATATATATTGCTTAATAAACAAAATGACAAAAACCACTTGACTGTCTTAGTAGACAAAGAAAAACATTTGACAAATTCTGTCACATCTTTGTGATGAAACTCTGAATTGACTAGTAATAGAAAGGTATTTCAACAAACTGATAAAAATCCTCTCTCAAGAATGAAAACTATCACCACCATAGCAAATGCATGCCATGTTAGCAAGTGGCCATAACCACAGAAGGATTCTCAGCAGCAGATACTGAAACCATGAGGTGCATTTCATACCCACTTTAATAAAAGTACATACAGTAGTGGGTGTTGGCAAGGATGTTGGTATCCATTCGTGTATTGCTTATTGGAATATTTAATAGTTGCGCTACTTTGGAAAAGAGTTTGGTAGTTTGTTAAAAAGTCAAAGAGAAACTCAGTATGCAGTTCAGCAATTTAACCTCTAAGAATCTCTCAAAAAAATAAAATAAAAAACATGTTCATTTAGTGAGATGTACATGAATGTCCACAGCAGCAACAATCACAATAGCATGAAACTAGAAGCAATTTAAATGTTCATTAATTATATAAAGTATATTTTCTGTATTTATACAGTAGAATACCATTAAGTAATAAAAAAGGATGATCATACAATCATTTTGTTGAGTCTCAAAAAAAAGTATTATTGTGAGAAGAACCCTGATACAAACTACAATACTATGTATGATTACAGGAAGTGCCAAGAAAATGCAGGTTTATAGGAACAAAAAGTAGACTGGCAGTTGCTTTGAGGTGGAACTAGGAAAGGGAATTAACTGCAAATACAGAGCAGGTAGTTTTGTTATAAAGAAAATATTATATAATGGGTTGTGCTAATAACTCAAAAACTATAAAACTTCTAAAATTATTGAGTTTTATACCCTTAGAATGAATAATTTTATAAGTTGTAAATTATGCCTCAATAAATCTTTTCAATAACTAATTTCTTGGTTCTTAGAGGTGGGAAGAACAATGACAGTACAGATCTCTGAGATGTGGCATTAGAATGTTATAAGCAGTCCAGCTCACCCACCCCCATTTCCCACTATTTCTCTTTTGGCTAATTGTATCTAAGTATTTACATTTCTTTACCTTGGTCTGCTAAGGAACTACATTAAAAAAAAATCTGAATAGTTTCTTATACCTTTATTCTATCCTACAAATTGCTTAGGCTTGTTTTTCCCCTTGCTACAGAATCTGAGCAAATATAATATATAAAATTATAATGTATGTGTGTTATCTTTAAAAGATGACTTTTAAAATTGACATACATGTGAATGTAACTTTAGAGTAATTGACCATTTTGTTTTAATCCACCTATATGGAACCCAAGTCTTACAATGACATTATGACAGCTTACCTCAATGAGCAGAACATATATAATAGACTTATTGCTAGTGTAATTTATTTGGTATCTATTAACTATAGATTGAAACATTGCTGGTATTCATTGGTCTGACATGTATACTAATTTTCAAAATTATAGATTTCATTAAGAATATTGAAAGAGCATAGATAATTCATGATTTATTGTTATAATTAATATTTAGGTAGGTTTATCTCAAATTTCCTTCTTTGCAGGCGTATTTCATTAGCCACTCCACGTCAACTATTTAAAGCTTCAAATATGACTCAACGATGGCAGCACAGAGAGATTTCAAACTTTGAGTACTTGATGTTTCTCAACACAATAGCAGGTAAATTAAGTCCACACCTTGACTTGTTTTAGATACAAATGTCCATTGTGATATGATCAGGTTATTTTTAGTACTATTTAGATGTAAATAGCTTGTTTTTATTGCTGTTTGGATCTCTTATGAAGATAGATTTCTAAAAAAAATTTGTAACTTTGTATATGAACAGGTGGCTACTTGAAAATTAAAAATTTCCAAAAAAGAGAAAAGAAGAATTTAGATTCTTAGTATAAAAGTACTACTGTGAAACTACTGTTAAATGGTAGGAATGAAGAACCTATAAAAATTTAAGAACCTATTAATATGTTGGAAATAAGTGATATGATGAAACAATGAGATGTGAGGAATAATGAAGCATTTATATTAAGACCCATATGTGAAAATGTAAAGATTAAATAGCCCTTATAAGATGTGTAATCGTGTTATTTTGGAAATCACCCATTGTGATTGTTTCTTTGAAGATAAAAGAATAGAAATGTGACCATACTTTGAAACTAGAATAAGCAAATAGAGAGTCTACTTGTGTGATATTTGTGTTTCATTTAAAAAAACTGACATGGTATATATTTGAGGCACAAAAGACATAACAAAAAAAGAAGTATTTTTCTACTCTCAGAGAAGTTATTTTACTTACAAAAAAAAAAAAATACAAGTTGCATGTCTCTTATTTGAAATGCTTAGGACAAGAATGATTTTAGGTTCCACGGTAAGTACCCTTAATTCAAGCATTCAAATCCAAAATGCTCTGAAAACTGAAACTTCATTCCCGAAAGCTTTGTATTTTGTGTTTCTGAATCAGAGATACTTAAACTAAGATTATAGAACAAAAGAATATGGATTTCAAAAATCTATAGAAAGTGAATTTTAAAAGGCAAAGAGGAATGAAAATTATATTTACCCAGTAATTTGGAATAAGGAAGAAAAGCTTTCGTTGGTCATGTAAGGATTTTTCTTTACGTGGGAGGTAGTTGAGAGGTCAGAAGTCATTCTGTAAAGCTGAGAGCACAAGCACACAAAGATGGGAAGCACAAAGTATAGTGTCTGGAGAAAAGTCAGTGGTGTAATTTATGTTGTCAAATATTTATGTGTACATAATGTTTATTACTCATAAAGATTTAAGAAAATGAATTGTAGTTTGGATACATTGTGATAGATTATCTTCAGTCTGAGTTGACAGGCAGTTCATTAGGAAAGTTTGGAAATGTTTTGAGAAATATTAGAACTTCAAAAATTAACTTGGGAGTTTTAGGTAATTCGGTAAACTGGGGGTTAGAGAGACTAGGCAGAGGGCAAAATTAGGGACCAATTACCTATAAATATGAGGGCCTACACTGGAGAAATGGCAGTAGCCTTTGAGAGGGTATGTTACTATAGGAATCCACAAGCTACAGCCATTTGGCATACAGCTGACTAGAGGTAGTAGGTAAATAAGAGACTGTCAGAATAGACTTATTGGCTTCTGACCCTCATTGTTGGGAAATCTAGGCCATTGACAAAGTCTAGGGAAGGATGATGATCTTGCTGTCCTGGCATGATATCCATATAAATTGGCGGAAGCTGAACAGGACTTTGGTTTTCATTGGCAAAGAAGAAATTGCTGAGTGAGGGATGAAATCATCAGGGCAGGTGCTAAGAAAGCAGTGAGGTTACCATGGGGAGCAGGTGTGTATTAGAAGAAAGAAATAAGAGAGCAGAAAAGTGATCCTGGAGTTAACAGATACAGGTGAATCCGATGTCTTGAGAGTCCAAGCAGAGAGAAAGAAAGCAGTTCATCACCCCTGTCAAATGTTACTGCAAAATTAGGGAGAATTAAGGATGAGTGTTAAGAGCTGGACTTTGGTGGTGCATGCCTTTAATCCCAGCACTTGGGAGATAGAGACAGCCAGATCTAGATCTCTAAGTTCAAGGCCAGCCTTGTCTACAGAACTAGTTCCAGGACAGCCAGGACTACACAGAGGAAACCCTGTCATGGGGGAAAAAAAAAAAGGAATGAGTATGAGTATAAGGAACCCACCTTTGGATTTGGTGCTTGTTATTTAATGGGGACTTATTTTCAAAAACAAGCATAAAATATTGATTGTATGGATGAAGTCAGGTGTGAACTTTAGGTATAAAGTGGTTTTCTAGACTGTGACTGGAGAGGGAAGATGGGTTAAGGCAGCAGTGAGAAAGCATAAGAAATGGAAGGAGGAAGAACTATGATTCAGGTTATAATAGGAAGGGATTCAAGGGCTCAGGGGAAAGAATCTATCAGTAAAGAAAGAAGACCTTGCCAAGAAGTGAGAGAACAGAGTATTTAAAAAATGGAAAGTTGAAGGGCTCACATTTAAAATTTTGTCAGTTACAAGGAAGCCATCTTATAGTTAGTTAAGGACAACCTTTGAATAAAGTGTGAAGAATGGTTAACTTTAGTAATAAAGATATAACTATTAACTAAAATAATTTTTAAGTTCTATGAGCTAGCAAGATTATATAACATGTTTAATGGACATTGCTGTATGTAGTAAATCAGTTAACTGAATTTAATCAAATGCCTAGTAGCATTTATAAAGTAACTGTTAAAGATGTGGCCTCTACTCTCATATGCCATCTGTTTTCCTTCAATGTCTTTTAAGTAAATTCTCTGTATAGTCTTCCTTAAAAATAGAATTAATAATGTTTCAAATGTATACTAGCACATGGGTTAGGTATCATATTAATATTTCTTTTACAGTTGCATTTACCACATATAGATTCATATACTATCACAACACATTTCACAGTAGGTATTTAGTAGCTGTATATTCAGTTTAATGTAACTAAAAATCTAATAACTGAGAAGTATATACTCTTGTTTTTGTATACAATGAGCTCTTATTTTTGGGATTATTAAAGCAGTTAGGAAAATATGAAGGGCTTACTGTCTACTAATATCTAAATTATATCTAGAAGGAAATGGGACCGGAAGGAGTGATAAAATGACTTCTAGTATGTTTGGTTATTTTTATGAGAAAAATTAAAGTTAAGAACAAAATAAAATGTAATGACATAATAGCCCCTGAATTAAAATTGTTCCTGTTGTTAAAATTTTGTAAGATGAGGCTGGACAGAGGCTCAGCAGTTAAGAACCTGCACTGTGTTCCCATCACTCACGTTAGGTGGCTCAGAACTACCTGTAACTCCAGTTCCAGGTGATATGACACCTTCTGGCCTCCAAGGGCACCCACACACACATCGTACACATACAAGATTTTGTAAGGCTTTGCAGATCATTAGGTTGTCTTAATAAGCCTCAAGCCCAAGAAAAGTGAGAAAAACCCTGTTAACTACAGAACATAAAAAAGACTAATATATCAGTAGTCTGTATAGAGAATTATTTTAATATTCAGCTACATATAGTATGATACAAACATATGTTTGGAGAGAAAAATTAAAATTAGTATGAAGAGAGCTCAAGCAATATTAATAGTCTCTTCCCTTGCACTTCAGCTATAGTCTTTTAACAATGAGTTTACTCAGAAGTAGGCAATAGACTGTTAAGTGGTAGATATGGAATTCACCTGCCTGCTTCGTCACAGCAGAAGCAATTACCTCATGCTCTCTGCTACTTCTCTGAAGTGGTGGCACCCAGAGAACTGCTGAGTAATGTACAAAGGTTACCTCATCTTTAGAATTCATGTTTTTAACGAGTCTCAATGTGTCATTAGTTTAGAGGAAGAATGGATGAGCATTTGGGGTGGGAGGAGCAAGACTGATGATGCTGTGTGTTACTTTCAGAGCATCAGAATCAGGTAGGTGTTATAGGATCTCATGGTTGCTCAGTACAGGCACTTCCATGATGTTTCATGCTGCCAGCGAGTGTCCACAGGAATTGTTATTAACCTTGCTTGGTTGGTGGAGTGCCTGGTTAGTTGGTTAACTGAATATTTGGTGATTATTTGGTTACTTGACTTGATTAACTAATTGATAGCAGAGAAAATGATTGTGGTTTTGGATTTTTTTGTCATAATAAATTCTTCTTTTTGGTCTTAATAAAGAATATTTTGTGGCTGAGAGTGTATCTCAGTGGTAGAGATGTACTTAGCATGCTCAGTGCCTTAGATTCAATTGCCAGCTTTCCTCGTACCCCAAAAAAGGGATTTTATTTGGAATTGGCTTTCAGATAGTAAAGAAAGTCAAGTATAGTTTGACAGAACTTAAACTTTAGAACCACATACCTAAATTTGTATGTGTTTTGATTGTTACTGGTCATATGATTTGGAGGGAGCTCTTAACCTTTGAACCTCAATGTACTAATGATACTAGCTTCACTGAGTGATTGCAAAGGCCAAATGAGGAAGCACAACAACACTAAAGAAAATACCTTGTACCCAAATTATTCGTTTTTGTTGTTGCTTTTAATAATCTTTCATGTTTTACACTAAATTAAAAGTGGTATTTTTTTTCCTTCCTTACCAGGACGGGGTTATAATGACTTAAACCAGTATCCTGTGTTTCCTTGGGTCATCACTAATTATGAATCAGAAGAATTAGATCTTACCTTGCCAAGCAACTTCAGAGATCTGTCCAAGGTAATATTTTTAGTAATTATCTGAAATATATTTGTCTTATATATAAAGATAAATTTGGATCATTTTCACATAAGTATTAAAAATATTAAAATATAATTTTACTTTAATACATGCTTTAGCTTTTAAATAAAGTTTGTTATTTAGTTTAAAATTACAAGTAATGTATATAATAAACTAGATGACAAGTTAATAATTATCATACTTGTTCTTCCATATTCATCCAAGGAAACATTGTCCTATTGTTCGCCATTATTAAGGGTATTTGTTGACCCTCTTTTTATTTTTTCATTCTTTTCAAGCTGACCTAGAACTCACTATGTAAATCACACAGGCCCCAAACTCAAGCCAAGAATCCCAAACCTCTAAAATCTGGGATCACAACAAAATCTGGGTGGATCCTGCTTAAATCTGATGTTAACTTACTCAGTTCTATCCTTAACCCTTCTTAGTTTATCCCTGGATACGGGAAGTCTTCCTGAACTCGGAGCTTAGCTTCTCTGCCATATTTCACCTCTTTATTTTGCTTGTGGCTAATCATTTTCTCGGGTCCTTCCCTGAGGATTTCTTCTATTCTTCACTGCTCCTTCCGTATCTTCCATTGTTCTTTTTGTTTTGTTTTGTTTTGTTTTTTTGTTTCCACTGTGCTCCTTAGTGCAAAATTCTTGTTCATCACTGTTTTCCCACTGCCTACCCAGCCCCTGCAGCTCAATAGATATGTGAAAACTTTGCAGAATTTACAATTTCTTGCTCTTAGCACTGCTTTCTTCACAGCAGAAAGGCTAGAACATCCTGAGTTCCTCTTCCAGGTAGGAAATCACCACCTGGTTTCTGCAGAAATGGTTTCATGGGGAAAGTTCACTCACTTATCCAGTTTCCATCACAGCATTAGGAAAAGATGTTCTATATTTATCCATCCTAGACATGATTAAGATTGGGAATGCTAGAGTAATTTCTACTCTATCCAAAGGCAGTGACATCAGTGCAACAATTGACATTTTCTCCTGATGAATTTGGGATGTGGCCCTTGTCTGTTCTGTATAGCAAATTTCTTTGACCCTGTGCCCATCTTTGTTCAAATTCTAGTCCTCAGATACCTAATATTTGTCTCTTATATCTTTGCCCTTGTTTTTCACTTTTTCTAAAAATAGGAATTCCCATGGACTCTGTATTTCATAATTTGTTAGGATCATAACATTTTTCTTGTTAATAAGATGGAAAGACGTATTTATAGTTGCCTTGCTTATTATTGCTGTATCTGTGGAACTGTGTTGTCTAGTAAATGAATACTGTATTAGTTGGATCTGTGTGATGAACTGTGTTATAGGCTAATAACAAGAGGCTCACTCCATAGTCCTCCAACTTTTGTTTTCTTTTCTCTGTGTTATATGGGCTATCTGCTTTTGTTGTGACTAGTCACTGAAATAAGATCAGAGAAATGCTTCCAGACATTATTTTCTAGCAGAAATTTCTGACAGAATTCTTTATTCACATTGAGTTTTGTTTGTATGTTATTGCCATCTCTAAAGAACTTGATGTATAATTTTGTTGGGTGGGTAAAATATTATTTTAACTAATAACTTCCTAACTTCTCATCTACATATAAGTGAGGCTGTTTCTATACTCCACTGGATGATCAATGACAGTTCTTATTTCCAAATTTTTGTTATATTGAAGTGCAGAGGAGGGCAACCAAACCAAAACAGAAAGTCACTTTCATCTCCAAGCATATATGATCATAGCCACAAAAACATAGACATGGACAGAGTATGAGCAAAGACATAAGAAATATCTTGTGTGGTCAGGGAAGATGGTTGTGGATAAAATGCTTACTGTGCAAGCATTAGGGCCTGAGTCTGGGTCTTCAGCACCCATATAAAAAGTTGGTGTGGTTGTATGGACCTGTAACTTTAGTCCTAGGGTTAGAGACAAGCAGAACCCCAGGGCTTACTGGCTAGCTAGCCAAACTGTGAGTTTCCGGCTCAGTGAGAGACCTTGATCAGAAAAATGAAATGGAAAAGCAATAAAGAAAACCATCCTGATGTCAAACTCTGATATCCAAGCAGTCAAGTACATTTGCATAAACACATGCATGTGTGCATGCACATGAATGTGCGCATGCACACACACACACACACACACACACACACACACGCACACCAAAACAAACAAAAAGAAAATTTTTGTGATTTAATGCTTTTATTGTCTTCAGTTATAATGGTATCAATTTTTACATTTTGAGACATTTATGAGAAGATTTTACTCTTGGTCGAGAAAGGAATACTTATCAAAAATGCTTTCAGAAAGAACAGCAAGTACACCCAGTTCAGTAGTGAAATGTGTTGTCATTAGGAAGAAGTGGCGGATTTTAAGACCCAACTACATATCATAAAAATGTCTCTTAAAAAGCAGCAGTTACAGTGCTTCAAAAATCATTCAAGTTTGTGAGAATGGAATTCTGTGGTGTACTAACTGCTTTCATTAAATATTAATGAAATTAGTGAACTTGGAATTAACTACATTTTTAAATAAGTACATAACATATTTGAAAATTGTAATTTGTATCTATAAATAGTGTTCATTTACTTAATAAAACTGCCTCATTCTTTGCAGTAGAAAGATCTCTTAAAATCTATGCAATATATGTCTAAATATTTGCTTATACATACATTTTCAGGAACATATCTTGATTATAAATGAGTTCTATATATACAAATGGTGACTATGTTAGAATGATATTAAAATTTGTCCCAGAGCATGCATTTAGCAGACATTACTATTTGTTTAAATAACTTCAGAAATCTGAGAAAACATGGTATGCAAAGCATAATTTAGAACATAAACAGATCTTATTCTATTGCTAAGTAGATAATGTAGTCTGACTGGCTTTAAAATGTATCAAATTATTTATGTCCATTTAATTTCCCCAAAGCTGGTTTTCAGAGGAGTTTTAGTGCTTTGGCACAGAGCTACAGTTTTATTTTATAATCTTTCCCATGTTGTACAGGGAATTTTGTTTCTGATGGTGAATTAATGTAATCAACACCCTTTCTTCTAGTTTCTTTTTGTGATCAATCTTTTAGCACAAAAAAAATAAGTGTGAATGGAGCAGTGTTTTTAAAAAAAATTGTCTTCTTAGCAATGCAAATTTTTAAACATTTTCACTATCTCTTTGCAGTGA
Organism: Cricetomys ansorgei; assembly: GCA_026225945.1. Lineage (NCBI taxonomy): Eukaryota > Metazoa > Chordata > Mammalia > Rodentia > Nesomyidae > Cricetomys > Cricetomys ansorgei. The sequence continues at coordinate 8,345,019 of JAMJFZ010000056.1, read as the reverse complement.
TTATAGATTGATATTGTCAGTGTGTTGAAAAGGTCAGATCTACTTCAGGTTGAAAGAGTGTTGAAAATTACATGTTTTTATATTGAAAGAGTCATATGGTTTAATTTATTATTTCTAAACCAAAAAAGTGGGAGTCATTGATAGAGCTGTTCCCTCCCTCATATTCACTGTGTCATTGCTGGTCTGAAATTGTGACAGATCTAACCATGTATAGAATGTGGAATGATTTTAATCTTTATTTTATAAATATGCATTGATTTTATATACTAACTCTTTGTAAAGTTAAGAATCACCATTTTCTTTATGCCTTCTCTTTGCAGGATGTTCTAAATAGGCAGGTTGTCATAAAATAAACGATAGCTGAAGTTTCAGCAGTAAGGTTTACTTGTAGATTTTACTTGTGATTTCTGCTATACTTTGGAAACTTAATACTTTATTTTTTTATAATTAGAATTCATAGTTTTAAAATGAAGGAAATACTAAAGAGAGTTTGAGATAAAGAACAAAGAAAAAACCCTTTTTCATCCTTGGAATGCAAACATTATGTCTATTCAGAAAAGGCAGAGGAGCTGCATGTTGGATAGGGGACCATAGCCCACAACATGCGCTCTTCTGAGTTTACCTTTCAAACAGTCAGCAGGGGAAGCAAGCTCAAGCTAAGTTTGGCCTCAGCTCCATGAAATCACATTTGCTTCACTGCTTTTAGAACCTGTGTTACAATGCTGTACTAACCCTCTGTAATCTACAGCTTCCATTGCTCTTGTCCAGTTAATGATTTTTACAAGGAAATTCTGAGAAGCCCAAAGAGGACTGAATGACAAAACTGTGCTGAATTTATTTAGCAACTGTTGATTGTATTTGGTGGGTTCTCACCCCTAACCCCTCTGCTGTGGTAGATTAGTGTGTGTATTTTTATGTGTGAGATACCTCTCTCTAACATGCACATTTACTATACAGCAAACATCTTGACCTGGAATTGACTACCGACATTTAACTGTTGTTGATCAGACAGCACTTCTTTATCTCTTTAAGTTTTAAGTGCTGTTTCTGACGAATGCCAGTGCTTTCAGTCTGCTCTGCAACAGATACGCCAGGAATCAATATACCATCTAGATGTCACAGAGGGAAAAGAATGCTTTTGGGTGGCAGGGAATATTGCTTAAAATTATGGGTATAACAGCATTTACTTTATTTATTGTTGATTGGGATTTACTGAAACCAAAGGGATTGAAGGTATTGAAAAGAAGGTTTTATAACAGTAGAACAACAGATAATTTATCTTAAATTATTTTAATTATATAATACAGGAAAAAAATGATTGATGAGCTACATTGAGACTTTTTACTTCTTGCATCAAACATGAGTGCTGTTCCATGCCACTTTGATCTTAGAGGTTATAGCATAAATTGTCCATGTTGTTTGGGAGTTGTCTGACCAGCATAAACTGTTGTCAGAACAGTTTAGGATATATTCGTAGGAGTCTAAGGGAAGCTCTAGTAGTTGCTTTCCACAGTAATATGTACATGTTCTGTCCTTTTTACTCCCCTCAGCAACTCTATAAAAACTAAAAAATTACTATTATTCACAGATTAGGAGACAAGATTGAGTGAGGTGAAGAAGCTTCCAGGATCACACATTTTCCTCTTTTCAAGCCTGTCCCTATCAGTGAACTGAAGAACTCAAGAATAACCAGAAACAATAACTTAGATCAAATAGTTACATTATATCCATTTCTTTCTCAAGTCCAACACTCTTTGTATTGGTAAAAGGCAACGGATTTAGTTCTTGGAAAAATACCAAAGGTTTCTGACAACAGAACACCATATACAGCAAAAGGAGGGTTTTTAGCTAAAGAAGAAAGCCTTGGATGCTGAACAGTGAAGGGTGTCAGGCCCCTGGTACAGTCCTGCTGTCATTTTTTCCAGCCATCTCTGCCAGTTCCACCCAGTGAGACAAGGTTGTATTGCTCTTTAGATGTACTGACGGACTGGTTTTTCATTCAGGACCCACTTGGTTTCCCTTTCTGGAGACCCACTGAAACACACAGTTATGTGTTCTACATATGCCTGCTGTTTTTGCACCTCATTTTTAAAAATGGGGTGCAGCCAAATATATCAGTAAACATTTAAACATAGCCTCCCCTGTAAAAGGATTACAAACACTAAAGCAACCAGAAAGATGTAAAGAAGCAACCAGAAGTAGAGGCATTTAGGAAACAGAGGAACCCTTAAGAAATAATGGCACAGAGTAAGTGCCAACAGTGAAGCTCTTGCATTAATAGAAGAAAGTGAATGCAAGGAAAGTGAATAATCTGAAAATGTAGCAATTAGCAAGAGAGTTAGAAGGTGAGTGCCGCTGCCTTCTGAAGATGGGGTGTGTGTGTGTGTGTGTGTGTGTGTGTGTGTGTGTGTGTGTGTGTTGGGGACTGTGAATTTACAATTAAGGGCCAGGTTAGGGGATCTGAACTGGCAGGTATGTGCCAGTTTGCTTCCATTAGCAAATTACTTAATTTAGAGATTCTTTGTAGTAAATATTTTTTTTATATATTCCAAAAAATATTTTATTGGTATATTAGTATTTTAATTATTTGGATTGTTATTTGTTTATGTTGCATATTACTTTAAACTATGGTTATGTAACTCTTTCCTCAGAATTTAAATGTCAAATTCATCAAAGTATAAATAGGGGTGTGTGTACGTGTGTGTGTGTGTGTGTGTGTGTGTGTGTGGTAATTAAATAGACTTAGTTTCTTAATAGAAGTTTCTTTGTGATATTAAATGAATCTAACAATTAAATGAATCAACGCTTAATTTAAGCAGCTTCCAATGACATTGTTTCCTAACATTAGTCAGAAAACAATAAACTAAAGTAACTGAAATGGATTTTGGTTAATATTACTGTCGGGGCGACAATTAATCCTGACACACACCAGGAGCTCACTTCCAGTCAGTAATCCTTTTCAAGGTTAGGTATTCCTTCCTAATCATGCTACACTGCTCTGCGTGGAGTAGCAATTTATGATCATTTATAAATGAATTGTTTGTATACATATCATTAATGGTTTTATCCCACGGTGTTTTCTACTATTCTAGTTTAGTTTTAGCTACAAACTTTGGTAGATTCATAGTAAGGGACACTTGCTGTTAATTTATGTAAAAAAAAATTTTCGGACACAGGGTTTCTCTGTTGTTACTCTGGCTGTCCTGGAACTCACTCTGTAGAGCAGGCTGGCCTCAAACTCACAGAGATCCACCTGCCTCTGCCTCCTAAGTGCTAGGATTAAAGGCATTCACCACCATCACCCTGCAAGAATTTTTTTTTAATTGACATGCATTTTAGTTTCTAAAGCTTACATTACCATTAATCTTTGTGTATTATATAATATTTATTTACTTATTTATTTATTGATTGATTTTTTATGAGACATGGTCTCACTAGGTAGCCCTGTCTTTTCTAGAACTCCCTCTGTAGACCAGGCTGGCCTGGAACTCAGAGATCCACCTGCCTCTCCCTCCCAAGTGCTGGGATTAAAGGCGTGTGCAGCTACTCCCAGCTGTATCCTATAATTTTTAAGTGTTAAGGACATGCAGAGGTTTTGTGGTTTTCTTTTTTATAGTGGATAATGTAATAAATGGTCTTTTGCTCTTTTGTTCAACTTATTTTCATTGTTTAATGGTTAAAGTCCAATCATTTGAATAACAAGTATTTACTATTTACTGGGTGGGTTTTTTTTTTTGGACATTATTCTGAGGTCTATGCCCAAAAACAGTAGTGAATGAAATCATCTATTATTAAAGACCTTTCAAACAGACGATATGTTACCTGATAACAATTATGGAATGATCAGAAAACCTATATTTTGTGAAACTTAGCTTGTAGAAAAGTGATTTCTGAAAATGTGATTGTTCAATTTGGAATTTGAACCAAGCTTTTAAAAGTGGGAAAGGATAGGCTCTAATAAGCATGCCATTACCTCCAGATAAGAACTGGACTAGACAATGGATTAACAACCTTTTTTGATTTAGGAAGACACAAAAACTGTTTTACTGAAAATAGATCCTGGTATGCTATACCAACTTAGTTACTTTAAAATTAGTTTGATGAGGTGAGTGATATGGGAAATTAAGATTACTGTGACATATTGCAGTAAATGATTCTGAGTGGTAACTTTGTAAAACACAAAGTAGTTAAAAGCCATTAGTAATGCTCATAACTATTCAAATCAATGTAAAAGTCTCATACTTAATAGTCTTTATGAACTCCAGTTTTCCTTCTTTAGAGGATTTTCTAGAATTCAATCTTAAGCTATGATTTTTTAAAGTTTCCCTAAAATAATCAATTTATCATACAGTTTATTCTATAGTAGTTAAAAGTATAGAAATTTAAGTCATTTTATAGCCTGAAATTCTCACATAAAATATTCAAGAAGAATGTGAAAGGATATAGGAAGTCCTTTCTGTAGGCTTTAGGTGTTGTGCAAACATCAAAAGATGATAAAGTAAGACAATGTTAAAAATAGAACATTTCAGGAACCTTACTGGTAGAAAAGAAGATAAAGATGTGACAGTTGCTCCGAGTCTGCAGGCTTGAGTGGGATTCATTGCAGGAGGTCTGTGAATTCAAATGTGTGTGTATGTGTGTGTGTGTGTGGGAGGGTGGATTGGTGAAAGAGAGAGGCTTCTTTAAAATGTTGGGAGCTGCTGATTTGAATTATCTGTGACCCAGTGCTGTGACCCAGTGGTGATAATTGGCTTTTCTAGAAACAAATTGAATTATTCAACATTACTCTTCTGTATTGTGCTTGCTGATTTACTTTTTTTTCCTTTGGTCTAGAATATGGTAGAGGTATAAGGTTGGGGGTTGGGATTCTTTTTTCATTCATGTAAGTCTAATTTATTGTAAAGACTATGTAGTTTGACCTGCAAAATGGCTTGCTACTAAGACTAATAACTTAATTAGATCCCTGGGACCCAATAGTGGAAGGAGAGAACTGACTCCTTCAAGAAGTCTTCTGACCTCCACACGTGCATGTGCGCACTGTGGAGTACATGCTCCCTCCGTATGCATGCACATATAAACGTAGTTTCAAACAGAACAAACTGTCTTGAATAGTCTCGGCTGTTTTGTTGAAATTGACTGACCATGTGTGTGTAGTCCTCCTTCCAGACTCTGCTCCATCAAATGTACATCTATCCTCGTGTGAGTGCCGTTCTATCTTGGCTACTTTAAGTTTTACAGCATGTCATTAAATCAGGCTATGTGACGCCTTCTATATTTGTTTTCAAAATTAGAAATTCTGAGTTTTTGGTTTTTGAGAATTGTCAATTTCTAATTTTAAAAAATGCAAGATTTTTTTGTAGGGACTACAGTGAGTCTGTAAAGCATTTTTGGCAAAAGTAATGTACCAACAATATTGAATTTTATAATCCATGAATATGTTGTCTTTTTCATTTGTTTAATTTGTTACTGAAAAATGCACTAATTTAGACTTGTTTATATTTTTTCAGATATGTCCATTTTTATCTTATGTACTTTTCATTAAATATGTTCCCCCAAAGATACATTTGAGGGGCTTGAGAGATGTCTTGGAGTGTACGAGCACTGGTTGTTCTTCTAGAGGACCCTGGTGTAGCAGTATGCTACAGTCCTTTACCCTCAATTTAGGGAAGGAGAAAAGAAAGAAATCTTTACTGCTTTTATAAGCAGCCTTAATACAGAAAGAGATTAGTACAGCCTTAGTACAGAAAGGTAGAAATCTTCACAGCCTCTTCGTAGGCTGTCCTAAGCTATAATTTCTCCACCTTTTGTTCTCACACTAATTAATGACAGCAACCCAACCAACATACCACCAACCAGCGCCCACCCCAATTCTCGGGTCTCCAGAACTTTTATGATCTAAGCCAAAAGTTCCCATAAACCCATGCAGCACACAATCCCAAGGACAAGCTACAGGAGCCACAACAACTGCTCCCAACCAAATTATAGCCACCTGCATCAAACATTCCAATTCCAACTCATAAACATGGCTGGGGTAGGAACATGAAACTCTAGTGACTAGTCAGTTAAACCAAAAAGCTTTTATTAACATAAAAATTCCAAGTGTTCCTCTACAGCCAGGTTCAATTTATTTTTCAAAGATAATGTTTAAGCCCTAAACTTAATCTGATACCTATGAATAGGCTTTTTGTGTGGCTGAGGTCTCACAGTATAGTAAAATTCACTGTAGTCATTAGGGTGGACCCAAACCCAATGCAGGTGATATTGATGTGCTCATGAGAAGATGAGGTCCCCTGACAGACAGAGAGAGCTGTGGTAACAGAAGGGGGTTAGGGTTATTCTGCCAAGGACGACCCTCTTCAAGAGGGTTCCGAGAGATCATGTCCCTACACTGACAATAGCTTGATTTCAGACTTCTCTGTAAGTAGATAAGTGATAAGTTTCTATTGTTTGAAGCCACTCTGCTATGGTCCTTTGTTGCAGGAGTCCCAGGAAACTAACACACACACACACACACACACACATCAGTCCTCTATGTCTTGTCACCCTTTATTGACCTTTTTCTAAGTTATTAGTACAATTCTGTATTGTCGGGGACAGGAAAGGATTACAGACTGAGATATAAATATCTTATAGTTAAAATGTGCACATTGCTTCTGTGAGCAGTTTGTGGGGAGTTCGGTCTAATTGACTGCAGCCACTTGAGTTCTTTGCTGCTATCTTCAGCGCTGCACAGGCTCGTGTTTCTATTTGACTGTGTCCAGTAGTGCTGGAAGTACTTCCCTCAATCTCCCTGTTCTCTCCTCTTTCAGATTCTGTGACCCCATACCATAGAGGTATTTTCCTTCTCTATATTGTTTTCTCCGTACAAGTAAACCTACTAGTGCTGGCTAGTAAGTGCCAGGCTATGGTGGCATTTGTCGGTTCTGATCCAGATGCAGTCTTAAGCATTCAAGACTGAGTGGTTTCCAGATAGACCTTCTCAGCTTGCTAGACTTTAGCTCTCATGTCACACAAACTATGCTTCGCAATCTGTGGCATATCCTAAGCAGGGGAGATTTTCCCATCTGTCTCCCAAGATAGATCTCTTCTTTATATTAGTTAAAATTTTTGTCAAAGAGAGATTTTTTTGACATTCTCCAAAGTGAAGGGCTTTTGCTTTTACCCTATTCCAGAAACAGTGTGTCTGCCTCCCATCTTCCTATATTAGATTCTTTTCCTTTTCCTCCATTTGCCTCATGCATGAGAAGGGTTAGTATGAGTGATGATGTTTTGTACCTAATCCCAGTAACAGTGAGTCACACCCTGTGAGTCTGTGTTGTGTACAGGACCTCTCTGGCCTCCTGTCTTCACATGCTCATACTCTTTTTTCAGGAATACCCTGTGCAGACCCATTTTTAAAAACTTAGAAGTGCATGAGAATGTCCTTGTCTTTGGACCTACCAAATTTTCTAAACTACTAAATACTCTAACTAGGTTTTTAAAGATTCTTTTTGTTTTTATGTTTTCTACTCTTCCTTTGTCAAAATTTTATATATCTATACAACCTCTCAATTGAGGTCTTGTCAATTGGGGGGATTTGGTTCACTTGGTTGTTTTCTACCTCTATTCTCTATAAGGATTTCAAGAAATGTTAACATTTTATAGAATTTTTCTTAATAGAATGGGAACAGCTTTCTCCCAACCTCGTTTTAAACAAGGCCTCACCATGTAACCCAGGCTGGTCTCCCTGTCTCTAACTCACCAGGTGCACCCCAACTCTCCACGTACAGAGCAGCTTTACCTTGGTGCTTTTGTATTCTAAGAGAAGGGGCATTGTTTTCTATGATAATTAAATTGTCAAGACTTTCTGGTGTGGCCTCTCATGAGTGTACTGTGTTGCTTAGATAAAATCCTCTTAGACTTTGAATCTGAAATGTCCACAGAGGATCATGTTTGAACACTCATTCCTAAGCTTGTAGCTGTTTTGAGAGGCTGTCGAATATTTAGTAGGCAGAGCCTGGCTATCAGAAGTAGGTCATTAGGGACAGAACTTTGAGGATGATAGCTGTCTCTGTGCTTTCTACTCCTGTGTGATGTGAGCTTCCACACATGCTCCTGCCACCATTAACTGAACTGTTCAACAATGCCTTCCCCAAAACCTTCTAAAGAACCTTTCCCACCTTAAATTCTTTCTGTCAGATGCAGGCACAGTGATGGAAGGCCAATTAATATCCCCATTAATATTGGACAGCTTGATTTTCTTGTGGCACACAATGTCCCAAAGTGTTTTATTCACTGCCTGTCCCAGAATTAGAATGAGCCATTTCTTGAAGGAGCCTGTTTCCTTTTAATGGGAAATGGTCAACTCAGCTAAAAATGCAAATTATTATAGAAACAAGGTCACTAATTTCATTCTCAGAATTCTTAGCCTAGGGTTTATTATTTTCATTCTCAAAATTCTTAGCTTTCCCTCCACTCCCACAGCTCCCCTCTCCCCCCAGACCTAGACCCCTATCACCACCCAGAAACATCCCCCCACAGCTTCTCCCCAGACAAGAACAGTCCTCCCCTGGGTTACTGCTCAAACAGGGCATGGCATAGCAAGATTGAACAAAGCCAGGCACCAATCCCTACATCAAAGGTGGGCCAGGCAACCTGGCAGCGGTAAAAGGGTCAGAGTTTTCCCCACTCTAGCTGTAAGTGTTTTTCAAGAACACCAATCCAGACAGCCATGAGAAGTATTTAGGGGATCTTGCAGGACAACTGCATATTTGAAAGTAACTTTTATCATTATCTTAAATTATGACAAGTTCAGAGTCATTTTAAAAGACTCTTCATTTGGAAGAAAGACTGATAGCTCATAAGATATTATATTCTGTTCTATACGCGGTTATATTTTAAACATTGATGTTAATCTAGCATATCACCTTGTACAGGAAATTAAGTTACATTTTAGATAGTACTTGTGAATCTAATTGGCATTTATTTTTTCACTTCTCTTGCAGTGGGATATGTTTTTTTGTTTTACAATCTAGATTTCTTTCTGTGAGTGTGCATCATTCAATTTGCTGAGCTCCTGAATAGATCAAAAGGTAGAGAAAGGGAAGGATTTTCCCAATTTCTCCTTTCTTCATTGTCCCAGAACAGCATGGGGAGGACTCCTGAAATGGACTATTTTAGTAGCAACTTCCATTTGATCAGCCTGGGAACTGTCTTAAGGGCAATCTCTCTTGCCCATGCTTGCCAAGGATGGGCTTGTTCTGGCAATGTTACTGCCTTTAACCCTTGATCATCTGTCTATCAGGTCTCTCTCATTGCTCAAGGTCACCTCCAAAAGTATTGTTAACTAATTTTGTGTATGACCGAATAGCTATCCGTAGCTATGAGGATCTCCTTTGTTGTAACTATTGAGTTACTAGTGACTATCTGGCTAACAGTTACCACATCTCTCCTGGAAGCCAGTTAATTAACTATTGCCTAATAATAGTTTGTCCCCTTGTTTGATATTTGAAATATCCTAGTAGTTTTAAAATGCTTTACAACTCAGGTTAATTCTTTAAAATTTTCCTACGTACAATATTTGATTATGTTCCCCCCGACTCCTTTCTGAACCAGCTGTATACTGGCAGCTTCTCCCAGTTTCATGTCCTTTTTATTTTTTTGATGATGCAGAGTCTAATTTGTATTGCCCACATACTCCTAGATGAGGGTCCATCAGCTTAACATGGTTCATCTACCAGGGTCCATGCCCTTGAAGAAAACTGTGGACGCCCGCCTCGCCTGCAAGGAAGACGCCGCATACAGGATTCTTCTGGTTCACGCTTTATTGAGGACTGTAGCTTGATTGAGTGTTGAGAGCGAAAGACCCTGAATGTGTGAGGCACCCTGCTTATATAGGCAACGTGACCATCAGCGATTGGATGCATGTCCAGAACCTCATTAGCATAGGGGGAGGCGGCAAGCAACGTGACCATCAACGATTGGATGCATGTCCAGAACCTCATTAGCATAGGGGGAGGCGGCAAGGATTACTCAACTTGCGCCTGCGCTGTTACTTGTTTACTCCAGAACGGAGCAAGAGGAGCCCGGAAGCAGGAAACTGGTGCCATCTTGTAATGGCGTTTCAACTCGGCTCCCAACAGAAAACTGCTTCTCCTTTCCCAACAGCTCCAATTGTCCAGTAGCTCCTCAGCTACTGATACAACTCAGGTGCTTACCCGTACATTGGCATTTTTAGCTTGTACTACTGTAATCTTAGTATGTTTTAATCTTGGTGTAGCCAGAGGGGTGTTTTGCATGCACCACCATGTGAAGAACAGAGGACAACCTTAGATATTAGTCTTAACCATTCACCTTGTTTTCTGCAGTCTCTCCTGTTCACTGTTGAATATACCAGGCTAGTTGGCTTTTGAGCTTCCAGGGCTTCTCCTGTATCTGTCTCCTATCTCTCTGCAGAGGTGAACTATGATTACAGGTGCACGAATTACTGTCTCTTGCTTTATACGGGTCCTGGGATCCAAGCATGGGTCATTGGGCTTTCAGAGCAAGCACTTTACTCATTAAGCTAACTTGTTAGCCCTAGATCTCAGTGCTATATTGATATTTAATTTTTTTCTCTAAAATGTAATAGTTGGTCCAAATAGATAGTAACTATTTTATTAACCTTAAGCCCCTTTTCCTCTTCTAATTTTGTTATTTGGCTATATATTGTGTATGGAAGCTGCTGAACTATTCAGAGCTATTATCCTTGATGGTAATGAATTATTTGATTTTAATGGTCTTAAAATGGTTCTGAAAGTGAATAGTTGTACTTATGTACAATGAATATTTTTATCAACATTGAACCTCTCTTGCTTTTATTCTTTTCATAATTACTTGAAAACATTTTTTATAAATTATATTTAGGTTTTTAGAATCATTTTTTGGGCTCTTGGCATTTAGCTCAGTACTAACATCATTTCTTTCACATTATGTTCATCAGTTTATGTGACTTTTTCAGACTCAGATTAAGGATCTTTAGTAAGAGTAGTCCCTGTAATACAGACTATAGTTGAATAATGGCTTCATTCCTGAATCTTGCATTTTGAATGTTTGAAATGATTTGATGGGGCTGGAGAGATGGTTTAGTGGTGAAGAGCACTGGTTGCTCTTCCTGAGAACCCTAGTTTGATTTCCAGCACCCAAATGCAGCTCACAATTGTCTCTAACCTCCAGTTCCAGGGGATCTGATGCACTGCATGCACATGCTACACAGACATACATGCAGACAAAACAGCCATACACATTTTTTTAAAAAAAAGGTTTGAAATGACTTGAATTCTCCATAGACACCATAAGTAAACTGGAATGCTTAATTTTTCCCAGGATGTCATTATTAAATTGAAAGGGATAGTGGATATATATTAATGTACCATAGAAGCCTGTGTATAATGTGTTTTCAGGAGATTAAAAATACCCCTGCTACTTGAAAGCAAAAGTGCTTATTTGTTAACTCTAAAAGCTCAGAAGCATGCTGATGGAATTTTTTTTCTTGACAATATTAAATAAAGAAGAGGTTGTATAAAGATAAGTGCCAAGCTATCTCAGCCATATATAGCATGTGACAAAACACACTACAAAGCCAAGATTCTGTAAAATGATGACCAGGCTTGTTACATTTGTCATTTAGATACAAAAAATGCTAGAACTAAAATAAAACAGTTGTGCTTCTGACAGTGCAGTGTGGCCTGAATAACAAAGACTCTTTATTTTCTCCCCTAGAGGGTGGAGACCCCTGAAAAGCAGGTGGGATAAAGATAGAATAACAATGGTTTTCTTTTTAAAAATTTCAGCAACACAGATTACCAGCTCTCATCTGGATTCACTGGTTTGGTAAAGAGTTATCAAAGTTAAAAGGGAAGTTAATAGAAGACACTAATGTTGGTACATACTTTTGATAAAAACCATTTTAAAGCATTTTTTTTTCAGTGACTCCAAGACAAAAATATGAGTTTTTCCAATTGTGATACCTTTTCCTAAAGTGCTTCCCCAGATATTACATAACTTGGAAGAAACATTCTAACAATATGTTTTGGAGCTAGCTACATTGTTGTACAAAAATACAGTACATTTCAAATAGTATATCTTACCAATTTCTTTCCTTTTTTTTTTTTTCTTCCTAGACAGTCTCTCTGCTGTGACTCTGGCTGTCCTTGAATTTACTCTGTAGACCAGGCTGACCTTGAACTCACAGAGATCCTCCTGCCTCTGCCTCTAGACTGCTGGGATTAAAAGCTGTGCCACCACCTGGCTCTTTTCTTTTTTAAGACATGGGTCTCATTGTGTAGCTCTGACTAGCCTGGAACTCACTGCATAGATCCTGCTGATCTTTAACCCACAGAAGTCTGCCAGTCTCTGCTTCATTTTCTGACTGCTAGGGTTAAAGGTTTATGCTAATATACACAGATTTTCTTTTTCTTCTTCTTTTTTTAAAGTGTGTCTGAATTTAACCTAAAACTCCTATGAATGGATTTTAATATCTTTCTAAGTTCAGTATCTGTATTCTCATTACCCTGTGCAACATCTTTTTAGTACTGGCTTGCTGTTTGGTCTCCAGTGCCCTTGTGTAGGAGTACACCTACTGTGACAGCTCACTGAAGAAGAAAAGGAGGTGCTTTTATAGATTCAAACCTTGCTAGACTTCAGCAAAGGGAACCACTATCATGGCAAGCACCCTACCAGACAGTGGAACCCTGAATGTCTCATCTTAGGGGATTTTGATACCTAAGCTCCTCAGGTGTTCTATTAATAGCACTTGCAGATCATGAGCAATCAAACATCCCCTACATAAATCTAACACCCATAGACGATGCAATTGCCAAGGCCTAGGCAGCCCTTCACCCAAAAAATGCACAAAACAGCCATTTTAAACATAACTAAAAATAAACTTCTGCTTCATTTCCCCTTTTCTATATAAGACAATCAAAAAATTGCTTTATCTCTACAACACAATTTAATGCTACACCAGCAAAACTATTAACAAGGGGAACAATCACGAGGGTTGCTAATGCACAGGACCAAATGAAACCAAACATCTATCAAGCTTTTCACAATGTTTTTGGACAGCAGAAAAACACTATCAATGTCCAATTATCTGGAATTCACTCATGATCTTCTGGGCTCCTCCAAAGGGCTTGCGTCACTTCTCTGGCTCTGTTCTCTACAACACACACAGTTTGTCCTCCAGGCTCCAGCTGCCTCCCCTCTACTACTGCTGTCCTTGGTGGTCTTCCCGTGGCACTGGCATCTCCAAAACTGCTGGGATTCATTGCTGCAGCTGGACTGCACTTTTACCAATAGCCTTTCCTGGGCTCTCTTCTTGGTGCCAAGCCTCCACTTCTTTACATGACCCCTTCAGTCTGGACCTTCAACTGCCACTGAGGCTGCACTTTTACCAATGGCCTTTCCTGGCCTCTCTTCATGGTGCCAAGCCTCAGCTGTTCTCTGTGATCCCTTCATGCCTTCAAAGCCAGTACCACCTGGGTGACACAGTACTAAGATCAGCTGCCAGCACAAGTTACAACCTTGGCCAGTTCTGGAAAACAGCTTCTGTGTGCTGACCCTGAGGAAACACTTTCCAAGTTTTAAGATAAGAGTCAGGTTTGCAGAAAAAATGGTCAATTCATGTTTGAATTCAAAGTTCAGTAGAGCATTCTAAAGTCTTCTTCATAGTTTAGCAACCATTAGTTCTGCCTTTTTTAGCAAGTTTTTTTCTCAGCATCATGGCTGGTGAACCTTGTCTACAGGAAGGGTTCCCTCATAGGGTAGAGTTTTCATCATCATAGCATATGTGTCTTGTCAGGACTGCCTCACCAGTATCTGGACCACTTATAGTCAAGTTTTCAGAAAAACAAAACAAACAAACAAAAACTATTCAGTTTAAATAAGAAATTCTCGACTCCAGCGTCCCCCTTCTTCCCTCTCAGAAGGGTCTGGGCCGGTAGAAAAAAATCTCGATCTGAAACATAATGATGATTTGGCATTCTTGCTCACCATTACTATGGGGTAAGAACATACAACCTTCTTCATAGACCTCAAACACAAGACCCACTTGGGCTTCACACATAAAAAGCTATCTGAAAACTCAGTTGGTAGAACAGTACACTCTGGTGCATTGTCTCTGTCTTGGTTGCTGTCAGTGTTGAAAGGGAACACGGCTAACTGCTAGAGCACGCAGCATATAGCCATGCAGTTTGGGGTCTGCTCCATGACCAGGAAATGCGGTTAGAACCTTGCTTTCTAATGCTTTGATGGACACCGCCAAGGTTCTCATACTTTACTAAAAGGGCTCCTTGCCTTCTCAATTTCACTTTCTCTAGAGAACTCTATTCAGTAGCTCTCACCTCAGCTTTCTTTCTCATTTACAACTTTCTCTTATAGGACTTCCCTTTTATTCTGGCTCTCCCTTTTATTATCTTTATTATCCCTATTATCTTTCCTATTTATTTATTTATTTATTTATTTATTTATTTATTTATTTATTTATTCATTTATTTTCACTGCCTTTTCTCTTTAAAGAGGCTTATTTGCTTTCTCACTCTCCTCTTCTTTCAGGAGACTTCATTAATACCTTTATCTCTACTTTGGGAACTGCTCTGAGCATACTTTATCAGACTCTGTGAGGTCTGGAGTTTCTTTCTCATTCTTCCTTGTCTCCAAGTTAGATGTGGCTGGCATGATGTCAGTGCTCCACACTGAGTACCATTTGTAGTAGTACACCTACTGTGGCAGCTCACCAAAGAAGACAAAAGATGCTTTCATAGGTAGAAACCCTGCCAGACTTCAGCAGAGGGAACCACTATCATGGCAAGCACCATACAGGACAGTGGAATCCTTAGTGTCTCATCGCACCTAAGCTCCTCGGGTATTCTGTTGGTAGCTCATGCAGATCACAAGCAATCAAATATCCTTTACATAAAGCCAACACCTGCAGAATATACAAAATGCCGAGACCTAGGCAGCCCTTCACCCAACAATGCATAAAACAACCATTTTAAACATAACTGGAAATAAACTTCTGCATCACCCTTAACTCTTTTTGCTGCCAGTAAGCACATGACCAGCTGCTGATACATTTTTCTCCTCCCAGGCTCGACATTTTTTGCATCTACAAAGTGGAGGGTGCTAATAGATCTGAATATTACAGAATTGTTTTGAAGATGATGGGTTTTTTATTTAAGACTCTGAGAATCTTTGTTTATATCTAACAAATAGAAGCATTGTTGTTATGTAGAACATCCCTTTGGGCCTATACACCCTCTTCCTGGAATATTCCAAACCAAATAATTACAACAGTCACTGACTTTTTTTTGATATAGCATTTTCTTTATTATTCTCTGAAGGTCAAGCTTTAATCTGCTTGTATACATCAGATACCTTACCCTTCATATTTTAGCATTTACCCTCAAACATCTCTATAACGTAAAACTGTGAGAGAATGCTGGGTTCTCCAGTTTTTCTGTTCTAAACTGGTGTTTGCTTTCACTTTGCTGTGGCTCTCTAATCACTGTGTGCAGGCACTCTCTTTAGAAGTGGATAAGCTCTGCTTGTGTGCTTATTCCAGTTTTCCAATCATTCCGTATGTACGTGACGGCATGGGATAACTTTCAGGAGATTATCACGATCCTAAGCAGAGCTGTAGTGGTTCTCTTGTGTCCCCTTCTGGAGCCTTTTGTGTTTGGAAGTCTTTCCACTGCTCTGTACACCACAAAGTGGGTCTTCACAAAGCAGCTTTCTTTAACTCTTTTAGAATGTTTATTCCTGAGATGTGCTCCAGACCTTCCCTCATCGCTCTTTAACTTTCTCTTCTTAACAGGTTTTCTGAAGAAAACTTACATTGTAAGGTATGAAAAAGTCTGAGACTTGTGGGTTTCAAACAAATCTCTGAGCGGATTTCTGAGGTTTCTTGCCAGTTCATGACTGTTTTAGCCATAACAGCTTCAAAGGTGGTCCAGGAGTTTGTGGAACATCACTCCTGAAAGGTTGATATCAACTGTAGGAGTTCATATGCAGCTATCAAAAGGAAAGAAGGAATGATGGTGCCGGTGTATAATGCAGCAGCAGCTGTGCTCACAGAAGGTGCTCTGCACAAGAGCCCTCCTGTACCTTCCATACATGGCTCTTAGATAAACCTAGAGAATAAAGATCATGTTTGAAAAATAGTGTGCAGATACTGAAATTAGGAAAAACAAGATAAAATTTCAAATGGATACAAAGATCTGGAATGGGAGTTTTGAGTCTTACATTTGTGTCGCTAAGACCGAATCTAATTTAACTTCATTTCAAAATAGAATACCTAGCTCATATATTTTTTGTGAATAAGTAATCATGGTTTATAAGTTACAAAATTCAATCTGGAAACATTATTTTTGTATTAAGTTATACAAGTTATAGTTCTGAAACTTTGAAGAAAAGAAAGAAAAGGCTATTTTTTCACTGGTAATTAAGAGTCAGTGAAGTTTTAAGGGGTCTAAAAATTCAAAACCTTTTTCATTAATGTGATAAAAGATGATTGTCACTCGTGCTTTTTATTGTTGTTGTTTGGTTTTTCAAGACAGGGTTTCTCTGTTATAACTCTGGCTGTCCTGGAACTAGTTCTGTAGACCAGGCTGGCACTGAACTCACAGAGATCCGCCTGCCTCTGCCTCCCAGTGCCCTGGGATTAAAGGCATGGGCCACCACTGCTTGGCGCAGCTTTTCATATAAATTGTTTAGGTGCTTGGATCTTTGAAAAGGGAGTTTACTTTTGGGAATATTGCTGCAGTAGGGAACCTGGCTAGCAGGGAGGTTATGATGCACAATGCTACCTCCACCCTACCTCACCAGTAGGGGTTATGTGTTTCATCATCAGGCTTCTTCTTAAATGTCCCTGATTAAATAACCTCAGAACAGAAATTATTAAGAAATAACTTTCTCTGTACCAGGTCTAGCCGGGTACTTTACTTGGAGATTTTTGTTAATTAGCAAAAATACTTATCAAGAAGGTAGTAAAAATGCATTTTTATTGTAATAAGCTTATAAAACTGATTTAAACACTCCCATTCTATAAGTCTAGTGTCTGCTCATTAACAGGATACTCATCATCCTACCACAGATATGACCTTGCTATTTGATGAAATTACCTATGTATTGTCCAGACTATGGGACTTGTCACTTTGCCCTACCATTTTCAAGAAATTTGTTTCTTGACCTTTTTAAATTGTATTTTCCTACTTTATTACAATTTTTATTTCCATTCTTGCTTAATTATTAGCTATGATACTCTAAATTTCAAAGTATTATACTTTTATTTTAAACTCACATGCTGTTCTTTTTTTTAATGGGGCTTAAATTTTTTATTTAATTTTGTTTGTTTCTTTTTCTATGTCCTAATGATATTTATATTGTCTTTGTAATGAACTTGACTTATGTCCTATTTTTGCATCCTGTAATCAATATTTGTTTTAAATTTATTGTTACCAATAACTTATATTTAGTTTTAAATGCCAATAATTTTGGTTTCTTCTTTTGAAATTTTGCTGATTAAAAACAAATACCCTGTCAAGCAGGTTAAATTGTACAGAGAATTCAATGTGAGATGAGAGTGCTAGACATCTTCCTGAACTATCTGGCAGTTGTTACCCTTAATATACCAGATAAGTAAGAGGAGCCATCAGCATTAATTTTGAGTTCTTCTGCGGAGATGAATAAACAGCTTGAAATGCTGATTTAGACAATGTTTTTAAAATGCTGTGATGCACTTGGTTGTCTGACTGACTCTTGCTTAGTTAAATGTTTTGTAGGATTATAACATAGTTGGATTCAGCTCATCTTTTAAAGCAGTTGTCAGAAAAATATGGGCCAGCATGGTAGAACGTATTAGCTCAATACATTGTCTCCATTTTATTATGAAGCTGCCGAGGAAGCCATGATATACAGCACTGTCATTACAGATCTATTGTTAGGATGGTTCCACAGTCTTCTTTGCACTGCCATTAATTTATAGCAGTAAACAATATGTAGCCTTCCAACTGCAGCAAAGCAGAATCTTTTAATGAGGTGGATGTTATTACCACAATAAATCAGTGCTTTCCCGTAATGTATAATTCAATGTGTGTATTCCCACTGTAACTTCTCTGAGTAAGCTGATAGTGTATCATTGTCATTGCACAGCGCCACTGCTCCTTTTTTTTTTTTTTTTAAACCTTCTTTTATTTGGCAACTTCTTTTTTATATGCTTGCAAATAAATGTGGTATGTCTTGATAGCTGTCCTGATTCAGGCTTCAGAAACCAACTGTGACAATACCAGCCGGAATCGATGCTGTGGATTCTACCTACATGGATCTCAGTACGATGCCTTTTCTTTCAGATGCTAGTGAAATCAATCCTAATTCGTCTTAGCATTATATTTAAGAAATGTGATTCTATAACTATTGATTCACAGAGGTACTCATTTGGAGAGTAATAAAAATAGGAGCAGATAGAGTGTATACTTAATACGCTGCTGAACCATACAAAAGGCACATTGATTCTATTTTTAATTCATATAATTTGTCTTCTAGTGATTTTATTTCTTTTTTTCCTTTTACATGGTTGTATCTTTAGGGATAAACAACTAAAATAAATTTAAAGGCCCACCACATTTGTTCTGTAACAAAGAAAGAATTCATGAAATGGGATTGATTCTTAACATATATTTAGCAAATCAGATATAATTCTTTAGTACTGAAACTAATAATTTAAAAGAAAGCATTTTAAAATTAGTACTGTGATACTGTTAAATGTTTTTAAAAATTAACTTGGAAAGTAAAAACTGACGTAATATAAGACATTGTTGGTCAGAACCAAGATATTGTTTAAGTAGAATGATACTAATTATTAGGTTTTGAAGATAAATACCTAACAAATTAAGAAATATTGCCAAATTGATGACTTTAAACATTGTTTATAATCACAATATGAAAAGTAGTTCATGACCTGGTCTAAATGTAGTTTCCTTTTCACTGTATAATTTCTGAATATATCCATTTTAAACTAATGTTACTCTTTTAGTTTAGCATTTTCCTCGTGAATAGACAACTATTTTCTTAATCTTATAAATATGAATAACTTATAAAATTTCCTAAGAGACATAAGACAATTTTGTGTCTCATTAGGGAAGTTATTTTTGAATTGATATTTATTTATATTTTGAGTAAGGAGTAGAGATTTTTTACAGATCAGAATGTTTCCATACACTGAATTGTAATTTAATGTGTTTGATCTTAATGCTCTTAGAGCTGTATGCCTTTTTGAGAGTCTCAAGTATACTCTGTCTTCCTTAAGAAAATGTCAGAATGTTGTTCATTGTTTATACAGTTTGTTTATTCCCTGAATAGTAAGTCATTTCATGCCTGTGTCAGGCAATGTGCTGGATACCTTATAGGCAATTGTCTTATATAAACTCTTTACCTTAGTTCTAAAAGATCATTTAAAAAATAATAGCAGCCAGGTGGTGATGGTGCTTGCCTTTAATCCCTTTAATTCAGGAGGCAGAGGCAGGGGCAGGCAGATCTGTGAGTCTTGAGGCCAGCATGCACTACAGAGTGAGTTCCAGGACAGCCAGAGTTAGCATTAAAAAAAAGTTAGCATTCATTGAATGTTGGTGAGCATGGCTCGAAAGACCTTCCTGTATGTACTTACTGTTATTTTCTAAAACAATCTTCTGTCTAGGCGTGAGTTTTCAAGTGAGTCCAGGGTCTTCACTTTGCTTAACCGATTCTGGAACTTGTGCTGAAATGTTTTATTTTCCAGTTGAAGATCATGTCCTTACCATTTCTTGTTTTTTTTTTTTTTTTTTGCTTGTTTTTTGGTTGGTTGGTTGTTGTTGTTAATTTGTGCAGACATTTAAAGGCTTGAAGTCAAGGTTGTATGCCTTCATCTATCTCTGTCTGCCTTATTTTGTTGAGGCATGATCTCTTACTGAAACTGAAGCTCAGTAATTAGGCATAGCTGGCTTTCCAGCAAGCTCCAGAGATCTGCCTGTCTCTGTCTTCCCAGTGTTAGAATTAAAGGTGTATGTCACCTTGCCCAGCTTTTTCATGGTTGCTTGAGACTTGAACTCAGGACCTGATGCTTGCATTGCAAGACTTCAATAATTGATCCTTCTCCACAGCCCCCTATCCTCTTTTTATTTCACTTACGTTAGTAGAATTTTCTAGTTGCATCTTACTCCCCTTCTCATAGGAAGTCTTTGCTCTATATTTAGCTCCTCTACTAGCTTTGTTCCACCCTTTTCTCAGAGACAGAAGTAAGTCCTCTAGCTCCAAGATGGTTTCTGGTTGCTTCTAATAATAGGTACTTTAAAAAGTATGGTGTAGCTCATCTTCAACATGTAATTGGTGCAATTGATTGTAATCAATCCTTGTGGGATTGGTTAATTAAAAAAACTGTAACAGAAATGACAGGTTTACCCATCCACTTAGTTATCTGTGTATGTTTAGCCATGCTGGGAAAAAAAGTGATTTTTTTTCCTGTTTGTTTTTTGATTTTAGCATTGTTGTTTTTCTAAGTGCAAATACATATATTTTAAATTTTATTTCATGCATACTTACAGGATAATTTTAAAAGAATGGAAGAAATAAAGGATGATTACATGTGTATTTCTTTCTCCCCCTCTCCTTCCAATGGCAGCCAATCGGAGCTTTGAATCCCAAAAGAGCAGCATTCTTTGCAGAACGATTTGAGTCATGGGAAGATGATCAAGTTCCAAAGTTCCACTATGGTACTCATTACTCAACTGCAAGTTTTGTTCTTGCATGGCTTCTAAGAATAGTAAGTTCAATTTGAATAATAGACCGTGACTAAATAAATCCAATGTTTTGGAGAATGTGCAGTGATTGGAAATCATCAGCATTTTTTTTGAATATTGAAAATAGTTTTTTTTAAGTATTTTGTGCTATGATCAAAAAAATGTTTCCTCTAGAATTGTGTGACTATGTTCTTCAAATCTGTGTCTTTAGATGGTGCCTATCATACCAGATTAGCTGGGTTCTTTTCAAATGCAGCTTGTCAAAATAAAATGTAACTAAGATTTCATTAACACAAATACATATTTACACATTCTGAGAGAGTAAGATATGTTTTCAGTACTATTGTGTATTGATAACGTTAATTAAGCAAGAAATGTTTCTACACAATTGATAGGTGATTCGTCTACTAAAAAGTAATTTCTTCGGGAAGCATTAGCAGCACGTCATTAATTAAAGCTTGTTACAAGAGTATGGACAGACATAAGTCTTAGAAGTAATTTATAGGGCCCAGCTACTGCTAAGCAATTACCCACTAATACATGTTTAAGTGTTCTTTAACTAAGAGGAGCCTTTTAAACCTTCCAGATGTTTTTCTTTTCTTAATCATAAAGTGTGAACCATAACAATAGAAAAATTACATATTGTACTATTCCTAAACGATGAAGCAAATGCATCTAATTCATGTTTGAATTATTCTTGGCAATGAAGGAAGCTGATGAAAACATTGCAGATACCAAAATTTTGAAGATATAGAAACATTCAGAAAAAAATAAGAACTGTAATGTAATAATTAGGCTATTAATAACTTGCATTCTATACATTAGACATATTGCTAACTAATGACTACTATTAGTTAAAAATTTAGATATAAAGTTTTATAAAAACCTGAAAGAACATAAAACCTCTTTTTTTCACTTTATTTTTTTAGGAACCCTTTACAACTTACTTTCTAAATTTGCAAGGAGGGAAATTTGATCATGCAGATAGGACTTTCTCATCAGTTTCCAGAGCATGGCGAAACAGTCAACGTGATACATCTGATATTAAGGTACAGAAATCGGTCATTTTATGGTTGCTGTAGCCAGCTTGTATCTAATTGAGTGAATGTTCATTATTTCTCTCCCCAAATCTAGCCATATTTATGGAAGGTAAAACTCAGAGAATGGAACTTTAATTAAATAGCCAAGAACCATTGTCCATGATTTTTCCCCCCTTTGGTGTGTGTTTCTATCTGTCTGTCCACCCATCCTGAATGTCTTTCATCTCACTAATTGGAAATTTCTAATTGTAGAATGTTTTTCCTCTTCCCCACATCATTTGAATTGTATGTATGTGAGTAGCATGCTGCACACAATTCCGAGCATAGTGAAGAAAATTACTACAGTCTGAAAACAGGAGAAATCCCAGGCATATTTATTCAGATCCTTCAAAGCTCTGTTCTTAAAATAATCCCTATTGTAGCTAATATAAACCTTGCTGGGCTTCCTCTTCTATCCTCAGAAGTCCAGTAATTGATTTTCTTGACATAATGTCTCTTTCTGCAAGGAACCGGATTAGATGCTGTTAAAGAATAATGAGATGCATACATTGTTTTTAGACTCCTTGTAGTCTTATAAAATAATATGACTTATACATAAATAATTGTAGCATAATGGGGGGAGGGAAGTATCACATGAGAAAACAGGCGTTTGAAAGAAGTAAAGTTATATTACTATGTGTGTTACTATAGAATACTTACTAAACATGTAGTGGGGAGATAATGCATGCTGCTTTTAGATATATACTTTACAATGTAAAATTACTTTATTTTATTTAACATTATGGATTACAATATTGCTTATATCAGAAAGATAGTCTGTTAAAGATTCTATTACATCAAAAATAATCTTCTGTATTAGAACATCCATCAAGACTTTTTTGAGCTCATAATATACTCTGAAACACTGTTGAAGTGCTCTTTAGAATCTTAAGTAGTGGGCCAATTTGATGGCTTAGCAGGTGAAATTTTTGCATTATATACTAGACAACCTAACTTAAGTCTCAGGAGCCACGTAAAAATGGAAGGAGACACCAAGCTCCACAAAGTTGTCCTCTAAACTCTCCATTCATGTGTGGCATGTGTGCATCCATGCATGAATCATATAAAAACAATAAAAATAAAATCTTTTTTAAAAAAGAATCATCATTAGATAAGTTTCTATTGATCTGGACCTGATCTAACTTGAATGTATGCAGTCTCTAGTGAGTTGAACTCACAGTCCCTGTGAGTTCATATGTACGTCAGTCCTGTTGTATCTGGAAGACACTGTTTTCTTGCTATCATCTATTCCCACAAGCTCTTACAATCTTTCACCTCCTCTTCTGCATAGTTCACTGAGCCCTGAGTAGAGGGATTTGATGGAGACATCTAATTTAGGACCAAGTGTTCCAAGGTTTTTCACTCTCTGTACAGTGTCCAGTTGTGGGTCTATGTATTAGTTCCCATTTACTGAAGGAGAAAACTTTTCTGATAATGGCTACGTGAGACAATGATCTTTGTGATAACATAATGTCATTAGGAGTCATTTTATTACTCCATTCCTTTAGCAGAACAGTAGTATTTGGTTTTCCCCTAGGTAGATGGGCAATCTAGTTCTTGAACATCCAACCAGTGTGCATGGTTTCATCTCATAGAGTGGACCTTAAATACAATCAGATAGTGGTTGGCTACTCACACAACTTTTGTGTCACTGTTGCATCTGTATATATTGCAGGCAGGTCACCATTGTAGATCAAAGGGTTGGAGCTGGGTGGTTGTTCATATTTATCGTCTGGTAGCATGCAGAAAGCCTTCCAATACCATGAACAGTAGTCAGTAGGGATGAAAGCTCTAGGTAGGCACCAGCTAGACTTCACCATATTTGATGAAATATATAGGTTTTGTCTTCAGCAAGAGGGTCTTACCATCAGTTGTGGAGAACAAATGATATCCTGAGTTGTTTGGAGATTTCCATGGGGCCCCTTTGGCAACAACTCAAATAGATAAAAACTTATTCTTAGCACGGGGAGGTTTTACTTGGTGGCAAGAGATTTCTGTTTGGAGGTTTGTCTCCCCCATTATTTAGTGATTCCATTTAGATTTTTAAATATATTTTAAGAAGCTTCTACTGTACTGGATTTCTGTGTGATCCCTCAAACTGCCCTTAGTGTTAGCTGTCCCTCCCTGTATTCCATGCCTTAGCCCTCTCTTCTCATCTTCATTTTGTCTTTCATTCTAGGATTGCCCCTGTTTGACTCTAACGCTATATTTTATTCCCCCTTCTTTGGGAGATCCTTACCTACTCTTACTTACTCTATACCAATGGTTCTCAGCCTTCCTAATGTTGCAGACCTTTAATACTGTTCAGGTTGTGGTGACCCCAACCATACAATTATTTTTGTTGTTACTACATAACTGTAATTTTGCTACTGTTATGAATCTTAATGCAAATATCTGATAAGCAGGATGCTCTTAGGCAAGCCTGTGAAAGGGTCATTCGATCCCCAAAGGGATTGTGACCATCAGGTTGAGAACTACTGCTCTATACTTAATCCCTGTGGTTATTCAGATAGTAGCATAAATATCAAAGGCTTAAAACTAACATCCACAAAAAGAGAATACAGACCATATTTGGGTCTGGATTACCTCATTCGGGTTGTTTTTTTTTTTTTTTTTTTTTTTTTTTTTTCTAGTTCCATCTATTCACCTGTGAATTTAATGTTTTCATTTTTTTTAACAGCGAATATTCCATTGTGTAATATACCACATTCATGTTACATGTTTAGCTTTGTTGATGGCTTTGGTATTTCTGAGATTCTTTCATGCATGTCTTGTACTGTTAGTGAGTTGAGTTTGCAGCTTGTTTTATGTCAGCTTGACACAGCTAGAATTACTAGAGAACAGGGAGCCTCAATTTAGCCAATGTCTCCATGAGATTCAACTGTAGGTAAGTCTGTAGGGCATTTTCCTGATTAGTGATTGATTGGGAGCACCCAGCCAATTGTGGGTGGGAATACCATTGGGCAGGTTTTATAAGAAAGCAGGCTGAGCAAGCAACACTCCTCTATGGCCTCTGTCAGCTCCCGCCTCCAGGTTTCAGTTCCTGTTCTGACTTCCTTTGATGATGAACAGTGAAATGGAAGTGTAAGCGAATTAAACCCTTTTCTCCTCAAGATGCCTTGGTCATGGTGTTTCATCACAGGAATCATAACCCTAACTAGGACAGTGAGACTGTGATGTTTTTGTTTGACTTTCTAAATTTTTTTATTTCCAATTTTATTTCAGTTTGTGTTTTCTTTAGTCATTCTATTTCTACTTTCATGTTGAGAACTGTTTCCTTCATTTCATTCCACTGTTTGTGTTTTCACAGACTTCATTAATGGATTTATTCATAGCCTCTTTAGCAATTTGAATATGTTCAAGGACCTTATTTTGAATCCTTGTTTTGTCCTTCAGTTATTAGGGTATACCAGAGTAGTATTACTGGTTTCTGCTGGAGATATATTGTCCTGGCCGTTACTGTGTTTTTTATTCAGGTGTCTAGGCATCTAGGATTGGGATGATTGAGATGATTTTTGGTGTCGATATCTGGTCTTGTCTTTGTTGGGTGGATGTTTCATTCCTTGGTTTCTGTTGTGCTTTCTGGATCTTAGGAAACTGTGATGGTTATGGATTGCCTGGTAGAGGGTGCTCCTGCAGGTTGCTGAGTGGCAGACAGGAATAGAGGCAGGCTAGGAGAAAAGACTGTGAATGGCTCAAGGAAAGAGCTAAGGGACCCCCATCATACCTAGAGGTAAGGTTTTCAGGGAGTTGGAGGTGTGGGAAAAGCAGATCCTGCAAGTAGGTTGAAGTAAAGCAGTTAATTGTCTGGAGAGCCAGGGATGAAAGTCTAGGAGGACCCTGGGTCTGAACCAAGAGTTGGAGTCTCCAGTGGATGAAGTAAGAGGCTCTTGTAAGGAGGTTGTTATTGGGCTGAGCAGTTGTTATTGGAGACATTATGATGGAGGACAGGAAGAAAAGTGTGATTCACCTATCTGAGTCTGACAGGTGTGGCCACTGGGGATCCAGGGTACTAGTGTTTATAGGCGTAGGCAGCTGACACACAGGGATTGGAGGAGTGAAGAAGGCTGGTTCCACAACAAAGTTTGGAGTAGTTTTTAGGGAGTGAAGGTATAGAAGGAGGAGGGGGTCCCTGCAAGAGTCTGCTACAAGGCTGGGGAGACTAGAGTGATTGCAATGTCAGACAGGAAGGAGAATGGAGATCACTTATCTGAGCTCAGGCCAGTTGTGTTCACTGGGGATCCCAAGTAGAGTTTTTAGGTATAGGAGGCTGCCACAAAAGCCTTTTTTAAAAAAATAAAATAAAATAACACAGAGCAGGTTAATGTTATCTTATGTGCATAGGTGATCAGTGTGGGCTCAAGAAGTCTTTAATTAGTGTGTACCTAATTAAATTTGCACTTTCCTTTAAATACCCCATGCTTAAAAAAAAAATCAGGAAAGGAAAACCCAGTAAAACAACTGAAAGAAACAAACAAAAGAACCAGTGGTCATTTTCTCCTTTCTTCTTCCTTATTTTTCTTATTCTTCTTTCCTCATAAATAATTTGGAATAATAAAGAGTGTCCTGGCAGACTCTAGTAAGACAGTCCTGATAACTAGCTACATACTAGACTTGCAGCCCTGGGCATGGTAAGTACTACAGTAACTTCTAGTTTCCTCACAGTATAATTTAAGGTATCTCTCTGAAGAAACAGTGAGGAAAGTTTGGTAGGTTTTCTTTTCTTTGTTTTTCTTTTTGCCCTGGGTTCTTTCTCTGTTGCCCAGGCTGGCCTCAAAATCTTAAGCTCTAGTGACCCTCCTGCATTTGCCCCTCCTAGGACTACAATGAAATAGCACCACAACGTACCTAAAGGAAAAGGTCTCAGGAGCTAAGAAATGTGAAACCTGAAATGCCTAAGAGCCTGCTTAGAATTATTTCTACATTCTTTTTTAAATAATCTTTTAAAAAATCTCTTATATTTTCTTTTATTTCTGTCTTCTTAAATGTCACTCTGTGAAGCTTTGATGGCCAAACTTTGGTGAAGCTAACTCAGTATTCTTACCCGTATACACATTTCTCTTCTGTACCTTACACCATTCTAAATATCCATATGGTGTGCCATTGATAAATTACTCTGTTTTCTTTCTTTCTTCCTTTCTCTTCCCTTCCTTCTTCCTTCCCTGTCTTCCTTCATTCCTTTCTTTTTGTTTTCCAAGACAGGATTTCTCTATTGTAACTCTGGTTGTCCTAGAACTCACTCTGTAGACTAGGCTGGCCTTGAACTCACAGATATTTGACTGCCTCTGACTCCCAAGTGCTGGGATTAAAGGCGTGCACCACCACCACCATTTGGCCATTTTCTATACTGATAACCATTTAATTTGGACACTCAGGCTTAGTCACTTCCACATAATTAGACCAGTGTACATTAATCTGTTGTTACATAGGCCATTTAGAAAGCTTCTGAAGATTGACCCTTCTAACTGCAAGGAGGGATTTAATCATTGATCTTTTCTTTCCTTCTTAAAGTGTTACATTTTAGAAAACACATTTAAGAATATTATAATAAGTACAAAATAAATGTCTAAGAGCACATGAAAATTACCATAATAATGTAAACATTGATATAAAACATTGGATTTTTAGATCATTCATAGTAGTGTTGTTTTGTATTGGGGGAGTGTTCTAGATATACTAAAGAAAAAAATTTACAGAAGGAAGAGGGAAGTAAAGCATGAAGGTGGTGTGAAAGGAGTCACTGTATGTGGGCTGCAGGGTGTGCTTGATTAGTGCAGCATAAATTCCCTGAAATGTGAAGAATGGGGAAACATATTTTTCAAAAGGAAAATAGAAGACAGTTTTAGTTCTTGATTCTTTCCTGTTGGAGAGAATTTTAATATATTAGAGCCCCCATTGCTTGTTTTCTGCTAATACTTAGAGAATAATTTTACTTAAAAAATAGTTGTTTCTATGAAATAATAGTAAAAGTCTGCATTTGTATTTTTGTAAACAAAAAGATCTTATGGAGTTTGTACAAAGTTTGTTTTTAGCATGATTTTCCACTTTTAAAGATTGGAGATCATTTACATTTCTGTGCCTCCTTTGTGAGTCCATTTCATTCCTAGCCTCTCAGTGATACCTTTTATTCTACATGAGTAAATAGTGCAGGCCAGTTCTCTCAGTTGGCTTCTGGTAGCACTTTCCAATAGAAATACGGTGTAAGTCACGTACATTAATATTGAGTCAAAAGAACAATGCAGAATTTATTTCAATAATATATTTCAGCCTAAAATTCAAAATACTATAACATGTAGCCAATGCAAAACTGTTAATTAACTTTTATTTTTTATCCTAGTCTTCAACATATATTACATATTTTATATTTTTAGTACATGTCTGATCATAATAGCCACATTTTAAAATGATCTAGAATCACTGCATTTAGCGATTGTCCTGAGCAGCACAGATTTAGTACACTGGTTTATAATCACACAAAAAGAGTTTTCTGCCTATGGAGAGCAGCATGATTTTGTTTTCTTTGTATAACAGTGTTTCTGATGTATATTTTACCTAAGGGTGACCTGACACACAGTAGCAGCAATGTATAGTATGGAGGACTGAAATAGAAAGTGTAAAAATTGAGTTGAGGAATCATTATTGTGATGTAAATACCTTTAGAGGTCTAGGGATTTGTGTTAGTGGTAGAACTCTTACTTAACACTTTTTAAGGTCCTAGATTCCTGAGTACCACAAAATACTAGTAAGTTCTATATTTTGGTCTTAATTATTCGTTTAAATTTAGGAATTGAGTTTCAGAACTATTTACTATCTTCAGCTTTTGGTTTTGTAGTGGTCCTCCCGACTCTGCCACTAGAGCACTATCTTTACAGGCTCACTCACCATGCCTGGCCCTGTCTTCAACTTTAATCTTGAATTATTATGGCTAAATTTTGTGGGACAAATAACAAAGTTACAAAGTTTCATAGGCAATCATATCTAAGTACTAGCCTAAGCTCTTATTAAGCTGTTGTTGTCATTGACTCCCCTTCTCTGAAGCAGTCTTCTCATTTCTGAAGCCCTTCCTGTCAGTAGGCTCAGTCTAGTGGTTAAGTATAGTCTTTCTTAGTACTACTTAAATTCTAACATACCCTGAAGAAACAATTGACAGAGTTAGAGAGTAAAGGAGTTATAGCTGCCATTTTGGGTCATTGCTTTGCAATGGGGGTGGCATAAATAGATCTAAAAAAGGAAACACTGGAGGAGCATATTTTCTCAGAAATTGGAATCTAATTGATTATGTATTATTAAACTATAACCCATGCTAAAATAAATTGGGGTAAAATATTTACCTCTTTAAAGTTATTCTTGAGTTTATCTACTCTTGGGCTCTAGTTGAACCAGATGTACAGTACCAGATGTAACACCACTCTTGCCTTCAATGAACTTTTGTTTTAGAAAAATATCTAGTAATAAATCAGGTTCCAGCACATGAATATAAAAGGTGATCTTTGAATTCTTTGATACAGTACCACTTGACACAGAAGGGAGAGGAACAGGGAGCCTTACGATTTACTGAGGATGTGTGACTGCATCCTAGCAACAGTGTGGGACTTTGGCTGGGTTTGAAGAACAGGAATGACAAGAACAGATACTGTGGCTTTAAAAGATAATGTGATCAGTGTTGATATTTTTTATTACACTATAGGCAAGAGAGGACACAATTGACAGATTTTTTAAGTAATTATAAGAGACAGCAGAGACAAACTCAGTAGTGGGTTACAGAAGTGTGAGTAAATGTCAACAAAGAGGGATTTATTGTTACTGTAAGATGCAAAGAGAGAAAAAGCAGTACTAAATTTGACTTGGGCAAATATGTAGAGAACAGAGAAGAAAAAGCAACTTGGTTCAATATTTAGTTCTCCATCTTTAGCTGAAAATGAATTGTGAATTAAATTAAAATCCATCAAAGCATGTTTAGTTATGTTAGCTCTCATTGACTACTTACCATAGGTAATATACAGTTCACTAGATGAGAAAAGTGGGGATACATAAAACTGTTGTTAATATGTTAGAGTATAATAAGGCAAACAGCTGACCTGAGGCGTGCCCTTGCAATGACTTCATACTGTGTGGTTTTGAGTTGTATCTTAAAGATTCAAGGGAGTTTAACAGCCCTCCCAAATTTACGTCTCTAGCCTGTACATTTCTTCTTCTGTCTGACTCCCTCCTCAACACTTATTTTTCAACACATAAAGTGGATCATAAATCTAATATTCTCAACTAAATACATGGTTTTCATTCCTTTAAACCTCCTCCTCTCAAAACTATTTAATGCTAGCAGATGATTTTTCACTTGGGAGTATAAGCTGAAGCCCTTACAGCATAAGACTCTACTCACCCTGCCCTTGCCAATTCTCTTGTCCCTTTACCTTCTACTTTTTGTTTCTCCTTTGTTCACCCTGTTCTTAGCCAGGTAGAGTCTCATTACTCTTCAAGGGCTCTAGCTACTCCTCATTCTGGTGACTTGGTTTTGTTTTGTTTTGTTTTGTTTTGTTTTGTTTTGTTTTGTTTTGTTTTGTTTTTCTTCCTTTCACCTGAGATATTTTCTTCCAATATCCTCTGTACTACTCATTACTTGCTCTTTCAGGTCTTTGCTCAAAAGCCATCTTTTTGATAAAGCTTTCCCTTGTTAAAATTGCATTCTTCGCTTATTTTACTTTTACTTACTTCCTGATCTCATTTTTCTTCCTGCCACTCACCACTGACATCCATGTCTTGTACTTATTGGTATGTTTATTATGTTTTATCAAACTGGAACATTAACTCTAAGAAAGGATGAATTTGGAACTGTTTCATTCATTGGCTTGTCCCTAGAGCTTAGAGTAGTGCCTGGAACATATTAGGCATTCGATCAAATATTTATTAAATTAATGATTTGGGACAGTGAGATTAATCCACATGTCAAGGTGCTTGCCACCAAGCCTGATGACCAGAGTTCAATCCCTGGAACTCATGTGATAGGGGAGAACCCATTCTTGTAAGTTGTCCCCAGACTTCCACACATGTGCCATGACACACAGGTATACGTGCATACATTTGCATACCACATATGTGCACAAACACAAATGAACAAAAGTAAAAATCATTTCATGCTTTGATGAAATAAGGATTATTTTGGATGAAGGAAATGAATTGAGCTTGAAAGGAAAACATGTAGCATATTGGGAAAATTTGTGAGTTTAGGAAACATTGGAAAAGAGATTCTGAAAGGCAGTTTTAGTGGGAGTACCTTCAATAGAAGTCTAAAGATTGATTGACTTAGTTCTACAGGTCTATTCAGAATTTATTTTTTTAGTAAATAGTTAGACAGTGAGCATTTTTGACTTTATAATACAGGTGATTTCTGTCAGCAGCTCAGCTCTATGTAGCACAAAAACAACTGTAGAAAAGATGTGGTTAAGTGTGGCTGTTTCAGCAAAATATTACCAAAACGTGTTGGATTATATTTGGCCCATAAACTATAGTGTACCATCACCTGCTAAGATTCAGTGATGGTAATTTAATATTTTTTAAATTATTTTTTACATTGAACACTGTTTATTTGAGTGAAGGAGGGATTCAGGAGCCAGGAAGCACCCTGGAGCAAAGGAGGTTCAGAGAGTTCTAACCAGCAACGTGGACAGCAAATTTATTTGATTTTAATTTTAATATTTTATAATTACTTTTAATATATCTTCATTGAAATAGAATTGTATCACTTTCTCCCATTCCTTTCCTCCCTCTAGCCCCTTCCAGCAACCCTCTCTTGAAACCCTCCCATGTCCCTCTCCCACTCTCAAGTTGATATTTTCTTTTTCTTTGATTTATTATATTTCATACATATGTGCATGCACAAATATATGAATGTATGTGTGTATTTATGTTATGTATGTGTATACACACACAATCTGTTGAATCTGTTTGTGTAGTTGGTATATGTATGGCTTCAAAGCTGACATCTCTGCATTGGACAATCAATAAGGGGGCTTATCCTTGGGAGAGACTAATTCTCTTTCCTCAGTTTTTACTACTATAGTTCTTTGTTTAGGATTTGGAACTCTGAGAAAATTTCCCCATTCCATGTAAACATGTTCATCGATATTGCCATTTTTCTTGTCTTGTGTATGCAGCCATTTCTAGAAAAAAACTGTTTCATAGACGACTCCCTGATATTATGGCTCTTACAATCTTACCACCCCTCTTCTGTGATGTTCACTGAGACAAAGGTGCAGGATCTGTGATATAGATGTATTTGTTGGAATAGGCTCCCTGTGATCTGTTGATTTCTTCATTGTGTCCAATTGGAGTTTTCTGTGACAGTCTCCATTTGCCGTAAAAGACACTTCATTGGTAAGGGGTAGTAGCTACATTCGTCTGTGGATATAAGAATAAGATTTAGAATGTAGTGAGAATTATGTTGATCTAGCAAAGTGGTGGTAGTAGATTCTTTTCCAAAGTCCATGACTTCACTAGCTCCAAGAAGCTACCTAGGTTTCTACTACCATTCATTATTTCTCCAGATTTTTTTGAATAGGAGTAATTTACTATGAAAAAAATATCTTTGGCAGAGGTTTGGAAAGTAGATCTAAGGAGAAGATGAGAGCCATGGAGTGTAGGGGAAGTGTTTGTGGAGCCTAGAGCTAATTACAAAGAAAGCTAGTAAGAGCCTCAACCAGTTATAAAGCTAAGGGGATGAAGGTAAAGGAAGAAATGCAGGTCATACCCTAGGGTTTGGTATTTTGTTGATTGTGGGCACAATTAGACAGTCAGGTTTTCTAGGAAACTGGAAGAGCCTGGGAAAGATAGTTTGAATAGTAGGAGAGTGAAAGACTTCCTGTTAAGTAAGCAGGTATGTGCCTCAGTTGGAATGAGGCTAATATCTTATTGGAGGACTGAGAGTTTTGTCCATAACAGAACTTGGAATTAAATCTTATATGCAAACAGAAAGTTATAGAAAAACTTAGATAATGAAAATTTAACAAGTTTTATAATCAGATCTGATTCTGTTCTTTTTGTTACACACTTACATAAATCATCAGTCTATATAATGTTCTTGGATATTCCATTTTAAACTTTTTTATACTTAATTATATTGTTAGTGATTAATATAAAATTTGTTATGAAATTAGCAAAACAATAAAACATATTCCACACAAGCAAGTAAATACAATACAATTGAATTCCACATTACTAAAAATAAATAAATAAGTCCAATAATGTTACATTTAGACCTAAGTCTAAATGGTTTTAACCATATACATATCCAAAATTAGATGTTTGTAAAATACTTATGCAGTAGTTTTATTTTTGTCTTGTGAGATTTGTAAACCATGAAACCTTTGGCTTACCTTCCACTGCCGCTGTGAGTTCCAGGACTCACTCAGTTGCCTATGAGGCTATCTCCCCAGCCTCCATGTTTTCTTTGCTAGCAGTTGTGATTTACTATTTGTCTATATTATTAATGCCTACTATCTTTTCCTAACTTACAATTTCCTGAAGACAGCCATATAGAACAATAAAGACCCAATGGAAATATATAGTCCAAATATGGAAGTGAAAACCGTGTTGAAAGCAAGAGTGAACTATTAGCTATTGGGGTTATTTATGTTAAGCCCAACATGACATGCTAAGTCATTGCTAAAAAATAATAAATTTCTTAATGTGATGATGATTTAGTAAGAACTATTAATTCTCAGATAGTTTTGTGAGTATACTTTCTTTTACAAGTAAAGTTTGTTCAGTGTTAGAATTACATTGAAGGCTTTTTACACATGGGCAAAGTTCAGTGAATGCACTCTTGTATTTAAAAATTAGGTGCATCTGTAATTTGAAAGTTTTAAAATCAAGGGTCATATTAATGATAATATTTATACATAGAATTCTGTGTTATAGGAACGTCATACAAATCATACAAATGTGTTTAGAAGTGACAAGTGAGGTAAATAGGGTCACAGAAATTAAATTATTTAAGAGCATGTGACAAGACTCAAACCCAATTATTCTTTCCTATATCGTATTGAAATGGATTATCTATTGCCTATTTGTTTGTAGCCCATGATTTTTTTTTTGTTTTAATGTTTTTGAAATCATAGTTTTTACAGTACTTACTAGGTCCATCTAGAATGGTTATAGATTATTTTTTCTACTTCAACTTTAAGAATTATTGTTTTTATTTTGCTGAAGAAAACAGTGTATATAATATATAAAGATAATGTTTTATCTACTAAATAAGAAGAATTAAGTTTAAACATCACTTTGAAAACTTTCACTTAAATTGAGTTATAAATATAATATAATACACTTTAGTCAAGTATACAATACTTTTTACTTGTGGGCTAACAAAATAAACTTGTAAAATAATATGTATCAGAATATGAATGTTATTTTCTCATCTCCTAGTGTTCATCAGCTTTTTTCCTTAAAGTAAGCTTTAGGTTTTCACATCATAAAGGGTATCATTTTGTCCAGTGGTGAAGAGCTAAAATTTTGCTTTTCTATCTCTTTATCTTTAGTGTCCTATTCTTTAACTATAGTGTTACATTGGAATTGTCAAGGTTTCTTACTAGAATGAAAGGAAAGTCCATATACACTTGTATTCTGAAGCAGCATCTTTGCTTTGGCTTTTTTATTTCTATTATTATCTCATTTCTTTAGATTAATGCATTGGCGATTGATTTGTTTGCCCAGATGGAGGGGAGTGATGGTTTTAGTTCAGTGGAGAGAATCGGTGACTAATGAAGGGAGAGTCACACAGCCTGGCTAAACAGGCCGTTCCTATCAGTGGAGATTGTCCCTTCATGAAGAAAACTAAAGCATATGTGTGGTCACAACCAATCCTTGTCATTATGCCATGAAAGCCTTGGGATTTGTGATCAAAGCAGTGAGCTTATCCCGAATTGTGGTATAACCTCTGTTTGAACCTATCACATTTTTATTTTAGGAGATGATACACTGAAGTCTGACCATATCACCTACCTCTAAAACCTATCTGCCTAATTAACTGATAGAAATTAAAATTATTGTCAGCAAACTAAAAATGTGGATTGCAAATATCTGTCTTCTGTCAGTGTTGTTTGCTTGTCATTTCCCACTGATGTTTTAAAGAATTGCTGAACATGTGTTTTTTATCCAGAGCTGAGTGTTCTGTTCAGATGAATATAAAACATACTTTACTTTGTAAGTGTGCATTTAAAGTATTAGAAAGACATAATCTTTGACTCTGTTACTAAATTTCATCTGTCAAAGAAGATAATTTTGACTAGGAATATTCGGTATTATTTCACAGCATGATTCTTAGGGAAATGCTGTTTTCAAAAGAGAACTCTGCTGAGATGCCTGAGAGCCATCATCATCCATAATAATGCTTTGGCTCTACAGATATGTGCCTTTTTGGTTTTAGATTGGTGTGTTGATTAAGTTCATGCTTGTTTCATATTAAGAGGAGATTCAGCTTTCATCAAATTACAGTGTTTCCTTATTTTGAGATTGCAGTATGTTTTAACTATATATGCTCCCATCTTAGTAATTTAATTGTACTTTTTGATTATGTCCTTCACATATGTAAAATCATACATAAAATATCTCTTCATTGATAATTTCTTAGGAATATTTGTTGTATTTAAATTGTATTATTTTTAAATGACCCTGATAGAGCAATTTTTTTCCTTGTTTTCATGGAAAAGGGATTGCTAAGGCTTTTGAATTGAGCATTTGGAATTTTTCATACTATACTAATTCTTTCTACTTTATTTTCAACTCTTTTTGTAAAGCAATTGAATTTTTTTCCCATTGATCATTAAAAATAAATGACATATACATGTCAATCTTGGTACCTCTTATTTAAGATACTTCCCTTTTCAGGAATGCCCTTGCCTTTCCCCTCTGCTCTTTTTCTAAGTTAAAATACCAGTTTTCTTTATTTTTGTGTAGTATGTAGAGGAATAAGCCTGTGTGATAGATAGTATGGGTCTATATGAAGGAATCACATTCAGAGACCTGTGGTGGAGATGATATGTAGAAAGAATATTAATACATACCTCTAATCCCAGTATTCAGAAGGCAGTGGTCGTGTATGCCTTTTATCCCAGCACTTGTGAGACAGGAAGCAGAGTTTTTAGACAGGAAGCAGAGCTCAGAAGGAGTCGGTATCAAACAGAAAGTGACATCTGAGATTAGTCAGAGTAAAGAACAGGCAAAGTGACAAATCAGGGGAAGGGTCAGCAGAGTGAGTCAGAGTGAAGACATGCCCAACTCTCATGATACAAAAGCAGGCTCTCAGCTCAGAGTGGGGCTAAGACACAGGGGCAATTAGTAACAGAGGCAGTATGAAGAAGACAGAGGCAGTCTGAGGATGAGACAGAGGTAGTAGGAAGTTAAGAGACATGGGGAATAAGACACAGAGGCATTATGAGGCAAATAGTCTGAAGCAATCTATGGAGTCTGAGGCAGAGACACAGAGGCAGCTCAGAAAAAGTCAGTATTAGACTAGAAAAGGGAGTCAGTTTGAAGCCGAGCAGAGCAGTTCAGAGAAGTTGCAGGAATCAGCTAGTCAGAAGAGTTCAGTCAGAAACAGCTGGCTCAGAAGGTCATTTTGAACCAGCACCTTAGAGAAGAGTTTGAGCCAGAACAGCAAGTGAGTTAGATCAGTGAATTAGAAGATTCAATTGAGTTTAGTACAACTCATTCTGAGTTCAGAAGGAGCTAGTCAGAGTGGCTCAGTCAGCAGTAAGTCTTTTTATTGTTTGCTACTAACTATGCCAGGCCACATGGTCCAGAAGCTCCCAGAGATTGTCCTGTCTCCACCTCCATTTCTGTGTAGGAACAATGGGATTATAGGCACTCCCTATAGCATCAGTATCATGGGGGCCTGGGGCACCTAGCTCAGATCCTCTTATTTGCACTGCAAGCACTTTACCTACGAGGCATCTCCCTAATCCTCAATACCATTTCTCTTTCAGTTATTCATTTAACAGATTTTTTTACTCAATGCCCAATATGTTGTACACCATATATGGGCTTAAGTGTATAGCCAAGACAAAATACTAAGGGTCCACCTTTTCCCAGTGTCTTCATTTTTAGAGAAAAATACAAACAGTTAGTTATAAACAGGCTTCAGAACTCTGTGCTTAGAAACTGCTGCAATGAGTTCTTTTACCTACAACCTTCTGTAACAACCCTAACTTTTAAGCTTTATTTTCTCCTGTGAATTCTGGATGCTGTTTGTTTCTACAATCAGTTTTGTCTTAATAAATGAATCTTTTCTTGTACTTTTCAAAGATTCCTCACTTTGATTTGTATTTTATATGGACAGGAAACAGTCTGATCTCTCTATTCAAACTTTAACACAGTTATCTGTAAAGATTAAGAGCTAAATAATTGTTTTTGGAATTATGTGTTGAATCATCTTTTTAATCTACCCAAAGCTTAAATAATCAACCAAAAAGAACTTATTCACCTATAATCTGAATATTTGAGAAGTAAAATCATAAAGTCATGAGAGTAGCCATAAGTTCAGGGGCAGCCTGGCCTACATAGTAAATTCAGGATGCCTGAGTTACAGTAGGAAACTTTGTCTCAAAAAAAGTGTGAAAAGTAAAAATAAAAGGAACTTACTGTTGTAGAAATTTATTTTTGGTTGTGTTTAAATTTTGTGAAGTGTTGGTTGAGGGTCTGCCCAGGTCTGGGCGTTTTATATTGTCTGCAAGTGTTATATTTATGTGGGGGTTGTTTAATTATTTGTGATCTGCACATGGTATCAGTAGAACACCTAAGGAGTTCTGAATCAATAAAAACACCTGAGCTCAGACACTTGGGATTCCACTGTCCAGTCTGGTGCTGGTCAGGATGGTGGTTCCCTCTTGCTAAGGTTTGCATCTATGAAAATGCTTCCTTGTCTTCTTTGCTGAGCCTCCCCAGCACAACATTCAACTACAAATGGCACATGCAACGTGGGGCAGGACATCACATGAGCTAATTCAACATGAAGACAAGAAGAGAAAGAACCTCCAGACCTCACAGAGTCTGGTAAAGTATGCTCAGGGAAGCTACCAGAGGATAGAGATTAAGGTATAAATGGAAGGCTCCTGAAGGAAGAGGAGAGAAAGGAAATAAGCCTCTTTGAAGAGAAAAGGTTGTGAAATTAATAAATAAATAAGAAAGAAAGCCCTGAAGTGAGAGCCACAGAATGGAGGCCCTTAGAGGTAAAGAATTAAGCTGGGAGCAGGAAAAAGCAATATTCTTACTGCTTTTCCTGATCTTGGAGCCAAAGCTCCCTCCTGCTGCTTATGTTAATGAGTTTTTTGATAGCTGCAGTGTATGTGTGGGAAGCTCAAGATGCTGTGTTTGAGGTCTATGAAGAAGGATATATGTTTCCCCATAGCAGTGGTGAGAGAGAACACCAAATTGCCAGAATGTTTCAACCAGAAATTCTTCCCACTGGCCCAGGATTCCCTGCTGTTATGGAAGCCCAGCTTGGAGCCAAAAAGCTGCTCCGTTAAACTGACTAGTTTTTTGTTTGTTTGTTTCTGTAAACCTGACCAAGAGAAAGACAAGCAATCCAGATACTGGTGATGGTGATGAGAACTCCATCCCATGAGGGAACCTGTCAAGGTGACCAGTTATTTTTCCTGCAAACCACACTCTATCTTAAAACCTAGAAACTGTTTCCTCAGAATCAGCACACAGAAGCTGTCTTCTAGAACTGGCCGAGGTTGTATCTCATGCTGGTAGCCAAACTTGTTGCTGTAAGAATCACCCAGGTACACTGGTTTTGAAGGCACTTTTGAGAGGAGCTGAGGTCTGACACTGTGAGAGGTCAGGAGAGGACATTGGTAAAAGTGCAGCCTCAATGGCAGTTGAAGGCCCAGATTGAAGCGGTTATGTAAAGAAATTGAACCTTGGCACAGTGACAAGAGCCCAGGAGAGGCTATTGATGAAAGTGCAGCCCAGTTGCAGCAGGGGACCCCAGCATTTTAAAGATGCCAGTACCATGGGATGACCACCAAGAACAGCAGCAGCAGTAGACTGAAGCCAGCTGGAGCTTGGAGGACAAGCTGTGTGTATGTACTTCAGAGGGCAGAGCCAGGTCCTTTGGAGGAGCCCAGAAGATTGTGAGTGAATTCCAGATAATTGGACATTGAACTTTTTCTTTTGTCCAAAGACATTGTGAATAGCTTGATAGATGTCTGGTTTCATTTGGTCCTGTGAGTTAGTTACTCTCATGATTGTTCTTCTTGCAAATAGTTTCGCTGGTATAGTGTTAAATTGTGTTGTAGAGATAAAGCAATTCTTTTTTTGATTGGCTTTTACAAAAAGGGGAATTGTTGTAGAAGTTTATTTTTAGTTGTGTTTAAAATATTGTTTTGTGGACTGTTGAGTAAGGTTCTGACTAGGTCTCAGTGTTTTGTATTGTCTGCAGGTGTTGGATTTATGTGGGGGTTCTTTAATTGGTTATGATCTGCACATGGTATCAGTAGAGCACCTAAGGAATTCTAAATGAATAAAAATACCTGAGCTCAGACTGTTGGGGTTCCATTGTCCAGTCTGGCGCTGGCCAGAATGGTGTTTCCTTCTACAGGGTTTTCATCTATGAAAAAAACGTCCTTGTCTTCCTTGCTGAGCCACCCCAGCAGCGGCATTCAACTACAACTTACTTGTTTTTTGTTTTGTTTTGTTTTTTTCATATTAAAAGGTAACATTTGCAGTCTATTTCTACCTCTGCCTATACTGAATTCTTCCTACCATTTTGTGTCCCAGAAATGTACTATCAGTTAATATATTAATAACTCATTATTAAAATCAACATAAAATCATAATGACCAACTCAAACATGCATGAACCATCTCCATTCAAATCTAATCTTTATTCATATCAGGGTGGTAGAAAATTCATCCATAATCATTAAATCATTAGAGTGATAGGGCCTTTTGTTTGTTTCTTTCTTTTTTTTTTTTTTTTTTTTTTTTTGGTTTTTCAGGACAGGGTTTCTCTGTTGTAACTCTGGCTGTCCTGGAACTCACTCTGTAGACCAGGCTGGACTCAAACTCACAGAGATCCACCTGCCTTTGCCTCCTGAATGCTGGGATTAAAGGTGTGCACCACCACTGCCTGACTGGCCTTCTGTTTCTTAAGGCTTAAATGAGAATCCAGGTTTAGGGAATGCCTAGAAAATGGCCTTTTCTGCCTTCCATCTACTCAGCTAAAAACATCCTGTTCTTAGAGTAAGAACTAAGATGTGTGGTCTTTTGGAGGCAGGCATCTTTGCCTCTTATACCTTGCTTATGTTTGCAGATACTTGCAGATGTCAAGCCTTTGTTGACTGGTGACAACTTTCCCCAGAAAAAAACTGTGTCTTGGGCCACCAGCCTCAGTGGGAAGAGTGTCCTCTAATGGATACTTGCTGGAGTAGGAGATGGAATCCAGTCTCTCTTCACTCTGCCTACAAGCCTGGAGCTTCCCTTTTCTTTTCATACAAAAGCACCCTGCTTACCCTCACCATATACCCTCTTGCTTCTGCCCTATCTTGCCATTCCTTCTTCCCTACAGGCTGAATAAAGCTGGCCATAGGTTTAACACATGTTTCCAGGCTGCTAGAAAGATGACTCAGCAGTTAAGAGCACTGGCTGCTCTTCCAGAGGTCCTGGGTTCAACTTACAGCAACCACATGGTGGCTTACAACCATCTGTAATGGGATCTGATGCCCTTTTTTGGCATACAGGTGTACATGCAGACAGAACATTTATACATTAAATAAATAAAACATTAAAAAAGAAAAAGAAAAGAAATGTGTTTCATTAATGTTTGAGAAAATCATTTATCTATCTCTTTATCTTCTGTTTGTTGTCAGTCTGGTTGGGGGGGCATCTGACTCAGGTCCTCAGGCTTAGGAGATGAGAACTCTTACAGCTCAGCCATCTTGGGTAGTTTTGTTTGTTTGTTTAAAGACAAAGAGTTTTACTATATGGCCTAGACTGGCCTCCAGCTTACTGTGTAGTACAGTCTAGCCTTAATCTCTGGTGACCTGCCTTTCTTCCTTCAGTTTTCTGAGTGCTAGAGTTACAGGCACCTGCCACCATGCCTGCCTTACTTTGTTCATTCATTTGTAAAATGGAGCCTGTAGCTTACCTCATAAAGCTGTTAAGAAGATGAAATATGGTGAAATTTATTAGAAATCTAAGTTCTTTATTCAAACCATGTAATAAATGTTAGCTTATAGAAATATATTATTACACTTTCCTACATAAAATAACATGTACTTGTCTTTCTTTTGCCAATTAGAGATTAGAGTTACAGGCATGGTTTCCAAAGATGATGCTCTTATAATTTTATGTGTGAGCGCTATCTAATTTAGTTAGACTTTTAACAAGGTTCTTCTTTTTAAAAAAATGTTCACTTAAAAGTCTTTCAAATCTAATGATTTTGTGGTTGTGGGGCATTTGAAGAACAAGCTCATTCTACCCTGCTTAGTTAGTTATCATGACTGTAAACAAAAGATGTTCAATTCAAAGTCAATCAGCATTCCATGTGGACTATGAAAGTGATAATAGCTTAATTCCTGATGGATCTTTGTCCTCTGCTCTGGCAAGTTCATACTGACCTTGTCCAAAATCTAATGACCTCTCTATTTCACTACTGTTTAGAAATCCAGGGTGTGATAGCTGGCCCTGAGGGGCTTTCTGAAAGACCACTGAGGCAGTGACTCATGTCAAGACTGGATTTCAGTCTGTTCTACAGGGCCTCTGAAAAAGTTACATATGGGCTTCCTGGCCACAAAGGCCTACCCCACTGCATTTGTCTCCTTTTTAAATATTGGTATTACAGACATTATATTTAATTTAATCAGTTACTTATGCAGGTTGTTTTTTAGACTAATGATAAATTTCGATCTTTTAGTAGAGTGAGTATCTTAAAAAGCTTTTTATGTTTTGATGTGAAAATCACTGTTAATTTATAGATAAAATCCAAATAATTATTTTCCTGGTTGGTAAAGAGATCAAAGTAATAACATTTTAACCCTTATTGTATAAAGATTGTTTTCTGCTATAAATTCCATATATTTCACTGTAAAAATCTGTCTTGGACTGTTAATGTTATAGCATGTAATTTCTGTTTATATCTTAGGTCCTTAGTTATTACTTGCTTATTTAAATTTGAGTTTCTAAGGTTTTGAGATGTGTCCTAAAGGAAAGCCTCTCGGGTATATTTATTGAGTAAGATGCTATGTACATTTTCCTGGTCATGGTTTTCTCTCTTAACAGAAAGTTGGTGATAGCACAAAGAGAAAAAAATTCCCAACATATTTTTGTTGTTGTTCTTTGTAATAGGAAATAATCAGACCATGTCACATATATCTAGTACATATCCTATGTTTTATAACATTTCTTTCATTTTTATATAGGAGTTGATTCCTGAATTTTATTATCTCCCTGAGATGTTTGTCAACTTCAATAATTATAACCTTGGAGTGATGGATGATGGAACAGTGGTGTCTGATGTTGAACTTCCTCCTTGGGCCAAAACCTCAGAAGAATTTGTTCGCATAAACAGATTGGTAAGATAGTAATCATCTGCTCTGTCATGTGTTGATGTAAAACATTAACCCTTGCTTTTCTGTACAATGCTGTAGCTGATAGGAATTTCTGAAAATACACAGTACTTCACTAACTGCCATATATCCCATAAAATTGTATTGAATTAAAAGAATAATGGTTTGTTCCATGCAGAATTTAAGTTGCTTTTATATATTCTTGATAATTTAATATTATAAGTAAATGCTATTAGAAAACCTGGAATAATTTGCATTTTCAAGCGTGTGTCTTGATCAGGACAAATCATTTTGTGTTTCAGACTAGATCATAGCACATTTTAGTTAACAAACATTTTCAGGCTTTTAAATACTGAAAATACTTCTTCATCTCAATCTTTTTAAAACTTCAAGGCAAAAAAAAAAAAAGTAACTGTACTTTCTCACAAAACATGTAATTAGAGAATAAGATACTAACACACTGATTTTAAGCATAGTAAGTACTACATTTTTAAGTTTTCATACTCAAAATATGGTGTTTTTATTTTCGAAAATTACTATACTTGTTTTCCAGGTAAAATTCCTTACTTTTTCATACCAATAACTGTA
Organism: Cricetomys ansorgei; assembly: GCA_026225945.1. Lineage (NCBI taxonomy): Eukaryota > Metazoa > Chordata > Mammalia > Rodentia > Nesomyidae > Cricetomys > Cricetomys ansorgei. The sequence goes on along the minus strand of JAMJFZ010000056.1, from coordinate 8,302,003 downwards.
TTTTAACTTTATCTTCCAGATCTTGATTATAATCCCATTCTTACTGACATGTCACATTTTGTACATAGTAAATGCACTGCAGGACAGTGGAAAGATAGACTTGAGAGTTAAACCAGACTTCCTAATCATGAATCAGCCACTTTGTCCGTTACGGGATCCTAGGCAACAGTTTAGTACTCCTGAACCCTAGTTTGTTTCATTTATAATTTTAAAATTTTGCGTATAAAATTCCAATTTTGTATTTGATATACCTCTGTTCAGAAAATAGTTGTTAGTAGCCATATGTATATATTTAGTTCCTATAGTATCATTCGTGATACATAAAGCACTTTATTTGTATCCCAAGCTTTGACTAGTGTGATAGTCAAAGACAAAGGCTACTTTGACTAGTGTGAGAGTCCAAGGCAAACATCAGCTGTGAAAGAAGCTGAAGAAAATGCCGACCTTTAAGTGTGGCTGCACCTGTGGTTGTGTCGCTCTTCTCAGGGCATACAGAAGTCATTGCGTCTGTACTGTGACTCCTCTTTATCTTATGTTCGTTCTTTTAGATTAGATTCGTTGTGCTACAATTTACATCGTATAAGAGTCAACATTTTTAAGTACCCTTTAGTGAGTTTCAGTAAATGTAGATAGTATAATCTCACTGTGATCCAGTTTCAGAATGTTCCTACAACTTCAGAAAGTTTTGGGGGGCCACTCTATATTTAGCCTGTAACCCCACTCTTGTCTCTAGACTGCCATACTCTGTATGTATGAATGTACATATCTCTGTAGTTTTGCTTTTATAGAAATTTAAATTAATGCCATCATACAGTAGTTGTCATCTTGTGTCTGGCGTCTGTCACTTGCATGATGGTTTTGAGATCCATCCATGTTCCTGAATAAAACAGTAATTAATTTCTTTGTATTGCTGATGAATATTGTTAGCTGCTTTATAGATAAGCCATATATTAGTTATTTTAGCAATTAATGGACATCAGTTTTTTTTTCTGTTTGAGGCTATTATGAATATTTGTGTACATGGCTTAGCATGAACAACTTTTTGCTTTGTTTGAGAAGATTTCTGGGTATGGAATTATTGCTGAGAATATGTTACCTATTTGTTCTTGTTTGTATTCCTACCAGTGTTTGAACTTTGAATTTTTCTGTGTTCTTCACAAGACTTGGTATTGTCAATATTGTGCTTGTAAAATATTCTAGTAAGTAGCTGTTGTAATTTACATTTCCCTTACGACTAATAGTGTCTCTCACAGAATCCAAAATATGTTTTGAAAATATTTTAACTATTTTCTTGAATGTCTTTATAATGGTTCCTCTTGAACTGAAAATAAAGTGGCAAGAGGAATTAAGTTCAGTTGAAGACTCTTGCCTAGCATGCCTGATGCCTGGCTTACACCCCCAGCATGACAAAAGAAAAAAAGTTTTAAGTAAATACTAAATGCATATAACACGTGAAAAGTAAAAAGTATCCCCCTATTCTTGGGGATATATTCTTAGAAAAAATTACTTTATAATTATTTCATTATTGAACCATTTCAGAAACACTATTAAAATTTTTAAGTTTCAGGGTAGGGATAAAATACTAATAAAATACTTGTTTAGCAAACAACTAACCCTCAGTTGATACCTACACAATCTCCCCTCAAACATACTCAAATGAAAATTTAGGTTTCAAGGAAACTAGCTCTTTACTAATCATCGCTGTAATTATGTTATTAACAGTGAAAAGACCTTTGTTAATGTATTTACTTAATTTTAAAGTTCTAAAAGACATATTTGATTAAGGTATATTTCATAATTTTGTCAGTATTTAAGGAATTTAACTGTACAGTGAAGCACACTCTTCCTAACGCAGCATTGCCGTCTTCGCCTGCACTTTCCACGTGGGAAGATTTGGGTCTATTTGGGAGAGGTTTCTTTTTCTTTTCTTTTTTTGAGATAGGGTGTCATGTGTCCCTGACTGGGCTATGAGGCCAAGGAAGACCTTGAACTTCTGTTCCTCCTGTCTCTGTCTTCTGAGTATTAAGATTAGACTCGTACACCACCAGGCTTGGTTACGAAGGGCAGGATTGAATGTCTGCCTTCAGTCATCCCAGGCACTCTACCAGCTGAGCTACATCTAGGCCCATGGGAAATATTTTCTAAGGACATGAAGAAAAATAAATTTTGTAAATTTCTTTCTTAGCAAATTATCTTCCAGTAGGATTTGAATTTTGGCTGCCCAAGCTTCAAATTCAGAAATGAAGATGAAATAATGTACAAAATAATATTTTGTTCTATTAGATACACGTTTACTATAACTCAGTAAGTTTACTTAACAATTTCCTAAATGATTCTTACCCTTATGAATTTGATACAAATCTTCACACTTAATGTTGCAAATTAGGTTATATTCTCAAACAAAGCCAAATAAAAACTCACTGAAAATCAAATGCAAATATTGTGTAAAGATGAATATCTATCTCTTAATATAATTCATAATTGCAAAATATATTTGTTTTTATTCATGTATCTTTATGAAAGAATTTAATACCTTGTTCATTTTTAAAACAATCTGTGTGTATTCATGGTGAACAAAGCTTTCTGCAATGACTACATGTTGATGTACTTTATAATTTCTTTTAACTTTCTATCTGACTGAATTGTTAGCGATATTTACGCAGCTGTTAACATGTTATCACATAAGGTTTTATCCCGTCCTCTTTCGGTTTACCTCTTCAAGTCCAGATTTTATGCAATGATTTTAGCTCATGAAATGCATACTACTTTGATCTGTGACCTTTTTGTGGTGCTAATCGGGTTCCTGATATCATTATACCTTACTCATTAATCATATTTCCTGCAACCCGTCAGGCAGCCAGACAGCACAAGTCCCTGTTTCCAGCCCTCTGTTGGCAGGTTTCTGCTTTTCCAGATTATTACAGACGATACTTTGGCTTCTCATAGCCAGAGCCATATCAAGCTGTGTATTACAATTAAAGTCAGATGGTCCTCAGGTTGAACAGGGATATAGTGTTGCAGCTGTCTCTCTTCTGGAACAAGCCAGCACTAAGAACAGATGATCTATAGGGCAGTGGACAATAAAAGATTGTGCAGCACTCGGTTGGTAGCTGAGGATCACAGAATTAATTAACTGACCTACTTAATTTAAAGATGCCTAGCATTTCAAATATTTGGTTGCTCAAATAGTAATTCAGGGGAATGGATATTTTTAGTATCATACAATTTTGTTGGTGGACTAGTAATGTTATATATGCTACTTGTATCACCTGGCTGTAACTGCCTTCTTAGCTAACATTTTCCTCAGTGCTTTGTGTAGGTAGGTAATGAATACTTAAATGTGGGATTGGTAGACTGGCTAAGTGATGCCCTATGTACAGAAGACAATGTTTTCCGTATTTTAGGAAGAAAAGCCACCGAAATTTAATCTTTTAGATAAATTATATCTTCTTTGTTGTAAACATGGTAAAATCAAGACAATTTCGATTATGTCTATGAGATTGATCTGTTTTACCTGTATTGGAAAGAATAAATTTTCCAAATACTGCTTAGAAATATAAATGTGAAACAGACTTTTATACTTGCAAATAATATAAAAATGTATGGATTTGGAATGCTCAGCATTCATCAGTAGTGGACCCATTACATTGCCTCTCATCTTGTCGAGTCTTAGTTGAATAAGAGACAAAAACCATGCATACTCAGAGCACTGATGAAAAGACTGTTTCCTCCAAGTTTTCTGCATGGATTGTTTTGTTTAGTATCTAGATATAGGCTACATTTGCACTGCAGTAACAGCAGTCAGTGCAGTTAGCATGGATTTGTTTGGGTTCCTATCTGTGGAAAGCAGTATTGAACTGCACCAGTATGCCAGAAGTATCCCAGTCTCTTTGGAGGTTTCTTCCTCTTTGATAGCTTAGCCCTTTGAGTGTTTCCAGGTCTCCAGGTAGCAGGAGCATAACACAGGCCACACTGTGCTGACTCGGTGTCTTAAGGTTGCCAGTCAGAATCACATTTGTGTATCTTCCATAGCTTTTGTTTTCTCACAGTTATGTGGCAATCAATTATTTGAGAAGTTAAATAAAATAAATGTTTTACTACTTCTCCAATATCATCCAAGGATGTACAGGCAACTTGAAAGGGTTTTATTTTTTTCATAGCTCTCTTTGACAGAAAATAGAAATTATAGATTTTGTTTCTCCAGTACTCTTGTAGGGTTTTTCTTTCCCTATTTATTGCTACAATTTAAATCCATTTAACTTAAACCAGCAGAGATCTTATATTTCTGAGTAAGTTAGATCAATCGTTGAGAACTTCTCTCTTTGAACAGGAAATGTGCAGTTTGCAGGTGTTGCTGGAAGTGTTGAGAATAAGAATCACATTGTCCTGATGAAAACTACAAGGAAATAGCATTTTGAAAACCTGCCTCATGTGGATAGTATTCTTTTCTTTTCATTCTTTTCGTCTATTTTTTACAATTGAAACACCAGGAGTGAACATATTTTTCTCATATTGTTCCTTTTCTAGTTACCTTTTCATTTACCACATTGATAATTACAGGGACAAGAATATAAACAGCCATGAGGCTGTAGTTTGTAAAAATAATTTTCAGCTACTGTTCCTCCATCTTATACAACAGGAGCACATGTAGATGAAGTTGGAAAAAATAATTTAAATTACTATGGGTTGGTTTGAGTCTTATTATGTAATTGCTGTGGAAAGTTCAGTTTTTTTTAAATGACTACGAAAATAAGCAAAAGAGATGTGTCATGTGATAGATTGGGACTGTCATATAATTTACTGTAAAACGTTTAGTTAATCAAGGTCATACTCTGGTTCTAGCAAGATGCTCAGTAGATAAAAGTACTTGACATGAGGCCTATCAGTCTGAGATCTGGAACCCTGAAACCTATGATGAAAGGAAAGGGCGACACTCAAAAGCTGTTCTCCAACCTCTACAAGAGTGTTGGAGCATGCATGTGTCTACAAACACACACCAATAATACATTTTTTAAAGTAGACGTACCATGTTATACTTTATTCTTTCCAAATTTATTCACAATCTTGAAAAGTCAATTCAAGCAACAAAAGATTAAAGTTTTTTGGGGGGGCAGGGGAGGATTACTGGTATTGAGGTGCTAGCTCTGTTTCTTGTGCATGCTTTGGGGGAGGAGAAGGAGAAGAAGCAGAGGAGAGGATAAGAGAGGAGAGTGTAATAAATGAGGTCTATTTAGCCTTCACAATCCTCTACCTCTGACCCCTATGGTGCTAGGTTTATGGGCTTGCACCCTCATGACTGGTCTGCTTTTATTTCAGTAGATCAGGACAAACTGATTCTGAAAAGCAAAGCACAATGTGCCTCAAATCCTCTAGTGTAAGAGCACATTTCAGAGAAGGTTGATCAATTAGATATCCATTTATTTTTAAAAATAAAAGTATAGTAATAAAAGCAAAATAGGAAAAATAGACTGAGTAGAAGAGATGAACCAAATGCCTAGAAACAGATCAGGACATAAAGAACATCTGTCTATTTAGAGCAGTATTTCAGATCTGTGGAGGAAAAGAAGGACTTGAGAGTTTATGGGGCCAAGATAGTTCAGAAGGTCTTGTGATACTGGAGACTGGAAGACCCAAATCAAAGGCTGTTACAGGTGTTTCCTTTTGAAGGTTGTGAGGGAGTTTTCTATCCAGACATCTCTTGATTTTCTACATGACTGTGTTCTCTGTGCATCTCCTCATGTACATGTCTTTATGTACATGTCTCTGCATCAGAACTTCCCTTACATAAGCATAACCTCAGCTCCAAGGTCCACATTACTGCAGTAGGACGAATCTTCAGTAACTACCCTGTTTTCTCCTAAAGCCATCTTGTAAGGTGCTATGAGGTTTAGACTTTAGCATATGAATTTTGAGAAGACCCAGTTCAACCTGTAAGAGATAGCTGAACAGAAGTAAGCTACAAACAAAAGTAAAATGATATTATAGTTTTAAATATTGAGTTGAATCTATAAACTTAGACGATAATGCAGAACTTTGTGGTCCTGAAAGAGCAAAGGATTTTTCAAGATGCAAAAATTAAGATGTAGATATTACATGAGTAACATGTTCCTTCTCCACTTAGTGAAACACTTTATGAGAATTCACAGGATTTCTTCTTTAAATATTTGGTGGAAACCACTGCAGTTGTATCTGAGTGTGAACTTACTAGAATTCTCTAAGTGTCAGTTTCTTTCATTACTCTAAGTTTTTTTCAAATTTTCTGTTTTTCATGAATTGTTTTTAGTAGTCTGTATCTCCTGTATCACATTTGGCTATGTGGTCTGAATTGTCTAATTTATAGGTACAACATTTTTATAATACTTTTTCTTGTTGTGCTATCTCTAAGGTTCATATGATAGCACCTTAGTCCTGCTCTTTGGTAACTTGCGCCATCATTTTTCTTAATCACATATGCTAACATTTATTGATTTGTTAAACTTCTCAAAGCCTCACTTTCTATTCCACTGATTTTTCTCTGTTATGCTTCTGTTTTCTCTTCCACTGAGTTTTTAACTCTAGTGTTGGTTTTTATTTTCTTCTTCTTCTTGATTGCTTTAAATTTAGTTTAACTCTGCTACTTTCTTAAACTGGAAAACTCAGCAGGTGGTTTTGTCCTTTTCCAATATCAACTTTTATAGCTACTAATTTCCCTTTATATATAGTTTCAGCAATAGCTCATAAGTATGGATATTGTATCCATGGTGTGACTCATCTCAGAACACTTTCTGATATTTGTGAAAGCTTTTTTCTTTGTTTTGGGACAAATATGTTGCTTAATTTTCAAATATTTTTTGACTTTTCAGATTTTCTTCTTATTTACGTTTTCAATTTTATTGCAGTTGGAGAACATACTTTGTTTTATTTATCACATTGGGTTTTTATGAATCATCATATATTATATACTTCAGAAAAATGAATATTCTGCTATTTTGAGGTATTCAGTAATGGGCAGTTATCAAATTGGTTTATTGTCTCCGTGTCTTCTATATGACTTTGTTGATTATCTAATTCTGTCCATTTGTTTCTAATTCTAAGAAGTCACCAAATATTGGCTGACTCCTATCAGATTTTGCCTTTGATAGTATTGAGTTCTGTTATTAGTTCCTTGTGGCTTGAATAAACCACTAAGAACATTTAAAACTTTATAGCAGCAGAAATTTATTTGTTACTGTTCTAGAGGCCAGAATTCTGAAATCAGTATCAGATTTCTTCTAGAAAACATCTATCTCTGTATTCATACTGTCTTCACTTTAGCTAAATCCCCACTCCCCCTCCCCACTCTGCACACAGATACTGTGACTATGTGTTAACTTCTGCCTTACACTCCAGGATAATCTTCCTATCCCAGAATAGTCAATTTAATGGCTTTACAAATTCATTTTTTCATTCACATGTTCCAGAGATTAGAAGAACTAGTAACTCTTTTGAGGGGGGTGGGTATTTTTAGCCTGTTACAGTGCTCATTGTCATTATACCTTACTGGTGAATTCAGAACTATTTTGTCATAATGGTCCACCATTATGGTTTATTTATTTTTTATTTTATGTGTTCATATTATCTTATAACATAATATATTATGAGACTGGGCCTCACTCCTCACTGGCCTGTAACTATGTAGACCAGGCTAACCTTGAACTCATAAGATCTGCCTGCCTCTGCCTCTGCCTCTGCCTCTGCCTCTGCCTCTGCCTCTGCCTCTGCCTCTGCCTCTGCCTCTGCCTCTGCCTCCTGAGTTCTGGGATTAAATGTGTACATACCACACCTGGTTCTTTATTGACTGCTATCTGCTTCATAAAACTTTTCTTTGTTTTAACTTGCAACCTATTTAGGCTTTAATACTAAAATGTGTTTTTTAGATAGCAAATTATTATTGTTGTATTATTTATTTATATTATTATTTAACCAGAAGTGTAGAGGAATAGACCTGTGTGGAATCTAGGAAGCAGTCAAATCCAAGGGTCTATATCAAGGGATCCAATCCAAGGGTCTATATGATGGGATCACAATCAGAGGCCTGTGTGGTTCGGATGGAATGTAAAAGGAATTTTTTATCAGTTGGTATACTGAATCCTGGTATTCAGAAGGCAGTGATAGCATATGCCTTTAATCTGCAAGGCAGAAGCAGAAACAGGAAGCAGAACTTAGAAGGAGTCAGTGTCAGACAGGAAGTGATATCTGAGATGAGTCAGCATAAAGGGCAAGCAAAATGATGAATCAGAGAAAAAGTTAGCAGCAGAGTGAGTCAGTGAGGACACACTCAACTCTCAGGAAGAAAAGCAGGCTCTCAGCTAAGAGAGTCAAGCAATCAGTTACAGAAGCAGGCAGACAGAGAATAAGACACTAGGACAAGACATAGACAATGAAGTGGTCTGACTGAGGATAAGGAGAGAGGCTGACTGAGGCAGTGTGGGGCAGTGAGAGCTCTCAGAGACACAGAAGCAATCTGAGGAGTCTGAGGCAGAGACACAGACGCAGCTTGGCAGAAGTCAGTACTGGAAGGGTAGAGTGAATCAGTTTGAAGCTGAGCAGAGCAGTTCAGCCTGAGGCAGTCAGAGAGTCAGCCAGAGTCTGCCAGAGTCAGAAGAGTTTGGTCAGAAACAGTAAACTGCTCAGGATATCTGTTTGAACCAGTCAGCTTGGAGAAGAGTTAGTTGAGTTCAGTACAGCTCTAAGTTCAAAAGGAACTAGTCAGAGTGGCTCAGTCAGCAGTAAGTCTTGGAGACTGAAATGTTTTAGATTGTATGGAGGCTGAAGTCTTCCAGTTCTAGGATTAAGATTAGATTGTAAGAAGACTGAAATGCTCCAGGGCTCCAGTACTAGGACCAGTGATTGAATTAGGCCAAGAATAAATAATAAATGGCTTTTATCCTGAGTCAGCGTCTACATTTGGCACTACACAGAATAGAATTATCCAGAATAGCCTTTTGTTTGAAGTATTGACTCACACTTAATGCTATTGTTGTTATGGTAGGATTTGTATCTGTTACTTTAGTATTTAATCTTTTCTTTCTGTTACTTAATATTCTTTGCTGTTAAATATATACTTATTTTCTACCAATTTCTTATTTAATTTTTTTTTCAGTCTTTTGAGATGCGGTCTTGTGTTTCCATGCTAGTCTCAAACTGCCAGATTTAAATCATCCTTGTGTCTCTGCCTTTTGAGTAGCTGGAACTACAGGTCCACACTGCCACACCTGTCTATAAATTTGAAAGTGGCCATGTTAACCTGTAGCCTCTCTGTCCAGTACAGAGTAATGCCTGTACCTAAAACAGAACAGTCATATTTATGTTGTAGAGACCCCTGTTTGCAGGTCTGTTGAGGACACACTGTCACGTGTTTGCTTTCTGTACTTCTCTGGTCCTTGGGTTGACTGTATACCTCTGTTAAGCTTTTTAATCAATGGACTGACATAATTCATTTCAGCACAGTTTTTATTTAGTCAGTTCTTTCTCTAAATTTCTGAAGTACTATGATATACTGACATCAGGAAAAAGAAATAAAACAACATTGTGATAAATGGGATTGGTGGAGAGAATGTGTTCTTTAGAGGTTAGAAGTAGAAAGAGAAGAAGAAGGGAAGAGTGGAAGGAAGAAGAGCATAACCTAGAATGCATGCCCTTATGCTGTTTAGTTCTTAATCTTCATGTGAATTATCACAAGAGTGTGCATCTAAAGCCTTCTCACCCCCACCGCCCCAAACACCTGGCACCTTTCCCTGTCACCTGCAGCAGTCTGCCTGGCACAGAGTCTCTGCTGCGGTTTGGTTCTGCTCTGGATGCTCTCATGCAGCTCTGCATGGGGCTACCCAGTAAATGACTATTTAGTGTTGCATTTATGTCTATTTGATTGGCCCTTAACTGGTGTATATCCAACAAATGTTTCCTAATGAAGATTTTAGTATATGCTGGCAAATTTCCTTGAGTGTGGTAACCAGAGAGTGACCTTTTCAAAAAAACAAAGAGGATTGCCACATGATTTGCTTTTCCAGCATGACTTCATTTTTAATGATCTGATTCCTTTCACTCCATTTCAGAAGTATCATTAGAATATGTATATTCTTCAAGATATATATCAAAAATCTTATAATGCTAGAAATTAGTTGTGTGGACATCTACATGTGAAAATGTATACCATTTTTCTCCCGTTAACAGTTACTGTGAATGAGTGTTAAGACAGCTTCTATACAAGGTACATATTCTGATCTTTTTTTGTTTTAATCATCTGGAGTGGGAAATGTACCAAGGTTATAAAAAGATTTGAGGAAGGCACATGATACATGGCTATTCACGTTTGGGAACAGACCATCATCTCTAACCCTTGCATTTGGGCATTTTTTGGCTCAACAGTTTCAGAACTTTTAGTTCAAGAGTGGCTAAGTTACTTGCTTGGGGTCCAAGGTAAGCAAACTATCGTGGTGACAGGAGCCTGCAGTGGAGCCTACTTATCTCACAGCACCAAGGAAGCAGAGACAGGAAAGGACCAGGGACAAAATACCTCTAAACCATGCTCTTAATGATTTTCTTCTTCCATTGTGGCCTCATACCCTAAAATTCCCAGCATTCCCAAAACAGCTGGAACACAAGGCTCTGAGTCTGTGGTAGATTTCTTTTTTCTTTTCTTTTCTTATTTATTTGTTTGTTTGTTTATTTTGGTTTCTTCCAGGCAAGGCTTCTCTATGTGTCCCTGACTGTCCTGGAACTCGCTTTGTAGATCAGGCTGACCTCAAACTCAGAGATCCACCTGCCTCTGCCTCCTGAGGGGTGCTAGGATTAAAGGTGTGCGCCACTACTGCCCTGCTGAGATTTTATATTTAAACTATAACAAAGATGCACTTCACTTGGGTTCACTATTATTAACATTTTAACCTCCTCCTTAGTATATTTTCTTTCTTCCGTCTTCCTCTCCTTAAATGTATACTCATGTATACATATCCAGAATATGTTTACATATAGGCGCATAATATTTTGATAAAGTCCTTTAGTTGTAAGCCATGTGCTTCATATCTTACCCCTAAATATGTAAGTGTGATTCTCCTAGAAATAGTGATATTCTTTTATGTGACTACAGTTATCCATTTCTTAAATTTACATTGATAAACTACTTTTCTCTAATCTGCTCCCCCTATATCAGTTTCATGAGTCGAGCAAATAACATCTTTATAGAATCTTGCCTCCAATGCAGGGTGCAGTGTAGCTTACTTTTAGATGATATACAGATTCTTATAAGCTACTTTACCAGTAATCATTAGTGTTAGTTTCCTTGGTTTTCTATAACAGAGTACTGCAAATTAGGTAGGAAAAATAACAGAAATATGTAGTCTCATAGTTCAAGACATCTGCAGGGACTTGCTTCCTGTGAAAGCCACAGGGCAGTGTTGACTCCATTCTTCCCATGCCTTCCTCTCTATGTGTATGTCTGTCTCCCTGTTCTCATTTTATAAGAAGACCAGTCATGTTGGATTAGGGCTTCCATTTAACCCGATTACTTGTGTAAATAATCTATCTCCAAGTAAGGTCACATTCTGAGTTATTAGAGGTTAAGACGCCAACATATGGAGTCATGTTGGAGTGGATATAACTCAACCTGCCATACCCACTTAATTGCCTGTCTTCTCACAAGCATGCTTTGGAACAGCCTTTTATATTATCTCCTGACTTTAATATTCATTAAGCTATATTATAATTAGTTAAATTCTCCTATATTCCAAAAATGACACATAATAGATTCTGGTTTGATCCCTTTAAAAAATAAAATGTCATAATTTATTGACCCCTTTCCTGGGAGAAATGTAATCTGCATCTCAGCAGCAGATGACTTGTTTATGTTTCTATCAGGATTGTCCCACAAATGCCCTATTTGGCATCACAGGACCATATAAATAGCTGGGTTTTTTTTTCCTATAAGTTATATCAAGATACTAATAAAGTAGATACTCCCTAAATTGGAGAGTCTTACAAATACTGTTTGAAAAAATTAGTGTTTATGTAACAGGAGAATTTATTCTTGGATTTGTCTGTGTGACCCACCTGAGCATGAATCTCTTGGTGTGAGATGCCATTAGCCAGTTAAGAACCATGCAGTAACACTTAAAATAGTTTGTGAAGGGTAGGCATGGTATTTCAATAAAATATAGGCAATTTCTGATAACGTAGTTGATTGATACTTAAAAGTATGAACAGCAAATATAAGGCATATTATAACTTATAAGTTCATTAACACTAAGAAGCTGAAATTCTGCAACAATGGAAGGGTCTAGATTTTAACTTCTTAAATATATTTGTATATGACAAAGTATTTTGTAATTTTCAAAATGGATACTGAAAAACTACTTTGAATTATTAGCATGTGAGTCCCCATCATGAATATTTTCCTGTATTACTTAAGAAACATATATTTAGTTATTTAAAAGCACAAGGTAAGTTTTTCATATAAAGTATGTTTCATATTAATCACAATAAATATTTTCCAATAAATGCAAATTTTTTAGCTGGCCTTGGTGGCACAGGCCACCAATTCCAGCTACTCAAGAGGCTGAAGCAACAAGAGCACAAATTCAAGGTCTGGCTGGACTACACACTGAATTCAAGGCCAGCTTACCCAGTTTAGTGAAACCTACTCTCAAAGTGAAAACTTAAAAGATGAGTTAGAGCTCAGTGGTCACACATTTGCATATGAAGGTCCTGAGTTCAATTCTCTGTACTATACATACAGAGTAAAAGCAGTTGTTCCTTCCAGCACAGTAGACACACTGAGCAAAAATAGGGTCTATGTTTGTGTGGCAGAATCTACCTCTTCTTTTTTATGGGACCAACACAGGTGCCTCTTCCAGCTGGCTTACTTTTCCTGGGTTCAGCAGCGTTTTCCTGTGAGCATGTTTTGCTGCATCCCCCTTCGGTCACACTTACCACACAATATTTTGATTGTTCTTCTTTCTAAATGCAATTTTCCCGTGTTGTACTTGGCGCACATTTCTGTAACACTAGTCCTTTCAGCAGGTGTATTATTTCTGTCCTAGCAAAGGAATGCCTGTGAAGAAAAACTCCAGCAAACGTCTTGGCTTCACTGTTGTCTTTTGTCAACTTTTTTGTTCTCTGCACTAGAGAAGATAATAAAATACTTTTAGTGTATTTTAAACTGTTCGTTGTATGTTTTTCATAAGTATTTGTTCTTTGTTTTAATGAGGCTTTGCTCAATTCACACTTCAGTTTTTAAGAAGCCAGTAACCGTGTCTCATTGAGCATTTAATATGCTCTAGATACTGCTGTGTGTTCTGGATTATTCCTTAATACTTACAACAGTCCTGTGGATAAGTGTTGCTATTTCCCCACTCTGTGTATGAGACTGCTGAGCCACAGAGTTTATGTAACTTTCCAAAGTCATGACTATTGATCATTAGTATATTGAGCTAGAATTTCAGTGTGTGATGACTATGCACACCCCCTGTGCTGCCCTTGAGGAAGCTATACTGCTGCATATGTTACAAGCTGCGGTTATATAATCAAATCGTAGTTCTTTGAAAATGCATTTATGTCATATTTATTGAATGAAAATATGTGTTAAATGTGGAAAATACTTTCACCTACTAGTTTTCATCAGAAAAAAGTCTCAAGTTTTATTTATTTAGTAATTAAAAGGAGGGGGTCTAAATATAAAAAATGCAAGATGTGAGTTTATATGCTTGTTTGTATGGTATGCATAAGAAAAATAGTCTCATGAAATAAACCTATAGCAACATTTTAATAGATAATGTTTGGTGATAAGTAAATATTATTATTTTAAATAAATAGCAAAATTGTATTTGGAGAATGGTAATGGGACATATTGTACATTCGAGAAAATGATTATATACTATCCAGAAAGAAATACAGAGATGAGAGAGAGGGAGAGAGAGAGAGAAAGAGATTAAGTTTTTGAATTGGCTCACATGATTGTGGAAACCATAAAGTGTCTTTTTGGAGGTTGGTGGGTCTGTAGAGAAGCACAGGTCTTTACACATGATAAGTAAGTACTGCACCTCTCAGCCACAGCCCCAGTTGGGTTCCTGATGAGGGAACCTGCCCCTTACTATCGTCATCGTGACACCTCTCCTACACATAGAGACTAACCCTGCAGTATATTGCCACAGAAATTTCTCATCTTTAACGTTGTTTTTAAATAATTTTTATGTTGAATGAATGTAATCTTTTTTTTTTATTAGATTCTACCCATTTTTTCTCATTCTAACTCTAAGGCCCAAGCAGAGCATACTTCAGTTCCCCTTTAGTCCCTCTGACATATAGATACAGAAGCTGTGACTGCTGTCTTTTAATTCCATGCAACTGCAAGTATATTTTGTTCTGCCATTTGTTCTCATTGCTGACTATTAACGCCCCCACTTACAAATAGTGGTCTAAACTTCATAATATTGCAGTGAATATTTATTGATAGACATATATACAACTAAAATTCAACTAAACTTAAGCAGTATAATTAGTGTATTTAATGATTTTGATCATATGGTTTGCATTTACATATTAGTTGCCTTAGTAATTTCATAAAAGTTTATGATCTAAGCATGATATGTTTGAATGCATTACATATTTTCACTTGAAATGTTTGAAGATTGGTCAGATCTACTAGCTGGCTCTTGACCATGATTAAGTTATTTAACTCTTAGCAGTAAGTAGAAAGTGGATGTTGAAAATAAGCAGAATGTTTTAAGATTATGACAGATTTAGAATAGATACAGTACTGAATGATCACTTGGCCATTATGGCCAGGGAATTGTTATGTAAAAGAAGATTAAATCTTCTCTACTGCGGTACCATAAAATAATGATTGAAAATACTTTCTCCATGCAGAAATATATTCAGAAGGGAAAATTAATAGGTGATCCCTATGGCTGAGTTTCTCACAAGGGCATCTGAAGTTATTTATTACTCTGGTGAACATGTGTTCCGCCCACTCTTTGTGTAAAAGTGTCTGCAGTTCATGAATTAAATGCTCATAATCTGGGACTGGTTGGTAGAACCTGCATTGTAACTCCAAAGAAATTAGTGGTTATAGAAAACTTTAGATAAGGAGTTGTAAAGGTAGAGGCAAGATTCTATTACAATGCATGACCTGTAAATTTTTTTTAAAAGCAGTACAATTTTTGACATATTTCTTTTATTCTAAAGTTCTAGTGTTCCACTCAGCAAATATTTATTAGCACATATTGTTTGACAAAGGATGTACTCAATCCTCAGACTATACAAGGAAGAATCTGACAGGAGCACTGCCATAACAGGACTAACAATCTGTTAACAGGAATAATCAATATAAGAATAGATAATAGTGCAGCTGCATTTGAGGAGTAAGTTGAGAAGCCTTGGAGCTGGGTATTGACGGACCAGTTTGGTATCTGCTGTGGGTGGAATTGTTTATCTTTCCCCAGTTTAATGTTTTATGAGCCCTAATGTTTTGTGAACACCTAGTTCTTGGTGTGATGGTACTTGGAGAAGGGACTTTGTGTAGATAATTGATTTTAGAGAAAAGGCCCTCATGGTAAGACTAGTACCCTTATAAGAAAAGAACTAGAGGACTGGAGAGAACTCTTGCTGAGGATCTAGGTTTGATTCCCAATACCCACATCAGGTACCTCACAACCACTTATAATAAAGTCCCAGGGGCTCCCACACCCTCTTCTGCCTGCTGTGGGCACCTGCATGCACAGGGTGCAAATACATACACTCATTTCCACACATATATACATAAAATTAAAAACATTAATCTTAAAAAAAAAAAAAACCCACAAGGGAAACCAGAGATCTTATGTTTTCTACCTACCATCTCCAACCTCTCATTTTCTCCTTTTCTCCCACCACCATCATACTGAGGGCTGAGGGAGAAAAAGTAACTGTACCTAAATCAGGAGGATGGCCCTCACCCTCATCAAAAAAGAACCATGCTGGCTCTTTTTTAAAATTTACATGGATGTTTACATGTATGTTTGTGTACCACATGTGTGCCTGATGCCCGTGGAGGCCAGAGGAGGGTGTTGTATCCCCTGGAACTGGAGTTATAGACAGTTATGGGCCATTATGTGGATGCTGGAATCAAATCAAGGTCCTCTAGAAGAGCAATCGGTGCTCTTACTGGCCCGAGACTCAGTTTGCAGAGCAGACTGGCCTTGAACTCACAAAGATCTTCCTGTTTCTGCCTTCTGAGTGCTGAGACTTAAGGCATATGTCACCACATCCAGCTCCCATTCTGGCTCTTAATATCAGTTCTGTTAAGAGGCCACTGACTTTGTTATGCTTTATTTTAGTAACCCAAGGTAAGATCATCTTTACATTAATATTTTAGACAACAGGAGAAAACAAAAGCATGGGTTGTATAAAAAGTAAATGATTATGTATAAATGGGGTACATAATGTGATAACTCAGTAACCTTAGAAAGGATATTTTGATATTGAACTTGCTAAAACACTGCAGTTAGCAATAGACAACATTTGAGTTTGTTTTTTTTAATATTATCACTATGCATGGTAGCATACACCTATGATATCAGCTACTTGAAAGGCTGAGGCAGGAAGTCTGTTCGTTTGAAGCCAGTGGGTCTACATAGAATGATCCTCTCTCAGCACCCACTTCCTCCAGATCAATAAAATAAGAGATGGCTGAGGTGATTTGAATGAGAAATGCCCCCTGTAGGCTTAGTCACTCAGATACTTGGTCCCATTTGGTGATACTGTTTGGAAAGGGAATGAGGAGATACAGCCTAGCTGGAGGAAATGCGTGACTGGAAATGGACTTTGAGAGTTTAAAGACTTGTGCCAGTTTGTGATCTTTGCTTCATACTGTGATAAGGGTTCGGATAAGGGTTATAATCTCTCAGCTTCCTGCTCCTGCTATCATGTCTTCCTACCATGATAGACTCTTATCTCTTTGGAACCGTAAGCCAAAATAAACTCATCCATAAATTGCTTTTGGTCATGGTGCTTTATCATAGTTACAGAAACTTGTTAATGCAGTAGTCATCGGATTCTTATTTAAGGATTGTTACATTCCTCAGTGAAGGGAAAAGAAACTGAATATAAGAAAAACAGTTTAAGTGTTCATTGAAATAATGACTTCTGATATCCTGAACTAGAAAAGTGACCACAGGAGTTCAAAACAAAATTAGAAGGTCAAGATACCTAGAACATTACCTGGCATGTGACGTTGTATTCTAAAGTATTAATATTTAGAGAAGCCCCGTGGTTAAACTCATCACTGTACCAAAAACTCAGTGAGCATGGAATACATGTGTATGATTATTTTAGGATTACTATTGCTGTGATGAAACACCAGACCAAAAGCAAGCTGGGGAGGAAAGTGTTTATTTCACTCATAGTTCCATGTAACAGTTCATCATCAAAAGCAGTGAGGGCAGGATCTCAAGCAGGGCAGGAGCTGATGCAGAGGCCATGGAAGGTGCTGCTCACTAGCTGGATCCCATGGCTTTGCTCAGCCTGCCTTCTTATAGAACCCAGGACCACCAGGCCAGGGATGGCACTGCCCACAGTGGGCTGGCTGGGCTCTCCACTATCAGTCACTAATTAAGAATATGCCTTATAGCTGGTGCTCATCAGAAAAAAATGGTCAGCTTAATCCTAAGATCTATAACTCTAATATGAGAGCTGTGTAAATATCTCAAGGCCTGTGCAAGGATACCTTCTCTGTTTAATATGTATGATATTCAGACAAAAGCCTTACACTTAGGGCCATAAACTAAAGTGTCAAAGTAGGAGGTAGAGATTTGAGTCAGGATGCTTTGCCATGGAACAGAATTTCCTACCAAGGCTTGTAAAGTATGGAACTACTTTTCTGAATAAATGTTGATGCTAGTTGAAATAGGCCATCTACTCTAATGTAGTACCAAAAAGAAAAAATGATGAAAGTAGAAGTCCAGACCTTATTACTCATAGAGATTGTTCTTTGTACCTTCATTGCCACTGCACTGGGGCTATTTACCATAACACATTGATGTTGAGGCCATTCTTCATTGATCCTGCCACAGTGAGGAGCTTGAGTGAAATTGCTGGCACCTGATAGTAAGACTATGAGACATGACCATGGTGTGTTCCTTTCTCTTGATGCAGGTTGTAAAGAAGTAGGTTGTAAAGAAGTAAAACTCTGAACAGTAATTATATCTCCTACAGAAACATTGAATTTGAAATTTCCCTAGCCCAGATGTATGGCGTTTATAAAAGCTGTGTACCAAGGGATTCTTTTGAGAATTTTATATAAGTTTTAGTTGAAGATGCTCACTTTTCTGCATTTAACAATTCTTCCTGGATCATGAATGGTTAAGAGTATCTTGCATTCCTTTAATATCTAGAAATAATATATATATTATTATATATACATTATATAATGTATATATAGTGTTACATAGCTTTCGAGGCTCCAGAAAAGGATTTTTCACTTATGTCTTCTGGGTGATGCAACTATCTGTTGTAGCTGCCAGTCTTATGGCTATGAGACATGTGAAATGGTGGCTGAAAGTACTGAGTAACTGAGTTTTTACTTTTTATTATCTTAAATTTAAATAGCTGTATTTGCCTATATTGGCAGCACAGCTCTTGAGATACAGTGTTTAATAATAAAGTCTGTGACTTCTGGGAATTTAGACTTCTACTGTCATATTCATGGGCTCATTGAAGTACTTTATTCTATACAACCTCACTTTAACCTTCCAAACAGCCTTTAAAGCTTGTATCAGTATTACTTTCTGTTTCTCCTTCTTAGAATGCCAATGTCTATCTTGTATCTGCTTCACCATTGCATTATGGGAGAAATAGCTTGTTTGAGTCCACTGAACAAAACTGTGATGTGTTTTGGCCTGGGATTACCCCTCATTTCACCCATACCTGACTTAGATGGTATTTAAATGAAGCTGTACTTTAAAGTTGTTGTTGGAATAAGTTTTGACTCTTGGGGCTGTGGAGTGGAATGAATGTATTTTCTGAGAAATACGGCCGTGAGTTTGGGAAGGATAAGGGTAAAATGAGATACATTGAATTTTGTTCCTATAAGTTCCTAATTTTGTTCCTAATTTTGTTCCTATTTGTCTGTAAGCCATATGATTGATTGGAGACAAGTTCTCTGAGGTGACTGAGGTTAAATGAGGACCTAAAGGTAGTGTCCTGCTCCAAGAGAACTGATTACATCATAAAAGAGTAAAAATCACCAAAGGTTTCTTTCTCCACTTTTTGAGAACAAAGATGTCTGAAGCTAGGAAACCAAACCTGCTAGAACCTGCAATTTCAGAACTTCAGTCTTCAGAACTGAATGGCTGTTGTTTAAGCTGCCCAGTCAGTGGTGCTTCTGGTTCCTGAGCAATCTAAAACCCCCCATCTTGCTATTCTATTTCTGTATCGGGACACTCTCTCCCTTAATACTTTCTATCATCTAATTGTAATAACTGTCAAGTCTAATTTTCCAAAGATAACTTACCATTACACAGTTGCTTTATTTCTTCTGTTTCTTAACTTACTCTGTTTTCCTTTCAAATGTGTTTTGCTCAAATACAGTACCAGCTGTTGGGACCATCTTAAATTTTACTTCCTTGAACTACTTCTCCCCTAACTTCACACTCTCTCCTATGTCCCAAATTCCACATAATTTAGTTTGTGGTATTTCTTGCTTTTTAGTTTGATTTCTTTAATTGCTTAAAATTCTTCTAGGGGTAGATTTTTTTTTGTTTTGCTTCTTAAACTTGGAGATCTCTTATTTATTGTGCTGAATATTATACCCAGCATCTTCTACATGCTAGACAAGCATTCTACTATTGAGCTCTATCCCCAGACCTAGTAAGTCTTTTTCTTTATAGAGTTAGTCTCAAATTACATTAATTCTGATAAGAAAAAACTTACTTTCTCTGAGAACAGTGGATTTATTGAATTAATTATATATTGTTGTTTATCAAATAAGTCAAGCCTTGTAATTTGAAAAATAATGTGCTGACTAAATTTTTTTTTAATTATTGATTTTATTTTATGTGTATTTTGCCTGCATGTATATATGTGTACCATGTGGTGCCTGTGGTGGCTAGGAAAGGGCATTCCCTTGATTCCCTGGAGCTAGAGATACAGGTGGTTGTGAACCACCATGTGGGTGCTGAGAATAGAACCCGGGTCCTCTGCAGGAGCAATAAGTACTATTAACCACTGAGCCACTCTTTGTCTTTGTATATTGCACTAAAATTTAGGGCAATCACTTCTTTAAAAGAGTGAATCTTACTGGGCAGTGGTAGTGCACTCCTTTAATCCCAGTTTTGGTTAGGGTTAAAGCTAGGGACAATATTGGTATCATTTATATCTAGATATAGGGTTTGAGTTAGGAAGTAATTTTATTTAAGTCCGCAGATACGTTTAGGGCTAGTGTTTGAGATTGGGATAAGTTTAAGCTGAGAGCTAGGGTTTGTTGGGTTCACATTTCAGTATGTCTAGAGTAAAAGTTATTGTCTGGCCAGGCAGTGATGGTGCACACCTTTAATCCCAATACTCAGGAGGCAGAGGCAGACAGATCTCTGTGAATGCGAGGCCAGCCTGGTCTACAGAGTGAGTTCCAGGACAGCTAGAGTTACAACAGAAAAACTTTGTCTCGAAAAACCAGAAAATAATTGAATGAATGAATAAACAAATAAATAATAAAGTGAAGCTCATATGTTTCCTAACAAGTATAATACAGACATCTTTCTAGTGACACTTTCAGCCTT
The DNA here is from genome assembly GCA_026225945.1 of Cricetomys ansorgei. Taxonomy (NCBI): domain Eukaryota; kingdom Metazoa; phylum Chordata; class Mammalia; order Rodentia; family Nesomyidae; genus Cricetomys; species Cricetomys ansorgei. The sequence continues at coordinate 8,281,238 of JAMJFZ010000056.1, read as the reverse complement.
TTTGAATGGGAGATGAATAAGAATAATTTGAGAGTGTATTATTTCAGAAGTGCTTTTGAAAGCTTTTATGTCTTCAGTTCTCTTTATCATAGGGACACTAATACACAGTATAGAAAATATTGATATGTATTCTCTTTAACTTTGTTGAATTATGCTCTATAGAAAAGTTGAACAGGGTCTTGATGGAATTTATAAAATATATTTAACTTTTTTCTCTGTTATAATTATTTTGGAGTTCCTTGTGGGATGCTGATCATTGTGAAACTGGAACAGGAGGAAACCTAAGTGTATCTTCTCAGCAGAACTGCTGTTCCACAGTTAAACCCAGGCTTAATGTAATGTTGCTGAGCAGATTCAGTGTGTTGCATATTGGTTGTTGATTAATAACCCATTGGCAGTAGAAAGAGGGCAGTGTTATTTCCAGGCAGGCGTGTGCTGCAAGCTGCCAGTTTTCCTGTGGTTTCTTTATTTCTTTATCCCTTTATCCAGCTGCTGCTCCTCTGCTCTTGCCATATTTGCCCTCTGGCTCATGGGATAGTTGCTCAGCTTCCCCAGAGACTGCTGTTAATGCTTCCTTTTATTCTGCTGGCTGGAATGCACTTGGCATCTTCACGCTCAAGCCTCTCCTCCCTCCTTTTTTAACAGACACCAGGCACTTAAGTAGCACTTTCAGCCTCCACCAGTTATCAGTAGTAGCTTTCAACCCCTCATTTCTGGTCTGGTAACTCAGCACACTGTCCCAAGAGAGCTTGACTAAGCCAATTTGCCCCTTCTTCCTCCTTCTTCTGTCTGTCCATCTTCCTCTTTTCTTTCTCCTACTTATCCATTTCCTTTTTTTCTTCCTCTTTTTTTTAATTTCCCAGTTGTGATCTCTCTGCTTTAGTACAGTAGATGCCACAGAGTCAGGCAAGTTATTTTTGGGAGAAAATAAAATGACAGTAAATTTACAAACTTAAAAAAAAAGGTTTTATTTTCTGGGTTTTATCTCTTGCCCATGTATGATTATAAAGATTCTATATAATGAGTTTATAGATATGACTTTTGGGGATTGGGCTTATATATAAACAGGTGTAGATATATTTATATGAGCCTACTTGTTCATGGTGATCTGTAATGCAGGAGAAGGTAAAACCTTTTTTCAGCAAATGCTGGAGAAAAGACAAGTCTATTTTATTTTAGCATCATGACTCACTCTGCCCCTAGTACCATCTCTAATCTAATTGTAATAGCTGTCAAATCTAATTTTCCAAAGATAACTTTACATTACACAGTTGCTTTAGTTCTCTTGCTGCTTATTCTTTTCTATGTTCAATTTAAAATTTTTATTCTATTTTAGTTTTATTGGTCTCTTTTTGTCTAGAGTGGTTTGAATATGAATTATTTTTTTTCAAACTCTCTTCTGGATGTTCCATGAATGTTAATTTTTTCCTTTTGAAGTAATGATTTGTAAACTTTTAGAGATTTATAATCTTAGATCTGTGCCACCAAAATCAGAAAATAGGAATATAACTTTGGGTTTAGAGGTCAAGAATAATAACAGAGCTCTGTGGGCTCAGCCATTAACTGCTCCAAGTCTACATGCTCTTCCTGCAAGAGAAAAACATGAAAAATTCATGTTGGTAGTTATAGATCAAAACCAGTCATTTGAATACTATGTCCTCTTCTCTCTTTGCTCCTTTTTATATTAATTCTTTCTTCCGGAAAAAAATTAGATAATGTTGTATTTTATAAATCTAGACACGTGAATATTAATTTTCTATACTCTGATTAAAATAGTAATCTGATTAAACTAAAGTAATTTTGTACTATATCTCCCCAAGCAAGTCTTTATTTTAAAGTATAAAATTATGTTCACCCTAATTCTCTCTAAACAATGTATTCTTGTTTAGTTTGGGAGGTTGAATGCTGGGTTTCTATTTAAGGAAGCTCCAAGCTCCTAGTAGCTACATACCATTTCTGAGCCACAGGGAGGAGGAGTCTCAGCCTGTCTTACTCCTTTGCAGAGGGAGGGAGAAAGGAAGGGCAGAGTAGGAAGGGAAGACCTGATCATCACATTCCTAAGTAAATGTTCTGTGTTTGAAGCATAAACTGCACACTATATAGGGTGGCTTGGTTAAAAATATGCCCCTCAGGCTCAAATGTTTAAATGTCCTTGGTTGGTGGAGATGTTGGGTAGATATAGGAGATGTATCTTTGCTGGGAGGTAATAAGTCACCGTGAGTGGTTACACTCAGAGGTTACAAAGGCATGGCATTTTCAGTGCACTCTCTGCTTTCTGTTGGCAGTTCAAGATGTGAACGAATTCTCAGCCACCATGACTTTATTTTCCCATCACAGACTCTAATCACCTTCTAGATCCATAAGCCCAAATAAACTCCTCTGTAACTTGCCTTGGTCATGGTGTTTTATCACAGCAATAGAAGACTACTAATATGTGCTTCCTTAGTGCTAGTATAATCGAGACAATAGACAAAGACATCATTACAGTTGATTCAATCTGCTTTTTCAGCTGCATACATCACCACCTCACTGTGCCCTCCTTTCTGCTACCTCTGAGGTAGATATATGGGTAATTTGAATTTTTAGAAGTTCCATATAGTCATATTTTAAGGCCATATTTAATGTTTCTTCCCTGGTTCTGGTGGCTGGAGGGGTGATCAACCATTTAGGAACACTTTTTGCTCTTTCAGAGGACCTGAAAGTTCCCAGCTATCTCCCACATGGCAGCTCACAAACATCTGTAAGTCCAATTCTTGGGGATTTAATATTCTTTTCTGACTTCCGTGAGACCAGGTACACCCACATGTGGTGCACATATATACATGCAGGCAAAACTCATACAATAAAACTTCAAAATAAAACGAAAACCAGAAAACTGATTCTAGAGGTTTGCAAGAGTAGGCCTTATAGTAATTTTTCATCAAACTCTGTAGATGATTCTGAGCTAGACAAGTTAAATCTCTGATTTGGAATATTTAAATTTTTCATTTAGTTCAAAGGGAAAGTAATATATGGGAAAAGAAAAAATTCTTAACTGATGAGGCTAATTCATCAGTACTTAGCAAATATTATCCAGAATAGAGTTGAATTATCCTTGCTCTAACCCTGGTTGATGTTAGCCCTGTGTTACTTAGGAATGGAGTCATGGAGTTTCTCATGGATGTGGTGGCTTGCCTTTTTTTTGACTTAATAAACACAGCTGTAGCAGTATAATATTCAACAGTATGTCGATAGTGTTAAAATATTAAAAGTAAAAGGTCCAGCATATTTTGTTGCAGTTATTAGTAGTACAATTAGGGCTGATTTTCACAAAGGAAATACATTACTTATCTACCCTTTCATCACTGGGACATATGTTATGAATGGTTACCAGGTGTGATGAGAGTGTGTTTTGGACCATAGCTAACATTTTTTTTTTAAGTCAATAGTATAGTTTTTGCTACATTTATTTTTTACCCATCTATTTGTATTGTGTAGCAGAGGATGACCTTGAACTCCTAACCCTCCTGCCTCTACTTCCCAAGTCCTGGGATTATAGGTGTGTACTACCACATCTGGCATTTTTCTTTTTGAATTTTGTTTAAAATTTTTGTGGTAAAATTTCTGTTTTTTACCATGACGTGTATTTTTCTATTTTTTACCATGACAGTATGAAATTAAGTGGTGTCTGTGGGACTGGACCTATATAACCCAACACTCACTTTGTCCTAGCCACTTAAATCAAGTAACTTTTTTTAAAATATAAACTTGATTTTTATCTGATAATATTTCTAATTAAGGAATATATATATATATATATATATGCATTTAAGGATGAATGCATAATATAAGTATATATAAGTATTTGTAAGAAATATATGTATATTTAAGAAATTATTAATATACAAGTAATAATAGGAATGGGTAGGATATTATTTTAGTGGTTTTATATTCTGAAGCCAGCAATGTGTTTCCTATGTAATTGCTGATGTATTTGCTAATCATATGTCTGACATTATTAAACATTCTTTTTGTATGACATTTATGGTTAGACCAGGTTTTTTTATATCTGTGTTAAACTTACCCTGAATGCTAACAGTACATTACATTGACCATAACTATTTCAGCTTTCTCTTAGCTGTCTGTAAGCCAGTCATACTCTCTTCTCTGTCTCCTGCCCCTGAAGGTCACACACAAGTTCCCTTATCTGCTCCCTGTGTTACCTAGTAGTCTACATCTTGAAGTTATTTATATTGAAGTTATGATTTGTGCATAGACTTCCCTTTTAGAAACTTTATCAGAGGTTTTACATTCATTTATATCTGTAGACAATTAGGATCTTTGCCATTATAGCACTTTGAAAAATAATAAAAAGCCATCAATAAAAGTGATTTCATTTTCATCTAAATGTATAGTGATTTACTCAAGTATAAAAGAAATCAAGGCTACAAATAGCCAGTTTATGAAAAAGTAGTTGTCCCTTTTAAATAATATTGTTATCCAGTCAAGCAATGGCAGTTGGAAAAAAATGATATTTTATATTTTGATGTGTGCATCAGTATGCATTGAAAGCCAAGTTGGGAACATCATCAAGTTAGTATCTCTAAAATCTGCAGAATCATGCTAGTAAAGTTTTTTTTTTTTTTATTTCTAATGACTGTCATGATTTTGAATAAAATTCAGAATAACAAAATATGACAAATTTTAAAAGGTTTGTACTTACAATTTATTTTATGTGTGTGGGTGTTTTATCTGCATATATGTCTGTGTACCACTGTGTGCCTAGTGCCCTCAGAGACCAGAAGAGGGTGGTGGATCCCTGGGAACTTGAATTACAGATGGTTTTGAGCCACCATGCGAGTACTGAGAATGGAACCCAGGTTCTTTTGAAGAGCAGTAGTAGTAGTAGACTTCTAGCGCCTATAAATGAAACATTAGTTTATAATTGTGATTAATTGCTTATGTTATTTTCGATGACTTGTATTATAAACTCTGACCTATGATCTCCTAAAATGGCATGTTACTTAGAATACCATACAGTAAAGTTTATTTATTAGAGGTATATGATTTTTTTCCTCTGTGTCTAAAATTAAAACATTTCTGTGCTCCCAAGGATTTTTAATCAAGTCTTATTTGTTTCAGCCACTACATAGAACAGCATTCTTACTTTATTTATTTGACCTGTTTACTGCATATTGTATAGTTTATGAATGTTACCCTAAATAATTAATCATGGGTCTGGGTTCTACTTGTAAAATGTTGCATGAACTAATATAGTTGCTCTATTCTTTGCATATTGGTAGAATGTACTGAGACAGATAAATCACTCTAAAGCATTTAAAGCATTTTAACTAAACATAGTGATGTTTTTGCCCAAAAGTTTCTAATGGAAATTAGCAATAACTTTAACCAATAAAAAATAGAAGTACATAAAAGATTTTATTTCCATTAAATTAATATTAATGTTAATATTATGAATTAAAATCATGGTCAAAGAATGCATAACAATTATAAGTATAATACTAATGTTTTATAAATAGCTTTAATGTCTTAGTCCTTTGAGAATCCATAATCCTTTTCTTTTTGTTGAACTGGGAACTGAAGTTATGGCCTTGTGTGCACTAGACAGTCTCTCTACTGCTCTGAGCTGTATTCTGACTCTTCCTAATGCCTTTTTGAATGTGAGTGTAAACTAGAAATTCAGAAAAGATGATAGGCAAGGTCACAGAACCAGTAAGAATCAAAACTTCATTCACATTTCCAGATCCCAGCTCATTACTTTGTATTCTATTCTTTCTAAAATACACATTATACTTTGTAGATTCAAGGCAGTTTTTACATACCTGATTTGAACTTTATTAAAACTGGATGTCCACATGCAAAACAATGTAATTCACATACAAAACAATGTAATTGAATTCTACCATCTATAAAAGTAAACTCAAAAAAAAAAACCAGATATAAACATAAGACTTCAAACCATAAAATTCTTAGATGAAAACCTAAGGCGGGGTATCATCATTTTCCATGATGCCTCAGTTGGCAAGGATGCCTAATGGCCAGAGTTTGGTCTCTGGAACTCATATGAAGGAAAGAGAAAAACTGACTCCTGGAAGTTGTTTTCTGACCTTGACACATGCACCGTGGAATATATGCATGCACTGTACACACATGCACAAACACACAAATATATTTCTAACCAGTTTTTTTCATTGAAAATAGATTTTTTTTCATTCAGTATATTCTGATTACAGTTTCCTCTACTAGAGCTCCTCCCAGCTCCTCCCCACATCCAAACCAAGTGAAATCCACATCCTTAGTTTCTCTCATTAAAATACAGACAGGAACTTAAAATAAGTGTGGTGATGTGAATGAAAATGGCTCCCATAGAATCATAGGGAGTGGCACTATTAGGAGGTGTGGCCTTGTAGGAGGAAGTGTGTCACTGGGGCAGGCTTTGAGATTTCAGATGCTCAAACCAGGCCCAGCCCCCACCACCTGCCAATCCAGATGTAGAACTCTCAGCTGCCTCTCCAGCGTTATGTCTGCCTGTGTTCCACCATGCTTCCTGCCATGACAATAATGGACTAAACCTCTGAGCCTGTAAGCCAGCCCCAATCAAATGTTTTCCTTTATAAGAGTTGCCGTGGTCATGGTGTCTCTTCAAAGAAATAGGACATTAACTAAAACGGAAGTTAGTAACAAGAGTGGGGGGTATTGTTGAGGGTAATTGGAACTGTGGGATCATGGCTCAAGAGGTTTTGGAGGAGAAGAATATTAGTATGTGGCCTAGAGATGGTTCTTGTGATATTTTGGCAAAGAATGTGGCTGCTCACTGCTCTTGTCCAAAAATTCTACCTGAGGCTAAATTGAGGAGTTATGGATTAACAGCTTCTGCAGAGGAGATTTTCAGGAGATGTGTTCCTTGGTTATTAGTGCTCATGCTTATCAGATCTATAATGAAAAGGGGCAAGCTGAGCAAAGAAAAGTACGAAATGTACAATTTGAGGAGAAGGGGAACACCAGGAAGTGTAAACAGATTAAAGAAAAGCCTGAAGCTTATTGGAATAAAGGGGGTGGTGACCTCAGAGCGAGACCCCACCCAGCTAGCCTTCCAACTTGTGGAGAGGAGTTTTTAAAAAGTTTTTTAAAAAAATTTAAAGAAAAGCTTAGAGCTGGGAGTGCGGGTGCACACCTTTAATGCTAGCACTCAAGAGGCAGAGGCAGGCAGGTCTCTGTGAATTTGAAGCCAGCATGGTCTGAGATTCTCACTTGGGGATAATGCTAAATTGAGGTTTTCTTCACTGCAGAAGACCTGTTCTTCATATAGTCTCAGGTGCCAGTGACGTATTTTCCAGGTAGTCATGAGAAAAAGTAACATAGCACCAAGAACTGAATTGAAATCATATCTCCTGAGGAGTTGGAGCTACCTGCTGAGCTGTCCCTAGGGTTCAGGTTTTATCCTGGTCAGTTTCTCACTGAAGAAGAGATCTCAGAATTCACTTCACATTTTTAAAAGTTGCTTTTGTAAATCTCGTTAGAGGATTAACAAGCAGTAGCTAATGAAACAAATAGAGTCTCTTGCCTGTTTTTGTAAATGAACTTTAGTAAGAATGCAGCCATGGTGGTTGCTTTCTGTCTATGTCTGCCTTTGGCCTACAATGACAAAATAATTGTGACAATGATCACTTGGTAAAACCTAAAACATTTACTGTCTGTGTTTTTATAGGAAAATTTATCAACCTCTTAGTTAAAGCATAGTTAAAATCCTAGCAAAAGGAAATATAAAACTAAACCTCCCTCAAAGCTCCTAAATTATGGTAGTTAAATCTCCATTTTAGCGGCTAACTTTGATTGCCAACTTGACTGAATAGAGAAACGCCTAGGAGATGTCTATGGGTGTGTCAGGGAAGGCAAAGACACAGCTCTGTACAACCTGATGCTGATGGGCCACATGACCCCAGAATAGCTATGAATTTGGCTCAAAACAAAATTGTAAACCTACTCTTAAAACATTATGATTTTTTTTCTGTTTTGTAATTAGAGTTCTTGGTTCTCAAGTGTGAACTTTGTAGAGGACAATGTTGGAGTGTTGAAAGGTTTGGCGTGCCTAATTGGATTCAAAATTTGAATAAATATTGGAAGGAGAGCAGTTTAGCTGTGGAAGGCGGAGCCTGGTTGGAAGAAGTGAATCACAAGGAGTGTGTCCTTGGAGGCTGTCTGTGCTGGGCCCAGTCTGCTTCCTGTTCACCATGATATGACTTGTTCTGCCACAATAACAGAAACTCCTAAAACCATGAGCAAAATAAACCTTTCTTTTGTTACTGTCAGGAATTCTATGACCAAGATGCCTAAATCTGCTCAATACAGTAATGACCTTGAATATCTGGTCAGTTTGGACAGTTCGTTTCTCCATCTCTAGCTCCAAATTCTGCCTTTTTTGTTGTGATTGGTCTCTTAGGAAGTAAACAAGATGACAAACTTCAGAGCATGCCAGCGCACCGGAAGAACTTTCCACTCACTTCATCGAATCAAGTGTATTCTATGCTTCAAAATCAACCTCAAAACTATTCTGCTTTTTCAAAGTGTACTTCCCTATGTGATTTAAAATCAGCCTGTGACTGCAGCATTTCTAATTTTATTCTCAAATATGTTATTATGAAGTAGATTAAGGTAGAAAAGATCAGTTATTTGATACTGATTTATTGATTTATTTAGTGATTTACTTAAAGCATTGCTTGTACCACCTATCTGCCAAGAGTGATTTCACTTGCTATCTGAAACAGAATGACCTTGAGAAATACCTGAATTAATGGGTTGTTGCCCTTAACGACCACACATGCTTCTGTAAAAATCTCACTTGTTTTGCCTGCCACACATTGTGGTTTTAGAATATAAAATTAGAGTACAAACTGGACCCAGCATCGAAGCCTTCAGGAGCTGTCCTGGCTTTGGTCCACCGATCACACCTCCTCTTTTCCACTCTGATTGGTGTCGAAGTGCTTTTTCCAGAAAGATTCCGCAACAATTATAGTTTATAAACATACAGAGGAAGTGGAATGTTGAGTTTAGTTTTAAGTAAATGAAAATGAAAATCACATGTATTTTTGGCAAAAAATAACAATGAAAATGATGTTATCTTTCTTTGGCTGGATTTTTTCATAGCTCAGGATATTATAATAATAAGGTCATCAGTCAAAGAACAAGCTGGAGTAGCAGGTTAATTGGCTCTGCTATCCATGACGTGAGTGCATTGAGTGGGGGTGAAAGAAGAGGGTGCTGATGCCTTTACCTCATGAGACCAAGAACTGGGTGCAAATACATGAATAATTTGTTTTTCCTCCTTCTCCAGCTACTCCCTCCTCCTTGTTTCTAGTGTTTAAGTCACATTATTGGTGTCTGTGAACATACCTCTCAATTTGATTCTAGCAAAGGGAAAGCACATGAGGAGAAAAGAAAGAAGAGAGATAAGTTGCTTTGGGCAACAGTAAAATAAGGAAAAGAGTTGTTGAGACTTCAGAAACCATAAAGATAGTTTGAGGTCTAAGACTTAGAGAGATGTGAATACTGTGATAAAGAGTTGGATTTACCCTTGTTGGTAAAGAGATTCCTGTAGAAGTTTTGTGGAAAGAGTAGAATGACTGAAGTTCCACTTTAGGAAATGAATTCTAGTAGTGTCATATTGGATTGAATAGAGACAGCTGGGACTGGATCCACAGGAAAGTAGTAGCAGTCTTGAGTGTCTCAGAAGAAACTGGGTTGCCTTTTGTAGGCTTTTGTATCTGAATAGATGTTAAATTCCATTGTAATGATTTGACTTCCATTTGACTGGATGGTAGCGGTGAATGAATTTAAGTAGGAAGTCAGCAGAAGGAAAAGAAATTGGAGAATGAATGTCATCATTGAACAGACTGAGGTTCAGCTCTTGGTGTCATACCCTCATGTTGGAAGCCAAGCAATTTAAGTTGTAGCTATAGAGCAGAATTACAGACTGGTAGCTTTATCTGGAATAATTTTTATTTCTTCTCATTCTTAGCTAATAGATTGACTTACTTTCTCTCCTAGCATTTGGAAATTATTAAGTAACTTCTAGCTTGTAAATCTGTTCAGTTTATCTTTTTAAGTTACTTTGAACAAAAATTTCAGCTGTCTATTTTTTTGGGGGTGGGGTGGCGGTTAATAATCTATAGATGTGTGGATTTACTTCCTTTTTTTCTGCTCTGGCTCATTTTGTATCCTGAATCTAAGGATTTACATCTTAATAAATTCTTGGAAGTTCTCAGTCATTAATACTTTGATATTATCTCTCCTCATAATTTATTCAGGGTAGAATTTCTTTAGGATATATGTTGGACCTTCTCTTCTACCTTTCACATCTATAAAGTTCTAAAAGCAAAAACATTCTCTTTTCTTCATAGTAACAATACCTTTGATACCAATTCCTGTGCTTTTTATGCAAACTTAGAAGCTGTGTCCCAGAAGCTAGGGAGACCAAGACATCTTTTTTTATTTTACAGTTTCATTTTTAGATGCTTTATTTTATTCTGGGGCTTGAACTTAGGGTTTTGTACATGTCTTCCCACTGAACAACACTACTAGCTCCCTGGCCTTTTATAGTTCTATTTAATAATTTCTGCCTGACCTTTTCTATCAGTTTTCTCATGTTGTTAGATCATTACTTTTCTCTTCAGCAATTTGAAATCTAGAGGTTACTCATTTTAGTTTATATTTGGTGGCTACTTTTCATTTCTAGAAATTCTGCCTAGTTGATTATCTAATTCATTTTAATGCCTTTACCTATTCCTTTTACACTCATATTCTTTGTATATATGTATCCCTTTATAAAAGCTAACCAACTCTTTCTAGATCAATTTTAGAAGAAGCACAGGATGCTTTAGGATGCTCAGAGTTGTCATATACACTTCATTTCCCTGCTCCCATTCTCCCTACTGCCAGCATCTTTCTTTGATGTGGTATTTTTATTACAACATGAGCATTGGTAGCCAAAGTTTGTAGTTTACATTTGGATTCACAATGCATAGACACATCTCTACCATTTTAGTGTCATGCCAAATAGTCTCACTGCCACCCCTAAGATCCCTGGAACCACTGCTCTTTTATAGTCTACATAGCTTTGACTCCAGCCTATTGTATAGTCAGAATCACAGCATATAGCGTTTGGGATTTACTTCCTCTGATTAGTGATATGCATTTAAAGTTCTTCTCTGTCCTTTGTGATAGCTCATCTCTTTTTATCAGCAATGAATATTCCAACATGTTGGTATCCTATAATGTATTATTGACCTACTAAAGGACACATTGGTTCATTCTAAGTTTAGCTAATGTGAATAAAAATTCTTAAATATTTAAGTGCAAGCTTTCTTGTATAGATGCTTCCTTTTGTTTGGTTAAATATCAAGAAATAGTTTCTAGATCAGATGGTAAGAGAATATTTAATTTTGTAGGAAATTGCCAAACTCTCTTCCACTAAACAATATTGTTCCAATTAGCATGATTCTTAAATTTAATGTTTACCTGATAGATAAAAGCATAAAATTGTATGTATTAATGAGGTTTTATGTGGTATTTAGTGAGATACATAGTTAAGTAATGTTTACTTACATGATATTTAATTCAGGCTAAAATATCTATTTCTTCAATGTATTACTTTATGGTAACACCATTTAGATTTCTTTCTTTCTTACATAGTTTATGACTGTAATCAAGAAATGTAATTTTTTAGTGTTTTGTTGAGTCACTTTTCACCACAGTGACAATACTTGACCCACGGGCTGAGTACCTCATCACGGAACTCCGTTGGTTGTGGACCTGTAGTGAGGCAGAACATCTTGACAGGGGTCAAAGTGGAACAAAGTGGCTTCCCTCCTGACCAGCAGGACACAGGGAGTCAGAGAGTGTAGAGGAATATTGAATCTACATCTACAAGAGAGGAAGTGTCCTGAGACAAGATACACTCTTGTAAAGCATGCCTTTGTCTCCAACCAAACCCCACATCCTAATAACCCTATTTAGCCTGAACTCGACAGTGGATTGACCTGATGATAGAATTAGCTATCTCATGATTTAGTTTAGCACCCCAAACAGGGGATCAAGCTTTCAACATAGAAACTTTTTGTGGGGACACTTTGTATCTAAACCATCACATATACTTGTTGAATTTAAGACCCCCTTGTCACAGTGGAGGAATTATGATAGCTAAGGCAGAGGTGGCTATAAGTGGAGCAGACATGAAGAAAGCACTGTGGGACAGTTCTAATGAACAAGAGCAATCATTATCAAAACTCTTGAGAAAGTGTTATCATCAGAATCTGCATGTAAGATTCCAAAACTCCTTTCAAATGCAGCCTTACCAGGGCTTTTAAAGGCAGGGACAGCATTGGAAGAAAAAACATAGACATCAGCACCTTTCAGTGGTGAGTCATTCAGAGAGTTGGACTCTGAAATATTTTCCAAATAACCAATTTGTGGCTCAGTCTCTAAATACTTTGTATACAGTATAAAGCTTTACCCAGGTGAAGGCATTTGGGCTATGCTCCTTTTCCTATGCACTCAGCTAAATTTTATCAGGGCAGTTACTGCTGGCTCTTAGTAATCAGAAAGTCTTATGTGTGTCGGTCTGTGTGTAGATATGTGCACATGAATACAGGTGCCCACTGAGATCAGAGGCATCTGAGCCCCCTGGAGCTGGAGTTCACTGATGATTTTGAACCACCCAGAATGGGTGCTGGGAATTGAATTCAGGTCCTTTACCACTGAGCCATCTCTCCAGCCCCAGATATATACATTTTTATTGGGCATATTTGATGGCATTTTTAAAAACTCACTGCCAGTTGAGAAGTAAAGATATAAATTTTATTATTTGACATTAAAAAGAAGACCACTTCATATGTGGTCCTCTAGCGACATAAATCTCTTATTTCAGTGCCTACCTTTGGGTCTGTTATTCAGTAAATCTTCAAACATATACTATCACCTAGAGATACTGAGTGTGAGAACTAGTGTTTAAATGATCTGACTCAAGGTTCGATTATTTAAAATAATAAACACAGAGCTGGATTTCAGCTTTCAGCTTCTGAGTCCCCAGGCCCTTCTTTCCACAGTCCACACACCACCAGATATTTGAACATTTAAGAAAGTTTAATCTGTTTTCAGGCCATGTGCCAGAGAAACCAAATATGGTATACAAAAAGACATCTACCCAGTAAAGCAAGCAAGAGGAAGAAGACACTTAGATAATGCAGTAATGTTTTTGCAAGTATACATAAGAAGCTCTTTTTAGAATATATTTTTCTTCTAAATTGCTTGACTTCAGCCATGTGTAAGTTAAACAGGATTTAGTTCTCAGTATTTTGCTCCTCTGGAGCTGTCTTTCCAGGAAGGATGATTAAGTGAAATATAAACATGGAGAAGAAAAGTGGACTGCTTTCCAAACATTTTAGTGATTTGTTTCTTAAATAAACAACTGACCATTGTTACCTCTATTGAAGATAAAGTGTCTCCCAAGATTGTTACATGATTAAAAGTAAATTTTGAGTATTATTTTATATTGATAGAGTTCAAATGTTCCACTGATGGCTCTAACAGATTCTTATTGAAATGTCTATAACTCTCTGTGTAGACTGTAAACCAGTCCTCTGTCTATACTCTCCAAAATGATGATGTGATACCATATAGTAAATACAAGTCAGCCTTTAACCTTTAAAAAAATAAGAATTTAATGGACATAGTTTTTTTTTTTTCTTTCCTTTTTTCACTGTTAAATGTTTAAATAACACCGCAGACAAGAATATTGTTTGACACTCTGATTATAAGCTTTGGGTTTCTCTGAAGATAAGCCATAAATTTAGGGGCATTGTGACAGGAGTGCCACAGCAGCAAGAACACTGAAACACAGAACTTGGCCCCTTGGAAGGATGAGGGTTAACCTCCCTAGTCCTCAGTGGCTGAGTTTGAAGGAGCCTAGGTTCCATGTGTTAGTGAACTCTTAAGTAGTACATGGCCTTTTAAACTAATACTCTATTTCTTAGTCGGTGAGTTTTTAATATTGGTGTTTCTCAGATTACAGAAAATAACCAAGGAGGTTCTATTGATCATTATAAATACGTTCATGTTGCCTTTGTTAGTATTAAATCACTATCAACTTTTATACAGGGAATATTCTTCACAGAATGAGTGAATTAACAAAACACCAGGATAGACAGATACCTTTCGCCTGCTTTTTATTGGAATGCCTTGCTAAAAGTGGCTTAGGTATAAGCAAATTACTTCATTTTGATTCTAGATGCTGAGCTCCTAATAGCTTTTAAATTTATACAGTTTTTGTTTAGCTGTCAAAACATTTAATTATATCATGCCCAAAGGTGTAAAGCTGTCAAATAAATCCGAGTGTAGGCATAAACATTTGCTATGTTATTGTGCTACTACACGGTGGTTGCTGGAAGGCTGGTGAACATGTCGGGGAAGGGGTGTGTGGAAGGACATTAACTCAGCAGGTACAGAACAACATTGGCCTGATGAATTGATGATTACTTGTAAAACAGCAGGTAGTAATGCCCCCAAGTCTTTTTAATCCCCCCTTCTCTCTCTCTCTCTCTCTCTCTCTCTCTCTCTCTCTCTCCTCTCTCTCTCTCTGCCTCTCTCTCTCTCTCTCTCTCTCCCTCCCTCCCTCCCTCCTTTCCCCCTCTCTCCCCCTCTCTCCTTCTCCCCCTCTCCCCCTCTTCCTCCCCTCTCCCTCCCCTCTCTTCCTCCCTCCCTCTCTCTCTCTCTCTCTCTTCCCCCCTCAATAAAATAAAGCTAAGGAGAGTGGTAAATTATTTGGCTAAACTCGCACTGCTTGCTCAATTTTTACTTTTTGCAATAATAGTATCCTTGCTTTCCTTACATCTGCCTTGTTCTTTGTTTTGTGTTAAACATGAACATTACCTCAGTCATGTTTCATCTTCTCTGTACTGTCTTTTCTATGGGAAGAATGCTTCCGTAGCACTTGGAAAGTATTGTAACCAGGCAACAATTAATTACTATCAGTTTTGAGTTTTCTATATAAAACATTTAAAAAAGAAAAACAATTAAATGTTTTATTTTTCCTCAGTAACTAACTGTCCCATAAGCTTTATAAAGTTAGTTTTATGACAACATTTGGAATTAGAGTGTTAGCACAAGTAAGAATGTGAACTTCTCTAATGCAGAATTCACCAAGAGGTGAGGGAGTAAAGTAAATTAGTTCTACTTTGAAGCTTTTATTTTCTTCCCCTTTCAAAATGAATGGGAAGGCCCTTGAGAGGCCCTTGAATGAAAGCTGCTTTTCATTAGTGCTACCAAATACCTACTTGAAAGAGGGGAGTTCTGACTGAACACCCACACAAGAGAAAGGGAAAGCTTCCTTTTCTCCTACAGGACCATCAGCTAAATAGCTCTTGGCTTCTCTTTTCCAATCAGGTGGTTTCACATCAGAGTTAATTACTCCAGTCATTTATTCTAATCACCCTCCTCTTATGGCTAGCTGCATTCTGTCATGGGGTGGCATCTTTTGAAGCCAGTTAAGTTTGAAAACCACTGCAGGGTACTTGAGGCTCATTAGTGAGGCCTATCCATGCCTGGCTTTGGATTTGCTCCCTGATTAACTCTGCATCTCCTGGCCGTGCTCCCCCTCCCACCCTCCCTACCCCCACTCTTCAGTCCTTCTCAAACAGGAATGTTTCAATTAACTCTTACCATGCTGCTTGTCTTTTCACCTGCATGTTTAGGGAAAATGTAAATGCTGTTGTTGCTACTCAGATCCATGCTAGATCTTGACATTATAGCAGCATCCTTTGAGTGGGATCACACTGCCCTGTGGAGATCACTAAGAAGGGTTATATTTTTGAACAACAAAGGAGGAAAATGATGTTTTATGGAATAAATACATTTGAGTTCTTGGTCCAGTTCTCCTAACCCAATAGCAGGTAGTGATTCCAACTCTGATTTTAAGCATTCTCTGTGTTTTGCCAGGTGACCTGGTGTTGTGGGGAAAACTTTAAGACTCAAAAGAGTTACTCATTTTAATCATGTAGTAGTTTAATTTAAAAACAGTTGTCAGATTACATCTAAAAGATATGAGAATTAGAAAACAAAATGTTTGTGTTACATCATTTTTAAAAACGAAAGAAAAACATAACTGTACTGAATAGTTTGTTTGACATGGCTATATTAAAATATTTAAAACATTGTCCAAAAATTAACAAATACATACATCTAGATGGGCAAATGAAAATGTTTACCCAAGGAGGAAGAGACATGTTTTGTTTTGGTTTTGTTTTTTTTCAGTTCTTTCCACACAACAGTTTGATTTGAAGTAGTTTGTGTCAAGACAAAATATAAAACTATAAATACGTGAAATCACAGTTTCATAAGTTGTTGCTCTCTGTAGCTATTCACAGATAAGCAGAATGATCTCTGTGTTAATTCTCTTCTACCCAACAATTACTGATTTGTCAAGACCCTTTCAAGCTTAGCAACTAGCAGATATTGTTGGTATTGTCTGCCTTGATCTGAAGGGCTGATTAACATACAGTAAAGATAGTGAAAAAGGCTAGAGTAGGAATTCTTACTCCATTTGACAAAAATTTATCAAATGTCTACAATGCACTCAGTCCTAAAAATGCAGATACATACAACCCATGCCTTCTAGAATCCACATTTTATCAAGGGAGGCAAAAATGTAAGCTCAAATACAAGATGAGAGTATTAGTTTTAAAAAGTCGTGTGTCAGTGCAAAAGCTTGTTTGAAAGAATAGCAAAACCCCTAAATAAAGCCTTCATATTGATGTGGGACACTTGCCATACTACATATTCAGCAATACTCATTACTCGTGTTTATAAATCATATATGAAAATAATTATAAATACTACTTAGTATGAAATCATTTTCTAGTCTTACATTTTTCATAATGGGTTTGGCATTTACCATTCTACATCAAAATGAAAATTATTCAAAAGAATGTGGAGTAGTTACTGGCTTTGCTTTAGGAGTCAGACAGATGGGGTTCAGGTTTCAGCTCTGACATTTACTAGCTGTGTGACATCAGGCATTTTACTGAAGCATTCTTAGCTTCATTTGTAAAACAGCCTTTAAAAATGTACGCTTATCTCTTAGGATTGTTGTAATGATTTAATAAAATAATCCATCTACAGCATTTTTGAATGGAGCGGGGCACACCCTTAGCACTCACTAGACACTATGCTGTTGTTGCTTTCCTGCTGTTCTTTGGGTGGTCGGTGTGTCTCCCCATCCCCCATCAGCTCATGCTCCACATACATTTTCCTTCCAAAATATATACATGTTTCTAGAACCTTTGTGAAGTGTGTTCTTGATGTTATTTACATCCCTTCTGTTTAAAGATGATACTTTAGTATAGACTTCACTCTCCTTTTTCTCTGTGTAACCTTCCTACCTCAGTCTGATTGTACAGTTAACAAAATGCAGATATCTTATTTGCAGTGGCCAGTAAGGGTAGAAATTCGCTGACTAAAACTCTGCCAAGGTAGCAGCATGTCAAATGGATAAAGTTCTGTCCTCATTTCCCTACTGCTTATACAATGTTTTAAGAGTGTAGTCCCTCCACAGAGTCATTGAATTGTACTAACTCAGAAGAATGCTTAAATGTTCATTCATTCAATAGGCATTTATTAAGAACCTCCTGGATAATTAGATCTGTGATCACAAAATTGCAAGAATATGACACCTGTCCTTTGGGGCTGCTATTTTGAGGAATAGATAGACATAACAGTAACTGATTAGGGAACTAGGTGAAGTGATACAGTCGTTTATTCCCAGTATTTTGTAAACACCTACTATGTGCAAGTCATAGAGAAATGAGAATGATAATATATAGTACCCACTTCAAAGGAAAGTTGTTGTTTGGTGGGGAAAATAGACAATAAACTTAACACATATAACAAATAATATGATATTTATATTTGTATGTCATAAATGAAGACAGAGCTACCATGAAAGTGTGTGTATATGTCTGTTTCTCTGTCTGTCTGTCTGTCTGCCTGCCTGCCTGAGTGTATTAAGACCCAAAAAGGAAGTGCCTTGTTCTGCATCTTGGTAAGATTAGAAAAGACTATTAAGAAAAAAACCTATATTTGACCTTAATATTTAAGAGTGAGTATGACTAGGCAAGGTGGCGCACACCTTTAATCCTAGCACTTAAGAGGCAGAGGCAGGCAAATTTCTATGAGTTGGAGGCCAGCCTTGTCTACATAGTGAGTTCCAGGACAGCCAGAGTTACACCAGAGAAACCCTGTCTCAGAAAGCATGAGTATGAAAGGCTAGGTAAAGCTCAATGACAGCATATGAGCTTAGCATGCTTAGTTCTTAGTACACCCTATACACACACACACACACACAAACACACACACACAAAGAATGAATAGGAGATTTCTAGGAACAGAACAAGACTATGGAAAGGGCAATTAAAAATACAGGAAGTAGAATGGGTGAAGTCATATGAGCTAAGTTAATTCTGATGATAGAATGCAGTACTAAGAATTATGTGGAGGTGCACATGAAAAGGTATGGCTGGAGACAAATCATATCAAGAGTGAAATTTTTACTTCTTTCGAGAAGTGGTACCCAAAAGTGGTTCCTGGACTGGAAGCATTAAAATCATCTGGGAGCCTGTCACAAAGGCAAATTCTTGGGCTCTATATTGTTGTATTGTTAACAGAAGCTCTGGGAGTCTAGGAATCTAGGTTTTAATAGGATCCTAGCTGATTCTGGTGCATGTTAAAGTTAGAAATCCACTGCTTTAGGGGTAGGAGAGGCAGTGAAAATTTTAAGGAAAGTAATGCCTGCATCAGATTTCAGGGGTAATTAGTATAGAGGAGAGACTAATAGGGAGAAATTATAGAGAGAGGGTATGGTTTGGATTTGTTCAGAATCATTGAGCCAAGAAATAATGAAGCATGGACTCAAAGATAGTCACAGAGGAAAGGAGGGAGGAGGAGTTCTAAAGATGTATAGGAACTTCCTTTGGGTTTGATAAAGCTTTGAGAGGTGAGAGGAAGAAATAAGGATGACTACTACCTTTCCTACTTCACTGACTGGGTGAATGAAGGACCAACTATGAAATGACAAGCAGAAGAGGATGCAAATGTTAAAGAAAAATTACCCATTCCTGTTAATGTATTAGGTTGAATTATTTGAAGTATATGAAAAGAAAAAAAGGGCAAAGGATAGTTCACAATTTGAATATGAAATTTTAGAGGTAGGAATGATTCCTACCTCTTGGAGTAGGAATGGATCCTGTCCCTTGCTGGCAGAAGCAGAGGCTTAGTTCTGAATCATGGAGAGAAGGAACACTGGAAGCATGGCAGAAGAGAAAGACTCTAAATATAATTCCTTGGCCATTTAACCATGGAGTCTTTCTCCAGAGGGAAGATAACATGCTAGTAAAAAGAGAGTTAATAACAGAAAGGAGCTAAGGGAAAATGAGCCCCCTGTACCCATACAATATTCTTAGAGTAGCAAAAACATCATCTTTGGTGTACTGAGAACAGAAAGCAAGAATTTAGCTAAATCAAAAAGGAGTCAAATATCTAAAATAATATTTACTTAATTATTTCAAGACATTTATATTGTTGATCCTCCAATGCCTTTATATTCATAGCTGTATACTATAATTAAGAATGATTATTAATTAGCATTCTATTGATAATTCAGAGAATTGGATCCACAGTTTATTGCAGTTTAGAGAATCATAGATTCTAAGAACTATCTAGGAATGGACAGAGGTTAGTTAATCTAATAAATAGGTGATTTTTCCTAAAGTTAATAAAAACACACAGATTTCACATGGCTGACTTTCACAAAGATTGTGTCTTCAGTGCTGCTTTTATTGTCTGTGGGTGCCTAACTATAGAACTGAGCAGCTAATAAGTAAAAGTCCTAACTAGGGACCTTTAAGGATGATAAGTTGTCAGAAGACATTGGGTTTGTTAGATTTTGCTTTTTGTCTTTATTTGAAGAGGATGAACAGAGTGCCATTTTTCACAAGCTGCCACATTTCTCCTGAGATCTGTAAAGTGGTAAAAGAACATACGCTGCAGAACATTATGTCTAGTTCACTCCTGAAGACGGTAGATAACTGTGTCATGTCTAAAGGCTAGCCATTCTTTACAGTGCCGGGAAGGCAGTGACCTCGAAATTGCACCAGAAGTCACTTAGTCTTCTAGATACACGGTGCTGTGTAAGGGTTACCTTTATTTCCAGTTGTATTTTACAAGTGGGAAATACTAACTCCTGTATTCTACTTTCTATGAAAATCTGGATGTAGAAGCCCTATTCAAAGCCGAATCAGGTTCCTTCTGTTCAGCTTATTACCTGCCAGTTACATGTGACTATTGGTTACTTGAAATCTGAGTTGTTTAGATTAGTGTCTGTTACATACACATTGGGTATAAAACACATCACAAATTCTAAGATTTAATATAAAATGATATTTTTATATTGGTTTTGGTTAAACATTATTAAAATTGATTCACTGTGCCTCCTAAAAAAGTTAACGTTATGTATTTGGTTTCCATACATTTACGCTGGACAGCTCTGGTATAAAGTTTTGGTGGTCATATTTGTTACCCAGAATTCTTACTAGCATAGAAACTTGTGTGGTGTGAGATGCCTGTAGTCATATATTTTGGAGGCACAGGAAAGAGAATTCTGAGTTTGAGACCAGCCTGGACTGCACAGTAAGACTCTCACTTTGTCAAAAAAAAGAATTGAGGGGGTGGCGCTTAGACATCCTCTTGTGTATGGGCATGTTTTGATTTTAATATTGAAATACTATATAAACTTGTTGCTTTTCAACCTTAAATCCAAAACAAAGTCTTAGGGTTCCATTAAAGTTTGTAAAAGACTATACAGAGCTGTGAATGTAGCATGATAGTAAAGCACCACTATTTACCAGGTCCTTAGCACTGAAAAGAGTCTTAAGATACTAAGTTCAGAATTCAACTAATCTGCCAGATAGACTGCTTCTACTACAGTATATTTGGAGTGTAAACCTAAAAGCTGGGTGTCATCCCAAGATTCTGACTTTCTCCTCATTGACATTCAGCTGTAAATAGTAACTTCCATCTTATATCTCTCTGAACCCTATCCTTTCTCCTTCAGTCCCACCACCTGTCTGCCTTCACTTCCTTTCTTCCATAGCATCCAACTTAATAGTCAGTCACACTGCCACCAACCTTTATCCTCACCTCTTGTGTTACTTTTTTTTTAATGTGCATGTGTGTGAGCCTGAGTGTATGTATGTGCACCCTGTGTGTGCAAGAGCCTAGAGCAGTCAAAAAATGGCATCAGATGCCCTAATTATATTTACAGGTGATTGTGTGTACTGAGCTCATGTCCTCTGCAAGAAGAGTTAGTACTCTTACTGAGCCATCTCTGAGGCCCCTGTGCTGCCATCTTGATGAAGGCTCCTGGTACCTTTCACCCTGAACTGTGATTCACTTGGAGCTCAGTCACCTTCCCCTTTTCATTCCAGAGGACACCTCATCTCAGAGCCCAGCACAGAACAGGACCCAACAGCATGCAGTATGTGTTTATGGAATGAATGGATAAGAGAGATACTGGTATTAATCAGGAGTTGCAGAATGAAAGGCATTCAATCCTACAGAATGTGCAAAGCATACACAAAGGAAATGCAGATACAGTTTGGCTCTGGCCAAACTTAACAATGCATTAAAAAAAAAAGAAAAATTTCAACTTTCACACACACTCACACACACACATACACATACACTTGGGTTTTTCTTTATTGGAGCAATGATTGAAAGCTTCTGTTTTTCCAGGAATTTTGATTTCCCAGTATAAGTTTATGATAGTAGGTCCAGGGACTCATTGGTGCCATGCTGACAGCTTCTTGTTTCTGTCTGGCATCCCTGTGGGATTAAACTGCATCTGGCAAGAAGTAGGGATTCTGATCAAGCCATCTTCAAAGGCAAAAGACTGCTAATACTTATCAGATCTGTATGGATAAGCAACTGTAGAGGGATTAATTTTTTATTTTGTTTTCCTTCCTTTTTGGAACTGGGTATAAAAGAAAACTTCCAGCGGTTCTTACACTAATACAATCTTTTATGGTGGTTAAAGAAGAAAGGTACTTGTTTTTCTGTACCTAACTAAATCGAGTGTTTTAGATTAGTATTTCAATTACTTAGTTGTATATTTTTATAACTACTTCATTTTGGAGAACATAAAGGCTTTATACATATTTACAGTTATTTTCTAGGGAAACATTACTGGGGTTTCTAGAGTTGGACATTCAATGTGTTTAGTTTACTTTAATATTTCTTAAAATTATTTCAGTGTGTGTGTGTGTGTGTGCGCGTGTGCGTGTGCATGTGCATATATGTGTGTATGCATGTGGATGTCAGAAGAAAACTTGTGGGAGTTTGTTCTCTTCTTCAACAATGTGGGCTCTGAACAGAGAACTCAGGTTGTCAGGCTTGGTGACAAACATTTTACCCACTGAACCATCTCACCAGCCCCCTGTGCGTACTTCAGATATTTCAGTGACTACAAGGAAAAAGGCATTGTGCTTTGCATTTGGAAGCTTTGTATATCTCTGTGGGAAAGTTTAGCCAATATTATGCTCTGAGGAGATCTTAGACCTATCATCTAAACGTAGGTCACTGTCCATCCAAGTGAAGGTGAGCCCGCCTTCCACACAGGCTTGTATCTTTCTCCCCGTGCTCCGTAAATCTTTTAGCGATGATAAAAGTCCCGTTACTCAGTTTACCTGTTTTTTAGATATGTGTCTCTGAACTTAACTGATAGAATGGCTACATTCCAGGTACTTGCCATGAAATGTTATCTAGAATCTACCATTCAAAGCCTAAGAGAAAAAAAGTTTATTTAGGGTTGCCTGAAGAGTATGCAGCCTCTCCATTTGTCTACACTTTAAATCTACTTGAGGATTAAGTAAGTTCCTCTGTGAGTCACATACCTGGATTCCATCATAATTGCCAAGGGAGGAATTTCTTATCTCAGAAATAGAAATAATGTATTTTCAGGCCATCTGGTTTGTTTTTAAATTATGGTCATTTTTGACTCTTGTAATTGTCAAGTTTCTCTCTTTATGTTGTCTGCTAGAAAGCTTAGCACCAACTACAGGGCTCATCTCAGACAATCCTGAAATGTCATAACATGATTTTCATGGGCATCTCCATCTTGTCCTTATTTTTGCAAGACCTGTTATCTCCTGTTAAATTTCTCTGGTCACATATGCATTGCTGTAAGTTCTCTGAGTTGTCGTCTATGCAGCAGCACACAGAATGTAAATAATAGAACAGATAGTCTGGTACAGTTACTCCTCATCCATTCTTACTTAACTAGATGTAAATTAAAAAAAAAAACCAAAACCTCTACACTGCTGTGTTTGTCACACTACAACTACTTTAACGTGTCTGTCTGTTACAAATTCCTAGATGTTAGAGTAGGAATGACCTAAGGTTGAAATGTTAATTAAATGTTTTAATGTTCTATAAATCTAAAGAAAATAGTTGGATAAAATGTCAGCATACAGGAGTATATTTTAAACATTCAAAAAATCATCTCTCTGAAAAGGAGGTAATTGTACAAGTTTGCCTAATCCTTTTGATCTTGGCACACAGCAATACAGACTTCAGTTGAGATTAAAACTATGAATTTCAAAGGAAACATGGCCTTCAGTGTGTAAAATATATAACAGCTGGTTGACTAGTCCATTTAAAACTACACAATAACAATTGTAGTAGAATAATTCTCCTGCCAAAAGATGCACGGGTGCTTGATGGTTATATTGGGATATGATACTAACTCACATTTTTCTTTAGTAATGATATAAATGTAGAAATGCACTCAAATCTCTCCGCTGCCCAGCTGTTCAAGGGCAGTGTAGAGTGCACAGCTCCACCAGTGATTTCTCTATTTACTCTGCAGTGTGGTAACTAAATTTCATCTCTTTAAACTACCAGATATAGTTTTTACTATCAGCGTCCCACACTTTTTCTCTTGTCATCTTTGATTCTCCTGTTCCCCATTTTGGCCTCATGGCAATCTTAAATGTCATGTTTTCACACCTATTTTCAAGCTCCCAAAGTTAGACTTTTCTGTGTAAATAATATAAAATTTGCTTAACATTTTTTACATATTTGTGATAAGGTAAATATCCAGATTCTGAAACAGTTTGATATGCTTGTAATCAGTTTTGGAGAAATTAAGCTAATGTTAGTTGATTATAGTTGACTAAATATTATAGTTTTCATTCTGTTTCACCTATAAAAATAATTGTTAAGCAGGTAAAAAAATTTTTAATGCATTAAAAATAAGGATTGACAGATATTTGTCATTTTTAACAAATCATATTTGGAAAACATACTTGTATTCTAAATTTATATCTGTCCAATATGGAAAATGATGCATTTTTTCCATGGCTTTTATTGTTTGAAAAGATTAATATACCATAGTTGCAAATTTTTCTCTTCCATTCATTAGATTTCTTCCAAAGAAGTAAACTCCTACAATTTCCTAAAGTTGGCCAGATTTTCCACAGATTCAAAGCCAGCATTTCAGGGGTTAATGTATCTATCTTATTAGAGCCACAGGAAATCTGGCAACTATTGCAGGAACTGGACCTGATGGTGCACACAAACAATTTGTCAGTCTTCTTAAAGTGAATAGCCTTCCGCAAAGTGGCTGCTTTTGCTTTGTTTGAACAGGCTAAACTTTTCCTTTTTGGGTTTTAAATCTTAGAAGTGAAATGTGATCCACATATTCAATCAAAATCATTTAATTCAAAGCATATTTTGATTGGAACAAAGTTGACATGGAAAGAAACTTTAGAATAAAAAAAGTTGAAAGGACTTTATATCATATATTTAGCAGGAAAATTTGAAACAGCTCTAATTAGGCTGAAAAAAAACAGCTTTCTTCAATGTAAATTACAAAGGTCGTATATCAATGTTAAGGAAACATTACCACTAGTGTTTGAAATCCAGCACATGCAAACATAACAGGCCAGTTTGTGAGTGTGTGTGTGTGCGTGCATGCATGCATGCATGCATGCATGTAAAGGAAGAATGCTCTTTACCTCTATTTCAAATGAAAAAAATACTTATAAATCCAAGATTATAATGTGGTATATTACCTTCCTGCCCTCCAAAACATTAACTTCTTTCAACCATGTTGCTACATACACTCACTTCCACAAAAACTCTTAACTATAAGTTTAATTAAAACTTAGGAAATTATTTTTTCATTGTTCCATTAAAATGTGGTCATCTGCATCTTATAATCAAGTGTACACCATGTTAGAATTAATCAGTGATTTTTGTCTTTTTACATGAAACTTATAGGTGTGGTATTTTGTACTGAGGAACTGAATCAGGCCTTCTAGACACCTGGGTACAAGTAGGGGCATAGATGTGCAGAAATTCAAATCTAGGTTATATTTACTCCTTATTATGCTTGTTGTTGATGTCATCCTGGTTCTGAAAATCAAACTTACTAGTGTATTCATTTATATACTTAAAATTTTGTAGCTGATACTTGATAATTTTATTTGATGTTCATAAAGATTACTATTGTATAGATAGCACTGAGTAGGAATACCATATTGGAATTAGCATAAATTAGGGATTTACAAGCATAGAAACCACAAGTATCAATCAACTGCAGCTCCTTTGTCATAAACAAGT
Organism: Cricetomys ansorgei; assembly: GCA_026225945.1. Taxonomy (NCBI): domain Eukaryota; kingdom Metazoa; phylum Chordata; class Mammalia; order Rodentia; family Nesomyidae; genus Cricetomys; species Cricetomys ansorgei. The sequence continues at coordinate 8,255,516 of JAMJFZ010000056.1, read as the reverse complement.
ATCTATGATTTCTTTTGTTAAAAGAATTTAAAATCAATTTGTTAAAATTGATTTTCTTTTATTTTACCTAATTTTTATGCTAATGAAAACTTGATCTTTTTAGGGAATGGTTATAATACTTCTAAAGTCTTTATAGATTAGCAAAATTAGTGATAAATATCATTAAAATTCTTATTTTGAGGTAGCTTAATATCTTGGAAGAAATGAGCTATTTCTATATGTCGTCAATTATTTGACTTTGCTTGACAAAAATAGAATTTTATTTAATGTTTTCTATCGATAAATAATTCATTTCCTTAATGAGTTGGTTTCAGAGAAACATAGATTACTATTCTTTCTATAAGATTTATTGTTAGACACATTCATATTTACTATAATTATTTCTGACACAATCATATATGTATAGTTTATTGCTAGCTTTATGATATGTTAAAGCTTTAACTTAGTGATATTTTGTATAAGAACCTCAAAAGTGAAAGTTACTAATAAGTGTTTGTATTTGACATCTATGTACTGTACTTTTTAGTGTCTTGCAAGTATTTTAGTCTCCGCCTAATAGATCCCATTAAAAAAAAGCAGATATCAGCCCCCAGACAGTTTGTCAAGACTAATATGAGTCCCCATGGACTGGAGTGACAATTTGTGCAAAGCTTCATGTAGTAGTCTTTTTATAGTCTTATGTGATCCTTAACAATTGGACATCAGTCACTGGTTTATTTTATAATAACTCAAGATGAGTTGAATATTACTATATCGTATTGGACATTTTCGTGGATTTTCTTTTTTACAAATTTTACTCAGAGCACACATTGGATGTAAATGATGTCTCCAGCCTGCTAGGGGAGTGCTTACAATTGATTGGTTGGGTTGTGAGCAGCATGGAAAAAGTGTTACTATCCCCGCTGCAAACCTTATTTAACTCTAATCTTAATGAAGACTGTCTGTCCTAAAAGCTTTGAAAACCCCCAAATGTTTAGCATTCCATTGGTATGGCGTGTGTGTGTGTGTGTGTGTGTGTGTGTGTGTGTTCTCTCTCTCTCTCTCTCTCTCCCTCTCTATCTCTCCATCCCTCCCTCCCTCTCTCAAAATGTGGATCTACATAAATTTTATATAAAGTAATTTTTAAAGCTGTATATAAAAGAGATTTTGAAGAATTTTTAATAGAGTTTCCTCCTTTATGTTTTTGAATCTCAAAAACAAGTTATAAGATATAAATCCAAAGTATTACACTTTGAATTATTTTCTTTGTCCTTTACATTCTCCTGCATGTCCTCTCCTCTTCCCTCAAGTGTGTATTCTGCACACTTGTTTATCAGTGCACTCTCTGGGTCAGGCAACTGTCATTCAGTGCTGTCAAAAGCTTGAAGTCCTGAGCTGACTTTATACTAGGATTCCAAAACTTCTTAGAAACCATCTCAGATCTGTCACAGTTCTTTCGAGTCCCATAGTGAAGCTTTACTGTGGTACTAATTAATGTAATTTTTAGATTTGGGTTTGTTGTTGTTAAAAAATACTTGTTTATTTATTAATTTGTTTATTACTTCCTTGAATAAATTCAGCCAATCATTCCACAAATTACTTGTTGACCTCTTAAGGACTGACCTGTGGCAGAAGGCTAAACCTTGAGGTGTGATGGATCTGCAGTGTGCCTGCAGCATAATAGGAGCATGCATTGTTGTTTCTTCAGTGTTTTTTGTTTAAAATTCTGAAGCAGTATCAGGATATAAAGCTTAAAGCATTTAAATCAAACCAATCTCACCATCTCAAATGTGCATAAAGGAGTAATCAACCATTAGGAACTCATAGCCTATGTTTGATGACACATAAAACAAAATTGCCCTAGTTTGTGGAGCTTTAATATTGAGAAAATTCATTTGTACTTCTTCATTTCTAAATGTTCTAGAATTTTATAGTCTCAAATCACAATGCCATGGACACTCAGGAGACTCCTGGCTGTTTTATCTTATTAAACAATTTTGAAATCATTAATTTTTAATTAGCTTGGATGCAGGTTTTTTATTGTTTCAATAGTGGGTATATATGAACTAAACGTTTTTTATTTAAACTACTGGCAAGAGTATTATTTACATAAATAAGTATGTTCTTTATCAGAATACCTGCTGAGAGCTTGCTTTGTGTAATGATGCTCTCTTGTAGACGTGCAGATCTTACACATTAATCCTACAGCAGGGCCTTTCATCAGCTTATTAGCTCACAGTTTTGAACAGCCAAAAAGGATGCACTCTTGAAGATACATGGAAGTCCTTCCCTGATTGAAAGTTCTAATTAAGTGAATTGGAGAAAATTAACTGAAATTAGCTGTCAGAAAGTCACATTTAAATGAGTGATGAGCTAGTCTGGCAGTAAACATTTAAATGATATAAATTGCCATTTAAGTGTATGGTTTAATGTTTGTCATGCATTAATGTGACATGAGACTGCAGTGACAATCAAGCAGCTCTCTCTAATTTGAACATATTTAGGGCTTTTGTGTGGAGTGCACTGCACACAAATTAAGACAATTGCTGTTTTATGTGTCACTTTAAACATGCTACCCATCCCTCCCAAGGCCAAAGTTAATGCAATTTGTACTTGTAGTTTGAATTTTTAGACTCATTTTAAATTTATATAATTAAAATGGGGATTTATTTTATTATTAAAAACTCTTTTATTATATCAACATGATATGAAGTACTTTTGTGCTTCCTTACCATCTTTATGAAAGTGTCACATACAGTGAATTTTGTAATAGGTGTCTAAAACAGTAACTTTCATAGGGGAGGCTAGCCAGATATTTTCAGGCTTGTTTCATTTCAGGTATACATTAGAATGTGAGAATTAACTAGTTAATGCATAGAGATTTATTTAGAGAATAGTATTTTATATTTGATAGTATTACAAACCCAGGTTAAATATTTTTTAAAGAAAACATTGTATGTAGCTATAAGCATCTTTCTTATTCAGAGGCACTAGTTTTGATAAGACATTTTCCACATGTGTACCTATGAACTAAATGTATCATTTGTGCCAAGACGTTTTATACCTCATTGGATGTTTGTTTTCTTTAGAAGTTAGTCTGTTTGGGACTAAGGATTGGAGGTCAGTGATGGAGCATGCACAGGGCCCTAGGTTCAGTTTCCAGCACCAAAGGGAAAAAAGGTCTAGCTAACTGCACCTTAAAACCCACAGATCTCTCATTCTGATACTAATAATACACTGCCAGAAAAGTATATCACAATCATACAGGTTTAATGCTAAGACTAATTTGAGATTCATTACCAGATATAATTCGCTGTATTTTTAGTTAGGCCTCAGAGTTAACTTTGACAGCTTTTGACTTGAATGGCACTATTTGTTGGAAAACCTATACCACTTAGTGTTGAACTTTGATGTTGAAATAATTTTGAATAATAGTACACAGTATAAAGAGGAATCGCTTCCTAGAAAGTGTTGGGCCTTAGTATTCCTAACTTTATTCAGCTCAGCAAACAGTTATTGGTACCAAGTGTATTTGTCATACAGTGCTGGTAATGGGAATGTAATGATGGATAGGAAGTGAAGCTTGTGCCCAGCATTTCAAGTGAATATTTGATCGTGTTCATTCATTATTCAGTGAGCACTGTTAATAGCATAAAGTGTTCGGTTTGATACTGACATATAGAATAAGAATTCAACAGTTATAAGTCCCCACAAAACGTAATTTGTTATTGCAAACACAATCAAAATAACTAAATAATTTGGTTGCAGTTGCAGGAGACAACATGTTTTAATTTGAGAAAAATGTAAATATCCCAAGTGAAGAGAAAATGTTTAGTATTTTCAAATTTGCTTTCCCCAATAGCCGTTCACTCTATGACCTCCTTTCTTTGAAGCATGAATCTAGTGCCTGTCAAGCCTCAGTTACAAGTCACACTTAGTGACTTGTAGTCTTCATAGTGCTCACAGTGCAGTGGGAGAATGCCGAAGTCACTACAGCTCAACATGATGCGGGCCAGGCTTTCTCATATATATACAACAGAACAGATGCAGCTAGAAAACAGAATGTCAGGGTTGTTGCTGTTTGTTTTTTACAGTACTGGGGACTGAATCCCAGGCCTCACAAGTACACAGCACATACTCTACAGTGAACTACATCTGAGCCTGTGTTTCTTTGCTGTCCTATCCTTCTCTTCCCCTTTCTACTTCCCTTCGCTCTTCCTCCTTCCTCTGTCCCTTCCATCCATCTGTGGGTTGTGTGTGTGTGTGCGCGTGTGTGCATGTGCAGGCCAGATAGCAGTATCAGATGTCTTAATCACTCTCCACCTTAGCTTTTGAGACAAGATCTGTCAGTGAACCTGGAACTTGCAGATTCAACTAAGCTGGCTGGCCAGCAAGCTCTAGGGTTCCTCCTGTCTCTGCCCTAACTCTGGTGTCGCAGATATGTGTCACTACACCTGGCTTTTAACATAGTTATTAGGGATTGTGCTCAGGTAGCCACTCAACTGACTGAGCCATCTTGCCTGCTTTGCTTTGGTTTCATTTGTTTGATTTTTAGGAGTAGGTCTTATTGTGTCACTCACACTGGCCTAAAGCTGCCTTTGCTTCCCAAGTAGGATTACAAATGCATGCCACCATACTTGGGTTTTCTGTTTTGTTCTGTTCTTTTTTGTTTGTTTTTTAAGTAACTTTAGTGTTAAACATTACAGTTGTTTTAAATATTTATGTTTTAAAAATAGGATTCAGCATAATGATACAGTCTATACCGTTTTTCAGGCCCTGGAGAGTGAATTTGTTTCCTGCCAGCTTCACCAATGGATTGATCTCATTTTTGGCTATAAACAACAAGGACCAGAGGCCGTTCGAACCCTCAATGTATTCTATTACCTAACATATGAAGGAGCAGTTAGCCTGAACTCAATAACGGACCCTGTGTTGAGAGAGGTAAGTCCTCCTATTCAGAAGGAAACCCATTATCACGAGTCTGCCAGCTGGATGGTGTTGATCTCATTTCCCTGCCCTCCAAGTAACTGATGGAAAAGCTGAAGTAAAGTGGGTAAATCAAGGAAGGATGAGCTATCAGTTAATCACCTAGTGGGAACTTGAGTCTGGAGCTTGTTTCCAATTATAGTTTGACTTAGTATAAAATGAGAGCTTTTATAGTTTGAACCTGTTATGGGATCTATAGTCAGGTTTTTAATTTTTATAGATTTCAAAGCTACTCACATAGTTTGAAGTACTAGGAAAATAGTCATTTATTCATTATACGATTGTGAGCATAAGTCAAAATGCAGTAAAACATGTTTTGACATCTATGTCAAATGACATAAATGCAATGACATCTATGAAGAAGCTAATAGTGGGATTGAAGTCTGAACCTTTGCTGTCATTATTCAGTGTTAAATAGTAATGAAGCTTGCTTTATCTTTGTCAAGTATTTTCTGATAAAACACTAAAAACACAGGGCCTTGGCAAATGCAATGTTCACTTTAATTTCAGAAGAAATTTTTGCTTTTTCAGTGTGTCTAATCTAGTTATATACTCCCTAAATGTATTAGCCTTGTGTGAAAAATCATATAATTACATAGGTACAATATCAAACATTGATATGATTTTAGAATAGATGGCTACCTAAGCCAAGACATTGATTCACAGGGCAGGTGTCTCATTTGAAGGTACATTACTTGTAATTTGTAAGGTGTCCTGTTTTCACTAGGACTTGTGCATTCCTCTGTAATTCTATTACCTGGTTATGTTGAACGTCCATAAATACATATTGAAATAAATTAGCATATTGTCACTTGGCTTATATGCTAGATAAATGTTAGTCATAAACAAAAGCATTATGTGCATTACATTTCTTTTGCTCAAAATTGTACATTTGGGGAATTTGTTTTCCACGTTTTAAAAGCTGTGGAGTCAGAGAGTTGGATCAGTTAACTCATGATACTTCCAGTCTCCCAGTTTAGTAAACTTGGCACTGGAGAGTGAGCCCAGGCCCCTGATCATAGTAAGTACATGTTCTGCCTGAGCTGCACCTCTACTCTCCAGAGAAACTTATGTGGAGCAACTGTTGACTTTGATTCAGAGCATCATATAAGCATTACTTTATATGACATTGATGTCAAAGCAACATGCAAATAGTACTATTGAACAATGCATAATTTAATTCTTAGAACAGAATGGCAAAAGTCAGGCTAGCCAGTATGCTCAGAGGTCAAGGATGTCTAACTCTAACCTGGAACCCACATAGTGGAAGCAGAGAACCAATTCTCACAAGTTTTTCTCTGACCTCCACATGACATGTATGTGCGCGCACATGTGCATACACATACACTAAGTTAATAAACAGACTCTCCTTTCTCTTTAACAGTCTTTGCTACTTGACTTGGTTATGTGTTAGTGATTCTGCAACATTCAGTCTGTTTTTTAAAAATTCCCTTGTAGTAATTATCAATCTCCTTATATAATCAGCTTATAACTGATTTTACGCTCTAGAAATGAGTTTATATTCTTCTGTTTTACTCACCATAATGTATTATTTACATTATGGTGTATAACTTCTGTAGTTTGGATTTTGAAATTCATGGAGTTACTGAAGCCCCTCCCCTCTGTTTTTTCTCTGGTTTTTCTGGACAGGGTTTCTCTGTTGTAACTGGCTGTCCTGTAACTCACTCTGTAGACCAGGCTAGATTCAAATTCACAGAATTCTGCCTCTGTCTTTCGAGTGCTGGGATTATAGATGTGCACCCCCACCACCCAGCATGAGATGCTCTTTTAGAAAAATCATCTCTTGGTGTGTTTGAGATGATGTCACTAGCTCTGCCTATCATGCCATTAAAACTTATGCTTTAATTTTTGTCACAAAGGTGGCTCTTAACCTGTTTCTGTCATAGCTGGCCAATTAGTCATTTTCTCTTTCTCTTACTCAGTGTGATTGGCTCTCTGTTTTCATCTTGAATTGACAGCCTCCCCACACAAGAATTTCCAAAGAAGTTTACAATATTTTATATATATTTGCTATATTTATTTATTTACATTTACAGTGTATTCTAGAAGAGTACTAACTAACATAGTAATGGAAATACTTGTCTCATTACAGTATCATGGCCTAGCACATGTCTCCTAGTATGTTTGAGGAACTGAATAAACATACATAGGAATGTGTGACTAGCTGGGCCATGTTGACAGCAGTATTTAGAGGAATGCCCTGTGTAGCTTTGGTGGTAACCATGTTTTCTGACTGATTTCAGGACATAAGATTAGAGAGTGAGGCAATTAACTTGTTGGGTTGATTATTTTAAGCTGGCATATACCATTCAGACATTAGATGTATAATTGAAATACAGATATAAGCTAAATTACATACTTTTATTTTAACAAAATAAACACATGATAACTTCAAATGAAGGCTTTTATTGTGGTAAAATAACTGTAAAATTTACCATTGTTGCCATTTTTAAGTGTGCATTTCAGTGGTGTTAAGAATGTTCACATAGAACTGGGGGTGTAGCTCTTAAAGACAGAGTATATAACTACCATGTACAAGGCCCTGGACTCAATCTCCAGTGCAAAAAATAAAAATAAAGTCATATTATTGTGCAAATTGTTACCACTGTCCATGTTCAGAAAAGTTTCACATCACAAACTGAAACTCTCTCTGCTTTAAACAAACAATAGCCATCTTCTCCTCAGGTCCTGACAAGCACAATTCCACATTCTCTATATATGAACTGGATTGTTCTGGGTACTTCATATGTGCAAGAACCACGAATATCTTTCCCTTCATTTCTGGCCTATTTTACTTAGCACAGTATCTTTTTGTTTCATCCATCTTGTAGCTTGTATCAGAATTTTCTTTTCTCTTATGCTGAATACACCCCATGTACAGCATGTTGTGTTTACCCACCACTCACCTGTGGGTGTTTTAGGTCGTTCTTACCACTTGGCTGTTGTAAGAACTAGCAGCTTTGGTGTACAAAGATCCATCCAAGTCACTGCTTTCATTCCTTCGGGGTGTGTTCTGGGTAATATGGAAGTTTCATGTTTAAGTTTTTTGAGGAACCGCAATATTAAATAAAATTTTAATGCCTATTTTTCATGGCTATTACTGTTCCTAAAGACAATTTTTTAAAACATTAAGATTCTTTTTACTTCTTTTTTCATAATCCGAGTGATTATCAAGAATTCCTTAAATGTATAGCTTTCTACTTTTCTCACTTAGTTATTTTTATATTACATATATATGTCATGCCTAAGAATTAGATTTTGCATTCATTAAGTAAACATGGCTGTGATTTCCTAAGAATGGTAGCTGCGTGATATTCTTGAAGTAAGAATATATATTATTGTTATCGAGCATTATAAGTCTACACATTTAATATTTTTTTTAAAAAAACTTTCCCCCCAGATCTAAGGGAGAATTTTTAACAGCTTTATTGAGATATAATTCACACATCATACAATTTATTTGTTGATAGTATACAATTTAGTATATCTGTAACGTATAAGCATCACCACAGTCTACTTTAAGAACATTTTTTGTCAATGCAAAAGAAATCTTTGTACCCATTTGCCATCTGTCTAAGGAGAGTTTTTATATGAGTAGACGTTCAAATGTTTCATTGGGAAGATCCGAAAGGAGGAAAGCATGTCTCTGAGAAAGGGGAAAGGAACAAACTCCGGAGCCCAGACAGATATAAGCACTGACAGGAAGGAACAATATTGCCTTCACTGAGCTTGGAGAGTATTAGTGTTGTGCAAGGACCTGGGTAGTCAGCACCCATGTGCATGTAGAACGGCTTCAAGATTCACTTGATGTGCGTCTTTGTGAAGGATGGGTGACCTTTATAGACTATCTGGCACAGTGGTGGATGTTTATTTCCTTTCCATGTGTTTTTCTGCATTTTAAATGTCAGAATAATAAATGCAGTAAAAGGATAAGAAAAAAAGAGTCTCTCTCTCCCTCTGTGTGTGTGTGTGTGTGTGCGTGTGTGTGTGTGTGCGCGTGCGTGCGTGCGTGTGTGCGTGTGTGCGCGTGTGAGCACACATGCACAGATACATAGACATGGAAAGACAGCTGTATCTCTTGTGGTGAAGTGTATGGAAATGATTGCAGGTGGAGGGATGACCAAGGAGGCTGCTAAAGGGATGTTGATGAGATGATGAAAAGTGGGTCTGAGAACATAAGAAAGGACCTTAGAACTGGGAAATTCTGCCCTGCATTTCTTCAACAAATACTCATCCTGTTGAGAACGGTAAAGATAAACAGCTGAATAAGGGAAAGTCCCACTCGTGTGAATCTCAGATTCTAATTGGTCTCACAGAAATGAACTCAACAACACAGACTATGATTTCAGTTGTGGTATGTGCTATGAAGAGAACAGAGATGGCTGAAGAGGAATAGGGTGGTAGGAAGAATTTTAGAGAGGATGCTTACACACTGCCTGTCTTCATAAGCCTTGCCTCCTGCAAATCCATACCTAGGGTGCAGCTCCCACTCCCATAGCCAGGTAAGCCTCAAAGTCAAGTGTTTCTACAGACCCTGCCAGTTGTGCAGCTTAAATAATTTATGGACTCACAAGCCACACCCATCTTCTGAATTGTGTTTCAGTAAGGAGCTTTTACTTCCCTAATGTTAGTGTGTTTGCATTCACTTGACTTACCTTGAAGCTTTATCTCTTTTCTGGGTCTCTATGAAGGTAGCAGGATAGATTTGTGTCTCTCTGAAAGTACAAAATCCATTTTTATACCAGATCGCTCCTTTTTTCTGTTCACTGCTATACCCTCAATTTGGTTTTGAGCCTTTTCCTGTGCTCATGGTCACACTCAGGCAAGGTATCTGCATACAAGGCATGTATCTGCCTGCTTCTTGGCAAAGCTCCATTCTTCTGGAAGAAGTTGCTGTTCCAAAGTGAATGGTTAGTATATATAGCATAGTAAGTGATCATAAAAATAATCTCTCTATAAAAAGAGCTCTAAACGATAGAAATGATAACCATAAGAAGAGGAAGAGTAATCAGTGAAACAGCCTGCAGCACATTAAACTTTTATGTTGTTTTTAATTTTTAGAAAACAGCTGTGTTATCAATATAGAAGTCTCTATTTACATACATCATACACCAGAAAGGAGTGTTTTTCAGTCAGATATGCTAATCTGTTTTCAAATACCTTGTGACCCCCAACTAAAGTGTGAGTTCTTATCTTGAACTGATTATTCACACAGACCCCTACTCCTTTATACCCTCTCTTGTTACTAGTTGTTCTGTGTCTCATTTTTAACCCATTCTATTTTCACAAGAAGCAAATGAGTAAAAGCACATCATTTTATGGTTATTACTTTTGCTAAATTCAGTTAGACACAATTTTCTTCTTTCAACACAATCTTATCAGGCTTTTGAAAGGAAAGAATCTAGGACCTATGAGTGTGAGCAAGACTGAATACTGTTACTTCATAAAAGGTATTTGTTTTTAAAATATTTCCTCTACAAAATACCTTTGCCTTTTTGAAAGTTTTAATATATTTGTTTTCTTTTCGTTTTTTCATTTCTTTGCAGTATTTATAATTGTATTTGTAGGCATGGCTTTCCTATTAAGACTTTATTCCATACCTTTACTTATCCAGAATTCACCTGTTAATTCACAGGTAAGTCCTGTTTCTCAGTCCCAATGTGGAGAGCTCATTATCTAGCCATTAATACCTTAGGAGTTTAGCAGATGAAAAATAACATTTTTAAGCCCTTGAAGTACCAGTGAGATGGCAAGTAAGAATGCTTGCCACCAAACCTGATAACTTGACTTCATCCCCAGAACCTATATAATCAAAGGGTTTTATTTATTTGCTTGTTTTGGTTTTTTTTCTTAAGGAATGTTTTTGTTGAGACATAAGGATGCAGCTCAGTGGTGCAGTACTTGACGGCACGCCGGAGGCCCTGGCTCCTGTCACCAGCGCAGCAAAAACTCTGAGCATTTCTATTGCATGCTCTATCTAGGCTTAAACAAAAGAATCATTCAGCAGTTCCTTCTTAATATCCATAATCTTTTTACACTCCTCTTCTTCTCTCAAGCTCCTGGTTCTCTCTTGTTGCTGTGTCCAATTGCCTACTTTTCTTGTTTCTCTCCCATTCTAAGACTTGCTGTTTCTCTCATATAACACATATTTGATAGAATTAAATTAAAAATAAGTAAGTTTTATCTGACAAGAAACATGAACCATGTGTCTAATAAAGGAATTAAAGTTCAGTGGAACCAAATATGGCTTCCAGAAATGGACCTAGTATACATGGAAGATGCGATACAAGTGGTGATTTAAATCACAAGCAAGGGGTGATTTTAGTCAGTGTGTAATGTCATGACAGTGCCTAATTATTAAGAACGTAAGTTAATATAGATCATCTTAGTGAAATAATTTGAGTATTACATATACTTATTCAAATAAAGAATATCTACATTTAAGATGTGAGACTGGAACTTAGAAGGTAACATAGGTGAGTAGCTCCATAATCGTAGAATGAGGAAGATTGGAAGTCTAATATAAAAACCAAAAACCACAGAAATTGACATGCTGCTCACATGAGAACTGAAGTTTCTGTACATGAAGAAAAGGTATAGAAACAGACAATACACAAATGACAAAAGAGAAAGCATACACAAAACAGTCTGTATTAGTATCCAAAAACTTGGAATTTAAAAACAGTGGCATTTTTTGCCTACTGGATTATTGAAGATTAAAAAATAATGAAAATCTCTGATATTGAGAGAGTATGAGAAAACAGATATATTAATATATTTTATAAAGAGAAAATTGAACCGAATCTTTATAGCAATGTATATCAATTTTTATAATGTCCATGCATTATTTACTTAGAATGCTAATCAGAAATCCTGGATTATGTAATTGCTCCTAATTGCAATGTGCAGCAGTGGAACACTGGTTGGTTATCAGTAAATCCATTGGGGAGGAAGAGGCTGTAAGCATTGAAAATAGTGCTCTACAGATTTATGTCATGCTGTGGAAATATATTTTGTCACAGTACAGTGAAAAGCAAATCAGTTTATGAAATATAAAATGCAACTACACACGGAAAATTGTGAAATTATGTACCTCAATTTGGTTATGGTCATTATCTTTGGTCAAATCATGGATCTGTGTTTTAAATCTGTGTTTTAAAAATTCTTCTTTTTCAAGTTGGGGGTGGGAATGAGGACACAGTCTTTCTTTTTCCTTTTCTTGAAGGGGAAAAAAAAACCTGCTTAGAAATCTTCACCAGGGATATATTCACGATGGGATGTCTATAGTAACTTCAGGCTGTTCTGTGGTTGCTTTCCGGATTTGGGCTATTTTGTACCCACTCTTTGTTGACAGGGTATGGTGCTTGGCAAAGCCATTTTCATGTAACTATTGGGGGAGGAGGGAAGGCTATTTTCTTTTGCCTGACTCAAATGAAATCAGTTCACTTTCAATCTCAGTTTTTGTTTTGTTTCATAATTAATCCACTTGAACAGGATTTTTTAAAATATAATTTTAGGCGACTTATTCCTTCATATCTCCTATGGTATTTGGAAGGGGAAAAACAGAAAAATTTGCTACCTTTAGGGAAATTATCTTAGGTATATTACTGGTAACTCATTCTTGTGACTGTATAAAGGTGAGTGAGACTGCTTTTGACTTAACTTTGTGAAATCCTTGGTTTATTACTCTGTGTGTGTGTGTGTGTGTGTGTGTGTGTGTGTGTGTGTGTGTACACAAAGAGATGTAGAAATGTATGTTTCAAAGCAATATATTTTAACTATTAGAAATTTAAAAGAATCCAACACTGCAAAATATGGACTGGAAAGCTTCTGCTTGGATCTGGGCTTTGTTGACCAGTGTGTGTAGAGTGTGGGCTGTGTTTGTGGCAGAGAAAGGCTTTAGTGTGAGCAGAATTGTCTGCTTTGTCACCTTTGGAGTTCACTGTGCATTCCCTGCATTTCTTACAGAAGTGCTATTTTCTCCTTTACTGTTTAGCAACGACAGTGTCACTTTATATGTGTTCAGAAATTAAAATTGATTTCCTTTTGAAAATAAATCCTAGCTCCATCTACTGAGATAGATACAGAAGAGGAGAGAGAGCCAAGATATTACTCAATTTAAAGAATTATCTACAATGGTCTCATAGCATGAAAGTCAAGCCTGACTACTCCCTGAAGTCATGTTTAATGTCAGTGGTTGCTTTGGCCTCTTCCAGATTTATCCTTCCAAGGGCTGTTTTAGCAACTCATAATCACTCCGAGAAGGTCTGTTTTCTTAAAGAAGCAGCAGCCGTGTTTAAGTTTACATGACCCCGGTTTCATGACAGCAGTAGCAAATCAGATATCTTATCCAAGGAAAAGCATTTTTGGCTTAGAATTCCATCACTCTCATGGTGGGAGTGAGCCTCAGCTCAGCCTAGCCCTGCTGCAGAACACTGGCAGTGAATCCTTCAGAAAGCATAAACACAATTGGTATTTATAGCATTGTTAACATTTGTTGACTAAGTTGTGGGAGTGGTCTGTAAACCCTTCTTAAGCAGGTGGGGCAGGAATCTTTGTTGTGACTGCAGTGAGATTTAAGGCCAGGACAACAGGATTACAGTGGTTGCAGCAATATAGTAAATTAGGAGTATTGGATGCTCTAAGTTACAGTTTCTTGCAGCTACAACTCAGTGCTACAGAAACAGGCCCGAAGCATCACTAGCCAGAAGTGTGTTGCACAGATGGCGTATTTGACACAGTGCAGGGCAGGAACTGTACAACTGAAAGCCAAATAAATGGCCAGGATTAGTCAAGTTTTAATTGAAAACCTACATTAAAAACCACTGAAATTCTGCCAGACTTCCTTGTACATCAAAACCACAATAACAGGCAAAGTTTCTCTCAGTTGACTAAATGAGCATCAACATTATCATTACTGCTCAGCCTTGTGCTTCACTCAGTCAGTTAAGTGGTTAAATAAGGAGCTGAATTACATAGTAGAGGATATAAAGCAAAAATGCATGTTTATGTGTTTCGTTTTGTTTTTTTTAATCCTTGTCAGTGTTTCAGAAACTCTGAGCTTTTTTCTGTCCCCCTGCCTCATGAAGGAATCCATTTCTTTCAAGCCATCTCCACTTTACACTATTACTCAATTTTATTCACTAAGTTTTTCACTAAATGGAAGCTTTTAGAAAAATTAAAAAGATGGTACACATTTTTAAAAAATCTACATAAAATTATTTGACAGTATGACATTTTTTATGATAGTTTTATTTAATTTCTAGTAAGATGGGGAACTTTACTTAGAATGCAAAGAACCCAGTGAAATTCCCAGTATTGGGGAAACACTTGACTCAAGGACACCTCTTTAAATGTTCAGTAATCTACATTATGCATGAGTTTGTTGTCCTTCCTCCTGTCTCTGCTAGTACTGTGTGTGCAGAGGTGTCTTTCAGGTTTTAAGTTAGGCAGCATGCAGTCACATTCCTCGGTGAAAATCATTTTGGTGTTTGACACAATGGATGCTCACAAATGTTTGGGTTTTCCTACCAAATGAGCAGCTGACTGGCTCCCTACACCACCACTTAACATGATATAAGCATAGTTGTTGGTTCTAAGAAATAATTCACCTTCTGAATGCAGCCATTAGCTCCACTCTGATGCCTTCTTATCCGTTAAGAACTTAACTGTGTGCTGGCTGTGCTGGCTTTTGACTTGGCCACTTCTTTGAAGACATTCCACTTACTTTCCTAAGCAGGAGCCTTTATCTCCTGTCTTCCAGTAGCCAGAGATGGAGGTGTTTTGAATGAGCACATCAGCGGTTTAGTCAGAGATACTGTTTGAAATTATCCATGAGCACAGTGCCGCTGAGCGTTACTGAGTGACATTTGTTTCTCTTGGTTGTATCTGCCCTGACTAACTGGTTTCTTTCAGATTGGCAGCTCGGATTATGCTATAGTAGACAGACAGCTACAAGAACTGGAGACTAGTGAATTTGGGCTGGGCCTCAGCTGCATGTGCCTGAAATGTATGGGCTCAGTTCTGAGGCATTAGTTGGAAAATCTGCATCTTTCCACAAATGACAGTTTCCTCATGTTCTGCACTTGTGTCTTCATAGCATCATTTGAGCGGAACTGTTGGTAAAAGTACTTCTTTCTCTCCTTATCTTTCCCTCTATCCAATCTTCTCACTGTGTTCGTATTTTTAGCAGTTACATTTTATTTAGCATGCTGTTTTTGTACTTTATAGCATTATGGCATGTGTATATGCCTCTAGCTACCTGATGCATTTTTAGCGTAGTTTGGAGGAAAACATTGTTTATGTTAAAAAGTGTCATACTTCCTAAATATTAATATCTAATTAATCTTACCCAATACTAAAATATTATGAAAAGTATGACCTCCTTATAATCAAATAGAAATAAGTTAGGAAGCAAGTTTTATATGTCAAAATGAACCTTGTTTTCAAGATCTGTGTGTTCATTTAAAAGGTTTTGACAGATCTATCAACTGAAATTCTTGGATTGTTGAAGTATATTTCTAACTGTCATATTAATGGATAAATTAAGCGTCATAAAAAAATCCTAAACAGTGGCAGAAGTAGACATTTCTTTAGATTTCTTATCTTTTTTAAAGATTTCTTTGTGTTTTATTTCAAAAATAATCTATTGTTGTATAAGATATCAAATGTAGTAGTAAAGAAAGTATATGTTTTCTCTTATCAATCTTTCATCCTTCCACCTCCTAAAGAAAGGGCTACTGCGAGTTTGGTACATATAAGATTCCAGATTGGACATTAAGATGCTCCTCAGATACATTTGTGGAGTCACATGTAGCACATGTAACAATGTGTGTTATCCATGTATAAGTGTATATATTTTTGTTTACATAAGGTCAGACTTTATTATACTATATGTTACTAGAATTTTTTTTATCACTATCTATGCTTCTTCTCCCATAAAATACCTGCAGCTCAACTCACTCACTTTTTGTTTGCTTGTTTTGAGACAGAGTCTCACTATGCAACTCTGCTGGCCTGGAACTCACTCTGTAGACCAGGCTAGCCTAGAACTCACAGAGGTTTTCCTGCCTCTGCCTTCTAAGTGCTGGGATTAAAGGCATGCAACATTGTTTCCAGAAACTTATTCATTTAATGGTTGAATAGTATTCCATGTCTTCATAATTTAGGTTTTTTTTTTTTTTAACTTCTTACTGCTCTAAGAGTTCTATAGCAAACACTTTCATATTTAAATATTTTTGCCTCTATGTGATCCTTTTTGTATGACAGTTCATAGAAGTGGAATCAATTAGCCCTATCTATTTCAAGTATAAAAATCCAACTCTTAAATTTTTAGATATTTTTCTTTATGTCTAATTTTGAAAAACTATAAAAGCTGTCGTTTAATTCTTAAAGAAGATAGAATCACTTGTGCTCACTTTTACTTCTGTCTTTACTATTCCCCTCTTTTATGTGTATTACTTGCGTATTAGCTATTCTCTGTCCTATTGTAGCCTCATGTAAAAAAATTACATTCCAGTCAGGCAATGCTTTACATACCTTTAATCCCAGCACTCAGGAGACAGAGACAAGTGGATCTCTGTGAGTTCAAGGCCAGCCTGGTCTACAGAGAGAGTTCCTGGACAGCTAGAGTTACAACAGAGAAATCCTGCCTCGGGGGGAAAAATACATTCCTCTCTCCAAGAAGCTGTTTTAGTTTTTAATAATTATACTCTATGATGTTTGAATTCTTTTTGTTATTAGTAATGTATTTCTGGGTCACTTAAAATTTACATTTGAATTAGGTTTTAACTGCTGTTTTTTAAATTTTATTGTTGTTTTGTTGTTGCATTCTGGAGCTCAAACTCAGGTCCTCACATGCTAGGCAAACAATCTTCCACTGAGCTGTATCCAGCCTTTCATTGAATTCTGGGAACTTGTTGCACTGACTACTAAAAAGTAACTATGGTTTCTTTCCTGAGGTTAGGGGTGGGGATGTCAAGTTTATAAATGCTTTTAACTGACACTTTGGCTGTTTGTTTTTAACCAGCTAGAAATGTTATCCAAAAAAGGCCACGTGTATTATGTAGACAATTTCCTCCTTGGCGATTTTCATCTTGTTTTTGTCAGGTCCTTTATATATGAACCCTTTTTCTGCCATTTGAAGTTGATGCTATTGAGGTTTTTTGTCCTTTAAGAATGAATGCAAAGTTAAATATCTAATGACTCCATTGTCATTTGGTTCATGTGATATCAAAGCTAGTTTTTCAGCAGTGGCTCTGGAGGGTATTGAGGCTTACAACCTTTTCTCTGGTTTGAGATCAAACATGGGATGAGAAAGAGGGAATCTTTACTCAAGTACTGGGATGTTGTACAGCATTCCTGATGGTCCTAGTATGACTCTATAGTATTGAGAGGAAAAAAATGAATCTAGACTATGAAGTCCTGTGAAACATTCCTTGGTAGTACGGTAGACTAGAACCCTGACAACTTTCGGGGGCCTAACTTTGGTAAAGTCAGAAAATTTAAACATTTGATGAAGGTATTTTTAAGTGAATTATTTAGCTTCTATTGCCCTTTCCTAATTTTATAGTGCTTGTAGATGCAAAAATATGGGGCATAAAATACAACGTCAGAGTTATGTGCTTTAAAGAAGCATACATATTAACTGTAGCCGTGTGTTCAAGTAATATCTATCCTAACCCCACCTCAAAATAAAATTCTGCATTTATTGTTGGTTACTGTGGTCATGAGTTAACTTGTTTTCTTGGTTAAATTAGAAAGCTTAGTTCTGAGACAAAGATAGTCTTAAGCTAAAGTCATATGCATTGTCACCAAGTTAAAACTCCTCCCATGTCTCTGAGTGTATAGATATGCATAGAGTTGCTTTATATATAGCTATAAAATCACTCAAGTATGTAGTAGTTGGCACAAACACAATATAAATGAGCAGCTTATTAAATACGCTTCATCCTATGTCCATTTGCAGATCCGTTAATAATGTCTACAGGTAATATTTGAGATGCTGTTTATAAAATATAAATATGTGGCTTTACTGTAATATCTTGAGGTATTTTCATGATCTTTTTATTATTATATATATCAACATCTGGAATGTTGCTCAGTGGTTCAGATTTTATTACAGAAAGTAATAACAAACTATTTATAGAAATAATTGGGAATTGATGAATAAGAATATGTTACATAATAACCCAAACTTTTAGTAGAAATGTTTAACTGAATGAGTGTTTTACTCAATGCCAGGCTACTTTCTATACTGGTTTTAGTGTATCTTAGCTGTGTCTCTGCTGAACTAAGGTGATGTCTGTGGCCATTCACTCAGTAAATATTTACTGCATACCTACTACAAGCCCCAGAACCATAGAAATACTTGTCAGTCTGTATTCCTAAGAAGACTTATGGTGTAAGCAATAAAGCAGAAAAATAAATTAAAAATCACTCCATAATTAGTACATTAGATAAATACATAATAAACAGGTTTAGTTACAGTGCCCCAAGAGCAATAAGGCAGGGGCGTGAATAGTCTAGATGAGGTCAAGAAATGTCTCACAAAAGCTAGAGCAGCCTGAGCCAGCCTTACAGAATAAAGAAGGAAGCTCATAGAGTGGGGAAATGGAAGAAAACAGGAACAGAAAGCATGTAAGGATTTAAAGGCAAATGACACGGGTCACAGTAGAGGATGTGCGAGGGTGCTGGCAGAAGCAGAACCACTGTTTCATTTCTCTTAATGGTGGGAAGCTTTTGATTAAACCCCAGCAGGACACTATGTTAAGTCCTTATATATTTGCTGCAGTAACACCACATGCTTGTGGATGTCTATACCTACTGCTATTCTAAGTGCTTATAATATCTCACTTAATCCTTACAGCATCCCAATAAAGTTCCCAGAGATGTTATTACAGATTTTTGATGATGATATTAAAGACTCCAATGATTGAGAACTCCCCTATACCACTCAGTTAATACATGAATGCTAGGATTTGAACCATCTCCATCTTATTCCATGGTCTACATGTCTTGCTCCGGACTGTGTTGTATCTTAGCATCAGGAATGTGGACAGAAAGATTTCAATTAGGAAGTCAGTTACCTAAGTTGTCACTTTAAAACTGAACATTTTGCAAGTTGAGATGTGTTCAACCTCTCAGAAAAACATTCCAACTACTGCTTAGGAATTTGGAAATTGTAGTGTATTTTCACTTTTTGTATAGTCTTAAAGATAAAAATTTAAATTTCTAACAGACCAGAATACTGTTTTATTTTTCAATGAATCTATCTAGCTCATTACCGAAACCCACTCTGTTTGAGATAATCTCAGGTCAAAGATGTTATTATCATTGAAGTTGGTTAACAGATAAATTGAGATTCAGTACCCTATTTCAAAATAAGAATTTTACATAGCAAATTTTTAGAACACATCATTGAAAGGAAAACTCTTCAGTTAAAGATGAGTTCATTAAAACAGGTTAGGCTCTTGATATTGTGAAGCTACCCTGATATCAACTCATGTTATTGAACTTCATCATGCAGGTCAAAGTATCTGTATGTGTGCTGTGATTTCCAACCTTGGTTACAGCCCCCACAGTCTCTACACTTGTCTTTTGTTCTATTCAGAAGACTGCATGGAAATGTGAAAGAGAACTATAAACAGACTAACCCAAGGGGTCTTTCAGATCACACATAATATTCCTTCATGACTTCTCACTGTACCTTCTCAAAAGTCATTGCTTTAGTGACACACTGGAGCTTTTTCATGTCCTTTGAGAGATTTGGAACTAGAATTAGAATTACTGCCTCAGTGACATGTTTCAGTACTGCCCAGGGAGACCCAGTTGGTCTCTGTGGTAGCAAACACACATCTTCATATAAGGCTCCCCATCTTCCACCATGCACCCATATTGTCCTCTTCAAGAATAATCTTTGGGGCTAAAGAGATGGCTCAGTGTTTAAGAGCACTTGTTGCTCTTCCCAGGAGACCAAAGTTTAGTTCTCACAACTGTCTTTAACTTCAGCTGACCTCTGAGAGAGACAGAATATGTGTGTGCCACATACACACACACACACACACACAACATACACAGACATATACACATAAAATTAAATCTTTTTTAAAAATTTATCTTCATTTCTCAAGCCTGGTTTTGTTCACACTGAACTCTAGACAAGCCATTCTAGTCTCTGGACTAGCTTGCTGTAACTGGCACTCAACAAATCCTTTTGTTACATGAGTATTGTGCATGAGGCACTGTTCACCCTGCTGTGCATCACAGAAACACATGATACTCTGGCCCTTCCAGTGTACGGAAGAGGAAGAAGATCCATTCTGCAAATGTTAAATGTTGCAGGAAGGCCAGATCAGGTATGTGCTGTAGTCAGCAGCATGAGCAAACAGTAAGAAAACCTTCCCTGTCTGGCTTTAGGCCTTCATCTGTTAAAGCACCAGGGACCCCTGATGACAGAAATATTGCAAAAAGAAGTTTGGAAAAACTTAGTTATGCAGAGTACACTGAAAGAAGAAACTGAATAGAGAAACCAAGTAAAGAGATCATCACAACACCCAGTGACTGAAGTTATAGGGACTCGGATTCAGAAAATAAGTGAGAGAACCTTGCAACTGATTATATGTCAAAGAAAAAGGGTAACATTTAAAATGTTCTGAGATTCTGAACCTACAATCACTGTTAGGATTCTGCAACAAGCAGAGTCCACAGCAGGGCCCTGCGCTGGAGAGCTCTGCCCCTACCTCTGACCACAAACATAGCCCACAGCCCAGGGTGGGGTTCTGCCCCCCCACCACCACACACACAGTCTACAGTGTGGTACTCCTACTTTCTGTGAGGAGCTCTGACACGCCTTTCCACATTTCATCTATGATTAGCCTCCACAGCCCTGTGAAGGAAGCTCTGCCTTAGCTCCGCCCCCTTGCCAGCCCCAACCCCCAGCTGTCTAACTGTTAAACAGAAGGAGGACCTGATTGAGGACTGTGCTCGCTCCTGGATGACCCCTCCCCACCCAGATGGAACCTCACAGCCATCAGCACTCCTGGCTGACACCACCCCCCATGGACCCTCACAGACATATGTGTCTCTTCCAGGAAGCAAAGTTGACTTTACCAGCAAACCTAGCCCCTTCTGCTGTCCAACTGTTATTCAAGACTAATGCTTGCCTCCCTCACCACCATGCTGGGGACTTTGGAGGCCCAGCCACCATTCCTTGTGCCCACCAGGAACCCCAAATGGTGCCAAGAACCACTGAGGAGCCAGTATATTTCCATTTTGGGGGAGTCTAGCTCCGCAAGGCTGGGAAGCTCTGGGACTTGAAACCCCTCATAAGAAAGCTCCCCTCTGGGACTATCAGGGACCAGACTCCTTTCTGACTGTGGGGTTCCCCAACCTGACAGAACAGCACAGAAGGGGTCCCAACTAACACAAATGACCCTAAGCTGGGCCTCCCAACCCTCCCTGGACTGAGAATTCCACCAATCACAGGCCAAAGAAACTCCACCAATTGCAGGTCATGTTGCTAGCTCTACCCCCTCCAGAACCCTTTACAAAGGACTGAGCAACCCTCAGTTTTTGCTCTTTCTCCTTGGAGTGGAAGCAGTCACCGGCCTACTGAGATCATCGGACAGAAGAAAGAACAGCTCGCCTGGGATATTTCCCTACAGAGCTGCAACACTGGGGACACCTGGCCAGAAGCTCCTCAGTCCTGTTGGGGTACTCTCCATCATCCCAGTAGGCAAGGCTAGGCAAAGAAGAGCTGGACAACTCACCTCAGCTCTGCTGGGCTGAGCAACTCATCAGTCCTGTTGGGATATTCTCCCTTCAGGACTGCACCACCTCTACAGGGAGGTTTCTCCCTTTGGCGTTATGTGGTCCCCAGGCTATCACAAAAAAGCTACCCTTCTCCATCTATCTTCTATCTCTTTCCATCTATTCCACCTTTTAAATAAAATTTAAAAGAAAAAAAAAACCCCTTCCAACAATCACCAGAGACACCTAATCACTGACTGGGGAGTGCTAGAATAAAATTAAATTTTCCAGATCTTAGCATGTTTATTTTAGGTATGAGATGTGCACAAAGCATACAGCAAACAAAAGCATGGGTGAGCACTCTATGCAGGTGCACTACCCTCTAGGTTTGGATTTGGAGATGTTTCAAACAACAGTAAAATAGGAGGTCTCAAGGAGAACATTGGAGTACACAAAAAAGGGAACTTGCAGTGTTAACTTGTAGTCAGAATGAAGTTAGCAAAAGATCAAGAATAGAAAGAGAACAGATCTAATGTAAAACTAGTGACCTACAGATGAGAGTGAAGAAACAGTTTTGACCAACACAGATAACTACCACAGGGGTCCAGATGAATGAAAATGGCAGGTGAGTTTGAAATGATGGGGAGAGTCTAGACTGACACAAGCTGTGACTATAGGCGTGAAAATCATAGTCACCACTAAAGTGTCTCAGTTATTGTTGCACTTGAGAAGACCCTCCCTACTTTTTTTGCCAAAAGCTCAAGATTAATCAAGAAGTAAAACATTTGGATCTAAGAATGCTACAGTCTTCTTAGAGACCTTGAGGACTTGAAAAGAAAACTGATTGCCACTTAACCTCTTATTCTGCTATTGAGATAGGATAATCACACTATATTTTGGGACTTAAAACAGCCTGTGTTGTTTACTTTTCTCATTGCTGTAGCAAAATGCCTAGTAAAAGCAACTTGAAAGAAGGATTTGTTTTGGCTAAGTTTTGAGCATATGATCCATTGTGATGGAGGCAGTACTATGAAGCTGCTAGACACACTTTGGAAGTCAGGAAGCTGAGAGAAATGCATGCTGGTCATCAGCTCCCTTCCTCCATTCTACTTTTCATTCAGTCAAAGCCAAGAACCATGAAACAGCTCATGCACGTTTGGGTGGGTCTTGTGGGCTCAATTATCCCTTTCTGAAAATACCCTCACAAACACATAGAGCGGTGCATTTCCGTGATGATTCAGCAGAGAGTAACTATTCCACGAGTGTTTCCTCAGAGTGGTCAGTAGTGTACTAGTTCTATTAAAGTGGATGTTTAAGAGCCAGGAATTGTGCTCACTTGTAAGCCCAGCATTTCAGGGACTGAGACAGGAAGATCCTGACTTTGAGGGCAGCCTAGACTACCTTTTAGGACTATCTTAAAAACAAAACAAAACAAAAACCTTCCAAAATGTTTTTTTTCCTAATTGAAAAATTTGAAAGTTCTCAGCCATTTCTGTTTCTGTTCCAGTTTTGTTTTGTTTTGTTTTGCAACGGGGTATGGAAGGTGCTAGGAATATTCTTAGAGCCTGATGCATACTAAGCATGTATTCTGTCCCTGAACTGTACCCCCCCAGGCTCCATATCCTCTTTATTTCAAAACAGTATCAAGTGATGTGTTCTATCAACAGATGCATGAAATGGTGTCTGTAGTACAGATGTGTATGGTGTTGGGTCATGGTGCTTTAGCATCTCCATGGACATAGCATTATTGGCCAGTGTCTAAGTTGCTTTTCCTGTCTCTGTGATAAAGTATTTTGACTAAAGCACTTAAAGGAGAAAGAGTTCACGTTGGCTCACAGTTCAAGGGTATATTCTATCCTGGTGGGAAAGGTAAGATGGCAGGACCTTGAGACATTATATCTACAGTCAAGAACCCGAGAGGCATGAATCTTTGTGCTCAGCTCCTTTTCTCCTTTTTATGCAGCCAGGACCCAAGCCAGAGAATGATTCTGCCTACTTTTAGGTTGGGTGTTCCCACTTTAATTAATCCAATCAGGTGATCCTTCACAGACATGCCTAGAAGATAACCTAATCAGACAGTTTCTCACCAATTTCCCCAGAACTTGCCTCCTAGGTGATTCTAGATCCTGTAAAATTGACACTCAATCTTAACCATCCAAGTCATGCTCTTTTGGGGATGCTCTCCATGTTTCCGTCCACTACTTTCCCTCCTACCCAGCTTCTACCTGCACCCTCTCTGCCTTCTTCCTTCCCCGCTTAGCTAGGTTCTCAAGCATAACCATTCCTTGTGGTTTCGCTCTGGGCCCCTTTGTGTATGTTTCTAGTGTTGTTGGAACTTAACCAGTGAGTAGTTTCAATCAGTGATGCAGAGCCCTGAACCTAACCTCCCTTTACTGTATTCTGTACATTGAAGTTTTGTGTAAGATTTCATATCAAAGAGAGAGGTCAGGGAGAGGAAGGGTGCTCACACACAGGACAGCAGGTCACTTCAGTTTCTCTTGGATGAATGAAACCCAAATCGGTATCTCCCACCTTTCAGAGCCAGGCTAGGGCTTTCTTTTGCATATTCAATGAGTTTAACAGAAGTTCTTATCTTTCTCTGTCCAACTGGTTCTATGCAACATAATCCCCTGCTTCTGTTCATTGCTTTAGCATTTATCTGAAGTTTTAAGCTAAAACCAAGAGAATGAGATAGTTTTATATTTTTACTTCATTATTCAAAGTCATCAGTCTCTACAATCTATCGATTTTTAGAATGTAAGCCTTACATTCATTCCTTTATTTCTGTTCCGTACCTTCTACATGATTGAGGTATTCAACTCAGTTTTCCAAGTATTCTTCAAACCTCTGAAGAGATCACTGTGTGTGTGGACCCTTAGCCTAAAATATACTTCAAAATCAATCTAAGCCATATTTCAGTTTTCTAGAATGCAAGCTGCCATTATGGACCTTCACAAAGACCCAAAGTGTTTCTCCTTTCCTGTTTCAACTGTGACCATACTAAATTCCAAACTGAATAACAGCAGCATTTGATTTTGTTCTTTGTAGCATGGAGGTGTTAAGTATGATGTTGATATTTCATACACATCATCTATTAATTTTCCAAACAGTTTTGTGAGCAAGGTATTGTGATTGTTTCTGTTTTCTAGAAGAACAGAGATTAATCTGTTGAACAGCTGGTGGTAAGTGCAGAGAGCATGATTCAGCACTGTGAGCCTTGGGATGCCATAGGCCACAGGCTGAACAATGTGGTCTCTGACTCTTTTGTTCTCTCTCTCTCTCTCTCAAAATGAGGGGTTTTTGTTTGTTTGTTTTTGGCAACTTGACTGAGCCTTTTAGTGTGAACTTTGTAGGGGACCAGGTCCTGTCACAGTATCAAAAGGTTGGACATACCAGAACCAACCTTTGCCTCATTATGCTGTTCTATTACTGTATCTAAATACACCTTGATTATTGAAATGATGGTGATGACATAATAGAGATAATTCACAAAGCTTATACTTATCCTTTCATCTGCAAGCTCATGTTTTTCTTGTGTTCAGCTTCATCCCTAATACCTTACATTATGCTTAACTGATGACAGGACAAGATGGATAAAGGATTGGCAGGTTGACCTCTAAAATTAAGCTGCTTAGATGCAATTTTTGACTATGTCATTTAATTACCTTAAGCAAGATATTCAAGTTCTCTTTCTATTTCCTTACCTATAAAATGAACACAATAATGATAAATAATTATGACAAAATTTAAAGATCAAATGGTATAACATAATCAGTGTCTTAGAAAAATTCCTGGAGAAAGTAAATATTAAATCAGTAGTTGTTAGCTGCCTTCAGGAACTATTTGTTGACTCCATATTGAGGATCTAACTTATGCAAAGCACTTTGCCCTGATTTTATACAAACATCACTTGACCTATTGTTGTTAGTTTATATGTGAGAACATGTAAACTTAGGTTAGGAAGCTTATGACTGCAGAATTTGAATACTGCCCATGTTGGCTCTGCCTCCCCACTTAGTTCTCACAGAGATGCTTTCCAGTTTTTTCATCCTCTGCAAGTTTTTAAGCATGCCTTCACTTAGTAGACATATTGTTTCAAAGTATTATTCAACTTTCCAACTATATCCAGCCTTCTTGCTATGCCAGGAACATATTCTTTAGTGCAGAAACCCATCATCTGTTAAACAGATCATCTGTTATGTGTGGTGCATACCCATGATTCCAGCACTTAGAAGGCTAAAGCCAAAAGATTATAAGTTCAAGGCCAGCCTGGACTGCTTAGTGAGACCCTATTGTAAGGAAGAAAGGGAAGGAGGGAGAGGCAGACCTAATGAAACTATATTTTGCACATTTCCTGATCACAGAGTGCATAAATGAATAAATGCTTTCATTGTTCCTACAAGGTCCTTATAAAGACCATTAGAACTCTTTCCTCAGCAAATTAAAATGTCAAATTAGTATTGGATAATGGTTATATTTCCTTGGTTATGATCTATTAAGTGTCTTACAGCATGGAGGTCCTATAGAGCATATAAAAATTGAAGACCTCTTAGGGATTACAATTATAACATTTACAAGGTGAACAAAAATTTTCTTATGGATTTAAGCTCTGGACAAGGGTCTTCTCCTATGTTGAGGAAGTGGTCATTTGTGCCAAGTAGACAATAAAAACATAGTAGGATATGTTTTGCAAAACACACACCTTCCCAAAAAAGCATACACACACGCTATTCTGCTGAGTTAGTCCTGGCTGCATTGTCCCATGCTGGGACACAGCATATGGCTTTTACTTTGTTATCTAGCCTCTGAGGTTCAAAGAGACTGTCAACAATAATGATCTTCCTATGGCAAAAGTACTGCAATGTCAGGCCATTTCCATAGGTGCTGTACTGTGTTTGGTTTTTTTCACCCTCCTTTCTACTTCCTAGGATGAAATGGGACTAAAATCAAAGCAGCAACAGTTTTTCTAGCCATGTGTAAAAAAGTAGCTACTCATCGATCCAGATGATACAAGTGGAAAATGAAAAGCAGGAAGAATATAATAAAGCAAAAAAATGATGCATTCTTATCGTAACAGCTTCTCTCTGCTTCATGTCACTGAGCAAGATGAGAGAGTTCTTCGTCTTGTAGAAACTTGCACAGAACTCCAGGGTGACCTTGCCCTCGGTGCCCTGGCCAGGTGCCTAGGCCCCCTGTGGAAACATGGGTTAACTTTCAACATGAAGCTGGCAACAAGTGTGAGGTGACATTTGGGGTTGGCAGTTGTTCTCTTGCCTGTAATTCGCTTCTCTTAACCCTCCGACTTTTCTGTATCTCTTTCAGGCTGTCGAAGCACAAATCCGAAGTTTTGGACAGACACCTTCGCAACTGCTCATAGAGCCCCACCCTCCCCGAGGTTCAGCCATGCAAGCGGTGAGTGCTGTTTCCCCACTCTGCTCTGGCCTCTTCTTCAGCTCATACTTGTACCTACACCAGTCTTCCAACATTCATGAGACTCTCCACCATACCTGGGCCTACCCTTCTTACACAGTGTCAGCCTACTCACAACTAGCAAATACTATCACATTCTCCCCTGGAGTCTGGAGAAAGTAAACTTAGCTCCAGTGTTCCTATTTCATCAGCTCATGTTTTTTGTTGCTAAGTTCAAAGGGCTACAACTGACATGTCTTCACTGTAGAATCAAGGACTTCACATGTAAAATTGAAATTTTTTTCTAGTTTGATACTGTGAATTGTTTTGCTATTGTGTTTCTTCTTAACATCCCACGGTATTTTTTAGTTTCAGGATTTTAGAATAGTTCTGATATATAGGTTCGCTAAAGGTCAGAACCGGGAGGGTATAGAGGATCATTTAATCATTTGATCCAGCAACATGGCTGCTCTGGGAAAGGATCACCTTAAAAGGCCTATGTGATAGCTAGGAAGGGATCAAATCCTTGGGTCTGTATGAAGGGATCACATTCAGAGGCCAGTGTGATCCAGATGGAATGCAGAAAGAATGTTAGTGAGACTAATCCTATCCTTTCTTTGTGCTAATGCTATGTGAGAAGGATTTCTGTGGTTAAAGCAATTTAGCACACACCTTTAATCCCAACACTAGGGTTGTAAAAGGAAGGAGTCAGTTCAGAAGTAGGTCACAGCTCTCAGTTCATATTTACAGAAAGAGCACACACCTTTAATCCCAACTCTGAGATTGAATCAGAGTGAAGAGCCAGGAGAGTGAAGTCTGAGATTGAATCACAGTGAGGACATGCCCGAGTCTCAGGATATAAAAAGCAGGCTCTCAGTTCACACACAGGGAGGAGTTTAGAGAGATACAGAGGCAGTTCAGCAGAAGGAGTAATTATCAGACAGGAAGAATGAGTTTGGGAGAAAGAGTCAGCTAACAGCAAGAATCAGTTTGAAGCCTAGCAGAGAAGTCAGAGAAGCTGTGGATGTCAGCTAAAGTCAGTAGAACTCAGTCAGAAACAGTCAGCTGGCTCAGAAGGTCAGTTTTGAACCAGCAGCTTGGAGAAGAGTTTGAGCCAGAACAGTGAGTGAATTGAATCAGCTAATCAGAAGAGTCGGTTGAGTTCAGTACAGCTTTGAGTTCAGAAATGGCTAGTCAGAGTGACTCAGTCATCTGTAAGTCTCGGGGGCTTAAATGTTCTAGATTGTATGTAGACTGAAGTCTTCTGGTTTTAGGCTGTAAATTAGACTATCTGGAGGCTGAAACCCTCCAGGACTAGGAATTGAATTAGCAAAGAATAAACTGTCCCCTGCTACGATATATGGCTACAGGAAGGAAAGGACTGAATGGTAGTTTGGCAAGCACAAACATGGATAGCTTAAAACAATGCTTGATTGTTTCTTGTGATTCTGAGGGTTGGTTAGCATGTCTTATATTCTCACTAAGTTACCACAGGGTGTGGCTTGAAACGGTTAGGCTCCTCTTTCTGTGTGGTCTTTCATTTCTTTCACCCTCAAGATAGAATGGTAGATCAATGTTCAAAGACAGAGCAGATGAAGCTTCTTGAGCCTTGCTTTGAACTCACACATCATATATCCCAAATGACATTGGCCAAAACAAGTCAAAAGCCAGCCTAGAATCAGGACTTGGACAGCAAAATAATATGGCTATTCTGTCTTGAGAGTTTCTGAAATATGTCTTCAGTGAGGGGGGAGTTTTTTTTTTTTTTTTGACAAAGTAACAAACTGATTTCATGTGATGAAAATATTTTAACTGATTATAGGTGTTTTTTTCTTGCATTGTCCCTCATATAACAGATTTAAAACAGAGACTATAAAATAATAATTGTATTATTTCATTTTATTTTTTATTTAATTTATTTAATATTTTATTTTATTTATTATAAAAATAATAAAATATATATGCATTAATCTTATGAACAACTTAAGATAAACCCAAATTCCAAGCTGTGGCGTAGAGATGGCGGCATTGTGACAGATGGTAGGAATGAAAGATGAGCAGCCAAGAGGGCCTGAGACGGAGATGCTGGCTGGCCTCTGTTCTTTTTTTTTTTTACTCTCTTCCCTTTTTTCTTTGTCTTTTTATTTCTTCTTAATACCCTTTTTCTTCCTCCAGGAGTTTTCCTCTATTTTTCTATAGTAACATGAGTTGGCTAAAATAACTGTAAACGTTAAAAAAAAAATTTGTATCTACATTTCTCTAGTGTTTTTAAACCAGTGAAATCAGATTTAAATGAACATTAAGGGTGACTCTACTGGGCAGAGGGAATACAAAGAATGAACATTTAGCATGAAAAATGAAAGATAATGCCATAAACATAGGAAGAATGATTGATGTCTGGGCATGTGAATTAGTCTTGGTAATAGCTTGTGGACGGGCCTCTGGCTGCTGGGTGACGGTTGGGAGAGCCCTTCCACTGCTCCACTGACTTGCTCCTGGGTCACCGCACAGCCTTGGCTTCTGGGCCCACGTGCCAGCTCTTCCTCATGGAAAAGATTATTGGATCCGGGAGATAGATCTGGAGGGCACAGAGGGTAGAAGACCCTTGTTATCTTTATCCTCAGAATTGAATATCTGAACTACTTTTCAACCTGTACAAATTCTAATTTCAATCTGATATATAAGTTGGTTGCAAAGGAAAGACCCATTAAAAGGCCCACAGTTTTCAGCAAGCATACCATTAATCTGGGGAAGCTGAATGAGATTTGGCTAGCTATTTCCTACTTTTTCTCAGACTGGCTGGCAGAAGCTCCCTGGATTAACAAGAGTTTATTTCTCTTACCCACATTTTATCAGTTCTCAGCTTATCTACAGCTGCTGCCATTGGCATATCTCAGTCCAGCTGGGCAGAGAATGCTCTCCTTCCCAGAATTCTCTGCAGTAGCTTGCTGAGCTGCATCCTCAGGGCAGCTTCCTTCCTGGGATGTCATGGAGTTCCCAGAATTCCATGTGAGGCGCTGACTGAAGAAACACGTGGTTCTAAGACAGCAGTGGACAGTTGTTGAAGTTGTGTCTGTGGCTTGCTGTGGAAGTGGCTTGCCCTTGCCATGTGGCTAAGAGTTGGTCCTGAGAGTCACTATGTAAACAAGATGTTCTCCTACACATTGGCTTTTCCTTTTTCTTTCATGCTTTTTAAGGCTATAAACATTAAAATTAATTAATTGAAGCCTGATAATATTTACAATATAAGCTGCTAACCTCAGAAAAATGTAGGAACTTCCTTTCAGGAAGACTTTATGGTTATGTTGATTTCATAAATTGACTTTAGTAAATATTATTTTAAAACTGCAAGTTGAAAAATAAGGCTTGGACACCTAAATGGTATTAATTTCCTTTTTATGGGGTTTTTAAATGCTTGCTTATAGGACATTGTCATTGCTCTTTATTTCTCATCTTCTAAATCTGATTCATAAAAACTATATAAATGGATCCTTGTATAAAAAAATTACTGATATCAGGGTTTTTTTTAGAATTAAGGGCCCACTTGTTATTGATTGTTTTTACTAAGATTCAGATGAGTTCTCTGCCAACTGCACCCCACCATATACACATATGAGTATAGCAGAAATTAAAGCCACCTCGTGCTGTGATAAGTGCAGGAGCCATAATATACACCAGGTGTAGTAATTAGCAGGCACACGAAGGCTGCCTATTTGTCTGGTTTTGCTGCTGTTGCTGTATCCCCCTGTGTTTTCACACCATCAGATAGTTGGATTTAATTGAGGCCACATCAGATGAGGCATTACTGACACCTTTAATTGAATGAGCATCCAGGGAGGATTAACTCATAATATTGATTGGCTTTTAGCCACTTGCTCAGAAGGGTGTCTGGGTAGCTTATTAGTTGCTTTTATTTACACCTTTATGCAAAGAGTGCAAATAGGAAATCTTAGTGCAATATGTTTTTCTAAGTACTCTTAATAACTTTTTTAAAAGGACTGATAATAAAAATGCAAATGTATTTAATTTTTTATTAGCAGTTCTGAGTAAATGTGTTAAATATATGTGCTTCCACATTTACATATACCTGGTGTTTTGAAATATGATGGTAGGAAAGCAGCCAGAAGCATTTCATCAAAGTGTTTCAATTCTGAATGATACTAATCAGCTATTAGAAAATAGACATGGTAGGAGAGAGTTGCTGAAAATGTACAGTGCAATTACTGTGTGATATCATAGGATCACAAGGACAAATAAAGCCAATAAATCAGAGTAGTTTTTATGTGGCTTAGGTTATGACATATGGGTTGTAAGAACGATCCAAATCCTGAGTAGTCTTTGTTGCTGGTTATTAGAAGAACATTTTGCATAATACTTTCAATTAATTACTGAATTTTCTAAGGACAGGTCAAAAATGTGTTCAGCTGTTAAGGGGTTTTTGTTGTTTGTAACTGAAAAGGAAAAGGAGCATCTAGGTATTTCTCTTTATCCTTGTTTTTGGCTTGAGTACTATATGAATATATTGTTTTTACTATATGAATATATTGTTTTTATTGCTTTGGAACAACTTTATAATTAAATTTATACATTACCTTAATAAATTCTCCACCATAATAATAAATGCATGCTTCCTATTTTAAAAAAATATATTTGTTTTAGTCATATCTTAGCTGTCAAAATCTTCATGGACCTGAAGACTTACTTTTGATTGCTTATCTTTCGAAATTACCTTAGCTTGCTTTTATGATGTTTGTCTATTCTCATTCTTTTTATTTTTATTTTTGTATTAAAATGAAAGGATCACTGGGTGGCATATGATAACATCTGGAGTGGATTAACACAGCCCCAATACTTTGAACCTAAATCACACCATCTTTTAGTGTTGTGTGGCAGTAGGCAAAAAAAGGGAGCTAATGAAATTTGTAGACTTTTAAAGTGGTTCAGTTAATGCATCCTACTTCAGTCACCAAAAATGTCAACGTGAGCTGGGGATGAAGCTCAGTGGTAGAGCACTTGCTTAGCATGTTGGAGGCCCAGGGTCTACTCCCCAGTGCTTAGGGGTAGGGGATCAATGTTATGTGCCATGGGCACAGCAAGCCAGTCATAAGCACAGTCATACAAAACTCTCTGAACATCATACTTCAACTTGCAGCATGTTTTAACATGATCTTCCTTTTCTTCTCCCGTATCCTCTCTCTTCCTTTGTCTTCTCCTTGTTTACTTGGGTCTTGTCTGTCCACTCAACAGTATCTCCTCCTGCAGAGTCCATTGATGTTCACAGACCAAGCCCAGCAAGATGTCATCATGGTCCTAAAGTTCCCTTCAAACTCTCCTGTCACCCACGTCGCAGCCAACACCCAGCCAGGTTTGGCAACCCCTGCTGTCATCACTGTCACTGCTAACAGGCTCTTTGCAGTGAACAAGTGGCACAATCTTCCTGGTGAGTAAGAAATAACTGAACTTTCAAACATTAGTCTCAATCAAAATGGTGAACAGTTTAAAGGCTTAAAGACATCCCACATAGTGTAAATTTTAAATGTTAAAGCATAAGCTGTTTTTAGCACCTGATGGTTTGTGTTTAATCCTTTGCAGTAAATTTTATTTCTAACATCATATTTTAATATAATGGTACTGTGTGTTATATCTGTAAATGGCATATGACTATCAGGTACCTCCCTTCCCACTCATTCATTTAGATTACACCTGAAAAACATTTTGTATCATCTAGTATCTACCAGAAATTCTACCTTTTTTCTTGCTCTTTTGCAACTCAGATGACTGAACCTAAGGACTTTTACAGCAGGTGCTGTTCCACCAGCTAAATCTCTGCCCCTGACCTTATATGCATGGCATGGTAGAATTTGCTATGGAGCATATAGATGATACAGTACTAACACTGTATGCCTGTTAGTCCTGCCTTCTTCAGTTGAGTGCTAAATAGCCATATTCAATTGAAATAGCCATTAGAATCCAAAACCATCCAAGTTGATATTAGAGTATGCGTGTTATAATTAAAATAACCACTAGAATCCCAATCTGACTTGGAAGAGGCATCAGCATCTACCTACAGTACCGCTTTCGTGTCTTCACCAGTAAAGACACTGAGCCTATGGAACTGCTTCAGTCATCATCACTGAGGCTCGTCCGTGACGGTTGGAATCCAAGGGCTCTGCCTACACCCCAGTGGAATAATTATTTCTTCTTTTGCATCAGGAATTTTAGGACCCGAATTGTTTTTTCCACTATGATTCTTTAAAAAAAAACAAAAAAAACCTCTTTTAAAATATATTGATGGGGGGGAGTTTGGGGGGAGTGTTACCTGCATGTATGTGTGCACAGTATGTGTGCAGTGTCTGTGGAGGCCAAAAGATGGCGATAGACTCCCGGGACTGAAATTACAGATAGTTGTGAGCTGTTGTGTAGATATTGGGAACAGATCCTGGATCTTCTGGAAGAACAGCCAATGCCCTTAACTACTGAGTCATCTCTCCAGCCCACTATAGTTTCTTAAATATTGTTAAGAAGTTGAAAAAATTTGTTCAAGTCCTAAAGATAATTGGCTTTCCCCCAAAAGCTAATGAATGATACAGGTAGAAATGGCTTGATATCCTGCTTCTCATTAAATCTATGTATAAAGCACCTAAACCGGAAGTGGTTGCAAAGGTATATTTACTGAATGAGGGATTTATCCAAATTAAATGTAAGGGATTTTGAAGTGAAGTAAAAGACATTCAAACAAAAACCTGGTATATTGACTAAACTCAATAAGGAATTTTTCAAAAAGAATCTATAATTGGCATCAAAATTGATTAAACATAGCCACTTTCATGGCCAATGGAAATGGTACAATTTGTATAGAAATGCCAGTATTTGATTACAGAATAGATTTCTGAAAAATTTAAACCGGGGAGATTGAGACATTCCTTAATGCTTCTACTATTAGATCTTTTGTACTTGTTTTTTCAAGAGACATATTTATATTTGGGAGTGAATATTTTAAGAAATGTAATTGTCCATTTCTCTAATTCCTATTCATGAACAGAAGACCATGCTAGTGGATACACTAAAGTGTTTCCCTGCTCTGTGTGTAGATACCCAGGAGCTTTACATATGTTCCAATGTGTGTGACCCCAAGACAGCCTCAACGCTGCTTCTGGGTGACTATTTGTAGTAGCCCTGGGAACTCAGTTTCAACTGAGTGACAACATCGTGGATTCTTTCTTTCTTTCTCCAACAACTGGTTTTAATGTTTCTATGGTGTTGGGACCCAGAGCAGAGAACCATTCTGAATGACACTGGTGTGGCTGGAAGTCAGTGTGGCTCTGCTAGGTGGATCAGGAACTGAGTGCATTTTCCCTAACTCTCTGTGAGCAACTGTAATTTCTTAATCAGCAAAGCTAGTAAATCTGCAGGCTGAGGCACAGTGGTTTCTGCTTCTTCAGTATCGTACACACACTCACCTATAATTTTTACTGCCAGTATTGGTCTCACTCAGATTTTATCAATATTAAAGCTTGTCAAACATCCTTGAAAAATCGACATTTAATAACTTGGGAAAATATATCCTAATAAGTTTTAAAGTAATGAACTCATAAAGTACACTGTATTGTATTTTCAAACATCAACAACAGTCAGAAAACTTCCTAATATCCAATAGTACTGAGCAGAACCCTGGCTTCATCCAAGAAATATTGTCAATTCTGTGCATTTAAAGACAGATACTGACCAGGGTGGAGGGCAATCATTTGAAGAAAAAATTCAGAAAGGGGCCAAAAACTCAGTGATCAGACCTATGAATCTGTAAAGGTCACCTGTTCAACACTTTATCTTAGGGTTTCTGAAGCCAGCAGCTGCAGAGCAAGCCAGTGGCATTTCCTCTCTACGTAAAGTCGTTCTATCTTTTGCGGAGAAATAGCTTACAAACCTCTTTTCAATTACAATACAACTATGCCCACATCTATAAAACCATTTTGAGAATCAAACAAACTATTCTTAGTGTGGATTGATTTTTTTTTCTAACTCATTTGCTTCTTAGGATATTTTTAAATCGAAACCATAGAAATATTAAATATTAATAAAACTTTGTAAAAACCCTCACTCCAATCTTTAAGAAAATATTTCAGTCAAATGCATTTAACTAAAACATTTATCTGCAGATACCTTTATTTTTATTCAAACTTTCAATTGATTGATTTTCAGTGATGGATGAAACACTAAATGTTCCCTGACTTAGAGCTTTCCCTTTCTCCATCATAAGTTGACATTTTTGTGGGTCTTTTGTGCTGCAGCATTCAAAACTGCCTTTTTAAGAAGTAACGAAAAAATAGTATTTGCTACAGTCAGCAGATGGTTGTCACATTTTGTTTTCAGCACGCTTTACCACTTAATTTTGTTTTGTTGCAGCATCAGAGGCTGCCAGTCAAGCATCTGCTATAGCTTATGGCCTAGGACTGGAGCCACTGCAATGGCACATGTTCAGAGCAGCACTAATCTAAAATAAATGTTTAATAAGCTAGCCATAAAAGCACCTGGATTTTTATTCTTTAAATTTCACAAAACTGCATGAGAGATTTGGAGGTTGGAAACAATTTTACATAAGATTGACTTGTGCATTTTTGTAGTTAAGTATATGAAAAATAATGCTTTTTTTTTCTTTTGTGAATTCCAGCTCACCAAGGTGCTGTACAAGACCAGCCATACCAGCTGCCAGTGGAAATCGATCCTCTCATAGGTCTGTCACTTCTTTCTCTCTTTGCGATTCATTAAGCTCTCTATGGTGGCCCTGAAGTGTAGATTACAGTTGTTTTTCACTTGCTGGTTGCTGGGAATGGAATTTTCCTGATAAACCATTTGCATGCAAATTGGAATGCAATGAGCTGTGGCTATGCTGGTATTTCATCAACTCCCCCTCGTTGGTTTGCCTAATTTGAACAGGCCTAGGACGCGTGTCACTGAAAATTAATATGGATGCTGTAATAATGTGTGATTGAGAATGCGCATGAAGTACTGTCAGGATAATATTGGATCTTTTCATCACTCAGACTTGTTGATGAGCAGGAGCGAGGCACGTTATGATGAATTGGTGCAAACGTAATGTGATGGAGCTTCTTTGCTAGGGAAATTTTCATAATAACAGTAGGATTCTTAGCAGCACTGTGTTGTGAAAAATAAAACTGTAATGCCAGGGTCTCATCATTAAAGGAGATCAATCCTTTCTTTCTGGGCCCTCTGTTCAGTCAAGAGGGGATTAATGTGCAATTGCAAAGCAGTTTCAAAGTTGAAATATATTGCCCAGCCAATGGTAGTGTTAAGATATTTGTATTCATTTTCCTAGAGCCCTACAGTCAATAAATTGCCATTGGAGGTTAAATTTGTTGAGGGAGAAGAAAAAAATAGGGAGGAGACTAGAAAGAGCCACTGGGAACACCGAGAGCATCTGCAGCAGATGACTTAGAATTTTTAATTGCTGTTATGGTTTTGAGTCAGTTAGCTGAAATCTCTAGTTAGCATTTGTCATTCTTATGTGTTCGGATTTGAAATGTGGTGTCACCAAAAATCTTAAACCTTGATAACTTTTAGAATAATAAAAAATAAAAACTTAATTGCCTTACCATGGGGGTAAGCAACTAGAATGAATATTTGGCCTGTAATTTTAGCAAATTTACCCTGAACAGATAAATTTGTTAGAATATTACCATTTTACATATTAATTTTGCATATGAATGAGCTTATTTATTGTTTTAAAATCTATAATATTTCCTATTTGTATGTTACTCTTTTTTTTTCATTAAAGACTCTGCTGCAGCAGAACACTAAATGATTTTCTACTGCAGGATAAACAAGACCTTCAATTCAAAACTAATTCATTAATCATTTCCCCAGTAAATACTATTCTGAATCTCATTTTGCTCCCTCAATTTCATTTTGCTTTAAAAAGATACTATTTACTACTTTGTTAAAAGTAACAAAGCTAAATGCTCATTGCATTGTTTTAAAATCAGGAAAATAAAGCCTGTTTGCTAAGGCATGTAAAACACTCTTTCTGAATTATAGGGTCACTGTTTGATTTAAAACATGGCAATGAATATTCTATAACATAATTAAGTGAATTCAGCTGGTGTGGGCAAAGTTTCTTGGTAAAAGGCCAAATATTAAATATTTCAGGGTTTGTGGGTCTTAAGGTTTCAGACACATTTATTTAACTCTTTCATAACAGTAAAAAGCCACCATATGCACTATATGAACAAATGAGCATGACTGCTTTCCAATAAAGCTTCATCTTCAAAGCTAGCACGGGCAGATTCAGCCTGTAGGACCTACAGCGTAGGTCATGGTTTACTACAGGAGCTTTTCAAACAGCCCCTCCACTCACTAAAGTGACTGTCTTATGTAGCCCAGGCTGGCCTTAAGCTCAGTATGTGGCCCAGGATGACCTTGAACATCTGACCTTCCTGCTTCCACTTCCTAAATGCTGGAATTGCAGGCGTGTGTGCCGCCAGCTATGATCAATCCCAGGGTTTGGAATACTAGGCAAGGACTCTACCAACTGAATATAACCTCAGCCTCCTTCTGATTAATCTTAAAATTAATATATAAAAGTTTTCATCATAAGTCAAAATAGTTAAAATTTATGGCATAGTAGAAAACATTTGTAATATATCCAATGGAATCTCAACATCAAAATGAACTAATATTCAATATTTTTAATTTTTAAAAATACATATGAAAACCCTCAACAGTTAGAGATTTCACCAAATTCTTTTTCATCTTGGATTTATAACCTATTTTCTCTGTATAAATTTATCTTAGCTTTTAAAACTTGATATTTCTCAGACATACATATATGTATGGAAAGTTAAACATGCGTCTATAAACTTAAATTTTTCTATGAACTCAAGACTCATATTTTTTTCTTTTAACTTCATTAAGAAAACTGGAAATGAATATAAACATCATATACCAAAATTAAAATTCTTAAATCAATTACATTGAATAATCGTTACAGTGTGTGTGTGTGTGTGTGTGTGTGTGTGTGTGTGTGTTCGTCTCATTCGATAGCCCAGACTAACCTGGAACTTGTTATGTAGCCCAAACTAGCCTTGAACTCAAGATCTTCCTGCTTCAGCCTCCTGAGTGCTAGGATCACAGGTGTGTGCCACCACTGTGGGGACTCACTTAAAATGTTTCTGCTTACAATTAATTATGTAGGCTTTTTAGTGTGGCTTTGGAGATCCAACCCTGGACCTTAGCAGTGCTCAGCACATGTATCACCGTTGAAGTTTATCCTAGCCCTGTAATAAACTTTAATAATACTTACGAAACATAAATGCAAGCACCTTAATTCAGTCAACTAGATGGGGTGTTTTCCCTTCTAATAGTCATGTGTTGATGAACATTATTTAGTTCTGAGTTGGCTATGATGTTTCCAACAGATCTATTCTTATTATTTTGATTTTGCAGCTGAGGAATGTTACATAATAAAGTAGATGGGATAGGAAAATGTTCTGTTTTAATAATGCCATACAGGTCTTTGAACTCTTTCTAATATATAGCAAAATTCATGTAGAATTACCTTTATGGTCTAATAATAGGTTAGCTATCTTTATGGTCTAATATTAGGCTATCTCTCATTTTTAACAATGGCGTTGAAACTTATTTTTAATGATTTCTTAATTGACAGTGTGATTAGATCCTCATTCCAGTTTCTTGAAGCCATCTGCCCTACAGAATGATGACACCTAGGCACTCACTTTTAGTATCATCAATATTTTAAATTGTTCCTGTACTTGGCTCTCAAGAGATCTTAATCCCTGGGGGTAAAGAACCATAGTAAGATTATGAATGGAAGAGAATATGACAAGGCTTCATCTAAAGCAAAGAAGAAATAAGAAAGGGAAACTCACAGGAGAATTCTCAGGCAAATCAGTTTCAGACAGAGAATATATGGAAGTTGAGGAACTAGAAATTGGTTCCCATAAAACCATCTGTGCCTGTATCCCATGGGAAGTCTTATACTCCCAAAGATAGGCATGCTCAGTTCTGATGCCACTTATCCAATCACATATGCCAATTTTTATTTAATAAAAATATTGTAGGACTGAATCACAACATAAGTTTACTAACAAAAACAGTGAGATAATATAAAGGCTCTTATAAAATGGATAGGATAGACAGACAAAGGGATGGACAGATGCTGGATGAGGAGCTTTTCAGTGTTAAACTTCGAGTAAGAATTTACTTAGAAAGTAATTCATCTGCTAAGTGTAGTGGTACACACCTATAGTTTCAGCACTCAGGAGACAGAGGCAGGAGAATCACAGAGTGAGACCTTTTCTCAAGAACCAAAAGCTAAAACAAAAACTAGTTCATCTGAATGCTGAAGGGACATCAGCCTTTACTCATGGGTGTTGTGTTGCTCAATTCAAAATTATGTACATGCCCAGCCTCCTCCCAAGTTAATGAGAATTAATAGTCCAGGAGCAAGTCTTACAAATACTGGCAAGACATTTTTAAAGATTCTGTGTACAGTGAAGTGTGATAGTAATTGGTGTAGGAAGTAGTACCACACATTGTTTTCCTAGGTTTCTTAGACTACATGCATCTCACAGTTTCACTGCAGTGGGATATTCTGTGTGTGATTCACTGTCATATCTGTAAAACCTTCCCTTGTCTGCCAGCTACTTCCTTTTGTGTGAGAGGGAAAACTGATCCCCAACTGGAATTCTTTCATTTTACTATTGCTGCTACTTCCTACCCCATTACCCTCCCATAGCACATTCAAACAGTTAACTGCTGATTTTAAATGGGTAAGTTGTGTTAACAGACATTATCAGGATTCTATAGATATATATGCATGCGTGGAGTGTCTGTTTATGTTGAGGATAGTTCAGGCATCAGTGGTTTTTTTCTTAGCATAGCCCTGAGAGCATTTTAAATGCTTTTTCTGCTTGTTTGTTTGATTTGGGAGGCTTTAAACTCCCACATTATTTAGACATCATACGCAATGACTATAAAATAGGTCTCTTTGAATTCTTGCCAATAGTGTATAATTTCTTTCCTCAAAAAATTGAAAATTGATGTAAAGAACTTAATAATTAGGTACAGAAATTTGCTTTGACCATTCCATTCTGGTTTCTGGAACAATGAAGCTGCTTTCATGGTGTGAAAACCCTTATTTAGGACAGAAAATCACTAAAAACAAAGGTTCTGTTTGATTGGCCTCATAATGTCAAAAAAAACAAAACAAAAAACAAAACGGTATCTCAGTGACATCACTCTTCTGACAGTGGCAGATCCCTGCTCTCCCATTGCTCCCGGTCACTGTATGCTGACTTGAGTCTTGAGACAGCCCCATCTCAGAAGTATATAGAGTTATACACCTCCATAGCACTTGGAGCACACTGCCAGGCTGTCTCCTCTTACTACTTAAGGAAAGACTAAGAACGTGGCAGTGTGCCATGCTTTGACTTCTTCACTTACAAGGATCTTTAATAAATCCTCGTTCTTGCCTTTGCTTACATGTGAGTGCAGCTGTAAACAGAGGAAATGGGAGTTCCTTCTAGTCAAATTAAAGACCCATAAAAGCCAAAGTAGCACAAGATGCTACAGTATTTCAAATATATGACATTTAAATCCTAATATCTCTTCCTTGTGACAAAATATTAAAGGTAATAGATTGTTGCAACATGAATCCATCCTCACAACAATAGACATAATGAGATTGTCAGAAACAACCCAAACTGTGATGAGATCTAGAGGCTGTAATCTACTTGTCCTGCCCAAGAGAGCTAGAAAGCATGTTTTGTGGGTTGTATGCATTTTTTAAGTGGTAGCATTCTATTTTTTTTTTTCCTCTAAGCAAAGCATTTTTACTGGATGTTGAATATAACAGCTCACATTCTTCCAGCAATTGCATGTATTTTCCCATTTGGCTTTTCAAATACTGTACTTAAAGGTCAAGCTTTCTTCTGTATCCTGTCTCCTTCCTTATCACAACTCTCAGTGTGACAATACTATAGCATTTCTTTGCCCATGTGTGTTTAGTAGTTTTTCTTTTTTCTTCTTCTCCCTAGCCTGTGGTACAGGGACTCACAGGAGGCAGGTAACCGACCTTCTGGACCAGAGCATTCAGGTTCATTCTCAATGCTTCGTCATCACTTCAGACAACCGCTATATTCTCGTCTGTGGCTTCTGGGATAAGAGTTTCCGAGTCTACTCCACAGACACAGGTAACTTTTATTTTCTTCATCAGTGAGCCAAATATGATGTCTTAGTATCGAGAGTGCTTTCTCATCTATCTCCCAAAAATAAAGAGGATAGATACTTCTTCCCTTCCAGGAAACAGTGTGCTAAATTATCTGTTAGAGAGTTAGCTTCAGTATGTTTCTTTGTTTTTGTTTTTTCATGTTGTTTGTTTGTTCATTTGTTTGTTTTTCCAAGGCAGAGTTTCTCTGTGTAGTCCTGATCATCCTAGAATTTGCTCTGTAGACCAGGCTGGCTGTGAATTCAGAGATTTATCTGCCTCTGCCTCCCAAATACCAGATTAAAGGTGTGCACCACTACCGCCTGGCTGATTCATTATGTTTTAAAGAGGTAATTTTTTTCAATACTTTCATCCCCAAAGCACATGTTTACAAAGTAAATAATTCCATTCTTCAGACAAAGCCATGGATGTAAATACCATACAGACATATGTCTACATAATTTTAAGGCAAGTGCACAAATATAGAAGTATACTTCTATTTGCCGTTTGTTGTTTAAAAGGTTTTACTGTTCATACTGGAAAGATTTATGACATCTATCTTTAAGAAATAGATACCTTATCTTTCCCAATTCTGTATAGATTCTTGCTGAAAACTATACCACAGCTGACTACTGTGTGGCAGGTGTTCTTGTTAAGATACAAAGTTTACATATATATATGCATTTGCATGCACCTCCTGAGGGACAAACCAAGTCAGTTTAGTATTATTTTAGTAGATAGAATCCAAGGAATTTTTACATGTTAGAATTGAATCTATTGATAAATGTAGTAGAATGTCTTTAAGGCATTTTAGAAAGATAAATTTATAGATAATAGTTGAATAAAGGTAAATATTAATTATACATTTCTTCATTATAACTAATCAATAGGATTGTGGCATGGACTGTTATTTAGTTAGTTTGTTTTGACTTTTTGGTACTGCTGAGCACATGCCTTCGACATCAGTCCCTGGAAGAAGATATTTCAAATGAAAGAAGGGAATGCACGTATCTTTATTAAATGCTATGAGATTGGGAACTTCTATTTAATTAAAATTTCTGATTAAATGCTTTATAACAAGTCCTCTTTCAGGCTTGCTAATAATCCTTGTAAAAGGCATGCATCCTGGCTCCTCTCTGTTTAAGAAGATGCACTGAACAGTGATGGATCTTCATGGAGTTTATGTGATTTTGAGACTGTTGTAACACAACTGAGAGAATAGGGAGAAAGTATTCTCTTCAGATGAAATATTTATACAATAAGCCCTAAACATTATTTGTAGAAATGATTATGTTTATTTTTTGCTTTAGGAAATTGATTCTCATTTTCCTATAGTTGATTTCGATGTAGGTTCATGAAAGTATACATGATCCACCAAGTCTTTCTGAATAGCTGAGCCTTTTCTAGATATTTAACTCTGTGAGGTGGATTATTTTGAAATTAAAATTCCACCAACATTATGTAAAACTGCAGAATGAGTTGATGTGTTCTAAAACTTCTTTATTATGCTGAATCTTCTGTTTAGATAATCTGATTCAAATTTACCCTTTTATTATGGAAAAAGAACTTTAGCATGATTTTTGATACACCCTCTGTTCTCAGAAACT
The DNA here is from genome assembly GCA_026225945.1 of Cricetomys ansorgei. Classification (NCBI taxonomy): domain Eukaryota; kingdom Metazoa; phylum Chordata; class Mammalia; order Rodentia; family Nesomyidae; genus Cricetomys; species Cricetomys ansorgei. The sequence continues at coordinate 8,212,523 of JAMJFZ010000056.1, read as the reverse complement.
TCAGGCTAAACTTGATATATCTTCTCATAAGTTTCTCGTAACAGTCTTTTAGATTGCTTATTGTTCTCACATTTTAAAAGATTATTTTAAAATTTACATAGTAAGTTCATCTAGCCTTTTTGGTTCATAGTGTTTACATTTTAACAGCTCATAGAATTAAGTTACCACTTCACAGCCAGGCAGTGGTGGCGCACACCTTTGATCCTAGCCCTGGGGAGGCAGAGGCAGGTGGATCTCTGTGAGTTCGAGACCAGTTTGGTCTACAGTGAGTTCCAGAACAGCCAGAGTTATGTCTCAAAAAACCAACAACAACAAAATAAGTGACCACCTCACAGATATGACACCCAATCCCCTCATGGCACATGCTGGTTGTCACCTTCTTCCCACACCTTCAAATCCTGGCAATCACTGCCTACTTCACATCTCCAGGGTTGGCCTTTGCCAGAATATGGGTAGCGTCATAAATTGTATCAGTCTTCCATTTTGACATTTGGAAGCTTTCAAATTCTTTGGCATTCCCCATTGTTTTTATTGTATAGACATTAAATACCAATATAAGTAAAGTAAAACTAGTAGCTCAACTTTCATACAGTACTAATAATTCTCATAATTCCTGTATTCATTCCTTATTTAGAACTTAGAAAATTCTTTGGCATACATATTATTGTTTCAGCTTCAAAATAATCTTGTGGGGAGGACAAGTGTCCTTGTCCCATTTTTTAGATAATAGAAGTGAGATTTAGAGAGTTAAGTGACATATTGAAATGTAAGTAGTGGATGATGACAGAGCTCGGGTTTGGAACCTAGCCCTCGTGACTCCACGTGAAGCATTCTTTTCTGTGCCGTGTTGACTCACAAAGGTGTCACCGTCCTTGGTTCATTTGGAAACCTCTGTAATTTATAGCCCTAAGTTCCTTGTGGGCCTGCCATGTTCCATTAGACTTAACAAAGTTGATGTCATTCCACTCCCTACCAACAGAAATCTTGCAATATCCTGTTTAAAAAATGCATGTCTCTGTGCATGTAAAATATTTCATAAGAAGTATCATTATTTTAAACTTCATTTCAATCAGACTGACTTATAAAATAAAAATTTGTATTTTCTATAAAAGTGCAAAAAGGAAATCTCAAATGGTATTCCTTGTACTTTCTTAATGTCTTGTACACATACTCAGCTGCTAGTTTTATTTAGAAGTAATTTCAATGAGGAAAATAGGAATTTGTGTTTTTATGACAATAGATAATATCAACTAATTTTTTCCTTAAGGTTGATGAAGCAGCAAGGGAAAAATTGTATAATCAGTTAATATAATAGCAAAGCCATCACAAATTAAATTCAATTATATTTTAACACACAAGCCAAAAAAAAATCCTTCTCATATTAGATTGGGGAGGGGGGTATTTGGGTTGTAACAGGAAATTCCTGAAACATAAATCATGTTTTCGGGGCACAACCAGAGCAGCAGAGGCAACAATAAAACCTTCTCCGGCAGTTGGGATTATTTTCAGGCCACATTTAGATGCAGTGGTGCAGAGTCCTGTGCTGGGATTTTTTTTTTATTTGTAGCACAGCTGTCAAATAAAACATTAACTAGAAAATTCGTTCTGTCAAAAAAGGGATATTCTAGTGCTTGTGGTAATATTTGATATTAGTGCGTGGAGAGGTAGACTTGGTATTAAAGGAAACAAAAAATAAAGGCTGAGGAACACTTATGAGATTATCAGAAAATAATTTACCAAAAAGAGCAGCAGGTATTTATACTGTGATTTATTTAGGGGGAGCGAGCCTCCATATCACAGCGGCAGCAGAGATTGCCGAGTTAGGCTGCCAGAGCAGGGGAAGTAAACCTACAGATAGAATGTTTTCCAGAGGTGAGCCTGCAGCGTGAATTGTAGGAATAAAGCTAAGCTGAATTAAAAACAGAAACTCCTTTGGTGTAACACTTATGTCCTCCTCCCATTTAGATTTTTCCTCCATGCATTGATTTTAGATTGTTCTTCTCTTAGAATACTTGGTACTGTTCGTCATTGTGTATCTGTTCCCCTGTTTCAATGTTTGTTTGCTCCATTAGATAATAGAGGCCCTGAGAACGGGAACCATGTAGCCTCACTACTGTATACATTTAGGAAAGCCTAAAGCTTGGCACCTAGTAGGTGCCAGATAAATATTGTTGAAACCTCATAATTTTGATTACCTCAGGGCAAAAATTAAAACAGTAGAACACAGGAACTACAGCTCTGAGTATCCATTTTCCTCACACTGACATTGGAGAAGCAGAGAAGTGGCTTAAGGAGCAATAACATGGGAATCTTGGAAAACTGTGTCTGTAATGAATGCATCCCATTCTCACAGGGAACTTAAATAAGCTACCCAGTGAACAGTTGTTCTTTGTGAGACTCCCAGTACACCAGAACACCTGGGTCTCCCGGGTACCATGTACCTCACATACCTAGTTGGTAGTGTTCTACAACCCTACAGTTGCTGGACTCCAAAACAGACATAAGCCTACCCCTGAATAACACATTCATATCACTTCTGCAGTTCTGAGCTCTAGGCACTTAAGGAGAGACTAAAAAGGAAGTCAACATTGTGATCAAAACATAACACCAGTATGACTTACCTGGCTTCCTTCAGCAGTCAAAACACATGGGTAACTCTAATTACTCAATGAGAACAAAGCTGCTGCCCAGCTTTTGCATTCTACCCTGCAAGATGTGATGTAACCTAATCCATTTACTTCTAAACATCTTCACTTGAAGTGAAATAAAGGCTGGAGAGATTGCTCAGAGGTTAAGAGCACTGGCTGCTCTTCCAGAAGACACTGGTTCAATTCCCAGCACCTCCATGGCAGCTCACAACTGTCTGTAACTCCAGTTCCAGGGGATCTGACACACTCACACAGACATGCATGCAAGCAAAACACCAATGCACATAAAATAGAAATGAATAATTTTTTAAAAAGAAATGAAATAAAAATGGTTATGCATTTCATATTTAATTTGGTCTTTTGACTTTATTTTAAAATATGGAATTCTTCCTAGCATACAATCTGACTTTGTAAGTGCAATCAAGAACTTAAAATTTTAAGTGACTATTTTTTATTTATATTATTATCTTGAAAAGCTATGTACATTAGGTACCAACCCTTAATGTGAACTTAGGCTTTTGGATATTGTTTTATGTGCTCCGAGTTGAGACTGTAGCTTTTTTCAGTTTCTTTAACATTTGAGTTATATTTTTGTCCTGCTGAAACTCAGCTCCTTTAAAGCCATTCTGAACATTGAGGGCAGACATTCTGTAGCACTCATTTGTAGACTACAGACTTTCCAAGGGAAAAATGCTAGCTATAAACTAGGGTCTCCAGATCCCTACTTCTTCAGACAAGTCAATGAATAATAATACATCATCCGTCAAGCGAAGATCCGCCACAGCAAAGACTTGGTTTTTGTTTCTGACATGGTTATGTGGATCATAAACATGGGTTTGAAGTCCTGACTATGTATAAGTTGACTAGATTCTTCTCCACTGTCCTCAGTTAAAGAATGACTGGGCTTGAATTTGCAATTGCAAAAAATAAATTGTTCCTTTCATCAAAAGTTAGTCCATGTAGTCCTGGTTTGAAAAAGGAACTCTCTTCAAGGTGACCTAAAAACAGAAGAGCTTCACTATATCTTCATGAATTTCGAGAAGGTCTGTGGTAATGAGCCAAGTTCTGGAGTACTTTCACAGGAAGGCAGCAGACATTGGTTTTAAGTCACAGAGTAACCCAAGAAAGTGTTAAATGGTTCCAGTGTAAGAGTTCTCCTGGGCCTGTTTTAACCAGTAAATATTATTCTTTTGTAATTTATAGTAACCGTTTGTAAGGATATGGTGTCCTCATACTCAAATATTTGTTGAAATAGTTTTAACATATGCCATTCAAAACTGTTATCACTCTTCAGTTGATTTTTTTAAACTATAATAAGTAGTATTAAAAAAAAAAACTGTCAGGTCAAAACTAAGATCTGAATTACCATGGCATCATTGTCTTGTAGGTTCTATATTTGCTAGTTAGTTTGTTTTGTCTTTTAATTACAACTTAAAGAAAAACTGTTTTACATTTCAGGAAAATTGATCCAAGTGGTGTTTGGCCATTGGGATGTCGTCACTTGCCTAACTCGGTCTGAGTCATACATAGGGGGAAACTGCTACATTCTCTCAGGGTCACGTGACGCAACCCTTCTGCTGTGGTACTGGAATGGGAAAAGCAGTGGCATTGGAGATAACCCAGGCAGTAAGTACACTGTTTCTTAAGTGAACTTTTATAAGTAATGTAGAATTACAACACTTTGAGGGGAAAATGCTTTCATTACAGTAAGAACAAAACTAAATTATCAGTATGTTTAATTTCTAAGTTGTAATTTAAGTTCATTTAGATGGCATGATTACTAAAACATTTTATAATCACTGATAATTCAAGTCCACATGTGAAACTTTGGTTTTCACATTATAATCATTCTTATACAGAAATGCTAGTTTTTGGGTGCAATGGCTGTTACCAACTGAAATAGAAGTGTTCTCATAAACAATAACATGTAACATAAAAGAGAAATCACATATTATCTTGTTTATTGAATTCATGTTTTAAAAGAACAAAATAAAAGTTATAATTTTGGAAATCTTCAACTTTATAAAATTATGCCTTCATTTACATTTTAAAAGATAAAATGGGTCAAAGGACTATTCAGATTGGCTCGTGGCTTTTCAGATGGGAAATGAAAATGCTCACCAACAGCCTTAAACATCTTTCAGAAACTGCACTGAAAGCAGTAAAACAACAAAAAAAAAAAATGTGTAACCATTTAAAATTGTAATTCACAGAAAGCAAAAAAGGAAACAGCCACCATTAAGACCAATCTCACACAGCTGCAGTCAAGCAATGGCTTTAAAAAACACATTAAGAAGTAGGAAAAACAATTAAAGAGACCACCTGAAAAATGAGAATGTAATTAAAATGATTATGACAACAGGGAAGAGTTCCTGTAAAAATAGCTGTAGATTTCTATTTCATAAGGTAGACATTGTAACTGCTCTTAAATACTTACCATTTCTTAATTTAAAGCTGACCAGAGTGTATTTGGGTAAGGAAGGCTCACCCTATCACCTGAATACTGTGGGGCCTGTGTCTGGGTATAAGTATATTTCACCCTGTCATATTTTCAATTGACTTCTCCAGGTTGTGCAAAAATGGGTAATACTTGTGTGAAAGTAAATACTTTGTTCAAAAATTTTTATTAAAATGTAAAGGTTTTTTTGGTTTTTTTTTTACCATAGCTATTTTTTCTTTCATGTATATTAGAGACTTTGAATTGGATCGTAAACAAACATTGTATACAGTTGATATCTAATGGACATACTTAAGACTTTAATCAGAGATAGTCTTCTGTGTGAATAGAAAAGGAAAAAATTTTAAAGTTCTAATTCTGTAGGTAATATACTCTCAGCAGTCAGAGCAAGCTGCAGTGTGTTTATACTGTGGGAACATATGTTTTGTACATGTCTCTTACTTACATAGACATCTCTGCTTATATACAATTACAATCAACTTAAAAAGATAAACATTCAGGGATTTTGTTTTTCATTCTCTATAAGATGTATACTATATGTTCTTTGTTTATGGTGGTACTATTCTGACACCTCTTCCTTCCTGGCCTCCTAGACTGAGTGACTACTTTCAGTTTCTTTTTTCCTTATAAGATTAAATGATCTCAGATAGATTTGACATAGATAATACATAAATTTACCACTTTGCTATTTGTCTCTCAAGAATTTAGGAAAGCCTTTTCCTTGCCTTGAAATGTTTTATGTATGTGTAACAATTTATACCCACAGAGACAGATACTCAAGTCTTTGTTTTTCACTCAACTTGACTGTGTTCTCTATGGTATTCCATTATGTATTCCAAGAAATAGCTAAAACCTTGCTGCCTATTCCTGCATGGAATTGCTACAGCATTTAGATATTAAATTTGTTTTAAAATTAGAAAACTTCAGGAATTCCAGAGTATTTTACATCTATCAACACAATAAATGATATATGCATGTACTTAAATATATGCTACTTTTTAAGTACCTTATAAATTGCCCTAGAGATGGTTTTTCTATGTGTGTCATTTAAATAGAGGACCAAGGAGGACTGATCAAATACTGGGATTCGTTGTAAAAGAGAAATCTAAGTTTCTGGCTTTGCTGTGGCCCTTTTGTCTCATCTGTAAAATAGACATCAGCAGTAACTGCTACTATAGCACAAGATGCTCAGAGGAAACAAGTCACCACATAAACACCACCTTGGGTACATATTAAAATGCTACAGTTTCCATGCAACATCCACTCTTCTTTCACTTAATATGGTAGACATTAACACTAGAATGCAGGGAGGGGAGACAGTATACAGCACATCTAATACAAATTTCAGAAAATTGTAATGTATTTTGACTAAATTGTATTACCTCATCCTTTCCAGCCCTTTTATAATATCTGATATCCCAATTCAATTTCACTTCAGCTTTGAAGAATGAATGTGGGACAAAGAAAAACAGGTACTTTTTTTCCTTCTGTGAGAATTTACCCACAATAGAATAGAAATGAAAAAGCCAGTCTAAGCTTTTAAAAAACAAATGGCAGACAAACCCAGCCATTTTCACTGCGTGTTAACTGTTTCAAACGTTCCTGCAAGCTGGTTGGGTTTTCTGAGCCTCAGGCTCAGCAAAGGCTGTGAGCGGCCTCTGAAGCCCAGTGCCTCGGCTGAGCCTTTGGCTCTGCATCGCATCCTGTCCTCAGAGCCACCGAGCACTGCGAACGGCCGCACTCACATGCATGCACTTGTAGGATGGCCCATAAATACACAGTAGTACTTCAACTTCACATTTTTTATTTTACGCTTTTTTTTTTATTTCGTGAAAGGAAGTAGGGAGGGGCATCCTACTGCCTTTTTCTGCATTTTATAAGTCTCTTTCAGCTATTTAATTTTATTTTAAATCTTAAAATCACAAGAATATTTAGTGATTTTACATGCAAGGATCATAAGCAAGAATACCATTTTTTTCAAATCTGTTACTGTTGCTATATATAAAGTTGGTAGCTGTGTAACTATTTTAACCTACTATTATACAATGTTAGTATGTGTATTAGTTGGATAAAAATCAGGCTAACTCAACTTGGATGAAGCCTATAAATAGTATAATTTGGAGCTTTAAAAATGACTCAGATGTTTTATGAAACCTGTCTAGATTATGCAGCCAAAGGCTTGCTCTCCGTAGACAGGCCGTTTTTCACCTTTGGCTCTATTGTCTTGCGATGGTTATCTGCTGTGGAATGCAGCTTTCCCAATGAGAGCAAGGCTGAAAATAGTATTCCATTTGGTTGTGGACGTTTTTTTGTAACATTAACTGAGATGATTGCAATGAAAGATGTTTTCTGCAGAGAGCTCTGCACCAGCACCGTGTTCCTCACCCCGAGCAGCGAGAGGTTTCCCTTGTTTCCCTTCAGAACAATGCTGGTCAGGCTGCCCCTCCAAATCTACAGAAAATGTGCCCCCTCGGTGCACTAAATTGGTATTTAAACACTTCCAACTTTGACGTGATCGTACTTACATAAACAAGATGAAAACATACAACACTGTTATTATTTGTTCACTATTTTATATTACATTAATAAATCATAAACTTCAATTTTAAAAACTAAGCACTTATGCAACACTTTCAGATTCCAAAGTAAATTTTTTTTACAGCCACAGTCTATTAGCTTTTGGAGCAGTGGTTGCCGACTGTGAGGTGTCGCACAGATTTGTGTGTGTACTGTTTCAGTAAAGTACTTTAACATTCTTGTATTCTGGTTTTGATTTGATGGAAAGGTGGCATTTTTTTTTTCCTCTTTGCAATCAGACATGCTAATCTATGTCAGCTTTCTCCTTATGGGAATGGCGTCTATTGGGGGGAGTTCATAACAACAAGATTCTGTTCTTTAAGAATATTTCAGCACCGTTAATTAGAAAGAAGATTTTATTAACCATAAGGCTAGCACTAACAGACTGCAGAGCTGTTTTTTAAAGTACTGTATGCTGGAGCTGCCCTGTTTTTTCTCTGTCTAAAACTTCATTTTGTTATACTCTCATCAATCACTTAAGTCATTACCGTAAATCCTACTGTTGTTAATTTTACTAGTATCACCCTAATGAGACATTCCTACTATAATTAAAAATGAATTCTAACTTTAAAGCATTCTAAATTTTTTTTAATGAATTTAGAATGATCTTGCCCTATGACTATAAATACCGCTGATACACACACAGACTACTCATCAAGTCAATAAGAGAAGTGGTGTCATAACACGTCCAGGTGTGAGTTATTTGCCCGGGGGCCTCCATACACATGTGTTATGCATATGTATATTGTTCTGCATGTATTTAGGAATTATGTCCTTTTTATCATAAACCCTAATGTGTTTTACTAAAGCTACTGATAAATCCTTATTCTTTGTCTTGGGGAAATATTGGTGGTTGGAGTGCAGTGTCCTCTCTGTAAGTAGGTAGCCTAGAGCACCATCTGCTGGCCATATTTGGGAGCACAAAGTGCTCTAACGGGAAAGGCAGGTCCTGGAAACACTGGTATATTTATTTTATCTCTAATTGCCTGTGGTATATTATTCATGATCTCAAATGTCAGAATATGTACAATGTGTTGAACCTCATAAGTTTTTAAAAAGAAATCATTTTATTATTCTTCTCCTACCCTAACCTGGAATTGGGACTTTACAATAAATGTTTTAAGGAAAGTAGAGTATATGTCTGATAAAACAAAGTGCCACAGTTTGCCCTGAGATAAACTCACGTCTTAGTGATCCTAGGTCTTCAGTAAGTTACAGTTGGCAGAAATTTTTTAGATAATACCTAAGCTTGGGTTCCTTATACTTGCTCAGTTTTGTACGTGAGAGATGGGGCTGGATCTGATTCTTGGTTGAGGACCAGTTCTTACATATGCCTCATTCAGCCTGCATCCAGTTCCCTCCTGGCCTACTACACTACCTTTTTTTTTTTTTTCTTGTAAAATACAAAGTACGGGTTTAAAGCAGTATGCTGACAGTGTTCAGGTTCAGGTGACATTAAAAATATGCCTATGAAATTCTCCAGAAGGTCCAGGATGTTTAGTGCTCTGTGATATAATGCAGGCCCTCAAATTCCAGCAAAACAACTCTGTATTTACTTCTTGTAGCTAATAGTAGATGTGGTAAAAGGAATTATATTCATATGGCAAATGAATACAACCTTAATGTGCACCATATGCAGAGCAATGGGGTGATGTGCCAATATATCACGTTTATTTACCTTGTTTGGTTGCAGAGAAAAATCACTATACCATTCATCCCATGGGCTGTAGCCACTTAAATATAGGACTGAAGAACTGATTTATGCCCTCAAACTGGAACTGAGTATCTTCATATGTAGACATTAGGGGCAATCCCAAAGAAAGTTGCACATGCTTCATGTTCAAGATAGGAATCTTAATGTCAAACAGTGGCTAAAATTAATAAGAGAGTGCATACTACCAAGAGACTGTCATTATATAGCCTCTCAGAGCACTCAGAGGCCAAACATCACTCTGAAACTGTTACTGGTGTCCTGCCTCTTTCTCACATATAAAAGTAGGATTTGTCTGCCTCTAGAACATGGTATACAGTGCACCCCATCCCCATGAGTGTGGCATAACTGTCACATTACTCTGTATGCATTTAGTTGAGACCTCTGGGCCATCATTAAACTGATTTTTACCACCTTCCAGAAAGGTTCATTTCATTAGAAAGATTGCATGAGACCTTACATGTATGTACACACCTCATGCTACACTATAGATATTTCTGAAGCTTTACCAAGAGCTGTCTTACATGAAATTATTTCTAATTATTTCTTCTTCAAAGCAGCAATTACTCTTTTTCTAGTTACCTTAATTTTTACATGCTAGAACTACTACCTTATAGAGCTAATTAAAAGTGCTAATTAACAAATTTTAGAACTGATTATATCATGGGTTTTTCTGTCTGTTCTTATCTGGACACTGTGTTTTGTTTTGGCTTTTGCTATAGGCACTCCATTAGTCTGGGCTAGGACAATTCCCAATGGTTGGAATTATAGGTGTGAAACACCACACCCAGTTTGTGGATTTTTTTTTAATTTTTTTTTGTTGCCATAACCTAGTTAGATATATCATTACATATATTCTGTCAACTATTTTTTAAAGTAAGTTTTCTTACATTCTAGTAGGTTTGGTCAGACTTCACATTTAGGATTGGAAGATTTTGTTTGTTGGTTTTGTAGATTTATTTACTTTATATGTATGAGTGTTTTGCATGTCTGTATTGCCCATGGAGGCCAGAAGAAGGAATTGAATCCCCTGAAACTGGAGTATAGGTGTTTGTGAGGCAACATGTGGGTGCTGAGAATCAAACTGAGGTCCTCTATAAGAACAAGTGCTCTAAACCACTGAGCCATCTTTCCAGCCCCTGGAAGTGTTTTTAAGAAAAAAATCCCAGGAATTTGATTCCTTTAATTGCTTAACTCTTGTAACTATTGAGCGTTCTAGTGTTCATTTTTATAGGTTGTAGTTCTCTGTAATTGAGAAGATCATTTTATCTCCTTGGGAAGGATTAGACCAAGGTTGTTTTTGTTTGTTTTATTGTTGTTGTCTTCTTTTTTGAAGACAAGGTCTTATTATAAAGCTCTGGCTGTACGGGAACTCACTCTGTAGACCAGGATGACCTCAAACTCACAGAGATCCCACCTGCCTCTGCCTCCGAGTGCTGGGATTAAAGGTGTGTGTGCCACCAGCGCAGACCAAGATATTTTTAGTAGCTAAAGATGTAAAAACTCTGAATGGCTTTCAAAGTGCCTAACTTGCATGGATTTAAAAAGGAAACCTTACTAATGATAATGAAGATACATTAAAAAGAGTTTTAGGGTCAGGCATGTTGGTGCACACCTTTAATCCCAGCCAGAAGCAGGTGAGTTCTCTTAGAGTTCAAGGCCAGCCAAGGCTTCTTAGTGAGACCCTGTCTCAAAAGACAGAGACCACTACAGAAAACTACAACTAATCAAAATGTAGAGTTGTGGAGCCCAGTCCCAATGGATTCATCCACAAAACATTCTTACACCTAAGGCTCAGAGATTATTTCAGAAGAAGGGTCAGGAAGATTGTAAGAACCAGAGGAACAGGGACTTTGTTATGAAATTGTGTTTCCTAGTAACATCAGAAGCTACACCCATGAAGTCTCACCAATATGACTGCCTAAATGTGAGCCACAAGCAAGGATGACACCAAGGAACATGCCAAACTGGACAGGGAAAAGCCCACAAGGCATCAACCCTACATGAAGAACTACAGGCAACTGAGAAAGCTGGGAGCAGGAGAGATGGCCTTCCACAGAGAAGAGCACACCAATTATTGTCTAGTGCCAAAAGACCAGCTCTGAAAACGTGCATACAAGTAACAAACACTATATGGACCCAACACTTTATATTTAGGGAAATATAGGTATATACAAATGCATATATGTATACAATAACAATTAATGAAAAATAGGCCATGAATTTGAAAGAGAGTGAGGGTTTAGGGGGAGGAAAAGGAAGAAAGAAATGTTGTAATTAAATTACAATCTAAAAAGTAAAAACTAACAACTATAAAAAGAATTTTAAACGATCTGGATAATTAGTATAAACAGATTAAAAAATTTTAATTCATATGCATAAAATTCAGTGTTGGATATCAACAAATGCGAACACCATTTTGCCTCCATCAATTTTCTGTGTAGGTAAATTTTGTATGTCTGTGTTACTAGGCACTTATATTTAGGTACAGGAGCTATAGGTGAACTAGAGCCTAAGACCAAGCAGCTCCACTATGGAAAATCAACAAAATCTCAAGAAGATAGAAAAACAGCGCAATAGTACAGTAGAGTATGATGTGTGAACAAACTGAAGACTGCAGCTTTTACCAGAGATACTGCATATGTGTGTATGGACATGGGGGCCAAGTGCAGAAACAAACAAGCTGTCTGTATCATGCCTTGTAGGTATTGACAAACGTGTATGCGTATACTTGAAAGCCTGTCTGTATGAATGCATACAGAAGCTGGACTCAGCAGGCAAAGGCCAGCAGTGTTCATTTCTAGTGGGACGTAGAGCAAGTTTTCATCATCTTCACAACTTACCAACTTACCTGTACATTTAATAATGAGCATGTCATACTTGATAATGAGAGACAGTGACATTTAAATTAGAAAATATCCCTAGCTGTGGAAATGTGTCTGCACTGCCCGCTCTTGACGGGTGTGTGGACTTGTGTGGAAAGCTGTAAAATCTGAGACAGGGCAGGATGTGAGAATCAGTATAATTTTTAGAAACTAAGGATTATTACTCCTTAACAAGAAAGAAAAATAACAAGAACCATCTCCCACTGGCACTTAGGCAACCCAAGGTCAGAAATAGTACCTTTTATTGAAAAGATGTTTTATAAAAGAAGTTGAGAAAAAGCATACACCCACCACACCACCCCACCACCCCACCACCACACCACCACACCACCCCACCACCCCCTGCTGGGAGACATCTCATGGGGGCTCAGGACTTGCAGACAGTTTGCATATTAACAAAATCTTAGGACATCCCTGTGTGAAAACCTCTTTTATTATCCCTTGTCTTTATAGAGAAACTATGGAAGAGAGATTTTTCCTTCTGCCTAGGCCCTAAAGCTCCCAAGTTACACCTAGAACTGTGGACACACCTAGTGAACTGGGAGCTCACCTAGTGGGCGGGTATTGTGTCTGGATTCAAATACAAAATCTCTTGTCCTTAATCTTCTGTTTGTGGTGCTGGGGAATGGAACCCAGGACCTCACACATGCTAAGCGTATGCCTTACCACTGAGCCCAGCCCCAGAGGCCTCTTTCTTAATCACTAAACTGTACTACAGTTTTTACTTAATTTAATTGGATTATCAGCAGTACAGAATTTGATACAATACTATCATGAAAGCACTCAGTATTTACAAAGGACATAAAAAGATAATGTTGTTACACTGATTCATGATTATATGACACAACAGTACATGTCATGATAAAATGATAGCATGTCACGGGGTTTTGGTTTCCTTTTGTCTTGTGGTTGTGTGAGCATACAGGATGCTGAGAACCGAGCAGAGAGCCTGTTCTTGCTGAGTGTGCAATCTACCACTGAGTATACCACATTCCTTAGGATTTTAATAGTTTTACACATAGAATCAACTCATACAAACACACTGTCTAGCATAGTCTTAGAAGATGAGTCCAGTGTAAAAACAGATATGTAACAGAGGAGGGAAATGGTAAGAGCCAAGAGCTTTGACTGACTCTCATACCAACATTGTCTTGCCTTACATTAGTAATTCTAGTGGTGTTTACAAAAGACGCCATCAGCATTTTCTGATGCATGTGGCCCTTTAATGCATCTGTGGCATGTTGACTATAGTCTGTATGCTTAACCACACAGATGTATTTTCATCAAAAGACCATGATGGATGCAAAGGGTGGGGGGTGGAAATGGAATAGCTAGGACAAACTTGAAAAGTTAGTAAGTTAACAGAGAGGTTTAAAAACATTTATCAGGGGAAAAAAGGAAACATCAGCAAAAGCCATTTCCTTTCTTGATTTGCTATTGTGGTGAGCCACATGAGAAAGCTGAGTATTTGGTTTTCACATGAATGTTTAGTATTAATCAACAGCAACTAATAGACAAACTGTGTGTGTGTAAAAAACACAAGTATCTATCTTAGGGAAACTATATATATTCTATAGTGTTTAATTTTTTTGGTGTTGTAAGTGCTTGGACTTTGTGGTTTTTGTTTCATTGTGTTCTTTTAGTTTTTGAACATGCCTAGATCAAAGTTCCTTGTGTTGTGTTTTGTTTTGTTTTGTTTTTACAAAATCAAGTTGTATATTCTATTTTAGTTTTCCAAAGATATGTAAGATTTTACTAATGTAGAATTGTATCAGTTGCGTTTACTCAAAGACTTCATTAATGAATGTTAAATGGTGAGTCTGCATACAAAGCACTTATAATACCTGCTTGAGGGGCAGTAGTGTTTTTATCCTTTAAAATCTCTTATAATTTGCAGGATTGTGGTAAGACAGTCAAAACTTGATTTGGTAGCCATTTAATTTCTGACTATTTGTATTTGCAGTGCTGGGATTGACCCCAGGGCCTTACACTATTAAGCACTCCACCATTGAGTTGCACCCCCAGACTCCAGTGACCATTATAAATCAAGTCATTTTCAAACAAAAGGCTATATTGTATTTCTGTCCTTATTTGCCAGTGTGTCACACATAATACCTACAGCAACAGTACATATATATTAAATGAATGCAAGAGGGAAGGGGCAAGAAAATGAGCAGTGTGATGTGTTGACTTAACGATGGAGAAGCCATCCAACTAAGCTTCTTCATGGGAAGAGTTGTTTTGTAGTTCTAAGACTGAGAACAGGAGAGTGCAGAGCCCTCTTCATTTCGTGCGAGATACTATTAGGGTGAAGTGTGGTGTCTGGCTGCTGCCGCAGCATGCTAAGCTGCTAATGAGGACTATGCAGTACGCTTTGAAACGGCTTAACTTTATAAGACTGGGGTGGTGATGTTGAGGATAGCAAGAACTTCTTTCACTTTTTAAAAATAAAAAGCATATTTTTACATGGGTTATTTATCTCCTTTACTACCTTAATGGAAGTAAATATTGGGAATTATCTTTCTCATCTGGTATTTATGAACAAGATAATAAAAGAATTACTTTTCCTCTTTTGGGTATGAAATTTTAAGAGGTTAAGGCTCCATTTGATAAAGATATTTAATGTTATAAGGGGGACAAGGAAACACATTTAATAATACAAACACATATCATTCTCCTCAGAGGTGTTAAGATCGTTCTGTTCCTGTTTGCAGCATAGGCCCAGTGCACACACTAACAGGGTTACGGGAGCTCTCGCTGTTTAAATCAAGTTGGGTTGTTAGATGGCTTATGCTTTTACCGGTACCCTCACTGTTATGTACTGAGAAAAGCACATCTGTAAAGGCTGGCGTGCCTGGGATTTGTGGCAGTCTTTGGGCTGTCTTTAATCTCATTTGACTTGTTCATCTTCTTCTAAGGCCATCCCTAAAGATGCACTGAGTCTCCCTTTCAGCTTTTGGTAGGATCTGCATCAGTAGTCATAAAACTGCTCTCACACAAAGACCCCTTTCCTTTGAAGTACTTGCTCCAGCCTTTCAAAGCAGTCCTAGAAGCCTGTCCTTTTTCTCTTTTCATTTTTCTTTAAGAAGTTTGAAGTGTAACTTCTTAAACTACCAACAAGATAATTTTTTCTCCCAGTATTATTGAAAGCCATGACAATTTTCACACAGTAAGACTTTAAAGGGTTTAAGGGAATCTGTCGTGCTTCATGGTCTGGGCTTAGGTAGATCCTAGAGCCTGCTCTTTGAGAGAGCAAAGGTACAGACTGTCAACATCCATTAACAATTGAAAGTTTTTATCAAAGGAATTAACCTGGTATTTTTCAGAAGACTTTCCCTGCTCTTTAAGTGAGATCAGTGATGCCTTTGGAATCTGAAATGTAATTCATGTGCAGAATCATCTTGTTTGTACTGATCCCCTCCCTCCCCCAAGCCATCCTGATTTGAGCCTACAAGTGGCCAAGAGGGGCAGAGCTGCTGGGAGAACTGTAACCAGAGCCATTTATTCTTGGCTTTTCACATAGGGATGCCATGGGTTCTTACTTTCCTTCTCTGTTCTATGATGTCACCTGGCTCCTCTGTGAGCCATGAGATGATGTCTCCCGTATACCTACAGAGTGATGATAGATGGCACTAGCCTCATAGAGAACCAGTGCTCTGCCTCTGAGATCCCCTCTGCCTTTAATTTCATTCCAAGTGATTCCCAGAATATCTGCTAAGCTCCAACAGTTTTTATTTGTTTGGTTTAAATCCCATATCATAGAATTATACTGGTAATAGGGAAATTTTAGTATTTAAAGCCATTGGTTTATTGGAACTTATAAAAATCCAACTGGTTTTTATTCTGAACATACTTTTTGATAAGGAGAAAATGTGAAGAATGCTCTGTACTTCAGATAAGTAAGCTAAAAATGGCTTCTCTTATGTGTTGTAGACTTGGAAGTCAGAAGCCTTAAGTGTTTGTTTGGGTACAGTTGGATTTTTGTTTTGTTATTTCTTACTGTAAATCCAGCTCTCTGAGAAGCAACTGACCATGGCTCTACCCTTACGCTTTTAATTTGTTGTGTTACTTGAGCTTGTGTTCTCAATCCTCCCCACCCCCTGCATTTCCTGAACTGTCTAACCTGTTTCCTGGACTAGGAAACACTTTGCCAACAAAGTCCAGCACTAAGCAGCCCTGTATTTAGAGATCAGACCCCAGGAAAGGAAAGACCCTTTTCCACCCTGAAGTTATTTGTACATATATCTTCTGGTTTGTGTAATGAAAAGTTATTTGGTATAGCTTGCATTCGTGGAAGCTAGTATTTTGTAAGCAGAAGAAACTTGTGAATTGTGTTTACAAAGGAAAACGTTTACAATTCAACCCCTTTCTGAAGTTTCCTACCACTGACTTCATAGTCCTAGATGATTCTCAGTTCATCTCTTAAACAAAGAAAACAGTTGAGATCAGTCTCTTTCCTTCCCCTACTAAGCCCCTAAGAAAATATTCTTAAACCTAGAAAAAAAAAAAAAAAGCTTTGACATGGCTACCTAAAGATTTTTGTCTGGCCCCTCCATGACCCATCTATCTGTTCTTTATTTTGGCTAATATGTGAATTGCTTTCATTTTTCATTTATTTTCCTTCAAACCTTTACTTTCCACTGAGGAAAGATTCAAGTTAAAACACAATCTTACCACCATTAAAATCATTTATAACTTATAGAAACAAAAAAGGAACAATTGCACTGAAAATGTATTTCTTAGATCATAATGATTTTAATGGTTGATTTAAAAAAAAAAACATTGCCAATAGATATAATTAGACAGTAATGTCAAGAATAACATTATAATGCTATCTTTGTGGAATTTAGAATATGAAGGGGGGCTATAGAGGGGAACATGAGAGATTGCCTAACCTACTTTTTCAAACACAGAATGTTTATTTCTGAATCTCATGATTTTTAATACAAAACTAAGTAGTTTAGATGGGCTTGTATCATTTGCTTCTTTAAAGGTTTTTTTCCCCCCAAAATATATGGACTTAAGAAGTAAAAATAGTCTATGACAGAATCCTTTAGGTTTGGAAAATATCAAGTAGACATTCTAGTAAGTTAGGTATGTTCCTCCTATGTTTTCAAACCTGTAATTGGATGAAACCAGGCTCTGGCTCCACTTGTCCCTGGCCCATCAGGCTATCAGCCAAAGTCTTCCTTTTCTCCTCTCGGGATATGGGCTGGCCCTGCAGCTGGGGCCTAGAACACGCCCTGGGGAACATACAAGTCCTTATGGGCTAAAATCTCACTCAGAATTACTGATAGTCCCAAAAGCCTTGAGACACCATGGTGGTACAGCTATGCATTGTGTGAATACACGTGGCATTCCTGTCACTTTGTCATGGTAGATCATGAGTGACTGCTAGCCCTAGGGGAGGCGCAAAAAGAAAGCTCCTTTCTTAGGAACAGAGTCCTCTCTCTTGTCTTTTTGGAGGTCATATATCTCTGTGCCTTCGGTGAAGCCTGTTTCCTTCCTCTGCCACCCAGAAAACCAGGCATGTGCATATTTTACAAAATCATTGCAAGAGCTCATTGCCTCATTCCCTGAACACTCCTGCTTCAGATGCTAGATCAGTGCTTTAACAGCAGCATTGCCTCCACAGGCGCAGGGGTTTTTGATGGGTTGTCCTGACCTATTGGGAACCTTCTTCAGGAGTGGGTGCTAACTCTAAGGCAGTGGTTCTCAATCTGTGGGTCTCGACCCCTTTGTGGGTTGAACGATCCTTTCACAGGGATCACTTAAGACCATCTGCATATTTACATTGTGATTCATATCAACAGAAAAATTATAATGATTATGTATAATTTATGTATAATTTTGTTTATAAAATAATTTTATGATTGGGGGTCACCACAACATGACAAACTGTATTAAAGGGCCACAGCATTAGGATGGTTGAGAACCTCTGCTCTAAGAACAACCAGTATCTGGGGTTACAGTGGCAGATTATTCTTTTCTCAAGCTGCTCCTAGTGAGCTACTTTCTGAGCACATTTGTCCCTTTTGGATTACACAACATTGGTTCTCAACTATGCCATAACCCAGTTCACAACAGAGGAATGCAAGAACGCCACAGAGTCCTGCTTGTTAGTTGTTTGCAAAGACTTAGTCTTTATAGACTATAAAAGAAGAAAGTGAATTCAGTTTTAAATAGGGTCCTTCTGGCTAAGTACAGAGTTCGTGTGTTCATGTGGTACAAATTAAGTCATGGCTGAAGCCTGAGATTTTATCACTTCTCTGATCTGGCTAGTTTTTACTTCATGACACAGAAGCAGGGTAAGGTCTCTCTCTTCCGTTATATTCCCTCTTCTGCACCCTCTTTCCACCAAACCCTCCAATACCATCAGTAGAATTACACAGGGTTCATCATACCTCTCCTGGTTCACTAGAACATGGAAGGGTAAACTGTGAAAATTACATATCAGAAAATACTAAGACATTAGGTGTTTTAGAGAAAGGCTGCTTGGAGATAGGAACCTACTTCAGATTGTCTTACTAGGTGAGTTGCAGTGGTCTACTGAGAAAGAGGAGGAGGAAATGCCCTTTCTTTGAAATGTAACTTAAGTACAAGTTCTTATATTTAATCTTTAATAACTTTATTGTAATAATTTTGGGACAGAATCTCAAATTATACAGACTTAGGCATAGATCAGAATTGGGAACAAATTATTTCAACTCTGTCAATGGGCTCATGGGGTCATTGTGGGTAAGTCCATAAAAATGCAATGGATGGTCACAATGTGAAACACACAAAGCTCCATGGCTTCTAAACAGCCATTCTAGCTGTGTAGAACTCATTGAGATGCACAGAGCCTGGGATGGATAAAGTGTTTGAGCTGTTGCCTTAATATAGCTGTGTGATTTTTTTTGTGGGTTCATTATAACCAATGCCCTACTTTTAGAATCATCTATCTACTTGAAAGGTTCATTTTTATATGAGAAAAGTGTAGGCAAAAACTGCAGGTTTTACCATCATTAGCTCTGAGCTTTATACTGTTCTTGCTAGATAATCACAAAGGGATTCTTGAAATTCAGAAGGACATGGACTTCAAAACCAAACTGTAGTCAAGTTTGGACCTAATCCTAAAATAAATTTTGGACAAATTCAAAACTCCGCAGGCTTTGGCATTGATCAGAATTGACAACAAGTTATTTAATCTGTATACACTGAGATTGATTTGTCTTTTTTTTTCCTTACTAAAGGTGAAACCACGACTCCTCGGGCCATTCTCACAGGCCATGACTATGAGATCACCTGTGCTGCTGTCTGCGCTGAGCTGGGCCTGGTGTTAAGTGGTTCTCAAGGTAAAGTTGTGGTTTCTTCAAAATGTTGGGTTCTCTTGTCATGTACTAATGACCGAATGGAAATGAAGTTGATTCCTGCTCCAGTCTGTTATGGTAGCCACATGGTGCTACTTAAATATGTTACCTAAATTTAAATACAACTAAAAGTCACGTTCCTAGTGGCAATAGCTACACTGGGGGGGGGGCTCAGTGTCCACATATGGCCAGAACAGAGAACATTCTCATCAGGGCCAAAAGCTAGGTTTCAGCACTCTGCTCTAAAGGATTGGAGATACAGACAGCAGCCAGTTAGTGCTCTCATCTCCATGAAGCAGGAGCAAGGAGCATCTTATGCTTGCTATTTCTCCAACCTTAGGTAGACCGAATGGGAATCCTGCCTTACCTTTTTGTATTTATACCACATTCACACCATAGCATGTGTGTAGAGGTCAGATGACATGTGAGAGCTGGTTCTCTTCTTCTACCATGAAGACCCTAGGGATTGAAATCAGGGCATCAGGTTCAGTGAGAGGTTCCTTTACCTGCTAAGCCATCTCCACAGCCGTCGACCCTAGATGCTTCTGCCGCTACTGCTGTCCTGTACTTAGAGATACTGAGTGCTCTTAAAGAGCATGTGCCACAAATCAGGACCTGACAGCAAAGGAGCTGTTTGTGGTTCAGTGGCTCTCCCTCCACTGTAACAGTCTGTCCATCTCTCTCCTCTCTGTGCTGAGGACTTCTATCACCTCGTGTGTTTTAAGCTCAGAAGCAGAGTATCTGGGTCACCATATCTGTGGCTTGAACTGTAGTTTAAATGTCTTATGGTTTAAATTTAAACTATAGTTTAAACTACATTTAAACTATAGTTTAAATGAAATACCATCTAGGGTTCCCTCAATGTGAGGCCGTTTTTTAGTATCATTTCTTCTGGACATCATCAGTTCTGTTACAACCACTTTCCTGAGTTATGCCAACAAGCTTCCTTGTTCATTTCCTGGCTGCATATCTAGTATCTTGGCAGCATCCAAAGCTGACTCTGCTGTCTCTACAGAAAACTCCATTTATATCCACTTCTCTATTGATGTCCATCTTTGTTGACCAATACCCCTTTCTGGCTATCCACTTTTTTTGAAAGCTGTGATGTGGGGGCTTCCGACTATCCTCAGCTGCTATTAACATGAGGGTTTGTGGATTGAAGAGCTAGCTACAAAGTGTGCTTTATAAAATTGCTGTGATAACTGAGGTTGGAACTGTGTTGTGGAACTAGTATTATTTAGGGAGTTATAACTAAAGTCCACGTATGCTGGAACTGTGCAAAAACAGACATGCCTGTGGTATTTATATTGAACACCAAAAATGTTCAACTTTTGGGTGACCCCACAAAAGCAGAGAGTCATCCTTTCCAAAGGCATGGTGTCAGTAGCCATGTGGGGAGCAGGCAATGATTCCATGTGGCCAAGAAGGCAGGCACAGACCCTGTCCTCCCATCTTCACACTTACCACATAGTTGTTATCTTTGCCTATAGTGAGTACACAGCAGAAACAGAAAAGCTCTGGTGTGAGAGGTGGCCATCAGTTCCTGTCCTCAGGGTCCTCAGCCTGGGGTGCCCCTGGGAAGTTGAGAGTGGCAGAAGACACTGCTTGCTTTAGGGACACCAGGAAATAAGCTCACTCAGTTTGACAGTGGTAGAAGGAACCCAATGTAGATTTTAAGGTTAGAGTTGCTACCGGGGCCTCCATTTCAGAAATGAAGCTGTGAGCAGCGGGAGGGAAGCTGCCCTCATTGGCTGCATCTGCACTGCTGTGGTCTCCTATCTGGGCTCTGTGCCGCAGGAACAGCACCCCATGCCTGGTGGCAGCAGCATTTGCAGCCCAGCTCCCCATGAAGCTGCTCTGGGATAAGAATGTCTTCCTTTTGGAGTTCTAGCTTCTCCCCACTTGAGTCATAGAGTTAACTATGTAGAGTAACTTAGTCTCTCTGAGGAGGAGTAAGCATTGTGTAGCTTGGCTTCTAAAGCTTCCCAGTGGGAAGCAAGAGCTGGCAAACACAAGGACAGGATCTTACAAAGTAACTGACATATGACAGCTTTTGGGGCTGTACAACTGTACTGTGGCCCTGCAGCCCAGCTGATCTGTCTAGTTTCCTTCATGCATTGACACTGGGGATTGAACCCAGGGCCTTACACTTACCACCACCATGGAGCTACACTGTCCACCCTGTCTGTTTTCATTACGTAATTTTGTCTCTTGTTCCTCTTCTCAGAAGGACCATGTCTCATACATTCCATGAATGGAGACTTGTTAAGGGCTTTGGAGGGCCCTGAAAATTGCCTGAAACCAAAACTCATCCAAGCATCAAGAGAGGGCCACTGTGTCATCTTCTACGAAAATGGCTGCTTCTGCACCTTCAGCGTGAATGGGAAGCTGCAGGCCACCATGGAGACCGATGATCACATAAGGGTGAGTGCTGCAGGCTCTGCAGACTGTCGATTCTACTGGCAAGCGTGGCTGGTAGCAGGACAGAGTCCACTAAAGAAACCTAGTTTTGAATTGTAGGGGCCTCTTTTCCATGCCAAAGGGACACCATGTGGTGGCACTTAGAGGAACATCCTGGACAAGGCCAGCTGTGGGACATCATGAGTCAGGGTGCTCCCTGCACATGGCCTCAGTGAAGCCAGTAGCCTTCAGCAAGGTTCTCCAGCTGTGAACCACCCTGATGGCTTCCAGTGGCTCTGCAGTTTCTGTAAGATTTAATGTGCACCAAAGATAACCTAGATTCTACCTAAAACTGGTTCCTCTTCACATTTGAAAAGGCTCCACTGGAGGAATTATGCATTCTTGGGGTCAGCAGCTGATGTCTGCCTGACAAGTTGAAGAGTAACAGCAAAGCAAATCACATTGGCCAGCAAGGTGTCACTGCTATGAGCCACTTCCTTCCTCCTGTAGGGAATGTCAGCCCTGGTGACAGCCAGGCCCTGCTTTGCTTCTGGCCAGCCTCCAGTGTTAGAGGCTGAGGAGGGAGCCAGGTGTTCTTTCGGGGTAATTTTTAAAGGTTTTCAAGGTCCTTTCCTTCTCACCTCTAGGCTACTGTCCAGGTTATGGGCACAGAGAAAGCTGTGCTGTCCCTGTCATTTTCTAAAATGGGAATGGATGTGCATGTACCCATGTACAAGGACATCTAGGGTGGCAGCAGAGTCAGGCCCTTAGAAGGTGGTGCAGACTGCTTCTGCACACCTCACTCATCGTTCCTCCCACTCCTTGGTGGCTTCCATGGCAGTTCCCCCAGGCATCACGTGACAACCTCTTCTCTAGAAGCTATGAGCAACAGCACTGTGCACACAAGCCTCACTGGTCCAAAACCAAAGGCCCCAGCTGCTCTGGGACTTCCAGTTTCTCAGTCCAATGGCCACTTCTCTCTTCTTACTGGCTGGCTGTCGGTGAGCTACCTCCACTTCAGCCACATGTGCACAGGCAAACTCACTCTGCTTTTATTTCTCCCTTATTTCCCATAATCCACCTTTTAAGCCAAGTACACATCAGAGGCTTCTCCTCTCCTCCTTTCTTTACAATAATAATGTTGATAATCTGTCACTTTGAGCTGCGATTATATTGTCAGCTACACTAATAAATCTGTAACATAATTTGAAGCTGTTCACTGGCTAGAACAGTTTCTATGGTGTTCCAGTTAGACCAGAGGCTCTGGGAAGGGCCTCGAGGCAGCAGCAGGGGGGGCTCTTGTGGCCTGTTCACACTCACAGGCCTCTCCCCTGTACCCCGAAGCCATCATTTTTTCCCTGTGATACTCCCCACTGGATTTTAGGCCTAAACAATCCATTGCTTTCCCCAGCATGCCTGCACTTTATCATACTAACTTGTAAGTGGCAACCATATGATTAAAGTAAGCTAGCCTAAAAGGAGCACTCTCTGTCCCAGGCTCCAGAGACGGACACTTTCCCAGCTAACTGCCTTAGGAGGCAAGCAAGGAAACTGCAGGCTGGGAACTTGAGACATCAAGAAATAAAAACAATCAGTCACCAGCCAGGACCCAAACTCCATTTCTTTGAAATACCAGACAGCCTGGCAACTTGTACACTAATCAAGGTTTCCCACCTGCCTTTGCTCTGATGCCATATTGCTTACTGGCACTTTGGTTAAAAGGTATCACCATGCATCAGCTGCATGCTATGCAGGTGTTGTATAGCTTAGATTTAAGCAGGCAGTCTCTCCAGAGCAGCAAGGCTACATCATAAAGTCTAACCAACATTTCACCCAAGAGAACTCTTTTTTTCCCTTTTTCCTGGGCTGTATTTCAGGATGTGAGAGTCCCCAGCAGACTGCTGTGCCTGCCAGAGTTCTCAAGCACCAGTGCAGCCACAGCACCCCCAAAGGCACTTAGGATCTAGAGGATGAGTCAGAGTAGTAGTTCCCAGCCTGGGGGTCGAATGACCCTTTCACAGGGGTCGCATAAAACCATCTACATATCAGATATTTACGTCATGATTCATAACCATAGCAAAATTACGGAGTAGCATTGGAAATAATTTTATGGCTGGGGGTCACCACAACATGAGGAACTGTATTAAAGTGTCGCAGCGTTAGGGAGGTTGAGAACCACTGGGCTAGAGCATGGCTGGGCCACTTCAGATCTCTAGTCACAGTAGACCCGGGTTAGAGTAAGAGCTGTGGACACTGGAGGGAGCGAGGGCACACCTCAGCAGATGCTTGCCTGGTTCACATGCCAGAGGGGTAACGGGTTGGTTGTCAGAGAAGATAGGAACACGTTAACCTTGGGAGGCACTGGGCTCATTAAGATGTTCTGAAGATGACATGCATCTTAGGAGTCTTTGCTTCACTTCATTCCAGACACAAGTAGGATTAGAGATTCTTACTGGAACAAAGAATTGGAGATTGCTGATTTTGTTTTAATATACCACATACTTAGCCTCAAGTATGAAGTTCAGAGGAGTCCCATCAACTGTGCTTTACAGGAGTCTCGAGAAACTGCTGTTCTGGTCTTTGCTGCGGTTCCCAGCTCAAGGCTGCTGTTTGTTACAAGACTGGGACTAGATGACTTGTGACAAGACTTATAGTCACACTGAGAACTCTTAATAATATGTATCTAGTTAATGAGACTTAGTGACATGTAAGATACATGTAAGCTGTCTTACACATGTGTTTTTTTAAAGATGTATTTCTGTGTTCTTGAGAATAAGCTATGTGCAGTGGACTACTGACAATTGGCATCAATGTGAACTGAAAGGGTAGTGAAAAGTCCTTTAATTTTTTAAAAAAATTTGTCAAAGAATAAAGATTTGAGGCAGTGATGCTAATGTTCTGAAAGTGCAAGTCCAGGGCAGAGTTTGTTCTTGGAGGCCTAGCAGTCCATGTGCCTGCCTACCGTGGACAGGCAGGCAGACGGTGCCTGCCAGGTCCACTAGAAGTTTATTCCACCAGCTTTGGCAGAGAACAGCAGCCTAATGGGAAGCAAAGAGCAGCTGACAGTGGGCAGGGGAGGCTGTGGCAGTGGAGCGGAGCCTTCTGTCATGGCTGCACACATTTTCTACATGGGTAAAAGACACCTCTACTAGGCTTTGAGAACTCCGAGTACTTTGTTCAACTACTGTGAAAGTGGCCGTAGGCAGAGGGGTGTCCTGAAGCCTGACAAAACCTTATTTATGAGCATTTAGACTAAGAATCATAATATTCATGAAACACAGAAATTCTGTTCTTGACAATTTAAAAAAATCAATACTGCAGCTGAACACAGCTCAGCTGACAGCATGCCTGCCAGCATGTCCAGGGACTGTGTATGCTGGTGCTTTGGAGACAGGAGGATCAAAAGTTCAAGGTCATCCTCAGCCATATGGAGTTCAGGGGCATCCTGAGCGTCATGAGACCACCCTTTAAAAAAAAAAAAAAGTAACATAAAATGAAGAAATGAGCAGTTTGCACTCGGACCACAGGCTTTCTCAGGGAGTAGAGGGATATTACAGAATCAAAAACCAGATTTCAAGCAGGGCTTATTTGTTCAACCAGGCAGGAGACTAGCTGGTCTAGAGCCGACCATGAGGCAGGCTGCAGTACTGGCCTGGGGCCTAGCTACCTGGGGAGCTGTGGCTCTCAGTGGCATCCTCCTACCTTCAAAATCCAGCAGGCCTAGGGAAGGTGTACATGTTGCCTGTGTTCCCCCTGGCCCAGTCAAGGAATGCAATGGCTTAGCTCATCCTACAAGATGGAAGTGCTCCCAGGGAGCACGGCAGAATTCTGGGCCCACCCATAACCCACCCTCTCAAGTATTTGTAGAACTGATTCTGTGGAGCAAAACCCATACTATAGGCATACTATAGTATTGCCTAACCTTGTCCATTTGACTTCTGAAAAATGGCAGGCCTCCTATAATTCAGTGTCCAGAGAACTAAGGATTACTCCACTGCCCCATGCCACCTCTCCATTCCACACCCAGGCTACTGTAGCAACCACAGCTGGGCCCACTTCCCTGGAGCCATGTCCTCTGACTGTCGCTGTCTCACAGGCCATACAGCTGAGCCGAGATGGGCAGTACCTGCTCACAGGAGGAGACAACGGTGTGGTGATCGTGCGGCAGGCATCTGACCTCAAGCAGCTCTTTGCCTATCCAGGCTGTGATGCTGGAATCCGGGCCATGGCCCTTTCTTTCGACCAAAGGTAGGTAACATGGGAACTCTGATACCACAGGAGCACTGAAGACTTGTGGAGGGAATCTCTCTAAGTGACCTCGGGCTGCTGGAGTCATCTACACAATCCAAAGGGCTAACAGGTACATGAGTTCCCACGTACACTTTACAAAGGATGAGTTTCCTGATGGCTCTTAGATAAACTAGGCTCTCAGGAATAGATAAGATTTAAGCCAAGAAGACTCAGAAACTGCCATAAAGCTTGCTGCATATTTGGGTGTGTTGTGCATACATATATATGTGTAGACAAAACCCAAAACTTGCCAGTTCTCCTGGGCTAGCTCCTGGCTTGCTCTGCAGACCCCCCCTCTGCCTCTTGAATGCTGACTCCAGGTATGAGGATCTGAACTCTGGTCGTCACACTCGCATGGCAGGTTCTTGACTCACTAAGCCAACTCCTCAGTCCCAGCTCTATGTCTTTAGCAAGATTTTTGAGGGCTGTAAATATGTGTACTGGAAAATACCTTTTCTGTCCACCTCAATGTCCTGAAACCTCCCAAGTTGTAGATTTGAGGATGCTGTTTATCTAGCAACCTACACTTAATATATAGCATTTCTTTTAACTTCTGAGTTTTCTCAGAACTTATGGCAAATATGCATAAAGCTTCCCATCTGAATCACTTCTGCTTGTACTATTTTATGGCATTGAGTACATTCACCATATTGAGTGCCCATCACCATCCCTCTATAGTCTACATTCCAAGTACCCATCCACATGGCCCCACCTTTATGCCCAGCCCCTGCTCACATCCTTCTTTCTATGACTTTGCTCCTTCCAGGCACCATCCTGCACAAGGAAACTTACATGATCTTTTTATAACTGGCTTATCTCGTTTGGCATGTTTGCAAGGTTCCGTGTTGTGATGTGTTTGAATTCTGCTTCTTTCCTAGGGTGGACTGTTATATGGATATTCTGTTGATCTATAGGCACCTTCAAGTTGTTTTTATCTGTGTGGTCTGGTGTGAACAGTGGTGTGGTATACAGATGCCCATTTAAGACTCTCCTTACCCAGGAGTGGAATTGGAGGGTCATATAGCAATTCTGTTTTTTTAATGTGCATTGAAGTTTTGCCTGCACGTATGTCTATGTGAGTGTCAGCCGTGAGCTGCCATGTGGATCCTGGGAATTGAACCCAGGTCCTCTGGAAGGGCAGTCAGTGCTCTTAACCACTGACCCATCTCTCTAGCCCCCTAATTCTGTTCCTATCTTGAATTCCTGAACTGCTAAACTTTACATCCTAAGCAGCAATGCACAGGGTCCTGATCTCTCACGGGTGTAAAGGGCTCTCCTGGTTTCATGACAGTCCCTGTGCTGTCTGCACTCTTGTTGGTGTTCTTTAAATGTAGAAGTTTTGTAAGGTGCATTTTTTCCCTTTTGTTCCTTGTACTTTTAATATCTCTTAATAAATCACCTCAAATATCAAAGCCATGAATTTTCCTGATTTCCTCTAGTTTCACAGTCTTTAGCTTTTTGACCTATTTTGTGTTTTACTTATTATGGTAGGGAGGTGCCCGACTTGATTTGCACGCACGCTTATCCTTTCCCTACTAAATGATCTTTGCATCTTGTCAGAAGTGTTACTTGATCTTCTACTGGCCTTTGCTTCTGTTTATGTCACTGCAATGCCCTTTTATACTAATTTTAAAAAAGAAAAAGACTTCCATTTTTATGGATTTTTCTTGGCCATTTGGGGTAGAGGTTCCTTATAAATTTTAGCGTTTTGCATTGTAAGACATCATTTTTACAGGGATTGCAGCGATCTGTTGATCACTTTGGGATATTGGCATTACCGTATCATCTCATCCATGTACGTGAGATGTTTCCATTTGTTTTCCCAGCAGTGTTTTGTGGTCTTCAGTATACAGCTTTGTCTCCTTAGTCAAGTGTATTCCTCATTCTTTTTAATACTTTTGCAAATGTTAATTGTTCTTAATTTCTCTTTTCTATTATTAGTGTATAAACTTGCTACAGGGCATCATGGTGTGTACCTTTAATCCTAGCATTCTATAGGCTGAGATACTGAGTTCAAGGCAGCCTGGGCTGCACAGTGAAATCCTGTCTTTAAAAAACTAAAACAAGAAGCTACTGATTTTTGTATACCCACAACTTTTCTGAGTTTATTTTTAAACTGAAAGTTTTGTGTGGAGTCCTTTACATTTTTCCACGTGTAAGAAGACCATGTACTTCGTGACAGAGATCATTTTCTCTTTCCAATTTAAATGCCCCCTACCTTAGTAGCTATGTTGGGACATAAAGCATTGTATTTAATAAAAGCAGTGAAAGTGGGCGTCCTTATTTTGATCTGATGGTGTAAAGGATTGTTAGCTGTGGGGTTTTCATAAATGACTTTAAGAGCATTTTATCAATTTATCATTTTACAGCTTTTTCTGTATCAGTTGAGATACATATGGGTTTTTTATTAATGTTCTCTAGTGTATTTTACACTTTGAACTAGCCTTATACTCCACAGGAAAACCTCATAGTCATGGTATTTAATCCTTAGTGGATTTGGTTTGCTAGCAATTGGCACCAGTAGCACTGGTCTGTAATGTCCTTTAGTGTTCTTTTTTGGCTTTGGTGTACAAGTGCTAAACACCAGAAGAGTTCCATTTTACTTAATATTTTGGAAGAATTTTTTTTAAAAAAGTGATTTCCTTTAAACTCATGGTAGGATGAGTACACAATGTGGCCCGCAAAGCTTTTCTTTACCAATCTGCACGCCTCATCTGAGCTACTTACACTTTGCTGGTGTATAATCATTCCTGATAGCCTCTCATAATGTTATCTTAGCTCAGGCTGTGCCAGTTCTGCAGATCTTTTTCAGCGGCCATATTTGTTTTTATTTCATGTTATTTTCTTAAAATGCTCTAGCTTTGGGTTCAGCTTATTCTTTTTCTAGGTCACCAAGGTCTAAAGTTAGGTCAATAAGATTGTTTCTTTTGTAATCCGTTTATAGCTACACATTTCCTCTCCTCTCTGCCCTTGCTGTAGTTTGTGTTAGTGTGTTTTCTGTTTTTAGATGATTGTTAATGTTCATACATGTGTTATTTTCCAATTTTAATTTTATTACTGACTTCTTCAGTCTGTTATGATCATAAAAGACGCTGTGCATGATTTCATGTTAAATCATTAAAACCCGATACATGCTTTATGCCAGTGGATGTTCCAAGTTTACTGGCAAAACAGAAGTGTATTCTGTTCTTGTTGGCTTAGTGTTCAGTCTGTGTGCCTTGTGATACTTTGAGATTCTTATCCATCTGTCTACTTATTCTACGTGATTTTTCAAAGTAGGATATTAAAGCCTCCAGCTGGCTGGAGAACCATCCATTCCCTTTCCTTCTGTGAACATCTGCTCCGCATGGCTCTTGGGGTTCTGATCCTAAGTGTGTTGTAACAACATTTAGTGTCTCTGTCTCTTGATACAGTGCTTTTGACTTCAAGGCCTGACATTATGGCCAGTTAAGTTCTCTTACCATTACTGCTTGCCAGAATTTCATTTTTCATTTGCTCAGTTTTTCTAAAATGAATATCCTGAACACTGCATGTACTTGGGTTATTTTTTTTTAATCCATTTGGCTAGGTTTAATCTCTTTACATGTAAACAACTGGCTGTGGGAGGACTTGGCATTTGCCTGGTGGTTTGGTGCACTAGATTTTGCCCCTCTTCCCCATTCTGTGCTGGCCTTCTCCAATGACAGACTTTAGTTTCCAGTTCCAGTAAGGAGTACAAGAAGGTACTGACTGTAACTTCCTAAGAGCTGGCCCTAATCAACTGTGCAGGGAAAGGGCTCAAATAGCAGAGCATCCACTGGCTGGTCTCCATCTGTCCCTGCACTACCTTCTCAGGGCAAGGGAGCAAGCAGCTCCAGTTTCTAGTGATCACCACAGTCACTGGGTTACAAGGATCAGGTCCCTACCCAGAGCTTAGGGTTCCCTCCAGAAACGAATGGACAGCATTCACCTTCTCTTCTGCGTTGTCTCTGTCCCTTGAGTGTGTGTGCTTCCTCTAGTGGTAACTGCGTTGTGGACTTTTCTTCTGTTGCCTGAAAGCATAGTTTCCAGCAGGCCCCCACTGTGGAAATGATTTTTTTCACAGTTCAGAGATAGCATAACCATAGCAGTATCTGTCCTTTTCACTATGGGTGGTCTCTGTGGTGTCAAGAGCTTCCTTGAGTCTGCATTTCAGTCACTAGAAAATGTGCCAAAGCGCCGCAGGATTCAGCCCTGTAACTTCTCCTCCTCCTCCTCCTCCTCCTCCCAGGTGCATCATTTCTGGCATGGCCTCTGGAAGCATTGTTCTGTTTTACAACGACTTTAACCGCTGGCATCACGAGTACCAAACCCGCTACTGATGGTGACAAATGCACCTTTGCCCTGTTCCAGGCTGAGCAAAGGACTCTCAACATCATTCTATAGAAATAGCTATCACATCTGAATGTAACTCAAATTTGCTGGAACAAGCAAAATATTTTTTAAAGTTAATTGCTATTTTTGTAGACTTTGCTTGACATTTCGGGGGTAGGGAACAGCAAAGCAGAAAACTGGCTGTTGGTTTCTGTAGTTTTAAAAAATCTATATTTTTAGTCATAATGAAAAGTCTATTTTCACCAATTATGGATACAGACAGTGGAGCTAATAAGCCCACTCATTCTAGCTATGTTGTGAAAAACCATTTCCCATTTATCTGTAATCTTGAGAAACATGATTTTAGCAATAGGGAAATGGGTTCTAATACTGGGTCAGGGGAATTTTGTTCTGTACTGGGTCCTGTATTTTTCTAGACAATTGTGCTTCTTCAGTGCTGAAATTTCTAG
This sequence comes from Cricetomys ansorgei, assembly GCA_026225945.1. NCBI lineage: Eukaryota > Metazoa > Chordata > Mammalia > Rodentia > Nesomyidae > Cricetomys > Cricetomys ansorgei. The sequence continues at coordinate 8,181,400 of JAMJFZ010000056.1, read as the reverse complement.
GATTTTAATAGTAATGTTTAAATTATGACAAATGTAATTTAAAACATCTCAATGAATTATTTCTATATTCTTCTTCTTCAAGCATGTGTTAGACCTAGAAAATTATGGTTTGGGGAAGGCCGTTTTATTTTACTGTGTGGTAAACAACGCAGACCTAAGTTATAGCAATCATAAAATAGTCATTGCGTTTTCCTGACCTGCCATCTGCACGGCCTCAGGTGAAATGACGGAACACTCTTGGGCTCACAACCTTTGTTGTCTTTTAGCTTAAACATCAGTACCAAAGCCTGCCCAAGGTCACCAGTGCCCTTCAGTGAGGCAGAGGCAGGTCGGGCCACTCCCCTCAACCTCCACTCCATCATCCTGGTTTGAGATCAGAGGCGACCAGGTACCGTGTGAAGCAGCACCCTTTTCCCCTCTATTTGTTATGAAACTAGCTCTACCTTCCTTTTAATTAGGAGTTTGTACTAAGAAACAATGTTATTTTGGTGTCACATGATTCTACTTTTTTCTAGTAGATTACTGTATGGAATTCTGTGAAAATATTTGAGAAAAGGTCTGTATTGCATAAATAAATTCTTTGTATTTGTGAACTTTGATTTGAAACTGACACTGTCTTTGCTTCCTGTGCAGCTTGCCCAAACGTCTTTCCCTATACATTCAGATGCTCTCTAAAGCAAAGGTTTAGAATGAAATATTCAGTTTGACAGAAAAAAACACAATAAAATCGACTCATATGTAAGCTGTTGAAAATGTCTTTTTCAACTATAAATTTTCAACTTCACAAAGAAAATATAACCCTGTAATTCTGCTCAGTTTTTGAGTAGTAACCAATGAAAGAGATTCCCCAGAAAACAAATAACAAAAACAAAAAAGCATGGCTTTCTCTTGCCAATTCTTTCTCTCTCTCTCTTACCAAACAGGGGGCACTTTAAGACCCGCCAGCACTTTACAAATAACAGGAAAACAGAGTGGGAAATGCCCTAGATACTGGCTAGAGGTAACAGGAGTATCCCACTTCGGAAATATCGCAGCAGGACACAGGCCTCCTGGAGCCTCTGGGAGGTTACCTGAGCAGCCCTACTACTTCACAAAAGACAGGACCCTCCCTACCCACATACGCCAAGGACTCTTTAGCGGCAGGATCTGTTTGACACATTTCTTCGATTTGATTCAATATTACTTATTTTACCCAATTTTAACTATTTTCATTAAAATAAACAAACCACCATGACTTCAAATAAATGAATACTAATTAGTAGAAAAGTAGTCAAGGAAGTTGGGGATGAAGGTGGTAAACTGTACCTGCTGCTGGCAGGGTCACGCTGCTCTCCGTGGGGTATTTAAGCCTGGCTGTCAGATGCACTGCTTTTCCTCAGAACCGGAGTTTGGTTCCCATCACCCGCATCAGGCAGCTCACAGCTGCCGCCTGTAACTCCAGATCCAGTGGACCCAGCACCTCTTGTCTCTGAAGGCACCTGCACTCATGTGTACACACCCATCCAAGACACACATGATTAAACAGAAACCATGAGCGAATGAATAAATAAAGCCAGCAGGTAGCAGTTTAAACCAACGTAGACAGACTGGTGGGGTGAGCCTGCACTGTGACCTTCTGCACTCACAGGGTGTGATTTCACAGCTCCTGCTCACACTGGCCACAGACAGTTTGCCTTCTACTGCATCAGTCCTGCTCTGCTCTCCAACTGTGAACAGAGCAGACCAGATGCCAAGAAATTCCAGTTGGATAAAGCAGCAAAAGCACCTTCCCTTCAAGCAGACAGAACCCCCACCCCCAAACTGTGTGAGGCTGGCCAGCTCTGGTTAGACTGTTAGTGGCAACACTGCCTAGCCTTATCATCACATGACTCAAATCCCATTAGGCCAGAGAATGTCCAGTCAAAGAAAGGTTCAAACCTCAGAATCTGCATAAACTTGCAAAGAACCAAATACACCAATGCTGCTAACTGGTCATTTCTTCCCTACCTCAGTAAAAAGAAACATTTCCTACTTCAATTAGGACAGCAAGCAGGCAAGGTACTCTGCATACAGTCTTAATCCTGTTGGCCTTACAAATTATTGTTGGAAGAAACACAGAAGGTAATAAATTTCAAAATATCCCACTGTGAGAAAGATCATTTAAATGGCAGACAAAATAGCAAAGCAAAACAACTTTGTAAAGTTCTACCTGACAGACTAGAGAGGAAGAAACATCTTTAGAATTACTTTATAGATGGATTTGAAGCTGAGTATGGCTATGTCTTTCGGTAATCCGAGAGCTGGGGTGACTAAGGCAGAATACTGAGTTTGAGGCCAGCCTGATCTGTACATAGGGAGACCTTGTTTCAGGGGTGAAAAAATATTTGAAAAATTGAGTTCATGGCATTTTTCTTGATTCCTTATAATCATCATTTAAAAACTCAAAGCTAGCTCCGTGTGGTGCCATATGCCTCTTATCCCAGCACTCGGGACGCAGAGGCAGGCAGATCTCAGGCCAGCCTGGTCTACAGAATGAGTTCCAGCACAGCCAGAGTTAGAGAATCCCTGTCTTGAAAAACAAAACAAAAATAAAATAAAAACTCAAAGCTAAACTTCTGAGACAGATCTTGCTCTGATGCCAGGCTACTGTTGAGCTCCCAGACTTAAGCAGGAACTGCAGCCCCTCACCAGTATGCACCACCTCACCAGCTTGCTCACTCTGATACTCACTCCTGGCCCTGGCTACCACACACCAGAAACTGGTCAGAACACAGCACATCAGGTTCCTCTCCTAAATGAAACAGGGCTCTTTGGCTTTCTGGCAGACCACATCCTCTGAGACAGTCTAGCTTCTCCAGTCAGGGAAGACTACATACACACTGGAAGCCGTTTGGAGGCTCCGTGATCACATGCCTGAAACATGAACTCAATCATTTTTGTCTCAAGTTCAAGAACATTTTTTCCATGCCAAAACTAAGCTCTTGGGGCAGGAGTTGGACAGGGCGGATACTTGCTTGTATCTGCAGAAGCAGCGGCTGCTCTGCAGCTTTCAACTTGAGTTACTTATAAAATGGAAGCTCACACCCAGCTTCAGCTTCTGCTCTGACAGGTCGCCAACCAAGTATCAAGCTTGCCAGATCATTCCATGGAGATGCAGACATGCCAACCCCCACCCCACAGGAGGCCCGTGAGGCCCAGCCCCACCAGCCATGAAAGGGCTCATGTTTACGAGCATGGCAGAGGCAAATGAGTGGCTCCATGCACTTGCTTTTCTTCCCCTTATCTACGAAACATTCAAATAAGGTTGAAAAATTTAGTACACTGTGTACTTGTGTGACCATTACTCAACATCTAGGCTTCAAGAGTTTGAATCCTTTAGAAAGCTGCTGATCCTGCCACTGCCCCACTGTTAGAATCTTATTTGACCTCTGCACTAGTATCTGACTCATTTTAGTTCATACCTGACCAGGAAGAGAAACATGTCTGCAGCCTGCACAGGACAGTTCTTGGACTACCAGGACATCAGGCAGTGTGCCCTGAGTTCTAGAACATCAGGTTTTGTCTCCATTTATTTTCCTAGAAATCCTTGGGTGCCAGAGCTTCCTCTCCAAAGACCATTCCTTCTCTGCAGCACACACTCCAAGGTCCCACAACAGCTGCTCGGCAGGGCCTCTGCCCGGTCAGTGCTGCCCAGCCCTGTACACATCTGAGGCAGCGGCTGATTCCTAATGATCTGGGGATAGACTTTCCCAGGCCTAGCACTTGTGCTGAAGTGCAGGCACAGAATTAGGAGTACACATTTTAGTTTTAGTACACAGGCTTAGATAAGAGTTTTAACCTTCTTTGATCAATTCCCATGAACCTGTTCTTCTTAAAATGGCAGAGGGACCGTCTCTCTACCTATCACACACATTATATGGGGGAATTCACCTAGAACTAATGTTAAGAGCCATGGCTTAGCTGTGGAGCTGAACCGTAGTGTGGCAGCTGCTAGGTCCATGTGGCTTTTAAACACTTGAGATGTTAAGAGTCCAGATTGGGATGCACTGTGAATGTAAACACACTCCAGATTTCAGACTCGCCACTCAAGAAGGTAAAATATCACCTAGATTTTTTTGATATTTGACTATGTGTTGAAATAATACTTTGGATGTGTTTAGTTGTTAGGTAAAATAAAATATGGCACAAGATGTACTTTACCTGTTCTTTTTAAATATTTTTAATGTGGTACTAAGAAAATGTTAACACAAGTGGTATGTTTATATATTTCCATGGATGGTAAACTGCTCGAGCGTTTTCTATAAGACATTAATCAGCATTTTTTCTTTCAGTATGGTTACTCCGTCCCAAACTGTCCTGTCTCATTCTGGGAGTTCTACCAAATGCATTTACTGAACACATGTAACACATTTCTGTCCTCACCACCCTTTTGCAAAGGGAGGCAGAGACAAAGAGGAGCGAGCAGGAGACCCCCTCAGCTGTGGAGGGCATAAGGTACACACTTCCATGGCATCCACTTGAATTTCTCTGCTACCATTCCAATCCTCCCTCCACACTGATCCCTCCTCAGGAAGAGAATGAGCCTGAGCAAGCACATGCCGTTCTCTCCCAGCAGGGTCTGAGCAGCTGGAAATGAAGTACCTGGATAATTCGGATTATGAGAACAGAATTGCACCAAGTGTTTATGCTGCAAAAGGACAGAGGAGCCAGATGTCTCAGACCTGTGCACAGCCCTTTTCAGTGGGCTCCCAGCCTTGCTGCCTGGATGCACAGCAGCTGGGCAATGGGTGCAGCTGCAGCCATCCCCTCTTGCCAGCCCCTTGGGTCTTGGCTGGGCTACTTCCCGGCTTGTTCCTTTACCGTGTGTTCTTCTCTAGGGTTCTGAGAGATCCTACCCATCAGGAAAGGACTGTGAGGCAATGCTGCTTGCGGGCTTCACTGCCTCTGCCTCCCACAGGGACAAACAGAAGGGCACACGCTGAACAAGAAGGGCTCCTCTTCCCTGACACAGGTGGGCAGTGCCCTTGGCCATGCTTTAGCCCAGTCTTTGGGTCATATTGGGAGTACCACAGCAACAAGTAGGAGGCAGCGGCAGGCTGTGGTCAGCGGCAGGCTGTGGTCAGCAACGGACACCATGTCCCATCACCCGTGTTGTTTTCCTCCACCCTTTACATCAGCTCTTCCCCTCTCTGAAAATGAAACACCCACAGAGGCTATCAACAATCTTGTTCTTGGAGCTGGAGAGATGGCTCAGAGGTTAAAAGCACTTACTGTTCTTCTAGAGGACCAGCGTTTGATTCCCAGCACCCATGTCTGGCAGCTCACAACTGCCTGGAACTCCAGCCCCAGATTTGCTGCCCTCTTCTGGACTCCATGGACAATGCATTTGCATGCACATAGACACACACATAATTAAGAACAAATCTTTTGTAAAAGCTCACTCTTTAACCAGTTAGTGAAGAGACACGTGCAAAATGTTCTGAACCTGCCCCTCAGTGTGCTTGAACACATCTTCCTTGCCTCTGCTATGGGCTAGCTATGGGCCTCTGGGTGGAGCTCAGGTGAGCTGGCTCATCATTCCTATCTCATTCTTGTAAACCAGGACATCCAGAGTCTGGTCAGAGGTTTCAAGCTGGAGAGTTGTAAAGCTCTGAGGAGGTAACCGAGATAGCTCTGGGTAGCCAGGGCCATGGGTGAATGTCACAGGCAGAAGGCAGAGCCTCACCAGGAAACTTGTAATTTACGAGACAGGGAGAAGCAGGCCCTCAGCCAGCCAGGCATGGGCAGAGTTCTGGCCCACTTTCTTTGAGCCCCAATTTCCCTATTATTGTTCCTAAGCTCCCTCTCTGAACAGCCTGATTATTTTGATGCTTTGGCACCTGTGATCACAAACACTTCAGCCGAGTCAGAGATCTGTGTGCTCTTCCAGTAGTGGCCCCAGACACTGGCACCCGAGGGTCCGGGCCGAGGAGAGGTGCTCGGATCACATGCACTGTCCAAAACAACCACACAGAAACCTCTGCCTGCCCCGATGGCTTTTCTGAAGAGGGAAGAGTTTATTGCAGGTTGGGGATACTTGGAGAAGGCAAAATCTAAGTGAGAGTGAACTGTAAGGCCCACCCATTTAGAAGACAAGCAGGTAAAACAAATACAGTTATATACAATTATTAAAAAGAGTAGGGTGGTGGAAAAGAGGAAAAACTGCCAGCAGCCTTCCAGAAGGTTGGTCACAGGACATTCAAGGAGCACCATGCGCCCAGTCCCCGCTGGGTGGGCAGACCTGCCATGGCTTTCTGCCTGCTCCTGACAGAGAGCAGAGTGAGAGGAGACGCGGGCGGTGACTCAGCCGGGCTGATCCTGCTCTGCGAGAGCTGCCGCGCACACCCGCTGGAAAGCCCACAAGCCAACTTCATAAGCATTCACAGGGGACGTTAGAGGAAACCAAGGGCGTGTCTGCTAGGCTTGTGAGCCCTGCACCCCAGCCAGAGGGGAGCTGCTTCTGACACCATGGGGCGTCAGAATGTCCTCCCCAAAGTGAGGAATCGGAAGCCGATACCAGATGGTCCTCACCGGCATTCATCTTTTCTACTCAGAAGCCAGGTGCCTCAGGCTCCCCAAGAGGAGGGAGAGGCTATGTAACCTCTCACAGGACCTTGTAAAGCAACAACCATGTCCTCTGTGAGAAGGGAGCACTTGGAGTATCCTTCAACAAGGAGAATCCTAGTTCATCCGATGCATTTCTATAAAAAGCATCTAATTCCAGATAAAAGTTGCACATTCTCTGGATAAAGCAGCCAAGTGTCTACTGAACTAGAAACACGGATGATTTAAAATGAGGCACTCCAAATATGTCTCCACAACTGACATGGCCTGACATGGCCAGGAACTAACGCGCATGAGACCACACTCCACACTGGCCCCGGGATGCCTCAGTCCGCCTCAGTCCTGTTCCCAGGCAGTGACAGAACCTGCCAACAAACTGTCAAAGCAGCAGTCAGGAGAGAAAAAAGGCTCTTTCAGCAAGGAGATGATGAGGCCTGGCGGAAGTGGCCTTCCTGGCATGGTGAGCAGCTTCAGCTTGCCTGCACAGGGTTCAGTCTCGGTGGCGGCGCCAGGTCCCTGCCAGATCGCAGCCAGAGGTGGCTGGAGGACTTGGGGGCTTGGGAGACTCCGGTGGGGGAGGGGCCGCCTGGATGGAGGGAGGGACCGGTGGGGTCTGCCCCCTCGCTGGTTTGCTGCTGTCTTGACAGTGCTTGCTGCAGAAAATCTGCCCCTCTTTATCTAGAGCCGTGTTCTGGGGAGAGACCAGCAGAGAGAACACATTACCCAGGCCCGACTCCATCACACCACCAGGACCAGAAAGCGGGATACAGCATGCACAGGACGCAGAAACAGAAGAGGAGAAATACACCAGGCTTCTAGCAGAGGTCTCGGGGGAACTAACCCCCACCCCACCCCATTCCGAGCAGCTACCCTTTGCCCCTGCCCTTACCCAGCCTGTGCTGCTAACTGGGGAGCAGTGGTGAGAAACACCACTCTGGAGTCAGCTGGCCTGCAAAGGCGGCCTGAAGGGCTCTTCTCTGCTGTGAGCTGCCCTGAATTCAAGTGTCTCACTCACACCCACACCCAGGAGTGCTAGGACAATCACCAGTCTCTGCTGCCACTCTAGCTTAGCTAGTACACTTACCTAAAGAAAGTTCTTGTCACAGACACAAAAGGTATTCACGTTGTCATAAACAATGCCCTTACAACTATGCCCAGGAACACACTGTGTGGGTGGTGGCAGCCACATGGCTCTTCTGTGCCTCCTTGCCTGCCCTCTCCTTCTGAGGGAGGCCTGCACTCCCCTGCCTTATCCATCTGCTCACCTCCTCCAGGGCACAGAGGCCCTGAGAGGAAAGCGGCTGCATTCGGACCCATCCTGGGGACCCCCGACTGTGGAGTCTTCTTTACCTAACTGGAGCTTGTGTACCCTGGGAGGCAGCCACCTCACTGGGTTTTCTAGAGAAAATGCAGGTCTCGGGTACCACCTTCAGCTATAAGATCAAAGGACGAGGCATTCTGCAGTCTAACTATCCTGGGCAGGGAATGTACTGTACATTCTTCCGATACATTAACACAGATTAAAAAAAAATGGAAAAAAGAACAAGCTGCAAGGCTTCCCAAGCACATGGTGCAGGTGGCCGTCAGGGCCTTCGATGGCCTTTGAGGGCCTTTGGGGGGCCTATGGGGCCTTGGGTGGCCTTGGATGGCCTCAGTGGCCTTGAGAGGTCTTTGGGAGCCTTGGGGGGTGGGGCTTGGGGGCAGTGTTCCCCACAGCCCTTGCCAACCACAAGCTGAGTATTCGTCACCTCCGAGGACAGTTTCAGTTAACTGGGGCTAAGAGGGGAAAGCCTGGTCAGAAGCAGCTCCTGAGCTGCTGGTATCAGGCCTGACCATTCCGCCCCACCCACACCCACAAGACAGGCAGCCAACATGTTCTTTCTCCTAGGCAAAGGAAAGCCACAGCCCCTGGTTATTTCCCCTCTTCTCTTCTGGCCAAAAGAACATGAGCGTGCTGGCAGAGGGAAGCTCGCGGTGCAGTTAGTACATACCATGGCCTTGGACCTAGTCAGGGGAAGCAATGCAGCGGCGGGAGAGGCAAGAGGGGAGAGAAGCAGGGACAGAAACTGGACTTACTTTCAACAGAAGCAACACGATTCATACAGTCTTGTCTGCCTTAAATAAATAACCCCCACTCCCTCTCCTGAAACCCTAAAAGCAAGCAGAGTGCCCCCTGGGGTGGAAAGAGTGAACTGTCTGACTGACATTTCTCCCTCTGTGAGACCACTGAAGGTGGTGTCTTGTCATTCCCTTCTCTGCCACAAGATGGCCCCTTCTGGTCTGTGAGGCTTTGTCCCTCACTGGGACCTCTCAAATACACTGTCCTTCACCAGCATGCTAAGGATGGTCAGAGAGAGCCAAAGTGTGACCCAGAGCCATCAGCCTCTCTGAAACTCTCTCCAAAATGACCATGTTCTCTTCCTGGAGGCTGGATGACACAAGCTGTCTTCTGGATAAAAACGCAGCTCTGGACGGAGCACGAACACCTCACTAAGACACTCATCTCCTGCTGTCATCTGCAAAAAGATACCGTTCACCTACATAAACAGGAGCAGGGCACAGAGCTGCTGTAACCCTGCCCTGAGCAGGAGGGCAGACTGACGCTGGGAAGTCTAACACAGAGACCTCAAAGATGTGCTGTGCTGGCCAGAGGACAGTCGGTGGGTCAGAGGACCCGTGCCAGCGGGAAGCTGAGGGTCGGGAGCCTGAGACAAGCATGCAGTTGGAAGAGGGGCTGAGAATCAGGTGTGGCTCTCATGAGCACAGTGTGTTGAATACCAGGATCTGCTTCGGGGTTTCCCACAGTCTCAACAGGGGAAAGAACGAAACTCTGTGAGGTCTCTCTCAAACTGTCAAATCAAACTGTCAAATGAAACGCAGACAACAGCATCAACTTTGGCTTTTTTCACCTTTATTAATCAGTCCCTGCCCTATCAGATTTTTCAGTGGAGCCTCGGGTACCTACTGTGGGGAGAATGCTGGGGTGTCACAAGACAGGAAGGCCCCCATCTTGAATGTATGCATGGAGGTCGTTAACAATTTAGTCACAAAATCGCCCTGCTCTTCTGCTACTGAGACTGTTTATTCAGTAATAACAAATTAATGCTAGGGACAGGCATTTTGTGGTTATTTTAAATATAAAAATAATTTAAAACTGTTCTTAGAGATGGGAATGCCTCAATGTACAGTCATGTACAGTCATGGAGGGCCCAGAAGGGTCACGCCTCAATCTGCAGCCACGCTTAGGCCGGCCCTGACTCGGGAAGGACAAGTGAGAAGGTTTCTGCTACTTTGGGGGACAAGTCAAAATTTAGCAGCCTGGCTTTTGAATTACTGAGAACAGAAACTGGAAAAAAAAAGTCCCAGGAATTTTTCCAGTAGATTCTAAATGTGGTAATACCGTCATCGGCAGTTCCTCAGGGCTCACAATCTGCAAGCTCATGCAGAGAACCCGAGCTAGCTGCATGTCACCATCATGTGCCAAATGGCTCCTGCATACACACCAACACGCAATTTTTACACAGTCACCTTCTTAAGGGTGCTCATTCACAGAACACCCCATTAGAAGTCCAGGGTTTGGCATCAGATTAACTCTATTAGCAAAGGGGAAACTGCTACTTGTAAGTGATGAGAGGTTCTCTGCATCAGTATCCAGAACGCAGCTTACACAGCTTACACTTGGCCCAAGGGAGGCCTGTCAATCATTCTAGAACCTCAGCTGAGCTCCAGTGGTCAGGAGGCAGGGCAGACAGGCTTACAGCCATTGATTCCAGTGACTCACTGGGTAAATTCTCCTAAATGCTGGGCATGGGATTGCAAGGCTTACAAGTCTTAAAAGGTTGGAAACCTAATTAATATATGATATGTAAGTTTGATTCCAACAAATTCTCTAAAAGACTTTTTACTAGATGCTGAATTTATATTTCAGGGGTTGTTGGGGCCTACATACATACTAAGCACACAGTCACTGAGCTGCACCCCAGCACAAATGCTGGCCCTTACTCTGTGTCCACTTCTACAGAAGCTGCCTATAACACCATGCATGGCGCAGATGCACACTGCCTCTGCTTAGGGGGTAGGTCTCAAGAGAGAACCCCTGGAAGTGTCCTGCTGTCGGCTCAGAAGTGATGGTTCCTTTCAACTCAGTGAAGCCATAATTCTGTGACATCCCAGAATTTCTCAGGTTTTCAGTAAAACATTGCTACAATGGCAAGACATGCCACAACTCCACCTTCCTGGGCTGCGAGGTGCACAAATCCCAAATCTGTAGACCCAAGCCGTGCACAGGAAGGAAGGAAAAGGGAGCATACAGTTCCCAGCAGGAGGCACAGAGGCCACAAGGACATGGAGAGAGCCTACCAACTGAACTCAGCCTCCCTGGAGGAAAGGGACAGCACCCGAGACCAGTAGGCACCAGCAGTGTGGCAGGTGCTTAACTGACAGCAGAGTATCATGTCCGTAGGGCTGTGTACCGTAGCTTCCTGGACACCCACATTTTCCTGTCATTCCTAGTCTACACCGTGCAGTGAGAATAAGCCCATTTCCCTGTAGTGTGTGGAGGAACACAGAGAACCTTTCCCAGGTGGCAAGAGGCTGCCCTCAAAGCAGGGGTGACAGAGCTGCCGAGACAGCCCATCTCGGGCACTCATCAGGTCGGGCCCTGGCCCTGTGCATGCTGTCTGCTGTGTGCGGGCCGGGACAGAGTCAGCTGCTGTCGGCCACACTGGCTGGCGTGCTTTGGCTGAGCAGCAGTGGAAAATGCTCAGAGCGACGCCCAGGCCCACTTCAGGAGCTCAAGCCCGAGCAGCTGGAGCTAGAAATGGATGACCTCACTTGCAATTTATTTCCCTGTCCTATATTTTCTTTTAGCTTTTCTAAATGTTACTTTTCATTTTTTTGTGTATTAAATATTTAGTTATGTGGCCTTACGCATTTTGAAGGAAGTACAAATATGGGATCCCTGTTACTAACTTCTTAAAACAAAATCTTAACAATGAAAAAATCATTTTTAAAAAATTATTCTTTTATGGCTTTAAAAAATACACCAATTATTTAAAAAAAAAAAAAAAAACACTGTCTTTAAAAAGTGAAATTTGTTAACTTGGCTGTTTCTTATCCCAAATCCCAAAGAAATCACACCTCAGAGAGTCTATGCTTGACGCCTGGGCGGGGCCTCACTCCCTTACACTGCCCACCCCGCCGAGCTGGTCACCTCCCCTTCGAGTAACAGCAGGTATGAGACGGGACCCACTGCCCAGGATCTCCTGCCACCCACCACGGTGGCACCCATCACCTGCCAGCCCTGAGCCTGCCATGCAGAGTCCAGGGAGGAGGGCTGGAAGCACCTTTCACATGCCAGTCAACCCTCCCACAGAAATGGACATGGAAGACACCAGCTTCCATGGGCAGAACCCTAGCTATCTAGTTCAGAAGGTAACTCCAGCTCAGCAGCCAGGCCAGATGCCCCCAGCTCTCTGAGGCAGAGCTCTGTGTCACTCACCATGATAACGGAGACCCCGGTGGTGGTGCTGTTCTGTTTGGGGAGCGCATTATTAAAGTGCTGTTTTAGTTTACCTGTAACCTCAGCCTGCATGTTATTCTCCTGGGACGCATCGTCCTACAGAAAGAAAAGGACCAAATACAGTGATTCTGACTCCTCAGCCTTCAGCAGTCCACAGTTACCTCACACCCTGTCAACCCATGACCTCCTCAACAGGCTCATCTTGGCCACAGCTCTTTCAGAAGTAACCGTGCCAGTGTATAGCACTGTAGAAGAGCACTTGAGTAGCAAGCTTGAGACCCTGGACTCCATTCTCAGCATGGCAGAGACACACAGAACTCTGTACTGTCACCCAGCAGTGCTATGCCTCATGCCTTCAGAATGCCATCTATTCCTTCCTCTGAACCAGAGAGGCCAAGGGGGAAAACATAGGTCTCCACTGAAAGAAAGGATGGCATTGTTCAGGTTTCTGAGACCCTCTCCCAAGGAATATATAACACAAGTCATCCCACGGAGACATAAAAATTAACAGTTTATCATTTTAATCACGAATTTATGTCTGGTATGTCTGGTGACGCCTCCCTGTAGCTCTGATTACCTGGCAGGCTGAGGAAGGAATATGTCTTGAGCCTAATGTTTGACCTCAGTTCTTAAGTTTAAAAAAGTGGCAGAGAACATGCTGCATGCTCAAGGCTGGAGCTCAATCCCCAGTGCAAAAGTCAGTCTGCTGATAGTCCTTGCCGCTCACAAAGACATGTGCGTGTCTCAGCCGCTCAGCCCAGGGAAGCTGTTTGCAGGGTGGAGGAGGTACAAAGGGATAGCGCCCTGTGGCTAATTAACTCAATACTGGAGTTGCCCTGCCCTAAGCCCAGAGAACTGTAGTTAGCACCACTTCCTCTCTGCCCTCTGGAAGAGACTGTGTCTCTCCTTCTAGTGCACAGGAGGACTGCGTGCAGTGAAGACACAGAGGTCACAATCGGAACATGCTCACCTCTGGGGAAAACACTAACCCCAAACTAGGAAGAAGACATGGGAGGGGTCCCTAAAGAGCACCATGGCCAACCCCATCACTTCACAGATGAATAAACGGAGATCTAGCAAAGGGCAGACTACCCAGGCTATTCACTGATAGTGAAAGACTCTGGCGTCGGCCATCTTCTCCCGTGCTACTTGATCATTAGGTCAGGCCTTTTATCTGCCATAGAATTTGAATCCCAACTGTGTCTGCAAACCACACAGCAAGGAAGCATGCTGCGCAACATAAATCCATTCATTCCCTGGGAATGAGGGTACTTACTGACACCCAGGGGTGACTCAGAATTTCTCCTGCAGTACAGCGAGCTTCAACGTTTACCTGAAGCATTTGACTGATTAATTCCTATAAAGGGGGGGGGGGAGGGGAAGACCACAGAGGAGGAGAAAGAGGGAAATTCCAGCATAAATACAGAAATCAAAAGCCAACACAGCAGCTCAGCCACTGGACATGAAGCCAACCGCCCACACTTGCAGGGCTTATGAGACATGGCACAGATCACCGCCTGCGTCAGCACAGGGCATGAGAAGAAAGTCTCCCTCAAATCTGCAGGAACCAAGACTGTCTCTCCTAAGACTTCTGGGTCTTTATCTCCACTCCACAATATAATATTGCAATATTTTCCCTTTTCACCACTTAGTATATTTTATTAATTCATTCTCACATTCTGATGAGTGCCCAACACATACTACTTTAAAGTAAAAGCGTGAATGAATGTTCATAGGGATTAGAAGAGCAGGAGGGGAGGGAACTGTAGTCCAGGTTTCAAAATCTAGTTAAGGACTTCAGAGACTACACTTTGGTTAAACTTACAGAAAGACCACACATTAAAAGTCAAGTCTCTGAAGGCCCAAGCGGTGGCTGCTCCAGCCCCACATTCAAAGACCCTACAGTTATACAGGAAGAACCCTACACAGTACCTTGGCAGAGTCTGTAATGTTGTCCCAGTAGGGGGCTGGGAACTCCAGCTTCCCAGCTAAGATTTGGTCAAAGAGATCTTCCTGGAGATTGCTCTCACTAGTGACAAAAAAATAGAAGAAAAATAGAGTCACGAAGCGTCTCTGAGCAACAGGAAGGAGTCGAGGCTCTTTGGCTTGGGCTTCCACTGCTCAGTTGTGTATCATAGCTGCATGGTGACAAAAGGATTTTCCTTCTAGAAAATGAACCAAAGGCCATTTCCTAAGCCTGGGAATAGAAGAAAGTGGCTCAAGTGGAGTTTCAGTTTAGAAAGATGGTAGCATCCCAGTAGTGGGTGGTATGAATGCCCCAGAAAGTGTACTTGGTAAGGTGGAAGCCATGCTGTGGCATGTCTCTGCAGTATCAGATACTTGTAGGGCTAACAAGTTTATCACTTGAGCCCAGAGGTTCAAAACCAACCACAACCAGAGCCCATCTCAGATACATATCATCCTTGTGACACACACACACACACAAGAAAAAACACAAATTACTAATAATGGAAACCCTCGGGAAAGGATGGCAGCCTCACCATCGCTCATGCCTCTAAGAGCTCTCTTTCATTCAACCTTTCTTGTTCCACCTTTTCATAAAACACCAAGATTACTGAAAACCATAGAGTTCAGAACCTAGATTTAAAATACCACGATAGAATTTGCTCCCTACCACAACTCAACTTTCCTCTGTGCTCAGGTGTCAGAAAAAGAACACGTCCAAAGAAGCCAGCAAGCTTGCTCAGTCAGGGCGAAGAGCCTGCCTCTCAGTGGGTCTCCCAACTGTGCTGTCTGGCCCTTCCCCAAACACACAAAGATGTCTAATGAATACAGGGCGCTCAATGATGGCTGGCAGGTGTCAGCAGAATGTGGAAACACTAAAGGAAAAGACTTTGGGTGGGGATGTCCCCACATGTGGCTAACACAGGGACGGGAACAGGAAACATCTTTAGCTTTCTTGGCCCACCACAGGCCCCAACAAGAAACTCAGAACAGGCTGTTAGGGTCAAAATTAAAATCCTGGAGTACAAGTCAGGAATTACCTGGGAAGAGTACAAATTTCTCAGAATTTCTCCACCAAACCTTTAGGGTTTTAATCCTCACCTTCTCAAAGGGGACAAAGAAAACTATAGTCCTTAGAAACAGACCACTCAGGACAGTGTCTAGGGACAATAGCTAGGGCTGTCTGATGACATGGCTGCCTGTTATATTCAAGGGAAGCACTTGTGAGACACCTGCTGGTCCACACAGAAGGCCAAAGTACACCGAGGAGCAAGGGCCAGGTGGCACAGCCAGGCAAGGAAGAGTCACTGCTGCTCACCTGGACAGTGAGTGCACACAGACTTCTATGAGGATTTCACAGAAGCTTTCAGAAGCAAGAGCATCCCAATGATGCTAGAAGAAGACATATAAGACCTCCTCTCAGAACTGCTCCCATTACTCTGTTCGTCTCCCCTTTATGTTCTTCCTGGAGCTTTAGGTAGCTTATACTGGCTTGATCATTTAGACTATACAGAGCTAGAAGCTGGAGTCCCGCTACAACAGCCATGTACAACAGTCTAAGCAATACAGCCCAATTCAGCACAAAGGACCTCAGAGCTCCAAACAGAATGGGACCCCAAGGATCAATGCTGTCAACAGCCAGAGCAATGTGCCCAGTGGAAGAACAGCACCCTGCAGACAGTCCGTCCTTCCTGGTAGTCGGGTACAAACAGCTGCTCTGCTTGAATCCACACCGAGTTTATGGTCACATTTACACTCCACAGTTTGGAGGGTCTGCTCTGGGTGGTTTTTTTAATTCTAAAACAATATATCCCTTAGATGAAGGGGCTGCAAGTGGAAAACAGTCCACTAAGAAGGAATAGTCTCCCTTCCAGTGACAGACAATGAAACGCTTCAGAAAAGACAGCCTGATGATGTCAGTAAGCTATTTCACAAACAACACTCAAACATAAGAGAATGACAGAGGGAACGGGGGAGGGGTGGGGACTAAGAGAGAACGGACCACGAATCTGAGAGCAATTACAAATGCCTTAGTCGGTAGCCAAAGCACACCCTTGCTTAGGAAATTTTGGGATGCCTCTGAAAACCAGCATTTGTAAAGATGAGTCTGATGTTGAGGAGAAAGGAGGGGGGGAAGCAAGCTCAAGAACTAAGGAGAACAACAACAAAAATAAGCTAGAACTGAACCCCAAAGGCCTTGAGAAGAAAGAAGTTACCATTAGAGGCAGAAACAGTGAATTTTAAGTAACAATCTGAGTTCGAAATCTTTCAGTTAAAAGCATACTTTGTATAAAACAAAGAAATCACTTTAAAGTTCTTGTTTAAAGTATGTGTGTGTGTGTGTGTGTGTGTGTGTGTGTGTGTGTATGTGTTTGCTGTTTTCATTTTATTTTTGAGACAGGGTCTCATATAGCTCAACATGGCTTCAAACTTGCTTCAGAGCCAAGGATGGCTTTGACCTTCCCGTCTTCCTTGATTCCATGTCCTATGTGTTGGGATTACAGACATGTGATTGAACCAAAGGCTTCATGAGTGAAGGCATTCTCCCAAGTTGAGTGAATTCCCTCCCCAGCCCTAGAAACACAAGTTTATGCTATCTATTCCAGACAATAATCATTTACATAATCACATCCTTAACTTTCATCTGTGTTAGTAGGTTGTGAAATCTGCCTAACATGCCTGTGCTGTGAAGAAGTTTCTAGAAGAGGTATTTCAT
Source organism: Cricetomys ansorgei (assembly GCA_026225945.1). Classification (NCBI taxonomy): domain Eukaryota; kingdom Metazoa; phylum Chordata; class Mammalia; order Rodentia; family Nesomyidae; genus Cricetomys; species Cricetomys ansorgei. The sequence goes on along the minus strand of JAMJFZ010000056.1, from coordinate 8,164,616 downwards.
GTGCCACATTATCTCACAGGCGAAGAGAAAAGGCATTTTCTTAAAATGTCAGTGAGATAGCTGAGCTTTGTGACATTAGGCAGCCCCTCAGAAGGCAGGGCTGCTCCCATCAGCCAGCTCACTCTCCATCTCACCACACTGCTGCCCTCCAGTGACATCCAACGTGAACCTCACCTGCACAATAATGAAAGCACAACTCTCCCAGGTTGCATCGGGAACTATAAACACTAGAGGGAGTTGTGAGCACACATTCCCTAACGGTGATCCCCAGACCCCATTTCTTTGATCTCAACTCAGGTAAGTCATGAAGAGGACTCCATGTTAACTGGGTCCTGGTATCACCTGTTAGCAAAACAAATTATCCTTCTACATTTGACTAGTTTCCCACCCAAAAAATGGTCACCCAAACCAGCCCAGGGCCCAAGTGACTGTAAAAAAGGACCACAAATTATTCACCATCCATTCCCCTGCTCCAGCCTTGCAGAATGGGGTCCTTCCTCTCCGCTCAGCCAGCACTGAGCTAACCAACTAAGCATACCAACCAGCGTCCTTGGCTCTTTACTCCCGTGCCCTGGGTCTCTATACCATCAGCTCTTCAAAAGGAGGCTGACGTTTCTGTGTCGCTCTGCTCACAGCAATCATCAATAAAAACACAGCTGAACTCAAACTGACTGAAAAGTGACAATTAAAAAAACTTCAAAACTTTCTAACTTTTTCCAGGAAGTTTTCATAACACATGTTAGAGGAGAAAAGATAACTTATTTCTCATTTGCTGACCCGATACAATATTAAACACTATGGCATACGCCTCAAAATTCTGTGTGCTGAGACCTCATCTTTACTGGGACGGCTTTTGGGGGACAGCCAGTGTCATGAGGGCAGAGCCTTCGGGAACACAACTGTAGTGTCCTTGTAAACGACCTGAGAGAGGACATGGCTTGGTGGTGGGATGCTTGCCTAGCAGGAAGCCTGAGTTCAACTACCAACATCATCTTTTTAAAAAAAAGAAAAGGTAAGGCAGTAAGAAGTTCCTAAAGGTTGCCTCTTCCCCTTCTGGGTGACGTTTTCATGCCATACTTTCTGTCATTCTACTTCTCAGGTAATAAATGTTACACAAAGGACTAAAACTACCATAAAGGATTCCTGGTTTTATGAGAAAGAAGCTGGGTGCTTTAGAAATTTTATGTAAAAATTGAGTAGTTTAAAAGACTTGCTCTCAAATTAAGTACAAGTGATAACTACACTAAGAACCTGAAAAAGTGAACCTGGACGATTCCGGTTTCTACACAAAGATCTTTAACTCCTACCCTTTAAAAAGATTGAGAAATTGTCATGTCTAGAGTCTGTGTTAGAACATATTTCAGGGAAGGGCACCCAAGTAGTTCAAGGGGGTCACACACAAAGCAAAGGCCTCATATCCAAAGTATGGTCAGGCTAGGTACAACTCAGAGGCAGAGCACATGCTTAGCACACATCATCCCTGTATTCAAGCTCTATACATACACACATACACACACACAGACACATACACACACACAGTGCCAAAACGCCAAAGGAAAAACAGGAGTTTGCACTAGTAGGCTGTAAATTAAGATAAACAGCAAAAGGTATATTTATATAATTTTACACTGGTAATTTTATTCCCCAGCTTAGAGTCCTTTCTGCCATGAGTTAAGTACCTGAGAATTTATAATTCAAATATAGTTACCTCCGGAATGGTGGGAATCCACAGAGAAGTATGTACGTAATCACGCCAGCTGCCCAAACATCCACCTTCAGGCCATAACTGGAAAACAGAAAGGGGGAGAGCAGGTAATGAGCTGCTCCTGAGCATGCATCACACTGCTGAAGTACTGATGTCATCAGTGTCCTCCGGAAAAGCCACCTGCTTCCTCTCAGCCTAGCCACACCACAGTCAGCTATCACCCCCACCCTACACACACTGACCAGAAGAACAAGCCTAGGGCTCCTAGTCAGTAAGAACTATTCCCTGAAGTCAAGGTCATGGTGTGGGTTCCATCTATGCTTCCCAGACTTCCTTCACAGGACACACTGATCACGAAGCAGCGGGGACAACTGTGTTCCTTTCCCACAGTGTCAAAGCATGACTAGAGACCAGCAGAATCTCACCCTGTCTCAGCAATGATTTCTGGGGCCACATAAGTTGGTGTGCCACAGACTGTGTACAGAGGGCCTTCAACCACGGTTGCCAGCCCGAAGTCTCCCAGTTTCAAAGACTTGGTTCCATCCGGGTATTCGCACACCTGAAACAGAAACCAACCAACAACCATCATTTTCTCTCCCTCAGTAACTATGAGAGGAATGCTGGAATTAGGCAAAAAAAAAAAAAAAACATTTACTTATTTATTGGTTTTTTGAGACAGAGTTTCTGGCTGTCCTGGAACTCACTCTGTTGACCAGGCTGGCCTCAAACTCACAGAGATCCACCTGCCTCTGCCTCTGCCTCCCGAGTGTTGGGATTAAAGGTGTGAGCCACAACAACCCAGATGACACATTTATTTTTTAAAATTTTAAAAGAAAGTTCTTCTGGTAAGGGCTTTTTAGTTTTAAAGGGCTAAGACATCTCTTCAGAGATTTTTGTTCTACTGTGTGAAACTGGAAAGATGCCATTTCTACCTGAGCAGGAAGTACCTTACCTGGGGCTCTAACAAGTCCTGTGGCTCACTGTTGGCATGGCAGTCAAGAGGCCCAAAGCCAGCAGAAACTGACCAAATTTAGTGCTTAACATGGGTCTTGCGATACTGAAGCACAGAAACAGGAGGTGTTTATTAGACGTAAGTACGAGGGCTCTCTGAGAAACTTTCATGCTTCATCAGAAATTAAAGCTAGAGCAGGGCTGCAGACTTGCTTTCTGGACAGCCATGAAATGTGAGTAGTATATGCTCCTTTTTGGCTCTGTGTGTGCTGAGGCTTGAACTCGGTGCCTTTTTTATGTTCACCAGCAGCCCTACCACAGAGACACACCCTGAACCTAAAATAGAAACATTATGTGGAGAAAACTCAGAAGCTTGAAAAGAAAATGCACTTTGGACCCAGACAGTGTGAATCTACACAGGAAATTCACCCAATTCAAAAGGAAGAGAAAGACCCAAACGTCACACATAGGCTGCCAATATCTGTATTTATGATTTTTAAACACAGAATCCACCAACTAGCTAATGCAGTGGTGGCTAAGTAAACTATGGTACACAGCAATAGTAAAATCATATGTAGCTGATAGTAAGCTCATTCCAGTAAGTATTTACCATGAGAGTTATTGACTATATCGTTCTTCCAAAGTTAAATTTGTACATGAACTACAATGTCACAGGATTAACAAGCCTCTCTCTGAGCAGCACTGGCAGATACTTTAACTTCCATCTTAATACTTCTAACACTTGTAGACACATCCAGTGTACTTTCAATGACCACATAACTGAGAAAGACTTACCTTATATCCAAGCAAACTTTCCTTAAGAAATAAAAGCCCAGAAATAACATTATTAAGTAGACAGTTTTAGAAGCCAATGAGCACGTACACAGCTAACTTGGGATTGGCTGAATAGTCTAAAACTTGCCAATGTACAGTCTCTTGTGTGTCCATATGAAAGCACCAGATTTCAGAGAAAAATTATTTGTTCAGGCCACATCAATATGCAAGTCTCTATTTTCGTATTTTAGGCATGCTTACTTTTCTTTGTGTTTTACTACTGAACTGGACTTTCATTTCAATCACTACAAATTTTAGAAGAGAAGTGTTTAGACAATGATGTTTTGTGAAGATAAGCAGTAAATAGCACTGTCCACTGAGGGGAGTGATTTATGGCGTCATCAACAGAAAGCCCAGAGACCCCGCGGCTCCTGTGACACGAAGCCCAAGCTTTATGAGCATTTTCCTGTGGTTTTCATCATCACAGAACACTTCTTCTTTGGAACACACAGTATCTTCCATGTTTGCACACAGCATACACACAGCTCATGCACATCTTCGTGAGTCTAGAGAATCACAGGAGTAACGGTAATAATCTGAGCCTCTCTCAGGTATTTATCACTCTGCGTGAACCTCACGACCCAGCAGAAACATATTTGTCAAATATGCAAATGATCTAGCTTGAAGTCATAGAGTGAGATTCTTAGTCACGCCACATACGACAGCTTTCCATCCAGTGTTTAACGTAAACATTCATGAGAACAATCCAGTATAGAGTTAGGATTTATGGTACATTTGCTGAAACCCAAACATTAGGACAAAATTTCCTAAGTGACTGTAGCGATAAGAACATCTATAAGCAGTGTCCTAAATGCCTGCATCATGAGCCAAAGTCTCACTAATGTCACTGTTAGTTTATTTTTACAACTCATTAGATACTATTTTTATAAAAACTGTTTATTTTAAACACTCAATTTAGAAATGTCTAGGGGTGCTGAGAGGCTGTTGTCAGTCTCAGAAGCCACATTATCACATTGCCGATAGAGAACACAGAGTCAGATGCAGAAGAGAAAGAAAGGGAGCGAGCCGCCTATGGCTGCTGAGTTGTCAGGACAAGTGGTACTCCTTGGCTAAACATGAAAAGGAAGTATGACTTGCACAGAGAAATGGAGAATAATAGTACTCTGTCTGATCATCTCCACCCAAAGCAGAAGAAAATGTGTAAAATATTAGCGACTTTTAAATGCTAGTTAGAGATTCTCTTCAAATCTACGAGGAAAATTAAATGCCACTGTATATGTGTGAGGCACAGATACACATGAGGCATGCTTGACTAAGTTGACTGTAGAGTTGGGGGGAAGATCAAAGGTGCAGAGCTTGCCTGCCCTGCACAGGGCCTGGAAGGGGAGGAGAGAGGGAGGGAAATAACTGACCACAAAGAGACAAACAAGAACACAGGTCCCCAAGGCTGCCTGGCAGTTACTGAGGGATATCCGCAGGAACTTTGCAAATTTAAATATTCTCTCTGGGGATCACAGTGGCCAACCAGAAAAAGAACTGCTATCTGCATTCTGCAGGCAAGGACACACAGAGAAGCACAGAACTCTGCTTAAGCTACCAAGCAGGCTTTGCAGTCAGGACCCCTCTTCCTTGCACTCAACCACCTTGCAATGGGCTCTGTATCTAAACAATGCCAAAACCCAGGCAGCCTCGTGTGCAGATTTTGAATGAATTTAAACAACCGTGAAAACCCCAGCCATCCACGTTCAAATGGCCCACCACACACTGAGAGATGCTCTGTCAAGTAGCTGGCAGAATGCAAAACTGAAAAATGTGAGGAATGCAAGTCCCACATCCAAAGCGAATCCCTCACGCTCTCTAAATAAAACGTCAGCGTGATGATTTAGTAGGACATCAACTGTGAGAAACCAAACCTCTTTCTCTCCTCTGCCCCAGAACTCCCGGAAACACTGAATTTATCACTAGTCTCCCATAGTTAACTACGACAGGGCAGTGCCGGGCTGTAACTCACAACACTAACGGCCACCTCCTGCTCCCTGACGCAGCGGCCCATACATCTGCGCTGGCAGGGTTTTAAGTTATGACACTGCTACCAGGGAGCAGGATGCAAATCAGATGTCAGACGCCCTGCTGCTTAAAAACTGAGTTAGTTCTCAGACAGGAGAGAGCAAGAGTCATGTAGGACATTTACTTTTAATGTCTCAATGGCACTTTCTCCTCAAGGCAATGCCAATCGCTGACTAAATCTAGAGAAACCAGGGAAACGGTCTTCGGCTGCTCAGAAATGTGTTAAGTCGCTAAGGCCATTTCTGGAGTCAGAGCCCACAGCCTGTCTACGTCAACCATGGGTTTTAACCATCCCTCCACTTTGGGTACCACCAGGCCCTTAATGCAGGTTTTGGAGAAGAGGTGAAAACACATTTAGAAGTGAGCCTCCAGGCAGATCTCCCGGTTATCGCTGAGGTGGAAGCTGGAGACAGCAGTGCTCATACATTATCTACTCTCCACACTGTCTACCTTGAGGCAGATTTCAAGTTTTGAGAAGGCCATATGGATTCAGACACTAAGTGGCTACAGTGTAGCTCAGCGATAGAGTGCTTCCCAGCATGGGCAAGGCCTGGTGTTCAGTCAGGTGTTCCATTATCACAACATGAAGCTAACTTAGTCAAAGACAAATGAAAATGTATTTTCTAATATCTGGAAAACAAAATGCACATCAAATTCAAGAAACCATTAGGACTCTATGTGTGCATGCAAAACACCCCAACCAGCTTGAACTTGCTGGCTTTCCTTCTCTCTTGTGAGCTCTCTGATCATTGCTAGGATACTGGTTTAGATTCTAAATGTCCTTTTTGTGTGTGATGGTTTTCATAGTATTACAATCATTTTAAAGGAACAGAAGCATGAGTTGAAAGTGAAATAGCAGAGATTCTGAACATACCAGAAGATTCTCTGGCTTGATATCTCTGTGTACGATGCTGAGGCTGTGCAGGTATCTGAGGGCATTGGCGAGGTTGTACACCATGGCGCTTCCATCTCTTTCAGTGTACTTGGTTGAAGACGTAATGGCATCAAAGAGATCTCCACCCTATTAGGATTAGAAAAAAGATGCTTGGAAATGTCAACAATTCAGGCCTATGAGATAAGGGTGTCACTTCAGCTTGGAGTGGATGAAGAAAGGGCCACACGTGAAATCGATGTGCAAGAAGAACAGGAGTTAAGAGGCTGTAGGATATTTTTCTGACTAGGTTCCTCGGGAATGTCGCAAGCTTTGACACCAGGGACACCTGTGCACCCTCTTACTTTGACAAGCTCCATCACTAGGAAGAGCTCGGTGGCCGTCTCCATCTCCTCAACCAACATGATGATGTTGGGGTGCTTCACTCGACGTAGTATTGACACTTCGTTCTCAATCAGATGCTCCTGTACACAAAGGGTGCAGAGAGGGACATCAACACCACACAGCCTTCTGCTCTTCCCCACACTTGGAGGACAATAGGTCACAGTCTTCATTTCTGATGCCAAGGGAAACATGTCTCTTGGCATAGGACAACCTTACCTGCCTACTTAATTGCCCCAGAGATAGAACAGGGCACTAATGAATATCTCTTTGTCAAGACCCTAAAGAAACTGCCTTCTGAGCATGCCCAGAGGGTTCAATGGTACTGTAGTAACATATGCAGGGTATGGCTCCACTCTAAGCAACGACACTAAAGGCAGTGTCCACACAGCATGGTGCCTTCCACAAGTCAACAAGACTAGGACCACTTTCTAACTTCAGTATTCTGTGCAAAAATAACGACTAGGCATATAAGAGAATTTGGCACACAAGCTCTAATATGTAAATGTTTGACTGTTACTAACATAAATTTTAATTTTATGATAAAATTCATGAAAAATAGGCTTTCTTCTTCTGTGAGTGGCTATGAAGTCATTTGCCAGAGGGGTGCTCCTCACACTTCGTATTTCAGAGATCTGGAAGGCACAGCTGTACCACACAGCTCCCTTGAAACACTACCTCAGTGTTGCTCGTGCTGAGCTATGTGCGTGAGGACTGCGCTGAGGTTAAATGTTCACTTTCAGAAAGAAGAAATCACCGCGAGTTATACACAGTGACCTCTGTGTCTAAATGCCGCACGTGCGGATCCTCTCCAGCTTCAGTGACAGATCTGTTTAAATTTACAAAACGCTCTGTACAATTTGATAGCTGCTCTCTTCAATATTCCAGATGCTGAAATAAGATGTTTTTATACTGAAGTTCTATCATTTACCATCTAAAGATGTAGGGGTGTGGGTGTGTGTGTGTGTGTGTGTGTGTGCGCGCGCGTGTGTGTGCGCGTGCATGTGCTCTATGCATGTGTTGCTGAATTTGCCCTTGATCTTAACTACCATGACTCTCAGAGCCAAATCTGGTGCTCTGACATGGCAATTTATCCCTAGTTTCAGACACCATTTCTGGTTTTTCCATATCTTTGGTGTATATGTGTTTATGTTTTTACTCTAATTAAAATATTTCCTGAAAATAGCTAGAGGAGTAAATTCACTTTCAAATCTCCTTGAAGGGTAGTACCTCTCAAACTCTAACAAGCCATGGCTGGGAGGTCAGGCACAGAGCTTCCTACTGAGCATTAGCACAAAGCAGCAGCACACTGGGACCCCACCCAGGGAAGCGGTACTGCCGGTCACGGTGGTCGTACAAGGAAGACACATCGAGTGGAGCTTTCAGATGTAAAAACAATGATGTGGATTTTGTTTCACTCTACAGGAAGCAAAGATGAGCTGTTGCCACCACTGCAGTGATATGGTTTATTTTTAAACCAAATACATCTTGCTTCCATTCCCACCTCCACTGTTGCTGCCTGCCTATTTATCAACATTAGAAAAGTCTATAGACTTACTTTCAGGAGTGATTTTGGGTGCTAATTTATAAATGTAAAGCAGTCCAAGTCAGTAGTGTCCAAAAGCTCTTTATAAGGAGTCAAAACATACTGTCTATCACAGAGACCCCTTCCCCAGAGGGAAATGTTATTTTCAACAAAAGGTACTCAAGAAGTCTCTGGGGACTCACTGTGGAATCTCTCTCAGCAGTGTCAGCAGGCACCAATAGTGTCAAGTTCAAATACTGAGTGAGTACTGGACAACCTCCTCGACATAAGCTACATACTAACTTACTTCTCTGTTCTTGACAACATTCAGATCTAAGCACAGAGTAAACGTTTCTGTTGGGCTATAGAAGCTTTTCCTCTCTGTTTCTCCACCTCTTTCTATGCCTGTCTATACAGAAACAATCCTTTTAAAACTAATTATCACAAGAAGCAAAACCAAAGGACTAAAATAAAGCTAAAAAACTGCCCCCTCCTCCAGTTCCTGTGCAACCCATGGTAGATTTTACTCTACATTGTAAAAATATTCTCCAGGATATATTTTTCAAACTCACTCTGTATAGATATGAGTGTCATTTAAGCCAGGCTGAAGTTTACTCTACCTTCCTGTGAGAAGCCTCCCCTGCTCCACCCTGGTCTGCCACCACCCCATCTCCCACACTTAGAACAATCATAGTTCTCCACCTACTGTCTTCTGTTTGTGGGCGACTCTAGAGTACCTAACCTTAGGTGTCTGCCTCACTTTCCAGCAAACAGCATAGTTACAAATATACAGCACACACACACCAGGCACTGCCCACCAGTGGCTTCACAGCTGGCGGCTAGACTGCTGAGGATAATATTGCAAGAAAACAGTGTGTTTAAAATCACTGAATGTGGCTCCAGCCATATGCATATGTAGTGGGATTAAATAGTAGTCACCTAAATACATCAAGTCCTAATCCCCAGACTTTGTAAATATTACCTTATTTGGAAAAGGGGATTCAGCAGGCAGAGACAGCCCTAAATTAACCAGGCTAATCCAAATGAATCACAACAGCCTTCTTAGAAAGAGGCAGGAGGATTCACACAGATATAAGGGGAACAAGAAGAGCCCAGAAGAGAAGCTGTAAAGATGCAGAGACTGAAGCGAAGCCAGAAGCCGAAGACTGTCAGTCACCTGCAGGTGCTCAGAGGCCAGAGCCACATTCTCCCCAGAAGCCCAGAGAAAGTATAGATTTCAGACTTCCAGCTGCCAGAATTGTGAAAGGATAATTACTGTTGATTTGAATTGTGTGGCAATTTATTCCAACAGCTCAAAACTAACAACATGCTTTTGGATTTATGTCAGTCTGGGTCCAAAGTATGCAGATAATGAATGCAAAACTGTATAAGGTGAGAAGGACTAATGTGGAGATTCAGTCAACATTCATTTAGAATGAAGGGATCTTAGAACAGAACAGAAAGAATCCTAACTTGATACCACAGCCTTCTCATGTTAATGTAGCCGCAAGCAGGGTTTGTGGTGATGTGCTTGCAGGAACCCAAAGTGCTCTGCGCCTCCGGGCCTTTGCTCAGTCTGTTCTGGCCACCTGGCAGGCTTTTCTTTCATCCACTGCCTACTGAAATCCTGCCACCGTTCCCCCTGGTATGGATGCAGCAGGTGTGGGCATGCTACAGCACTCAGGCAGGGTCCGAGAACAGCTTCCGGCATCATCATCGCCTTTACCTTGTTTCAGAAAAGGCCTCCCAGCTGATTTTCTGCTTTGTATGCTAGGCAAGCTGGCCCCTGAACTTCCAGAGATTCTCCTGTCTCTGCTTCCATCTCCCTTCAAGCACTCTGGAGTTACAGAAGCGTGAGTGACATGACCTGCTTTTACACGGGTTCTAGCCATTTGAACTTAGGACCTCAGGCTGCGTGGAAAGCACTTTTACCCTCTGAGGCATCTCCCATCTTCCTCAAATGCTTCCTGCTCCATGGCATCCTCACTGCTACCACCTCCTCTTCCATAAGCTTGCCCTGAGCTCTCGTCATACTCAGAAGTATGGCAGTGATTGCTGTGGTGAGTTACCGACCCCAGCATGGTGTCTTACATAGAGAACATACACCAAAATTCAGGTAATGTGATCTAATGGTGTTCAGGTATATTGGAAGAAACAAAAGCAAGAATGAATGTTTCCTACATTCATATTACATCAAGAGTGGGCAAACTGAAAGAGGTACATGGCAGATTGGCCAAAGTACAGGCTGCACCCAAACTCAAATCAGGACTCCGCCTCTGTCGATTTTCAGCAGCTATTGAACCCAAGTCTCTGCTTCCTTCTCTGTACAGCTGGTATGAGTGTTCTGAGTCATGTCTGTGCAAAGTCACTACATTCCCAAGCTGGCTGTCATTTCCAACATGCTAATTTTCTACATAAAACCCACAAACCAGAGGTGACCAATGAGTCCCATAATAGTGGCTAGATGGTCCCCTAAAATTTTCTAAGCAAATTATGCCATTTTTGTCTGAAAATATAACTTCACATTGGAAAAAAAATCAACTTACTTGCAACAAGTTTTTAAAATTAGAATTTTATATAGTATTGACACAGGATTTGTTGGTCAAATACGCAAAATGCAAAAATGCAGAAGCCTAAGATTGTGAACTACTGAATACTGAATACTGAATCAAATTCAGTATCAAGGAAACACAAATCTAAATGTTTGAAGTGGCCTTGCCCTGTGTGTCTAGGCAGTCAGTGTTAATTTCTTATGATTATCTTTACTTAACTATGAAAATAGCTTCTTACATCTTAACTAGATAAAGAATATCCTGAACATTTTGAAGAAAATGTAACAGTCATATAGAACACAGCTCCCTATGTCATGACACACTGTGCTTACATCACCTCAAAGATGGAAGGAACAAGAGTTATATAGAGAGGAAAGGTCATTACATTTGAAAATTAATAATAGCATTAGAAGCATAAGCAAAGAGGACCAGCAAGAGATGGCTTAGTGGATAAAAGTGCCTACTGCCCAAGCTAAGACCTGAGTTTGATTCCTGGGACCCCAATGATAGAAGACTGAGTCAGGCAAGTTGTCCTTGGCATGTGTACACACATATGCATACAAATACACACAACACATACATGTATACACATCACACACATAAATATATACATACACACACACACAACACACATGTACACAGACATGCATACTCCATATATACACAAAGAAAAGGATCATTTTGCCACTTTTGATTTGCTGACAAAAGAAAGGAGTAAATGACAAATTTGCCAAACTTCCTTATACTATTTTGAAATTTTCTGTTAAAACCATACAATTTTATAAATGTCCTCTAAAAATTAGTTTTATAGCCATTCTACAATGTAAAATCCGTAGTATCATATCATCCTGTAATTGTAAATTCCAAAGTCCTCTGGCACGCTCACAATGCTGACAGTAGCATGTGCCAGTTCTTTATACACACTGGCTGGCGCCTTTGTCCCGGTTTTCCATTCCTCAATCCCAACAACCACCGCAGTGTTGTACACACCATCAGGCAACATATTTAGAGGAAAAAGAAACGGAGACACAGATGACTTAAACATTTGTCCAGGGCCACACAAGAGGCAAAGGCAGAGCTGAGATTTAAATACTCTGGCCCTAGAGTAACTTTCCAACAGGATTACAATGCAGTTCAAATACGCAATTCTAAAGTTTCTAATAGTCACACTGAAAAATATGACAAACAGGAAAAACTAATTAAAAATGTAACTTAATCCATTATATCTAAAATATTCTATCATGTAGAAAAATAGAAAAATACTGCTGAGGCATTTCATTTTTTTTAAAGTACTGTTATCAAATTCCAGTGTGTACTTTAGCCAAAGTTTACTTCAGACATGCATCTTCCTGAGTGCTTGGCAGCCTGTGGAGCCACCAGCTCCATCCGCTGCTAAGACAGGACTGCTCCATCGCCTTCTCCTGTAACAGACTGGCTACCACAGAGGGATCACCACAGGCCTTCGAGCCTGTGTCTGTGTATTTACTGCCCTCTAGCAGCCTGAGAAAGAGCAGATGGAAATGAGTCACATCGCCCAGGGATTTGCTTCACGGAGTTTCTGCATCAGCCACTTCTCTCAACATCCTGCCCAGAGATATCTATGCGGCAAACACCCTCAGAACACAGAGGAACACAGCCAGATCATTTCCTGGCCCTGATAATGAAACTAATGTTCTCCTCCAGCAAGAAGCTAGGGTGTGTTTTCCAGGGATGCTGAAGCTTGGGGCCCTTGGGTCTGATGCAAATCCATGAGTATACAGCACCTGACCAGGCCCCTGGGCATCACCTGGGAGCCAGAGCAGGCAGGCCACCTGCCGTGCAGTGAGCAGTACAGACATTTGTCTCTGGTGCAGGAGCCTTACCTCCTGCCAGCTTCCTGAAGCTAGAAGGCTAACTCTTAGTACCTACCTAACATTTAACGGCCCTCAATCCTAGCTTTTTAAATGTTGTTGGATTTGAGACTAGGAATCTCCCAGAGAAGAGATCTTTACATTTTCTGTAGTTATAACCAAGATCAATTAATTTACCACACTGGAGTTAAAAGCTGCTGGAAAAATAGAAGGGTGAAAACCATCACTTTCTTTCTGTGTCTGGTCATCTATCTCCTGCAACAAAGGTCTCACCCCCACCTGAAAACCCCACCGTGAAGTGAACCCACACATTTTTTCTTTCTACGTAGCAGTTGTGCATACTGTACCTTTCCACAGCATTTGGCTTTGTCTATAATCTTTAATGCAAACTCTTTTCCAGTAGACCTAGGAATAACCAGAGGAAGACAATTAAAGATATAAACTAGAACAAATCTTCCTTCTCGATTTCCTCTACAGCACAGATGTTTTTGTCCCTTGGACACAGTATGGGGAGGGGTCATGAGAGGAAGGACTCCCCCCCAAAAAGAAAAGAAAAGCCATGCTAACTAAATCTTCTTTTACATTATTAACTCATATTGAAGTATTTAAATTCTGTTGTATCAACACAAGAAAGGAAACACTTTCGTTACCTGACTCTAGACAGGTCTTAAAGGAGAAAGAATAGAACAGTGGCTCCAAATAACAGGGAAAAACAGCAACACACACTGATTCTCGATGCCTCTGCACAGGGACATACGAGCCACATGAAGCCCTTGCACTTTCAGTCCCTATCTTCCCTCCACACCCTCAGCGGGTCTGGAGCTACATTATTCCCCCTGCAGACCCTGCCCAGCACTCAGTCATGTTGGACACGAGAATCGTAATCCAACTATTTAGTTTTTACTCAATATTAGCAGAGTTGAATTTGAACAGGCCAAAAACATACAAAAATGTAAAAAGTTCAACAGAGACCATCACAGTATTCTCAGAAAGCCTTGAAGGCTTTACAAATGCTCTTATGCGGAGCTGCTTCTGCCAAAGTGTATTAGTAGACAGGGATGAGGACCAGTCCGGAAAGTAACATTTAAATGGTTCCCCTAATATTATAAACCACATTTCTAACAGGTCCTTAGAAGTTACATTTTAGATGTCTCACTGTTTTTCTGGGCATCAATCTGTATACCAGACCTCTGTTAAAAGGTTCAAGAACAGGGTTACCTTACGTAGAGATATATAAAGTGCAATGAACCTTCATTGCAGATACAACAGAAGATAAACTATTATCAGAACATTCTAGAAAACCTGCCACAAACTATAAAAATTGGCCATTCATAATAGGTAGAATAATGCACTACAAACACAAGGACTTTAATCTGCATCCGTCAAGAATTTCATATTGTTTAAAAAGGCCAAGAATGGGCAAATGTTGGCTCCTTCTGATCTCACCGTCACAGCTCCTGTACCCAGAGCTATGGGTTCAGTACTGGCTGAAGCATTACTGTGAAGGTTCAGAGAATACCACAGCATGTACTGAGCAGAGCCTGACTGGGTAAGTGTTACAGAAGGTATTCTTATTTCAATGGCTCATTTTCTTACTTCCTCTAGGCTGGTGGATGAGTTCTAATACCCCTTTTAGACCACATGCATACAAAACAATTTTATGTGTACAACTAAAAATCTTCTGCCTAACTGCTTGTAACCATGCCAAAGAGCTAGTTCCTAGGATAGACTCTTTTAGGAAAGAGACGCCTCCTAGAAAGGCTTTTCTTCAGTAACTTGAGTAAACTCCAGAGGGAGATCTGGGGGGACAATTAGCCACGCACCTGTCCATACACTCTTTAACTACTGCGAAGTTGCCGTCTCCAATAACCTTCCCGATTTGGTACTTCTCCAGAAGAGTGGATGACTCAGAGCACCTGTTCCCATTCACACCTGCAACCAAGGGTAAATGAAACGCCCGAAGGAGAGGTCAGCATTTCATACAGATGCCTACACACTCGGAATTATTTACAGGTCTACAGCGAAAGGAAAGAAAATCCTCAGCATATTTCCTAAATAGATTGCCCAAATTGCCAGTTTCCTTTCGACCTTATTGGTTAGAATCAGAAACCCATGGAAATCAATAAGCCTAACGAATCCCCAAAATGTCAGTTAGGATACATGATTTTCCTTGGGTGGCAGAGAAGTCTAGCCTGAACTTTTCAAAACTCTCCTTTCAGGAAAGAAGGTGGGCACAAGGGTGGATTCAATCTGAGGAATACTCTGGTGATTTCTCTTTGGTTCTAGTAAATTCTATCAAAGTAAGACACTGTGTTAAGGCTAATTCCTCGCTCAAACCTCCTCAAAAAAATGTATGTTGGGTTGTGAGTTAAGATCAGACCACTTGTCACAATGTGTCTTGTTGTCCAGGCAAAGTAGAATGTATTTGTATCCATCTTAGTGAGAGAATGAAAATATATCTAGGAATTGTGAGTATATCATCAGTGACAGAAAAAGAAAGGAAGCCCAGGTCCAAGAGCTGAAACAGGGATCATATGGTTTATGGCAGAAAGATCCTCCATACCTTGAAGTGACCCTACCTCTCAACACGTCACTAACTGTGCTAGCGGGTGACATGATCACATATCTGTTTAGGAAGAATGTGGCACCAGTGCGATTCTGATGCCACCCAATTCAGATTGAGAAGTACCTTCAGGACTCATGCAATGGTCAAGTTCAGGCCCACCATTTACATTGGAAGAAGATCTGCCTTGAGTAGAAATCTGCAAAAAAAGAAAATAACCATTACTTATTATGATACATTTACAAATCATTTGCCTCCTAGTCCTTAAGTGATAAACAATATTTATAAAAGGTCAAATGACTGATGCAGGAAATGATAAAGAATTTCCTTCTCATCCTTCTTTCCTTTATACAACATAACACATTAATGAATTTATCTCATCACATCACAAAAATTGACATTGTATGTCAAACTATGCTACTTTTGACTTCAACAAAATGCAGCATGCTTTATGACATCACAGTTAAACAGGTACCAACGAGTGGTGTAAATGTATTCTTGTTCATGGGGGTCCAAGGAAGAATGAAATACAATCTTCAAGATGCAAGCCTGGACCTAGAGCGCTAAACTAAACTGACTGGCTGCCTTCTCCACAGCCTCTTCTCCACACGCCTGCTTCAGTCTCCTGCTTCCCACTCAGCTTCTACCTCTGCTTCCAATCTCTTCGCTCTACTGACTGTTTCCTTTCATATTCTGAGAGTTGGGATTTAAGGAATGTGCTACATTGTCCTCTGAGCTGGCCTACTTAAAGACTTATATTACTTTGCCTTCGGATACAAAGTCATATTTTGCATTAATGAAGAGAATCCTGTAATTCACTTCCCAAATGCCAGGCCAGTCAACCTTGCTGCCACTAGGCGAAGGTCAGACTGAGAGACACAGGGTATTCCTCATAACATATGGGTCATGTTAGTCACCCAGAGGAACCACACAATTTCCTTTCATTTACCATTAGCATAAACAGAGGGATATAGGATCAGACTGACTAACATTCTTTTTACCCTAAAGCAGTCATGATGCCAGATCAGAGATAAAATGTCTATCACACAGGCCCTTGAAGGTGATCCTTTCCCAGAGCAGCCATGTTGCCAGATCACAGACAATTCTAGTAGTTCAAGACTAAATATCTGGCTCTAAGTCCAATCATTTTATTTCCAAACAATAAAACATAATTTGTCAAGAATCAAATTCTTGGTGTTTAATGTTTTGTTTTGATTTGTGCTATCCTATTTTATGGCAATGAAATTAAAGGTAGCTCCAGAGTTTGTAGCACTGTACAAGAAAACTTCTAAAAGCTAGAATGTTTAAAAGCAAGTCCAGAGAGGAGACTAAGAGAAGGCTTTAAAAAAATGTATCTCATTCCTACAGCTACCATCCTGGACAACCCCCCTTCAGTTTCACTTGGTTTCTCTCATTCCATGGCTACCACTCCATCAACTACCATCACAGAGACTTGCTAAGGGATCCAAGAACCCCAGGAGTCTGTCTTTCTTACCAACAAAATAAGCCAAATCTGCATCGGTCATGTCCACCTCCCAGCCAGTGTATTTCCTACCATTTTTTCTCATAAGTTTTATTTACACTTAAATTAACTGAAGCAATTTCCTTTATTTGCTAGTTACTTAAATTCAAATCTGAAATCTCGGCTCTGAAAAGACAAAGCAGCAGTACTCAGCCTGAAATTTAGAGAATCGACATGAGTTCACCCCTGTAAAACCACTAAGCAAAGTCACTGCCATGGAACATTAATTCAGTGTCAGTTATTAGTGCTTCTCCTCCAAATGCCTAGCATACTGCTGAAATGATTGTCAGTGAACAGTTTTTGATTTTGTGAAGTCATCCATTCCAAGTTGACTGCTCCTCTGATACAATCCTTCTTAGACTGAAAATTGCCAAAGAGATAAAATAGCCAACGCAAGTTACCATGAGCCTGGTTCTATTGGCTTGAGGCAGGGCTCTTGCTGCGTACCCATGTTCATCTTGAACTCACGAGCCCCATCTAAGCCTCCTGAGTGCTGGGATTATGAATGTGCACCACCATGCCTAGCAGCCCAACTCTCAATGAAATAAACAACGAGAAGAATGAAATTCTTCTGCAAAGTTAAATCACAAAGATAAATTTTAAAAAAAAAGATAAAATGCTGATTACTCCTGGGCTCTGAACAAAGGGACTGCGGCCTGGTGACCGCATTGTAGTAACAACGGACGGATCCGCCCACCACACACCTCATCTCACCGCTCAAAGTGAGGCCGTCTGCTCCTGGCTGGGTCAGGTCTCCAGGGCTCAGAACTCAGAGCACGAGTCTCCACACTGCTTCTGAGATGTTAGGGCCAGCTGTAGTCCTGCAGGCCCAATTCCTCACGCAGCTTTTCCTCAAGTCCCTTTCTCCATCCGAATGTCCTGACTGACCCCAGGACACCCTGAGGAGGGCAAGGGCTGAAACTGGCGCATCCCCTCCATGCTCACTCACAAGCCTTCCAAGCGTTTACCCATTGAGCTCCTGTGGACCTTCTTAAGGTCCCCTATGTTTGAGTAAAGCCCCTCTCCTTCCCTAACCCAGTTCCTTCTTCAGCTGAATAATTATAAACCTGCTTTGTGCTGGGATTCCAGAGTGAAGGAAAGCATGGGAACTGTGATAACGAAAGGTGCCAAGCGGGAAAGCAGCAAGTGCGGAAGGCGGAGCACCTTGTGGAGGGAGCCAGACTGGGTTCCTGTGCGGCAGATAGAGGCCGCCTTGAGTCACCAGGAGTTGTAGCTTTTTAAGCAAATAATGACAGCAACCATTTTCCAACTCTCAAACTGACACTTTTTTAAGTGCTGAAGCTTTTCAAAAATCCCTGTATTGAGTTAATAGGAGTGACTTATCCAATATATTTTGTTACTTGAAAATAAGGCTTTCATAAAAATAAAATAAAAGGCATGGAAAAAATAACACTAAAGGGGATAATTTTACCATAACACAGGGGCTGAGATACAATGAAAAATAAACATAATAACATAGTTCCAGATTTTTTCTTTTCTTTCCTGTTTAGTAGGATCTACAGCAAACACCTGTGCTGTTTAAAAGTATGCAAAGATGAAGGGACGTGACCAGTACCGACCATGGCTGGTGACCCTATGAGGAGGGGAATGGTTAGAACACTCCCTCGAGCCTGCCCATTTTAGGTCAGGGGCTGAAGGCCTGAGGTAAATGCTGAAGGGCTGGGAAGGGGGTCACTCTGCTCAGACCACCAGGAGCTCTGCCTTCTAGTCACTCAGCTTACGACCAAATTTACTGGACTTCCCTGCCAGGAAGCTTGGCTCTCCAGGGCTATAAAAGCTTGCTTTTCATCATGCCCCCTCGAAAGATTCCTGGAGAATAGGAAACATTATTATTAAATGGAAGGCACAGTATTCCCTGTGGCCTGGAAACACGCAAAGAGTGGGGAAAACACAGGAAACCGCAGTGACCATAAAAATTCTCACTATTTCCTTTGCAAATATATTTTTTTTGTGTTTTCCTGTCTCTACTAAGAGAATTACCCACTTACTCATGACATTTGAGGATTGTAGCTGGTTAAGGTAATTAACAGAACCCACTATGTATGTAAATAAGCTACAAGACAGTAGCTAGCTTGATAGCTATGTAGAATCTGCTGACTTGAACCCTTCCATTCCTGAGCACCTCCAAAGATTATGTGGTCAGACGAAACCAGCTAGAACTTTATCACATCTGTGAGTGAGCCCTTCAAGTAAGATTTAGGCTTACTGGATTTGAACAAGAGACTGGCTGAATCATAAGGCCTCTTGTTAAAAATGCCGGCATGCTTTCACTGCAAGTTTCATGATCTCTAGGATCCAGGGTGCCATGACTAGCCACTGCAGCAACCTCTGTCCACTCCACCCAGTGACTTCCAATGTACTACCACGAAGAGCTTCAGTGTCCCATGTTCATGAGTAAGGGGTCACTGAGTAGAACACATTAGTTATATTCAATAAAGTTCTAACACTTGCTCCCGCTTCTGCACGCTGATTTGCATGGTAACCCCCTCATCTACCCTAGTGGGTTACAGCCCAGATGAGGTCTGAACTGACCCCAAACTCACCAAACTGAGCAACCACCATGTACAAACAGAATCTGGTATGCAATGTCATGATTTATTTTTGCTAGGGCACCAAAGTCTACAAAACTACTTAATCCCCCTCTTTGTTTCTGTTCCTGTCTAACAAAATCAATTACGTTCAAAGATGAAGTCACCACACAATGTTTCTGGGGAAATGAAAAGAGCCTCAAAGTGGCCAGTGCCTAAGTTCTGAAAATTATTAACTTAGTTTTAAATACACCAGAAAACCCAAAGCTCCAGGGAAAAGCAAAAATGCCTAAGGTCGGCAGCTACTGTGGATTTACATTTCACAGCTTTGAAAAGAAGGTTCCAAGTTCAGGAGGTCAGAGAGTTACATTTTAGCTCTGCCAATCAGGATAAGATACAGCCAGTGCTTTCATCACACCTCACAAATCTGGGGAACCTTTCACCACCAGCAGACCCAGGAGACATCATCAGATAAAACATCAGTACATCAGACAGTTTATAATCTCAAGATGTTGGGCAATGTTCCACATGTACTTTGTTCTTCCTCCTTTCAACCAACAAGAATGCTCTGAGCAGAGAGCTCCCAGGCATACACCTCTGCATCAAAATGCAGGCGTTTAAAAACTGTGAGCCCCAACTCCGAAGCCTTAAGTTATGACTGCCTTTAAGAGTCTTCAGTTTGGACACAGATGATGAATTAAAGTTCGGGGAAATGTTTTCTTCATCTATCTGGCAGTCGATGACATATTTAGTACTCTTTATTGCCTATCTGTCCCCCTGCCCCAAATGCTGTGATTTAAGGACAGTAGGTAATCCTGCAGAAGAAAGTTACCAGCTACATCCAAGGGACTCTGAGGTGCCCTGGCCACTGGCAGCTGAGGCCAAGGACAAAACCAGGAAGGTGGGGATTAAGAGAAAAAGCAATGTCAGTGATTTAGATTCCAAGACTTAAAAAATAAAAGGCTGTCAAGGAACGGGATGGTTCACACTGTGGATGAAAAGGTTGGGCAAGAGAACAGAGCAGTAGAACTGACAATGAAGGAGCCAGACGATGCTGACCTTCAAGCAGGAGACGGGCAGGACGTCTGGGGAGACTGGAGTAGAAAAGAGGGGAGCCTAAAACAACATTCTGGGTGGCAGAAAGTCAGAATGCGGCTGGGAAAACCAGACTCAAGAAAGGACCCGGGAGCCTCCTCCAGGGCTGAACAGGCTGAGCCGTGTGACTCCTAAGACACCGTGGGAATATAAGGTCGGGCTTTCGAAGCTAGGTCACAGAAACAAGAGCTGTACAGCATTCTTCCTCTGTCACTTGGGTCCAGGAAGTCAGCTGCCTTCTGAGAACAAGCCACGGGAGGTCCCAGAAGGGAGGAACCGAGGCCTTTGGAGCCTCAGACACCGAGCCCAGTCCAGAAGCCAGTTCCTCATGCCTCTGTATAATGAATTATACAGAGGCACATAGTTAATTACAGGAGACAGTTTATTAAGAGGAGACACAGAGGAGCCTGGAGGTGTGCCACATCTTGTCTGTGGCCTGGCACTCAGAGGACAAGAGAATGGGCTGAGGTGGGGTTTGCTGTGACCTTTTGGGGGTCTGTAACATGGTGAGCCTGTTCCCCTGGCTGAGGGAAGCTCAGTAGTTAGTCTTGCCAGCCTTTTCCCGGCTGCTCTGCCTTTTGCCTTTCATATGTTAATCTCTGGTACCCCCTCCTTCAGTTTCCTATTCTCCTGCCTCCAATCCAAGTGTCAGCCAAGGAAGAAGTCACCTGGGAAGTGGATACCCCATTCCCATCAAGCCTCTGGCGACTCTAACCCTAATGTGTAGCCTGCCAGCTAGTTATAAAAGAGTCTGCTCAGAACTACACAATGGCCTGCTGAAAGCCAATCCCTAAGAATATGTGAGGAAAGAAGTATTTATTTTTGTTAAACTGTCAGGATATGTGAAAAAGGCAAAAAAGCAAAGAGGGGGGTGCTTTGGGAAGAAAAGTCAGTTATAAGAGATAGAAGAGGTAAAAACTGAGATGCCTGCTCCTCCTTCCTGTCACTACATCTTAGAAGCAGTTCCTAACAAACCTTCTGAGGCCTGAACTCTGTCCCAGAGTACCTGGCCTGTGATGGGGGCCCTGGGATCTGTGATGGACAAGATCACTGATGTGAGCAGCAGCTTCCAGGGCTCCAAGAATATTACTTAGGATGTGTAAGTGCTGAATATTTTTACTCTCTTGGAGCTAGGGGCTCTTGGTCAGAATATTTTTAAATACGTAAAACACATAGGGATTCAAGAGAAAAAGTCAGTCTGACTTCTCTTGTGCTAACCTTCCTTCCTACACATTATTGTACACTTATGTGCTCCAAGTGGAATTTCCTTCCTGTGAAACTGAACCTGTAAACCCCACGGTTACAGAAAGAATACTGAAGCCGTGCCGAGTGCTTTCCCTGTGTCCAGTCCACCTCAGTGTCGAAGTGCGTCCATGAGCTCTCACTAGCCCAAGGTCACACTGCCAGGGTGGAACCACACCACGGCCAGGCCCAGGCACTCTGACTGGAGGCCATGCTTCTAGCCAGAACACCATATCTACCTCCAAACGAGAGAAAGCTGACTCAAATGGCCCTGAGCTTCAGTATGCCCAAGGCTGCCCATGAGGCTGCACACCAGGGTTCTCTAGTTCCACCTTAATCCTCTGAGCCAAAGACTTCTGTTTTAGTTGCCAAGGCTTAACTGGTATTTGTTGGAACATTCTCAGAATTCTTCAACAGCTAGAGTAGGATGAAAGAAAACCAAGAACACTGGAAGGGTACGAATCCTTGTAAATGCTCATGGATTGGCCTCACCATAAAGTTCTCTTGGTCCCAAGACTGTGGGAGGCAGCCAGAAGTTTGGAGTGAAGAAGGCTCCTGTCTGCTCTGTCTCTTCCTTAGGTAACTATCACCCTAAGTGACCATGCTGTCCAGAAAAGCCATATTCCCCAAATCCAAATGAAGGGAAGCCAGATTTTAATACTTAGGGACTCCATTTTGGAGTAGCAGCCCAATTAGTATCTGCTGGGTAAGCCTACCCTTTAATAATTGTTTATAATTTTTTGATCTGACCTTGTTGTTTCTAGTCCTGTGTTTAAAACTAGCCTTGATTTCACCATGCCCTTGAGTAGTAGTTCTTACAAGCACAGGCTCTGCTCTCAAATCCCAGCTACACCCTGTGCTACTAGTGTGGCTTCCACCACAGGTCCACCGTAGGCACCATCTCATACTAAGAAGTCTACGGTTTGAATAGAAAATGTCCTTCATAGGCTCACGTGTTTGTTTGCATTGTTATTTATGTATTATTATTGGTGGGTTGTTTTGACTCAGAGTCTCATGGAGTCTGAGCTGGCCTTGAATTTGATACATAGCTAAGGATGACCTTGAACTACTGATCCCCCTTGCCCCATCCACTGAATGCTAAAATTACAGGCAAGGCTACCATACTCAACAGTATGCCAGGATCAACTCAGGGCATTGCGTGTGCTAGGCAAGCACTCACCAAATGGGTTGCCTTCCCAGCACCAGGATCATGTGCTTATACTCTCAGTTCAGAGCTAGTAGTGCTACTGTGGATGGTTGTAGAAACTTTAGGATTTGGGATCTAACCAACCCAAACAGGAAGAAGTAGATCACTGTGGGAAAGGTTCTCAGGAGGTGTATTTTCCCTGACTCCTTTTTTTCTCTTTCCTGACTCCAGAAAGTTCACAGGTCTGAACTAGTCTCCTTTACCAAACCCTCCCCATCATAATGGATTGACACCTCTGAAACCTGTAAGTTCATTCAGGTATCTGGTACCACAGAGATTCTTCTAGGCCAGGGTCACACTCTCGATTTCCAGCCTGTGCCAATCTCAGCAAACTCAGCCCCACTGATGCATATCAGAGAAACCAGTTAACTGAACTGAGGTGACCCTTATAAAAGCTCATCTGGGTTAGGGGGATGCCAGGCGCACAGTACTGGCTGGTTTACCTCCAGTTTCCCGCAGACACACCGGGTCTTCTCCATGGTCTTCTGGGAAAAGCCACAGAGAATCCTCCTTTCTATTTCCGTCATCCAGCCTCTCCATCCCCAGGGACTCCTCCCTCTTCCCCAATCTTCTTTCCTTGTGCCCCTTGAATTCAATCTTACCTTCTTTCATGCAGAGAATTTATAGGAACTCAGGCACTCCACAGCAAAGTGCACCCCTCCCTACCCCCTAAAATACTGCAGCGACAGACAGAGACACTACAACGCCATGGAGCCCAGACCCCAAGGCTCACAGGATCACCACCTGTAAAATGAGGACTAAACTAAAAGGTTGAGTACTTCCATTCTAAATTCTGTTAACTCCTCTCAAGGCTTCTCTCCTTAGACCCAAATTTTATTCTAACTTCTCTGGGCTCTCTGCTTAAAGAGGACAGACCTTATACGTCATTCCCCAGTCCTACAACACTGTGAGGTTCCTCTGGGGGAGATCTCTCACCTGGCTGCCTGCTGTCACAGTGGTCCCATCAAGTCGGTTTAGCTAGAAGACTCTGTCCTTGACTTCCCCTGCCCACACCCTGCTGCTTGACCTGAATCATCCCAACATGTCCTTGTTGGAACTGGGGTTGAGGCAAAGCTATCCGCCACACCACACCCCACTGCAATGCCCTCTTTCCTTCTTGGCAGCCTCCCCAGGTTTTTAGACCATCTTTAATAAGAGGCCAGATTAACTCATTTCTTCCTTTAAGACTACCTAGGCAAGACCAAAACATTCTAACCTGTTGCTATAGTTCAGACTGCATGCCTCCCACAAAGGTACATGTGGCACAGGCTCGCTCCTCAAGGTGTTGTTCCTGGGAGGTGGTGGAGCCTTTAGGAGGTGGAGACCAGTACAAAGTCCTTAAGCCGTGGCGGTAGTACCCCAGAGGGGTTGTGGAACCCCCTCCTTGTCTTTTGTGTACGTCCTGGTCGTAAAGTAGGCATGATACACTAGGCCACCACAGACCCAAATGCAAAGGGGCCCAGTGAGTATAGCCTGAAAGCTCAGGAGCAGAGAAGGAAAGGAGCTTTTCTCTAATTGGTCACCCTAAGGGTCCGCCACAGTAACAGAGGCTGGCTAACACAACTCCTCCCCTCGGGCCTGGAGAATTTTAACTAAGCAGTCACCGCTTTATTATTTTAGACTCCTT
Organism: Cricetomys ansorgei; assembly: GCA_026225945.1. Classification (NCBI taxonomy): domain Eukaryota; kingdom Metazoa; phylum Chordata; class Mammalia; order Rodentia; family Nesomyidae; genus Cricetomys; species Cricetomys ansorgei. The sequence continues at coordinate 8,140,093 of JAMJFZ010000056.1, read as the reverse complement.
ACTCTGCAGAAGTCATTTCACAATCTGAAGATTATTTTGATTCTTCTATACCAGCATTGGTGCGATTCTTTTTTAAAAACATGATCTTTTATGACTGCATGTGAACGCAGCAGAGTTCCAGTTCATAAGGATGCTAAGAACACTGTGCACGGCTTTGTACCTGAAAACATTCAGCTAGTTAGTAGTTTTACTTTATATAAGTTTTCTTTTCCTTACAAACTGACAATTAAGAATTCAATCATGATATAAACTGACCTCAGCCAATTAATATTTCAAAAATGTGCCTTTACATTTTTTATGTATTTAAAGATTTATTAGTTTTTTTAATGTGTATGAATATTTCCTCTGTGTGCCTGCTGCCAACAGAACCTAGAAGAAGGAGTCATACCTCCTAGAACTGGAGTTGCAAAAAGTTTTGAGTTGCCATGTGGGTGCTAGGAATCAAACCTGGGTCCTCTATAAGAGCAGCCAGTGCTCTAAACTGCTGAGCCATCTCTTAAGCTCTTAAAATGTTTTAAATTCTATTATTATTATGTGCTGTATGTGTTTATTTGCATACAGAGGTCAGTAGACAACATGTAGCAGTCAATTATCTCCTATAATGAGGGTTCCAGAGATCAGACTCAGTTTATCTGATTGTCAGGCTCCACTTACTGAACTACCTGGATTTTTTTTTTTTTAAGACATTGTCTCATTCTGTAGCCCCAGATTGCCTGGAACTCACCCTGGAAATCAGACTAGCCTTAAACTTGCAGGGAAACTCCTGCCTCGTGTTGAGAGTACAAGCTGGAGCCACCATATTGGCTAGTTCTTCTAAGACATGTGCCAGGAAGAGGCAGTAGGTACAAGCTACGTATTCTCTAGCCCAAAAGTCACTATCAGTCTCATCCCGCCTCTCACTGAGGTACATAACCAAGCAAGCACAAACCAAGACGATCTGCATTTTTCTTTTTGTTCTCACATCTTTATCAGAGCAGCGCAAGCTGAGCTTATGCTCAATGCTAATGTTACCTGCTTTAGGAAACTGAGAACCAAGACCTCATGGACCTCTTCCAAAGAACCAGGCTTCTAGGCTTGGAAGGTTTCAGGACCTACCCACATAGCAGTAGCAAGCAGCCCTTGCCATTCATTATAATCATCACAGAGATTCCTCAGTGTCCTTAAAGAAAAACTTCCTGGACAGTATTTGAGGTGTTTAAGCAACCACTTATAGAGAATGTACTCCTGGTAATGGTATATCTGTTACAAACACACACTAAAGGGAGGAAAGCCGACTTACTGACACACACATGGCTTCGTACAAACTTTAGGGTTTTCAAAGCACTTTATCACAAACAATCTGACTGTGTCAATCAAGGAAACATTAGATGATTAACTCCAATTATTTATCTCTGTTTCACCAAGAACATTTTATAAATTTAAAGTATTGGGATTTACTAAATCAAATGAAACTTGCCAAAAATTTGAAAATTTCCGCTCTGTGCGTTTATATTTTCTCTAGTAGTAATAGCCCAACCACTAACCCTGCTGCTACTCTTTATATTTTCAACATCATAGTTAATGCTTATTTATGTCTAATGTACAGGATTTTCTTGTGCTACCTACCTGCAGGCATAAATGTTATACTGATATTTCTCCCAAGTTTTAGACTTCAATAAAGTCAAATTATGTTGGTCATATTAAAATTTACAATTCCAAAATACCTTTTAAAATAAATTACAGTGTTTTCCAAGGCTCTGCTGTTGCAAATCATTCTGACAATAGTTAGAACAATATTTACTATACCTTCAGCCCTTCTTGTTCGATCACACCCTTGTATCCCAGGGGATGTGGACAGAAGTGAAAGGAGTTAAAGAGGACAGCTGCCGTGACAACAGGACCCAGCCCACGCCTCCACAAGCTCGACAACAAACCAAATGCTAAACCACACAAATAATATACTACACAGACATGACACATCTCTTCCTTCATACCTTCAATCCTCTGAAACTTCCTGGGCTAGTTGGAGAGGAACTGGAGGACTTCGTGGACTTAGGAGTGGAAAGCTGGCTGCTGGGAGTTCCATTAACTGACCAGGAAATAACAAAGGAGACAGGCATTAAAACTCCAAACAACCAGACTGTGGAAACACTAAGCACATGCACAAAATGGCTCCAATGAAGCTTTGCTTCATTCAAAGCCCAAAGCAAGTGACAAATCAGCAAAAAGCAAAAGCAATGCCTCTCACCGCATTACAGACAATCAGACAGGAGTGAACTCAGAATTATCTGTAATAGTAGTGTTCCAACAATGAGATAAACAAATATAGAAGACAATCATGGAATTACAGGTGTGAGCGAGAGACCCTGTCCACACAACTGCCTTCCAGAAAACACAGATGGATGGATGGCTGCTCGTTTGCGACAGCCTATGGGAAGACCATTACAAACTGCAGACCTCCATCCTTACCTTGGTGTTCACTAACACGAGTCACTAAGAAACGCTACAGCTCTTTCAAGTCAATGACACTGCAGTCCAAATGCACAATGCACATGTGCGTGTGTGCTGCCTGCCTTCCCCCCACTCTGTTTTTGATGCTAGGACTTGAACTCAGTGTCTCACACATGCTAAGCACATGCCCTACCACTGAACTACAACCCTAACCTTGACTTATATTCTTAATGAAAATCAAAAGCAAGTATTTCTTCTTAAAATATTATTTGATTAAAAGCTATTAAAATATAGTTATTCAAATATTTTATGGGACAGTTATTTCTAACCCTCCCATTTTCCTCAGTTTAATTTCCCCATTTTTTGGCAAATGCTGGTAGTTTTCCATATACTCCCTTCTACACCTTCACATACTCCTCTGGTTGAAAGTTTGAATCAGAATCTATGCTAAGGAGCGGTTGGCGGTCCTGTTTGTAGGGTGAGGTTCATCACAGATTCCAGTCTGCAGAGTGTTGGTCAACCATCTCAGTACCCTTCACGTACACTCTCAACTCCATCATCTAGTTGGAATTTATTCCCATTTCTGCAGTGATCTCATAAAGCTGGTGCTTAATATCTGGGCTTAGTAGTTAGTTCTCCTTTTAAAGTATTTGCCATCCCTCTAACTTCAAAAGTAATCCTCAAAAGTTTTTGCCAAAGCAGATGAAAGCTGCCATTCATCTTTATGAAAAGCAAAATGAAATCCACTTTCTAAACATAAGGAAGTAGACATTATTATTTCAGATCATCTGAATTAAGTATATAATGTCAAATGCAAAGGTTGAGGTTCTGAACAGGTGACTCAAGAGTGAGTGAGTTCCAGTTCTTGAGTGGAGGCAGAAGTGCAGACCAAGTCATATATGTGATCAGCCAAGCGTCTGTGAACACAGATAGCTGTGTTTATGGAGTAATTCTTGTCTATTACATTGCATTTTTAAAATTAGTAGATAGGACCTTTTTCAATATTTTTAATTCCCTAAACTTTTTAATTTTCCTAATTCTAAATCACTTAGTTATTTAGATTTTTTTTTGTGTGTGTGTGTGTGTGTGTGTGTGTGTGTGTGTATTTATTCCTGTTCTGTATACATGTGGAAGGAGGCCAAGGATCTCCAACTTTATTTCTCAAGACAGGATTCTTCACTGAACAAAAGCTCATAAATTCAGCTAGGCTGGCAAGTGAGCTCCAGAGATCTGTCTCCGCCTCCCAGGGCAGGGTTCCAGATGCATGGCTATGCCCAGCTGTTTACAAAGGTGCGGAGATCTGTATTCAGGCCCTCAGGCCTTCCCAGCAGGCACTTACCCACTGGCTTCTGCCCCAGATTCTTCCAAAGGATTTTAAAGACAGAAACCACTCTGCTCAACACTATCATGGTGGGCAGTTGTCACATGAATTTGTCCAAATCACAAAATGCACAACCATCAAGAGTGACTTGCAAGTCATGAACTTTGGGTGATAACAATGTGTTGACTGCAATAACTGCACTTCTCTTCATGAAGGTGCTGACGATAAGCGAGTATTTGTGCAAAAAGGAGACACAGGAAACCTGAATCTCTGGTTCAGATTTGGTAAGCCTAAACTGCTCTCAAGGAGTCTCAAGGGATCATCACGGACAGTGAGCTAGAAAAGCTTGTGTGAGTGCTGATAGAATTTCCCTCATTTTTTTCTAAAAACCTCCATCCCACTCAAAAATATCTGTACGGGTCGCCAACCCACAGCCAGCCAGCACCATGGGCTTTCACTCCGTGTCCATCTGGCACCAAGCTAGGCTGCCTGGAGATGGTGGCAGAGTGGGGCTAACAGAGAAACCAGCTCCTCACATGCCTGTTTCTGGAGCAGACAGGTTTCCTAAAAACCTACTTCCTAGTTAAGGGAACCCACTGCTAGGTATTTAACCCACGTCAATAACGACACGTCCAGCCTTCCTCCACGTAACGTCCTAAGAAGATACCAACCAATGAGCCAGGCGAGCTTTCCACAGATGTCCTTAATCTCCCTAACTGGAGCATTTCTCTGGAGATCTGGAGAAGCTAACCATGGCCCTGAAGGTGCTGTGTACATCCGTTCCCGTCACCGCTGGGCCCATGGAAAAGCACATGACGGCCAGTGCGGACACAGCGCTCCACTCCTCCTCCACCTGCTTAGATGGCCTTCCAGCAGCCTGTATCCCCACCCCATCCCTTCAATTATAAGGGGAGAAATAAACAGGGATTCCTGCTTGACTGCTCTGAATATTTTTTATATTTATAAGCTACATTTAAAGATTCACAACTAGAAACCTAAAAACAACATTTAAAAAAAAGGGTGTGTGTGTTTGTGTGTCTTTGACTGTATGGCCACATGTATGTGTAACAGTGGCCACAAGAGGGCGACAGATGTCCTCATCCGTCTCTGTTCCTTCAAGGTGGGGTCTCTCTCCCTGTACCCATGGAGTGTGTTTTCTTTGCTAGGTTGGAAGCCAGCAAGCGCCAGTGACTCTGTCTTTACCCCACTCAGATGTGGGATTCACAGGACCCCAGGTGTGTTATGTGAGTGGTATTTGGATCCCAAGGCTGGTCCTCAACTGCACAGTAAACACTCACCACTGAGCCATCTCTCCAGTCACCAAATTATAAAGACTGACTCATTTGTGTTATCTACTGTACCATGTATGTATTTATACCATACTATCTAACTGTTTACACAGAGGTTTTTGTTGGAAGATTAAGAAGACTCAGAAACTTCACTCAAAGCAGCACTTTCTATCCTAAGATTTGTATGACAATATTGTAATTACAGTATTATAAAGTTACTGGCTTTGTCTGAAATTCTAGTTAATCCCTTGCAGTCTTTGTTACTGCTGCTATTTAAAGACATTGCTACATTGCCCAAACTCACTTTAAATCTCCTACCTCAGCTTCCTGAACAGAAAAACTACAGGTACACAGCACAGCAAGGCCAGTCTGTACAATCAAGCACTACAGCTTCTGATGCTGCGGCTTACAGTAACACAGTAGTCTATGCCCCTTGTCAGAGAATGAGAAAAAACACCGTTGGTAATGCAGCAGCACAGTTTAGAATCTCTGTGGAGTGCCAGCAGTGACAGAGGCTTTCAGCTTTCTAAGTGCTAAACATGGCCTCTTCTAAAGACCATTTGCTTCCCAAGACATGATTTTCAGATCTCACAACTTCACTGAGGAGTCTAAGGCCAACGCTACCCAAATATGGATTCAGTCGAAGTTTTGCATACCAAAATGCTAGTCCTCAATCAGTTTTTAAGCACTGCAAATTCAGAAAAACAAAAAACAAAAACAATCATTTAAGTATTTACTGGGCGTTGTCATAGAACAGCAGATGGTCTGATGACAAACGTGGCCATGAAACGTTACTAGTTCAGGAAGTTTCCTCCTCACACCCTGGGGACGAAGTTGAATTAGTCACCCTGACTCGAGCCACCCCCTACTTTTATTTAATCATCTTCCTGACATGATAAGCATCTATAAGCCTGTCACCTGAAACAAAAGCTAGGCATCATTCAGCTGGGAAACTATAACCAAACACATTTAGGTTCCATTATCTTTTCCAGTTTTAAGATACCAGACAGTCAATACAATTTAAAATAAAGTCAATGGCAGAGATACCTTTGGTTAAAAAGAACTGATGTCAGCTTTCACACAGAGAGCCTGAATGTAGAGCACTATATGAAAATAATTGCTTCCCAACTAAAAGGATGCAGTGTTGGCTCCCTCCTTTATGTACAGGAAGCACGCCCTTATCCTAGCCTGGCAGAGGCCATTATAAAGTACTTTGAAATAGAAGATTTTAATGATTTCTAAATCTTTAACCCAGTTATGGGCAAAGTGTGAGGTTAGAAATTCCTTCTGTATCTTTCCTGTAACACATTTTGGCCTTTTGGTCACAGAACATTTTCTACAATTCACTGGAACACAGACCTCCTGGAGGTGACTGCCTCCTCCTGGACCATTGTGCTTCAACTACATAGACAGGCATTCAGCAGTCTTCTTAGGTTAACTGGTTCTGTTGTGAGCAGGGAGGCTGGGGCGGCCTGTGCATTATAAAATGTTAGAAATGGCACAGATGTCCACAGGGGAAGGCCAGACACATTCATGGAAATGGAGCAAAGGCAACAGAAATGCAGCAAAAGACAGAAACAGAAACCCAGCAGAGCGACAAAGCTGTACGCATCCTGGCTCACCTGGGGATTTGGCTGTAGAATAGGCACTGGAGTGGCCAGCCCTCTTTACTGTACACACGCACATGCACAGAGCAGGAGGAGACAGTAAGGAGAGGTTATTCAGCAGGTCTAAAAGACAGTAACACAGCCTGCCCTAGGGGAAGTGAGGTGCGCTGCAGCGGGAGCAGCTGAGAATGTCTGACCAGTCTGACATCTGACAGCTTGTGTGGAGCCACTGCAGTTTTAGACGCCTCATCTGTCAAATCACCGTTTTGTTTCAAAGAAAAAACAGTTTAGTTCACTCCAAGGAGTGGCAGGCTGGGCAGTAAAATAAGAGTACTGCCTACAAAAACAGATTTTTCCTCCCTAAAATCACTTCCTTAACAACAAATTGAATGAGCAAAATTATTTGCAATTACTGTGAGTTCATAAAATCAACTTGCTGAAATGTAATTCAAGCATTTTTAATGTTAAAATATCAAAGCAGTATAAATTTTGACAAATTTGTAGGGTCTGGATCTGAAAATTATAGAAATTAAGTAAGCTTTTCTGAGAATAACCATTGTTACTATTAATATTGTTTATGAAGGGAAGGCCTGTGGAAGTTTGCAAGTAAGTGTATTTCTATGTGGAACAATGTGTGTTGCACCAGTAAGAAGAAATTCTAAGGATAAACACCCACACTTATGAATCACAGAATTCAAAATACAGTATCCAAGTGCTGTATACACTGTATACAAATGTACAGTGCTCGAGATGTGGCATACTTTAATGTTCATACCAGGAGAGGACTAGACAGCAAGGCTATCGGCAAGAAAACGTGCCAGAACAAAGTGCAAACGTTTTTGGTTTTTGCTTTGTTTTGAAAGATTTACACCTTGAGAAGACAGATCTAAGGTTTTTATTTTTAAAATCTTATTATCATTGTTCTAGAACATGCTGCTCACAAGCCAGCAAAGGCCGTTAGTTTGTACAAATGTGAGAAAACTAAAGAGAACGCTCTCCTTGTCTGTTTCTACCTGAAGCTGGTGATTTGCTGCGTCGAGACAGCCCTGGGCTTTTGGATCCAGAATACTTAGTAGCTGAGGAGCGAGAATAAGATGACTTCAGGACACGGCATTCTGTAAAGGAACAGAAGCACATTTGTAAGAAAAGCAGATTTTAACACTGTCAAGGGCATATCACATGTAAGCCGGTAGTTAGCTCCCTGTACCTACGGAATGTGTGCACACGTGCAATCATGGGATCCAATCACGTGGGTAGTCCTCCTCAGTCGCTCTCCACCTTACCTGAGATAAGCTCCTTCACTGCACCTAGAACTCAGGTATCCCCTAGGCTGGCAGGCCAGTGAGCTCCAGATATCCTCCAGCCTTGGCCTCCAAGCACTAGAGTTACACATCCCTGGCTTTCTGTGGGGCTGTCAGTGATTTGAACTCAGGTCTTCACACTTACCCTCTGAGCACCTTACCAAGGCATCTCCCCAGCCCCACTGCTATGACCTGACAATCTCTCTCCCAAAACACCTTTTATTTTCCCAGTGCTATGAACTGAACTCGGGACTTGGTGAGCTGCCAGACCCTGAGCTCCGTAAATTCAATGTATGCAGCAACTGCCACAAAAGTACATGTGAGGTTTACATCTTCAGTTAGACTACACATCTGCATCACGTCACTGGACTGAGTTCTTAATGAGCACAGAAACTGCACTGTCCTAAGTGGACTCACAGTAGCAGATACACCACGTGTGTGTAGCTTTTCCACAGGCAGCACACACCGCAATTTTATTGTCCTCTTCCAGTCCTTGATCATCTTACTTCGAAAGGATGTGAAACTCTAACTTATGATCTCTTTACTGTCTAGCTACCTGTCTCTTCAAAGCACGGAAGAGCAAAAATGAGAAACCGGTTTTAAACAAGAACGTGGGCCTTGCTGTAGCCACCAAATAAAAACAGCATTTGAAGAACCGGAACAAATCACATCTGCAATCATCTCTTCAGATTTGAGTAATTAAGATCCTGGGTTTTGCAGTTAGGCGGGCTGGGATGAGTCACAGTCTTGACATTTGCTAACCAGACGACCCTGCTTATGTTCTGAGCGTCCGTATTTCTCTCTAACATATTAGTGTAAGAATAAAATGTGCTTCGTAGGCTTGTTATAGGGATAAATTAGATAACATATTGTCTATCATTTACTTCAAAATACTTCAATTTATGCAAAAAGATTAAAATGTGAGTTAATTTTAATCTATACCCCAGGGGTGGTAAATTAACATGTGAAGTATACTAATCAAGGAAATACACACCCCGGGGAGCATAGTTAACATCTGAAAGGCTCTAATCAAACCTTATAAACGGGGCAGTTCCAGTTTCTAAGCCATCAGCATTGCAGATTGTGTTCCATTGTCTCAAAAGCGTGGTGTGTAGACTGTTAAACATTTCAGAGACACTGCCCCTCTAATGAACAGCATGCCCCAAAACAGACCCCAATGTCCTGGCACTTCAGAGCTATACTCAGGTCTAGGAATCAAGAGAAATTTGTCCCTTGACCAAGATTTGGTTAGCAGAATTCCATGCACTTTGAAAGTTCTGTTTTAAAGACCAGGTCTCAGTGTACAGCCTTAGCTGGCCTGGAACTCACTATGATCTGCATGTCTCTACCTCCCAAGCGCTGGGATTAAAGTCATCCATGACCTCACCAGGCTTTCTTTCCTTCATCCCTTCTTTCTCTTTTTTTCTTTTTATTTTTGGTGGGTTTTCAAACTTATGTTTTCTTTGTTTTTTGTTTTTGTTTTAATGCATCATCAATGTGTGATATTCTCAGAAGGGCGGAGCTGGAGCTCTACGATGACAACACAATTAAACAACTAAGGTTTTAAAAACTGTATCTTCATATCCTCAAAAATGTATTTGTGGCAGATGCATAAATGCATCTGAGATCTGCTCTCACTGTAAAACATAATGATGGTGCTATAATCTGACAATAACAAAAATAGAATGACACATAGGGACCCCAGCCTTATGATGTGTATTAGTTCACTTGATCGTCACAAAATCTTATACAGTATCCATTAGCACTCCCAGTCTGAAGAAGCTTAAATAAGTAGAAACTGAGAGGGGGAAAATCAACAGGGCTCATTTTTTATCTACTAGCAGCCATCAACAGCCACCATCAATAATAACAAAACCAAACGATCCAACTAGCTCAGATAAGTTTAGTACACATAAAGCAACAACTGTCCTGCCTATACACACATACTGAGCGCTTAACGTTTTGTTGTTATTGCTATTGTTAGTCCCACCAAGTGACCATTCTACAAGGCTGACTCAACTGATCAGGACTTCATTGATTGTGGAGAGTTAGAAGGATGCAGAGTCACAGCCAAATTATCCTGGGCTATCATAGACCCCTAACAGCCATTTACTGCCAACCTGTGTGTGAGAGCTAACATTCTGGTGACTATTAGGTAATTCTTTTTAAAATATATGATGTAAAAGCTAAGAATTCATCAGATAGCATCTGAAGCCTACAGCAGATATTTTCCTGCTTATTTATTTAAACTTATTTACCTAGTATTTCTTTTTTGTTTTGCTTTGTTTTTTAAATTTCTTTCAGATAACCTGTCTTTTTTTAAAATCTTATTTTTATTTATTTTTATGTACATTGGTGTTTTGCCTGCATCCCTGTCTGTGTGAGGGTATCGAAAGTCCTGGAACTGAAGTTACATATAGACAGGTGTGAGCTGCCATGTGGGAGCTGGGAATGAAACCCAGGTCCTCTGGAAGAGCAGCCAGTGCTCTTAACCATGGAGAAGTCTCTCCAGCCCCCTACCTGATGTCTCTACTTATGTATTTTAGAAGTGACTTGGTTTTATAGCTTTCTTTGTTCTGTCACTGTAGAAACTTCATCAAATGTTGTCAAGGTAATTGGAGTAACCTGAATCTGTGTTCCTGGGCCATGATCGCTCACATCTGGCTCCAGGATAAACCGGCTTCTGTTCTCTTTAAGGAACTCAGCTTTTTTACATGGACACTATTAACCAAACACTACAACCTAGAACACAGAATCTAGTTTCAGTGTCTCAACTTTAAAGATGTTTACTTGTTGACAAAATCATTCTGAAACTAAAACTAAAATTAGAAAAGATGCAAAATAGAGTTGACGGGTAAATGAACAATTCAGTCAATCTTGGTTTCAGAGAATGGGGCAGATCATTAGCACAGAGGATACAAAAATACATTTTTACAATAAGGATTTCCCAATGGCCTTACTGACAAAATCACTCCAACGGAGTGACACAATATAGAAACCTCTAAAGAAATTTGGCAGAGGTGAAAAATGAAACAATCATAGAAGGGTTGATAATGGACAAGTACTTGGGAAATACAGAGCAAACAAGAAAAATTTATACAGAACATGTCCAATTTTTTTAAAAGATTTTTATTTTATTTATTTATTTTTTATTTTTGATTTTTTTTTCAAGGTAGAGCTTCTTTGTTTAGTCTTAGCTGTCCTAGAACTCACTCTGTAGCTCAGAGTAGCCTGGAACTCAGAGAGCCAAGCCTGCTCTACCTCCTGAGTACTGGGATTAAAGGCGTGTGCCATTATGCCAATAATGTAATGGTAATGTCAATAAGTCATTACCCAGCATGACTTACTATATTCTTAATTATGCATACCTGTGTGTATTTAATGTGTGGGTATGTGCAACCTGAGTGCAGTGTCCACAGAGGCCAGAAGAGGGCATCATATCCCCTGGAGCTGGAGTTACAGATAGCTGTGAATCCCCCAGTGCGGGTGCTAGAAACCAAACGTAGGTCCTCAGCAACAGCAGGATGGGTTCTTAACTGCTGAGCCCTTTCTCTAGACTCTGCATGCTCTAATTTGAGTAAACATATGCATCACAACATCTTGGTGATATATTTCTATAGTTCTAGACTCACAACTAGAAGTGCCTATCACCCATCTGTATCTTTAAAAGCCATCTTCCCTCATTCATAAAAGAGTGGGATGATAGCTCTGATTTCTCTTCTCTGTAAAATATTTTTACTTGACTTTGACTCACTTTAATGAAGTTGATCTTTCTATCAGCTAAATCATTTTTACTATAGTAGCTTTACAGTAATTAAAACAATAGGATAAAGCCATTTCCCTAAAAGCCAGTATCATTTGTAATCATGGAAATAATAGTAGAAACTTATATTAATAGATAGAATCAGAAATTGGCATTTTTCATCCCACCCATGAGATAGTTATTTTTATAAATATACAAACAATGTATGTTTTTTTAAAGCTGCAAACAAAACAATGATACAAAAAGAAATCCCAGATAATTACCATGGACAGTTTATGAATTATCCTTCAATATATGTTTTCAGAGAGAAGGTCTCACTATGTGGCCAAGGTTGGCCTTAAACTCCTAGTCGCTTGAGTAGCTGGGACCACAGAAGTGCCCACCCATGCTCAGCCATCTTTCTCCAGTATACCTAGGTTCTCAACATGTTTGAGCCACTAAATTCTGGGCCTTTTCAGGAGCTACAAAGACGGGTCAATGGATTGCCTCACCGCTATGATCCAGGACAAAGTCATCTTGGGCATAACGATATTTTTCCGGTCCACATGCAATGAAGACATCATCATCACCAAAAAAGTCTTGCAGACAAGTAACCTGGGGGGAAAAATTCAAGAAATTAGGAACATTCGGGTGCAATGAAAGTCAGCAAAATTAAGTGCACTTTCAAGCTTCACCCTCAACACTGTGGTGGAACACCACCTCATGTGGTGTGCAGGCCCCAACACTGTGCTTTCACACAGCACGTTCACACATTCCCCGAGACTGGCCATGACGATAAGGAGACTCAGGCTTCAAGGCTCCTCCTGGCTCTGTGTCCAACTGTGCTGTCTTCGGTTTCCTAAAAGCTCTCCTCCATACTCATCAGTTTCCAATTCCAGAAAGCCTGGTCCATGCCAACAAAACATCCATCTGCAGCCTACCGATCTCAATCAGAGCCATTTCCAGCACTTTGATATAGACAGGCTCTATTTTCAACATGTTTTACAAGAAGCTGCATTAAAATTTCTTGTTACAACTATTTCATTTTCATGCTTTGTTTTTACCCTACTACTTGGAAGTTCTTTGGAAGTTCTTTGCAATTTTGGTGATACCCTGCGTCCCCACAGTCACTATTCACCTTTATATTGGAATAAATCGGTCTCCACAGAAAATAGAGTGAATTAGATATGATGAATGATGTAAGTCACGGTAATGAAGTAATACAAATGCTATACTTCCTTGCAACACCAGCCTTATGGTGTTGCAGAGACAATCAGTGCAGTAGGCATGGATATTGTCCATTTCTTCCAATTATCAAGCCAGACCCAGTTTCTGTATTTATTTGAAAGCTGCTCGGACCAATGTTTCAAAAGCACCAATCACCTTTCTCCTGCTCAGCATGCACTCTGCGTATCCACACCATAATCCTGGAGTCATGTCCTCAGCTGCTTAGTTCTACTCCCCACAGAAGCTCCTTTCCACTACTCACAGGGCTCAGTATTTCAACTTCCACTTGGTTCACACACACCTTACTCCTTGCTGCTCTCTACCACTCCTGTCCTGACATTGGCTATCTGACCTCCAACCACCCACATGCACCACAGCTTTCAAGTCATTGTCCTCACAACACCAGGGCAACCAAGCACACCCCTTACCACCCTACTACAAAACCAGGCAACCACACCCCTTAACCATCCTCACTACAAACCAGCAACCACAATAACCCCTTACCACCCTCAACTACAAACACAGCAACCCACACCCCTTACACCCTACTACAAACCAGCAACCACACCCCTTACCACATCCTCACTACAAACCAGGCAACCACACCCCTTACCACCCTCACTACAAACCAGGCAACCACACCCCTTACCACCCTACTACAAACCAGGCAACCACACCCCTTACCACCCTACTACAAACCAGGCAACCACACCCCTTACCACCCTCACTACAAACCAGTGCAGTTTCACCTGACCCTTCAACTTTTGTCTGACATTTCACTTCTCAACCTTGACGTTGTGCTCCCACCAGCACAGTAATTGTGGTTTTTTTGGTTTTCCTTCATTAAGATATGAGTCATATACTGCTCTAGTTAGGTTGTATCACTTTCATCTTACAGATATAATCCATCATGAAGGGAAGCCAGGGCAGGAACCTAAGCAGAACCATGGAGGAGTACTGCTCACTGGCTTGCTCCGCCTGCTTTCTTATACAACCCAGGGTCACCAGGGGTGGGAATGCCCACAGTGAGTTAGGCCCCACCACATCCATCATTAATTAAGAAAATGTCCCACAGGCTTGCCTACAGGCCAGTCTTCTGGAGGCATTTTCTCACTTGAGGTTCCCTCTTATCAGATGCCTCTAACTTGTGTCATGTTGACAAATAACCACCACATATACTATACAATCACTTATTCAAACACACAACTCTGCACTATCTAATATATTCAGATTTGCTCAGCTGTCACCACAATCAGAAAAGAAATTCTGAGTCCAGTAGCAGACCCTCCTATGGCTTACTCCTTCACTATCTGACACCCATACTCTACCTTGTGTTTATGGTGCTATGGAGCTCAGATGTTTTGTTTTATATGTATGGCGCTTTGAATGCATGTATGTCTGTGTACCATATATGTGTATGGTGCACAGAGGCCAGAAGAGGGTGTCATATGCCCTAGAACTGGTGTTACAGATAGTTGTGAGCTACCATGTGGGTGCTGGAATTGAACCTGGGTCCTGTGGAAGAGCAACCAGAGCTCCTAAATGTTGAGCCATCTCTCCAGCCCCCTCTAGGTATTTCATATACATTGTATCACACAGTATAAGCCACTTTGTGATTGGCTTTTCACTTGGTTTGTTTAAGGTTCATTCAGGATGTAGCAAATGTTGACTACTTTATGCCCCGCCCCCAAGGTTGGGTAACACTGTCCTGTACAGAAGCACCACCTCTGCACACCAGCTGGTAGACATTCAGTGTTTTCACCTCAGCACTGGCTTTCATCACCAAAGTTTTTCTCATGTGATCCCTCAGGCATATATATATATATATATATATATATATATATATATATATATATATATATATGATGTCTCAACCCATAGGGCTAGAGTTTCAGGCAGTTGAGTCACCTGACAGGAGTACTGGGAACCAAACTCAGATCCTCTGCAAGAGCAGTAACCACTCTTAACAGCATAGCCATCTCTCTAGCCCTTTAGAAGCTTTCTGAGCAACCTTTACTGCAGTGGTCCGTATGTCACCAGGGATGTGTCCTATCTATTATCCCAGAGGGCTCAGTAGAGACTATGGTATTGGTGGGTGTTTAACATGTTTTCTGATGAACTGAGGCATGGTATGAGATGATTCCTACTGAAGCTGAGTATCAGACAAGAGTGGCTTCTCTGTATGAGCTTGATTTGAAATGTACGACCATCTATCAATTAAAAAACAAGACAAAACAAAACAGACTAGATTGTAAAAGGACAAGTACCAAGTACTGTGAGTTAGAGACTCTGGCAGGGCAAAAGATGAGTGTTACCTAATTAAAGGAGTCAGGAGCGAAGTTAAAAAGGGTCACTCTGTGGGGCTGGAGAGATGTCTCAGTGTTTACCAGCACTGGCTGCTATTCCAGAGGCCCTGGATTCAATGCCCAGAACTCGCATGGCATAACTCCCAGAGCTTCTGAGGACACCAGGCACACTCATTCTGTACAAACACACACGCAAACAAAACACACACAAAAATTAATAATTTAAAAAAAAAGAAAAGTGACAACTCAGGTTAGCAGCATGGATCTCACTGGGATCTTAACATAGGGAATCTCGGTGCTGTGTTTTAAAGGCCTGAGCACTGAAGGTGTGACAGGCGGTGGAAGGAGAGAGTGGAGTGTGCTTCCCAGGAGTCCTGAATTAAGGTGAGTCAAAGTAAAGGGGAGGAGTGAGTCTAGATCAAAGACCAAGAGATTTTTTTCCCCCCAAGATCACAAAAAAACAAAAGCAAATGGCTTTTGTTTGCAAAGACCCAGGATCCAGAAAAAAAATTGTTATGGGAAAGAAAACCACCGGACAGTTTCGCTTCATGAGAAAGAATGGAATCAGTGAGCAGAGAAAGTGAAGGGCTTTGGACCAAGCCATGTCAGTCTTCACAGCTGGTAGGCATCTCGCAGTGTGGCGCTGGTCGGTGGCTTTCCTTTACTCTTGTTAACTGTTTTACATTTGGGGTCCAAGGTTTCCTAAAGGCTTTGGTTTTCTTAGTGAGGAAGAGATGTGGCAGGTGTATGCGAGAGACGAAGGTGCAAGTCTGAAATCTGGGCTCCTGGGAGGGAGGGGTAGAGTACGCCAGCAGGGCAACACTAAAGGCACACTGGGGAACAGGAAGAATGCACACGAGAAACTCTCAGTTCTGAAAATGCTTTTCAGCCTGTAGGGCATTTTAGAAAAATCAAAACCTCTTTTTCCTTTTGTGGCAGGATTAGCATTTCAAGGGGTTATATCTACCTAGAAATAGAAGAAAAAATGCTATGAACACAGATGATAAAAACAAACTAAACAGGAGAACAAACCCTCTTCCGTACTGTTTTCCTGCAGGATTTCACAAGGGACTTCAGGCACTAACTGGTGGGTGGAGCTGGATAGGCCTTTTCTATGGGGGGGGGGGGTAGGAGGGGGAGGTGGGAGACAAGCTTCCTCCTGAGTTGCAGGGAAGCCAGGAGCCATGCTATAGGACAGGCCAGTGAAGGCTGGGATGAACCAGCAGTTCCTATTAAATCTGAAAGGAGGCGGCAAACGCAGAACCAGCAGACAGCGCTGACGAGAAGGGATGGACAGAAGCTGCGTTCCCTACCACTGCTGCTTTAGCATGCGGGCCTCTGTTTGTATCTTTCACAACATGGACTGCTATGCTAGAAATGATCTTCTGTTTAAGCTGTAAACCTAAGTGCCTAGAAATTAAACAGAGGGCAAGGTGACAAGATAGTCAAAGGCAGATAAAAACCAGCATTCATGGAGGCAGTGCGTTTCCACTGTCTTCAGCGCTATCTCAGCACGGGCACAAGCCCATGAAGAATTAGATGAGCACAGATTGTGCTGGGAACAAAGCATCTGAGCCCGATCTCACTCACACACACACACACACACACACACACATGAGCACACAGTCTTGGGCAAGATGTTTAACCTTTATGAGGCTCAGTTTCTCCATCTTCAACAGGGGAATAAAAGAGCACAAAGAAGAATTAATTTAGTGAAACAGAATCTAGACTGGGGAGATGGCACAATGGTTAAGAGAGCTTATTTTACAAAAAGAGGACCTGAGTTCAAATCCTAAGAATCCATGTAAAACCTGGGTATGATAACTTGTGTAATCTAACATTCAAGGGCAGAGACAAGTAGATACCAGAAGCTCACTGGCTAGCAGTCAGCTAGCCTAGCCAAAAACACTGAATTATGAAGAACCTACCTCAAAAATTAAGGCAGAGAGTATAGATAAAGACATCCACATTTTCTGACCTCTGTGTACACACAGCAGTGCATACACACTTGACACATCTACACACACACACACACACAACCCAGTTTGTCATAATGCACCTTTAAATATCTCTCATACTTTCATACTTGGTCACTCAAGTACTACATTCATATTTTATAAAGTATTTCATATACTTTTAATTCTGAGAGCTCTTTCTTTTTTCTTTTTAACTGAGATTAACATTGAGGTATGATACAAGTCACTAATCTGTCTCAGGGGGAAAAAAAATCAACATTGTAAATAAAATTTTTTCAAGAATCGGAGAAAAAAAATATCCATCTAGAAGATCTCAATTTGCTTCTAAATTCTTTAAAGAATTAATTCTTCTAAGAAGCTCTTTGGGAATAGTAACTGTTACATCCTGTGAAAGAAAGCTACATACATTGGGGGGGGGTGGAGTTAATATTTCTACTAAGGTGCAAAATGAAAGCTATCAGTGGGATCTAATAGAGTCGCATCCAACCGAGAGACATATGACAGGAGCCTGTCCAAGCTCTCCACACCAATGTGGACATTTACGCACTAACAGTCATTTTTCTACCCTGCAGTAGACAGATTAATTGGGTCAAGGTAAACAGGGACCAGCTGTAATTTCAGTGCTGGTTCCTAACAGCTTACCATAGCCCTTCTTTTTCTCTTCCTTTGCATTAAAGAGAATGCAAACATGTGGAAGGCTTGAGGTATTGAGTATTCCAAATGTGATAACCTTTTTATCAAAACAAAACAACAACAGCAACAAAAGGCAAAAGGCACAGAGCATCATGAGGCACTTATATCCTGAATCCAAAAGATTGTGTTGTGACTCAATTCCCGACTGCCATAATTTGGACTTTGAATGCCCTCTCCCAAGCCTCACATGTTAAAGGCTTAACCGTAGGGAAGAATTATTAGCATGCTATGGAACTGTGAAGTGGTGGGGCTTTCTAATGGGGAGTCTTAGGTGGCAGGGGCAAGGGCATGCCCTCAAAGGGGACTGCATGCTCCAACCCCTTCTCTTTCTTGCCCTCCAACCATGAGATGAGTTGCTGTCAAAAGCTTCTGCCGTGACGTGCTTCCTCACCGCAAGCCCAAACCAACAGGCCAACCATCATTAACTGAGATCTCAAAGCCTATAGGCCAATAAAACCTTTTTTCTTTATAAACTGATTATTTTAAGTATTTTGTAGCCATCTCACTGACCAGCGGCATTCTGGAGACCTCCTGTCTCTTGGCCTTCTCAGTTGAGAGAGGGCAGCTGGCTAAGCAGGCTAGATCTCTCTAAGCTCCTTTCCTGCTCTAAAATTCCAAAGTCTAATACTTTACCTTCTAAAAAGAGATTATTTATATTTTAGGGGATTGCTTTCAAAACAGTGGACTTTTCTGACAGAAAATTTCTAAAAAGTTCCAAAGTTCTAAATTTCAAAAGAAATACTAAAGTTTAAGTATTGTGCTTTTTCTGTTCAAGTCTCAGCTTCATTGTCTTCCAAGCGTCTTCGGGGGGTCCTCCAAATCCACAGCCCCTCACAGCAATGTAGACACGGAACAGGTGCTGTCACTGAGGTGACCGTCTGGTTCATCTGCAGATCTCCCCGCAGAGTGAGCGCCACACAATCGGGGTTATTCTCCTGCCCATCACCACGCTCCAGCACATCACAGCACTTGCAGGGACACTTTCTGTGAAATGAACCAGGATTGAAATGTCTCGGGTCCTACTCCCTCTAGTAGTTGTCCCATAATCTTTCTGTAATTCCCCTCGATGCATTGATATGCAGGTTAGCACCAGTTTATGACATTTGTTTGCTCTCCCAAGACAGACCAGTCAAATCCTGTAGCTCCTTATGAAAGGGATTCAGCAAATACTTATTGATCAAGTTTTGGTCCTAGCCATCTTAAAAACCTTCCTAGAAGCTGATCTTACTTCACAGGAGCTCTTTGAAGAATAAACCTTTTGTTACTATTTCAGAGTGCTTTGAACGTCTGTTGCTCCAACTGTGGGATAAAGGAGACTGCAATATGCAATTATGCCAGATACTTGCTTTATTCAGAAGCTTGAAGTTTCATAAATGAGGGTCTCTTGAGATATCTGAGAGGCATATTTTACAGAAATATTCCCAGACCTGATAAGAATCTTTGGGTCTCAGTGAAAGACTAGTTTAAACTGACATTATCATAAGGGTAAAAAATCTTAGCCCCTTCAAATGCCTTGCTGGTAAAACAAAGACATTTTATAGAAGAAATAGGATGGTGGATACACATCAGAATTTTTCTGGGTCTTCTTCCATTTAAACTCCATATGTGGGTGGCAATGGGGGCGACAGCTACCGAAATCAGATGCTTTCAATGTCAGAGTTGCACTGTAAGGTTGTTTCTACTCAAGAGTACCTTACACTTTCTAAAAAAGAATTATTTTAGCTTACTTCTAAAAAATGATTTGAAACATCTCAAAAAGGAAGCTCAATAGCGGTTTGTATTTGAAACTAAAATCATTTGTGTGGCCTTTTAATATAACTGTACTGGCATTCATTTAAGTCTTCTTTAAAAATGTTACAAATGCATAAAATAACAAAGGAGAAATGCATTTAATTTAGATTCCCCAAGCAATAGCTTACTATGTGACTTTGTTATGTAAATATTTAGAAAAATAGCTTTATATGTCAAAAAAAAACTCAAAGTACGAAGAGTTTTAACATAAGGGACAACCCTAAGAGCCAGCTGGGCCATTCTTTATTTCTATTGCTAGCAAGGAAGCCATTTTCACTAGATTCCCCACCTCAGTATTTGAGAGCCAGAAAACCAGCAGACTGATTCTTTGTAACTAACATCTTTCATACACACACACACACACACACACACACACACACACACACACACACTGTTTTGTTTAAATCAATTCTACGATGGCAAGAATAGTTCTGCTTAAAATGAACAGGAAAGTCTGGGGTTCAGTGACAGAAGGCTTCCCTTCCATCCTCGATACTAGGGGTGGGGGCGGGTGGAGGTTAGAGACAGGGGAACCAAATATTAAATTTGAAATAAATAAGGAGTTAAGTCAAGAAACACACACACACACACACACACACACACACACACACTCTATAGATCAGTAAGCAGAGGCTGGGATTTTCCCCAATTCTTTATCTCAGCACAGAATACAATTAGCATACATTGGCTGCTTTGTTCTCAGTAAATGCTTGCTGGACTTTCCACAGCAAGCTACTTAGAATAGAAATGTTTTTCAGCTTCCTGTAAATCCATTCAGCCAGGCACACGGATCCTACGGTTGCCATAGAAACAGAACCAAAGCTCAAAGACGACAGCACTTACAGTAAAAGGCGTCTCAATGGCACCTGCAGACAGTACCCTACACCTCTACATTTAGTTTTCGCCTGTTTTTGGTTTGTTTTTTTTTAATTACTGGATTTGAGCTTCATTTTCCTACTGATGCTCATCCATCACATCTAATCACAGGGTCTTTTAGGTCTTTCGAGCAAACATTTGGTTTCAGAAAAATGTTTCTTTCCATCGACAGACTGGGAAAACCTTAAAATTTCAAAGATTCTTAGCAACTAAATGATACTTACTTCCTCAAGAAGAGACAATATCTTTAAAAAGAAGCAACTACCAAGATAACCTGACTGCTATCTCTAAAACTCATCTCTGTAGTCTTAATGCCTACAAAAACAAATGTTGATGCACTCCAGGGCTTTATCCTAAGGAAAGGAAGCCACAGCAAAATTTCGGAAGACATCCGATAAGGAAGTCAGAAGCCAGCCTACTGAGTTGGCCATCTTGTGTCTTCCTAGAGAGGCTGGAACAGAATGTTTCTAAGCAGATGTAACAGCATTACATAAAGACTTTCTAGGACTCAGTCATTTCCAAGTAGTAAACAAACACACAAAAGAGAAACTGTACTACAGAAGGGGCAATCAAAACCACAGCACAAGGTGACAACTGTCTGATAAAAAAATGATCTATCTGCAACAGATGGAGTAAGGGACCATCCATGGGAAAGGAAGTACATACTACACAAAGAATCTCGTTCTCACTCTCTCTTAGCTACCAGAACAATCTCATCAAGAACTGACATTCCCATTTTATCTAAAAAGAGCTTAGCAAGCCTCAAAAAGGTTAAGCAAAATGCTCCAAGTCACAGAGTCAGCCAGAAAACACTTTGCACTGGACCACATACTGTTTCCCTAAAGAAAGTATTAACTGTGATTTACAACCTCTAAGAAAACATAAAAGAGCTTATTAAATAAGTCAGCAACTTTTATACTCGTCTAAGATCCAAACAATTGGGCCATTTTTCTGTCTTTTATGGAATGAGTGCATGACAAGTATGTAATCTTATATCTAGGAATTTTTTTTAAAGGATCAATTTCTAAGTAATGTTATAAGGTCATTACAAGTTCAGGCCGAACTCTTGTACTTTAGGGAATAGTGAATATGTTCTGAAATCAGTATCTTCAAAAAAACTGGCTAATTCTCTTGAAACAAATTATAAACACAAGTTTCAATCATACGGTTTTTTAAAGTAGGACCCCACTTGTTGCCAGACTGGAAATACTGAATGTGTAAGTATGTGTTAATGAATATTATGATCTTTACATATTTTAAACAAACACAGAACCTGCAAGACTTTTCAGGAACTGATTCTCTGTACATAGAAATCAGATCAGTCCACACTTTGATGTCAGTTGGTGTCATCATACAGTGATCACATTCAGAGAAGTAAGAACCTTCAAATCATTAATTAAGACGATATGGGGAAGCTTGATCAATTATTAATCCTTTACTCAGTCCTCAACACGGCCAGCACAAACACTGTTACTGGTCTTAATTATACTGTGGAGCTTACATTTCTACAAGAAAAACATTTAGAAGGGATCATATCCACTTTTACATTTTCCCCTCTCTCAGCGAAATTGTTGCCCTCCTTTCTTCAGTCACTCTCCGAACCTTATTTTGATACTTACTGGTATCAAAAACAACCCACAACAAAAAAGCACCCCAACTTAACTGCCCCAGCAGGAGTAAGGATACTCTGTTTTTGAGATTGTGGCCACTGGCAGATTTCCCATGCTCCAGCTGACGGCCTTAAACCCATCCACGTGGGCAACACTAACTGGACTTAGTGGGCTATAAAAACAAACAAAACAAAATGAAGCTATAAGGGGACGTGTTGACAGGGACATAGAGAAATTGGGGATAGGGGGTATGATTATATTTCACTGCATACATGTACATACAGAATTCTTAAGAATAAAAAAATTGTGTAAAAACACAGGAAAAATGAAAAGAAACATTTGCACCCTTCCCTTCACACTCCAAACTGTTGACTCAACAAGAACAAAGGGAACTCCTGTGCTACAAAAAATACAAGGTCTGGGGTTCTAAGGCTACATTTATTTTCACAGGACCCTCTCCCCAATCAAAAATTTCATTTTCAAACCAGTATAAATTCTACAAGAAAAGCAACAAGAAACTAAAATTTCCCCAGGAGCCCCATGCAGGGAAACAGAAAAGGTTGAAGCTCAGATGTTAACGGGAGAGATTTCACACAGTTCTGATAATGTGTCAAACTATCTTGCAGGAGAATCTGGAGCTGAGATGTGGTGATTCAATGATGGAGGAACCACATGGTGACCAGGACTGCTTAGTTACACCTACCACTTGGCCCTTATTTAAAACTAAGTCTCATGTCAGGAGCCTAAAGGTGGACTTGCGGGTCACTCTTTCCAATGTGACCATGCTGAATATGTCTCTGTTTTTCATTGTGACTTTTCTCCTTAATTGGTACACTGGTGACAGTGAGTCAAGCTTAGGGCTCCTGGCCCTGGCTTTGGCCCTAAGGATTCCAGCAACACACTTCCCTTCTGAGCAGCTCCTCTACCCACTTCTGATTTGGCATAGTTAATATTCCGCAAACTTATTAGGGAGACATTTCAAACTTTGTAATATAAGTGGACCTTAAGAGTAAATTGAACCCAGGCAGTGGTGGTACATGCCTTGAATCCCCGCACTCAGGAGACAGAGGCAGGTGGGTATCTGTTGAGTTTGAGGCTAGCCTGGTCTACAGAGTAAATTTCACAACAACCAGGGCTACCCAGAGAAACTCTGTCTTGAAAAACCAAAAAAGAAAACTAGTAAACTGAAGACTGGTAAGATGATTCCGTGCTTATAGGGGTCTGCCTCAGAAACTGACAACCACAGATCCCTCCATCCACATTCTAAGGGAGAATGGACTACCAAAGAGTGTTGTCTGACTTCCATAGATGCCCCGTGGCATATGCACACCGACGTAATACACACTTAAATATACTAAAAAGTTTTAAAGAAAAATGAATGAGTGAGGACTGGTGGCTTTGGGAAGAAAGAAAATAAGCTTTAGCACCCAAATTTCATATTGTCTAATGACAAACTTCCCTTTATTTACTTCTTAGTTTTTAGTTATGGTCCAACCAGGAGAACAGGTGAGAGCTGAACCAAAGTAAGCAGAAAAATATTGTGCTGTAGAAAATATAAGGTTTTGATTTCTACAGCTACATTTATTTTCACAGGACAAAATGTCAAAATTTTCATTTTCGAACCAGTATAAATCCTGTAAGGAAAGCAATGAGAAAAAATCTCCCCGGAACAGTCTTAGTGGATGAAAGTCTCACTCTCAGAAGGGAAGCACACCACCGCTCAAATTATTCATGGAAATGTTTTTAAAAGTGAAACTGATATTGGCTGGGGCAAATACCACACTGAAGTCTCTTGGGGCAAATACCACAACTAACCCCTCCTGCTTAGAAGGCACCTGATCTCAACATACAGAGAAAGCATACACACAGCGGATACATAAGACATTAGAGCAAATGCTATATTTTAAGACTCAGAAGAGAGATGGTTCAACAGTTAGGTTTCCTATTAAGGTTTACTCCAAATCCAAAAGTTGTATCTATTTACTTATGCATTTATTTATGTGGAACTTCAAAGTGAAGTTAGAAAATACTTTTAATTTGTATACTATTTAGGATTAAAAGTACAACAAATAGTGCCTCACCCTCATGGTAAGATTATTTTGTCATGTCTGGTTTGGATCTCTCCTTTATATATGGAAATACAGCAAACTAAAAATGTCTTCTGTTCCTTTTCCCAGCCCTCATACCCGCCCCCCACTCCACACCCTTCCTTCACCTCCTCAGGAAAATGTTATTAAACATTTGGTATGCATTTCCCTTCAAAGTTATGTTTGTAGGCCTCCTAGTACAAAGTGTGCGTCCACAAGCTTCCAAAAGCGTTGTTCAATACATTTTTAAAATTCCCTATAGGTTATGCTGTGTTAGAGATATCACACAACAACTTGTTGGCTTAACTATATGTTGGTTCTGAAACTTAACCTGGTCTTTAGTTTTTCATATTCCGCTGGTCCATTCCTATCGTTCATTTCTTAGAAGATTGCCATTCTACAACCAACATGATTAATTTAAAAGACCAATCATGCAAAGTCTCTTGGTACTTTGAAGTTATTTCAAAGAAATGCCTGTTTCCTCAGAATGTTTCCTCTAGTTTATATATTATATTTTAATGACAAAGTTCTAATATGCAAGCAAAAAAAGCAATCCATTCTTTGCCCACAGGCTTTATCTCCAACTGTCAACTGGGAACTTGTAGCAAATGCTTGACATTTAGGTCTAGAGATGTAAACAAAATTGTTATTCCAAAGAACAAGGTTTCCTGATTTTTTTTAAAAAAAGAGAGAATATCATCAACTCTGGGGATATTTTAAGTAACTAAAACCTAGCATTATTCTTAAAAGAGTTATACCTAAGTTGGGGTGGAGGGGTATCCTGAAAGAGGACTTAACTAATTCATTAAAATAGGTCTTTTAAAAAGCAAAGCAAAGGAAGAAAATTCAAAATCCTAAGAGATTCATTCTACACCATAACACAAGACAGGGTTTGAAGGCACAGCAAACTTGTTTCATGAAGAATGCATAAAAGGAATCCCTCCCTGAAGAATTCTGCAAGCTGGGAAACACTGATGAATTGTGTGCATGCAGAGTTTCTTATCTTTTTCTTGCATCCAGAGACATGATATTCTTTCAAAGAAACATCTACTTATTTTTTGCAAGTCTCCAGGGCTGTCAATTAAACTGGTACTGGGACCAGCAAGTAAGGGAAGTTGTCTGCAAACATTTATCATCAAGTTATATGCCTTGCTTGAGGAGCCAGCTGTCTTAAATAAGCATCCCCTCCCTGGGGCCACAAGACTGAGCAAGAATGCTACTCATGTCAGAAACTCATGTCATAAGATTAGATTTGAATGGGGAAGCAAAGGAAATTTAGTCTCTTTCCTCCAGCTGGGATTGATTATTCCTTTCCCAACAAGGAGGCTGTTATTTAGCTTGAAAAGAAGAGCCTCCTTCCTTCTTGGATGTTTTCCAATCCATCTTGGCACCTGAATGACTCAGAACACCAAACCTGGCACAGCTTTAATGCCTCCCAGGCTCTCTCTAGGAAGATGCTTCCCTATGTTTTTTCTCCATCACAATGAGAAGCTGTCCTTGAATTCTCATAGGACAAGGCAACTTGGGCCCTCAGCAGGAAGATCAGATCAGCTAGAATATCAAGCATGGAGACGTGGGCAGGTCAGCACATCTTACAGGACAGGGTTTGCATGCAACACATGGGGATGGAGTCTGTCCTTCCTGCTATTGAATCTACAGCATTTCAGCACAGACTCAGGGCACAGGTGGGTGAACTACACCTATATACAGGCAGGAGGCTCCTGGCTCCAGCTCACAGGATTAGACTCATGGGAAGCAGCTTTCACTACTAAAATGGATTTGGCTGTAAAGAGCCAACTACTGAAGTAGAAAGTCAATGTGACAAGATCAGAAGAGAGAGGTATGCCAGCACAGTTTTAACCCACATAGTTTTAATCTGAACACAGACAAGATTCCAGATCAAAGTCAGTGTTATTTGGCCAAAATCCTCCATGCACTTTTCATCATGGTTCATCTAAAGCAACCTAAAGAAACGTTCTGGCCTAAATGGAACTCCATCTTAGACTTCAGTGACAGGAGTTCTGTGGACAGGAAGAATATGCTAAGAGAGTACAGAAAGGGCAGACATGTCTGGGTAGGGGGGAAGGCTTCTTCAATGAGGAGACATGACCATTTCCACCAAGATGCCAAAATGGGTTACAAAATTATATTCTCCATATCGAACACAACCAATTATTTAAATAAACATATACAATATACTACACAAACTCATTATATGCCTAATTTTCATTACTGGGAGATGAAATCTTCACAAATATGAGGCCTGGAATATGATCTGTGAGGTTGAACCTCCATCACCAAGGGAAAACAACAAGCCCCAGCAGAGGCCTAAGGGGTAAACCCCTTTGTGGTTTAGTGATGAGCAGCTCTGTTCCCTGTCCCCATTTCCCATATGTACTATCCATTGAGCCTCAACTTGACACCAGAGAAATATTACTTTCATTCTCTTTCAGCCATGGAGACAGACAACAAGAAATTGATTCTACTTTTACCTGGGAAACAACTGCTGCTTTTGATCAGAAGAGGACTATTTCCTGCCACTTCTCAATTCCTGAAGGGCACCAGGAAGGCTGGTGTTGTCACAGATAACTCCCTTTGTTTGGATCAAAACCTCATGCTATGAATCATCTCATCAGACTGACCCTGGTAACCCATTCTAATACTCCTAACCCAACACAAACAAGACGTTTCATAGATAATCTTAAGGGGAAACAAAATGTACAGCAAAGACTTTTCTGCAGCATGCTAGACTCCGTGGCTCTGTGAACATGCACACATGTCAGTGTCTGTCTGGAGTTTGAGAAATAAGAACTTTAATCAACACAGAGACGGCTGTGATTCTCAGAGCTTATGACCAATAAACTGGTCGCAGACTGCTACTGTTAACAAGTCATGCTTTGATATACCCACCTTGTTGTCTTCTGTACAGCAGGATTAATAATCATGCAAGATTCATAACTTCTCCACTTAAGAGCCTGGCAATCCTTCCCTCTTAAATCATCAAAATCATTGTGGGATAAATAATTTGAATCTCACTCCCATCCCTGTCGCGAGCTGTACACTTCCCTACTGCTCCTTTTGTTTGAGTTGGCTTGGTTCTCATTCTTCTCTCATCCAGCGGCAGCACCCCTATTGAAATTCATGCCCTTCTCCTCAGTGCAGTGTCTGATTGCAGCTGTCAGTTTCCCGGCCCAAGGATTTCATACTGCCTGGGAGGACAATACAAGGCACTCACTGCTGAGGAAGTAGGTCAAACTCAATTTTTCTATTTTAGTTCTGTTGCCAAAAGCAGAGACTTCCTTCAAGAAAAGCACATCCTCTGGGTAGGATCAGCACTTCAAAGGGGGTGAAGGGGGTATGCCCCTCACCAGAGGAAGCTGCCATGGCTTTGCTACAGTACATCTCAGTCCTCTAGTAACCTTAATTGCATCATGAGTGACACTCTTGAAAGAGTATATTGTGCTTCACAGACACTGAGACACCAGGTAAACTGGACCACAAAACAAACACGAATGAAGACAGGGCACTGTACTCCAAAAGGATTCTTAAGGTCCAAAAGTGAGCAGTTGGAATGTTGAGTTTGCTGCTTTCCATCCCATGTTACCACTGCAGAAGGAAGGGCAGGAGAGTGGAAACCAAGGCTATTATACTCTGAAGTCCCAATCGATTTCCCTAAATCCAATATTTTCCCTCTCTCTCATCCATATGATAAAGTGTAGAAGCATGTAAGAAACATGACAGAGCACATGGGATAACACAAGGTTTGCCTTACTAGGCAAAAGTGAGAGAAAGCAAGGTATCTGTATTAGTTACTTTTACAGAGCTGTGACCAAAATACTGCAAGAAAAACTCAAAAAGAGGACAGTTTTATTTGGCTCATGGGTTCATTGGGCTCAGCCTAAGCGTGCCTGGCCTGCTTGGGAAGGACATTATAGTAGCAAGATAATGCATGGCAGAAGAGAGCATTCAGTTCATAGTAGGCAGAAAGCTGGTAGAGAAAAAGAAGTCAGGAAGGAGACAAGGAAGATACAACCCAAAGCTGGGCAGTGGTGGCGCACACCTTTAGTCCCAGCTTTCAGGAGGCAGAGGCAGGCAGATCTCTGTGAGTTCAATGCCAGCCTGGTCTACAGAGTGAGTTCCAGGACAGCCAGAGTTACAGCAGAGAAATCCTGTCTTGGGGGGAGAAAAAAGATACAACCACAAGGAAACATTCCTACAATTAGGCCTTACCTCTGACACTGCCCAATGCTGTGGTCAGATTATGAATCCATCAAGGGATTCATTGGTTCAGAGCTCTCAAGATCCAATCACTCCCAGAAGCCAATGAGATGGCAACTCAGTCCCCAGAACTATTGGACCGTTCATATAAAAACAGCAACATTCTATGCCAGGCCACCAAAGGCTCAGGGCTACACCATAATTGAAAAATGCATCCAGCCCATCATCTTAACAGTTCTAACATAGTTCACAAGTTAAAGTCCAAATTCTCCTCTGGTACTCACAGTAAACACTTAGCTATGAGTTTCTATAAAAGTCAAAACTAATAACAGACTTCCAAGACAGAGTGACAGAATAAACATTCCCATTGCAATAAGGAGTAATGGGGTGGCAGCATAGGTTTGACAGCTAGAACCAAAGACTGAAACCTACCGGGGCCAGCATTAACTCCTGTTACTCCATGTCTAGCACTGTGGCACATGATGGTATGATGCAAACTTGCCATTTGCAACTCACATGACCTATCTCCTGGGCTGCTTCCATTTGCTGCCTGGGGCTTTCCTCAATAGACAGTCTATGTCCCTGACCTCTTCAGCTTCCTGGGGTCTCTAATGGAGCTCAACCTTACAGCTCCACACATCACTCTTACAGGCTGCCTGTAAGGGTCCTGACCTTGACACACACTGCCTAGCTTCAGGTTTCCTTTGAAATCTTGTGGAAGCCTCCATGACTCAATAGCTTCTCCAGTTCTCAAGCCTACAAAACAGCATCATATGACCAATTCCAAAGTCTGATGACAGATCCATCAGAAGCGGGAACCCTTGACCCAAAGCTAAAGGGGCTTCTGAGTACATGAATGGCTGAACCTAGGGGATTACTTCTCTGGGTTGCCCTGTGTAAGCAAAGCCTTCTTGAGCTCTTTTCTTAGTCTTTCAACTCTCAAGCATATCAGTTAAAAACCTTTCTACCTCAGGTATATGATAGGTGAAATCCAGATAACTCCTAAAATGTCTTCAAAGAATTTTTTCTATTGTCCTGATACAAAGTTAATTGTCTGCTGTGTGTGCACATGAGCCTGCATGTGTACATGTTGTATAGATGTTTATACACATGTGTGCACATGTGTGGAGGCATGGAAGCCAGAGACCAATTTTTCTGAGACAAGCTCTGTCACAGAACCCAAGATCATCAGTAGCGGTGGCAATGTCTCCCCACTTCTTTTCAGATTATTGTTAAGTCAACCCAGATCTTCAAGCACATGGGGTAACAAGTAACTGATAAAAGGCTATGCTGAACATCTACCCGTTTTATAGAGGCAATATCTGAAAGGAATAAACAAAAATGAACTGATGATACCCTTAAGCAAGAGTTAAGGGATGTGCATGTGACAAGTGAAATAATTTGACATTATGAAGCCACATTCTGGACACGTCACGTCACAATACGGACTCACTTGCCAATTTATCTTCTATCCAGTCATGAAGAAATGGACTATGGGCTCCAGGAAATGTCTTAGAGAAGAGGTGAAGTGAGGACAGTCCAGTACAAACGGGACACTGGAACTGTGGAAGAGCAAAGGGCAAGACGGGGAGGGGCGACAGAAGTTGCTGTAACTTGATGGTATTTCTAGTCAAAATTTAATATGAAACTATAGTTTTTTTAGGGCATTTCATGGGGAAAGCATAATTTTCTCAATGTGGAGATGGGGTGGTGCTCAATATCTGCATTAACCACTGTTTGCACAACCAAGATCTTTTCTGATCTCTCTAATTTATGAAAAGTACTTGATTTTACTTCAAACTTAGGGTATGTCAAAGTCTGCTAAAACAGGTTTCAAAAATAAAGAGTCAGGGGACATGATTCTGGTCTCCATTTTGCCTCTAAATTATAGCAGAAATGTGGCCATGTAATTTAGTCTCATAATATTTCAGTTATGATTTCTCTCTGGGGGAAACAAAGGTTATCAGACCAAGTAATCTCTAAAAAGACTAACTGCTGTATACTGTTTTCATTGCCCCAAATCCAAAGGGACACACTTGCCATCTATGAACCTCGCCATGCCTACAGAGAATGCATGTTCACTCCGAGTCTCCCTTATTGTTCCTAGTCTAACTTCTCAATTTTTCAGTTTATCATAAACTAGTCGGAGTCCAATTTCCTCACAGTGTGAGGACTCAGGCATCATGACCATTCTCTCTTCACGCACCAATCACCCTCCACTACACTAACAAAACTTATTTCTCCAGTTTGTTTTTTTTTTTTTTTTGCTTTATTTCTTTCTTATATTATTTGTGGTTAAATTTGAATTGCAGATAATATACTACTTTGCTTTAGCATAAATATATCTTACTAAATTAAATTTTGCCTGAGGATGCTTCTGTAAATTGAGTCTTATTTAATAAACTGCAACCTAACTTAGTAGGCAAACAACCTGAAAGCCTGACTCAAGCACATACTTGTTTAACAATAGCTAAGTCTCAACCAGTCACAACAGCTGAGCTTCAACCAGGAGTAGCCAACTAATCAGACCATGAATAAAGCAAATGCCTAGGTGTAACCAGTCAAGTTCTTTCTGCACATCAATTCCACCATAATTTAAATGCTACTCTGCACCTCTTCTGGTTCTAAGGGCTGCAAAGGAACTCTATTCCTTTTATCAAAAACTTCTCTTTGAACTGTCCCATAGGTGAACGCACTCATGCAAGCACGTGTGCATGAACACACACACACACACACACACACACACACACACACACTGTTACTGGTCAGTCTTAGAACTATCAGTCAACGTGGTCCTATTCAAAGACTTTCAAAGACTAATTTTTAAATGAGAAATACTTTGGTAATTTTCCAGAATTAAAGACTCTACCCTAACTAGAAGACAGTTTTCTCAAAGAGAACTGGCACTCTAAGACATGAATCCCTTCACCTAGAAATGCTGAGAGGAAGATATACATAAGGGTGAGCACACAGAAGCAAAGAGGAATTGCCTTCAGCCATGAAACAAAGAATGAGGATGTGAGAAATTTGATTGACGGAAACATAGCAGCTTACAGAAGTGGATCTTCCTAGACTTCCAATGCTTAGTGCTGGCAGAAAAAGAAGCATTAAAAGAACAAGTTCTTACTAAATCTAGGATAATTCAAAATGTTCAAAATATCTAGCAAACACTGTACCTCCAGATCAAATCAACTCTCATCTTTGGCCCTCAAATGCCACACAGCCTTGGAGAAACTAAAATAGCTCAGCTTCATAATCAGTTCAACAATCGGAATAAACTAAAACGCAAAGCTAACACTTGAGAATTGTCTATTGTCTTCAGCACTGATAAGATGTGGGAAAGTGCTCAGAGTATGTATCATTGCCCAACCAATGCAGTTATTAACAGTGGCCACACATGTGAAATCATGGCTCTCTCCTCCTGTCTTAGACTAGTAATCTAATGGTGGCATTTTCCCCACAGAGTGGGGAAAACCCTGGGAGGTTTACGCTTTCCTATCCAAGTATTAGATTTTGTATCAAAAGTTACTCTCTGTTAAGGATTAAATTGGCAAACAAGTACCAAACTGGTGCAAGATCAGAAGGCAGATGCAAACTAATTCCCGCTACAATTTTACAGCAAATCTTCCATGAATATCAGAAACATAAAAAGTCTCCTTTACAAGTGACTTGCACACCCGTAATGAGAGTTTGCCCTTGATGAGCGAAGGCCACAGCAACAGCCCAAGGAGTTGTGTCTGAAGACTAATGCCAAGCTTGAAAACGGAGTTCCCTTTCTCTTTTCAAATGAAATACATCATTTTGGGGGAATTGTTCCCCTTGAAATAAGAGAGCACCTCTAATTGTCTTTAACTGATGGTGGAGCACAATTTACCCCCTAAACATGAAAGGAAATTCACTCAACCCCACCCCAATAATATCCCCATGAGAATAATGTACCCACTGAGCTACTCTTTAATCAGAGGCTATTTTGCATGATTACAGTCCTCATTAAGCAGTGTCCCACCCACCATTTATCACCATGACAAAGAGAGGATTCTGAAGAGAGAGAGAGAGAGAAGAAAAAAAAGCAAAGCTCTGCTATTCAGAAGGCTCTGGAAGCAGAAGGACTGCCCCTGGAGGATGTCTCCTAATCGGAAGAAGGTGGGGGGAGCGCAGAGCCCCCTTTCACAATGGTGCACAAAGATGCCAAGGGCAGAGGGTTTTTCATCTGTTTTTGAGTGCTCCAGTTGCACACTCAGATGAAATATCCATTAACATTTCAGCTTATGTGATTTTTGTCTCATAATATGGAAAACAGTGTATTCATCACACGAGGGGGCTTCCAGAATTTCACCCAAGAAAAAGGCACAGTACACTCTCTGTAGGCAACCATGCAGGTGAGAGACAAGCAAAACTCTTAAAAATAAACTCTGTTGATATTATCATCTAAATTATCTTCAAGGACTAGTTCAGACACCCATTATGTCAACTAATTAAAATAAATGCACATAATTCTGAAAATATACCCTTAGTCACTTCTAAGCAAGAGATCCACAAATCTAATATCCTAAGTTGTGCTGGTATTTGTTGTTATTTTGTTGTTGTTGTTTTATTTTTTTAATTTATAGGCCAATTTGTGCCCTCTGAAACTGTGCTCTGTCCTCTAAGCAGCTTTTACAATTCCATCTGTGAAACAGTTACTATGTACTCAAGCTAACAATGCACAATGTACAGCTGCCTACAGCAACAACTATGGCTGACAACACTGCACATTCAAAATCAATCTCTAGTAACTGGGGCCAATTCTCCAATCTGTTTTTTGTGGAAAGACAAATTTTTACACACACACACACATACACACACACTTTGGGCAATCCAATCAACAGATATTGTATATAAAATTACCACCCAATTCCCAGCTGCTACATCTACAGGACAGAAATGGCGTCCTATATTTCCAGGCAGACAAAGAGCAGAAGAAACCACAGAATCAGACACAGTGCAATGGTCATTCTCATCTCATCACAAAACACTGTTGCTATGAAGTGAAGTGTCTTTAAATATGGACGTTCCTTCTGTGTAAGTATAGTCCATCATTACAGACATGAGTAACACTCACGCCTGCAGGGACTCTCCCCTAAAGGTTAGGATGGACAAACTCATTTCTTGGTTATAAAATCAAGAGGTTACTCATGTAAACCCAAACAAGTGTTTTCATGAATCAATGTGATCAAAATCTTTTAAAAGAAACAGGTAACAGTAAGAGGCTTAACAGAGTGACAGAGTCAATGGAAACTCTGTTTCCTCTGTGTAATGTTATTGGACCTTAAAATCAATCTTTAACACCCAAAGCGACAAGCTATAACTCAGCCCTTGACAAGTGAAAGCCAGACTTCAAAGAATATATATATATATATATATATATATATATTTATTTTTTTTTTTTTTTTTTTTTTTTTTTTTTTTGAGGCAGGGCATCACCATGTAGCCTTGGCTGTCCTGGAACATACTGTATAGACCAGACTGGCCTCAAACTCATAGAGACTCTCCTGCCTCTGTCTCCCAAGTGCTAGGAGTAAAGGCATGTGCCACAACACTAGCCAAACATCAAATGCTTAAGTATGTAGACTTAACAGATTCTCTTATTGTTTAATCAATAGTCATAAAACCTATAGTATTTAGAATTGCAGCAATTTACTGATATGATAAAGGTTTTAATTTGGGGAGTGTGTTGTGGACTAAACATTCAAAGAAGTGTTCCTCAGAGAAGTGTTTTCTACCATGGCTACTGATTTTTGCTTGTTTTTTTTTTTTTTTTTGTTTTTTTTTCTGAAAGATGACACATCATGCTGAATGCAAGCTGGTTCAGGCACTTGGCCAAGCATCTGCATTTTATAAGTGACCAAATCTCTCCCAGGTGATCCTAGTTTGCAGCTAGAGTTAAGAGAAATAGACATTATACTCTAATTTCCAAGGCAAAACTGAAGATCACCTTTATCCTGCTGGCATAAACATAAAGAAATGTCAGAAATGAAACATGTGGGCCAAAGGTTGGAAAGCAGCTTGATGTTAAATAAAAATTCTAAGGTCACTGTTTTGGACTGGGCCCCAACAGACAAGACTAGAATTTAAAATGGAGCCGCTTGTGCCAAAGACTCACAACACTTTGCTGAAACTTAGTTATCTAAATGCCAAGGAAATCAGGCTAAAGAGAGACAGCAGCCAAATTTCCAAACAGGCCAGTTTCAACAGATATGAGAATGAAGTTTCTACTGCCTTCATCTTTAAAAAAAAAAAAAAAAAGTAACCTGATGCTAACCAACAAGTTATTGTCCAGTTGTTCTCTCTCCCTATCCATACCTGACAGGTAGAGTAACTTGGAGATAACCAGTCCCCTCATTTTTTTGTTTTTTTCTTCCTCAACCTCTCTGTATAAATCCAACTTCCCCTGCTAGGCTCACTGGAAGACTAATTCTGCTCTGTGGAATAAAGTGTTGCTTGAATCTAGAATGAAAGAAAATCAGGTATTCTCTAAGCTAGATGGTGATAACTGTGTCATCTGAGTCCCAAATAATTAAATATTTAAGGTGCTATAAACAGCAACAAAAATACAGTAATAGAAGACATGTAATGTAGGAAGTCACACATGTCAAAAATGTTCTCGATTCTGCTCAGGCCTGCAGAAGGAGTATCACAGACCTGTTAACTCCTGGCAGGAAGCCTTGGGACTGTCAGAGTCCCAAGTCACCTCCCATCCTATTACAGGAAGAAGTCAGATACAGGCATCTTGCAGGTCTCATTTTTTCCCGCTTTTCATTTAGGTGCCCTGGAATTCAGTTCTAAAATAACAGTTTCACCAACTTCAATCTCTCATCTTCTGCTTTCCCACCTCCTTGCAATTTGCCTATGCAGTAAAAATACAAATGGAAACATATATCTGGACGGGGTGCGCATCTGTGCAAACTTGTAAGTGAATATGATCTGGCTTCCTTCCTTTCCTCAAAAACTGTTAATATATTTAAAAACCAAACTGATTCCAGAGAACTTTTGTGAGTTGCTGTATTGAATGATAGGGTGTCACGCTGTCTTTTATCAGTTTCATGTCTCATAAATTATCTGGTATAATCTAAAGAAGTGGGAACCATGTTAGGCCTCTGGGAACCAAGAAATTTGTATTTTGTTTCTTTGTAATGCACATCCTAGATATATTACCTTCTGAGCAGGCAGCACAGACTTACAACTAGCTCTTGAGGGAACACCTATCGAGTAGCTCTGCAGGCTGCAGATTCACCAGTATCCATTTATTTTTCTAATTTATAGAGGCTAGCTGGAACTGCAAATAGAAAGCACATTTATTACTGTTTTACAAGACCCCTATGAGTTAACAGATAGCCTGCATCAATGCAATTCTGTGCTGATTTACATCGCAAAAGGGAAGCCTCCTAACTTGTACTTAAAGTAACTTTTCCACACACCAACAGACAAGATTTTTTGTCTATTCACAATCCCCATGAAGTTTAAAGGAATCAAATTGTTTTAACAAAACTGTTCTATTTTCTTTCTCATCTTCTTTTGCTGCAAATTGTTCAGCCTCAGTGATATAACACACACACACACACACACACACACACACACACACACACACACACGATTGACTGATTTCTTTTTAAAGTCACAGTTCAAAATAGATTAGTGGAGGAGGGGGCACTGATTTTAGTGTCGGGTCTCCACTAAGTCACAGTTGCTTCTGAGACTTAATTATCCCACCAATAAACTGAAGGTGATAGAAGGCATTTTCTGTTTTGTTTTGGTTTTGAAACATGGCTTTGCTATATGACTTGAGCCTTGAATTGACAATTCTCTTGCCCCAGTTTTCAAGGTGCTGGGATTCTATGCATCCTCCACTACACCTGGCCTAGGCTTGTATTTCCTAGGTTCATGTTATATATGATCAAATATCACAAATGTTCCTAATACCCAGGGGTAAACAGCACCTTTCTTGTTCCTTCTTTCAGAACAAGGTCTAGTGGGAACAAACCCTTAGAATAGAGGGGAAGTCTGTCAAACTGGAGTTTAAACAGAACACAGAAAGGTCACCATTTTTGGCTTCATCCCAACTTACTATGAAACAAACCAACTCATTTATTAGCTCTTTAATACTGCCATTCCCTCAGCCTACACAACAAATACTCCTGTAGAAGCAGAGTAAGTTATGTAACCTCCCCATTTGGGGTGTTTAACTTACCAGAGACATCGAGAATCTGAGGAGACAGAGAGGTTTACTGGTGTCCTTGGGACCTCTTGTGAACCACTCAGTTTAGCTTTGTGTAAAAAGCTGGGGTGGGCTCCTTCTCTTCAATGAAGAATTCCAGTGCATCACTGCACACCATGAAAGCTCTGCTCAGGAGTGTTCATGACGCTCCATCTCTTCACAGCTCCCCACACACGTGGGCACACATGGCAGGAGTTTGTAGTGCCTGTGGCCATGCCTTCTAAGTGAGGTGACTGTGACGGGTACCAAGGTGAGTGAGCGATGGGAATGAAGTATCTTAAGAGTAGGAAATGAGCCAAAAAAGCGGCCCTCGCGGACACACAGAAGGAAGTGATGCTACTGATGGATAAGCCTTAACGTGTGCAAGCAAAGTGTGAGGTGCTTGGAGGTTGAGCTGGGTGGCTGACTCAGGAGGGAGCTGCTCCCCACAGCTCTACCACTCATCTGGGAAACTTGGCATATTTACCGAGACAGTCCCTTGCTAGCTAGCAAGTGCACAGGGAGGCAAATAGCACTCCCTTTAGAGGACACACTGCCTCATTACTGTCACCGGCTTACCCTGTTAATTCCTCAATGCTCACAACTGCAGATCCTGGTCCAATCGCATTTCTCCACCATACGGCCCAAGGCTCCCACATGCTGTCTCCCTCATCACTCAGCCTCACTGTGGCATGCTCCTGATCCCCCTGATCTAGCCATTCTTTCGCTTAGAATACTTTTACACAATGACATAATTAACACATTCTTCAATACCCTCGACATGTCACTTTTCTTGTGAAGCTTTCCTAACCTTTCAACAGAATTAGTCACACTAACACTTCAGTAATTCTTTCAACAAATAGTTGTTCAACATCTCTGACTGCTGGGAATATATGTACCATATTTTAGCTTTTATCCGAGAATCTCATAAAAACATACAAGTATCTCTTGTCAAAAGTTTTAAAAATCCAAACTCCAAAACATTTTTTAATGCCAGTATAATGCCAGAAGTGTGAAACTCCACACATGACTTCATGTTACAAGTCAGACAAAATGCAGTGCATTGAAAGTATAATGCACAGAATTTCAGGCTATGTATATATAGTATGTAAGAGATGACTCAGACTAGGCTTGCATCTCACCCCAAGACATCTCATTATATATAAGCAAATACTCAAAATATAGAAAAAATATCTGAAATCTGAAACACTTCTGGTCTCAAGTATTTTGGACAGGGTATATTCAGCCTATATTTATATTCCTGGAAATTATCACAGTGTTCAACATATATCAGGTGTCCAATAAATATATTTTTTGCAATCTAACATAGGGGCAAAAACAATCTCAGGTATCACAATGACTTGTGCCCAATGTCAACCCTATCTGACAAACTAATACTCCTTACTATATATCTTTTTAACATAAAAATCAGAATTTGTATTAACTAGCACAAATAATTAATTAAAATTTTTCTCCCTTGACAATTGCTACAGTTTGTATCTTACATGTTGCTTATAAACCAAAAGGGCCACATGATAAACCCATGGCCCCCAGTGTGGTGCTGCTGGGAGAAGGTGGAAACTTTCAGAGGTCAAATGGAAGATCTTCAAGTCATCAGGGCATGTTTTCCTCAAAGAGGACTGTAGAAGCTACCCCCACCCCCAAACACATACATACTCTTTCTGGCTACAATATAAATAAATTTGCCCTGCTACACACTTCTGCCATGGTGTGCTGGCTCATGAAAAGACTCAGAAGCAATAGAGTCAGCCGATCATGAACTGGAATCTTAACAAAATTAAACTAAATGATGAGCCCAAATAAATCTTTCCTCTTCTTTTTTTATTTTATGTGTGTGAGTGTTTTGCCAGCACGTGTGTCTGTGTACCATGTGCATGCAGTGTCCGCAGTGGCCATCGGATCTTCTAGAACTGGAATTATAGATGGTTGTGAGCTACTGTGTGGGTGCTGGGAGTCAAACCCAGGTCCTCTGAAAGAGCAGTCAGTGTTCTCAACCGCTGAGCCGTCTCTGCAGCTCAGCTTTCTTTTTAGTTCATTATCTGGAGTATGTGCTACAGAGATGGAAAGCTGACAAACACAGGCAGTAATGGGAATAGAGAAGCGATGTAATAACTAATGACCCTATTCTCTATGGTGGTGTGAGTTTGGACAGATACATACATGGGAAACAGTTCTCAGACCCCTGTTACATATGGAAGTCAAATTGTCTTGACTTCCACATTTTCCATATGCTAACCCTTGAGCCCTCTTCTACATGCTTACGGGCACATGGTAGTAAAGTTAGTTTCTTTAAAAAAAAAAAAATCAAAACCAGAAAACAAAATACAAATTAACATTTCATATAAAAATTCAAATTGGATCTGACATTTACACCTCTTTGTAAAATGGAAGAGGTGGTACATGCCTTTAATCCCAGAACTTGGGAGGCAGAGGGCAAGTAGATCTCTGTGGGTTCAAGGTCAGCCTGATCTACAAAGCAAGTTCCAGGATAGCCAGAATAACAACAGAAAAACCCTGTCTCAAAAAAAAAAGCGCCTAGATCTCAAGATCCACTGGTAAACTACAGGGTCAGTCTTATTCCGACCCTGAGCTAGTCTACTTCAAAATAAGCACCTTAAGAGAACAGACTCTCAAAACCCACCTTCTCTCTGGCCTCTTAGGACACCAGGTACACACATAGTTTGCAGACATATGTGCAGCCAAACACTCATACACATAAAACAATTTTTTTAAAGCAGTAGTTCTCAACCTTCCTAATGCTAGAGACCCTTTAATACAGTTCCTCATGTTCTGGTGACCTCCCCCAACCATAAAATTATTTCGTTGCTATTTCATAACTATAATTTTGCTACTCTTATGAACAGCGATGTAAAAATATGATATGCTTAGGTGGCCCCTGTGAAAGAATCATTCAACCCTCAAAGGGGTAAGCGCCCCACAGGTTGAGAACCACTGTTTTAAAGAGACCAGAATCCAAACTGTTTTATCTTTGCATCCCTAGCAGAAATCAGAACACTTGATACAGATGGCTGTTCATGCTTCTAATCTAACCAAAGGAATGCTGCTTTCAAGATATTCCTAGTCTAGTGGAGAGACAGCATTAGACTTCCAATAACCAAGAGACACTTGATCCCTGGCTGCTGGCAAAACAAAGAACTTCAAGTGTATGTCCTGAAAGGACCAGAGAGTGTAGCAAGTTGATTTTGTCGAGTCACATTACCCTGACGCTTCTTACTGCCTTCAGCAAGATCTGTAAAGTCCCTCAGCACCTTACAAGAGAGAGAAGGGTCTCCCAATGAGTGACATTATTTGTCCTCACAGTACATTAGTTAATAGCTTAAGGCATTTACTAAGCTCAGTCAGTATTCATTCTTCCCCTCACAGAGGCAGTACTGGCCTTGATTTTATTATGTAAACCCAGTCCCTTAAATACACCATTTTAAGTATTCTAATATACCTTCTCCTTGGGAACCAACCAACAGAGCACTGAGTTTCAGCTACCCAGTTTGACTCTGAAATTAAACTGTGCTGCCTGTGTTCATTTGGAGATGGTTACTGGAGAGATGGAATGGAACCTGAACCTGTGCTGTGGCGGATCAGATGCTGCCAGAGAGTAACACCAGGGAAACGCACCGAGACCTGATGACAAAGGCTGCGGCAGGCTTTCCGATAGAATGGATATGGCTGGACCCAGCAGTCGTCAGCAGACGCCTCCGTTCTCTACTCAAAACAGTTCGCATCGTTTTCTGTTTGTTTTACTAGAAGCCGTCCTAACAGAAGCTTAACAGGTGCATAAGAGTCTGCTAAGGAGAGGATTATGCAGAGTTAGGTGTAAAGGCTGCAGGCTGGACACTGCTCCAACCGAGTGACCAGGGTTACAGAATCAGATCCTGGCAGTTTCTCCTTGCCTTCAGCGTGGCACAGGAGGTCCCTTACTATTTAGCGATGGCCTCTCAAAAGTGATTCATCTCCTAATACCAATTCCTGCCTCTCCATCCTCCACATAGACACACAGAGCACACGCAGCACCGGGGGCTTCTAATGACTGCCAAGTGTTCCAGGCACTTCTACACACTGCCAAGCCTTTGCTTGGACCTCCTCCAGCTCTCTCTCTCTGTCACTCCTCCAACTGCAGTCTTACTATCAAAGCCCTGTTTTAAATGGTTCCAGCCCATGAAAACAGGGAAGGTTCCCTCAATAAAATGAGTCATGCTTTTGTCCCTACAGCACTTAGCTGCCTAAAGCAATTCTTAAGCCATTATTCCCTCTTCCCCCTGACAAATGATAGTACCTGCACACAAGTAAAGTAAGAGTCTGATAAATAAAAGAGGAAGGCTTTTATTATTATTCTTTGAGAAGACATATTTTTAGCAGTACCCTAACTATCAACTGTGACATTTTACCAGTCTTACCATTCAGTGTCTGCTATGGCAGGCCTTCACTGTGCAGCAGCATACTGGGCTTTCCCCACCCCTATCCTGCACATCACTTTTAAAAGAAATGTTTTACATCACAAGTATGCGCTTTTCATTCTGTTTTGCTTTTTATCTAAGGGTAGGATCCCAAACCAAATTTTGTGGCTGCGTATTCTCACTATTCCTTTCCTCCCTCTTATTCGCTCATGCACGGGTGTGTTGGGGGGGTGCGTGTACGTGAGTGTGTAAGTCAGTTCTTTATTTGTTTATACGAACAGTGTCTCTTCACTTATTCCTGGTTGTTTATAAACTCTCTATGCAGACAAGCTTGGCCTTCAACCCACAGAGATCCTCTGTCTCCCAAGTGCTAAGTTCAAACATCATGCTCGGCTTTTCTCTTATTCCTGCAAAATCAACAAACATTGATTTTCATCCTAATACTTCTCTACAGTCCAGTGAACAATTTGGTTCATGAATTCAAACTGCTGCAAAATGTGGGAGATGAATGAGCTCCTTTACAAAACAGTTTTATGCAGAGCATCTCATCGTCTGTCCATTTTAACAAGCACCACATTTGATTCATGTTGGCAATTTCTAGGAAACCAGACACAGTGGGGCAAGCCTCTGAGCACTGTTACATGGGATGCTGATGCAGAAAAAGCCTTCAGTTCACAAGTTCAAATCTAATCTAGCAGCAACAGAAAGCCTACAGGAAAACTTCACCAGAACTCTTCAAGTCTAACCTGGAGACACACTTTGCATTTTACCTCTCCTGGGAAACCAAATAAAGCATTCAACACACTGCCTCTCAGGTTTGTAAAGGATTTCATCCAATGGTCCTTATGTATAAAAATGCCAGGACCAAAGAGAAGGCAGTAGCTTCAAAAGCAGCAGTCAGGTCCACATCCAAACATGCAGCATGAAGCGCTGAAGATAACTTTACCCAGATGCCCCCTCAGCCTTATGAATCATTCGGTCCTCTGCGAACTCTTTATGAGTTGCCCTTTTCAGAAAGAAGGCTGTAGAACTGAGATACACAATGTTTTCCCTCCTCCTACATAGGTGGGTGTTTTGTGAGATGCATAAGGCTAAACATCTCCTTTGGGAATTTTTTTTTTAAATGTTATAGAGAGTAGTGCTGAGAGAAAACAAAACAAAACAAAACAACCAAACAAGATAAAAACCACCCAGGAGGCCTGACCACCAGATGTCTCTGGGAGAGCCAGTGACAAGCAGAACAGTAGGTATGGAGTTTGCCAACCCAGAGAGCCAACTCTTCCCTGGAAGGCAAGGCCAGCTGCTGGAGCCAGGAAGGCTGGACAGCTACAATTCTGCTGCTGGGAATGGGAGGAAGAGAGAAGAGGAGGGGGAGGAGGGGACCCTGGCAGCTCAGCTGCCCTTTACTTTCAGCTGTGGAAAGTTCCCAAATGGGACTCCACAGGACCCAGAGAAATTCACAGTTCATTATTGGCCAGTAGTCCCCGCCTCAACCCTACTCCCCACCAAAAGACAAAGGCCAAGATGGAGGCAACTAGCTATTAGTCTACTAACTATAATTGCCCCATACTTTGTAGGTATTTTAAGTTAGAGATGAGAGGAAATAGCCCTGAGTAATGCATCCAGAAGCCAGAAGCGCTATTGCCCAGCAAGAGGGCATTAAGCCCTGCATAAATAGAAGTGTCAGACTCTAGGAGAATGGACAAGTCATCTCAGTATTTTTGAAATGATAAATGCTG
Source organism: Cricetomys ansorgei (assembly GCA_026225945.1). Taxonomy (NCBI): domain Eukaryota; kingdom Metazoa; phylum Chordata; class Mammalia; order Rodentia; family Nesomyidae; genus Cricetomys; species Cricetomys ansorgei. Next base: position 8,097,214 of record JAMJFZ010000056.1, on the reverse strand, counting down.
CATTTATCAGGTGCAAAGCACTGAATTAAAAGCATTACAATATAATAGCTTACTTAACAGATGCCCCATGAGGCAAACCCAACCACTTTCACTTCACAGAAGAAACAAATTCAGAATGACTAAATGCCATATACCAACATCATCTGGGCCAGACTTCAAATGTTTTCAGTGCAGCTCATCCTCTTCATCAAGAAAAGAAAGGTGTCTACTGCCTAACATTAATGGTGCTGGAAGGTATTCTGCACATTACTGGAGGAGCAATAGAATCAGCGACACCACCCAGCTATAACAGTGACCTGCCTATAAGATACACTGGTGCAATAGTGGTACCAATGTTATGTTATAACCAACCACTCAATCCTCATCAGAAAAGCTTCTTCCTGCAGTAGGTGGTAATTAACACAGAGATCCACAACCGCACAAGTGTGCAGAGAGTGGAGACTTTGGAGCATTCTACCATAAAACTCCTCTCCTTCAGGCTCAGGAATCTATGTGGAAGAGATAGATTTTAAGAATCAGAGGTGGTGGATAATGCCAAAGAAATAGCATAAGAGAATTCACAGAGACTGTGTGGCAGCATGCACGAGACCTGTACAAGTTCAATTAAACAAAATCCTAGTATGAAAAAGGGAAAAATAAACACAAAATTCCACCCCTAACTTATTAGCAATTGATACCTACTATAAAAGAGAAAATCAGTTTCTCCAATGGAGTGTCATTGGGTATATCAACCACACTCCAGGGTATGCCCTATGTTCAGGAGTAGTTGGTTAATGCAAAATGACTCCTTAACTTTTTGTTTTTAGTATTTTTTGTCTTTGGGGTTTTTATTGTTTGATTGGATTTTATTATTATTATTATGGATTTTATTTTTATTTTTTGAGAAAGAGAAGAGTATGAAGTTGGGTGTGTAGGGAAGTGGGGGAAGAATTGGAGAAGAGAAAGAATACGATCAAAATATATTGTACAAAAATTATTTTTAAAGATAATAAAAACAAAAAAATAAAACTTCAACTGCTAAGAAGGAACAAAGAAAAGAAGGGAGGGAGGGAGGGAGGGAGGGAGGGAGGGAGGGAGGGACTGACCCTTTTGCAACAGTGAAAATATGCACAACAACATGTATAAATGTCCTCAGGGCGGGAAGATGACTCCATAGATAAAGTACCTGATGTGCAACTTCGGATTCCCAGAACCCACATGAAGCTGGGTAGGACACCTCTGTAATCCAAGCACTTCTATGGTAAAATGAGAGGCAGAACACAAGAATAACTCACAGGCCAGCTAACCTGGCTTACTCCATTGTAGACAAGAATTCCACACACACACCCGTCTCAAGAAGGAAAGCAAAATCAGACACGTGAGGGCTGACTTCCACACAGGCAACTCAGTAAGTACACGTCTACATCACACACATAAGCACACGCATGAGTGCATGTGAACACACACACACGATTTTAAAAATAAGCTTACGAGATACACATAAAATGTAAAGTTTTATTTGGTCTGTAACGAGTCCTTCAGCTTTATGAGAGGACGTTACACAATTCATTAGCACTTTGAGAGTCTCTGGGTTACCTCATTTCCATTTCTAGTCAGTCTCCGAGAGGCTGGTATAGAATTGGTGCATTGAATACAATTCAAAGACCAAGAATAAGCAGCATTCACAGTGACAAAGGGAAATGTCCGCTTGCGCCTTGCCCCATGAGAACAGAGGCTTTTATGCTGTAACACAGCACAAATTTGCCAACTGACTCTAAGTTAGTATTCACAAAACATTCAGCTCCGCAGACCACAAACTAGAATGCCTTCACTCAAGTCTGGCATCTTAGACTACTTGCCAAAATGAACACTGCAGTGAAATCTTGCCAAGTCCTCTCCACACTGCTGTCCGTTCCCTCTGTGAACTTTCTGGCTAAGGGACACACACTTTTGTCCAGTGTTCTCACCACCTTGGTGCCTCAACACTGGTGTCCACCAGCTCAGTTCAACAAATGCCAAGAGACAGTAATGTGTCCTCCCAAGTCTGTTCACATCGGCTATTCTAGCAAACGTTCTGATTAACTGTTTCATTAATGAAAGAAACGCTGAGTATGAAAATAAAGTTTTTCAGTAGAAACTAACTTGAACAATTTAGAGAAAGTCCACAAACTTAAATTACTAAAATTATAGACTAATTAAGTTAAATATTGCAAGACATTATCAAACTTGGGAGAAAAGATCTGATAACCAAAATGCTACGTGTGCACTCTACCACTGAGCTACCTCCCCAGAACAGAAGGTTTATTTTGTCTTACAGTTTTGAAGGTTCTTGTCCAAGATCAAGTTAGCCTCACTGGTTTAGAACTCTGAAGGATGCAGCACCGTGGTAGGAATGTGTGACAAGGCAAACTGCTGACTACACAATCCAGGAAGCAAAGAGTAGAGGGAGAGACTGTGATCTCACAATCCCTTGGGAGGGCATATCCTCAGAGACCTTAGGACTTCCCATTAGGCCTCATCTCTAAAATGTTCCACCACCTCTTATTAGTGTTATCCTGGGAAACCAAGCCTTTAAGACATAGACTTCCATGGGGCACCTATGCAAAGCATAAGACCACACAATGAGGGCTGGGGAGATGGCTCAATGAATTAAGGGTTTGCTGCACAGGTATGAGAACCTGAGTTGAGATTCCCTGCATTCAAGTAGAAACTGGGCATACCAGCCACACTAGCCTATAACAAGCTCTACCTGGGTTCAGTAAAAGACCTTTTCTCAAAAACAAGGGTGAGGAGCAATAGAGGAAGAGATGCAAGTGGTCCCCAAGCATGCACAGAGATGAGCGCGCGCGCACACACACACACACACACACACACACACACACACACGACACAGAAAAGTAAAAAGTATATAAGGACATTCACCCCTGTACACTGCCATATCAGTTCATAAGTACAGGTATTTCACTCATATCCCAGGAGTTTGCTTCATGTGAAATGGTACCAATTATGATCTGGTCAGGCTTCAGAACTAGCAAGCACATGGTGTGTGGAGGATGAAGTCCTGGGTAAATGTGTATCACTGACATAAGCATGGCCATGTCAAAGACCCCAATGCTTTAGCCCCATGGGAATGGTGAAGTATTCTCTTGGTCAGGCTCAGAGGAATGGGAAAGCCTACCCATGTGTCTTAGTTAAGGTTACTATTGATGTGATGAAACACCATGACAAAAAGCAAGTTGGGGAGGAAAGGGATTATTTGGCTTATTCTTCCATCATTGTTCATCATTGAAAGAAGTCAGGACAGGAACTCAAATAGGTCAGGAACCTAGAGGCAGGAGTTGATGCAGAGGTCAAGGAGGAGTATTGCTTACTGGCTTATTCCCCATGGCTTACTCAGCCTGCTTTCTTACAGAACCCAGGACTATTGTAGTTAGCCTACTGTGTGGGCTCAACCAGGAGGACAAGGAGGCATATTTCATAACTGCAAACTCTGCCAGACCTCAGCAGAGGGAACCACCATCATAGCCAGTGCCATACCCACAGTGGAACCCCGAGCTCTGAGCTCAGGTGTTTTTATTGATTTGGTACTCCTCCGGTGTAGATCATAAGCAATCAAACATCCCCCACAGAAATCCAACACCTGCAAACAATGCAAAATGCCAAGGCCTATGCATCCCTTTTTCCAACAGTGCACAAAAATACTTATTTTAAACACAACTAAAAATAAACTTCCACAACACAGGACCACCAACCCAGAGACAGCACCACCCGAAATGGGCTGGACCCTCCCCCATCAATCATTAATTAATAAAATGCCCTATAGGCTTGTATATGTCCAATCCTATGGAGGCAGTTTCTTAATTGAGGTTCCCTTCTCTCAGATGACTTTAGCTTGTGTCAAGTTGACAAAAAACTATCCAGCACACCATGGTAGAAGTTCAGAGATGTTGACCAACTTTGACCATTTAGCTAAAGCCAATGTGTGCAGAAAGAGCAACTGCAACTTCGTTGTTTCAGATGTTGACACTGTATACAGAAACAATCAACCTCAGCATCCTGCTACCAAGAGAGCTTAGTTGAACCTGAAACTGCATTTCTAAAACCTTCTAAGACAGACTGATGCTGGTCCTTGGACCAGATTTGAGCATTGATGCTATAAATTGCTACCTTTCTCCCATAAATCTTAGCATTTCAAGTGAACAACTACCTTGGCTAGGCATTGTAGTAATTTTATCTCAGAATAAGCTGAGGCTCAAGTGACAAAAATAAGGAACAACAGCAACATGGATTTGCCAACACTTGGCTTTAAAGGGAACAGTTACAAATAACAACAGCTAAAACTTGATACCTATTTGAGTGGCAGACAGTCTTGGGGGCACTTTCTACTATCCTCTTCCCAGGAAAAGAAGCAGACACAGAGGGCTAAACTATTCTCCTACAATTACAAGCAATTGTTATGATGCCAAGACTTGCTCCCTTAACTCAACCCAGTGTGCCCCGTGGCACAGCAAGGGACTAGCAGAAACCAACGGCATGAAGGAGACAGACGTATCTACCGAAGCATCCCTGATCTTCATTTCTCTGAATGCAACATTTCCTTCCAAGGCCATACTGAGAAAAGCCTTACCCACAACCAGTTTCAATTTCCCTTACTGACACTGCTGCTTTATTATTTTGCCAATTAAGAGTTCATTAAGTTTACAATCCACATCTTAGGAGCGACTTTGATGTCTAGCACCTTGAATCCATGAATTGTCAAATACTCAAATAATATATTAGTTCCTCTGGGGTTTGGCTCTTTGTTTTGTTTTTGTTTATATGGTACTGGGATTGAACCCAGGGCCTCACACATGCCAGACAATCACTTTACCACTGAGCTATATAGCCTCTGCCTGAGTCTGGCACCTTGGTAACTTGATCACAGATTTCATAAGCAAAATGCCTGAAACCAATGCTGAATGAGAGGACCAGCGCCCCCTAGAGGTGGAGGCACAGACTTCGCCTCTCTGCTTACCTCACTTTCCCAGAAGCCCCTTGTTTCCCTGTAGGACTTAATGAGCCAGTCCATATTCAGATTCTGACGAATCAGACAGATCCCCTAGCCACTGCCTGTTTGGTTTAAATAGCCATACGGCCAGCTGTTTCCACTGCCATTTTTTTTTCATTGGTTAGCCCTGCCATATCAGTATGTAACCCGTGGAAAATAAACTGCTTTAAAATGGCCACGTTTCTCTCAATGTCTTGGACCCAACACTGATGTCAACAAATGCCAGTGGAAACTGACTTTAATTTGGAGCATATAGAGAATGATCACGATAAATACTAAGGAAACAAAAGGCCATGTAGGCAGACACTATGCTGCTTCCTTCTGAATGGGAAGGGCAAACTGTACCCTTCAGAAAAGGACGTCAATCATTGTTGTTTTCGGTTCCAGTCTCCCCCGACACGTTCCGCCACAGCCCTATCCCTGCCCGGAGCTGGCTAGGAAGCCGCTCCGTTCCCGCCCTGGCCAGAGGCGAGAAAAGGCAAGCCGAGAGCCGTGGGGAAGCCCGGGGGGACGTTTCTCATGTGGGTTCCTAGGACAGCGTGGCGCCGCCTGATCCCGCTTGCTGAGAACGAACACGAGTCGGCATCTGGTGGACCCGAACTCCTTTATTCCTGGACCCGAACTCGAACTCCAACTCGAACCCCCTTATTCAAGGGGTTACCCCGATAAATAACCTCTTCCCATAAGGGCGTGGCCTCTCCCCTCGAGCGGGGAAGCCTTAATTAGCATGGCAGGGGGAGTGTTCCTAAGCAAGGGACCCGCCCCAACGCAGACAAACATGTTCCTTTAGCTTCTTGTGAAGCGAGCAAGTTATAATATTCTGGCTAGGGACCTTCCTGGGCTGGGAGAGCAGGAGTCTGCCAGCATCTCATCCTTCCTTGACCTTTCCAGGGAGCAGGGGCACTTGGCCTTGACTTCCACTGCTTTCCAGCCCCCGGATCCCACAAATCATGACATTTCAGATGACCCCATCATTATCCCTGTGCAGCAATCCAGACAACACCACTTCACACACTGTTAATTATATGCAGCATGATGACAGATACACTCCTTGAGAACTAACTACAGATCTAAAAACGTAGTCAGAGAAGGATCGATAAGAGAGTCATGAAGAATACCCAGCAGTATAAGAAATTACATAGGAGCTGCACTAAATAATTATTCCACTCACAATGACAGATATATAAACATCTTTGCTAACAAAAGAAAAATTTAGACATTTCATGGACCTCTGTTTAAAAAAAAATACTGAAACAATTAACTTAACCTAGTATGATTTATTTGTCATACAAATCTTTCCTGTAAGAGGCCTGAAGCATTTACAACACCAAACATGAAACCTCAAGCTTCAGTCTAGTGCATTATAATTTGGTGCATTATAATCGAGGCTGTAGGGTTCACCACAATTACCATGCTTCAGGGCATAAAATCATGCTGCATTAACTGAGGAAATATTTCTTGTCTTTAAAGACAAAGTTAAAAACAAACACAAACATACACATACACACAGACACACACACACACCAACAAAGGATCTTCCAAACTATAAAGTAGTTCACATTTGCTGTGGAGTTACTCATTCCTTCTCATCTTCCAGCCAAGAAAAGACGTGCGCCTGAGGTTTACCACTCTCCAATTCTCAATTCCTCCTTCTCCTCAGTACAGCCTTAGATCCTTCCAAAGCTGACCTGTGAGTGGCAGACACAAGTGGAGACAAAGCAAGCTGCACACTACTGCCTGGAGTAGCTCTTTTCAGGGACCATCAGTCAGGAAAGCTGAAATTCCTGCCTTCAACACAGAAAAGAATTTCAGGACGAGTCAATACGAAGCAGTTAGCATTTATTAGGATGAGACTTTGATGCAGATTTAAGCAAAGAGAGATGATGTGTAATAGAAAAAGAGAAGTTTCGGGAAAAGATAGTACAAATACTGGCAACTACAGATAGGCAGAGGATTTTGGAAGCTTCTGGAATGTAATTAATATTGTTCAAAAAAGTTCCTAAGGGGCTCCTCACCCTTTATCTCCCTTTTCGATAAATGGCATTATAGGGTAGATACAGAGCCATGGACAGAACCGCAATCTACAAACGTAAAGCCATGGCTCACAGGCTAGCACAGAGGGTTTGAGACTAGTCTTCCACTGTAAATGGGGGTTCTTGTGAGAGTGTTAGGAAATTACAAATTTTCAGTTGAGAAAGCAGAAGGGCATACTGAAGAGCCGGATGAGTGGTTCACTGTTGTTTTAAAATCCTATTTGCATCATCTCACTCTTTATAAAAGGAATATTGTCTCTCTTGGCAGAACCTTCAGTGCAAATGCTGTTAATTATGTTGGAATTCTTCATTCCCAGATGGTGAGAGGCTTCAAACAGTCACTGAAGGGGTTCTCTTCCCTCTCACATCCCTTTAATATCCCCGTCTTTGTCTTTCCATCTTGCCTCACAAGGAAGATGCAAAAAGGCTTCCCATTCTACTCTAGCAAAGGATCAGACCTGAGGGCAGGAACTCTGCCAAGCCCAGGATAGGTCAGAATCTTACATTCCCCAAACCCATTCATCTTCTGTTTCAAGTATTGGGATTCTTAGGACCTCATTTTCATTTGTAGAACTTGATTTAAAAATAAAAAATTTAAAAACTGTCTCTGTAACAGAATTGAGACATCTTGTGGGTTCTAGAAATAAAAAAAATCAGTCTGTCTCATGGATAAATTCACCTGTGTTCTAGCTTCTGTCTCATAAGCTTTCCATACTTTGTAATATTGCCAGAGATAAGGTGGTAGGAAGGAGATCAGACTCACACCACCCTTGGCCAAACTGTAAATGAATCTCCTTTCCTTCATCAATTTCTGTTTCCTCCTTTCTTCATAAGACAGGGAAACTGAAGTTGTGACTTTTTTTTTTTTTTAACCTAAGTGCCTAGTAACATCAGTAGGGACTAAAAGGAGTGATGGCTGTTCCCAGAATGCTAGTCTTGTGAAGATGACGATAAAACCGAAAGCTCAACACTAAAAATGAGCAAAGGCCCTGAACAGCTCTGCCTCCTAGGAGCAGAAACTTCTGAAAGCTTGCTCTGTTCAGCACTCCCTGCCAGCCCCCATCTAGCTCTGCAAAATAAAACACCAGCACGGACACCTGAGGAATAAAACCCAATTCTGTCAGCAAAACCTTTGCTAGCAGAGATGAGATTCAGGGAAAACACCCAGCAGTCCACCTCAGCTCACAAAGCTGCTCAAATGAAGTCTGAAAATGAATCATATTCTGGGGGAAGAAAGCTAGCATACACCATCCTACACCTTTCATAAGACACAGCTTCAGAGAATTTACTGAAATATTGTCTACTGTTACAAGGCAAGAAATAATAGGCTGAGGGTGTTCAGCACAGTGATTCGAGTGGTTACCTAGGATGATCCAGGCCTTGAGCTTATCCCCAGCACAATCAAAATACATACACACACACACACACACACACACACCAGCATTAAGACTCTCCAGCTAAGGAGCAAGAAATACCATGCAAGATTCCATTACACTAAAAAATTCTAATTTTTTTTTCAGTTTTGTTTCAAAGCTATTAAAAAACAACTGATTAGTTGAATCTGTGGGTTGACAGAAGAGGCTGAGCTAGAATGAAGTAGCATTATTCTTCCTACTGGCCAGGTTATTTTTGTAGACAAATGATCTAAGAACATGAATAACAAATAAGTTTTCATATCCAACAGCTTTTATATATTCTGCAAAATCTCTCAAAAGCACTAGGTTCAAAATTATGATATTGCTAGTTGTAATCTAATATACATTTTACTTACAAGTATCATTTCATTATATTCCTCAAAAATTATTTCAACTTTGTTATTGTATTTCTTGTCTTAATATCTAAAAGGATACACTAATGAGAATCATTAAAAAAAAAATAAGCCAGTTGCACTTTGGTGGAAAGCAAACAAGAATAGGAAAAATCAGCGAATATATTAAATTTTTCATTCAAGCTTGGTTTCTCTTCTCTTGGGCATAGGGAAGTGCCTATTTCACATCACCAAGTCTCTTGTGGCTAAGTACCATTTCTATAAGCAGCATTTTTATGTGAGCAACTTTGCTATTTGCTTCTTCCTGCCACACACCAGAATCGCCCCAGGGGACACTTCAATCTGTAGACCCTTTTGCTAATACTGTGACAGTTCACCTGAGTGCTACAGATGGGACGGTTGCAGGAAGCACCTTCGTTCTCTCTGGTGGAGGCCTATTCAGTTTCTCCTCAGCCAGTGACAACAGGCTAGAGGTGATATATCTCTTCTGTAGGACCTCACGCTTTAAGAAACTAGGCATCACCATGTAACACATAGAGAATACAAGCTAATCTTCACTGCCTTTCAATCTAGCCATATGCTTTCTTTTGCACTACTTTAAAATCCTAATGTGCGTATGGTTTGTATAAAGAGAAAAGTATACTTCCCAACCCATTCTTGTCCTTCACTCTATTATGCAACCTTTTATTAATGCTTTGTTTCTCTGTACCAAGACACAAACCAATATTCACCTATATAGACTATGTTGAACTAAGGGGTAACTAAGCAGTAACATTCTAAGTGTAATTTGCCTGTAACACTTGCCAAAATGTACAAGCAAATCATGTCACTTGAACAAAAAAAAAAAAAAAAATAGGCAAACAACATTAATTTCGTATTAACTTTGAAGTTATTCAATTAAAAAGATAGATTGCAACAATATTGATCATTTACTTTTAGCTTTAAATGACATAAGCTTTGGCAACACAGAGCCACTGTATCCTGAAGGAGCCAGTTTGCCTTCCCTGGTGATAGCTAACACCACTGCATTAGGATACAGGGCACATCTGCTCTGGAAAGAGAATGCTGCTTGTGCTGATTCGGCTTTTCCATGCACTCTCCAGACAAGAGGATCTTTCAGGATCTTTGGAAACACTAAAATACCAACTGCAGAACTCCCCTTGTCCTTCTGTGGATTCTCACTTCATCTGAAGACACACTGGGAAACAATGCAAAGGTGCCCCTGTGCTGATGAGAACATAAGCACACTGAGTGGCTAACAACTGAACTGTCACCCAAGCCAGGCCATCCAGGTAACAGTATCATCTACATGCTCCTTTACACACCTAGTCTGCACTGTGGCACTCAGGCCTGGCTAGAATCCACAGGTCATTTTGCTTTTCCCAACTATCTGCTAGCTTCCTGCAGATGGAAATGATATCATAAGTTCTTTGCTAGGTATACCATTACTGTAAATGTGGCAGTACATGTCTGATTCATAGATGTCTTTTTGTAAGATAATTATCATTTAAATAATTTAAGACTTAAAACATCCCCAAATACAATTCTTTGAACTTTTCCACTCAGATAGCTAAATTCACAAAATTATCATGTTCTTAGACTTACTTCTGCTATCACTGAAAGCTGAATGAGCCAAATACCACCTTTTAATTTCATTTATTGTTGAAAAGTTTCAGCCTTCACTGAACATCTATAACTCGACAGGCATTGTGCTGAGTGTAGAGGCTTGCATAGATTACAGTTTACTTAATCCTCACAGCATCTTTCTTATAGGCTAGGTAAGACTCTTAGTTCCTTTGTTACTATTAAGGAACAGTGAGACAATTACCTACTCTGCCCAACACCCCACAGACAGGATAGGACAAAGTCAGAAATCATGTGCAGCTGGTTTGGTTACAGAGCCCAAAAGCTCACTTCTCATATTCTTGGGGAAAGCAATGCTATTTCTTACTGGTTTACAAGACTCTGTAACTTCAGTGCTACTTTCACACACTTTGTTATTACATCTAATCTTAATAACCAATCTCTACAGAAGGGTAGACATTATTACAGATGAGGGATGGTAGAGATAAGCATTTATACACATAACCCTAATAAAAGTATGAGATCAGTACCCAGTGCCTGTATCTTGAAATCTAATGTGCCAGCACTTCCTCTTGAATATGCAAATTAATATCTACCTGTATCTATAAAGGGTATCATTTGGAGAGTTCATTCATAATTTTGCTATAAAGTAAGAATGTAAGCATTATATACAGATGGTCACATCTTATTATAAGTACTTTAGTGTTCCGAAGCTCACTGGAAATTCTATGTAAATTTTCTTACGGAAAGGTTGTCATAAACGGTGATGTTTTTAAAATGTTACCTCCCCAACTCCCAAGCCTACTTAACTTTATAGTAATTAGCATATGATATTAAATCATTATTTATTAGAGGCAGTTCTCAAACAATTTTTGCAGCCTGACACAGAGCAGGTACTTTATCAATGTTTTCCCCCATGTGGTGGTTCTACTTTCACTAATAAAGCTTATGTTCGGGCTTCTGGGACAGACTGGATCTTTCATCACCCTCAACATAAGAGTTTGACTTAATGGCCCACCATGAGTCTGTGGTGGTTTGAATGAGAATGTCTCCCACAGGCTCAGAGGTTGAATACTTGGTTCCCAGTTAGTTATGACGCTTGGGTAGGTTTAGGAGGTCTGGTCTTGCTGAAGAAGTATGTCACCAGGGGTGGGCTTTGAAAGAGTTTGCTCTTTCTGCTCCATGCTTGCCATCGTAGGTGTGAGCTCTCTGCTTGCTGCTCCAGCTGCAAGTCTCCCAAACGTGATAGACACTTATCCTTTTGGAATGAAAGGCCAAATAAACTCTTCCTTCTATAAGTTGCTTCTGGTCATGGTGTTTTATCACAGTGATAGCAAAGTAACTAATATAGAGTCTAAGGGTCAACAGCAACATGGGTGCCAACTGCTCCCTGGTGCCTGAGATGGCTGGGGTTGGCCCTGAGCATGGGAGGTCCAAACACATGGGAAAGCTGCTTCAGCCACCACACTGCAGCCTGCAGTCATGCAGCCAGTGAGCGCAGCAGTGCCGCTGTGGTCAACTCTTAAAGGATGAAGAATAAATGTTTATTTCTGAACACGTTATGGTCTGGGGATAATTTACTATGCATCAAAAACTCCCAATACAATTTTTTTTAAGTTGCAGTTTTAAACTAGTTGTAAATTTCATAAGCTATCTTAATTCATCTTGACAATTTGAGGAGAACGGTATCATTAGTCCTAGTTTCTAATTACTAGTGCAGAAACCTGTTTTTAGGTATTTTTAAATTATCTATGCAGGGCCTGCCTCAGGGCTATAAACAGAAATCTCCCAAGAATGGATTCTATGAACCATTGCTTTCCTTCTTTTTTTTCTTCTTCCTCTTCTTCCTCCCCTTCCCCCTTCTCCTTCTCCTCCTCTTCTTCTTTTAGCTCCTCAGGGAATTTTATAGTACAGCCACGTTAAGAAGCCCTGACTTATAGTAAGTATGTACTGAAAGACAAATGGATCTGGGGTATACCTCGGTGGTAAAGCACAGGCTTAGCATATAGCAGGCCCTGTGCTCAATTCAATCTCCAGCACCACAGTAGAAAAGCAAAGAAGGAAAACAAATGGGGCAGGGGGAGACAGCAAAGTAAACCCAATTATAATCCAAATTTTGACTGTATTTTACTTTTGGGTAGGACCTCTCAGCCCATGACAGACTTGGCTCTTAAGAATGTCACATTCACAATGAAGAATACCAAGAATAAGACTACTCTTGCTAGGACAATATATTCTAAATACTCTGTCCCTTCCCTAGTCTCATCTATCGGTGCTTCTGCAGTGATGGTCCCAGGATCTGTGGTGTTGCTAAGGAGAACCTTTACAACTATGAGTGACAGACACACACCAGGATCTGGGTTCTGTGCTAAGTGCTTCAGTATTTATCTTATTGAATTCATTTTTAAGTAACAATGAGATTAGCAAGTGTTTCAAGGAAAGTCACTCCACTAATAAACAGGAGACCCAGGAATCAAATCCATTTGTCTCCACCTGCAAAGCCCTCCTTTCTTAGACCTCTAGGAACTGCTCCAGGACCAGCAGCTTTCACAGAGGAGGACACAAGAAAAATGCACCTAAACAAGCATATCTGAGAGGTCTCAGACATGAGCTGCAGGCTTGGGTTTTCAGCAACAATCTAACCATTGGCAGGACCAGTATGTACAGAAGGGATTAAGAAGAAAATGGCATTTATACAGAGCTGGTGGTAGGGGAAGAAGATGTGTTCACAGATGGAGTCCTAGGGGCAATCATCTGGTAATACAATTTCCAAATAATAGATGTTCAAAAGTTAAAAAGAAATTTCAGACACTTGAAATTGCACAGTGGCTACTGCAATCAACAGAATTCTTCACAGAAATGTTATTTGGTTTCTTGGTGAATTTGTAATTATTTTTTATCCCATGGACTTTACTACATCATTGTACATAGAATGGATGACTTGACGTTTCATGACACACACTTGTTAACCACATGGACACATGCAGACCCCCAGATTGGTATGTGGACCACATTCCAAACACCTCAAAGGCTGTTTCTTCCACACCCCATTCCTTGAGCCACATGCCCATAGTGACAGTCTAATCCCTTTCTGCCCTGCTTAAGTAATATAACAATCCTCAGGGTACTATTCCTTTAGCACCATCTCATTACAGCAGTTTGTACTTGTCAGTTGATGCCTGACTTTTTTCACCTAAAGCTTTAAACCATGGGTCATGGCCTCTATCTCTCAAGCAGTTCTACCAGGATGAGTGATAAATAACCATGCTAACACTTAAGACAGCTCTCCAGCTCCAGTACAGCCAGTTCTGTCAAAATTCTTCAGCTACCTCAGTGCAGGACCAGATCCTGCAGCACATAGAGGGTCCCTACTTCTACAGCCCATGGGCAGATGCACTGCCGCACCCCTCTTGGCTGCACTATGCCTGTACATGGACTTTGGAACTTACCATCTTTCCCACGTTTCTTCTTCTGAAGTTCCTTTTAGGATACTGCTTCCTTCTCGGTCCAGTGTTGTCTCTGTGGTTCACTATTTGGGCAGTAAAATTCCGTGCCCTGACTAGCTTCAATAAACCCCAATTCTTGGTCACCCCATCATCCAACAATCATTTGTAACACACCTGCGCATCCTAGCTTCCTTTCTACTGCTGGGATAGATGCCACGACCAAGCGGATGGGTTGATTTCATCTTCCACCTTCAGTCCATTGTGAAGGGAAGCGAGGGCAGGCTCAAGGCAGGAGCTAGGTGGCAGGAACTGAAGCAGGGGCCATGGAAGGATGCTACTTACTGGCTTGCTCTCCCTGCTCATATGAGGCTGCCTTTCTTATACCTCCCACAACTACCTGCCTACTGATGGCACTGCCCCTGGTGGGCTGGACCCTTACATCCCAGTCATTAACCCAGAAAATGCCAGACAGACTTGCCTACAAACCAACCGTTCCAGACAACCCCTGTTTGTGTCAAGCTAACCGAAAAACAAAAAACAAAAAACAAAAAAAAACAAAAACTGGCACACTGGGTCAACAAGTGAAACTGCAGAAACAAACAAAACAAACAACAAATCTATGAGGTTCTGTATGTTCTGATGCCCCTACAAGGCCACAGTTCCTCCTAATAGAATCCTCAAATTTTTGACCTTATTCAACACTCTCTCCATCTACACAACAGCTACTGCCAATTTTTCTTACTTCTTCATAGCTCTTTTCATTATTTAAAAAAAAAATGCTAAATTTAAATTTTTTTCCCTGCCTTACCCAGCTGGAATGTAAGTTTTAAGGCAGCAGAGAGCCTTGCCTTTTTCACAGCTGTGAATAAGAAGCTCCATTCACAGAAGACGCTCATATTTGCAAAATGAATGAGTGTAACCTTATGTTCCTCGGGTGCTTTCTCTACCATGTGTAGAGAGGTATCTACCATGGTTTGGATGTTGGCCCTCAGCATGGTAATGTTGGGAGTCGGTCCTTAGGCCAGCTAGGGACATGGCCACTAAAGGGACTGGCTTCCTGTTTGCAGACATGAACTGTTCCTGCTACAGCTGCTCCCATCCTTGCCACCCACCATGTGGTGCTGCAGATAGGATTTGGGGTATGCCTACTCTAGCCTTCATCAATATTGTAAGCTATACATCTCTTTTCTTTATAAAGCTAGCCAGCCTCTGCTGTTTAAAACACATAAAGTGGCTTCTGAAATTCTCTCACAAATCCACTTATACTCTTTCTTTCAAAGCACCTGTCATACCGTATTCCATAACCCTTCAGTGATGTCTTCTTTAGGACAGTGGAAAGTCTCAATCACCAATTAAACTGCAATACCTTGTTCAGCTCAGTGCCAGGAGCACATCAGAATACTACTCACTGTATTTGAGTAAATATGATTTAAGTACTTGTTTGTCTTTAGGGTAATATTTTATGACACACGTCTCCAGAGGAATATTGATAGGCTCTTGCATTGAAGGGTTCTATGGCTGAATAACCTGGGGAAACGTTCCAACAATTTTACTTTCAAGACTTTCGAAATGTCTCATCAACTAACAATATGTTCTCAGGATGTACCAAAAATACAACCTGAAACTGCATGAACATGCATGCATGTGTGTGTGCACATAACAGACTCTTTTCTGCAACTACTACAAAAAGCAGAGGGAAAAACTGAGAAATGATCTTCAATGACTTTGCTCATAAATCATTCAAAATCATATTAAGAACCTTTTCATTCTAAAATGAATGAAATAAACTGAATTAGGTAAATGAGCAGTTATCTAAAAGGTGTAAAAGGTGCAGTACTCCTCAAAAAGGCAATACAGCATTGAAACAGAAAATGCTCACCTAGTCTTCTAAGTGAAATGAAAGCCTACAAGGAAAAATAACACAAGATTTGGGAGAACCACTGGAAAAAACAAAACATTACAAACAGAAGTGTAGTCCAACAGTGCCCTGAGCTGGAAAAACAAACAAACAAAAACACAATTTTTTTTAAAAAATAAAAAAAATAAAGTAAATTGAAAATAGTTGATCTTTTAGTTTGGTGCTGGGGATTCAAACTAGGCTCTTGAACATGCTAACCAAGCTCTGTACCTTGGAGATAAAATTATAGCATTCCTCTCAGGCACTTAGGTATCATTCTACCACTGTGCAGACTGTTTCAGTGAGTCCAAAATAAAGAAAAATTAGACAACCCAAACACTGATAGAAATGCACCTCACATAAAAAACAGACCGAATGACTAATTTTTGTTATCGAGGTAACATCTTAAATAACTTGTCCACATAAAGCACTACTTCATCTACTCTTTATTTCACCAAACAGTTCCTATCATACAGTGTTTCAAAATATTTGAAAACAAAAGCTCTGCACAGGAGATTCTTTCAAGATATATAATTCTCATTTCCTAACAATCAACATTGTATCACAAATACTGGTTAATTTATGCCATCTAAAAGGATTCTTTTAATCAAGGAATAAAGACAATGCTTTGGGCTTTCCTTCAGAAGTATACAGAGACCAGCAAGATGGCTCAGTGGGTAAAGACATGCGCTGCCATGCCTGAGACCTGAGTGGATCCCCAGGAGAGAACGGACTCCTGCAAGTTGTCCTCTGACTTTCACATACATGCAGTGGTATACGTGCAGCCAAATAATACATATAAATAAAGCATAAATGTAATAAAATAAAATGCATAGCCCTCAACCCCTAGCACCCTTCTGCTATCTGAACCTGCTCTTTTCACTCCGTTTCACTACAGTCCTTATTTACATCAGATGACTCATGAACTGCATCAAACGTGACTTATTATTACTTGGACAATTTAAAATATTGTAATTAGCTGTCACTTAATGACTGTTATTAGTACAATCAGTTATCAAACCCACAATACCTTGCGCCTTCTGACTTAGCAAAGGAAAGTATATGCATTTCAGGTTTCCTTTGGAAATGTTGGCACAAAGAAACTTTCTCCACCCTGAGTCACCTCTCTCAAATTAGGAAGCATGCCTTGGTTTATCATACACACACATACATTGTGCCCTGCTATAGACTGGAGACAGGGGTAGCTCGACTGGCAAAGGGCTTCCCTAGCATGTTCAAACTCTAGGTTCAATCACCAGCGTGGCATAAATCAGGACAGTGGCATAACCCTGTAGTCTCAGCACCCAGAAGGTTGAGGAAGGAAGCTTAGAAATTTAAGGTTATCCTCGATTACATAGCTAGTTTAGGACAGCCTAGGCTATCTGGGGCTATATTTCATGACTGCATGAAAGGAAAGAAGGAGGGAGGGGGAGGGAGGGAGGGAAATCAAAGAAAACACAAAGCTTCTCTTGCCCTGTTGATAGATGGCATCAGCTCATTACTACATAGTAATTGGTTTACTACTTATTCGTGTCTCTGCACCTGCATTCATTCACTCACTAAAAATCTCTTTTTACTCCTAAAGAATATAGTAGCACTTTTGTGGTCACTTCCAAAAGTACAGAGTGCGAAAGACGGAGTCACCAGGCATGCACCCAGCTGGAGCTGAACAGAGCCACCTATGTTGTTTCTGCTCTGCGTTGTAAACAAGTATCCTTTTCATAGTCACGTGTTTCTACATTTCTCTTTCTGTTGTCCGTTCATCTGTGTAAAACTGTCCCCAGGGGGTTGGAGAAATGGCTCAGCAGTTCAGAGCAAACACTGCTCTCACACAGGACTGGGTGCAATTGCCAGCACCACACCAGCAGCTCAGACTCACTCCGGCTCCAGAGGACCCAGCACCTTCAGCCTCCTGCACTCATGAGCATATTATCCACATTCAGATATACACCTATATATATTTTTATGTAATTTTAAAATAAATCACTTTTTAAGATTGCCCCCAAGCACAGTGCAGAGGTTCTGGCTGGTGCCCCTGAGCACAGGAAGGCTGCAGTGTGGTCCCAGGGTGGTCCTGAGCTCTGATAAGAGACTCAAAAACACACTGAGGGGATATTAAGCTATTTCCTCATAGGATATACTTGGAGGTTATCACACATACTCTGAAGAACTGGCTCTAGTTAAAATCTTGCTCTTTCATTGTGTTTTCTTGGGTCACACCAGGCTAACAGCAACATAAGGAGCTTTGCTACATAGGCCAAGCTTCGCTACATAGGCTGGACTTACGCTTTACTTTGATAAAAACAATAGTTTTACTTCACACAAGAATATCTACTTTATATTGAGCCTCTCACACAGCATTCTAAAATATGTTATTCAACAAAACTGTTATTTATACCTTATTAGGCCAGCATTAAGTGAACTGGGTAATTTATTCCTAGAAAAAAAAAAAGTACTTAGCTCTTTCCAACCTTAAACATGAAGAGCTGAAATGACCTACTGTAGAAGCAAGCTTTTTGAAAAGCCCTTGGTATTTCTGCCAGTTTAACCTTTAGTGTCTCTTTAGGAAATCAGAACTTTAAAGAGTTCTCTACTGAAGAATGGGAGGCTGGAGAGATTGTTCAGTGTTAAGAGCACTGGCTGCTCTTCCAGAGGACCTGGCTTTGATCCCAGCACCTACATGGCAGCTCACACTTGTAACTCCAGTTCCAGATGATCCGATATCCACTTCTAGCATCCCTGTGCACTAGGCATGCAACGTGGTACATATACATGGGCAAAATACCCACATACATAAAATACTTTTTAAAAATGGGGTCTCTAGAGAGATCTGTACCCAGGTCTGTGATTCAGCATTCACACTAGCATTGAAAAAATAGCAAATCCCCTGTTGCTCTCAGAAAGCTCTGATTAAACAGCCTGCCCTCCATCTGCAGTGACTCCACATCTTGTCCCACCATGGTACTCTGGTCACCAGACCCAACAAACAATGCGTACCATTTGTTTATGCCAGGACTCCTTTCCTCTGTAGCCACAACCTAGATGGTAGACTAACTCCCAAAGCTGTTTTCAGCCTATCATTACTTTATCAAGAGCAGTTTAAATGTGAACTTAAGGGCATTTCTGCCTCCAAATTTCTCCCAACTCATTTCCTACCATGACCCAACATCATTCTCATTTCCTCTTAGCAGTGCATCCTGTAATGTACATTATCATCCTAGCAGTGTACATTCTTGTGCTATACAATCTAATGTGTGCATGCTTGCATTTGGTAAGTACCTATTTGGGAGGGTGGGGCAGGCAGGGGTTGTGATGGGTGGGAACAGTCTCCATATCAACCTTCCCAGCTCCAGCCTACTCTCTGCCTTCTATTCCTTGATGAACTCTTCCCAACTCTGGGTCATAATTTTACCCTTTAAAGGAGAAGTACTAACCAGCCCTATGTAATCTTCTCATTGTGTCCTGCTTTTAGCACTCCTTACCAAACAGAGTAATCTGGCTGAGAAGCAGGGTCCTGAGCCCACTGCATCAATGCACTGGGCAGTGAGAGCTTGCAGGGAGCACTTCTCAAGGACTCCTGACTCACATCCCAGATCACCATGGAAGTTTATTCAACAATGAAATTAGCTGTAAATAACTTCCATATAAAGTCCAATGCCTAAACTGCTCTCACTATAATATGAAGAAGCCACAAATCAGAAAACACTGTATTATTATATACAATATTACTATATTATATTATAAACAGTATTAAAAATACAAAACTGTATTTAGTTTAATTTGGTAACATACATCAGCACACAGACTGCAAATAACTGCACGCAAAGCCAAATCATCGGTGGAGATTAGGCCTCCTCTTTCCAAATAGATTTTTACGTCCATAAACGAAGAGGAAAAATTTAATTTCAGGAAGTGACAGTTCTTCAATCCATTATCTTAAATTATTAAAATACTGAATTATTAAATAGGTATTTAATTATTAAAGTTATTGTTTCAATCAATTCCTTAAAATAGGTTATGCTTTTGATAATGCTTAGTCAAATATAGGAGTATTTGACACTTATGCCGATAAATTCTGCCACAACCTGGCTCGTGAAAACTGGGCCATTCATTTTCCATGCTGCTTATAATTTAAAAACAAAAATTTCTATCAAAGTTTCTTTGTTGTCATTTTTTTCTTTCTTTCTTTCTTTTTTTTTTCACATTTTAAGGCATTCATAAATAAAATGTGTTACTGGAAGCAGACTATTACAGTTCAATCACACCACAGTGGTAAGGTTTCACCAGTAAAGCTCTGCTTTGCTCAGATCATGAGTGATCAGGTCGGGGACAGCTAAGAGGATGGGACAAGCACAGGTCCAGGAGCTCAGAGAGAATCACTGCTCACCTGGCCTGCACTGCCAGCCTTGCTCCTGAGCAACAATCCCAATGCCTGATCTGCCACCAACATCTCCGCCCCGCCCCACCCCCGTGTGACAGTGAATGCACAGTACAAATTAACATTCTTCTAAAGAACTAACAAACACCACTGTGTTCAGGCACTATGAAGATTTTGTAAAATCTCCATCAAGTATCACTTTCTGTCTTAAGAGATTCTGCTATCTCAACCCATTTAATTTTTTAAAATTCCCTCTACAATAGTGGTTCTCAACCTTCCTAATGCTACGAACCTTTAATACAGTTCCTCGTGTTGTGGTGACCCCCAACCATAAAACTGTGTTTGTTGCTACTTCATAACTGTAATTTTGCTACTGCTGTGAATCGTAATGTAAATATCGGATATGCAGATGGTCTTAGGTGACCCCCATGAAAGGTCGTTTGACCCCCAAAGGGGTCACAACCCAAAGGCTGAGAACTGCTGCTCTAGGACCAAACATTTACCCTATGCAACTGCTTGCCTCTCTTCAAGAGCAATAGCATCCCACCTGGAATGCAGCCTACGCTGCTCAGAGCATTTAGGAGGCAGTAAATGAATTACAGCTTGGAAAAATCATCAAACAGCAAGTCTACATCCTAAGACCATCAATTATCTTTGTATCTGACCATCCTTGTCGACTCATTTCATACTCTCCAAAAGCAAACTTTCTAAAACGCAGCTTGGATCCTCTTACAAGCCTTCAATGTCCATCCCTAGTTCCAAATCTCTTGGAAATGCATCTTGTCCTTGCCTAGTTTTATCCAAACCCCACAATTCACCATACACACCACCCCACACCGCCTACCCTCGCCACTCACATACCGCATCCATTTCCCTCAGACCGTCAGTGCCTTTCCTCTTCATATCCATCAGATTATGCTACAGTCTCTCCACTCCGCCAATACTGATGCTTTAGGTTAAGTGATTCTTTGTTCTAGGGTCTGTCCTAGGCTCTGTATTTAGCAGCACTCATTTAAGACACTGGTCAATATTTAATAGTGTATCCAGACATTTTTAACTTTCTCTCATGGGTAAAACTGACCCCCATCACACGGTCATCAAATCCCTAGATGCCTAGGGGCTGTGCAGCCCCTTTGGAGCCAAATTTATACACAGATCACAAAGTCAAAAGACTTAAAGAACAACTCTGTCCAAGATAAGTCATGGGATTCATCCAATAGCAGCCATCTACAGATGTTAACATGGATGTTAACAGTCTACGATGGGCTTCTTACAACAGAAAAACCAACCAATGTAGACATATTCTAAACCCTGGCTTCTGGACACTTAGTGAAAAATATACTGAGAGAAACAGAGTTCTAGAGAAACTTGGGAATGTGTCCAAGGAGCAGAAACAGGTGCCAGGAGACACAGAGAAGGAGCAGCATTGATAAACCTGAGAGCGGAGAGCCAGAGCCACCACTACGGCAAACAGATGCTGAACCTAACACATTTCCCTATTCCTTGTCTAATGAGGAATATAAGGGAGTAAGATTTGCTCAGGGCCTGATGAATGCTAGGCAAGTATTCTACCATGGAACTAAACCCCCAGTCCATCCTCATATACCTTTAAATATGTAAAAGGCGCACACAATTTGGTCAAGTCAGGCAGGGTAGCACACACACAATCTCAGCATTTGGACAGCTAAGGTAGGAGGTTCATGGGTTCAAAGCCAGCCTGTGTTTCAAAAACAAAAGTTGCTGACATGTGAGACATTTTGAGTCATAAAATAAATGATAGTAAAGGAATTATAACAACAGACTAAAACACTCCTTAAATCAGACTTTTATAAATAACAAAAAGGGAAGGCTCTCCCTAAGACTAGAATTCCAGTTAGTGAATGCAGAAAGAATGGTGGAATCAGGAAATTGCTATTTGACAAATACTCAGTAGTAGCTGAAGTGAGCAATAATCAGCAGGCACCAACATTAATAGATCAAAGTATGAAAAAATGTGAAGTATATGCATTCTTAATAAATCTCCCTATAACTTAATATGTTTTAGAATTCAACTTTATACTGAAAAACAATCTGCAATCAAGTGATCAACCAGCAATGGGATTTATTGAGTGTGTCTGATTACAAGCACTCAGAGGACAAAGCATGACTTCTGTAGTATTCTCACCAAAACCACAACCAAGGTGCCATTGTGGGGAAATACGAGAAAGTTCGAAATCAAAAGGAACTATGCAAAATAACTGTCCAGAGTTCTTTCAAACAAGACCATGAAAAGCCAAGGATCTGTCACAAATCAAAGGTGGAAAGGAGACCACAAGCAAATGCACTGTGGGCTTCTGGGTCAACTGTGACAGACAGGACACTGAGGAGACACACTTGCTTCTTTAAGGTCTACAGATGAACTAACAGTGTGTCTGTCAATCTCCAGTTTAGATAACTGCTTGTGTTCAGAAGGCTTAACATTAGGGAAAGCTGGATCTCCACCCAGCTTTATAGAGAAAGCCTGGAGAGATGGCTCAGAGGTTAAATGCATTGGCTACTCTTACAGAGGACCAAGGTTCAAGTCCCAGCAGCCGCATGGCAGATTACAACCATGTGTAACTCCAGTTCCAAGGAATGTGACACCTTCTTTAGGCCTCCTCAGGCACCAGGCACCAGGCACATACACAGTGCACAGACATATACAGGCAGACAAAACACTCATGTACATAAAATAATTTTAAAATTACCTTTAAAAAACCATATATGGAATCATTACACAATTTTAAGCCTAATTTCAAAATTAAAAGTTAAAATATTAAAAAATGGAGAGGCCTAAATTTAAAAGATCAAATTTACATATTCCATAACCCGAACTATTCCTTGCCAACTAAACCTACCTTAGACTTTAGAAGCTAATTCTTCACGGTATGGATTGACCTTAATAAGCACTGCACCTCCTCCATAAAGAACTTGTGATAACTCTATGTAGAGTTTCCTCTTCTGCATAGTCCCTTGCACCCACTGTGGCCAATTATAGAATCTCTTGTCTTGCAATTAGCTCTTATGTCTTTCTTTTCTGCTACAACGATAGTTCCTTAAAGGCAGAGAACTTCTCTTATACCTGTTCCTCAAGTAATTAGTACATTGCCTGACAGAATAGAAATATTAATGACTGAAAGAATTAATTCTACTTTAGCCAAACATCACGTTATATCACAAACCATATAAAGATGCCATTTTAGAGAGACAGCTGGCCCATTTCAAACAAAGTCTGAAGGTGAGTTGGCTCTTTGTGAGTCATTCTCACAATATTCAGTTCTGGTGATCCTACCCAAAATACCTGATGTAACTTACCACATAAACATAATAAGGAAACTTACCAGAAGAAAAGTCATCCACAATCCTATGACTAGGACAAACTTTCTGATGTTTTATTATTTATTGCATTTGTCTACATATATAAATAAGTTTAGATAGTTTAAATGTAGGGTAGATCTCAATTTTGAATTCCGCTTTCCCATTTATCAGACATTGGCTCAAGATAGTAAGTATATCTTCAGAAATTTTTATCTTCCATGGGGTCTGTCTCAGTTACTGCTCTACTGCTGTGAGAAGACATCATGACCAAAGCAACTTGTAAAAAGCACTGAATTTGAGGCCTCACAGTTCCAGAGGGTTAGAGTCTATGCCCACCTTGGTGAGAGTATGGCAGCAAGCATACAGGCACACTAGAGCAACAGCTGACAGCTTACATGATGAGACAACAATCATGAGTCAGAGAGAGATCTAACGGGGAATGGCATGGGCTTTTGAAACCTGGAAGCCCACTCCCAGTGACACACCTCCTCTCAAAGCCACACCTCTTAATCCTTCCCAAATAGTTCCACCAACAGGAGACCAAGTATTCAAATATATGAGTCAATGGCACCATTCTCTTTCAAACCACCACAGGTCATTCTTCATTTTCTGAGGGCTACTATATACTTTGGGAAAATTTAGTAAGCTATTTAAGACAAAATAAATAGACTATGCTACATGACAGGATCTGGGAAATAATTAGGAATAATTATGAAGTGGTAAACTTGGAATTTCAGAAACTAGCTTTTGTGGCAGGTTTTGTACCATGATTTTTTACCCTATAGCTCAGAAAAGATAAAAGAAAGATAGGAAGATTCACTGCCCTTGTTGGCAGCCTGAATCTGGAAGAGCAGGAGCTGACAGTGAGCTGGATGCAGGTCTCAATGCAATATTCCCAAACCGATACTCCCTCTCCCACTCTCTGGGCCTCAACCAATATATACTCTAGGTAAAAAGTTCCCAGAAGTCTAAGCTGCACATAATCACAAGGACAAGCTGCACATGGCAAACCTTACATTTTTCAAAGTGGCATGTGAACAAATCACAGCCACTGGTAACAAGGAGTCTAAATCAAACTCACTCTCATCCACTACACTTGTTATGGCCACAAAAACATATTCCAAAAACCATTCTGTGTTTTTAGAGAAACCACGAATCACAAAAAAACCAAGATCACAAAACTCCTTCAAAAGTCTCACTACAAGCTTTTAAAGCAATTAAGTCTGGAGCCACACTGTTATACTGAAGATGTTGACCTAAAGTCATAAAGTTCATTGAGAGCTGGAGAAATGACTCGGCAGGTAAAGCCCTTGCCACCCAAGAAGGAAGCCCAGAGCTTGGATGCCCAGAATTCACAGACAAAAGCAAGTAGATATGGTGGCCTGTTTACAATCCCAGAAGGCAGAGCCAGGGAGGGAATCCCTGGAGCAAGGTGGCCAGCCAATCTAACTAACAAGACAAACTCAAGTGAATCTCCCCCACCTCAATACATAATGTGGAGAGCAACTAAGGAAACCACCTATGTCGACAACCTCAGGCCCACACACACACACACACGAATGCCTGTAACCACACACTTGTGAACATGCATAACTATATGCACACCCCACACACATACATACACATCAAAAGAATATGCTTTGCAACATTCCTCAGCTAAGAATGTGACCACACACCTACTGTAGGATAGTCTTGAAAAACAAACAAAACAAAAACCATGTAAAAGCCTGACACTCAAGATTGGTATCTCACAACTTTACTATCCTCAAAAAAATCTTATTTGATGTCATCCCTTACTGCTTAAGCACAACCTAACTGTAACAGGACTACGTCAGAAGAAATAGATATATTTAAATCAAATTATATTTCTATTTCCTGGGCTCCGATGCATATAATCGGCTCCTTAGGGCACGCATTATACTGACCACACATCCTGAGTTTTAAAAGTTTGAGAACTTACTACAGCATTGATTGGTACTACCTAGGAGGAAAGTTCTGCAAGAAGAAAATTACATTCAGCTTCTAAAACTTTTAAGGCATTTATCTTTTGGTCACATGTAAAATAAGTGAAAAAACATAAAAGATGCTAAAGTCTAGATTAAGTTACCTGAGTAGGCTTTTATACATTTTCATTTATACAAGCTCTGTTTTAATAGAAAAGAAAAGGTTTTTTAAAATTTCAAAGGGCTGTTGAAGTCGCCTCGTGGTAGAGGCCTTGTCTGGCGAGCACACAGCCCTCGGCTTGATACCTGGCTCAGTAATAAATTCATTTCTATTTTCAAATGTGTTTAGTCATAATATTTTACTACAGGAAATAGGGAAGCCAACAACTACTAGAGATTAGGTACTCAAGAAGTTGAAATCTTCAAAAACACGGTTTACGTGTGTTCAGAAGCTCTGAGTGCTCTTACACGACACTCACAACTCATACTTGACATGGCGTCTTAATGACCGCGTATGTGGGCAAACGAGAACATTTCCAAATATAATCAAGTGTCTTCATGCTCCTACTTAGAGATGCCAACCATAAACTGGAAAATTTAAAGGAAATCTTTCAAATAAGAACCTAAAACACTCATAAAAACGGAAGCATTCCTTCTGGGTAGGCACTGCACCCATACGTGCGAGCCTTTGGCTCTCATTAAACTTGTGTGGAGGCGAATGCTAACTGCAGAGTTCATGGCACTGGCTGAGTCTGGCAGCTGTATCACATGACAATTAACAGTCCTAAAAATACCTAAGGAGACTATTCATGAAAAACTGTGTACAGTTTTGAGTGGATCTTTTCTTTAGTAACAAATGCATGAGGTCAATTTTTAAATCTGGAAACTTACTCAGGGGTTACTGAGAGAACAAGCATGAGTTCTCACTACTTTTCTTCAGAAGTAGTTTGCAATTTAAGTGTAATTCTTTCTTCTTCTATGAGGCAGAACCCTGAGAATGTGGAGGTGAAGCTTAACCTTTGCCCTCTGAAGAATCAATAAAGATGAAGATAAGCACTTCCACAATGAAAAGGAAGCATTAATGAAGCCAAAGCAGAAGTTGTGAAACAGCACAGGGACCTACAAACTAGCTGGCCATATGCTAATGACCCACGTAATAACTAAGCTTTGCAGAAGTGAGGGTGGAAAGCTTCCTGACTCTGAGGCGGCTCACATGACACAGGCAGACCAACAGCTGTCGTGTTCCCTAAAGAGGACGCTGCACGTGGGCATCTCGAGGCTGGCAATGGTCCTAAAGTCTGGAAGTGTTTTTACCCTAAAAGTATCAACTGCAAGCAATTTCTAAGTCTGTTTTGCCTCTGCCCATGACAAGAATCAACTTGTTTCAAAATTCTATAAAATGTTTCTTTTATGTTAAATTCTGCTGTTTCTGGGAATGCTAAAAGCTAGAATTCTTCACATATGTGGACAAAGTCATATTTGAACCTTTCAGTTCTGCAACAGAAAAAAGACATTTTTAAGGAATTGTGGCTTATCACAAGAAAGGTATTCTAACTGTAAAAATGTTCAAAAGCCCTTATTTTCTACGTAAGTATTGAAAAGTTCAAGGCTTTGTTTAAAGAAATGCATTCAGGTACCTACTCAGAGTTCACTGTGTGTTTAAACAAAACTACGGAACAGCCAGTATTCCTCTTTTGTATTTCTTGTCTTCCTGATTATAAACACATGGGTTGTACATTAAGAATTTTCAGGGCTGGAGATGGCTCAGTGGTTAAGAGCCCTGGCTGCTCTTCCAGAGGACCCAGGTTCAATTCCAAGCACCCACCTGGTAACTCACAACTGTCTGTTACTCAAGTTCCAACAGATCCAACTTCCTTGCATGCAGGACAAGCACCAATAAATAAATTCTCTTTAAGTTACATTTTAAAAAAAGAATTTTCATTCATCTTTCTTCTTTTCCTTTTGCAGTGCTAGGGATGGAACCTGGGGATGTGCCCATACAAAACAATGCAAAGCAGGGGTTTTATTACTGAGCTACAACCCAACTCCAAGGTACTTTTTTTCAGAGGCTGAAAAACATGTGTATTTGTTTTTTGTCACTGTACAAAAATACCTTCAAAAACAACTTAAAAAGGGTAAAGATTTATTCTGGCTCAAGATTTCAGAGACCTCAGTTCATGATCAGCTGGCTCCACTGAACTGGGCCTGAGGCAAGACAGAATCACAGTGGCTAAAGCACAGAGCAGAGAAGGCTGCTCACCTCAGCCAACAGAAAGTTACAACAAGACACCCAGACACAGAGAGAAATGTTTCCAAGGAAATACTTCTTTCAACTATCTTCCATGACCTCCCAACAGCCAATCAGACTCTGAGCCCATTAACCAATTAATCCAATGATGAGGTCAGAGGCTCATGCATGTCCCAGTAACTCTCCCCGAAACCCATCCGCTGACAACCAAGCATATAGCATATAGTAAAGTCTGTAATTAAAAAAAAAATGTATAATGACAGAGTTTGAAAACATCATTTTCTTTGCACATGGGAAATATATAAATTCATAAGGCATAAAAGGTGATGTAAATATCTGGGCATGGCAGGGTATGCCCTATAATCCCAGAACTTGAGAGGTAAAGGCAGGCGAATGTACCAATTCCAAGCCAACCTCGGCCACACAGCAAGACCCTATCCCCAAAGAAAAACTAACTAACCAACACATAAGTGACAAAAGTTAATGCCTGTAACATTTTATAACCATATGCCAGCATTTCAAGGGTTAACTTTCAGACTGTGTTTAATTTCAGGAGGATGGAAGGGAATCAGAACAGTAAACATTTGGTTTCTAAGGACAATATTAATCTTTATCCCTCTGAATTACTTCTAAAGAGTTACTCTTCTTGCCTTTCCTGTGAGCAAAATCAAAAACAATATACAGAGGTCACTCCTTGCTCTTCCATTAGCATTTTCCTCAAATCTTAAAAGATTTCTTCAAACATATGTGCCAGTGGTCAGTACAAAGGTACTCCATGGCCAGGCACAGTGGCATGAGCTTTTGAGCCTAGCACACGGGAGGCAGAGGCAGACGGATTGCTGTGAGTTCAAGGCTAGCCTGGTCTACATCATGAATTCCAGGACAGCTAATGCTACATAGTGAGATCCTACATGGAATGCCATTTGAACTTTTTTTACATTTGGTATTTCCAACTGTTTGATGTCAACCTCCCTGATTCCATGTTGGGCTTAAAATTCTTATGCACGGAGTTTGTTTTTCTCTCAGGTTATTTAGGGTATAACTGGCTGTCCTGGAACTCATTCTGTAGACCAGACTGGTCTTGAACTCATAGAGATCCACCTGCCTCTGCCTCCCACGTGCTGGGATTAAAGGCGAGTGCCACCACCACCTGGCTAGGATAAATTTCTCAAGTGAATTTACAAGCTCAAGCAGTAAGACCATTGAGAGAGTTACACAATTAGCACGCTGCTTTTCAAAGCTTAAAAATTTCACACTTCTATCTCTTTTGACAATTCCAAATCACTGCATACTAAAACACTGGACATTTCTCTTTTTAAAAAAAACTACCAATTTTAAGCACAAAAAAGCACTGTTGGATAATCAGGAATAAAGCCCAGGATCTCACTCACACTAAACAAATGCTCTACAATGAGTCACAATCCTGATCCTCAGAACGTTTCAATGTTACTGATTACACATTTTCAATGGTTACTGTATGAGTCTGTCTTTTCAAATTCTGCAGACTTCTCACTTTCCAATGCCCCCTTCATATTAAGCACTACAACTCAACATAAAGCACAAAACTGCAGCTTGACATCCAGAAAGCTTTAATTTTTATACAGTCCAATCAACCTTACTTTTTATAATTTTTCCACTATCTTTATTCTTAGAAAATTCTTTCCTATTTCAGCATAGCTATAGATACTGTTTCAGTTCTTTTGTTGAAGACGCCACACACTTTACACACAGGACTTGGAGGAATGGAGTTGGAACTGATCTGAAAGCCACTCCCCAAGGACTAGCTCTAGGAGTACCTGAAGAGTTATGCAAACTGCCGAGGGAAAGGAGCAGTCAACAGTCCTACTCAGCTAAAGCTTATGAACCACAATGACTCCAATGGCATAGCAGCACTTTTATCATGGGGCTAACCAAGAGCTATCTAATAGAACTTAAGGTCCACACAACAGGAGGGAACGCACACCTAGTGCTATAAATCTAGCCAAATATCCACGGCTGGAGATGTCCAAGACACTAAAGGGGAACCCACAATTTTCATTTTCTAAAATTGATATAATTTCTAGCTACATTCTAAATGTTAGTGACTTACCTTATATTATACACTTACTTAGATAAGTGTAAGTCACTTACCTTATATTCAAAGGTAAGTGACTCTAATCCTCACAAAAAAAAAAAAAAGAAAAAGAAAAAGCTGCTTTTTGTGATAGAGACTGTTACAGAGATACACAGCTGGCCAAAATGACTATAATAAGTGACCGCAG
The DNA here is from genome assembly GCA_026225945.1 of Cricetomys ansorgei. NCBI lineage: Eukaryota > Metazoa > Chordata > Mammalia > Rodentia > Nesomyidae > Cricetomys > Cricetomys ansorgei. Next base: position 8,067,294 of record JAMJFZ010000056.1, on the reverse strand, counting down.
GTGCTCGGCCCCAATGCCTACAATGTAACCACGACACTGAATGGACTCACACACCCACACAACAATAATTACAGAAGTGGTCATGAATTTGAGAGGGAGTTTGGGCAGGGAACATGAGGAGTTAGAGCGGGGAGAAGAGGTGGAAATAATGTGAATCTAGCACTTGTGTAGGAAATTCTCCAATTTTTTTTTAACTCAAAAATTTCTAGTGTGAAATCTTTTTGAAGAGATTCTTTTGGCTAACGACTAAAATTTCAATATTTACGCCTTCAATTAGCTGTCCAAGTACTTTATTTCACTTACATACTCCATGAATGTCATTCATTTAGAGATTTCCAAGAGTTCTGAGTTTTTATTTTTGAAATCTCTTGAATGTCACCTTTTATTTTATTCAGCGTGTGAGAGTGTGTGTGTGTGTGTGTGTGTGTAGAGATTGATAGGGTATCTTGTTACACAGCACAAGCTGGCCTCCAACTCATGGTATAAACCCAGGCTGGCCCTGGACCTGTGATCACCTGCCTCAGCTGCCCAGGTGCTGGGATTACAGGCTGTGCCACCACCACCAGCTATGCCATATTTTTCTGTTTTCTAACTTGGCATACTTAGGTTACTTTTTCTTTTGGTTAGATATGTTAAATATTTGTCTCTTTCCTTCCTGACTTGTGTGAACAATAACCATTTTCCTAATTTACCTTGTCTTGTTTTCCCGTGGCCTAACTTGTTTTGACACGCAGGAAAGTAAATCTTATGCTCTCTTGTGTTATACCTGATCATTAACTCCAGCACTCTAATCTTACTTTGTTCTGCTATAATCTTCAGAATCTATTGTTATTTATTTTTCTGGGTTATTTTGTTTTGGGTTTTTATTCTCATCGCTGCTGCTGTTTCTCTTTGTGTCTCTTGAGACAGCGTCTCACTATGTTCTGAGTGCTAGGATTAAATATGCACGCGCCCACACCTGGCCTTTCTTATTTATTTTTGGTTCTGAGGATTGAACCTGGGCACTGAACACAGCAAGCACATGCTTTTCCCTGAACTAATTCCCAAGCCCTAGAAACTGTATTGAAATCCTTGTGAAATGTAGCAAGCACCCCAGTCACTAGATCTGGCCTTAGGAAATGAAATGCTTCATGTGTCCAGAACACTTCTCGTTACCTTTTTAATTGTTTTCTTTTAGATTTTGTATTTTGTGTGTATGGATATTTTGCCTCCATGTATGTCTATGCACCACACCTATGCCTGGTGCCCAAAGAGGTAAAAGTGTCTGTGTGAGTACTGAGAATTGAACCTGGGTCCTCTGCAAAAAACAACAAGAGCTCTTAACTACTGAGCCAACTGCCCAGCCCCAGAAGACACTTCTCTGATAGTTTATACAGTGCTCATTCTCAGCATTACAAGAGCCAAACAGTTCAAAATAAAGCATGATGAGGGAAGACACAGAATTAAGAAATTTAATATTGGAAACTCAAGTTTTAATATAATACAAATATAAATAATTTAGTTTTATGCAATTTGGGAAAAATACCCTTTGGAAGCCTATTCATCTTTAAGTATCATCGGCTTCTGGAGAAACTCAGCTTTCACATCACTATTTGTGCTTTCTTGTAGCATGCCCAAGTTTCAGAGCACATTAGATTCTTTGATACAGTGTTCCCGTAACTCCACTTGCATATTCCAGCCAACTGTTCACTTTTCAGAAATGCTGATTAGCTGCCTCTGCTGTTCTTGAGGAAACGTATCTGGACATTCCTATGGCAATGCTTCCTTTTGAAATGCATTTCCCATATTATACATAATGGAGGAAAGGGGGCTTTTCTAAATATGTAAAATATCATTAATTTTTATTTCAGCCAACAATCAATAACTATTCTTAGATAATGTTTCACTTGGTATAGGATACCACACCTCACCTTCTACTTTCCCTCTGAAGTTTACATCTTTCCTTCTACACACTGAAGAAGTATACAATGGATTCAGAGATATTCAGAGAAACGGGAGCCCCTTACATTTTTCATGCTAAAGGCTAATTCACACACATACTCCCCACATAAACCTGAGAGGATTGCTTCCAAGAAACTACATTCTGCTGCTGAACATGTAACTGCAGAAGTACAAGGAGCTGGGCATGGTGCATACCTCTAATCCTAGCACTGGAAGAAAACGGGGGGATCCCAGGTGAAAGGTCAGCCTGTACTACACAGCAAGGTCCAGACCCTCTTTTCAAACTCCAGCTAAGATAATCAACACATAAACTAAATGAAGGCAAGACAGCGCACTGCAGGAAGAAGCACCTCACCTGCTTTCCGTCCAAGGTGCACAGCCTCTTGACCACTCCTGAGTCTAGTTTAATGGCTTCAGTGATATCGGTGAGGACCTGCTCAAAGGAATGGGCCGTCTTTTTATTCAGAAGGATCCGCACAGCCTTTCTCGGCTTCACTCCACTACGAATCACAGTCACTAACTTGGGTTTGATGAAGTCTTTGCTTTCTTTTACTTCGCTTTTCACAGAGGCCACAGCCAAGGCCCGGGTTGTACCGCCCTTGATGTTCACAGACCAGTTTGGATTAACGTTTTTGGTGTAATCAACTTTACGAAATGGTTCATTGGAGGCACACACATAACTCTCACCTAAAAAAAAAAAACAAAAAACATTAATTTTATTAGAACACTATCAGATCTCTTATGTCTAAATAACAGCTTCTGGAAACCTGTAAGTCAACTCCTAAACTTGGGGTAACAGAAAAGGGGTTCACTACAACACCTTTTCCTTTAACAGTCACCTCTCTTTCTCTTAAATATGCAGTACACTCCTGTAATACTAGCTATTCAGGAGGCAGAAGTGGAAGGATCATGAGTTCAAGGCTGGTCTGAGATACATACTGAGAAGGGGTAGGGGTCACATTGGGTATGGTAGCTCATGCTCGTAGTCTTAGCAGCAAGAAGCTGAGGCAGGAGGATTGCTTCTAAGTCTGAGGATAGTCTAAGGCTATGCAAGGAGTTTCAGGCCAGTCTAGGCTACACAGTGAGACCCTGTCTCAAAAATAAACATAGATAAATAGTTCATTCTGATTGAAATGATTATACCACAAATATATTCATAAAAAGAAACAATTAAAATTCTTCTAATTTCAGTCCTAATCAAACAACAATCACTACATCTTTACAGAGCTGTAGCATAATATGATTATTGTAGTATATAATATAATTATATTCAGTTATAATATCATCTATTTAATTACTGAAGCACTGCAAAAATGAAAGGTTTGGTTCCTGAAGTAGCATACTTCAGGCACTGTTTTCCCTGAAGGAATACAAACTTAAACTATAACTCTATAACTTCAAATGGATAACCTTTTCTGTATCTACTTAAATGGAAGCAGATATTAAGTTAAAATGACACAGTCATTTCTTACAAATCTTAATTAGGCTTTTGTTTAATTAAGAACAGCACAAAAGTTATACTACTTGCCAATTCATTTATTGGTATCTAAATTTTTTACATCCCCAAATTTCTAAAATTCCATACTGAAAAGCCAAGAAATATATAACTTACCCAATTCCTTTAGAATTGACTTTTTGACATGCTCTTTACATGCCAAGAGTTTCTCTCAGAAATAATTCATAAAGAATACATGATTTCATATATTTAGTACAAACGGATTCATTCTAAATATAGTAATTATATCAGTTGAGTCATAAACGTTATAATCAAAATAGTGAAAAAGAAAGGCTGAGGACAAGCTATTAATGTCAATATTCACTATCATCAAAATGTGTTCCAAGTCCTGATTAACAGAGCGACTCGGAGACTCCAAAGGCACATACACAAGTGAGTAACAGATCAGGCACGTGAAAAGGAATGCTCAGGACACGCAGTCCATTCTTGTTAGAGGGATAGTTAGGGTCCTGCGCAGGAAAAGTAGGGAACCAATCACAAGCCATCACACTGCTTCTACAGCAGCACCCTGAAATCCAGACCACACCTCCATCTCCACAGAATCATTTTCACAGTATGGTCAAGAAAATTACACATAATTTCAAAAATAGTTATCAAATTAATAAAGCTATGTAATGTGCACATATGTGTTAGTGAGAAAAACATAATGATGGTATCATTTAATTTTATAGGAAAAAAGTCACATTAAAAGATTCCTGCCATTTTTATGTATGATAAAAGCTTTATGAATGCTCTGATCCAAAATGTGTAATAGTGGAATATTAAAAAAAAATGCTAAGTAAGAAAAGATAAATCTGTCTTAAAAGACAGGGAGATAGTAAGACGGTGGCAATTCCTCCCAAAATAAAGAGAAAAAGCAAGATAAAAGAAAAGAAAGTGATCAGATTTAAATATATCACTTTTTCCGTGATTAACCAGTCCCTGCATAGCTGACATGCCAACCAGGAGACCTGCTTTTCAACTTAAGTCTTCATGTTCTTCTGCACATGGGCACAGAACAGAAAAAACAGAACAAGCCCCTTCGTTTGTTACTGCAGTTACAGATAATTGTAACTCCTTCCCTCTGTTGTAGTACGCTGCTGGTGGGGCTCACCCAAGAAGACAAGGAGGTATTTTCATATGTGGAAGCCCTGCCAGACCTCTGCAGAGGGAACCACCGTCATGGCCAGCACCGTACTCAACCAATAGTGGAACCCTGAACGTCTGAGCTCAGGTGTTTTTACTGATTCAGAACTCCTTAGGTGCTCTATTGATACCATGTGCTGATCATAAACAATCAAACATCCCCCACAGAAATCCAATGCCTGCAGACAATACAAAACACCAAAGTCTTAGGCAGCCCCTCACCCAATAGTGTATGTATGTAAACAATTATTTTAAAAACCAAAAACAACTTTCCACAACATCCCTCTCTCACCTCTTCCCTTCATAATGTTCCTACTAGAAACACATAGACCAGCTCTATAATTTGTAAAGTTCTAAGCCAAGGTGTTGGTAGAATAGAGCTTCATGCTTTCTTGTGTGCATGCACAAACGCACGCACACATGCACACACACACACACACAAAGTTTTCTGTACACTGAGCTTACAAGCTATTGATTTTTCACAATCCTTCTGTAACTCTCTTTCCTAGTGGTTAATAAAGACTTTTGTTGTTGTTTTTAAAGTAGGTGATTTTGTTCCTTAAGCAGATGTAAGTCGTACCCTAGTTATCTGGAACAGTCACTAGTGAGCACATAGGTAAGGTTTTTACTTTCCCTAGTCACTCTGAAAACAAACCCTAGTTATAATCTAACACCTAAACACTTCTTCCAATGCCTGACTTTACTTCTTAAAATTTACTCTTTGTAGGACTCTCAGTATTATGCTGATTGTTTAAGGGGTAAGTTTGAGTATCTCTGCCTCCTCCTCCTCCTCTTAAAGTAAAAGCTCTAAAGTTTGCCATTATTGAGAACAACACTGGCTGTGATCTTACAGTGTGGGGACTTCAAATGTCAGGAGTTTTACATTTCCTGTATGTCAGTCTCTTTAATACAGTCTCTCACATTTGTTCAATATATCCATCAACCAATACCACTAACCAGTTTATAAACAATCCTGACATTCAAGTCAGAAATTCTGTTTTATAGAATCTGGGCCCTGAAATTATGCCTCGTTTTTGTGGGAGAAGCAGGTAAACAACTGTATGAGGAAAACAAAACCCGATTAAGACTGTTTTATTAATCTACTGTGTCAAACAATTTAATTGGGTTTTCTATCCAAATGTATACTGGCCATAACTAAAATTCATAGGAATCAGCAAAGTAACACAAACTTCCCTGCTTTGGCTGGGATACTGTTGCACTCCACAACTTGTGTGTGAGGCCTCAGGACCATTCCTGTTCCATCTGCTGATGACACAAAATGAGATTGGGGGCCACATTCTTTCAATACATCTGAAGCTGAACATTTCCTCTCCTGAAGCCACATCCAACCATCGGGTGCATGATACTTTACACCAAGGAAAAGTGCACAAAAGCTACTGTGGATAGAAATGAAAAATAGTCATATATCCAGGTTTCTGCACAGAAATATGGGAGTTTGCCTTAAGACCTAAGAAATTAGCTAAATGTCAAAACAGAAATCCTGCTAATGAGACAGAAATTGGATCTCATGCGGTAGAGTAGAACTGACAGATCCATGGTGTGCCTTCTGCTCCTCACACCTGGCCAAGCATACGCCATCCTTAGAGTTCATGGTGGGAATTTTATCCTTGTGCTGATCTTTATGATAAAATGTATTCAGCATCCCATTGTGGAACACACATCTAAATAACTACTTCTAAATGAAGCATAGCCACAAGCAACTCCATGCCCAAAGCTCCAACTCTTCAGGCATCAAAGTATATAACTGGGCCAGGAGTTAGTCAGGAAAAGAAGAGGTGGTCCTAATAAAGGTATGCTCACAGTGAGTGTAGGCCAGAGGACATACACTTACTCACTAGGAACAGAAGCTAGTTAGAGTATATAGATGGCCCAGTGAATGGCATTTGGAAATACATCACATCAATCCGGCATGCCAGCTCAGCAGTAAGTACCGCAGCCCTACCAGGAACACCAGTGTAGTTGGCACACAGTATCTGCAGCTCCACACCGCTAGCTTACATTCTCACCAGTCATGAAGCTCTGTCAGCTCTTTCACTGCTGCTGTGCTTGGATTGCAGTGGAGTGCAAAACCTTTGCACACCCGACCTTTATGTTCATAAATATCTTTAAGTTACAATGTAATTAACTTCTAAAATTTGGATGCCAGATTTTTCTATTGATTGTTTTATTGTTATTGGTGGTGGTGCTGAGAGTCTTATAAAGCAACACTCTACCACTGAGCTACACCCATCTACCACCCATATTCTTACTTTCAAGGGGCACAAACATTGCTCAGGTTTTGTGATCCCAGGGGAATCAGAGGAACAGCTTCTTCTGTTCTACACAGTAGTAGAATGACTACAGTTAACAACAATTCAGTGAATGTTTCAAGGTAGATAGCACAAACAAAAATGTTTGAGGTGATAGATGCACCTTACTATGACCTGATCACTGCATATTGTGTACAAGCATTGAGATATCACACAATGCACCATAATTGTAACTACTAGGTGTCAAATAAAATTAAATATAGCTAGGCATGGTCAGATATGTTTCAATCCCAGCACTTGGGAGGGAGAAGCAGGTGATCTTAGTTCCAGGCCAGCCAGAGTTACATAATGAGGCCCTTCTCAAAAAAAAAAAAAAGAGTAAATATTAAAAAGCACCTCAATACTTTAAGGAACTGAAAGAGTTTCAAACTGAAAGATGACTGATATCTGCAAACAAACTGCATAATGGATGTAGCATCCCCATCTGCTGGCTCATTTAAGCAGTGGTTCCCTAGCCTCTGGAGCGAGTCCTTTGTTTAACAATTTTTCTTTCATACTTTAATCCTGCATGAATCTAATAGCAAAGTTCAGCCCTCGGTTTAAGCAAGTTATTGCAATTATGACTGAGATTCAACACAAGTGATCATAGGAGGACAAAGAGGAGGAGGTGAACAATGAGGAGGAAGACGAGGAGGAGGAGGAGGACATGGCCAAAGTTTTATGAATCTCCAAACAGTGTGTTCAGAGTTATAAAAAATAAGTTAGGCAGGCATGGTGGTGCGTGCCTTTAATCCCAGCATTTGGAAGTGTGGGAGGGTGTTGGACATAATTTTGCTGTAAGATTCTGCAGACTGTATCAAGTATCTCTAGGGGCCAGGCTGCTAAGTAATTAAACGTACTCTAAGATTCATGTAGAACCTTCCAGCTATTGACTTTGATCACCAAACTAAGGAGACAAATACCCATTGGGCCATTTTTCAAATTATTTCTCCCACACAGGCTTAATGAAGATGAGCAAAACCAGTAATACATTTATACTACTTCTTTTTTCTCTTGATTCTGCAGATGAGACAAAACACCACTAAGAGATGAAAATGATGAGCAAGAAAACAAGGGAAGAGACTATTAATCACTGACTGTAAGAAAGAATTTTATCATTTTAAAATTAAATTTGTAAAAGATACTCTAAGGAAGAGATCAATGAACTAAACTAATCTAAATGTATACTCTACTATGTGTATTATGATAGCAGACCAGGAAAATAACTCAGTCAGTACAGTGATTGCTGCACAGCATTAGGACCTGAGTTTGATTCTCAAAATATATGCAAAACAGCCAAGTATGGAGACCCACACAGACAGGCGGATCCTTGGGGCTCCCAGCCAGCCTAGTACACCTGACCAGCTCTAAGCCAATGAAAGACCACACGCACACAAAATTATATGGTGATAAATTATAATCACCTGCAATCAAAATGTAACAATAGGTCACAACTAGTCTATTTTAGTGTGTTTGATTGAAATGCTAATAAATGTTACCCTGTAAGCAAAAGCATATAAATTGATCTCACCAAAACAGTATTTTCCCATCCCTTCTTTCTATAAAGGAAATAGTTTCTGACAAAAAAAAAAAAATGTAACAACATTCTGCTGTAGGCTACTAAGAACATGGCTGACCAGACAGCTTGGGTTAGAACAGCAGTTCTCAACTTGTGGGTCAGACCCATTTGGGAATTAAACGACCTTTTTACTGGAGTCACGTAAAACCATCTTCGTATCAGAAATTTACACCTTATAACAGCAGCAAAATTAGTTATGAAGTAGCAACAAAAATAATTTTATGCTTGAAGGTCACCAGAACATGAGGAACTGTATTTAAGGGTCATAGCATTAGGAAGGTTGAGAACCACTGGGTTAGAAAAAAAAATCAATGTCTCACAGAGGTTTATTCAACTAAATTCTAGTCTTTAAATATTTCTTATTCAAAAAATAAGTCACCAGGTGTGGTCACGCACGCCTTTGATCCCAGCACTCAGGAGGCAGAGACAGGCGGATCTCTGTGAGTTTGAGGCCACCCTAGTCTACACAGTGAGTTCCAAGACAGCCAAAGCTATGTAGAGAGACCTTGTCTCAAAAGAGAAAAAGTAAGAAGTCAACTGTCAACTGTATGTATTAAAAAACAAATATGGAAAAAGTCACTAAAAACCATCTTCAAAGTAAGAACAAATGCTAAAGATGAAAAATTAAGCTTAGTTATGGCAGAGTCCTTACAGCAGGTATTGAAAATACTAGATGTTGTTAGAATAATTCTAGAATTTAAACATACACACACAATGATGACATAAGAATTTGTTCATGACAGCCATTAAAACAGAAAATTCAAGTCAGGCATCTTAGACACCAACGAACTTGACACATTGTTAAAGCATAAATACACTGCTTTTTTTTCCTGGAAAAACTTATTTAAAATTAGAAAAGGACAAATATTATTTGCTTTTTATACCATCTTTATTCCACTAGACCAGGAAAAATCTTTTTAAAACAACACAGCCACCAATTCCTACCAACTAAATTTATCTGGCACAAAACAGCAGTTCAACAAAGCACCAGAAGTATGTGCTATCCAGAACAGATCACACTGTGGCCCCAACCCCAATAGCTTTAATACTTCCAAGAAGGTGATGTAAGGGGAAGATCTTCCCAAAAGGGAAGGATCTGTTATGAATAAGATCAGGGCAGGAAGATCACAAGTTCCAGGCCAGCCTGGGCTACAGAGTATAACCCCATCTCAAAGAAAAAAAAAACAAAAAACAAACTCCTCTAAATCTGAGTTCTTCATCTGATCACAGAACCTGTGTGTGTGTGTGTGTGTGTGTGTGTGTGTGTGTGTGTGTGTGTGTGTGTGTGTGACAGAGAGAGGGACAGAGACAGAGAGACAGAGACAGACAGAGACAGACAGAGACAATGAGAACGGGCTTTCCCTGTATAAACGAGGCTGACCTCAAACTTGCAATACTATTCCTTCCTCTGCTTCCAGGGTACTGGGAGTACAGATGTGTACAACCATGCCCAGCCTGCAAACTTTTTTGCTCTAAGGAATTTATTTTTAAGAGAGAGAAGGGCAAGGGAGGAGAAAAACAGAGGGGGTGTGGGGGAGGGAAAGAGATCAATGGCTTGTGTATGAGTTCAGTAAGCAAGGAGGCCAGAGGCACTGGATCCCCTGGAGTTGGAGTTACAGGCAGTTGTGGGCTGCCCAACCTGGATGCTGGAAACCAAGCTTGGGTCCTCTGTGCCAGCTAGTGCTCTTAACCATGGAGCCATCTCTCTAGCCCCAGCTTGATTCTGAAAGGACCCACAAAGTAGACAGAGAGGACAGACTTCTATAAGTTGTCCTTTGCCCTCCACATGCTCAGTGGCAGGCACGCCCACACACGTACACATAAACAAATGTAACACAACAAATTTTTAATTTCTTCATGATTTACTTTCAGTAAATGCTACCCTATTTTATACACCTATAACCAGGTCGTGTACAACTTGTATTTGACAAAAGGGGAGGACAAGTGGGGAAAACCCTGAAAGCCCTGACCTGGACATCCTGAATGGACCATCAGAGATACTCCAAGCTTGGCAGGCTCAAACTTCCAAACAGCTTGATTGTTCCACACTTAATGTTGGGAGTTAAGTCCTATGAGAGCTGCAAAGAATAAACAGGAACCCATACCACCCATTCCACAAAATTAATCCAGAAGTTGGGTGATCAACTAGCTGAAGGTGCCTGGCTGGTTTAGGACAGTGTACCAGATCAGCTTGATCCTCTGAGACTTTCAAGGTCAAGAGCCAGAGAAAAGAAATCTGGGCCATGCAAATTTCTTTTGTCATCTGAGTTCAATGGGATGGCAGCTAGGAAGAAGCACCCAAGCCTCACTATCTGGACGCAAACTCTCTATTCTTCACTGAAGGTAATTTTGTTTTTGTTTTGTTTTTTTTTTAAATCACCTCGTAAAATATGTTTCTTGGCATGGAAGAGGCAAAGGAAATGGAACAGTATTTAACTGACTAAAATAGATGGTTTGACAACATGAGCAGCACTAGAGACCTACTCTTACTGATGTAAGTAACTTCAGAAAGCTGCTTGGTACAGCGAGGAAAATCTGAACATCTGAACACATGATTTTAACTGAAACTTAAAACTTCATATGCGCATATGCATGTTTGCATATATGCAGGCACACATGTGGGGACATTCGTGTGCAGGACTGAGTGCATGCAACGTGACAGACTGAGGCTGATGCTGGGAATTATCCTCACGCGCCTTACCATTAAGGGAGGGGGGTCCTCAATTAAACTCAGAGCTTAGGGATATAGCTAGCCTCAGTAGCCTGCTTGCTCAGAGGATACCCCTACTTTGCCTTGAAAAGCTAGAATGTACAGACATTCTCCATTCCCAGTCAGCATTTATGCTGGTTCTGGGGATCCAAATGCTGTTTCTCAACTGCATAACATTATTTAAATTTAAAAAAAGATGTGTCAATGCTAAAGGCAAGTCCTCACTATGTTACCCTGGCTGGCTTGGAATTTACTGTTTAGACCAAGCTGCCTTGACTTTCCGATGATCCTCTAAACCTTACCTCCAGAGTTCTGGGATCGCTGGCATGTTCTACCCTGCTCGACTGAGAAACTCAATTATTACACAAAGATTCTCTACTAGACAGATTTCTGCTATGACCAAGAAAGTTAAATTTTCTTCTTTTACATTCGTTTTATATTATGAAAACTGCTTGAACCATGGCAACAAAGCCACAGAAATCATCTGTGGTACCATTATTTACAATGTAGGGTAACTGTTTGGGCTGCATGTGTAGTTAGTGTTTCCCCAAATCTCCATTCGCCAAGTATCAGCAAGTGGAAGACTTCAAGGAAATTTCCCAACCATCTTGAAGAGACTCCAAGGACCACCCACCCCCTAGGCAGAGAGAGACTTATATAACTTGTTTTTACTAACCCAGAAAATGCTATCTCTCTGATGACAGTCATCTTTGAAGCAGTTTAATTTTACTTAACAATACGATGTCAAAATAACTTCAGAGAAGGACACTAAATTAGCCATCTGTAGTGTTATGTACATCAACGAGGACCCGTGAGTGACAAGTGCTTACTCAACAGGCTGTGTTGACCCTGTTACTGTGCTGCTACTGACCTGAGGTCAAAGAGAAAAGTGGTTTCCTAGAACTAACTAGGTAAAGATTGCTTTTAAGTATGTATCATGATTAAGAAAGGCAAAGTGAAAGGGTGCATGTCTGATTATGCACGCCTTTAATCCCAGCACTTGGGAGGCAGAGGCAGGTGGGTCTCTGTGAGTTCAAGGCCAGCCTGGTCTACAGAGTGAGTTCCAGGACAGCCAGAGCTACAAAGTGAGACTCTGTCTCAAAAAAACAAACAAAAATGTGGCCCTCTCATCACTGTTATCTTCGTTTTACTGATATATCTACAGCTCTCTTGTCCTCTTCTTTTAGCCTTTAAAACCAAACTCACTGCTAAGGCAATGAATATGTGAAGTAGCCCCTCCGACTGCTAACTTACACACAAGAGAACTTAATGTTACTTGGGTTGTCATGTAGCCAGAGCAAGGGTATCATCTGATAAAAGTGACAGAAAACCTCAGCTACCTTTGGGACTCCTCAGAATGGCTAACACTTTTTTCAGAGGTGAACTGTTAAAAAGCATAAACTGAGGCCTATTAGAAAGTAGCAGCCCTAGCATGTACGTTTCTTGTGTTTCCTCAACTGTGAAAGGGAGAAAATGCCTGTGGAACATAAACGCATGGTGAGATTAAAAAAAAAAAAAATCACCTAGTTCAGGGATCAGTTTCCTCCAACAAGCTTATGTTGCCATGACTACATGGAATGCACTAGCTACATTAAGATGTCTGAGAGCTAACTACATATGAACATTCAGTCCGTACACTTTGAAGGGTCTGCCTGATCTTCCTGGGTGCTGATTAGAACCAAAAAACCCAGTTTTTCACTACCAGCCATCCTTCCCTTCCTGAAAGCAAATGAGAGTAAACATTGCAGGAACCCAAGAATGACCCAACATATTGCCCAGCAGTTCCTCTGAGTCCAGGATTACTAATTTCTAATAGGCCTCAGCTGCTGTTTCTCTAGATCCTACCATTCTAATAGTTATTCTCTTCAGGGAGAAGGCAGGAGAGATTCACCTTGATTCACCTCATTGCCAACAAATGTGGAAAACCCTTTTACACACCGTGGTTTTCCATTTTAGCTACACACTGAAGTCACCTGAGGAACTTTAAAAACTCGAAATGCCCACGTCACATACCAAACCCCAAACAAGCATATCAAAATATCTAAGGAATGGGATCAGGTACCTATGGTCCAATATAACTCCAAGGTTGAAACCTGCCCCATTGGAACGCCCCTCTTGATCGCAGTGACTTCTGGCACAGGTGAAACCGAAAAGCCAATCTAGATCCTGTCATTACCACAGCTGTGCACAGAAGGTACCATGGGATCCCAAACACTGCACTGGGTTCCACCAAGGCTTACCAGGAGCCTCACTAGAGGATCAAGCGTTCAAAGAGTTTGCCCTTCCAGTAAAAATAAGTTGGCTCATTTTAGAGGTACCATTGTCTATTTGTGTCTCTGAGCATTAGAATTTTTCTTCCCTTTTAAAAGGCAAACCTCTTGAGAAGGAGAGCTCTTGTGTGCACCCCTGTCCAACACAAACTACAGGAAAGCAGACAATTCCCGCAGCAGCCTTAGAAAGCGCCGGCTGCCCCAGCGCAGGGCGGGGAAGCGCGCGGGCCGCAGCCGCTGCACCTGCGGCCCAGCACCCGGCCGCACCTGCCGCCTCGCCCGCGCCTCCTACCTTCCAGCAGCTCGTCCAGGCTGGTGACCTTCCGGCTGCCGTCTATGGTGTAGATGGTGCGGACGCCCTGGGGCAGGTTCACATTGTCAGACAGCGAGCGGGTGAGCTCCATGAGGAGCGCATCGAAGGAACGGAAGCGGTCGCTGGAGATGGCAAAGACCAGGCCTTTGAAGTAGCGGTCCCCATTCCGGTAGAAGCGCGCCTTCTTGGCCTTCTTCTCCGAGCTGAGGGCCTGCAAGGTCCGCGTGCGGTAGAAGCTGCAGTGAGCGCTGTGCGCCGGGCTGGGGATGAGCCCGTTGCCCTTGGGGCCAGAGATGCCGCTGCCCCCGGAGGAGCTGGGCGCCCCTCTCCGCGACCCCGGCCTCGGCCTTTTGTCCCGTTCTTCAAAATGCTCCAGCTCAATGCTCCTGGTGCTGGCCATCGCGGCTGCTCAGAGAGCTCTCCACAATAAATTAATAAAGGGACGGCCCCGCCGCGGTCCGGGCGCTCCGGCTTTAAAGCCGCGGGACACCTGGCTCGGGCCTCCGGGCCATGCTCGCAGGTGGGCGGCTCAGCCGGCTAGGGGCGGCTGCGGCGCGCGGCTGCCCGGCTCATTGTCCCGCGCGCTGTCCTGGTCGCCGCCGCCGGCCCGGGAGCCCCACGCCCCCCAAGCGCCTCCTCCGCCGGGCCACGCCTCACAGCCAGCGCGCCCGCAGCGGGCCTGAAGCGGCCAAGTTGAACGGCCCGAGGCTCGCCCGGGTTCGCGTGCGGCCCGCGCGCTCCGACGCGCTGAGCGAAGGGAGGAAGCGGGGCGGGGGAGGGGCGCGAGCGTGGGCGAGGCGCCTCGGGGCTGCGGCGCGCGCGCCCCGGCCCGGGGTCCCGGGTTCCCGCCGCAGCCTCGCGCGCGCCCGGCCCCGTCCGCGGTCAGCGCACGTCCTGGCTGACCCGGGATCCTCGGGCCGCGCGGGGTTCCTGCAGGAAGAGCGCGGCAGCCTTCCCCGCGCGCATTCGCGCTCTCGGCCGTCCGTCAAGGCCTGGACCCCGGAGGACACCGTCGGTCTCCCCCGGGATACCGCGGGCCGCACGGAGAGGGAGATAGGGAGGAGGAGGAGGAGGAGGAGGGCGGCACCGCGCGAGGAGCCGCTCTGCGGCCTGAGAAACCCCACCCGCCCGGCTGTCTGCGCCGCGCGCTCCCGGGCGTGGCCGCGCCGCGGGCTCCGCCGCCTCCGGGCCGCGTAACCTCGCAAGCCAAAAAAGCTACAAAGGAAGGAGACTCAAGGGCAGCGGGAACATCCTTAGCCCGCCTCCCGGGAAGAAACCCAGGCCAACTTAGGGCAGAAATACCAAACGGCACTAGGTTTGGACGAGATATTTCTTTTTTATAAGCGGCCAATGCATTGTTTTATTTAAAGGTCCTGGGGGGGGGAGGGGGATCCTCCACACTTTCTATTGCAGATTTCGCTAACACGGTAGGTAGTTCCAGTAACTTTGAATGTCTAGAAGTTACTGGTTTCCGGAAGGTTGATTTAATTAAATATATGTGGAGAGTTTGCCATTTGCCAGGCTTTAATCCCATCATTGGGGATGCTCAAGCATAGAACCGAACCCCTGTGCGCTGCTCTTCCCCACACTCACACAGAGTGGGCTGACACATAAACGCTCATCATGCTTAAAATCTTTCTTCAGCGGTCTGGCCCACAATAAAACCATGTTTCCTAAAAAATATTGGGAAACATTTGTTATTTCACTGTGGCGATGAAGCTCAAAGACATTTTGCCCTAGTCTGACACATGAAATTAATGATTCAGCACCCAGTTCTTCAGCAGCCCCAGACAGCAGCTCCAAACTGTCCTTGGAGGTAGATGACAAAAAAGGCTTTGCTTACAATGGCGTGGAGTCCTGGAACAGCGTGAAATGGGGTGGGGTGGGGGGAAGACACAACCTTCAGCACCACTGAAGCAAATCACTTTTCATAAGGTATTTAATGAATATGATGCAGATCAAGACCTAGTTGGCCAAAACTTGAGAACTGGTTGAGACCGGGAGGAAAAAATATTTTATGAGCATCCAAGATGGCTCAGTAGGTAAGGGCTCTTGCCACTAAGTGTGACCACCTGCATTTGATCTCCAGCACCCATGTGGTGGAAGGAGAGCTCAGAATCCTGCAATTTGACGACCTCTGACCTCTACGTGCGTGCCATGGCATACAACGCAATAAATAGACGTAAAACTTTTGAGACTAAAAGAAATTGTCCCTGCATTCCAATCCTAATGCAAACAAACGGGGGGGGGGGGGCCTTCAAGGACACAACTACTAATCTGAATTGTTTTGTGGCTTAAAATGTATAGAACCAAGGCAGATTTTCCTCCTTCACGCCATTGCAGAATGTCCACAATAAGATGTTTAAAACTGGCATTTTCCTTGTTGGGATATTCCCCTTCTCCTCAGAAACACTGTCTGGCCTGCTTGCTCACCTTTCCAGATTTGTCTGGGTGTCTGCTGCATTGAGATCCAGCCTTAAGGTGGCTTTATTAAGACAAGTGGGCCACAGGTGAAGAGGTGACCAACCTTGACCTCTTGGTTGTGAATTTCTCCGTGTTGTTTTGTAACTCCCCTTAACCTAGCATTTACTTGAATAAAAATTTGGGAGAAATACTTAAAATACACCTCCATTTCTCAGCTACAGGCAATTCAAGAAGTTAAATCTCAAAATAGTCCCTCTCTCACGTTAGAAATGACCCCTTCCTGCTCGTATTACATAATAATTTATGATCATAGACTATCTATGGGGTGCAATAATTTTACTGACAATCTGCAGCAAGGATCTTCTAGAAATTTCTTGTAGAAAAACTCAACCAGGCAAACAGAAGAAGACTACTGGTTCTCTGCACTCCTATTTTGGGCCTCCCAGGCTAGCAATGCAACTTGGATCAGACTCTTAGTCCTTCACCCCCAGTTCATGTTGCCCAGGAAATAGAATGCCAATGTTCATGTGGTATAATCTGTTTAAATACAGCTTCATTAAATACTCCAAGTGACTTTGTATTAAAATAAAATACTTGCCTTGACTATTTCCCAGTTTAACCTCATGTTACTCTATTTCTCAAAGCCTTGACAACTCCTCATTCTTTGGCCCCAAGCTTCCACTTTTAAAGGCAGTTTTCCAGCTGTTCCATTACTTACTACATAAAAGATGCCCACACTCATCTTAGGCCTCAAGCACTTTGGCAATCTGCTGTCTCATGTTTTCGTTTCTGTTCGCTGTGTGCCAAGCACTTCTCCCAGATGTAAAAGTGATGAAGTAACTCTTTCTAGTGGAAGGGCCTAGTAACTGTAGACTGGAGTTTTTGAAACGAAGCACAATTTTTAATTTCATAACCTCTAATGATTATAAATCCTAGTGTTTCCCATTAAGCTGAAATGGAAAGGTCATACAGAGTTCAGAAAGAGACTCTCCATCTCTACCCCATAGCGAGTATCCAGATTGGAACAGGGCTGGGACGAGCATTTTCCTCCCTACTTACTTACTCATGGAGGACTTGCTGTCCTTTGCAGACCCAATTCTTGCAGCACTTGGCACATATATTTATATAAATATAGCTGTTATTTTCCACAATTGTTGTTAATGGCAAAATTAAAGTTCATGGAAAAGTACTACGGATCTCACTTTTGTTTCTACAGACTCATATTTCCCAAAGGCAATATGCACTTTTCTCTTTGTGTTGAGAGGAAATTGGCTGGGCAGTTTAGGGGCAGGAACTCCAAGAGCAGCAACCCCAGGAGTGTCCTTTTTCTCTGGCCAGGGATGCCAGAGGAGAGCACTGGTTATTATGTGAGGTATATGCGGAACTAAAACTCCAGTTCGGACACCATCCCTCTGGTGTACAGCTTCAGAATTAGACCCTAGATTTTAGAGTTAAAATGGTTATATCTATCTACTCCCCAATTTCAACCCATCTCCTAAATGAAGGGGTGGGGGGAAGTCACTGTAGCCTTGATCAGGGCTCCATAGTGACCCATCAAGGGAAAGTTATTTCTCTGGCCTGGGTGAGAACCTAACTTTCCAGGCTCTCCAAAACATAAAGGTTAATCCAGTTGGTTCTGGCTAAGATACCACACCTCAAAATGGATAGTTTACTTTAAGCCACCCTAAAGAGATGGGGAGAGTAATTATTCATTTAATGAAGTACTTGCTTTTCCTTCCCTGCCCATGTACAGCCACTTTTGGAGCCCCAGCTGTGTTCTTGGGTTAAGACTGCCTGATTTTCTGAATTATACAGAAAAGCTAACTTTTTCCCTTTTCTTCTTTTTATTTCTCTTTCCTTTCCCACATACTTGCCAGAGCCTGACATGCTTTTCTAGACTCTCTGGGCTTTCTCTCTTTTTCTCTGACGCTGTTCCCCCAACCCTTTCCACATCTGTTGTTGACAAATGCTATGGTTTGCTCTCTTTCTATCTTCCTCCTCCAGGAAGCCCAGCTGCTGAGATTTACAGCTTGCCTGCCATGAGTTTTTTCTTTCAAATGCTAATATAATTGTCCTCTAGCTTCCTTCTGAGTCCATTCTTTAATTATTTTATTAATAAAATTCAAAGCCTTAGGTGGAGACTCAAAAATTTCCCCAGTAACATGAGACCCCAAATGGACATCCCAAAGTTCCCAGTAACATTTGTATTTGGGGCTTTATTTAAAATCCGAAATAAAATTACTTATTTTAAAACAAATCATGATTTTAGTGTTTTCCTCTTTTCAGTAGCACATTCGATGTTTATGCAAATGCAGAAGGTGACAGGCTTCGTGTCACTGTACACGTACATTGAAACAGTGTTGGAAAGACTTAAAGAATAATGACTTTGTGATGATTAATTGGTACTTATCTGGTTAAAGAAACAGATTATAGACAAGGAAATATTAAGCAGCAGAGACTGAATTGCCTCACTGAGCTACCTCTAAAACATGTTCATTTCCAACTTTCAAAACCTATTAATCACAAGGTGGTCTGTCTTCATTAACTTAGAATTTAAAATGAATGACTTTTAAATTTACAGTAGGTTTATAATGCAAATTAGCTGATTATTTCAGCTCAAATAGTCTATACTCCCTACCCGTAGTTGAACTATCCAGATGTTAACATAATACATTTATCTTACTTATGGAAACAACAGCATTATTCAGATTTACTCAGTATTCATTAATAAATCTTATGGAATATTCAGATTTTAAAAATAGTCTTTCCTTGCATTTCCCATGATTCTATCAACCTATCTGAAATAACAGACTGCGATCAAGATTTGCTGCATACATGTTGTATATATTTCCACATACACATATGTATACATTTCCATATCCACATACACATATATATATGAATATGCACACACATATATAATGATAGTTAATATTTATGTAAAGAGGTTGTTATGGATCAGATCTTAAATGTCTCCTGCTGCATTACATCTTAAAGATCTCATCACCATCCTGTGGCATGATTAGGAGATCATGCAACCTTCCAAAAGTAGGACCCAGAGGAAGGAACCGGGTCTCTGGGTATGTGTCCTTGAAAAGCATCTTCTGCCTTTCCCCTCTCTCTTTACTTTGTAGCCAGTATGAGGTGAGCAGCTTTGCCCCTTACCTCCTCCCCGCCATAGTGTCTGGCCTTAACACAGGCCAAAACAATGATGCCAAGCAACCACAGACTGAAACCTCTAAAGTAAAAAGCCAAAATAATATTTCCCTCCTTTTCCATAGTTTACTCTGATATTTTGTCACAGCAATGGAAAACTTATGTTTGATTGTATTTATCTTAATGTAACTGATGTGTTCCTCTCTATAGTTTGGTAACAATAGAAAATTATATTTCTCTGTTATAATTTCCTTTAATAATAATATCCTCCCTAGAATCCCTCTCTCTCCAGTGCAAAGTCCATGAACTCCTGAGGTCTTTCTAGGTTTAAAAGCTCAGTCCAAATCAGTCCTAATGGCACAACCTGCAATGCTGGCTAATCATGAAGCTGAGGCAGGAGAGTCACAGATTCAAGGTCTGTCTGGGCTATTGAGTAAGTTCAAAGCCAGTTTAGGCAATTTAGGAAGACCCTGTCTCAAACTAAAAAGTAAAAAGAGAATTGGAGTGTACTTTAGAGGTAGAAAACTCACATAGCATGCAGACAGCCCTAAATCCAATCCCTAGTAGTACAGCAAAGTTGAAAATAGAATCGTATAAACCAAATAAGAGTAAATAAAAAAAACTCAGTCTAGCATTCTCATTAGGAGAAATCTGTGAGTCAACCCTTCAGGTTCCTTGGTCTCAGTGGCCTTTGCTCTCCATACCTGGCACAGTCTCATCACTCCTGATGCCCCAAGGTGGGCTCAGAGCACTGTAACAGTTTCTAACCTTATGGAGAACGAAGGTTTCTCTTGACCTTGCTATAACATACAAAGTTATGGTGAAAATTTTGATGTATTGTGAACAAAGGTTTGTTCTAAAGTGACTTATCGTCTTAACCTCTTAGACAAAAAATGATTGGCTTCAAATGTTCAAGTTCTGACTTTTAAAGTAATATAGCATGGTCTTCCATAATACAGATATGTGGAAAATGGAGTCTGTTAAAGTCATTACAAATAACTCTCTTTTCCATCCTTGCTGGTTAAGGGCTTGCTTAATCTCTTTAGCTTTATTAAATTCCTTTATTGAGACTGTGAGCTAGGTTATGTAAATGAGAGGTGCTACCACACGCTGCTATTAATAGCTCCATTGTTTTCCCATGAATATCACTGAAATTCTACTTCCTTCTCTGTATGTCTATGTGGTTTACCAGCTTTGTAGTGTAATTCAGTGGGAAATTCTTTATTTTCTACTCTTTTTTAAAATTAGATTTATTCATTTTATATTATGAGTGCTTTGCCTTTATATATGTAAGTGTACCACCTGCATGCTTGATGCCCAATGCCCAGGAAGGCATTGGATCCCTTGAACTGGAGTAACAGATGGTTGCGAGCTGCCATGAGGGTGCTGACATGAAACCCAGATCCTCTGAGAGAGCAGCCAGTGCCCTAAACTGCTGAGCCAACTCTCCAGCCCAGTGAGAAATACTTAAAGTATTAGAATGATGCAGGAAAGCCTACAGAAAAATGCCTTGATACATTTTATATACAACCACTTTGTATTTTAATTAATCTTCATTCAAACAGTCTAAGCATTAGACTTATTGGCTTGAATAAGTAGATAAAGTTAGACACCTTTTCTAGTTTTCTAGTATAATCACAGAATACCTGAAGCACAAATTTTAGCCCAACTTGGGTTTTGTTAGTAGAATAAAACTATTTGCTAAAGTGGAAGTCCTTCAGTGAAGACAACTATGGTCAACATGCAGATCTCACAATATGTGACCAATGTCAAGACTTCAAATAGATGATGTATAAAGTTTGGGGCTAAGGATGTAGCTCATGGTAGAGGGCTTACCTAGCATGGACAAAGCTCTAGGTTTAGTACTCAGCACCACACATGGAAGGAAGGGAGGGATGGAAGGAAGGAAGGAAGAGCAAGATGGTGTAGGAGAAAGGGGAGGGAGAGAGAAATTCATCCATATCTAATATTTTTTTAAAAATTTCTTTATGACAGTTGGAAGAAGGAATTACTAACAAGATTGCTGGTGATTTGTTTTTAAACACAACTTTATTCAGAGCAAGTGATGAAGTAGAACAAAGCCATCTGTATTAGCTACTTTTCTGTTGCTGTGGTAAAACACCATGGCCATGGCAATTTATACGAAAAAGCTTATTTTGGCTTTTGGTTCCAGAGAGTTAGAATCCATAATGGCGGGGTAAAAGCAACAAGCAGCAGGCATGGTGGCAAGAGAAGGAAGCTGAGAGCTAAGTTATTGAACTGCAAGTTGGGAGCAGAAAGTGAACTACAAATAGGCAAAGCTTTCTTTTATCAAAACCCACTTCTGCATCTTCCTTCCTCCTGCAAAGCCACACCCCCTAGG
The DNA here is from genome assembly GCA_026225945.1 of Cricetomys ansorgei. Classification (NCBI taxonomy): domain Eukaryota; kingdom Metazoa; phylum Chordata; class Mammalia; order Rodentia; family Nesomyidae; genus Cricetomys; species Cricetomys ansorgei. The sequence goes on along the minus strand of JAMJFZ010000056.1, from coordinate 8,045,589 downwards.
CCCTCCTAGACAGTGCCACTAACTGGAGGCCAAGTGTTCACATGCCTCAGACTATGGGGGATATTTTTCATTCAAACCATTGCACTCTTGAAATTCAAATTAAATCACAAACAAATGTTATCAGTCCGTTGTAAATATTTTTCTCCTATTTTAGTTTGGTTTTAATCCTATTCAGTGTACTCAAAACTATTTTTATTCTAAGTTTTGTTCCTTTTTTTTCCCCTTAGCTGGGTTTGTAGCTAAGTTGCTAAGTTCTTGCCTACTATACACAAAGCCCTGGGTTCAAACCCCAGCACCACATAAACTGGTAGTGATAGTGTGTACCTGTAAACTCTAGAGGTAAGGATCAAAAGTTCAAGGTCATCCTTGGATACATAGTGGGTTTGAGGTCAGTCTGGGCTACATGAGATCTTGTCTTAAAGAAAAAATACATAACAAAACAAAACAACAACAAAACCAGAAGCTCTTTTCTAATAAGCTTAAACTGATAGATAAGCAAAATCAAAATAAAGATTTTTTTTCCAAATCAATGGAGAATAAATTGCCAACATAATGTTTCATCTTCCCTAAATAATTAACTATGTATTTTCTATAAATAAAAATATTCCCCTACACAGCACAATGTAACTATCAAAGCTAGAAAAGTAACATTGACAAGCTGTTACTATCTATTCTTCAGGACTCATGTCTAAACAAAAGAACCCACTCCAGCCACTCACTCCATGCTTAGTGGCCAACCTTGGGATAGAGCATCCCCTTGGTCTTTCTTGGCCGACCACAACCTTGTCACTTTTGAAAGATTACAGAACAATTATTCTTGTAGAATGCTTCAGCTTGGGACTTGTCTGATTTCTCTGCAGACTCAGGCTTAAGATATGTGTATCTAGCAGAATTCTGCAGAGGCGGTGCTGCATTCTTCTTACAGTGGGCTTTTGAGGCTCAATTTCAGTTTGTCTCATCACCAGATTTAAAGAGTACCCATCATGAAACTTCTCTGTAGTCAATACTTACTGTCTTTGTTAGAGTTACTACTGCTGTGATGAAACACCATGACCAAAAGCAAGTTAGGGAGGAAAGGGTTTATTTCACTGACAGCTCCATATAACTCCATCTTCAAATGCAGTTGAGGGCAGGAACTCAAGCAGAGCGGGAACCTGGAGGCAGGACTGAGGCAGAAGCCATGGAGGGTGTTTCTTACCTGCTTGCTTCACATGACTTGCTCAGCGTGCTTTCCCACAGAACCCAAGACCACCAGCACAGGGATGACACCACCAGCAATGGGCTGGGCCCTCTGGGCCCTCCCCCATTGATCTCTAATTAAGAAAATGCCCTACAGCCAGATCTTATGGAGGCATTTTCTGAATTAAGGTTCCCTCCTCTTAGATAACTCTTACTTGAGTCAAGTTGACATCAAACTCGTAAGCACACCTGCTTCGTAGGAAGGCAAGCTGTAACTTACATAAATATCTATTCATCCCCCAACTTTCAGTTTACTCATTTACCCTATCAGTTTGGACTCAGTCGTGATTTAAATATAAGATATCCACTATGGGATTGTACTTCGAATGCTTGGCCTCCAGCTGGTAGCCTCATTTGGGAGGTGATGGAAACTTTAAGAGGCGGGCCCTAACTTGAGGAAGTAGGCCACTGGGCCATACCTTTGAAGGTTATACCTAACTACCAGTTTCTGACTTGTACTCTACTTCGGATCTGCCAAGAAGTAAAGAACACCTGTGCCAACACATCCCACTCCATGATGATCTGTTCAAACACATGGGATCGGGACACCATGGATTGAGTGCTCTGAAAACCATGAGCAAAAGAAATCTTTGCTCCCTTAACCTGTCTCTATCAGGTATTTTTGTCTCATTGATGAGAAAATCAGTGTACACATATCCTATCCTATTTCATTACTATCATGATTTATTTTAATGTTCAAGTGATCTCTGATTTCTCTAGCACATTGATAGTGACTCTGTGTGCTTTCAACCTATGGTTTTCCGAGCATGTTACTTCTTTCAGGTGTGTCCTCCAGATCCATGCTGTACTTTGTTTGCTCTCACCCTGGAATCTGCCATTTCTCTTACGTGAAGTACAGAATGGTATTTGAAGGCCAGTGTTTGGGATAAAACTGCCCTGGGCTTTGCAGTGGACAGAGTGGGGCGCTACAACTGGGGCAGGAGCCTGCCTCTGTTGCCACATCTAAGGGTTTTAGCACTTGATTATCTGGGATGAGAGAAAGAGGAGAAACTAAAGTTTATTCTTAAATTCTGTTTTACTCAATGTGACTTTTAAAATATTTATGTGGCAGGGGAGATACTATGATCAAGAAGGTGGTTAACCTATGACCAGGCCCATCCACTGTACATGGTAGTGCTGACCCCTGCGATTTCCCCAAATGCAGGAACCCGAGTGCATAATTTGTGGTAGTGAGGGACTTATTCTCACCCTCACCCCCCAAAAATATAACGAACAGAACTCCAAAGAGCTAGTTATTCCTATTGGCTGCCTCAGCTCTCTCCTGCTTTTGGTAGCATGCCTTGGTTTGTACTGTAGCGAAAGGTCTTAGCACACACATATTAGACACAGCGATTTTACCCGGTGCTCCAGAGTGAGCGTGTCACCACGTGCTGGACAGATGGTGACATTCTCCTTCCAGTAAGAACTGGGGTCATCTTTTTCCTATCAGTTTCCAGAAACTTTCTTGCTCTGATGCCCTGCATCTATTTTGCCAGCAGGCGTTTGTCCTTCCAAGAACTTACGTGAGCCCATACTAAAGGACTGCTCCAACCGAAACCCCTTAGATCTAATAGGCAGTTACACCAAAATGTCAAGATACAAAAGCCACGTGCAAAAATCAGAAAGTTTTCTATATGCCAGAAATAAGCTAAGAAAGAATGAGGAAAACGACCCTGTTTGTAATGGCTTCCTCTGTGATAGCTGGTGGAGGAAGGAATCAGAGAAAGGAAAAGCATACCTTATTCCAAACAGGGAATTAGAGAAAATATTTTCGAAATCCACAAAAGAAGTAAAAGGATAAAAGACCCAGACAAATCCGTGAAGCTACAACCACCTGATTTCTAATGATAATGCCAAAAATACTCACTGGGGAAAAGATTGCCTCTTGAAATGAATGGTGCTGAAAAAGCTGGATGTCCACATGTAGAAGAACAAGCTATATCTCCATCTCACACCCTGCACAGCAGTCAACCCCAATGGACCAAGTATGTCAAATTAAGACCCACAGTGACTCTAAACCTGCTTAGGAAATAAGGCCAATCATTGAAAAAATAGGACTTCATGAATTTAAAAAGCTTCTATACAGCAAAATAAGCAGTTAACTAAGTAAAGATACAGACTAGGAAATGTTTTCCAATTATACATCTGACAGAGGCTCAATATCTAGAATATACAAAGAGCTTTTAAAAATTAAATAGCAAGGAAACAAGTAACCCAATTTAAAAAATGAGCTGAACAGAGTTCTCAGAAGAAGAATTGCAAATGTCCAACAAATATTTTACAGAGTGTTTGTTCAACGACCTTAACCATCAGGAAAACGCCAATCAAAATTACTTTGAGATTCCATCTTACCTCAGTTAGAATAGCTATCAAGAAAACAAGTGACAACAAATGCTACTGAGAGTGTGGGAAAGGCAAACCCTGAAAACTAGTGCAGCCATTGTGGAAATCAGTGTGGGAAGACTCTCAACGGAGAAAAACACGGGAAGGTTTGAATAAGAATGCCCCCATAGGCTCATCTGTTTGAATACTTAGTTCCCAGTTGGTAGAACTGTTTGGGAAGGGTTAGGAGGTATACCACTGGATGTCAGGTTTCAAAAGCCCACACCATTTCCAGTGTCTCTCTCTGCCTTGTGGTTGTGTCTCAAGACGTAAGCTCTCAGCTGCTTGTCCAGTACCATGCCTGCCTGCCTGCTGCGATGTTCCCCGCCATGATATTCATGGATTCTAACCCTCTGAAACTGTAAGCTCCCAGTAGACTTTTTCTTCTGTAAGTTTCCTTGGTCACAGTGCTTTGTCACAGTGATGAAAAATAACTAAGACACAGAATTACCATATGATTGAGCTCTACCTTATGCCCAAGGAACTCTGTATCCTACTACAGAGAAAGATATGTTATTGCTACTGAACTCGCAACTGCAAGAAAATAGAATCATCCTGGATGTCTATCAACAGATGAATAGATATTTAAATGTTACACAATGGGATTTTATGCAGCTTTAATGAAAAAATGACATTTTGAAATCTGCAGTAAGGTAGATGAAATCTGAAGACATTATATTAAGTGAGGTAACCCAAGCTCAGAAAGGCAAGCACCACATGTTTTCTCTCATATATAGATCTTAACTTCTATTGTTGATGTATGTGTTTTATATGGGAGTTGTATGGGCAGATGCCAGGAAACTAGAGAGGGGACCAGGAGAAGGGGAAAGTAGTCTGCAAGGGAAAGGAGTAGGAAGGTAACAGGACACACATGGTATGAAGGTAAAAGGAGGATGAAAGGGCTTAAGCAGGATGATGGCAGTGAGATGTGGAGAGAAGAGTCAACCAGAGCCAAGGATGTAAGAAAATGCCGCGAGGAACCTGGTACCAGCAAACGACAACAGCAAAATAAGCCTTGGTCACCCTCAAGTTAACAGCACCGCTTTTTTTTTTTTCTCTCATTTTTCAATTTCAAAATCTACCATTTGATTCCCTTTTTTGATCCTGTCACTTGAAGATCCTGACACTTTTCTGGAAAGGTCAGCTAAAATATTTGTTTATTGGTCCCAATGTCTTAAGAGCTGGAATCAGGAAAAAAAAAATAGACATGTGTCTATCTAAATACTTCATACCCTCAAAAGAGGACAGTTGGATACATGCTAGAATAGCTCAGTGGAGGAAACAGTATGGAAATGAGAAGAAAAAAGTAAATAAGCATGATTGTAGGATCTGAGACAGTCTCAGTGGAGCATTAGCAGTTGATTTGGGCTTCAGGAAATGGACAGAATTCTGACATGAAGAGGGAGAGGGGCTAAGTCAGGAAGGTGCAGATGCACCACTTTGTGGAGTGTATGCATTGTTGGAGGTAGTGTTGGGCATGTGGTGGAAAACATGCACATCCACACAGATTCTTCACAGTGCTTTGTGGGCTATACATGCTAGGTCTTCTCTGGATGATCAGATATTAGAGAGGGAATGTCACCCAAATCAGGAGAAGGCCTGGGTACACAGAACACTATGCCATCTCATTTTACCTCAGTTTCCTCTCCTTGAAAACAAGGGTGTACAATAAGAAGACTCTTACAAACCCTTCTGGTTCCAGTATTCTATTTTTATAACACACCACTCATCCTAATGAGTTCTAGTTTAGACAAAGAAAATGTGGCCTTTTGTTGGTGGGAGGGGAGGGGTCAGTGAGTTTGGTTGTCTGTTTCTCAGAAAGAGAACTGAGCATAGTCTTGAAAATGCTGCTTAATGTATCAGAAGAACAAAGAGGATGAGAGACTAACCCAGTCCAGGGAGCCACTTTTATATAACTTGCTCAAAGTCGCTGCTATCCTGGGCTAGAGAGACATTGCTCACAAGTTCTCTTTGATATTCCAGATTTTCAGAGCTTTCTCTATAGCCTTTGGTTTCTAAAAACAGACAAAATAGGAAAACTTCTTGGATGAAACATTTGACAAACAAAAACCACAGGAGTTTGACTGAAAAATTTTGTGTCTAGGAAAGCACTGAAAAAACGGGAGCTTCTTTCTGTTATTTATTTTTAAATGTATTTTACTCATTGATATTTCTGAGCATTTCTTAGAATCAAAAAGAAATCATAAGAGTCAAGAATATAGAGGTTTGATTCCCTGGGAACCCACCAGCCTCGCTGGCCAGGGAAGCAGGTAGGCTAACTGCAAATCTTCACATCTCCTTCCTCTCCTCTAAATTCAGTCCCCAGTCTCATCACCAACTCTGTAGCAGACACCTGCTGCAGCCTCCTCTTCCTCTTTGCCCTATCTCCAGCTGATTATGCAGATCTGAGAACATCTCTCCTCCTATCCAACCAGGTGGGGGTTGTTATTCCATCCTGCTACTTCAGCAGGCATTCCCTGGGAACCTGCCAGCCAAGCCTGCCGAGAGAAGCAAGTAGGCCAGCAAAGCAGGTAGGCAAGCTTCAGATCATCACCGCCTTACCTCCTCCATATAAAATCCCCCAGTCTTATTTTCAGCTTTGTAATGAACTACCTGATGTGACCTCTCCTCACACTCTGCCCCAGTGCCCAGGAGACTAAACTGATCCTGGTGGAACACCTGGCTTTCCTCCCTCATATGGATCCCCCTTAAGTCCCCTTCCTAGCCCATCCTCATTCCTAAGTATCAACTCCCAATACCTAAAAACACATTTTACCCAGAACCCCTAGTGATCACACCTAGTACAATCCCAGAAGAATTCCCTCCCAGGAAACACAGTTATCACACCCTCTTATGAACCAGGAGGGCAATAGAAACCAAGAAACAAATCACCCACCCAACAAAGACAATCAGCACTTAGAATTACAATCTTCCCAAATCCAGATGCCTAGATGTTAGGGGAAAAACACAATAACAGCCAGGACAATATTTCTCCACTAGAGCCCAGCAACCCTCCACAGTATTACAAGAAGGCTGAAGAACAAGAAAAAAGCCTTTAAAGTAGCTTTTATGGATACGATCGAGGTCCTTAAAGAGGAAATGAATAAATCCCTTGAAGAAGTATATGAAAACACAAACAAGAAGTAGAAGGAAAGAAATGAAACCGTTCAACACTTGAAAGTAGAAATTGAATCAATGAGAAAAATCCACACAGAGAGAACTCTGGAAATGAAAAGTTTAGGAATTCAAAGAATCTCAAGGGCAAGTCTCACCAACAGAATACAACAGAATATAAAAGAGAGAATCTCAGGCATTGAAGACAAGATAGAAGAAATGGATACTTCAGTCAAAAAAAATGTTAAATCTAAATAAATTCTGGCAAAAACTTTCAGGAAATCTGGGACACTATGAAAAGACCAAATCTAAGAATAATAGGAGTAGAAGAAGGAGAAGAAATCCAGGTCAAAGATACAGAAAATACTTACGACAAAATTATAGAAGAAAATTTCCCTAAAGAAGGAGATACCTACCAAGGTATAAAATGCATATATAACACCAAATAGACTGGACTAGAAAAGAAATTGCCCTTGGAACATAATTATCAAAACACTAAATATACAGAACAAATAAAGAATATTTAAAGCTGCAAGAAAAAAAAAAGACCAAGTAACACATAAAGGCATACCTATTAGAATAAGACTTTACTTCTCAATGGAGACTCTAAAATCCAGAAGGGTATGGACAGACTTTCTACAGACTCTAAGAGACTACAGATGCCAGCCCAGACTACTATACCCAGAAAACCACAATAGATGAAGAAAACAAGACATTCCATGATTAAAACCAAACTTAAGCAGTATCTATCTACAAATCCAGCCCTACAGAAGATGTTAGAAGGAAAACTTTAACCTAAAGGCATTAACCACACTCAAAAAAGCACAAGGAATAAATAATCCCAGACCAACAAATCAGAAGAAGAAAACACATGCACACACACACACCACCCCTACATCACCACCACCACCACCACCAACAACAACAACAACAACAACAAGGAAATAACAGGAATCAACAAAAACTGTTCATTGATATCTCTCAACATCAATCAATTATCTCAATTTCCAAATAAAAAGACACACTCAATCAGATTAGATTTAAAAACAGGAGCCATGTTTCTGCTGCATCCAAGAAACATACTTCTAACATCAAGGATAGGCATCACCTCACTGTAAAAGGATGGAAGGAGATATTCCGAGTAGATGGACCTTAGAAGCAAGCTGTAGGTGTAGGTGCAGGCATTTTGATATCTCACAAGATATCAAAAGTAAATCAGAAGTAATTACTTTAAACCAAAAGTAATCAGAAGAGATGGGGAAAAACACTATATATACATCCAAGGAAAACTCCACCAAGAGGACATTGTAATTCCTAACATCTGTGCACCAAATGTAAGGGCACCCAAGTTCATAAAAGAAACACTACTACAGCTTAAATTACAGACTGACCCTAGCACAGTGATAGTGGGTGATGTCATTACCCCACTCTTGTCAACAGACAGGCTATCCAGACAAAAACTAAATAGAGACATGCTGGAGCTAACAGACATTATAAACCAAATGGACCCAACAGATATTTATACAACATTTCACCCAAACACAGAAGAAAATACCCTCTTCTCAGTACCTCATGGAACTTTCTCCGAAATTGAACACATATTCAGATGCAAAACAAGACTCAACAGATACAAGAAAAATTAAAATAACACCCTGCATCTTATCTCACCACCACAGATTAAGTCTGGATATCAACAATAACAACAACAACAGAAAGCTTACAAACCCACGGGCACTGGACAACTCACTAATGAAAAATGGTCAAGAAAGAAAGAAGAAAGAAATGAAAGACTTTCTAGAATTGAATGAAAATGAACACACAACATATCTGAACTTATAGGACACAATAAAGGTGTTCATAGCAATAAGTACCTACATTAAAATAATTGGAGAGATCTTATATTAGTAACTTAACACCTGAAAGTTCTAGAACAAAAAGAAGAAATCACACCCAAAAGGAGTAGATGGCAAGAGATAATCAGACTCAGGGTTGAAATCAATGAAATATAAACAAACAAAAACAATAAAAAGAATTAAAATGAAAAGTTGTTCTTTGAGAAAAGCAGTAAGATTGACAAACCCTTATCCAAATTAACTAAAAGGCAGAGGGCGAAGAATCAAATTAACAAAATTAAAGATGAAAAAGGGGACATAAGAACTGACACCTAGGACACCCAGAGAACCATGAGGACATACTTCAGAAGCCTGTACTCCACCAAATTGGAAAATCTAAAAGAAATGGATAATTTTCTCAATATATACCATTTACCAACATTAAATCAAGATCAGATAAGCATTTTAAACAGACCTATAACTCCCAGAAAAATAGAAATAGTAATTAAAAGTCTCCTAACCAAAACAAGCCCAGGGCCAATTGGTGTAGCTCAGAATTCTACCAGAATTTCAAAGAATTAATGCCAATACTCCTTAAATTGTTCCACAAAATAGAAACAGAAGGGACATTGTGCAATTCATTTTATGAGGCCACAGTTACCCTGACACTCAAATCATATAAGGACCCAACAAAAAAGAGAGTTACAGACAAATTTCTGTTATGAACATATATGCAAAAAAAATCTCAATAAAATACTAGCAAAGTGAATCCAAGAACACATCAAAAGGAGCATCCACCATGATCAAATAAGGCTTCATCCCAGAGATGCAAAGATGGTTCAACACACATAAATTGATGTGTATTCTACCATATAAGCAAACTGAGAGACAAAAACTACATGACTGTCTCATTAGATGCAGAAAAAGCCTTTGGCAAACTCCAACACCCCTTCATGATAAAAATCCCGGAGAGATTAAGGATACAAGGGACATACCTTAACATAAAAAGGCAGTTTACAGCAAGCCCATAGCTAATATCAACTTAAATGGAGAGACACTCAAAGCAATTGTACTAAAATCAGGAACAAGACAGGGCTGTTCACTCTCCATAGCTATTCAATATGGTAATTGAATTTTTAGCTAAAACAATAAGACAGCTGAAGGAAATCAAGGGGGTACAAATTAGAAAGGAAAAAGTCAAAATATATTTGTAGATGATATGATTTTATACATAAGTGACTCTAAAAACTTCACCAAGAAACTCCTACAGCTGATAAACATTTTCAGCAAAGTAACTGGATACAAAATTAACTCACAAGAATCACCCTTCTATATACAAATGACAAACTGAGAAATAAATCAGTAAAATGCTGCCTTTCACAATAGCCTCAAATAATATATTTTCAGTAACTCCAACCAAGCAGGTGGAAAGACTTGTATGATAAAAAACTTTATGAAACCAAAGAAAGAAATTGAACAAGATATCAGAAGATGGAAAGATCTTCCACGCTCATGGATTGATAAGATTAATATAGTAAAAATGGCCATCCTACCAAAAACAGTCTACAATTAAGTACAATCCCCAACAAAATTCCAACATGGTTCTTCACAGAAGTTAAAAGGATACTCTTCAGCTTCATATGGAAAAAGAAACTCTCAGGATAGCTAAACACTCCTGGATAATTAAATTCCTTCAGAAGATCTCCAAACCTCAAATTGTACTGTAAAGCTATAGTAAGAAAAACAGCATGGTATTGGCACACACACACACACACACAAAGATATATTGATCAACGGAATCAAATTGAAGACCCACATACAAATCCACACTCTATGGACACCTGATTTCTGGTAAAGAAGCCAGAGATACATGCTATAAAAAAGACAGCATCTTCAACAAATGGTGCTAGTCAAATTGGATGTCTGCATGTAGAAGAATGCAGATAGATCCATACTTATTACCCTGTACAAAATTAGCTCCTAATGGATCAAAGACCTCAACATAAAATAGATATTCTGAACCTGATAGGAGAGAATGTGAAAGGTATTGAATTAATTGGCAGAGGAAAAGACCTTCTGAACAGAACACCATTAGTGCAGGCACTAAGAAAAATTAATAAATGGCACCTCATAATACTGAGAAGTTTCTGCACAGCAAAGGACACCATTATTCAGACAAAGCAGCAGCCTACAGAATGGGAAAAGATTTTTACCAACTACACATCTGATAGATAGCTAATAGCCAACATATACAAAGAACTAAAAAAACTAGATATCAAGGAAACAACTCAATTTAAAAGTGGAGTACAGATCTAAAGAGAGAATTCTCAAAAGAGTAAACACAAGCGATTGAGAAACACTTAGTGAAATCTTCAGCATCCTTTTTCAGCAAGGGAATGCAAACCAAAACGAATTTGAGATTTCACCTTACACCTGTCAGAATAGCTAAAACCCGTGGCAGCCTGTGCTGGTGCGGACGTGGGGCATGGAGGAGCACTCATCGATCGATGGTAGGACTGCATACCTGCACAGCCGCTATGGAAATCAGTGTGGTGGCTCCTTGGGAAGATGGCAATCGATGTTACCTCAAGACCCAGCTATATCACTCTTGGGCATATTACCAAAGGATGTTTCATCCTACCACAGAGCCACTCACCTGCTTGACCATGTGTTTTTGCTTCTTTATTCATAATATCCGGATGTTGGTAACAACCTAGGTGTCCCTCAATGGATGAGTGGATAAAGACAATGTGGTACATTTATTCAAGTACAATGGGATATCACTCAGCTGTTAAAAAAAAAATGAAATCCACAGGTGAAAGGATGAAACTAGAAAATAATCATCCTGAGTGAGGTAACCCAGACCAAAAAAGACAAAATGGTATATATCCACTTATATGTGGATAGCAACTATTAAGTTAATGATAACTAAGCTACAATCCATAAAAACCATAGAAGTTAGGTGTAGACTGAGGGCCTGGCGGAAACACTTAGATATCTCTAGGAAAAGGAGGTAAAATAGGTTGTTATGGATCAATGAGTGGGGGCTGGAATGGGAGGATCAAGTAGGGAGCAGGGAGGGAGGAGGGGTCTGAATGAAAGAAAGATGTATAAAAGGAAGACATATCTGCTCCTAAGGTTGAGGTTTTTGTTATAGATGTGAGGGAGAGCACAGGCAGAGGCATCTGGAATGGTTCAGACTGAACATGACCTGCAGACTGAACTGGGCCATGTGAAGAAAGATGGGAGGGGAGAGGGGAGAGCCAGAAGCAAAGAGACCTGGAGAGAGGGAACCAATAAGAGGCAAAGTAGTCAAAATGGCTGGGTTATATAGGGAAGAGCAGCTGGGGGAAGGGCAGTGAAGCTCAGGAGAGCCTAGCAGCTGGGGTCTACTTCAATATGTCAAATTGGCACCTCAGCCATTGGTGTCTGTGTGTTGGGGGACATTCTTTGACACCTAACAGGGATAAGGGAGGGAATACTGGGAAAGACAGCTAAAATTATGGACCAGTTGAGGAGTAGTATGAAAACCTAATACAGTAGCAGTTTTTTTTAAAAATTACATATAAAAAGGCTATGTAAATAACAGGGGAGACAGAAATCCAACTGGACATCTCTTGTCACCAAATGACCTTCCAGTACCAGGATTGGGTTATATCTAATTGAGTTGTTGGCCAAATGGGTACCGTGGGAATCCCTAAACCATCCAGGCTGTTGCCAAGATTATAAGTTGTTCTCAAACAAGGCCCCATTGCTGAAGACAATACCTACATTGAATTTGGAGATGTCAAGCTGGTACCTACATAGAACCTTCACTCTTATGTGCTAGCTAGCATTTTTGGTATAGGAAGGTACTCTGCGTACTACCAAAGAAGGAACATTAACACCAATCCAGTCACAAACTCTCTGATTCACAATTGTGTCTACCTGCAAGATATGCTAGTGCAATGGTGGCACAAAGCTTGTGGGAGTAACCAACCAATATCTGATTTGACTTAGGGATTACTTCACAAATTGGAACCCATATCTAGCACTACTTGGGTGACCAAGAATCTGAGATTAGATAACCCAGGGACTTAGGATAAAACCAAATTCTACTGTTCTAAACAAAACAAAACAAAACAAAACAAAACAAACAAACAAAAACAACAATAAAAATGCACCGATAAAATTACTTCTAATGACATTCTCCTATACTCATAGATAAGTGCCTTGCTCAGCCATTGTCAGAGAAACTTCCTCCTGCAGTAGGTGGGATCAAACACAGAGACCCACAGCCAGACAATATGCAAAGAATGAGAGATCTTGGAACACTTAACCCTAAATGGGATATCTCCATCAAATCCCTCCCCTCAGGGCTCAGGGAAACCTTCAGAAAGAGTGTAAGAGCCAGAGGGGATAGTGGATACCAAGAAAAGAAGGTCCTCTAAATCTACAGGATCAATGCACATATGAACTCACAGAGACTGAGACAGCGTGCACAGGGCCTGTACAGGGTTGCACCATATGGAGACCTATAGATGAAAGGGGACGGTGACACATGGCCCCATCCCTAATCAAGAAGCTATCTCCCACTGATAATCACTTGCAAGTAAAATTTTTCTCCAAGGAGTCTCACTGGGGAAGCAACTACTCTTGAGGGTAGGCTGCATGCCCAGCAGTGGATGGCCAACAGAAAAACTCAATGATGTCTTGGCTGTTCTTTGTCTCATAATGTCATGTCAGGACTTTTATTTTATTAAAAACTTCTCACGAGAGATGAAGTAATTTATGGTCATGGTTGGCAAGAAATGGGGACAGTGAAAGACAGAAAAATGCATCAGGAGTTGGGCAGAAAAGAAGGCGATAGACGTTTGTATTTGAAATGAGTGAGCAGAGAGCGGTGGCTCTGTAACTGCGCTTCCTTAGTGCTCTTCCGGAGGAGCTGAGCTCAGTTTCCGCACCCACACAAGTTACCCTGTACTCCAGCTCCAGGGGATCTGATGCCCTCTCCTGGCTTCAGAAGGCACCAACACGTGCACGAACACAAGCATACATTTAAAAAAGAAAATAAACGTTTAAAAAACGAAAGGATAGGTTTTAAATTTTTTTTTTTTAAGTACAAAAATATAAATGCTTTGAAGATTTGAGATGATGGGAGGAAGGAAAAAAGACACGAAAGTTTATTCTTGTGAACAACATACGTTTATTGATTGATTTGTTTAACATTGCCAGGGAGGGGACCTGAGGCCTTTCATAGGCTAAGCAGGACTCTGCCACATGTCCCCATCCCTTGGCCACCAAGTTTTGTTTTGTTTGCTTGTTTGTTTGTTCAAGCATCATCTAATATGTACCAGCTGTTGTTCAGGCACCCAGCTGGAGGTGTGAGCTGAGCAGCAGTTTCCATAGCCATTAACCAACATGAGAACCTTCCTTTCCCTCTGCATTGCAGACAGTCGTCACTGGCGGGTTCTGTTTTTATTATATTATTTATCTAGATTTTTTTCCTTTACTATAGAACTTGGGAAGCTGAGATTTTCATTTCCAAAAATAAATTCCTAGAATTTGTTACACCTGTATGAGATTTGGGAGGCAAAAGTGGAGAGCATTCTCATTCTCTTCACTGTCGCCTTATTCTACTGCAAAGTCCTCAAATGTGAAGCTTTATTTAGTGTGTGTGTGTGTATGTGTGTATGTGTGTGTGTGTAGAGAGAGAGAGAGTGAGAGAGCGCACGGGAGCTTTGACCAGGTGTATGTGCATGTGCATCATGTATGTGTAGTGCTGGTGGAAGCCAGAAGAGGGCACAGATTCCCTTAGACCGGAGTTACAGATGTGAGCAGCCATGTGAATGCTAGGAATCAAACTTGAGTCCTCTAGTGTGGGACCATTACGGAGCTAAGAGCGGGTCAAAGAGGCTAGGAACCACTGCGCCCGTCTCAGGAGGTGAGAGCAGTAGGTGTTCAGCTGCTCCTCACTTTGGCCCTGGCCAGATCCCAGCTAAATATTAAATATTGCCTGCTTCACAGAAGCAAAGGGAATGTGGTTTGGTAGGTGCTTATCTGTGCTGTAGCTGGAAACCTAGGGATGGGCGCATTCACTGATAGGATGCCTTCCTCCTTTTCTCTGTGAGACCATGCCTTGTGCAGGGGTGCCTTTGCAGGGCCTTGGCGCTTAGACTTGAGCCCTGCATGCAAATAAGGCTACCCCAATGTCCTTGTTTGGGCCAATGGATCCCCCACCCTGGGTACCAAAGACCCTCCCCTGATCGTGGCTCCATATACGTAAGAGACACCCCACATTAAAGTGATCTCTGCTTCCACCAGAAGAGGGTCCCGAGGTCTGATTCACTGCATCTCGTTCATTTATTCTTGGTGCAGGGAATCAGGGTCTATGGCGGACCCAGAACCCAGGCTCCCCCCTCTGGCGCTCCCCCGCTGCTCCCCCAGCAGGGGTTCCCTGCACCTGGCCAGTACAGAGAAGTGGGCCAAAACCCAGCCGACTGCAGGCTGGGACAGAGCAGAGACAGAACTCACGGGAGCCCATACTAACACGCTAGAAGAGAAGCAGCCAGCGTTCTTGACCATTGAGCCATCTCTCCAGCCCAAAATGTGAAGCTTTTGGCAGTGATGTTACCGTGTCCATCCCCCAGCTTTCTCCATGGTGGGAAGGAGGAATGAGATGAGTTCCGCCTTGTGTTCCTTCATCCCCATTTCCTAATATTTCCACTCTAGTTATGGCCATGCATTCTTGAACCCAGTTGCTTGAGTCATGGCTTCGGGGGAACAGCTTCCCAGTGACTTGTTTCAAAGGAGGATTTATTTCTAGAGACTAAGTTCTGCCAGTGACTTCAGTAACAACTATTTCAGTGTGTTAAAATCTTTTCTGCTTAAAACACAGAACTTATTTCCATTTCCTGTCCTGAATTATTCCTAATGAACCCTCTCATGTTATTCGCAGGTAATGATAACCACCGAATTCTCAGGGATACAGCTTTTGGAGGCTGTTTTTGTTGTAACTGATCACTCTGTGATCATTTTATCGCTGCCTCTTCTCTCTCATGGAGAGTAGGCTGGCGAAACCAAATCTGAGGCGCACAGACCTAAAGCCTTCTTCTTTGTATTCACCTGTGGTGCATAAACAGTCAGTCACACAGTCCCCTGCCCTCCTGGCTTAGGAAAACAGGGACTGTTTTCCTTCTCTGGGGAGCAGAATGTTTGTTCATCTGCTAGTGTTCACCTGTTACTGGCCAGCCATAAATATTTTTCTAGACAGATGAAGGCATTTTCATCATCTAAAAGTTTTCCAGTGGGGGCCAGAGAGATGGCTCAGTGGTTAAAAGCAATTGCTGTTCATGCAGAGGACCTGGGTTCAGTTCCCAACACTCACGTCAGGTGGCTCACAACCACCTATAACTCCAGTTCCAGGGAACCAAACACCCTCTTCTGGCTTCCAAAAGCAGTGATACACATAAACTCACGCAGGCTCACGTACATACACTTGAATAATAGATAAATAAAGCTTTAAAAAAAGCTTTCTAGCTGGGTATGTTGGTGACTGCCTTTAGTCCAGCACTCAAGAGGCAGAGACAGAGATACCTTGTGAGTTCAAGGCCAGCCTGGTCTACATAGTGAGTCTCAGGCTAGCTAAAGCTTGATAGTGAGAATCTATCTAAAAAACAAAGCAAAACAAAAGCTTCCCAGCATAGTGTAGCCATGAGATTCGTGCAAATTCTCAGGCTTTGCTATGGTTCAGTTTCCTAATGTGCCAAATGGGGAAGCTAGCAGGTCAACCTGAAGATTAAGTTTATGGAGGCGAAACACAGGCTTTCCAACTGTCTTAGTAATGGAGCCTTCCGTAGCAGGTTGCTACCATTCTTTTTTACCCTCTAGCTCAGAAAGAGAAAAGAAGGGTTGAAAAAAACAAAGAAATCTCCCTGCCCTTGCAGATGACCTGGAAAGAGAGAAAGACAGAAAGGAAGAAATATTTACAGCCCTCATTGGCTGTCCATAGCTTGGGGAGCAAGAGTAGATAGGGAGGTGGACTGGCATCTCAACTTAATATTCCCAAACTTAATTTCTCCAGCAGAGGCTCCCCTAAGCAATAACTAACTATCCAACAATCCAACCCACCAACAACCAACAACCACCCCACCCCCAGCTCTCCAGGGTTTCAGCCTATATATATATATACACACACACACACACACACACACACACACACACACACAAACACACTTCTGAGCAACACACAATCATAAGGACAAGCTACAGTGGCAAAACAGCTGCATGTAACCAAATCATAGCCACTGGCAACTCTCATTGTCAACCACACTATACCTGGGATGAGAACAAAAACATAGTCCAAATGTCATTTTCTGTTTTTCAAGAAATCAAAATCACAAAACTCCTCCAAATTGTCCTGCTACAGCCGTCCTTTGGGGGTGACATGTGTTGTAATTACATTTTCACTACCATGGTAGCTGAATAGTTGATTCCAAGACCACCTGATGATAGAAGCCTATGATACCCAAACTCTTAGCGTTTATCTGTAATTATAGCATACATTCTTACCTTGGTATTCTTGCTCAAAGAAAATACAATAACATTGCTTTTACTTTCAGGATGCTCTTCGGGTTAAACTATTTACAATTGCTTAGCTATAACCTGGTGTTAAAGTAAAGCTCGGGCGCTTAATGAGAGTCCATAGGTTGAATTTTTCAATGCTCTTTATTAATCACAATCCATGTCAAATCTCAGGGAATTCTATACCTGGGCAGCTAGGCAGAGCTCACTCCAAGGCTTCCTCACCCCATGCTCTCCTCCTCGTTCTCCTCCTGCTCGCTGGCTTCTTCTCTCTCTCTGCTGTCTGTTTCTCCGTCTCTCTCTCTCTCTCTCTCTCTCTCTGCCCTTGCCCTAGTTCTTTTTTACTCCAAATCCTCTCTGTCTCCATCCAGCCTTCCAATATACAAATCAATGGAGCCTAACCTTCATCTGCCTGAAGGCTAAGGAATGTCCCATTCTTGTGGAGAGCCGGATAGCCACTCCTTTGCTTACTGGTAGGCAGTGAGTCCTTTACATGCTTCAAGGACAGCTTACTGGAACACTATCCATAACTAAAATCTCCCACATTAACCCGGGCTCCACCACTTGAGGCAGTGACACAGAGGTGACTGGGTTATATTAATTGACAATACACTATGATTGCAATCTTAAATTGTTGGACAGTTTTCATGCAAGCTGAACTGTATGATTCCCTAACAAAGAAACACCCTCTGCACCGGGGAAAATGAGGTCATTTTCCCCTGACTGCTTAGGTGGCTACTTAGAAGTGTGGGTAGGTGGAGGGTAGAGAACAAGCTTGCAGGCATCAAAATCATTTCATATTATCTGTATCCCTGTCTTGGAATCTAACCCACAGATCTCATTGGCTAGTTTTTCAAAAACAATTCAATAAAGTCCTATGCTATTTTTAAAAACGTATCTTCCCATATTTTACTGTGTGTTTCAGGCTCATGAAAAGAGTTGCCGACATAAAAACTACAACTACAGCTCTCATCTTAAAGGGAATGAGACTGTTTATTCTGGAGCCATTATGAGTGATCATGGTCTAGGAACACAGGTTTAAGTTATCCGAAATTCCATGTTCCAGTGTGGAACTGTTTCTTGGAGTTTTTATAGTTTTGCAGAATAAAGAAAGTAATAAGTCAAGGCATGTTTATAATACGTTGGTGGGTACACCAAGAGGAGGATGCAGCTGAGTGTGGGGAGCTACGGTATAGGCCCAAGATGCTATCTCATGACATTCTTAGCTCTTGGGTTGGTGGAAGCCAGTGTTCTGCTAAGTTAATAGCTTCTAAGAGGTTTTTATTTATTATCTCAAGATGTTAGTTCTAAGAAGTTTTTATCTAATATCATGAAGTGTGAGTTCAGATACAGCGTGGGGCCAGGAATGACTGTTCCGGGGGCTAAAACGAGACCAAGATAAAGTAATTAGCCTCTGAACCTACAAAATTCCAATCTCTCCACAGTGCTGAAATTCCAATAGGTCCTTCAGTCTCTGCTGACACAGGCTCCTTTCAGGAGTTTTTTTCTTTTCTTTTCTTTTCTTTTTCTTTCTTTTTTGTGGTGGTGGGCGGGGGAGGTTGTTTGTTTGTTTGTTTTGGTGGGGAGTCCACAACCAGAAAAAGTTTCTCTTTAGGAAATTTTCATTTATAGTGTAGCACTTTTTCCCCAAAGTCCAATAATTTCTTTTTTTGTCAAAACTGGCAGTATCCATACTCCCTATTATTTTGGACACCTTGTATTCTGTTCCACAGTGTGGGACTGGTTAATTATAAGGAGCGGTAAAATGCTTAGTGATTGTTTTGTTTTATTGTCTTGAAAAAAACAGAAGTGGTGGGAGGATCGAAGGACGGGCTCAGAGAGTAGGCGTGTGGTCGTCCTGCTGTTTGTGCAATCTCATGCTGCGTGAAGTTTCTCTAAGTGTACGGATAATGACTTAGCTCTGTGGTTTAACAGTAAGAAAGGTACCAGTGCATAGGTAAATACTTTGAGGATAATCAGTGTCACTGTAAGAAAGGCTTTGTAAATAATAAACAGAGAAGCAAGAATGGGCTTTGTAATGTTGGGTTAGAATCAGAGGTATCAGAATACAGGCAGGGTTTTTAGAAAGGAAGAAAAGAAGGAAGGAAGGAAGGAAGGAAGGAAGGAAGGAAGGAAGGAAGGAAGGAAGGAAGGAAGGAAGGGAGGGAGGGAGGAAGGGAGGAGGAAAAGCTGATTCTAGGGTTGGCACAGGAAAATACAAGATGTGTTTGGAACAACTTCATATTCCAGAGTGGCCAAGCAAACTGAAGTCCCTGGGAGTCTGCAGAAACCTTAGGAGGAGACATGACCCTGCAGGGTTGGTGCTTTGAGTTACCCGCATCTGAATCTCAAAGAATCTAGGTAGAATCTGGGTTAGTATAGGAAGGCTAACCCAAAGCATCCCCACAGCAGGGTTTCTTTATCTAAATCCGTTAAGACTGAAGCCTTTTGATCTCTGTTGAATGTGTCCTGAGACACCAACCTATCCCCACCCCAGGCGTCTGCCCTCAGGTCCCACACACCAGTCTAACTTTTGATCTTAACCACTCTGCGTTTTTCCTGCCGCCCACTGGCTCACCCCCTACTCTTATCTCTCATTTCTGTTTCTGCCCCACAATCTAATTTCTAATTCTAGCTTTAAAGTTACTTCCTAAAAGACATTCCCTGTATGCAGAGGTTTCCCCTGTTCTCTTCTATCATAGAAGACAACGTTTACATTTAAATATTTGTTTGCATAATTATCTGTGCGTCACTCCGTGAGAGGTTGTACAAGCTTGGTAAAGTCCGGGACCCGAAAGCAGTGCCCACGTGCCACACGACCAGCTCAGTGCGCATGCGTGGAGAGAAGGCAAGACGGAAAAGAGAGAAATTATTTTTCTGATTTACTTAGAAAATTGTTATACTTCTTGGGAATATTTGTTGTTGTTTTCTTTAAAATTATTATTTTGCCGGGCAGTGGTAGAGCATGCCTTTAATCCCAGCACTTGGGAGTTAGAGGCAGGAAGATCTCTGTGAGTTCAAGGCCAGCCTGGTCTACAGAGTGAGTTACACGACAGCCAAAGTTACAGCAGAGCGACCCTGCCTCAAAAACAAACAAAACAAACAAACAAAAAAGATATTTGAGATGAAGGTGGAAAAAAAAGAAAGAAAACAAGGGAAGAAGTCTCTCATTTGTTAAAAGGAGCATTTTTTTCTGAAAAATGACAAAAATTTTTAATGCTGAAAGAATATTTCAGCGGGGTCTTTGTGTCCTTCAAAATTTAATGATAGCCTAGCATGGAGGCTTACAACTGTAATCCCGGCACTTCGCAGGCAGTGTCGGGAAGATGGCGTCAGTGCTTGGGGCCATTCTGAGGTCCTTGCATGTCTAAGCTAGATAGAGAATTAGAGTTGTGTGAGCCCTCTCTCCCTCCCTCTCTCTCTCTCTCTCTCTCTCTCTATCTATCTATCTATAGTTTGCTAAATATAATACACAATAATTATATAGCATTATATAATATATATATGATATATATCATACAATATATGTACATTATATTTAGTAAGCAAAATATAGGGTAACAAAAGCAGTAAATAACTTGTTGTAGATGACTGAGGGAGTGGGAAGGATAGCATCCCTCAATGATTAGACTGGGGGTAGAAAGTAACTGCAGCTAGGTCTGTCATAGATCATTCCAGAAGAATCCAGAGTTGTTACCAAAAGCCAACTGTAAGCTCCGGGAGCTCTGTATGCCATCTTTCCCTCATAGTTAGAAAGGGAGAAGGGGAAAGAGGAAGGGGGGGAGGGGATGGGAAGTGGGTGGAGGACGGAGATGGGAGGAGGTCAGGGAGAGGAGTTCTTAGGAGAGCTATCACAGGGTCCTGACTGCGGTCCTGGTACCTATGATAGGGCAGGAATGGATAAACTGAGCAAGATGCTTCTAATGCTTCCTGGTAGACAGTGCTTGGAAATGAAGTGCAAAAAGCATCCCCAGCAGAACTCTGTTAGAAATGGGGATCTCGTGATCTAGTGTTTGTAAGAACCATGAAGCATCTAGAAGGTCATTTAAAATGAATTCCCATCTTATCGTGGGTCCTTGAGAACATCTTTGAAAAGCCTCTTTGACTGGAGTTCTACTTCCTTATGCCTATCTTGGGACTACCCCAGAGCCAAGCCTTTCCACGCCAACATGCATAGATCTATGCCTTGCTGTTCCCTCTTACTCTTCCCGTCGCTCCTGTCTTATCATCTTTTCATTATCTTCATTCCTCACCTTAGAAATTTGGAAACTGTGAGGGTATGGAGAAAGAGCTCAGAACTTCTGAGAGGTAATGGAGAAACCTGTCATTTAAAAAACTGTCACATCTACCACAGATTGATAATCCATTTCCTACTTATTTATTTATTGCCTGATAGGAGTTGGCTGCCAAGGGAAACGGTGGTGAGACTGAGGCAAGAACTCTCTTGACTTTAAATTCATTATTATTTTATACTGGCTGTGTTTACACAGACTTCTGACAAAGCAGAGGGTTAATGATGTGGTTCCTTAAAATGTATTTGGATTTCTTTGTAGCCTCTGAGCTTTGAGGGGCAAGTTTGTTGCTCTTCTACACTTCCGTTGTATTCTTGTGCCTAATTATATTGCGAATTTGTGAAAAAATGTTAATACCAAGTTTTATTAATCAGTGAAAGAATATACAAGTTTTCACCCTTAGTCACTTATAAATTATGTATTAAAAGGGGTTGAGGTGTCTTGGTAGAGTGCTTGTCTAGCATGCATGAAGCCTTATATTTGGTCCCTAACACTGCAGATAGATAGGTGGGTAGGTAGATAGATAGATAGATAGATAGATAGATAGATAGATAGATAGATAGATAGATGGAAAGTATAATCTAATTTACATTTGTGGCACATCATGACAGAAAAATATAATAGTCAAATATAATTGCCACTGTTCAATTGATGTGATGCTGCCTCTCAAGATAGAATATTAAATTTTTCATTGCAGGGCCTGCCCCCTACCACTTTGGTTTATATCTCAAGAGAACCTTTTCCAATTAACTATGCTTTCTGTTGAAAGATGTTTTCTCAAAGAGGGCAATCAGTTTTATCTTCAAGCTAAGGCTTTTGTGTTACATGTTCCCCCAAAAGGGAGGGAAGCTAACTCTGTCCATGGAAACAGTTCTGGTTACATAGCACAGGTCTTAAGAATGTGGGATGGAATATGGATGCAGCAAGGGCTGATGGAACGATCTTTCAAGCCATTTCTCCACATGTGTTAGCGTGAGTCTGCATTTGTATTGTGGTGAATATGAATCAAACCTGACCTGGTTGAGAAGCTGTTGAGTGTGCTACACAGTGGTGAGAATGGCTCTGGGCTCCTGGCAAACCTGGGCTTTCTGTTCCAGTTCGACAACATTTGCTTAACCTCGATAGTCTTCTGCCCTGCAGAAGACCAAAGGACCTATCTTTTGTTTTTGTTTTAATTAAAATTATTTTTTAATATAATACATTCTGATCATGGTTTCCCCTTCCTCATCTCATCCCAGATGCTCCTACATCCTCACCCATCCAACTCCACACCTTCTTTCTCTCTGTCTTTAGAAAACAAACAAGCACACAAGAAGTCAGAATTTTTTGTAAAAAAGCACAAGAAACACAGACACACAATACACACATACGCAACATAAAAACACAAAATTGTAAAGCATAATATAAAAATAAAAGACCAGTATGGTTAAAAACAAAAAAGCCAAAGCAAAGCAATATGAGACAAAACAAAACAACAATCTCCAAAAATACCATTGAGTTCGTTTGTGTTGGCCATCTGCATGGCTCCTGCTTTTAAGTGTGGTTAATATACTCAGTAAGACTCCACTGGAGAAAACAGAAATTTCCTATGCAAGTGGTTGTTAATTGTAGATAGATTCTTGGTTAGGGATGGGGACTTGTGTCCACTTACCTCCCAGCACTGGAACCCTCATCACACTTAAACCTGTGTGGGTCCTGTGCATGGTGCCACGAGCTCTGGGAGTCCATCTGTCCACCCCTGCTCTTGTGTCTGGAAGACACTATTTCCTTAATGTCATCCATCTGGTTCTTAAAATCTTTCTGCCTCTTCTTCTGCACAGTTTCCTGAGCCCAGAGGAAAGGGATTTGATAAAGAATCTTATTTAGGACTGAGTGTTCCAAGGTCTTTCACTCTCTGCACATTGTCTACTTTAGTTCCCCTATGTTCTGAGAGGAAGTTTTTCTAATGATGACTGGGAGGGACACGAATCTATGGGTATAGCAGAATATCATTTAAGAGCATTTTATATGTTCCTTTAGCAGAACAGTAGCATTTGATTTTACCCTAGTTCCATAGCCTATCTAGTCTCAGGTTCTTGGACACTCAGCTCGTGCCAGCCATGGGTTTCTTCTTGTGGAATGGGCTTTAAATCCAATATTGGTTGGTTATTTCCACAACTTTTGTGCCACTATTGCACCAGGATATCATGCAGGCAGGTCACTACCATAGATTGCAGGTTTTGCAGCTGGGTTAGTGGTTACATTTCTCCTCTGGTAGTGTGCTGAATAACTTACAGTACCATGAACACTAGTCAGTAGGGGCAAAGACTCTGGGTAGCACCAGCTCAATTCTCCACGTTCAATGAGATACGTAAATGTTGTCATCAGCATTTTGGTCTTACCATTAGTTTGTGGAGAGCAACCAATATCCTTGACAATAGCCTGGGATGTTTGGGAGTTTCCATAGGGTTCCTTTGGCCAACCACTCAATTACATGAAATCCATTCCTGGCACCAGAGGTTTCACTTGGTGGCAAAAGATGTCTAGCTGGGGCTTTGTCTCCCCCATTATTTGGAGACTCCATTTAGATTTTGTCCATATATCTATATGCTTTAAGAAACTTCTATTGTAGGAGGGTTCCATATGGCTCTCAGATGTCCCCGTTAGCCGTCCCTTCCTGTATTTGCTCTATTAGCCCCCCCTCCATTTAATCCTTCCATTTCAGGTTCCTCCTCATCTCTCCATAATTGTTTATTATATTTTATCTTCCACGGGATATTCTCCCCTCCACCTCGTTCTTTCCTCTATGTCTAACTTCTGTGGCTGAAAATAGCATTTCTATCAAAGGCTTAAAAGTTAACACCCACATATAAGAGAATACAGACCACATTTGTCTTTTTGGGGTCTCTGGATCTGTGTTACCTCACTCAGAATGATTTTTTTCTAGCTCCATCTTTTTACCTGTGAATTTCATGGTAAAAACAAACAAACAAACACAAACAGTTGAGTAATATCCCATTGTGAAAATGAATCCCATTTTATCATCCGTTTATCTGTTGAGGACATCTAGGCTGTTTCCAATTTCAGGCTATTATGAATAGAGCAGCAATGAGCATGAATGAAAAAGTATCTATGTGGTAGGATGAAGGGACTTTTGGGTAGATGCCCAAGAGTAGTATAGCTGGATCTTGAGGCAGATTGATTCCCAGCTTCCCGATGAACCGCCACAATGATTTCTATAATGGCTATACAAGTTAGACTTCCCACCAACACTGAATGAGTATTCCCTTTACCCCACATCTTCAATGAGCATGAGCTATCATTTGTTTGATTGATCTTGGCTATTTTGACTAGTATAAGGTAAAATCTCAAAGTGGTTTTGATTTGTGTTTCTTTGCTGAAAAGTATGTTGAAGATTTCATAGTTTCTCAGCCATTGTGTTTCCTCTTTTGAGAGATGTCCACTTCGTTCTGTATCCCATTTTTAAATAGGGTTATTTGTTTTCTTGATGACCAGTTTTTTTAGTTCTTTATACATTTTAGATATTACCCCTCTATCAGATATCTAGTTGGTAAAAATATTTTCCTGTTCTGTAGCCTGCTGCTTTGTCCAAATGGTGGTGTCTTTGCTGCACAAAACCTTCTCAGTTTTGTGAGGTTCCATTTACTAACTGATGCTCTTAGGGCTGTGCCACTGAGTTCTGTTCAGAGAGTCTTTTCCTGTGCTAATAAATTCAAGGTTATTCCCCACCTTCTCATCTATCAAGTTCAGTGTATCTGGTTTTATGTTGAGGTCTCTGATCCACTTGGAGTTGAGTTTATGCAGGGTGATAACTACAGACCTATTGCATTCTCCTCCATGTGGCCATCCAGTTGGCCAGCACCATTTGTTGAAGAGGCTGTGTTTTGTTTTCTTTTTCCAGTGTGTTTTTTTTTTGGCTTCTTTGTAAAATACCAGGTCTCTATAGGTGTGCAGAATTATGTCTGAGTCTTCAGTTTGATTCCATGATTAACATATCTATTTTTGTGCCAATACCATGCTGCTTTTATTACTATACTTTTGTAGAACAATTTGAGATCCAGGGTTAGTGAAACCTCCAACAATTGTTTTACTATTCAGGATTGTTTTAGCTATCCTGTTTTCTTCCTTCCTTCCTTCCTTCTCTCCTTCCTTCCTTCCTTCTTTCCCTCCTTCCTTCCTTTCTTTTTTCTTTCTTTTTGTGTGTGTTTACATATGAAACCAAAAATTGCCTTTCTATTTCTGTGAAGAATTGTGTTGAATTTTGAATGGAACTTCATTGAACCTATAGATTGTTTTTGGTAGGTAGGCATTTCTATTATAGTAATAAAATGGATCCTTCTGATCCATAAACGTGAGAGATCTTTCCATCTTCTGATGTCTTGTTCAGTTTCTTTCTTCAATGCCTTAAAGTGTTTCAAATGATTTATTTTTATTTTATGTGCACTTGTGTTTTGTCTGCATGTATATCTGTGTGAGGGTGTCAGATCCCCTGAACTTGGAGTCATAAACAGTTATGAGCTGCCATGTGGGTGTTGGAAATTGAATACAGGTCCTTGAAGAACAGCCAGTGTCTTAATTGCTAAGCTATCTTCCCCAGCCCATGTCTTAAAGTTTTTATTATACAAGTCTTTCACTTGATTGGTTAGAGTTATCTCATGACTTATTTATTTATTTATTTATTTATTTATTTATTTACTTACTTACTTACTTACTTACTTACTTATTTACTTACTTACTTACTATTGTGAAAGGCATTGCTTCCCTGATTTCTTTCTCATCTGTTTGCCATTTGTATATAGGATAACTGATTTCTGTGTGTTAATTTTGTATCCAGTTACTTTGCTGAAAGTGTTTATCTCATGTAGGAGTTTTCTAGTGTTGTTTTTAAGGTTAATATGTATACAATCATATAATCTGCAAATAAAGATACCATTATTTCTTCCTTTCCTATTTGTGTCCCCTTGATCTTCTTCAGTTGTCTTACTGGTCTAGCTAAGACTTCAAGTACTATAGTGAATAGGTACGGAGAGAATAACAGCCTCTTGTTCCTGATTTTAGTGGGAATACTTTGAGTTTGTCTCTTTTTAGATTAATGTTGGCTGTGGTCTTGCTGTAAATCTCCATAATTATGTTGAGTTATGCTCCTTGTATTCCTAATCTCTCCATGACTTGTATTGTGATGGGATGTTGGATTTTGTCAAATGCCTTAACTGCATCTAATGAGATAATTATGTTTTTTTTCCTTCAGTCTGTTTATTTACATATGTTGAACCATCCATGCATTTCTGGGATTAACCTCACTTGATCATGATTGATTTTTGTTGTTGTTTTGTTTTGTTTGTTTTTTTTTGTTTTTTTGATGCGTTCTTACATTTGGTTCAAGTATTTTATTGAGAATTTTTCTGTCTATATTCATAAGGGAAATTGGTCTTATTCTCTTTCTTTGTTGGATCTTTGTGTAGTTTAGGTATCAGGGTAGTTGTGGTCTCATAAAAATAATTAGGCAATGTTCCTTCAGTGTCTATTTTGTGGAATGATTTGAGGATTATTGGCATCACTTCTTTGAAAGACTGGTAGAATTCTGCACTGAATGCATCTAGTCCCGAGCTTTTTGGCTGGGAGAATGTAGTTACTACTTGTATTTCTCTAGAGATTATAAGTCCGTTTAAATTGCTTTATCTGATCTTGATTTAACTTTGTTAAGTGGTATGTATTGAGAAAATCATTATTTCTTTTAGATTTCCCATTTGGTGGAGTACAGGTTTTTAAAGCATGACGTAACAGTTCTTTGGATTACTCTTGGTGTCCTTTTCTATGTCTCCATTTTCATATCTAATTTTATTAATTTTGATTTTCTCTGTTTTTTAGCTAAAATGCCTAAGGATTTGACAATTTTATTGATTTTTCATTGATTCTTTGTTTCTATTTTACTGACTTCAACCCTGAGTTTGATTATTTCTTGCTGTCTACTCCTTTTGGGTGTTATTTCTTCCTTTTGTTCTAGAGCTTTCGGGTGTGCTGTTAAGTTACTAATATGAGATCTCTCCATTTTTTTAAATATAGCCACTTAGAGCTATGAACTCACTTCTTAGAATTGCCCCTCGTTGTGTCCTACAGATTTGAATATGTTGTGTTTTCTTCTTCACTCAATTTTAAAATGTTTTTAATTTCCTTTTTAACTTGTCTTGATCCATTTTTCATTTATTAGTGAGTTTTTTAGATTCATTTATTAATGAGTTTGTAAGCTTCCTGTTGTTAATATCCAGCTTTGATATAAGGTGTTACTTCAATTTTCTTGTATCAATTGAGTCTTGCTTTGTATCCGAGTATGTGACCAATTTGGAGAACCATGAGCTTCTGAGAAGAAGGTATACTCTTTGTGTTTGGGTGAAATGTTCTATAAATACCTGTTAGGTTCATTTGGTTCATGATGTCATTTAACTCCAGCATTTCTCTGTTTAGTTTTTGTCTGGATGACCTATGTATTGGCAAGAGTAGGCTCACTTACTATCACTTTGTGAAAGTCAGTATGTTATTTTAGTTGTGGTGTTTCTTTTATGAACTTAGGTGCCCTTGTGTTTGGTGCATAAATGCTTAGAACTGCAGTGTCCTTTTGGTGGATTTTTCCTTAGATGAACATGTAGTGTCTTTCCCTAAGTCAGTAGATTAGCTTTGGTTTGAAGTCTATTTTGTCAGTTATTAAAATAAGTACACTTGTTTGCTTCTTGGGTCCATTTACTTGGAATATCTTTTTCCATCCTTTTATCCTGAGGTGATATCTATCCTTGATGGAAAGGCATGTTTCTTGGATGTAGCAGAAAGATGGATCCTGTTTTCTAATCCAGTCTGTTAGCCATGTCTTTTTATTGGGAAATTGTGACCATTAATATTGAGAGTTATCAATGAGCAGTGTTTATTGGTTATTTTGTTATTATGTTATAAGCCCCCCTTTTTGTTTTACTGTTCTGGGATTACTTATTCTTGATGTTCTTGGGTGTGATTAACCTCTTCCAATTAAAGTTGTCATTTTACTGTTTTCTGCAAAGCTGGGTTGGTAAATAGATACTACTTAAATTTGGTTTGGAATATTTTTTGTTCTTTGTCTATTGTGATTGATAATTTTGCTGGGTATAGTCGTCTAGGCTGGCATCTGTCATCTCTTAGAGTTTGTAGAACATATATCTAGGCCCTTGTGTGTGGCTTGTCGGCGACATGTGGCTTGCCCCTGTGATTGTACACTTTACTCATGTGATTTCTCACAGAGTAAATTTATACTCTCAGAGTATAAATTGTTTGATGTTCTGAATAAAATTGGCATTTACATGAGACTGTTGTCTGCTTCATTTATTGGCTCTGTTCTCCCAGGTCCCACTGCATCTAGAGTGCTATTTAACGTACGAGTAGCCAGTGCTACTACATCAGAAACTAGGGCATACGGGACACATAGACTAAAACACTGGTTAGATCAATGCAATGTTGAGGCCCACTGCTGTGTTATTACGAATACAGGTAAATGTGGTGAGACAATGCTCACAACAGACAACTACCACATTGGCAAGGCCACCCATTATGAGGTAGATGTGTTTGACTATATAATATTAATAGACTTTATAAGAGCATTGACCAAATATAGAAATTATTACACACATCCGATGATAAACACCTTTCAGGTCTAGGCATTGCAATAGTACACACTAACCCTACACAGCAAGCCACCAAGAACACTCTTTGTTTCTGGTGTATGGCCTTTGTCCTACATCTATGATAATAGAACCTGACCAAGGAACACACTTTCCAGGGAGAATGACACAGAACTGGCTAAAGAATTATATAGTCAATGGAATTTCCATACACCAACCTAGAGCATCAGGAAATAGAAAGATTTAGTGGCATGATCAAAGAACTTAGTGTTTTCTGATAAACTCACCCTACAATCAGCTCTTAGTAACCAGGCAGCTTACGCCCTGAACTTGAGACCCAGATCATGCGTGATACTTTGTTCCTTTCCAACATTGAAGCCCCAAATGGATGAATCATCCAAAACTAAAAACCCTATGACTAATTTTAAAATATGTGTGAAAAATCCAAGAGATAATTCTATTCATAGGTCACAGATCTTGACAAACGCAGATGGAAATTCTTTCTGGACAACAATTGCCAGGGGCAGCTTCTAGCTTCACAGCGGGAGGCCAACAGCATGTACTGCCACAGCATCACTGAGGTCATCACTGCCTGTATTGCTCTCCTCCTTGCGGTACCTACCCTACTTGTTCTGCCACCTTGATCCCAATAATACCTGGGTACACAAGGTACTGATTACACTATTTGCTTCACAGACACCTTGATCAGGAGATAAAACACTGGTATTGCCACCCTCATATTAATGTTCCAGCAACCCAACCAGAACATAGGATTAATGTAATTGCACAGACTCTAGAGCAGCCCACAGCTACCTCTGACTTTACTACCTTTGCTAAACTTTATCAGTTCCTTGTATTTTATATGAAAAAGAATTTTAATTTGATATTTGGCCTCGCTGATTCAAGTCACCTTGCTCTGGACTTATTTCAGTTAGGAGGAGAACTAATCAGACATGTCATCCTTAGGAAAGATAACAAGCTTTCCAAAACTCACAAATGAACTGTAGCATGCAAGCTCATATTGGGGACAGATTTTACTCTGGCTCTGGAAGTCAAAAATGAGACTAGATCCTAAGATTTAATGGCAGATACATACCTGATCATTCTCCTAACATTTTGTATCTCCTTAATTGTAGTCCTACTAGCCTCTCTATTGAATTGGCTCTGTGTCAAACTACAACAGCTACAAACAGCTCCATCCTGGTATCACATGCCTCCTGTGATACCACACAGACCTGAGAATGAGGTTGCTCAACCCCCTCCTTATACTGATGATATAAAGGGCCCCACTCTAAAGATACTGCCACTGCTGTTACTGCAGCCATCTGTACTTGGCCCACTACATTGTTTCCTCCAACCCCCCATCTTGTAGGAATACGAATGGACTTAATACAACCACCATTTTTAGTAATACCAATAGCTATCTATGGAATGCTACAGAATGGGCACTTAAAGTCTGTGGAACAAACATGAGGAGCATAAACACAAATGCATATGTAAAATACTAAGCATTATAAGCAGTGGGTTAAAAGTTTACCAGCCTAGACAAATGCAATAACTCTACTAAAACCTCCACCAGTCCTAACTGTTGCAAATATCTGGAGGATTACAGAAAGGTACAATATGCAAAAGCAATTCACGCAGACCACTGGATAAAGTCAGACCAACATACAAACTTGTTGATCACCATGTGTCATCTCCTGGGATACCCTCCCTACAAGATGAGCCTTTAATTATTCAAGAAACTATTAGCTATGATGGAACTTTTGCAAGGCTATGGAAGTCAGCTTTACACCTGAATGGTATCGGTTCTGGTATCAAGGCAGGATGGAAGCAGACAAGGACTGTGAATTAGAAACTGAGGGATCCATCAGTGAAGACCACACGACAACAATGACAGCCAAGCCACCCCCTCACAGACCTTATTTAACCCGCCCAGTGGCAGTACATGCCTCCCATTTGGAGCTGAGGAAGGAACAGAAAAAAATCTATATAGTGTCATAAGCTTCCCTAGCCTTCCACACTTTGAGAACTCTGCCTATCCACCCACAAGGTGAAGGATTGCTCACAAGACCCACCTTGGAAATGGTTGCTCTCTAATATCTCTCAACCAGACACCATGATGGGGTTCTAATGCTTTTGGAATGTTCTGGGGCACATAGCAATACCCACTTGTGTTTACTGAACCGGAATATCAACCCTTTGGATATCTCTAGTAAGCTCACAACAAAGAAGCTTAAAACAAACCCAGGTACTTACCCTTCTAAAATCCTGCCCCATGGTTTCACATTATTGCAAAACAGGCTGTGTGGGGCACACATAAGTTTAATTTCACTACAGCCCCAAACTACACCTCTCTATATTGCCTAACTTTGAATTGATTTGGGTATTTTTAGAAGTAAAACAGAACTCTCGATACTTCTGAGCACATTTTAACAATGTTTGAGGCTACCAACCTGTAGGAAACTGGTCAGCTTATGGAAAGAACCTTCCTCTAAAATCACGGTCTAAGGTAGATGAAATGTATCTGGAGTAGGCGCACTCCCCTAGTGGTATGAGATAGTACTACAATGATATGAGCAAACTGGCTGATGGATATATGACAATAATCAAGACACTATCAAAAGCATCTAGCATGATGCATCAGGCATGGAAAATACACAATTATTCAAGGATTATCAACAATCAATCAGGAACTCACAGGATAGGACCTCACATACGCAAACTAATTGATAAAGTAATAGTCTTGAACGACACCAGATACATTTGGACTTAGGTTCTGGAATTCTGGATAGCTATAACTTCGAGAATGTACAGGCCAGAATGAGGTTACATACCTACGATAACTACCCCAAAGGACTTCATTGTAAGACCACGTATTAAATGGACTTGTGATGGCTATTTCACCATGGAAAATAAAGATTACATGTCCACCAATAGAGGTGGAGAGCCTTGGGCAATAGTTTACTTACCAAGCATGTGGCTATTTGGGCTTCACCATCTAAACATGGGACTCTCAGATTTATTATCTTTAGGTGCCAAAGACACGGTCAAGCTGAACAAACTAGCATCAGACATCTGTGTCCACACTGTCATGGAGTGATGTCCTCGGACCTACTCCAAGTCACCTCCACAGCTCTGGATCTGCCTTACTGCCATTCTACAGTTGACCTCATAATAAATTATAAGCAAAGGCCTAGTAATGTGCTTAATAAAAAAAAAGGTCTTGATGGAAATCCTTTGGATAGGAATTTAACTATAATAACTTAATCATTAAAATGATAACTCCATCTTTCAGGACTGGTAGACTGTACTTTAGGATATAACAGACCATACATTAACCTATGTATATACTGCAAACATTTTTTATCTAGAACTACCATATATGGAAAAATGTATTATAGACACCAGTATCCCGGTTACTCTCATTAAAACAGATCATAAAGATAATAAGCAAATAACAGGAATAGGAGGTTTAAGTCAAAATTGACAGTGTTGACAGTGGATACAAAAAGCCTATATACATGTCAAACTGTGGGATAGAGAACCCATTACCATCAAGGTATTTTACCCTTGCAAGATATCCCATAATCAATAATAGGAATGAACTTAACACTGTTAATTTTGGATCCATGGCTTGTGATAATAACTGAATGATAAATTAATTACAAGGGAAAGCAGAAGACTGTCCTTTTCAGCTGATTATAACTCCCCAATTTGGCCAATTATGAAACCATCAGGAGACTACAGATTTATAGTACACTTTAGACAAATTCATAAAATCCCTTCCACAATACCAGGAGCATTACCTGACTCTGAAGAATGCATAAATGAAATATCAGCTATAAATGCCAAACATTTTGTAACTATAGCTACTGACAACATATTCTTTACCATCCCTATTTCATAATCCATTAAAATGATCTGTAAACTTTAAGATGACTGTGTAAGCCTCAAAGTAGGTTTTCTCTTTTTTCCAGGTTGGATGTGAGATTTATTACTGAGCATGATTTGGTAGGGTACAGGAGAGCACTGTGGAAACCCTCAGGAATGCAGGGCCTGCCACTCGTCCAGGGGACTGCAACTGGGGCTATACCTGAACCCACAGTCATCAGGAATGAGCCGTTTCTCAGGGGCCATCTTCAAATTCATCTGCACTAAATTTGGTGAAGCCCATTTCTTTGAGATGGGGATCTTCTGGGGGCCAGGGAACTTAAACTTGGTTCTGCGCAGAGCCTCAATCGCATGTTCCTTATTCTGCAACTTGGTATGGATGCACATGATGACCTGGCCAGTGTGAATCCTGGCCACTGTGCCCTATGGCTTCCCAAAGGCACCGCACATACCTGTCTGGAGCCTAGACTGGGGACAACACTGGGATTAGACTTGAATAACTGCCAGAAATTTGTCTTCAAAGTCCTTTAGAGCAATCCATGTGGACAAGAGGCTGCATACACTACCAAGGAGGCTGCTGCTTGCAACCATTGCACACCAGGCCCCATGGGAAAGGGACTTGGTCAGCTTAACTAGCCGTAAACAAAGTAGGGTTTCAAAATGACAATTACACAAGCCTGGCTAAAATTAGGATCGTGAAAAACCTCTTTCTCTTTCTCTTTCTCTCTTTTTCTTTCTTTCTTTCTTTCTTTCTTTCTTTCTTTCTTTCTTTCTTTCTTTCTTTCTTCTTCCTTCCTTTCTTTCTTTCTTTCTTTCTTTCTTTCTTTCTTTCTTTCTTTCTTTCTTTCTTTCTTTCTTTCTTTCCTTCTTTTAAGAAATAGTTGTGATAAAAAAAATTCTTAGCTGGGCAGTGGTGATGCTCGACTTTAATCCCAGCTCTTGGGAGGCAGAGCCAGGCGGATCTCAAACCTTGTCTCAAAAAACAAAAAACAAAATCCTTAAAATGTTTTTATTCTATATACACTCTTTATATAATAAAGATGTGGGCACAGACATAAAGTATCCTCAATCTTTGGAATAAAGAGTTTAGTATCTCAAGAGAAGGCCATTGTCAATAGGGAAAACTTAGCCTGCAGTAGCAGTAATTGCCTCTGAAAGTTAATTTAAACACTCGAGCAGCAGGAACCATGCTGCAGAACACCTGGAATAAGGATGAAGGAAACGGGCTCTTGACCAGAATTGTAAGATTATCTGTATCTTGTCCTTAAACACAGATTTAAAAATTTTACATTTAAAAAGTCATGTTATTTGTCTCACATACACAAAAAGAAGATTTTGAACAATTAGCCATTTTTGTTTTATCTACATGATCATATCAATCAAATATACTTTCTGTCTTTTTGTTTGTTTTCGAGACAGGATTTCTCTGTTGTAACTCTGGCTGTCCTGGAACTCACTCTGCCTCCCTAGTGCTGAGATTAACCGATTTCTGTCTTTGATCTTTCTTTAAATTTTTATATTTACTATGAGCTAAAATGAAGCTTGGCTGAGTTAATAACTTTAGTTTACATGTATAAGTGGATGCCTCTGAGAACCTACTGACCTAGACTGGTCCATGGGGTGGGGGTGGGGATTTACTGGGGATCAAATTGCCAAGGCCATCTTTCAGCGGGCAGGGAGAAGCAAAATGGTGGAGAAGCAAGTAGACTTTATGTGACAATCAGCAGGATGCTGATCTGAGCTGTTATAAACTGTCTGGGTTGATCTGGAGCTAGTTGCCCTATCAGAGATAATAATTGACTTTTGGGAAAGGTTAAGGGAGGTTCCTGGAGGATTAAATGAGGTTCCTGGTGAACAGAAACCCCTTAAGAGATATGATTTTCTAGTGAACGGAAAACTTCGGGGCTGTCTACCTGACAACAATCCTTCTGTTTACCCTGTAAAGCTCTCCTGTTTAGGACAATGTCACCAGCTCTGCATTTTAGGGGATGAGGGGTTGTAGACTTGACTGTGATGGCTAACATTATGCATTAAGTTTAAATAACTGTGCTTAAGAGGCCTATAAAACAAAATTCCCTCTTCTCCATAAGCCCTATTTGCCCAAGGACAGAAAAGCCCAGATGCTGGGGGCTATTCTTGTAATTGTCTGGCCTGGTATAACTTTTGTTTATGCAAGTTAATGGTCACAACACCTCTGTAAACAAGGTTGCTTACTCCAGATGACCAAGTTATCTGTTTGCTAAACAGAATGAGATCTTCAGATTGCACATAAACAGTATGTGTTTTTGATTGCATGTAGCCAGGAAGTTAAGATGATTGCTTGTTCCTGATTGCACAAAGGCAGGAAGTAGATAGCCTTGTGGGTTTTAGCTTTGTAAGTCCCTGAATAATGTAACTTGGTGCTACATTTGGGAATCCTGAGTCCTGAGCATAGTCCTGGCACCAGAATCTGAATAAAAGCATCTTCTTTGTTAAAATATATTCATGGTCAGACTGGTGAATCTCTGAACGACTCCAGAGCCATAACATGGCAACATGAGCACTTGCTTGTAAACCAGTTTGGCTCCTGAATGGGATTATAGATATGTACTTCCTGGTAATGCCTAGTTTTATGTGGTGCTAGGATCAAACTTGTGCCTTCCTGTTTGTTGAGTGACTTCTAGTTGGTGGTCCACTTCCAAAAGCTGTGTGATCCAGGTTATTGGGGCCACAGAAGCAAGTGTGAAAGCAACAGAAATTCTTTAAGGGTCTCATAAAAAGAGAGCAGAAGACCAAGCTTGCTGATGGGACTCCCTTTTCCTCCAATTATCACTGAGAATAAAATAGTTCTTATGAATGTGCGTGTATGTGTGGGTTCATCCAAGTCTGTGAAAGTGTGTGTAGGGGTCAGAGGACAACCTGGGGTGTTGCTTCTTAGGTGCGGTCTCTATTTTTATTTTATTTGAATACAAGGTCTCTTACTGGCCTGGAATTACCAAGAATGCTAAGTTAGCTGGCTGGATAGTGAATCACAGGGAAACACTTGTTTCTACCTGTCCAGAGCTGGGATTATAAGTATGTCCACTAAGTCTAGATTTTACTGTGTGTGTATGTGTGTGTGTGTGATTGAAAATAGATGTTTGTCATAATATATTCTGATTCTTTTCCCCTCTCCAAACTTCCCCCAGATCCTCCCACGTCCCCACCAACTCAAATCCACACCCTTTCTTTTTCTGTCTCTCGTTAGAATTAAAAACAGGCATCTAAAAAACAATAAGATGAAATAAAATTTAAAAAAACAAACAAACCAGAATAAGACAAAACAGAAGAAAAAGAGACAAAGAAAAAACACAAACACATGTAGATTGAAAAACACACATGTTTGTACACACAGGAATCCCATAAAAACACAAAACCAGAAGCCATAAAATATACTAAATGTACCCTAACAAAGCATTATGAGACAGACTCCCCCAAAATGTCATTGAGCTCCTTTTGTGTTGGACATCTACTGCTGGGCATGGGGCTACCCTTAAAAGTAGCTTGTACACCCAGTGGGTCTACTGGAGAAAACTAATTCCTCATTTGTGAGTGGTTATCAATTGGAGATACCTTTGGGGTGAAGTATGGGGGCTTGTGTCCACTTCCCCCCTCAGTGCTGGGACCCCATCTGGCCTAGACCTGTGCAGGTGCCGTGCATGTGGGCACACTCTCTGTGAGTTCATATATGCATCAGTCCTGCTGTGTTCGGAAGGCTTTGCTTTATTAACGTCCCCTAGTCCCTCTGGCTCTAACAGTCTTTCAGCCTCCTGTTCCATAAGTTTCCCTGATTCCTGAGGGGAAGGATTTGATGGAGACACCCCATTTCGAACTGAATGTTCCAAGGTCTCTCACTCTGCACATTGTTCAGCTTTGGGTCTCTGTATTTGTCCCGTGTATTGGAGGAGGAAGCTTCTCTGATGACGGCTGAGTAACACACTCATCTATGAGTATAGCAGAATGCCAGTAGGAGTCATTTTATTGCTACGTTACTTTAGTAAAACAGTAATATTTGGTTTTCCCCTAGGTCCCTGCACTACATACCCTCAGGCTCCTGGCCATCTGAGCAGCATGGGGGGAGGGGCTCCATCTCATGGAATGTGCTTTAAAGCCAATTAGATATTGGTTGGTTACTTCCACAAGCTTCGTGACGCTGTTGTGCTAATGGACCTTGCAGGCAGGTCACCAAGTAGTTGTGTAGCTGGGTTGGTGTTTACCTTTCTCCTTTGGTAGTGTGCAGAGTACCTTCCAGTACCATGAAAGCTAGTCCATGGGCAGGGGAGTAAGGGGTGGGGTGCTTTAGGTGGGCACCAACTTGACTTCTCTGTGTCCAATGAGTTTTACAGGTGTCTTCAGCAATAGGGCCTTACCATAAGTTTGTGGAGAATAACCAGTAGCCTTGACAATATCCTGGGTTGTTTGGGGCCCTTTTGAAAAACAACTTAATTATATGTAACCCATTCCCAGAACTGGAGGCTTCGTTTCATGTCAAGAGATGTCCAGTTGGGGCTCCATCTCCCCCATTGTTTGGTGATTCCACTCAGGTAATGTTCATATATGAATATATTTTAAGAAGTTTCTGCTCTATTAGGTTTCTGAATGACCCCTCAAGTGGCCCTTTAGCTGTTCTCCCTCACCTTCTTCTCCACCCTCTTCCCATGTGATCCTCCCATTCCAGATCCCCTCCCACCCACCACAACTATTTATTCTACTTCCCCTTCCTAGGGAGATCTAAGTCTCCCCTCTCCCTGGTTCCTTACCCTATTCCCAACTTCTGTAGTTATATGGATTGTAGCTTGCTTATCAAGACTTAGCTAACATGCACCTATGAGTGACTGCATACCATATTTGTCGTTTGGAATCTGAGTTCTATCATTCAGGATGATTTTACCTAGCTTAATCCATTTATATGTGAATTTCATTTTTTTAAAGTATAAATTTATTAGTCCTTTATTCAACAGATGTTTATATAACAGCTAATATATGTAGGGTATTTCAAAATTGTATTCTATTCCTTTTTCCCTTTTATTGAAAATAGATTTTTTTCTCTCACATAATATATTCCAATTCCTCCTCTTTCCCATCCCCTCCTCCTTTCCCCTGACCCCTTCTACCTCACCTTTTCCCTCCCCTTCTTTCCCCTCCCCGACTCTCCCCCTTTCTCCTCCCCTCCCATCTGGATCCACTCCCTTTCCATCTCTCATTAGTAACCAAACAGGTGATCTTTTTTGGCCTCTTAACTCTTGGTCTCTAGGTTTCCCCTTGTCCCCTCTCCCCTCCACCTCTCCTCACATGGCCCGGCAGCTCAGTCTGGTCATGTCCCAGATGTCTCTGCCCCTGGCTATGCTCTCCCACATATCTACTGTGTTCTCCCTTCTATTTACAATAAATCTTCTCCACCATATCTAGGAGTAGTCCTGTCCTTTCCTTTTAATTTTGTAACTCCCAAATCTGGACGAGAATAAGACCTCCATGATTGAGCCAACTTTGAAACAAGTGAGCTTTAATTAAATACTGGCCAGGAAGATAGACTCTGACCAGGTCCATTCTGAGGTACCCATGGAGTGAACCTCTCACTTCTGGAGCTCCCACAGAATGGCACCAAGCCATGTGGCACAGGTGCTTAAAAAGACAGAACCTGTAGTTCAATCAGTGGCAAGCATGTATCCTGATGTACTTCTGGTCTGGGTTATTCCCCGCCTACAAGAGACCAATCACATCTGGTGCATTTGGAACACATCCAGTGCAGTGGGGTCCCCTGGGATCTAGACACTCCCTTCCCAACAATCCAAGAGGTTATGTCCCTGGTCAAGGGAGATTCAAGACTATCTCACCTGAACAGTCCCCCAGCACTCCAGGAGGTTATCTGGCCTTTTCTTTTAGAGATATCTTGGCACAGTAGCTAAAACTTAAAACATAACTTTTGCTCTTACAATTTTTTTTTTCATTCACTGAGGACTAGCCATTTGTCTCCAGACACTGTATGCTTCTGTGTGACTTTCTAGAAGTTGCCAATAACTATGTTGGCTGAGGTCAATTCCAGCTACTTCTGGTGACTCCGGACCACATGACTTCCTGGCAACCCCTCCACCTAGCACCTGTGACTGTATCTCAGTGTGACTGTAATCCCACTGAGCTGATGAACCATTTTCTGCCTGCCTGCCTTCCTTCCTTCCTTCCTTCCTTCCTTCCTTCCTTCCTTCCTTCCTTCCTTTCTCTCTTTCTTTCTTTTTCTTTCTTTCTAGACAGGGTCTCTCTATCTCCTAGAGTCTATGTAGTAGACCAGCTGGCCTTGAATTCACGGATATCCTCCTGCCTCTGAGTGCTAAGATTACAACTATCTATAGAATCCACAGCTGGGTGATAGTTTTCCAGTGTGAGCAGTCCAAAGCAGTGTGGGACAGATGAGTTCAAATCTGAGAACCTCTGTTGCAAACTCTTCCCCACTGATACCTATACCACTAAATCATGCCGGGGGATCCATGGAATTGTTGACAATGTGACTGTCACTCCTGTGTTTCTGGATACTTCATAACCCACAAAAGCAGTGAACCTCACCGTTTTCTCCGCTCTGAGTCCAGGGACAACCAAGAGGAGGTGGCCGAATGCTTCCTGACAGCTGATGGTAGGCGCCAACGTAAGCAGGGCACCTACTGTAACTCTGACAACCATGTGGAGAAGTGCCGACCATGCAGCAGCGAGCTGTCCTAACGGCAAAGTTACTGGGCAATGCAATACCACGTAGGACGTAGTATGTGACAAGTCTGATTCAGAGCGGGGAATGCCGGGCTATGAGCGTCCCTGCTTCTCTAAGCCCCTGGCTGTTGTTGTCATAGCTGCTGTCTTCACCATCATTAGCATAATCAGTCAGTGTTGTCCTGAAAGAGATAAAATAGCCCTGAATAACGTCAACAGTGGCATCTCAGCTTCCAATATGTGATGAAGTTCTAAAAACTAAACAGATGGCACTCCTGAAGCTCACTGGATTTAAGGAAGTGGAGATTTCTGAGAATGGAAGCACAAACATGGCAAGCTGTGTAGCGCTGTTTCTAACCGCAGGACTGGCCTCCAGGCAACTGATAATTGTGCACGTGTCTGCAAACTGTAACAATTTAGATGCAATTTTGTGCAAGGTGATATGGATCTACTGCATTCTTCTACATGAACCCATCCAGTTTGACCAGAACTATTATTGAAGATGCTGTCTTTTTTCCAGTGTGTATCTCTGGCATCTTTGTAAAAAAAAAAAAAAAGTTAGCTGACATTGGAATGTGGCTTTATATCTGGGTCTTCAATTTGATTCCATTGGTCAGTGTATCTGTTTTTATGCAAATGTCATGCTGGTTTTTTTTTTTATCAATATTGGTTCTGTAGTACAGCTTGACATTTGGAGATCCTTTATTATTCTCAGTTCTTTTATTATTCAGGAGTTTTAGCTGTCTTGGGAGTTTTGTGTTTCCAAATGAAGCACAAGATTGTCCCTTCAATTTCTGTGAAGAATTGTGTTGGAATTTTGATGAGGATTGCATTGAATCTGTAGATTGTTTTTGGTAGGATGGCCATTTTGACTATATTAATCTTACCAATTCAAGAGCATAGGAGATTTTTCTGTCTTCTGATATCTTCTTCAGTTTCTTCCTTCACTGTCTTTAAATTTTTATTATACAATTATTTTGGTTAGTGTTTCCCCAATATACATATACATATACATATACATCATATACATATACACATACACATACTCATACACATACATATAATTTAGAGGCTATTGTAAAAGGTATAGTTTCCTTGATTTGTCAGCCTGTCATTTGTATATAGGAAGGCTACTGACTTTTGTGTGTTAATTTTGTATCTAGCTACTTTGCTGAGCGTGTTTATCAGCTGTAGTACTTTGCTGGTTGAGTTTGTAGAGTCACATGTCTACAATCATATAATCTGCAAATAAAAATTCTATTACTTCTTCCTCTATTTGCATTCCCTTGGTCCCCTTCAGTTGTCTTATTGCTGCAGCTAAGACTTCAAGTACTATATTGAATAAGCATGGAGAAAGTGGACAACCTTGCCGTGTTCTTGATTTTAGTGGAAATGCTATGAGTTAATCTCTTTTTAGGTTGATATTGGCTGTGGGCTTGTCGCAAATTGCTTTTACCCTGATGATGTCCTTTGAATCCCTCGTCTCTCCATGACTTTTATCATGAAGGGGTGTTGGATTTTGTGAAAGGCCTTTTCTGTAT
The DNA here is from genome assembly GCA_026225945.1 of Cricetomys ansorgei. Lineage (NCBI taxonomy): Eukaryota > Metazoa > Chordata > Mammalia > Rodentia > Nesomyidae > Cricetomys > Cricetomys ansorgei. The sequence goes on along the minus strand of JAMJFZ010000056.1, from coordinate 8,004,379 downwards.
CTAATGAGATGATCATGTGGTTTTTCCTCTTCTGTTTGTTTATATGGTAGATTATATGTATTGATTTTATATATTGAACCATCCCTGAATTTCTGGGATGAAGTCCACTTGATCATGGTGGATGATCTTTTTGATGCATTCTTGAATTTGGTTTGTAGTTATTTTACTAAGAATTTTTGTCTCTATGTTCATGAGGGAAAACAGTCTATAATTCTCTTTCTTTGGGGGGTCTTTTGTGGCTTGAGTATCAGAGTAACTGTGGCATCCTAAAAAAAAATTGGGCAATGCTCTTTCTGTTTCTATTTTGTGGACTAATTTGAAGAGTATTGGCAGTGATTCTTCTTTGAAAATTTTGTAGTTTTCTGTGCTGAATACATCTGACCCTGGGCTTTTTGGCTGGGAGATTTCAATGACTGCTTCTGTTTTACTAGGGGTTGTAGGTATATTTTAATTGCTTATCTGATCTTGATTTAATTTTGGTAGGTGATATATACACTGAGAAAATTATCTATTTCTTTTATATTTTCCAATATAGCAGAGTACAGGTTTTTAAAATATATGCTTGTGATTCTCTGGATTTCCTTGGTGTTGTTATGTCCCTCTTTTCAACTCTAATTTTATTAATTTGGATCTTCTCTCTCCATATTTTAGTTAATTTGAATAGGGCTTGTCAATACTACTGATTTTCCCAAAGAACCAACTCTTTGTTTCATTGATTCTTTGTATGTTTTTTTAATTGATTTCAGCCATGAGTCTGATTATTTCTTGCTGTCTACTCCTTTTGGGTGTGATTTCTTCTTTTTGTTCTAGAGCTTTCAAGTATGCTACTAAATTACTAGTATGACATCTCTCCAATTTTTATGTAGGCACTTACTGCTATGAACTTGCCTTTTATAATTACCTTCATTGTGCCCCATAAGTATGAGTGTGTTGTGTTTTCAATTATTTAAAAAATGCAAATTTTATTCAATTATAAAAAAGTGGTAAGTTTTCTTAATTTTCTGTCTCCGTTGTTCATTCAGTAGTGAGTTTGTAAGCTCTCTGTTGTTGCTGATATCAGCTTTAACCTGTGGTGGTGAGGTAGGATGCAAAGTGGTTCTTTAGTCTTCTTATATCAGTTGAGTCTTGCTTTGTGTCCAAGTATGTGGTCAGTTTTGAAGATAATCTCATGAGGAGCTGAGAAGAAGGTATATTCTTTTGTGTTTGGGTAAAATCTCTATAAATATCTGTTAGGTCCATTTGGTTTATAACATCAGTTAGTTCCAGCATTTCTCTGTTTAAATTTTGTCTGGATGATGTGTTTATTGGTGAGAGTAGGGTACTGAAATCACCCACTATCAGTGTGTGAGGGTTAATGTGTAACTTAAGCTGCTGCATTGTTTCTTTTTACTAACTTGAGTGTCCTGTGTTTGATGCATAGACGTTAAGAACTGCAATGTCCTCTTGGTGGATTTTCCCTTTGATGTGTATGTAGTGTCCTTCCCTATCGCTTCAGATTAGTGTTGGTTTGAAGTCTATTTTGCCACATATTAAAATGACTATACCAACTTGCTTCTTGGGTCCATTTGCTTGGCGTATCTTTTTCCACCCTTTTACCCTGTGGTGATGTCTACCTTGATGTTAATGTATGTTTTTTGGCTACAGCAGAAGGATGCATCCTTAAGTTCAATCTGTTAGTCTGTGTCTCTTTTATTGGAGAACTGAGATCATTGATGTTGAGAGTTATCCATGAATAGTGTTTGTTGAATTTGTTATTTTGATGATGTGGTGTGGTTTTTCCCCCTCTTCGATTTGCTGGTCTGAGGTTATATTCTTTGTGTTTTCTTTGATGTGGTTAACATCTTCCAATTGAAGTTTTCCTTCTAGTGCCTTCTGTAGAGCTGGGTTTGTAGATAGATATTGCTTACATATGGTTTTATCATAGAAATCTTTTCTTCGTCTATTGTGATTCAATGTTTTGCAATATATAGTAGTTTGGGATGACATCTGTGGCCTCTTAGCATTTGTGAAACATCTTGTCCAAAGCCTTCTGGATTTTAGAGTCTCCATTGATAAATAGAGTGTTATTATAATAGATCTGCCTTTAAATATTACTTGGTCTTTTTCCCTTGTCATTTTTAATATTCTTGTTTAGTGTTTTGGTTATTATGTGTTATGGGAAATTTCTGTTCTAGTCCAGTCTATTTGGTGTTCTGTATGCTTCTTGTGCCTTGGTAGACATCTCCTTCTTCAGATTAGGGAGATTATCCTTTCTAATTTTTGTTGAAAATATTTTCTGTGTGTTTGACCCTGATTTCTTCCTTTTGTCATTGCTATTATTCTTAAATTTGGCCTTTTCATTCTGTCCCAGATTTTATGGATGTTTTGCACCTGGGTTTTAAAAGATATCCATTTCTTATATCTTGTCTTCAATGCCTGAGAGTCTCTCTTCCACCTCTTGTATTCTGCTAGTGAGGCTTGACTCTGAGGTTCCTGTTTCAGTTCCTACATTTTTCATTTTCAGTTTTACCTCAGTTTGGGTTTTCTTTAGGGATTCTATTTCTACTTTTATGTCTTGAACTGCTTTTATTATTTTATTCCTTTGTTTCATAGATTTCATTAATGGACTTATTCGTATCCTTTTTAAGGTCCTTGAACATATTCATAATAGCTATTTTGAAGTCCTTGTCTTGCGCTTCAGCTATATTGCCTTTCTCAAGGCCTACTGCAGTAGGGTTTCTTGTCTCTAATGGAGACATATTGTCCTGGCTGTTACTGTGTTTTTAAACGGGTATCTAGGCATCTGGGTTTGTGATAATTATGATTCTAGGTGTTGATATTTGGTCTTGTCTTTGTTGGGGAGGTTTTCTATTCCTTGGCTTCTGTTGCCACCTCTTATAGTTTTAACACCTACTGTGTAGGTTCACAGGGAAGACACGGTGGCATATTCATTGGTAGAATCCCTGCCAGACCCCAGCAGAGGGAATCACCATCGTGGCCAGCACCATACTGGACAGTGGAACCCTGAGTGTCCCAGTTCAGATGGTTTTATTGATACAGAATTCCTCAGGTGTTCTATTGATAACACATGTAGATCATGAAAAATCAAACATCCTTCACATAAATCCAGCACCTGCACACAATACTAGGCAGCCCTCACCCAACAATGCACAAAACAGTATTTTAAACACAACCAAAAATAAATTTCTACAATAATTCCCATTTTTTTATAAGCCAATCCCCCTCCCACCAAAAAACCTGCTTTATCTCTACAGCACAATTTAATACTATACCAGTAAAACTATTTACAAGAGGATCAATTACAAGAGTTGCTAATGCACAGGAACAAATGAAACCACACATCTATCAAGCTTTTCACAAAGTCTTTGGACAGCAGAAAAACAGTATCAACGTCCAATTATTTGGAATTCACTCAAGATCTTCTGGCTCCTCCAAAGGGCTTATTGGATCTGCCCTCTGCAGCACACACAGAGTGTCCCCCAAGCTCTATCTGGCTCCACTCCACTGCTGCTGCTGTTCTTGCTGGTCTTCAAAAAGCTGAGGTCCCTTGCTGTAACTGGGCTGCACTTTCACCAATAGTCTCTCCTGGACTCCTTCATGGTGCCAAGCCTCAGCTTCTCTTCATGACCCCTTGAATCTGAGCCTTTAACTGCCACTGAGGCTTCACCTTCACCAATAGCCTCTCCTGGGCTCGCTTCATGGTGCCAAGTCTCAACTTCTTTATATGACTCCTTTAATCTGGGCTCCTTCAACTGCTACTGAGTCTGTACTTTCACCAATGGCCTCTCCTGGCTTCTCATGGTGGCAAGCCTCAGCTGCTCTCCAATGACCCCTTCATGCCTTCAAAACCAGCACCACCTGGGTGACTCTTACATATTACCAAGTTCGGCTGCCAGCATGAGATACAACCTCAGCCAATTCTGGAAGACAGCTTCTGTGTGCTGACCCTGAGGAAACACTTTTCAGATTTTAAGATAGAGTCTGGTTTGCAGGAAAATAACTGGTAACGTTGTCTGCAGGCAGGGTCCCCTCATGGGAACCCAGGGAGTACTCATCACCATAGCAGATGTGTCTTGTCAGGACCGCCTCACCTCACCAGTATCTGGACAGGTTTGCAGAAAACAAAACAAAACAACATGGACTCTGTGAGGTCTTGAGTTTCTTTCTCATTCTTCCTTGTTTTCACATTGGTTTAGCTGGCGTGACTTCAGGCCCCACATTGCAGGCGTCATTTGTAATAGTATGCTGTTGTGGTAGCTCACTAATGATGACAAGAAGTCATTCTCACATGTGCAAACCCTGTTAGACTTCACTATGGTGGCACATGCCATATTGGACAGTGGAAACTTGAGTGTCCCAGCTCATGTGTTTTTATTGATATAGACCTCCTCAGGTGTTCTACTGATAGCACATGCAGATCATGAGCAATCAAACATCCCCAACATAAACCCAACACCTGTAGACAATACAAAATGCTAAAACCTAGGCTGCCCTTTCCCAACAGTACACAAAACAATTATTTTATACATAACTAAAACTAAACTTTCACAACAGTCTCTGGATCTTAGGAGAGTGTGGGGTCTGGTAGGAAGTGCTTCTTGAGTCTGTGCTAGGTGTGACTACTGGGGGTCCTGACTACAGTATGTTTTCAGGTATTGGGAGCTGGCATGAAGTAATGAGGACAGGGTAGAACAGTTGGGGGCTGAGGGAGTTCACAGGAGGAGGAAAGCTAGGTTTGCTAAGACGATCTGTGGATCTCCAGGAAGTGGAGGAAGAGAGGGATGACAGGCCCTTAAAGGTGGTCTGCTCCGGGGCTGGAGATGAGACTGAGGAATTTGCAATGAGGATAAGAAGGAGAGTGAAGGTCGCCTACCTGATTCCCTCCTACCTGATTCCCAAGCTGGCTTGGCTAGGGTTTCTGGGGAGAGAGTGCTTCCATTGCTTGCAGCTGAGACAAAGGGGTGGGTGGAGGGGAGAAGGCTATGGGAGAAGATTTGTGCAATCCACTGGGAATGGGGCCAGAAAACTTTGTGTGTTTTTATGATAGGGTCTCACTACATATCTCTGGCTGGCCTAGAAATCACTATGTAGTCCAAGGCTGGCTTTGAACCCACAGGGATCCACCTGCCTCTGCAGGGGTTAAAAGTGTACCACTATACCCAGCCATGCCTGAATTTAAAAAGAAAAAAAAAAAAAAAGCGTTTTGAGAATCAAACTCTGGTTGCAAGTACTTTACCAACTATCGTCCCTTAAATATGTTTTTAGGGCTTAAAATGTTTTTTTTTATTAAAATCAAGACATTTTATAGAATACCATACTATAAGTATATTATAATATCTCAAATGGCCCCCAACAATGGGCAGACCCACTAAAGACACACTAAAGTGATTAATAATATGGCCCTCTAGAGTGTTCTGTTTTTGAACCTCTTGTGAGCCCACAAGTTCCAGAGCAGTTTGTATCTCCCAGTGGGTGGATATGAGTGAAGTGTATGTGACTGAACCAATTTAGTGAAGAAACAAAACGAAACTAGAAGACACAGTAACAGTCATCCTCAAAACTCCAGAATAACAACGAGTCTTGGGACCATCTCATGTTGTTTCAGGAATGTAATAAAAGCCCCTTGAATAAAGCTGGGCCGCATCAGAGTCTGTTCTCCCTGTGACAGGGGTTATTACAGTAAGCCCTAGAGAGTCACGTGTCTGAGACAGTGAGATGGTTAAAATCATGTATTAGAAAACGAGAAACTTCAACGCATGTGCCTTCATTACCTCTATTTCCCTTCACAAATAAAACTAAAAAAAGAAAGAAAGAAAAAAACAACTCATAATGTTCATTAATACTGAAGGAAAAAACCCTGTTTGCTATTACTATATTAGTTGAAACTTGGAAATATGTTTATAAATAACATTTATACACTTATGGGAACATATTATCTTTCTTTTCAGCCTAAGAAGAAGTAACATAAAAATGAAATAATTTCATTAGTTTATAAATATTTTATAAGTCAAATTTATTCTTCACCTTGTAAAATATACAGAATAACCTTGGTGCTTATAACGTTTAAAGTAAACAATTAGCCTACAATTTAATTATGATGCTGAGGGAGTATATTCAAAAGTTATTGGTGGAAAGCTTCAGTCTCTTACATATAGATGTTCCAACTGCTCTCCTGTGTGCACTTTATTCAGGAAGGATGGGAAATGCAGGGGCCAGCATCCTAGTCCCCTCTTAAGGGACACTCGCCCCCTGCTGGTGACTTACTATGTTCATTCAGCTTCCTGGTTAAGGATTAGTTTGATTCTATAAGGCCCACCTTTCTCCTGACAGGCAGTTTATTCTTTGAAGCTGGCCCCAGAAAGAGATTGGCATTTTTTAGGCTGTTCACTGGATATACAGTCAAGATTAAAGAGGCATGTTTTTAATTTTTTAAAAAAGATTTATTTTATGTTATGTATGGTGTTTTGCCTGGGTGTGTGTCTGTGTACCATGTGTGTGTAGGAATCTACAGAGGTCAAAAGAGGCATCAGAGCCCCCAGAACTGGAGTTACAGATGGTTGGGAGCTGCCATGTGGGTGTTGGGACTTGAACTCGAGTCCTCTGAAAGAACAACCAGTGCTCTTCACCACTGAGCCATCTCGCCATCCTCAATAGGTAGACTTTAAAATCTTATTTTGAAAATAAAGTTGAAATTTTCATCCTGACCAACTCCTAACCTATCCGTTGAATTTCTTTATAAAAATGCTTGCCCCCTTGCACTCAACTCTTCCGCACAAAACGTCTACATGAAAATTAAAAAAACAAAACAAAACAAAGGGCTGAAAAAAATTCAAGTTATAATTACTAAATGGTCATACAAAATTTATTATAACACAGAAAAAACAAAAGCCCAAAGTCTAGGGAGGTGTGGAGGAATGGAGAGGGAATCAGTCATGTAGGCGTTGATGTGGCTGTGAGCGTTGATTTTATTATTAATTATTCTCATGGGTTCATGGCAGAGGACAGCTTACTCTTTGGTAATTCAATCCCCGGTCCTAGAGGGTTTCAATCTCCTTACAATCTAATCTTAAACCTAATCTTAAACCTGAAGGTTTCAGCCTCTGTACAATTTAATCTGCAAGCCTAGAATGCTTTAGCCTCTGAGATGTACTACTGACTGAACTCACTCCGGGTTGTACTGTGAACTCTGAACTATAAATAGTAAACCATCTGCTTCTGGCACTCTGCTTCCTCTCTGTTTATTCTGGCCTGGCTCTGTTCTTCCTAGTTTCTCCTTCTGAACTGAACTGTCTGTGAACTACCTGCACTCAAACTGCCTGATTGAACTAACTGTTCCTCTCTGAGTTTCTTGTCTGCTTCCCATCTGCTTCTAACTCACTTCTACCTTGCTGCTTCTCTGAGCTCTCTGTTTCTTGTTTCTGCTTCTTCTCTCTGAGCTCTGCTGCTGTCTCTCGTTTGCTGCCACCTCTGTTTCTACCTTGATTCTTTTCTGCTTCCCTGAACTCCGTGCTTCTTGTCGCTCTATTGACTGCTCTGTTTATATGCTGGGAGAGTTGGGGTTAAGGGTGTGTGCTGTGCCACCACTGCCTTTTGAGTTGGGATCAGAGGTCTGTACTTCATTGCCTTAGCCACAGAAATCCCTTCCACCTGCAGTAGCACAAACAGAAGACAGGATTAGCTTAACATCTTCTGTATTCCAGCCAGATCACACGGGCCTCTGGAAGTAATCGCTTTCTAGAGCAATCATGTTGCTGAATTAAAGGAGCAAATGCCCCCTACGCCAACCCAAGTCGTCCTCCTCCTGGGAGATGAAAACCAACCCTAAGGACGCTGTGACCACGTGAACCTCAGACTGGTTGCTGAGCCTTTCCAGAGCCCGATAGATTAGAAGACAGTCGGGGTAGGCTCCTACGTCTGCCTTTCCCACAAAACACCTCCAAATGTTGTCCACTGTCTGGACACAGACAAAATGAAGTCAAAGATAACAAATTTCATTAAATCTGACTTTCTGAGACAGTCCCTCTGAAACTAGGGGCTCCGCTAAATCATTTGGGATGAAACGGGAACAAAGAAGGGAGTGCAAGACCCCATAATGGAAGGCTACACCGGACAACAGATGTGCTGATTAGAGGGTACCTTAGCAAATGCAGTCTCCTGGTCTGCAGCGTGCTAACAGATGCTCTACGGGGCTGTGTTTTGTGTATGTGCAGCTTATAATGATAGCAGCTTAACCCTAGGCTGATCAGAATTGTGTTATGTTAAACTAATACCTAAGTCAGACTTAAATACAAACCAAGCCTGGAGGCACATGCCTCTCATTGAAACATTTGAAAGGCTAAGACAGGACTCCTAAGCTCAAGACCAGTTTGTGCAAGACACTGTCTCAAGAAACAAAGAGGAACAACAACAAAAATTAGTATGAACACATATTAATGGGGCCAGGTGAGGCAGCTGCCACCTTTAATCCCAGCACTTAAGACGAGGGACAGGTGGATCACTGTAAGCTCAGACCAGCCTTGTCTACAATGGTGAGTTCTGGAACAGTCAGGGCTACACAGTGAGACCCTACCTTAAAACAAATATAGAACCAAACAAACTTAAGAATGAAGCCACAGGAGATTTAACTGGCTAAGTCCATGACACTTAAAAGACATAGCTTAGCCTCACAGTGCTGCAGGGGATCTTGTTAATAGTTTACTGTAATGCATGATGGCCAAGACTCAATAACATAGACTACATAAATACACAGAGTACATAAAAAGAGTTAACATAGCGGACAAAGGCATGCTTGTATGCTGGCCAAGAGCAATTTGACCAGAAAAGTATTCCTCCCACTGATAAGCAACCTTTCTTAACTGATAAGGCGGGCTCCCTGTGTCTACATTGTTTGTATAAGCAGTAAGACAGATATCACTTACCTTCTGGGAACCTAAAGTGTTAACACATGAGTAAGAAGGCAATTATGTGCCTAAAGCTATTAAAAAGCCTTGGTGCTGTGTCCCTAACAGCTTTCTCAGACAAAACATTATGTATCTAATGGTGTGATCTCACTAACCTCGGAGCTGTAGGCTCTGTGTGACCTGTTCTCGGAGGGATATATCACGCTGTTTTAACTGCTCATTTAAGAATTTTAAGATATTTTTAGATTTAAAGAAGTGTTACATAGCCTGCAGGATATGGGGCGGGGCACCTGCGTGATGTCTGACACCCTGTGTGTTTGAGCAATGAACCCCAACTTCAGGTTGAGCTTTGTCTTACTTAATCTCAGTATGATACAGGCCAGGTGGATGTCCATGATCCGAGGTGTCTCCTGCCACCAAAACCTATTGGCCATGCCCATTATCCATGCTCCCACCATACAGGCTTGACGTAATTTTTTTCTTTTCTTTTTTTTTTTTTTTTTTTTTGGTGGGCATGAGGTTTGTGGGTGGGAAGGCGGAACAGAATGTGATGAAGCTAAGATGTTATTTTAACACACTAAGTATGAGATGTCTACTAGATTATCATTCAAGTGGTGGTAGATAGAATTTTAAAATTTAGGTAGATAGAATTTTAAAATTTAGGTGTCAGTGGCATAGAGAGCCAAATAACGGTTGAATATGGAAAGGGGAAGGGGTGTGATGGTGGTGTGTGTGTGTGTGTGTGTGTGTGTGTATGTGTGTTGTGACCAGGTTACGAGATAACCCAGCACTTAAATAGAGGGAAAAAAATCCTAAAGAAGAATAAGAGGTCATTTACTAAGGTAGAAGAAAAATCAGAAAAATTATGAAATTACAAAAACTAAGCTAAGAATGTATGTGCATGAAGTAGAATCCTATTTAGAAGATAATCCGTGGAGCCTGTGGCTACATGGAGCAGTACACAGGAGAACCAAGTACAATGTGGACAGAAATGATAATGTAAGTCCTCTCTCTCCCAGGATCTACATCACAGATCCAACCGACCACAGACTGGAAATGTATTTTTAGAAAGCCAACTGCATCTGTACTGAACATGTCTAGACTCTTCCTGTCATGTAGGAAATATGATATGACAGCTATTTACACAGTGTCTACACTGTGTTATGTATTAGGGAACCTAGGATGAGTCAAAGCTTATGGGAGGGCTGCATGAGTCATGTGTATAAATACCAGACCATTGTATGAGGAATTTGAGCATCAGTTGATCTCTGCAAGCTTGGGTGGTCCTAGAGTCAATTCGTTATAGATACTGAGGAGCAGCTATACACACATTTAGAGCTTAATACTTTGTGGAATTTGGCATTTTGATGTATCATAAGCAATTAGACTGAAGAGTCAGTGGGAAGTAAGAGGAGGCTGGCACGTGTAGTTTTATTCCTTCGAAAAGCTTAGTAGTGAGGACAGGGGAAAAGATCAAGAAGGCTTCGTGGAAAAATATGGAATGAGTGGTGCATATGAGAGAAAGCATGACAGGAGGACTATGGGATAAGAAGCCATGGAGGAGGCAAAATGCACAAATAGGACTTGGAACAAACGATGCAGCAAGGCCCCATAGGACCCTGCACCCAGTGACAGAAACAGGTACTAAGGTATCTACTTATGAGGTCTAACAACACCTTTCTGGGGGGAAGAATCAATTACCTGCAGTTTTATTTCTTGTTCTTTTTCCTTTATTTGAGTAGCTCATTCGGCCAGAGCAGTGGGAGTCTCCAAATACATCAGAAGGGAAAGTAAGCATACAACAGTCTGGCTTATTGCAGGGAAATGATGATGGAATTGAGGTATCACATACTGCAATATTCAGTCGCACGTAAAGATTGGTTATACTAGTATCCAACAGCAACTTCTGGTACTTCTATCTGGAATGTTTTAGTTTTCAAAAGATCATCAGCTCGCTATAAAATGGCTTCCATTGTTTTGAAGTTGCCTTTCTACATATTTCTACACATCTACATGCCTTTCCAGACTGTCTTATGTATACTGTTTTATATGTACTTCCTCTGCTTCTTACACCACACAGCTTATTTCTCTTCCCCTTCCATAAGAATGAAGACTAAAGAAAGCAATTATGAAAGCAGAGACTTGGCTACTGAAGACAAGACACATTTACAACTGAAAAGACTTTTTTTTCCCATTCAGTTTTGGGTGAATCACATTGCAGATGTCAAAAGTATCTTCCAACAACTTAAAGACACAGACCCGGGCCATTTGGTCATCTTCTACTCCAGATTCACAAACTTCAAGGATGTTAAGAGCAAGGAGCCTCATTCTTAAGTTACCAACCAGGGGAATAACTGGTAGGGCAACAGATAAGTCTTCTTGTTATCAGTGTAACTGACATCCAGAGTTAAAATTAACTTCATATAAAGAAAGAATTTCTTAAGGCTACAAAGCATTTTATGAATGAAATAGACTTGCATTTAACCTATTATCACATGAATTCTAGACTCAACCTATACCTATTAGTATATATACACACTCATGTTCATGTTTCAGTATTCATATCTAATAGGCAAGCACTGCAACCATGTGTGTCAGTAGTAGCTATGTATTTAATATACATTAACTCTGAATCCAGACTTTATTATAACTCAATTTAATGAGGAAACTTAGGCTCAGGGAGGTTAATAATTCGACCAAAACTCTATACTTCAGTAGAAGGAGAATTTTTAAAAGGCCTGTGAGCCTCTAAGGCCCAAGTACGTGCTCTTATTCCCTTGTTCTAGTTCACATCCTATTTTGGAGATTGGTAGTTTTTTTTTTTAATTATCATTAAGCTTTCATTCATGTGTTTATTATATGCACAGTAAGCAGTTCGAACTTCTCTAAAGTTAGGCAAGATAGAGTTAGAATATTGGTGCATAAATATGTACTCTTCCTAAAGATAAAATTAGTAAGATCAGGAGAAAGTAAATGAATGTCTTTTACTTTATGCTTTGAGAACATAATATGAACTTCATTTCATTAAAAGAAGTTGTAAGTTATACTAGTTGGAGAAAATTGCTAAAGTACACTGAGAACATAGTGTAGTGTATATGTACTTATTTTATCAGTTTTTGAAGAATTGTTATTTCAAAAAACAATGGCTAGCTAGTTAAGTCTAGGGCTCCATTATATAGAATTTTAAGGAAGATGGTCTGTAAACTTCTACAAGTTATATAAACAAGTGTATAATTACATGTATTTGACTAGGAAAGAAGTTCATAACTTTTATTACATTTTCAAAAAATCCATTATTCTTGATTCCCGCACCCAATTTCAAAGTATTTTATTTCTATGATGGTGAGGCGGCTCATTGGGTAGGAACACTTGCTATCAAGTCTAATTACCTTAGTTCCATCTCTGGGACCCTCATGGTGGAAGAAAGGAACTGACTCTCCCAAGTTGCACTCTGAACTCCAAACTTATGCAGTGGAATGCAACTTCTCCCCTTACTTGCCAGCAAGATGAATAAATAAATGTTTTAAAAAATTAAAAAGATTTTATATTTTCAGATTCTTAAACAAAACAAAACAAGCCACATTCTAGAACTGAGTCTATATTACTGACTATGTATATGACCTTCGACACAATCCCACCCTCACCTGAAATCTCAGTTTCCAAACCAGCACCAGCGTTAGCCTTTCTCTTAGGACTACTCTCATGGTTCCCCTCTACCCACCTCTATACTGTCCACTTTGAGGACCGAGAGTGAATAAAAGGAAAGCAACGTAAACAGAGCACCAGAATTCATCTCTCTCTGCTTCCTGATTTGAAGCCACAGAGAACTACCTGCGGTCCCTACAGCACAAGCATTCCCATGTTAAAATTTCTTTTCACATATATGTATCCTGGCACAGTCCCATGCAGAGGAAGACTAGAAATGTGCTGACAAGGCAACTGTGTAGAATGCCAGTCATCAAGAACAACACAGCATGAACATCTGTGACAACCTAGAGACGAGTATCTACAGTGCTACTTTCAGAGGGATTGTGGAATGCTTCATTAAGGAATACAAAGAGAAGTCTCTTCTGGAAGAGAGGAGATCTCTGCAAAGGGACTAGGTATACTGACAAGGGACAGCCAGTAGTTAGCTGTCAGGAAGGTGCACCCACATAGGAAGACTTCTGGTCTGCTGAGATGGGTGAGCAATCTATGACAGAGCTGAACTGCTGGGGACAACTGGAGAGGAGACCAAGAACTGCTTCTTTACATTTCCTCAAAAAGCACCTTGCTTCTTCTTCACTTAAATTCAAAACAATTGTTTATAATATTAATTTGAAGAACACAGAAGTAGTAAGCCATCCTGTGTGAATCTGTCTCTTACTCTAAGCCTTTTGTCTAAGTCACTGATCTATTGCTGAGAAGAGACATCATGACCAAGTCAAGTCTTATAAAAGAAAGTTTAACTGGGGACTTGCTTACAGTTTCAGAGAATTAGTCCATGATCATCATGGCAGGACACAGACATACATGGTGCTGGAGCAGTAGCTGGAAAGTTTACATCCTGATCCGGGGAGGGCGGGAGACAGAGAAAATCAGAGAGGTGGGGGACTGGATCTGACATGGGCTTTTGAAACCTCAAAGCTCATGTCCAGTGACACACTTTCTTCAACAAGGCCATACCTCTAAATCCTTCCAATCCTCAAACAGTTCCACTCCCTGGTGACCAGGCTTCAAATATATGAGCATATGGGGGCCATTCTCATTCAAACCACAATACCGCTGTACATACTTTCAAGAGTCAGTTCAAAGGTTTACTCTTTCTAGGAAGCCTTCTCTTGTATCCATTGTATAAGGTGTGTGCTCTACTTCCTGCCTCCAACAAGTATTCCTAGGATAAAACATTAAATTAGAGCCAAGCATGGTGGTGCACAGCGGTCATCTCAGCACTCGTGAGGAAAAGGGTGAGGCAGGGGGATCATAAATTCAAGGCCAGTTCGGGCCTGGAGACCTCAAATATAAAACTAGTTGATGCAACTTGCTGATACAGTCCTATGTTTGAAATGAAGGATACACTTTCCTCTTAATTATGTATTTTAGAAGGGCTGGAGGTTTTTCATACCTGAGCAGCCTGCTTCTGAATGATTATTGATGACTAGAGTTAGTCTCCTTCCCATTTTCAAAACTGTGTTTTCTCTCTATGGGAAACAGATGTGGGCTTCCTCTGTTGCTATACATACCAAGACTTAGTCATGGCAAAACTACTCTTTCTTTACCAGATATTGAAGGATCTCAACTTTTTTGTTGTTTGTTTTCTTAGACAGGGCACAACTACATAGCACATAGCTGGCCTGGAATTCATGTTCTTCTCTGCCTTAGTGTCTCTGGTGCTGGAATTCCATGCATATGCCCGCACAAAGGCTAAGGATCCGATTATCTTGGGGCTTTACAGGGCGAAAAGTAACTCTGTAATTCTTCCTGTTGTCTGTGCACAGACTGGTGAGAACCTGGCACCTTAACAGCTCTTTATCCCCTCCTGGATCTCAGAAAAGCAGTAAGAGTCAGGGAAATCTTATTCTTCTTGATAATACTTTGTGAGTCTGCCTAAGCGCTCTGCATAAAGGTCACTCAACACAGAACCAAGGAAAGAGAACTCACTAAAACTAAACACTAAAAACCTAGTCCTTGGTCAGCACCTCATACCATACCTTAGCTTTGTGTTTACTGTCAGGTGCAAGTTCTGGTGTTTAGATCAAAGCCAGCATTCCTCAGAGACTTGTGAAGGTGGTTCCCTTCTACCAAAGGGTCCATTTCCTAATCACTGGTAGAAAGGACAAATGGCTATTTGTGGTGCCTATTAGTGGATCAAAGTACATGCTGGCATCCAGGCTCCCTCAGTATCACAAGTATCTGTTGCAATTTCAGAGTCCATGCCAGCATTCTGGCTCTTCTTGTCCTTCTTCCAACTTTTCCAGCTCAAGGCTTCAATCTCCCAAGCTACTCATTTCTCCTTATAACCCTGATATTTCGGTTATGTGCTCTCTCTTTGGCCCACACTTTTTTTTCTCACCCCCGCCTCTTCTCTCTACTCTGTTTCTGCTTTTCTCCTGGCTAGGTCCAGTCTGCTGGCTCCCTCCACAACTTTAGCTTGTGTCAAGTTGACGTAAAACTATCCAGCATACTGGCAAATTTATTCATTCTGCTTCTGAGGCATTACTTTGCTTGTGTTAGAACCCACATTTTTGGGATTCCAACATAGAGTAGAGGCTGGCAGCTCTCCAGGAATCCCCCAGGACTCTAGCAATTGGAACTGCTGAGATATCTAGTCTCATGGATTGAACAACTATCAGATTCTTGGCCTTTCCATCAGCAGACACTCATTTTTGGCCTACACAGACCACAGTTTATAAACCACTCTAATGAATGTCTTTTCTACTTAATTCTATCAATTTTATTCCTTTTGCGAACCCTGACTAATACAGATGACTCTGGGCTATGTAAAGTTAACCATTATAGCTAACCAGGACAGCCACTGGGAGCATACTATTTTATAATCTAACAGAAAAGGAGTTGAACAGCTCTTCCCTGAAAGGGTAGCTAATGCTGCTTCCGGAATTCATAGGCTATTAATCCAAAATCTCAGCGCCAGTTGTAGAATACTTCCCAATAAGTTGTTAGGTATGAATCCCCTACCCCAAACAATACAGGACATTGACACTTCTCTTTTCTTCCTACCAGAACTATGTAGTAAGACCCGATTGCTGAAGACAACACACACTTTGGACACAGCACATAGACAACAAGATGAAACTGAGCTGGAATTCTGCCCTGAATATGAATAATCTAGAAGGTGCTGTAAGAACAGGTGGAGAAGTATGTGCCTAATCCAGTGATGGCCCCCGCATACTATAATACTGACATGCTCAGCAAAGTACGCACGTGGGAATAACAATGCTATAACTGTTCCAGCAATAAGTGATTGCTTTCTGGTTAGATCTGAAGCCCAATCCATGACAGGGAATGCAGATTCTAGTACTGCAAACCTATCAAAAGCTAGTGGCTAGAGAGGTCATAAACCATATGAAAGCATTTAATACTGATGTTTTGCTAAAGGAGCATACGATTACACTGTTTTTAAATTTTTACATTTTACATATCGACCTGTGCAGCTCTAAGCCTTAGTAAAACAAAAACAAAAACAAAAACAAAAAACCTCATAGCAGCGGGGGATAGCCAAAGCAGAGAGTCAGAACTTGACCAAGTACTGAAAACAATGGACCGCATAGTGCTCTGCCCTAAATGAGCTATCTATACCACCCACTCTGAGTCTTGAGGGACTGTGCAATAGAGCAGTGATTCTCAACCTGTGGGTCACCAGGGGTCAAACGACCCTGTTTCACAGGGGTCGCCTAAGACCGTCTTGCATGTCAGAGAGTTACATTATTATTCATAACAGTAGCAAAATTACAGTTATGAAGTAGCAACAAAAATAATTTTGTGGTTGAGGGTCACCACAACATGAGGAACTGTATTAAAGGGTCGCAGCAGTATCAGGAAGGTTGAGAACCGCTGCAATAGAGGGAGCAGGACTGAAAGACTCAGACCAAGGAGAATAACAAAGTGTTGTGATCACATTTCCCTTCCTTACCATCACCTTCTGTTATCCCAATCCCATTACTGCAGACCTTTAGCCATTTCACAGATCTTGCGCTCAGCCAAGTAGGTGTATGTCTTGACAGAGCTCATATAAATCCCACAGGTTAAATAGAGGAAGTTTAAGAGAATGCTTAAACCATAGTAAGTAAATACATATTGGCAATAGAAAACTCCACGTGAATCCCCATTGCTGAAGGAGAAAATTCAATACAGAACAACTTGGAAGGATGAGCTCTCCCCTAAAGCTGGGCTGAAGAGGTCATTGGAAAAGCTATTGGTAGGTTCCTGGAATTGTAGTGAAGTTTACTGCTCTGTCTCAGTTGGAGCTGGACTGCAGCCAATAGATGACCTGAAAGCAACCATTAGGGCTCAGGAGGTGTGTCAGGGAGCTTCAGTAGAAGTCTGCAGGCACCATATACAATAACTCCGAGGTCTAAACCAATCAGTGCTGGTCTCCACCTCAAGAGGGCCATGGCAATTGCCAAGATGGTCTTAGGTTGGATTTTACCATTCAGGACAAGAGGGGCTTGGGAAGAGTTACAAAGAAAATTTCAAGAGTCCTTAGGAAAACTCCTACAGATACACAGAAAGTCTGGAGTTATGTGAAGCAGCACTCAATAGATAGATAAACACCAGCATTTCAACCACCTCTAAAGCAGACGGCACTGTCAATGTTTAGAAGGACTGTGATAACCAGCATAGTACAGATCTTAAAACATAAGACAGATTTAAACACTATGATGGAAAATTGTCAAGTTGTTCTAACTTATTTCCAAGTGCTGGGCTTCCATCGAAACTGAAAGTAAACCAGCACAGGTCTTTCAGGGATGCATCTCCACGAGCCTCTTGTGACTCATTTCCAGGCTAAAGATAAACCCACATCAGGGTTTAAATAGCTTCAAAGAAAACTAAACTAGACGGGAAGCTGAGGACAATTGCTGCAGCTTGTTTTTCTTTCTTCCTGTCTTTATATACAGCCTGAGTTCTAGGTCACCCAGAGAAGGGCTCAGTATACTACAAGGCTAAATCAAACAATATTAAATATTTCCTCCCTGATTGCCCCAAAAGGTTTGCTCTTTGTTCAAGGCCCTTGTCCCCTGAGAGGTCAGTGATTTTATGCTCCTTCAGTAAAATCTGCAAGGAACAAATTCCAGATCAGAGAACTGGTGTCTACCTTGACTTTCGAGGTGTGTTTTTCCTGATGCTCTTAAGACATAACTCCTCTTTCCATTTCCCTCCTCCTGGCAGCCGCCTAGATCTCCAGCTTGCCTGCCCTACTGTTTTCTTTCTCAGACTACAAAAAAAACTGTCCTTGAGTTCTCTTCAAAGTCTGTGAATTATTACCGATGAAAGCAAGAACCTACAAAGGGGACTTTGTGTCCCATTATGACAGTACGAACATATTAAGCCAGCTTCCTTCTACTGGGCCTCACTTGCCACTATTTCCTAATAGTGCTGTGGGCTAGGAACAAAACCTTCAGTACATGAGGCCTTGGGGTACATCCCAGATGCAAACTGTAGCAGTGTTTGAGAGAAATATCCCAAGGAGAGTAGGCTTTTTTCAACAAAACAGGTATATACTGTGACTTCTCCTTTTAAAAGACAGTTACACCAAGTAAAACGTCAAGACACCTCTGCATCTTACATCCTAATTTTATTTTAAAGAGAACATACCCTTTAGTCACAAATGCAAATTTACAATAGAGACTATGTCCTAAAACTTTTTTAAAAAGAGCCATAAACTGGAAGTCCCTGAATTGTCACCAGCAGGTTTGTATCTAAGGAATCAAGCAGCGCAAATATTTGCAAATATGAGTCGACTTGTTAAAATTTGTATGACACACACACACACTCACACACACAAACTCAAATTTGTATTCCTAGTTTTCTTGAAAAGTGCAGAGTACGGTCGTGTTGGCGTCTGAATCCCATAAAACACTGCCCACAGCTCGTTCCTGGCAGCTATGCGCATTTGCAATTGTGTTTGTTCGGAAGCACCTGGGCTTACAAACTTGTAATACGATGAAAAGGAAATTAAATTGTTTCCAATAAATGTTAGAAGGATGTGCTGGGTGCTCTTTACTTCTTCAAGATTTGTCCCCTTTCATCCTTGATTCCCAAGTGGACCAGGGCTGGAGCTTGAAACTTCTAGAAGCTGTCATAGAAGCTTGAAGGTCTGAGTCTCAGGAGAAGAGGATGTAAGCAAGAGTCACAGGATGCTTTGATACAAGCTGTGGGAAAAGAGAGAGGCCATTAGGAAAGGGCAGGTGGGATCAAGAGCAGGCTCTGATGGAAGGAGCACATGGAACGGGAGACTTACCAGCGTTTCCTGATGCAAAAGCCTATGCCTAGACCTATCACACAAAGAACTGCTAGCACTGTGAAGACGATGGAGACCACGGATACGTTCCTGCCACCTGCTTTGGAAGAATACAAGGCATCTCTAAACAAAGAACCCATGCCTAGTTCGAGTTCCCCATGCTGAGCACATGTGAGAAAGCCATGCAATTATTTCTTCCTTCATTTAAAGTATCTCCGTGTATTCGAGTGTAGACTGCCCATCCTTTGCCAGGATCTGGCCGAATCTGTCTACCTCCATCTCTTGACCTTTCTGTGGGATTCTGCGTGGTTACCATCTTACCATCAACTTCATCAATAAAGTCAGAATAAGCAGTACTTGCTTCAGAGCTAAGTGATGGGTAAATGAAACACTGGCAGCAAGTGGCCAGTGCTCACACAGGAAACACTCAATATCCTCCAGCTATGCTGGGGCCCTGGGCCTTCTATACTGGGGAATGGGTCTTCCTGTGCTTCTTTATCTGCCATTTGTCTCTGGATCTTTTGAGCTCCTGGGCTTCCTCTCTTCTTATATATAAGACCTCTTATCTCAAATCTTTCAGGATTTCTTCCTGTATCTAGAATTCCCTTCTTCTATCCCTCCTATACTAGTTAGGGGCTTAATCTCTGAAACTAGGTTTGTTCAGCTTTCACTGCATGCTTTCACTCTCAACCCAGCCTACAGGTCTTTCTTACCCCAATAGAGGATGATGTCCTGCCCTTCTAGACTGCTGTGTCTCACCCAGCAGGCCAGGCCAGCTGCCTCTCCAGCCTCCACATCCAGAGTTGCTTGGAGATACCACGTCCCATCAGCATTGGGCAGGATATCACCTATCTGAGTACTCAGCTGCTGCTGCTCACCTTGCATCCACATTACCCACACAGGCTTTGGGTAGAAGCCAAAGACATGACACACCAGCAGCAGGTGGCCATGCTTAGGACTGAGGCCACTGGACAGCCAGGCCACAGGCTTCTCTGTATCCAGCAAGAGAATAAAATCAAACAAACAAACAGAACAAGAACAAAAAACTTAAAGCAAGAACTTTTACATTAGGGGCTCCAGGCCTCCTATCAAGTTCATGCTTCCCACACTTCCACTTCTGGAGATGAAGGTGCCTGTTTAATCTATTTGTACCACTGTGACCAGGAAAACCATCCCTGATACTCCCACCCCTCCCCTCATCCAAGTGTCCCCAAAACTGCCCTCCTCTGTACCCCAGAACACCATGAGCCCACCTGATATAGCTCAATATATCTCAAATACCACCTGATTCAGTTCTGATCCCTAGTGTAGTGTTTATTTAGCTCAATTCATAGAATCTATGAGTGACTGTCAGTAAAAAGAATAAATCCCACATTCCTAGGCCTTGCCTTTCTCTGAAGCGTACAGTGAACAGAATCCTTTGAGGGGGTGACCTAGAGGAAATCTAAGCGGGAGCCGGGGAGAGAACAGCAGGCTTACCTTGTTTCTCTAGTTCTGGCTTCCCTGCCTCGAGGAGACCATGAACTAACTGCGGACAGGTGTCATTCAGGAGCAGCTGCACAGTTTCACGCGTCCCTTCATCACTGTTGAGCAGTTGAACGATCAACTCTGTCCAAAGTGGGGCCTTTGGGGCCTTCTGCCAGGAAGTTCCTTGGAAACTCAGGATATGTTCTCCTTGAAATGCAGCGTGGAAAAAGTTTTCGGAAGCATTCCCAGGGTACACTTCGCACCCAGCAGACAACTGGAGCTCAATGGGATCTGTAAAGAGGAATGGGTAGAGATCAAAGAATGAGTAAGAAGTTTGGAAGAAAGGAGAAGTTGACATGAAGATTATAGTTCGATTCCAGTTGAGGGAAAGAATTGTGGATGTCCTAGAGCAGAAACAGGGGCTATTTTCAAATATCTCTAAGCAGAAGTGAAAATCGTAAGGGTGTAGAAAGCAGAGCATCTCATCAAGTAGACCCCACAGTTAACTAATGGGGTTCTGGGAACACTCTCACCCAAGGGTATCTGTTCAGGGTTCCATCCCTCCACTTACAGTGTACTTCAGGGACCATTTTGACTAATTCTTGTATATCCCTGATAAAGCTGATTCTATAAGTTTTAAACATGTGCTGCAACTTCTCCCACTGCTGGTTACTGAATTTGCCCTGGGACCATGGCTTCAGGAACCGGATGTCAGAGGCATTCCTCCAACGGTGCGTCTGCAGATCCCCCAGCAAGGCCAAGCCATCTGTGCGGAAGCCGCTACTGTTGACGAAGGAAGAGATCTGAAGGCAGCGGAAGGATACATTCTTTTGCTGATCTGGAAACAATGAAAACCGAATGAGCATAGCGAGTGACCAAGTCGGCCGACAGACTGCATTAGCAAAACCAATAGCCTTAGCTGGGCTTGCGAAGGGAGGCGCCATGTGGACGTTCTGAGCTGCGCTCGCTCGGGAGCTGAGCCCGACCGGCACAGTGTCCCACCCATTTGTGTGCTTCAAGACAACAAGAGGAGCCCCACCCACCCGCCCACAACCCCACAGCCCTACTGGTCAGGCTCTGTCTCTCTTCCCATCCAACATATACTGTGGGCACTTCTGCTCACCTTCAAACTGTCCCCAGACCCGCGGGAACACCCACAGCAACAGGCACGGTATGAACTGCATGGCGCGAGAGGTCTAAGCGCCCCGGACTGCGACTTCATTCTACTTGGCGTCCGGGTACAAAGGCTCCCAGGCTTTTGGCACAGCGCTCGCCAAATCCCGGAAGCCCAAGCTCTATCGGGAATTTGCTCTCCTGCGAGGCATCCCCCTCGTGGTTCAGTAGTGGATTGCA
Organism: Cricetomys ansorgei; assembly: GCA_026225945.1. NCBI lineage: Eukaryota > Metazoa > Chordata > Mammalia > Rodentia > Nesomyidae > Cricetomys > Cricetomys ansorgei. The sequence continues at coordinate 7,982,701 of JAMJFZ010000056.1, read as the reverse complement.
GCTTTAGTCAGGACCGCGCCACAACCAACCTTTCTCAACAGAAGAGGTTTTGCCCTCTCAATGCTAAAAGCAAGACATAAAGTTGTAATTGTGTTACAACTCCGATGGTATTGAAAATGCAAGTGAGTGGGGGAGGAGGAAAGTTTTGGCCTAGTTAGCAGTGGCTGTCTGCAGGTGCTAGTTTGTTTTACACATTGACCTCTCCCAAATCCTCGCAGTGGTGCATTGAAGGGTAGGACAAGGTTTGCTAAGTTCCCTCAGAGCATTCGCATCCCCAAAGTCCCCCATAGGGTTAAAATGATAATTATTTTTATTTAGTTCGAAATTTTTTTTATTAGACTATAATTACATCGTTTCTCTCCATCCTTTTCCTTCCTCCAATTCCTCCCGTGTCACCCTTTCCCAACACTCACTCTCAACTCCTGGCATCGTCTTTATTACTGTTACATATATGTGTGTGTATTACATATACACTCACACACACAATATTACATATGTATATATCACACACACAATATTACATATGTATATCACACACACACACACACACACACACACAAATACTACTACCTGCTCAGTCTATTCAGTGTTATTCTCAGGTAGATGATTTCAGAGCTTACTGCTTGGTATTGGATAACCGCTTAGGAGTCTCCTCCCTGGGGGAAGAACACTCCTTCCACTCTCAACATCTCTTAGTTCTTTATCTAGATGTGGGGCCCCAGGAGATCCCTCTCCCTTTTCCATATCAGGATGGCTATTGATGTTGTACTTGTTCAGAACTTGTTTAGGTAGCCATATTGTTGAGGTATCACGGATGAAGCTTCCCTGTCATTCCTCAGAGACACAATCTCACAGCATTTCCTTGTCCTCTGGTTCATACACTCTTTCTGTCTCCTCTTCCGTGATATTCCTTGAGCCTGAGGTGCAGGAGCTGTGTTGTAGTGTGTCCATTGGGACTGGTCACCCATGGTACACTTTGACCTGTTGTGGTTCTCTGAAATGATCTCTGTCTGTTGCAAAGAGAAGCTTCTTTGATGATGGACTAGAAGCTATAATTATCTGTGGGTATAAGGAAAATTATTTAGATTACAGTTAGGGATTATGCTGGTTTAGTAAAATGGCAGAGGTAAGTTCTCCCCTGAGATCCCTGACCTCATTAGCCTTGAGTAGTCTGCTAGGTTTCCAGTACTAGATATGATTTCTCTCTTGTTGAGTGAGCCTTAAGTCCAATTATGTTGGTTACCACCAAGATATGAGCAACACTATCGTGTCTTTAGAGATATCATGTCAAGCTGGCCATTGTGATTCATAGGCTCTACATATGGAAATGACTATTGCTTACATCCCTCTTTTGGCAGCTAAAATAGCACCTTCTGAGACTATGAAAGCTAGTTCTCAGGAAGGAGGCTTTCAGGTCAGATCCAGCTCGAATTCTTCTGAGTCCTGTGTCTGAGTGCTTGGTGTCTTCAGCAATAAGGACTTACCTTCAACCTCTGGGAGACAACCAAAGACAACAGTAATAGCTATATTGTTTGGGGAGTCTCTTGGACTTCCCTAATCAACAACTCCAAAAGGGTTCCGTATGTCCACACACTTAGATGTGTTGTATATAATTTTAGGTGAATACAAAACAATACAATTCCTTAAGCTTTTTCAAGCATCCTTAGTGTTATTTGTCCCACCTCGTCCTTCTCCCCTTCTCCAGTAGAGCCCCGCCTCCCTTTTTCCCATTCCCCCTTTTATATCACCTGTATTTAGCACCTCCCTTTCTAGCAGCCACTTCTGTGCTGTTTCATGTCAACTGGACACAAGATGGAATCCTATTGGAAGATCGAACCTCTATTGAGAAAATGCCCCCACCAGATTGGCTTGTGGGCAAGCCCATGGTACATTTTCTTGATTGGTGATTGACGGATGTAGGCGGGCCTAGCTCACTATGGGTTCTGTAGGGAAACAGGCAGGGCAAGCTACCAGGAGCAAGCTAGAAAGCAGAACTCTTCCCTGGCCTCTGCTGCAGTTCCTGCTCCCTCGGTGATGCACATTTCAATAAGTCCTTTCCTCTCCAAGCTGCTTTTTGTCATGGTGTTTTAATCACATCAGTGGAAACTCTAACTAAGACCCTCTTGTGGTCCCTTTTTACTCTCCTAGTTTCTGGGTTACTCAAGGTTATATGCTCACATCTGAAGTTTGGGAGCTCTAAACACAGAGAAGACATGCAGTGTTTGTCTTTTGGGGTCTGCTTTACCTCACTCAATATAATATTTTCTAGTTCCATCTATTTACCTGCAACTTTCATGATTTAATTTTCCTTTATAGATGGATAGTAGTCCATAGTGTTTACATACCACATTGCCATTATCCACTTGTCAGACGAAAGACATTTAGGTTGTTTCCATCTCATAGCTTTTGTGAATAGCACCAAACATGGCTGAGGAAGTATCTGTGCATTAGGATGTCAAGTCCTTTGAGTATATGCCAAACAGTGGTATAGCTGGGTCATATGCTCTGGATTCAGTTTGAGTTGATTTTGAGAATTCTTGGAACTATTTTCTAGAGTGGATGCACCAATCTACAATCCCAGCAGGAGCGAGTGAGGAAGTCTCCTTCTCCCCAGCATTTTCTCCGGTGCCGTGGCCAGTTATTTTGTTGACCTTTGCTGTTTTGACTGGGATAAAATGAAATCTCAAAATTGCTTCTATTTGCATTTCCCTAACTGCTAAGGATGATGAAGATTATCTGAAATATTTCTTAACCTATTTTATTGCTTCATCTGATAACTCCTCCCTTGAGTCTTTGATTTTTTTTACTTCTTTGTGTTTTCTGGCTGTTAGGCTGTCAGAGGTATAACTGGAAGAGATTCTCTCCTACTGGGCTGGCCTCCTCTTCGCCCAATTGTTTCCTTAGTTGTGCAGAAGCCTTTTTTGGTTTTATGAGGTTGCCTGGGCACAGGAGCTCTGTTGAGAGTCCTTTACTCCACCTGCATCCTGAAGTGCTCTGTCTGTGAGTGCTTCTAGCAGTTTCAGTGTTTCGGGTTTCACACTGAAGTCTTTGATCCATTTAGAGTTGCCTATTGTGCACAATGAAAGGTAAGAGTCGAATTTAATTTTTCTACATGTAGACATTCAGTTTTCCAAGAATAATTTGTTGAAAATGCTATCTTTCCTCTAGTGTATGTTTCTGACATTTTTGTCAAATACTACAGATGTTGTAGTTGTGAGTACTCATGTTTGGGTCTTCTATTTTGTTTCATTGATCTACATTTCTATTTTCGTGCCAGCACCATATTGTTTTTATTACTACGACTCTGCAATATGTCTTGGATCTGGAGTGGTCATCCAGACGGTTCTCTGGACACCACTCAGGCATTTATTCTCCTTGAGATCATTTTCTTTATGTTCATTGAGCTAGCTGTTTGTATCTTCTTTAAACTTGAAATCTTCGGTGATGTTTATGTGTAGTTGTTATGCTGCTGTGGTGGTTCAGCAAGGAGACATGGAGACATTCTCATATGTGCAAATGCTTCCAGACCTCAGCAGAGGGAACCATCCTGGGCAGCACCATATTAGACAGTGGAACCCTGAGCATCCCAGTTCAGGTGTTTTTATTGATTCATAACTGTTCAGGTATTCTACTGATAGTACATAAAAATCATGTGCAATCAAACATCCCCTACATAAATCCAACACCTACAGACAATACAAAATGCCAAGACCTAGGCAGCCCCTCACCCAACAGTGCACAGAACAATTATTTTATATATAACTAAAATAAACTTCTACAACATTTTTTTAAATTTTGTGTTCTAAGGTTCTTCTAGCTAATTTTCAATAAGGAGCATTTCTATGGCACTGGCAGATTTTGAGGGGGACACATTATCTTAATGTTTCATATTGTTTTTACAGTGAGACTTAGGCATGTGTGCTTCTTGTGTTGGTTGTGTGTCTGAGGTGGACACAGCTGGTCTGGTTCACAGGACGTGTTCCCTGGCCTGAACCTGGAGGTTAGAAAAGGTACAGACAGGACTCACCAGGCTGAGCCAGGAACTGTTTGCCAAACCTTGATAGGTCTGGGAGTTGGTGAGGATTCAGGCCTGGTTGAGCCTGGGATGTGGATCTGGCACAAGCATCTAAAGGGTGCCTGGGGTTCGGTGGAGCTCCGCCAGGATGTGTAGGTATGTAGGTCACTTACATATTTGCACCCCATGGGCTGGCTAGAGGATTGCTGGTAGGATGGGGTACAGGGTCTGGTGAGTTCCACAGGGAAAGAGAGAGAGAGTCTAAGAGAAGGACATGATCCCTGGCAAGTAGCCAAGAGCAAAGACTGGGGTTGGGCTGCCTTTAGTTCTTGGGATGTACATTTTTCCTACCATATCTTCTAACTTTTTTTTTTCTAATGTCACATGTCCTTTCTATCATGGCTTCATCTTCACAGAAAGCCTTATTAAGTTTTCTTAATGTTTCCCTACCTGACCTCAGCTGCAGAAAATGATCAGTAGAAGAACCCGAGCCTAGATTGCCAGGGGACCTGGGGGAAAACCAAATATTGCTGTTCTGCTAAAGGCATGTAGTAGTAAAGTGACTCCCAACAACCTTCTTCTATACTCATGGTCAGTGTCTTGCTCAGTCACCATCAGAGAAGCTTCCTTCTGCAGTAGATGGGTGCAAATACAGAGATCCATAGCAGGACAAAGTGCAGAGAGTGAGAGACCTTGGAACACTCAGTCTTAAATGGGATGTCTCCATCAATTTTCTCCCCTCAGGGCTGAGAGAACCTTGTGGAAGAGGAGGCAGAAAGAGCCAGAGGAGATGGAGAACAGCAAGGAAACAAAGCATATAGCAGAATAGGTGCGCATATGAACTCAGAGGCTGTGGCAGCACACACAGGGCCTGCGCATGCATGGACATCATGGGTACCGGTGCCGAGAGAGGACATGGACACAAGCTCACACCCCTAACCCAGAAGCTCAATTGATATCTCCAATTGATTACTCACAAGTGAAAACTTAGTGCTCTTCAATGGAGTCTCACTGGGTGTACAAACCGTTTACTCGTAAGTCCAGGCCCCACACTCAGCAGTAGATAGCCAAGAGAAAATGAATTCAATGGCATTTTGGATGACCTGTGTCTCATAATGTTTTGTCAGAGGTTTTCTTTTTCTCTTTTCTACCTTATATGTCCTTTGCTTATATATTATGGCTTCCAGTTTTGTGTTTTTATGGGATTTCTGTCTGTGCAAATTGGTATGTCTCTACAGCTATATATGTTTCTTGAGTTTTTTCTTTGGCTATTTTTCTTCTGTTTTCTTATTTGTTTGTTTGTTTATTTTGTTTATTTATTTATTTTATTTTATTATTTTATGTGCCTATTTGTATCCTAATGAGAGAGAAAAAGAAAGGATGTGGATTTGGGTGGGAAAGGGAAGAGAGGAGGATCTGAAAGGAGTGGAGGGAGGGGAATCCATAATCTGAATATATTATATTTAAAAATATATTTTCAGTTTAAAAAATTGTATCAGTTTCTTCTGCCAGGGTCCTTAGAGCAATGCTTCTGTCCAAACAGCGCTAAAAGAATAACATAGTGGTGAACAATGCCTTGGGGGAATTGAGAGAGAGGCTCCAGGAAAAAAGGCAGAGGGCCTTTTACTTCAAGTGCGTTTGGTTCCCTGGATTGTTTTTTGATGTGATTTCATGCCTCCTGTGACAAACATTTGCATTCAATATATAAGACATGTTTATTCTTGCTGGATGCCAGACCCTAGCTGTAGAAAACAATATGGTGGAAAGATGTGCTGGGTGCCGTCCTCATTGTGCCCTGAATCTGGATATTGCGTTTATGCTTTCTGAGATCTATAGCATGTGCCAGGCAATCGTGTTTAAATTGGTCTGTCCTGAGAAAGTTCTGGGAAAAAGCTGCTCTGTTAATATTAAGTACGTGCTTACTGGTTTTTATTTACATGTTTTTCTGATCTCACACAGCCTTTCTTGGATGACTGTTTTCTTTGTTACATTTGTGTATAAAAGCACACTGATACTGAAGTACAGTTGTCTACTGCGTTAGACTGTAGTCCGCCTCATTCTTTAAGGTCTTCAAATTCCAGGAGTCTTAGACAAGATCTGCAGAAGTCGATGAAAGTTGACAGGTTTACAAACCTGTGGGTCTCAACCCCCTTCACAAGGGTTGCCTAAGGTCATCTGCATATCAGATATTTACATTAAAATTCATAAATGTAGCAAAATTACTGTTATGAAGTAGCAATTAAAGAATATTATGGTTGGGAATTACCATAACATGAGGAACTGTGTTAAAGGTTTGCAGCATTAGGAAGGTCGAGAACCACTGCCTTAGAATATCAGTTGCCCTGGATAATTCTTAATTTTTAGTCAATATTGTTCTTAATTTATCAGCTGTGATTCAATTTATGTATACAATAAAATGTATTCTCAAACTAGAACATTTCACAAGTCTGGGTTTTTATTTCTTCAGGAGTATCTTTTGATCTTCTAAATTTTACCCAAGACTCTATCAAACTTTCTTATCCCCATCATGATGAGATGGCAAAGGCAGACCTTATACACGTTAGAGGACCCTACTTAAAGAGGAGACCAGTTTGCTTTGTTGTTGCTGTTTTTCAGCTCCCCTCCCGTTACCCCAGGGGAGTCCCCTGGCCCTGCATGGGCGTTAGAAGGCATCGCCTGGCACGGAAGACCAGAAACAAATACAAACGATTTGCCACTTTGTCAGTTCACTCTTACTAGTCCAGATTTCTGCCTCCCTTTGTTATGGGTGGGCTTCTTTGGGCTTATCTGTGCTGTTTAGAACCTAATGTTAGTTTACATTTTAGACAGCATTTACAAGTCTTTGAAATATGTGCTGGAATGGGTAGGCAGTAAAGTCTAACTCTGCCTTGGTGACAGAAATTATCATTTCCCACAAGCCCTTTCCTCTTTCCCTTCCAGCTCATCTGTAAAAGGTTTTTAAAGGGTATTTAAAATGTAGCAGTTTTTATTCTAAAAGGGGGTATGGCTGTTTTTTACCTTTTGATTCTGGGCTCTAAAAAGTTGTTACTTTTCTCACTGGCAACTTGACTCTGCCCCTCTGTTCCCAGATGCTAGATTTCTAACTTGTAACATTTTTAAACATCAGTTAGCTCAAAGGATTAGGAAAAATGGGAAAGGAAAGAAAAGGAAAGGGAAGGGAAGGGAAGGAAAGGGAAGGAAAGGGAAGGGGGAGAGGAGAGGAGAGGAGAGGAGAGGAGAGGAGAGGAGAGGAGAGGAGAGGAGAGGAGAGGAGAGGAGAGGAGAGGAGAGGAGAGGAGAGAAAAAGGAAACATTTACAGCCCTTTTTTTGGCTGCCATAATTGGTCTAAGTCTGGGGAACTGAACTAACTCTAATCTACTCTGGTTCAGCTTCTCCCAGCATGCAATTACTAAGATCTAAATTGTAACTTTTCTAAAACCCCAATTAGTTTATTTTATCTGAGCCTCATTTCTGCTTGCTTCTCCTATCATCAGTTATTGTGCTCTATCTTTCCCTGTCCTGCAGTAACTCTGCTGTAACTCTGTTCTTTCAACTTATATAGCTCCCTCCAATCTGTTCCCAGAAGTCCAAGTGGCATGCAACCACAAGGGGGAGGGGCTTTTCCCTGGCAGTGCTTCAGTCTACACCCATTGCCATTTCTTTTTGTGAGCTGCCAATTTACAGAAACACATTCTACCAGGGACCTCCTGTGGCCACATGAGACTGAGACACAATAATAAGTTTTTCATTATAATTTCTGTCCTCCACTCTGGTCTCTTCAGTCTTCCCTTACTCCCGTAGCAGCCTGTCTGCAGAAGCTCTGCACCCTGCCCCACTTCCATCCCTGGAGACTCCACTTCTTGATGCAGACCCAGGATTCCCACAGCTCTTTACTGTGGACCTCTCAGCCTTCTCTTCTAGTCTGTCTCCATTCTTTATGACACTGGCTGACATGCAGAAACATTCTCTACCAGGGATCCCACTTGCCTAAGGTGGACAACAGTACCCAAAGAAGAAAACACACTCAAGAGAGACAATACCAAATATTTACACAGAGAAAAACTTCAAGCATCAGACTCCAGATGCCTAGATACCAGCGCACACACACACACACACACAAGCCCAAACATGAACAGTCAAGACAATGCGCCTCTTCCAGAAACCAGAAACCATACTGCATTAGGCCCAGAAAAAAAAAGAAAAACAAAAAACAGTTTATCCAAAGCACAAAATAAAGCCTTCAAAATAGTAATTATGAATACGTTCAAGGAACTTATAGAGAAAATGAATAAATGTCAAATAAAGACTGAAAACAAAATAATGAAAATAATTCCAGAAATGAAAGAAGAATTTAAGAAAGATATCAAATCACTAAAGAAAACTCAAATGGAGAAAAAAACAAAAAACAAAAAAACCCCTAAGGATGTCAACCAAAAACTTCAGAGGTGAGCACAGCCAGCAGATTACAAGACACGGAAGAAGCCAATGGCCACACAGGACATGGACTCAGGCAGGTGATTTCCACTCCTCTTCCTCAATGACAGCCTCTCCAGTCTCACCCCCAGCCCTGCAGCAGCCTGTTTACAGGTGCCCCTCCCCCCATCCTTCCTCCATTTTCCGAGGACTCCTCCAAACTTTAACTCAGACCCAGCTTTTTCCTCTCCTGTGGACCCTCTCTGCCTCGCTTCCAGCCCATACCAGTTTCTTTGTGTCAGCCTCTAATACGGAGAAACACTTTCTACTGGGACCCTCCGTGGTGACGCTGAGCCGGGACTCCGGTAGGTGATTCACTTGGTCCACCCTGTGCTCCATTATGGCTTTTTTACTCTCACTCTCATCCCCGTAACAACCTCTTGCAGGTGCTCCTCCTCCCACCTCAACTTAGTTCACTGGAAACCCCAACTCTTGTTACAGACTCAGGGTCCCGTAGCCCTTTTATCCCTGTCTCTCCAGATTATTCTTTATCTTACTGCAAACTACTTGCAAGAGCCCTTCCTCCCCCAACACTTCCAAATACCTGGGGCACCACTCTTGGGGTAGACAGGATCTAAGCATGCATGCACCAAACTCAAGAGTACCCAGGGTTCAGAAAAGAAACATTACTACATCTTAAATCACATATTGACTCTACACAGTGATAATGGTTGACTTTAATTTCTCATTCTTGCCAATAGACAGGCCATCTAGAAAACAAAAAACAAACAAACAAGCAACAAAACAAAACAAAAAAACAAGAGAAATGCTATAGTTAAATGATGTCATAAGTCAAATGTACCTAGCAGATAATTGCCGAACGTGTCATCCAAACAAAAGAATATACTTTCTTCTCTTCTCAGCAGCTCATAAAACTTCTCTAAAGTTAACAACATACTTGGACAAAAAGCAAGTCTCATAAGAAAACTGAAACAACACCCTGCATCCTAAATGCCCATCATGAATAAAAGCTGGGTATCAAAACAACACAAAACAAAACAAAACACAAAAAATGTTTATAAAGTCATGAAAACTGAACAACTCACTATTGAATGAAAAATGGAGAGAGAAATTAAGAAGGAAATTATAAACCTTTTTCATAATTGAATGAAAATGAAAACACAACATACCCAAACCTATGGAACACAATGAAGGCAATTCTAAGAGGTAAATTCATAGCACATGAGCCATTTAAACAGCCCCAGAACCCCTAGTGAAGAAGAAGTAGTAATTAAAACTCTTCCAAAGGAAAGAAGCCCAGGGCCAGATAGATTCAGCCCAGGTTACTACCAGACATTCAAAGGAAAATTAATGCCAATATTCCTCAAATTATTTTGCAAAACAGAAACCAAAGGAACATTGCTTAATTCTTTTTACAAGGCCCAAAATACCCTGATACCTAAACCACAAAAAGACCCGCAAAAAGAAAAATTACAGACCTATGAATCTAGATTTTAAAATTCTCAATAAAATACTTGTAAATCAAATCAAAGAACATATCAAAAAGATTGTCCACCACGATCAGGTAAGCTTCAGGCCAGAGATACAGGGATGGTTCCACATACATAAATCAATAAACATAATCTACATAAAAACAAACTGAAAGACAAAAACCACATGATCATTTCATCAGATGCAGAAAGGCCTTTGACAAAATCCAACATCCCTTTATGATAAAAGTCCTGGAAAGACAAGAGATACAAAGCATATGCTTCAACATAATGAAGGCAATTTACAGCAAACCCACAGCCAACATCAACTTAAACAGAGAAAAACTCAAAGCATTTCCACTAAGATCAGAAACAAGGCAATGATGTCTACTCTCTCCATACCTTCTTAATATAGTGCTTAAAGTCTCAGCTAGAGCAGTAAGACAACTAAAGGAGATCAAGGGGATACATATAGGAAAGGAAGAAATGAAAGTATCTTTACCTGCAGATATGAGTTTATACGTAAAAGACCCTAAACCTCCTACAGAAAACTCCCACAGCTGATAAACACTTTCAGCAAAACAGCACGATACAAAATTAGCATTCAAAAATCAGTAGCCTTCCCATATACCAATGGCAAACAGATGGAGAAAGAAACCAAGGAAATAACACCTTTCACAATAGCCCCAGGAAAAATAAAATGTCTTGTTATTACTCCAACCTAGCAGAAATTGAAAAGACAATTTTCAGCTTCATATGCACACACACAAACACACACACACACACACACACACACACACACACACGCGAACAAAACAAAAAACAAAACAAAAACAAAACCACTCCAGAATAGCCACATCCAACACAGTAAAAACTAAAACTTGGAGTTCCTGGAGGAGAAAATTGCATAAACTAATGATATAAGCACTCCATAGTGTGGTAAAGGGGAAAGTTTTTATTGTAGATATGAGGGAAGAGAACAGCCAGTGGCAGCCAGCGCAAAGAGAGAAAGGAGTAACTGAACATGGTCAGCAGAATGGACCTGGCTAGGAGAGAATCAGGAGCAGAATAGAGAGAGTGTGTGTGGAGGGGGAGGGGAGGAACAAAAAGAGGACCAAGAGAACGAAGCTGAAGTAGCAGAGTTATAAGGAGAAATGAGTGGCTAGGGGAGGAAAGCCCATGCGCTGGGGAAGTTTAGGGTTAGGTGATAGGAGGGAGCTTGGAGGCCAGCTTGTGCTTTGGTATGCTAATAGGCATCATTTGTTCCTTCTGCCAGTGGTCAGGGAAATGGCTCCTTTTGCTGAAGGGAATTGGCTTTGCAAGTTCCTGAGGAATGCAGGTTTTTGTCTAACGGCCAGAATTTGGGGAGGTAGAGTTTCCTTTGGACTTGACAAAGACCAATGGCTATGCAGACAACGACTCACACAGGCTCTCTGAACAACTTTATTTTACAGTTCGGTGTATTTGAAGGACAGAGTTTTGTAATTGGGAATGCCAGGCCTTATCTAGAGCTTTAGAGGTCATAAGGTCTCAGAATAACCTCCTGAATATACTTCCTGAAAAAGCTCATCTAAAGGCATTTCCTTCTGGCTATCAGATTGCCCTGTGTATTCCACAGAGACGCGTGAAAGCCAAAGGAGGAGTAACTGAATCACAGGTTGCCTTTGATGAAAGCTTTACAGGCCATTGGTTCAACAACAAAAAATGTAGTACAGAACTAAACAGAGTTTTCAAATGTTGAAACATAAATGTCTAAAAAACATTTAAAGAAGTGTCCAACACCCTTAGTCATTATCAGGGGAAATGGAAATCAAAACTACCTTGAGATTTCAAACTTACAAAAGTCAGAATGGCCAAGATCAATAAAAAAAAATAAAAAAAAAGACAGCTCAAGCTAGCAAGGAAGGGGAAGACTTATTCACTGTGGTAGGAGTGCAACCTTGAACACCCAGCATAGAAATCGGTGTGCCAGTTAATTAGGAAGCTGGGAATAACCTCAGGATCCACCTGCACCACTTTGACTTTGACTAGAGTTAAAGGACTCTACACCCTACTACAGAGATGCTTGTTCATCCATGTTCTTTGCAGCTCTACTCACAATAGCCAGAAAGTGGAAATAGCCTAGATGCCCATCATCAGAAGAGTAAATAATGAAAACGTGGTACATTTACACAAACGAATATTATTCTGCTCATAAAAAAACAAAACCATGGAATTCGTAGGTAAATGGATGGAACTAGAAAATATCATTCAGAGTGAGGTAATTCAGACCCCGAAGGACTAATATAGTATGTATTCTCTTATATGTAGATGTTACCTTGTAAGCTGTTGATAGGCACACTACAATCCATATAACCACAGACTGTTGTCAATTAATAATAAATCCCACAGTGGCTTCCTGGTCCCGTGAGGTAGCTCCATCATCCATTGGTCTGCTGGTAGGCTCCTGGATGGAAAGCTGTGTGGTGGCGTGGTTCTATGGTACATCCATCCAGTCTTAGGAGAATGTAAGCCAAGGAGAATGAACCAGATTCTCGGGAACCAAGGGCAGAAGGCTTGAACTTGTTTATTGGGAGGAGGGCTTACATATTTATAGCCAGAGAAATGGTCCGTGTATCCCAGAAACATTATTGGAAGCTCATTGGTTAGGACAGGCAGTCCCACTTGCATATTGGAGGACTTAGGTATTTTTCCAGGGACCAGAGGGATAGACCTTATATGGAAAGGTTTAGTTGCAACTCCAGATAAATAATTTTGCCAGATTGCTCACCTTTGGAGGGGGTGGTATTTTGCTGCTGTGGCTTGTGGCCTGTCAGCTGCTGTGAAGGAGGACCAGATTCCTGACAGCTCCTCAAAATGAGAGCCTGGAGTTCCAAGGATCCTTGACCCACTTTTAGCTGCCAGAAAATCCCATAGCAGAGGTTAAAGACAGAAAAAGGGACTAGGAGGAAGGCAAGATCTCACAAGAAAAGGGAAATAGAAGGTACAGTTATGGAGAGATGGGGCAGGCTGGAACAGGAGGCTTAAATGGGGAGGAGGAGGGAAGTGGGGTGGGAATAAGGAAGGAATGCAAGAGGAACAACTAACACCAAGGCTCATATGGAAACCTACTACTGTAAAAACTTCTTAAAATATATACATATATGAATGACATCTAAATGGAGTCACCAACTAACAGGTGAGACAATGCCCCAACTAGACATCTAGACATGTTTCACCTCCAAGTGAAACATCCATTACCAGGAATGAGTTACATCTAGTTGAGTTGTTGGCCAAAGGGTATGTGTGTGTGCATATATATATATATATATATATATATATATATATATATATATATATATATCAATTAAAGTTAAATCAAGATCCAAATAAGCAACTGAAACAAACCCAAAACCCCTTGTGGAGAAGAAGCAAAGTAATTATTAGAACTCTCTCAACCAAAACCAGCAAGGAGATGGATTTAGCTTGGTATTTTATCAGAATGTAGAGGAAAAATTGACTTCAATATTCCTCAGATTATTCCACAAAATAGAAAATGAAGAAGCATTTCCTAATTATTTTTATCAAGACACTATTACCCTGATACCAAAAACCACATGAAGAACCTATAAAAGCAAAAGTTATATCTTAAATTTTAATTACTGTGCCTAAGATCTGTAAAACAAGGACATAACTTCCTGGAGTGCTGAATGGGGTTGTTCAAGTGAGGTACAGAGAAACACAATACTGAATCTTCCTTGCCCAAGGACAAATAACCTCCTAGAATCTTGGGTGGGAAGTGTTTAAATCCCATAAAGTTAATTCTACTACACCAGATGCGCTCCAAATGCACTGGATGTACTTGGTCACTGGTAGGCAGGAGATAACCCAGACAGGAAGTATGTCAGGATAGATGCTTGCCACTGATTGGAACCTGGTGGGAAGTACAGAACCTTACAGGTTCTGCCTTTTTAAGCACCTGTGCCATGTGACTCAGTGCCATTCATTTGGAACTCTGGAGGTGGCAGGTACACTCCATGGGAACCTCAGAATGGACCTGGTCAGAGTCCATCTTCCTGGCCAGTATTTAATTAATTTAATTAAAGCTTACTTCAAATTTGGCTCAATTATGGTGATCTTATTCTCAACCGGTGGAATTTACAAACCAACAAAAAAGAATATTATAGATCAATATCCTTTATGAATGCAAATATTCTCAATAAGATATTTACAAACAGAATCACAGACCACATCAAAAAAATTATCCACCATGATCAAGTTGGCTTGATGCCAAAGATGCAAGGATGGTTCAACATATATAAATCAATAAATGTAATGCACCACATAAAAAGAATGGAAAACAAAACCACATGATCATCTTATTGAATGCAGAAAAGGCCTTTGACAAAATCAACCTAAACAGAGAAAATCAAGGCATTTCCTCTAATAAGCAGGACAAAACTGTCTGCTGGCTCCATACCTATTCAGTATAGTACTTGAAGTTCTGAGCTAGGCAATAAAACAACAGAAGGATGTCAAGAGGATACAAATAGCAAAGGAAGAAGTCAAAGAATGTTTATTTGCATATGATAGGATTTTATGCATAAAAGACTATAAGAACTCCATCAGGAATCCTCTTCAGCTGGTAAACATTTTCAGTAAAGTAGCCGGATACAAAATTAATACACAAAAATTCATAGTTTTCTTCTATAAAAATGACAAGCAGAGTGAAAAAGAAATCATGGAAACAGTACCTTTTGTAACAGCCTCAAAAATAGCTTTGGGTAACTCTAACTGATCAAGTGATAGACTTGAATGATAAAAAATTTAGGACATTGAATAAAGGAATTGAAGAAGACATCAGAAGGTGGAAAGATCCACCATACTCATGAACTGATAAAATTAATGTTGTAAAAATGGCCATCCTAGCAAAAATAATTTACATATTCAATACAATCTATATCAAAATCCCAACACAATTCTTCACAGAAAGTGAGAGAAAAATTTCAGCTTCATGTGCAAACACAAAACAACCAGCCAGTATAGCCAAAACAAGTCTGTATAATAAGAGAACTACTGAAGGTATCACCATCTCTGATTTAAAGGTGTACTGCAGAGCTATAGGAATAAAACCAGCATGGTGTTGGCAGAAAAACAGACATATTGAGCAATGGAATTGAATTGAAGACCCAGACATAAGTTTATACACCCATGGACACTTGGATTTTGACAAAAAAGCTGAAAATACACACTGGAAAAAAGTCAGCATCTTCAACAAAATAGTTCCTGTCAAACTGGATGGCTGCATGTAGAAGAATGCAAACACAGCCATGTTTATCACACTACACAAAACCCACCTGCAAATGTATCAAGGGTCTCAACATAAGGCCAGATACTGTGAATATGATAGAAGAGAAAGTGGGGATTGTCTTGAACTTATTGGTACAGGAATGGACTTTCTGAATGGGACACCAATAGCACAGGTACTAAGAACAACATCTAAGAAATGGGACCTCTTGAAGCTGAAAATTTCCTGTATGTCAAAGGACACCATCATTTGGACAAAGTGGGAATGAGGACACCATCATTTGGACAAAGTGGGAATGGGAAAAGATCTTCAACAATTAAACATTTTATGCCACAAACTTCCAGTGTCATTAATGGGGTGTATTTTGTTGAGTCATTGGCCAAAGGGCTCCCATGGAACCTCCCAAGAAGGCTATTGCCAAGGTTATTGGTTGTTCCATGATAGTAAGTTTCTATTGCTGAAGATAATACTTACTTATGTCATGCAACATGGAGAAGTTGAGTGGTGGATAACTAGAAGCTTTACCCCTACTGACTAGAATTCATGGTACTGGGATAATCACAATCACCAATATCACCCAGCCGCAACCCTGCTACCTACAATGATAACCTACTTGCAAGATATACTGGTACAATAGTCTCACAAATGCTGTGGGAGTAACAGACCATTTTCTAATTGGATTTAAGACTCACTTCACAAAATAGAACCCGTATTTGACACTACTACAGTGGCCAAGAACCTGAAACTAGATAAGTCATGGACCTGGGGGAAAACCTAGTACCGTTATTGTCCTAAAGTAATATAGCAATAAAATGACTCCTAATGACATATATCAGTGTCTTGTTCAGCCATCATCAGAGAAGCTTCTTGCAATAGAAAGGAATTGCCTCAGCAACCCACAAGTTGGCATTGTAAAGAAGCTGTGAGATATTAGAGTACTTAGTCTTAAATGGGTGTCATCATCAACCCCCTCCCTGTTGGGGTATATTTGAACATATCTCCAGATACTATATTTACTGATTGCTCTGTGTGTGTGTGTACTCTTGTACTTTTAAAGCAAATCATTGTGTCAGCAGCCAAAGCACTGGCTGAATGTATGATTTCTATAGCTGAAAAGACCTGCTTTAAAGAAGTAAACGGGTGCTGCCCTCCCAGTTCTCAATGTAAAAGAGCTTCCTGATGGAGAGGTCATGTGGGTACTCCACCAGGCTGGAGGCAGCATTAGGTGCAGCTTGCTCTACTATTGTCTTGTAGTTACCCCACTATAGTCATGGACATGGCTGGACAGGTGTGGCCTTGCCCCTTTTGTGTTGGAGGTTGATCTGCTATTACCATGGACACTTACAGCAGCCAAAGGTCCCGGAGGAATAAAACCACTGTATCTCTTTCATCATGCAGTTAGATTTCTAAGAGAGAGCAAGGAGGGTTTTTTTTTGTTTGTTTTTTGTTTTGTTTTGTTTTGTTTTGTTTTTCTTAGATTTTTAAGATAATAATGAAATTCCTGGGGCCAGCAGAAGAGGAGCTGGAGGAGGCTGGCTGGGCTCTCTGTTGAGGTCTTTCAGGCTTGAATGTAAGCATGTCGTATATGTCTTTATTAATACAGAGCTGGATTAAATAACCGGCTCCACCTCCCCTCAGGCCTCAGGAACCCATGGAGAAGAGGATGTATAAAGATCGTAAGAGACAGGTTGATGGATGACTACAAGGGAACATTCTCTTCCAGACACAATAGGACTAAAGCACACATGAGCTCTCAGAGACTGTGGCAGTATGCACAAGGTCTACACAGGTCAATACAGACCGAGTCCCAACATTGAGAAGAGGAAATGACACAGGTTTCCAACCCTGTCCAAGAAGACATCTGCAATTGATACCCACCAGCAAGGGGGAAATAAGTTTTCTCCAGGGAAGTGTCACTGGGTGTATGAAACCACAGTCCAGGGCAGGTCCCGTGCCAGGAATAGTAGGCCAACATGAAATCATCTCAAGGGTATTTTTGTGGACTTTTTGTTTTGCTTATTCTTTGCATATTTTTTTGTCTTAGTGATCTTTTGGCTGTTTTGGTTTTCCTTTTTTGTGTTTTTTTGTGGGAGGTTTTTTTTGTTGTTGTTCTTCTGAGAGAGAGAACATAAATTCAGGTGGTAGGGAGACAGGACTCTCTGTGAGGAGTTGGTGAAGGAGAAAACATGATCAAAATATATTATATGAAGATATTTAATAAAAAAGAAATTATCTACTGTAATGTTTAATGTTGCTTTGTTCTGAGATCCCTGATTGGCAGGGAACATTTGTAATTCAGAATGGAGAAAAGTCTTAAATCATGGAAGTGAAGTAAATTTTGCAGTACTGAGGGGTTACAAATGTCTAGCCAGTGTTTGAAGATCTGTTACAAAGAAATAGGAAATCACTGCACTGACTAATGGCGTTACGGTTAGTGTAAAGTTACTGGAAGACATTTGCATCTTGACTGGAGTTGTCTGGTAAAGGACAATTTGATTTTTATGAGCTCTGCTAATAGGAATGTCTATATTGGGCCTGGGTGTCTGCGTGCCAAATGTGTTGCTGAAGAAATTATCACATACAGTGATGTCTTAGTTAGGGTTTCTATTGTTGTGATGAAACACCATAACCAAAGGCAACTTGGGGAAGAAATGGTGTGTTTTGCTTACATTTTCCTATCCAGTTCATCATAGAAGACAGTCATGGCAGGAACTCAAAATTGAGCACAAGCCCGGAGACAGAGGCTGATGCAGAGGCCATGGAGACCATGGGGGAGTGCTTACTGGCATGCTCTTCTTGCTTTCTTTTAGAACCCGAGAACACCAGCCAGGGGTGAAGCCACTCATAATGCACTGGGCTCTCCCTCATCAATCACTAACTAAGAAAATACCCCACAGGCTCCCTAAAGCTTGATCTTATGGAGATATTGTCTCAGTTGAGGCTCCCCTTTCCCAAATGCCTTGACACAGAGCTAGCCAGCACAGTGGAAGCTTCCAATGCTCAGTACTGTGTGTGATGACATTCTAACCCCACCTTTCACATTTTACAGTTTAAGGAGCCCAGGAGTCTAGGCGGCTGCTTTCTCATAGTCTCCAACTTTGAATTTATAGTGTTCTCTTTCAGCTCTTCCCTACAATTTACAATGCAAATGTCTTTGAAGCATAAACACCATATAATAGTCAACTGGCTGCCTATGCTAGTTTCTGAACCCGTGTTATCTTACCTCTTGGTCTTGTTTCCTTACCGCCATCATATTTTCTTCTCTTTCTCACCCCGCCGCCTCTACTCCACACCTCTTACCTTCTTCCTTTTAACCTGCCCTACATTTGTATCCATATCCAGCAAGGCCGCTCTAATCCTCCTTCCCGTTCCCACATTCTCCTATCTTCCCTTTCCTTACCTCGTTTCTTTATCCCCAGCTGCCAACTACAATATCATCCACACCCCGAATGGAAAGATGCCTGTGTTAGTATCACTGTACAGTATCATAGAAACTGGGCTTTACCCTGGCTTCTCGCAAGGAACCCTGACCTGATGCCCTCTGTTCAGTTCCTGTTTCACATGGAGATGATAACTACGATGTGGATTTCAGAGAAGTGAAAAGTTCAGAGAAAGAAGTGAAACTTGAGTTTCGGGAAGTGAACTTACCTCTTACTGCGATGCTTTGATTACTAATATTTCATGAGGGGTTTCTCTGTGGCATTACCATATTAGTATTTTACACTTAATTTTTCTACAAAAATTTGATAAGTATCATTATTGATCACACTTTCCAGATAAGAAAGCCAATTCTTAGAAATACAAAGTAAAGTCCACAAGGTTATACAATTTGAGGGTACCAGCAACATGACAGATTCTTAACTACTAGACTCGGAGAGGGCAAAGTGGGAACCCCAGTCTCTTCTCTCTCCCGTCTTCCTCTAAAGTAGGAATGATTGAGGATATTTAAATACGGTCATTTATCCATTCAAATAACAATGTCAGAATTTTATTTTTCATAATGGTAATAAGGGATTTTGGATTTCAAAACAAAAACAAGAATTTGAAACAATTGTAAAAGAGGCAACAGAAAATGATTTATTACTGTGTAACAAACTATAGAAAGCTAAGGGAGAAAAGCCTAGTAGAGCACAACACCCAGGAATTGCTTGTCTCAACACTTAGACCAGGTGTGTCAATTAGGACAATAATTTTCTCATCAGAGCCGGGCGGTGGTGCACGCCTTTAATCCCAGCACTACTTCTCGGGAAGCAGAGGCAGGCAGACCTCTGTGAGTTCGAGGCCAGCCTGATCTACAGAGTGACTTCCAGGACAGCCAGAGTTACAACAGAGAAACAGTCTCAAAACAAACAAAACATCAAAACAAAGCAAAAAAATTTCCTCAGCAGGAAAGTATAAATAATTAACAAATTAAGTTCCCTTCATACCATTTTGGTGTTTGGATTGATTGTGGTGGTACATATACTTGATACCATATCCTTTAATGGACAAATGTACTCAACAGTGTAACAGGGCCCAGACCTTAGTAGGCCCTGACACCTTAACACAACTGACTTCATGATGGAAGTGTCATTCGGGCTGTAAGACTCAGCACCCAGACAGCACCACCTCCCAAAACTAACAGAAAGGCCTAAACCATGTCCATACCGTTCTGGGAAAGTCTCAAAGTGTACTACTCTTGCTTTTTAGCTTCTGTAGCTCTGCTTCTGACTAACTGTTCTTGATAACTGAAGTATGTCATCCCATAATATGGTTTTTGTTCCTAAAAGCTCATCCTGAGAAAGGCTCAGGGCTTCACTGAATGCTGAACACCCATTGTAGTCGCTGGCTGGCTGATAAAGACTTTCTATTGGCTTAAGCCTATGTCCGAACAGTCTTCCCCGGTGAATACCTCGCAACAAAGGTGCCCTGTTCAGCTTCCGAGTCCTCGCTCTTTCTCAAGCCCGCTCTAAATAAGTTTTCTCATCTCAATTGCTGGCAGGTATGCGCCTATGAAATCTCTCTCTCTCTCTCTCCTCTTTCCTCCCTCCCCCCCTTCCGCCCCACCCCTCTCTCTCTCTCTCTCTCACACACACACACACACAAATGGAGCTCTTCTTCACTACTCTCTTTTCCCTATTCTGCCCCAGGCCCTCAGGAAACTCACCAGCTGTCTCTAAGATCTGAGCCACACCCTGCGTTACTCACCTCCCCATCACACTACTTTGGCCCCTGTGATTTTTTCCCTGTTTAGACAATCACAATAGCCCCACTGGTCTCTGCCTTATCTCTTCATTCTACAGCCATTAATCTCAAAATCGAAAGAAAGACATGGCATTTCATTAAATCTCATTATTCACCTGGTTAAAACCTTTCAATTACCCTCCCTCACCCGCCTCTTTCCCTGGGCTGCGGCGGCTGCCATACTCCTAACCCAGTACGCCACACGCTCTTCTTCACTCATCGTGTGGGGTCTTTTCTATTCCTCAACATGCCAGCTAACCCCCACTTCAGGAACGTATTACTGTGAGTGTTTAAACCTGGGCTAGTCCCCCCCTGTTGTCAGCTTTTCTTGTTTTCTTCTCCTTCAGAACCCTTGCCAGGCATCACCTCAGTAAGCCTTTCCTCACCGCGTTGCTTGAAGTGCTGCCTGCTTGTTCATTCTGTGCCCCAAAATGTTTTTCTTCAGAGAATTTGAAATCACCTATGATTGTATTTTTTACTGTATGTTTTATTGTTCTCCGCCATTTCCCGTAGGGTTTGATCTTGGTGAGATCAAGAATGTTGTTTCAGTTACTGTTGTCCATGCAACATCTAGAACATCATAAATATGTCTTGGGAAAACAGTGAAATATTTTTCAGATTCATTGATTCACTCTGAGGTTTTACCCTTAACAGAGTGTAGTTGTGCGCTACTGCTGGGGCGACTCAGCAAGGAAGATAAGGAGGCCTTCTCATAGGTGGAAGCCCTGCCAGATGTCAACAGTTCCCTCAAACTGAGGGAACCGCTCACCCTGCCAGACGTCAGCAGTTCCCAGAGGGAACCGCTCTCCTGGCAAGCACCGTACTCATTTGACAGTGGAGCCCCGAGCATCTCAGCTCAGGTGTTTTGATTGATTCAGAACTCCTCAGGTATTCATGCTACTGATAGCACATGCAGATCATTAGCAATTAAACAACCCCCACAGAAACCCAACACCTGCAGACAATACAAAATGCCCTAGCAGCTCCTCACCCAACAGCGCCTAAAACAATTATTGTATATATAACTAAAAATTAACTTCTGCCACAACAGAGTGGAAAGATATTAAATATTTAAAATGTTTTTTCACTTTAAGAAGCTATTTAGCTACTTACATGATGTAAATGGGTATGACAAACTATATATCTGTTCATAATAATGCTGTGCCTGTCAGAATTAATGTTTGACAACATAATGAATGAGGTTAGTGTGACCTAGCTATTGGTGAGCATGCAAAATGCCAAGGCGAATCATTGCAAGTACTTTCAGTTTGCTGTATTTTGTGTAAGGTTCAATAGGGGTACATTTTTCAAATTTCAATATAGATAAACAGATCAACATCTTCCACTTAATATGGCAATTAATTTTTTTTAGCAAATCCACAATGAATTAATTACAAAACAAAATTAGAAAGTTTAATTTTTATCGTGTGCCCATTTTCTCATTTGTAAACTGGAAATATTAGTATCTATTCGTAGGGAGTTTGTGGTGATTTTAAGAGCTGATGCATATGAAGTGCTAAGTGCGGTATTGGGTACAAACTGAGTACCAATAAATGTTAACTGTTTCGTCTTATCAACTGTGGTCTAAGCAAGTCTTTGTCCCTGTACTGTCAGAAAGTTCCTAAAGTACTTGGGATTTTCTGACTGTCAAGGATGATGGAAAGGATTTCTATGGGTGAATCTTAGTGAGTGAGTCACTATTAAGATCAACCCATGATTAGGAGCTTGGATTTTTAGCTCTCTGATCCTGGAAGAGGACCTGAAGAGAGAGCTGATCATGAAGAGCAAAGGACTCAGTCTTGCTATGTAAGGTTTTTGTTTGTTTTT
Organism: Cricetomys ansorgei; assembly: GCA_026225945.1. Lineage (NCBI taxonomy): Eukaryota > Metazoa > Chordata > Mammalia > Rodentia > Nesomyidae > Cricetomys > Cricetomys ansorgei. Next base: position 7,960,445 of record JAMJFZ010000056.1, on the reverse strand, counting down.
TAAATCATGGTTATTATAATAACATTGCTTAATTATTTTTAATGAAAGGTATTTAATGCAATATATTTTGATCATGTTTTTCCCTCCCCCAATTCCTCCCAGATCCTGCCGACCTCCTTACCAACCCCACGTTAGGTTCTCTCTCTCTCCTTGGGAGATCTTCTCATCCAGCCATAACCCCCTAAGACCCTTATTAGGTACTTAGCTGTTGTGGTTATTTATTTGGATTGTAGCACACATATTGAGTTATAAAAGCTGCCTGAGACATAAAAGCAGAAACATCCAATATTTTGGGGTCTAAGACACCTCACTCGGAATGGCTTTTTTTTTTTTCTAACTTCATCCACTTGTGGATTTCCTTTCATTTTCCTTAAGAGCTGAATAATATTCTGTTCTGTAAATATACCACATTTTCATTATCCATTCATCAATCGATGTGATATATGGTTGAAGCTGTTTCCAATTTCTGGCTATTATCAATACAGAAGCAATGAAGATGGATGAGCAAGTACTTCTGCGTAGAATATGGAAGCCTTTGGGTATATGCCTAAGAGTGGCATAGCTGGGCATCGAGGGTGATGTATCCCAGCTTCCTGAGGCTCTATTGATTCCATAGTGTCTGTACAAGTTTGCACTCCCACTAGCACTGGGTAAGACTTTCTCCCTTTCCCCACATCCTCACTAACATGAGCTATCATTTGTTTAACTGATCTTGATCATTCTGATGGGCTTCAGATGAAATGTCAAAGTAGTTTCGATTTGCATTTTCCTGATGACTAATGATGTTGAACATTTCTTTAAATGTTTCTCAGACATTTGTGTTTCCTCTTTTGAGAACTCTCTGTTTAGTTATGTACCCCATTTTTAATTGGGTTATTTGTTTCCTTGACATTCAGGTTTTTTTAGTTCTTTGTATATTTAAGATATTAACACCTTTTCCATTCTGTGTTCTGCTGCTTTTGTATGAATAGCAGTGTCCTTTGCCATACAGAAACTTCCCAGCTCCACGAGGTCCCATTTATAAACTGTTGGTCTTAGTACCTGTGCTGTCAGTGTCCTATTCAGAAAGGCTTTTCCGGTGCCAGTAAGTTCAAGACTATTCCCTACTTTCTTCTCTATGAGATTCTGGCCTTCCTATCAGTATCTGATCTTATGTTGAGATCCTTGATTCATTTGGAGTTGAGTTTTGTACAGCAGGATAGATGTGGCTCTATTTGCATTATGCATGCAGCCATCCAGTTTGACCAACACCATTTTTGAAGATGATATCTTTTCTTCTCCTGTGTATTTCTGGCTCCTTTGTCAGAAAATCAGGTTCTTGGAGGTATGTGGATTTATGTCTGGGTTTCAATTTGATGCCATTGATCAACATGTCTGTTTTTATGCCAATATCATGCTGTTTTTATTACTATAGCTTAGTAGTACATCTTAAAATTGGTGATTGTAATACCTCCGTTATATATGATTTTCGAGACAGAACTTCTCTGTGTAGCCCTGATTGTCCTGAAACCCACTCTGTAGACCAGGCTGGCCTCGAACTCACAGAGATATACCTGCCTTTGCCACCAGAGTACTAGGATTAAAGGCATGTGCCACCATTGCCAGGCTTCCTAATGGCTCTTTCATTTCTTCAGAATTGTTTTAGCTATAATATGTTTTTTGTGTTTCCAAATGAAGCGGAAAAATTTCCTCTCAATGTCTGTGAAGAATTGTGTTGGGATTTTTGTGAGTATTTTGATAGGTATGTTGAATCTGTAGGTTGCTTTTGGTAGGATGACCATTTTTTCCATATTAATCCTACCATCCATGAGCATAGGAGATTTTTCCATCTTCTGGTTTCTTTCTCCATCCTAAAATCTTGATTATATAAATCTTTCATTTGTCTGGTTGTAGTTCTCCCTAGGCAATTTTTCTGAGGCTATTGTGAAAGGTTTTGTCTCCCTGATTTCTTTCTCTGTTTATAGTTGGTATATGGGAAGGCTACTCATTATTGAATGTTAATTTTGTTCCATGCTGAAAGCTTGTATTTTGCTGAAAGAATTTATCAACTGTAGAAGTTCCCTGGTGGAGTTTTTAGAATCTTTTAGGTATATGATAATGTCATTTGCAAAGAAATATACTATTACTTCTTCCTTTCCTATTTGTATCCCCTTGATAGCCTTTAGTTTTCTGATTTCTCTAGCTAAAACTTCAAATATGGAGAGGGTGGACATCCTTGTCTTATTCTTCATTTAGTGAAAATACTTTGAGTTTCTTTCTGTGTAGGTTGATAATTTGGCTGTGGGCTTAATGTATATTGCTTTTATTGTGTCGAGACATGCCCCTTGTATCTCTAGTCTCTCCAGGACTTTTACCATGAAGGGATGTTGGATTTTGTCAGAGGTCTTTTCTGCATCTAATGAAATGCCAATGTGGTTATTGTCTTTTAGTCTGTTTATGTGGTGATTACACTTACTGTTTCGTGTCTATTGAACTATCCATGCATTTCTGGCATGAAGCTTACTTGATCATGGTGGATAATCTTTTTGATGTATTCTTAGATTCAGTTTGCAAGTATTTTATTGAGATTTTTGAATCTAGGTTCATAAGGGAAATTGGTCCGTAATTTTCTTTCTTTGTTGTGTCTTTCTGTGATTCGGGTATCAGGGTAAGTGTGGCCACATTAAAGATTCAGCTGCTGCCCTTCCAGTTTCTATTCTGTGAAATAATTTGATGAATATTGGTGTCGATTCTTCTGTGAAGGTCAGACAGAATTCTGTGATGAATCCATTTGGTCCTGGCTTCTTTTTGTTGGGAGAGTTTTAATTACTGCTTCTATTTCACTGGAGATCATGCATCTGCTTAAATTGCTTATCTGATTCTGGTTTAACTGGTAGGCCGTTTATATCAATAAGTTTATCCTGTTTTTATTTTTAAGGTTTTCCAGTTTGGTGGAGTAAAGATTTTTAACGTATGTCTTTATGAATTTCTGGATTTCCTCAGTGTCTGTTGTGATGCGTTCCTTTTCTTACCTAATTTTATTAATTTGGATCTTCTCTCCTATCTTTTAGTTAATTTTGCTAAGGGTTTGTCAATCTTATTGATTTTCTCAGAGAACCAAATCTTTGTTTCATTGATTCTTTGCTTTTTTGGGGGTGGGGGGAGGGGGTGTGCTTTATTTTCTTGGTTTCAGCACTGAGTGTGATTTTTTTTTTTTTTTTTTGCATATATTTCTTTTGCGTTAGAGCTTTCAGGTGTGCCATTAAGTCACTAATGTGTGAGCTCTCCTGTTTTTTTTTTTTTTAATAAGTAGGCGTTTTGTGCTATGAACTTACCTTTTCAAACTGCCTTCATTTTGTTCCATAGGTTTGGAATAATAGGTATGTTGTCCTCATTCAATTTTAAAAAGTTTTATTTTATTTTCTCCTTAATTTTTGTCTTGATCCATTTTTATTCAGTAATGAGTTGTTCGGTTTTCATGGGTTTGTAAGCTTTCTGTTGCTGGTGTTGTTGATATCCACTGTGATCTGTCATGGTCAGATAGGATACAGTGTGTCATTTCAGTTTCTTATACCTGCTGAGACCTGCTTTGTGTTCAAGTATGTGGTCAGTTTTGGAGAAATTTCCATGAGCTGCTGTTAAGAAGGTATGTTCTTTTGTGTTTGGGTGTAATGGTCTGTGAGTATCTATTAGGTAGTTTTGATTTATGACATTATTTAACTCTTGCATTTTTATGTTTGGTTTTTGTCTGAATGACCTGTCTGTTGGTGAGAGTAGGGTACAGAAGTCATCCACTATCACTGTATGAAGGTTAACATGTGGTTTTTTGTTGTAGTAATGTTTCTTTTATGAGCTTGATTATAATTGTGTTTGGTATAAGTGTTTAGGTTTGCAATGCCCTCTTGGTGGATTTTTCCTTTGATGAGTATGTGGTGTACTTCCCTATCTCTTCTGATTGGTTTTGGCTTGAAATCTACTTTATCAGTTATTTAAATGGCTACACCTGTTTGCTTCTTGGGTTCATTTGCTTGGAATAGCTTCTTTCACTCCTTTATCTGGAGGTGATGTCTATCTTTGATGTTAATGTATGTTTCTTAGATGCAGCAGAAAGATGGATCTTTTTTTCTAATCCAATTAGTTAGTCTGTTTCTTTTTAATTGGGAATTGAGACCATTGATTTTAAGAATTATCAATGAGCAATGCTTATTGACTCCTGTTATTTTGTTGGAATTTTGTAGCCCTTTCTTGATTTACTAGTCTGAGATTATTTATTTCTGTGCTTTTTTGGGTGTGTGTGGTTGAACTCTTCTGATTGAAGTTTTTTCTTCTAAAGCCTTCTGTAGAGGTGGATTTGTAGGTAGATACTTCTTAAATTTGGTTTTATTGTGGAATGATTTTCTTTCTCTGCCTACTGTAATAGATAGTTTTGCCATGTAAAGCTGTATGAGCTGGTATTAGTTGTCTCTTAGAGTATTTTTTAGAACATCCATCCAGGTTGTTCTGTTTTTTAGAGACTCCATTGAGAAGTCAGGTGTTATTTAATGGGTCTGCCTTTATATGTTACTTGGTCTTTTCCCCTTGCAGCTTTTGATATTTTTTTATTATTCTAAATATTTAGTATTTTGATTATTGCATGTTGTGTGTTGTGTGAAATTTCTTTTCTGGTCCTGTCTATTTGGTGTTCTCTATGCTTCTTGTAGATCAATAAGCACCTCCTTTTTCAGTTTGGGGAAATTTTCTTCACCTTCAAATTTTGTTGAAAATATTTCCTGTACTTTTGACGTGGGTAACTTCTCCTTCATCTATTTCTGTTGTTCTTACTTTTGGTCTTTTCATGGTGCTCCTGGATATTTTGTGCCTGGACTTTTTTAGATTTAGCATTTTCTTTTCCTGAAGTATCTATTTCTTATACCTTGTTTTTGATGCCTAAGGCTCTCTCTTCCATGTCTTGTACTCTGTTGGTGGGGCTTACCTCTGAGGTTTTTATTTGACTTCCTAAGTTATATATTTCCAGGGATTTGGGTTATTTCTACTTGGGTTTTCTTTACTGATTCTTTCACATCTTGAACAGTTTTCATTATTTCACCTCACTGTTTTCACAGACTTCACTATGTGCTTTACTCATATCCTCTTTAAGGTCCTTGAACATATTCATAATTGCTATTTTGAAGTCCTTGACTTGTACTTCAGCTCTATTGCATTTCTCAGGGTCTAGTGGGTTACTGGGTTCCAGTGAAGACATCTTGTCTTGGCTGTTAATGATTGTGTTTTTGTGCTGGTTTCTAGGCATCTGGATAATAGAAGTGGTTCTATGTGTTTATGCCTGGTCTTGTCTTTGTTGGGTGGGTGTTCTGGTCCTTGGCTTCTTTTGTCCTCTCTGCATCTTAGGCAAGTGTGGTGACTGTGGGTTGCCTGGTAGGGCATGCTTCTGTGTGTTGGTGAGTGGCAGTGAAGGACAGAGATGGGCCAGGAGAAAAGGCTAAGAGGGGCTTTGAGAAAGGGCTAAGAGGATTCTGTCTACACCAAGAAGTAGGGTCCCTAGGGAGTTGGAGGTGTGGTGGAGGAGGGGCTCCTGTAATAGGCTGAAGCAAGATAAAGGATCATTTGGAGAGTCAGGGATGAAAAGGCCAGGGGGACGCTGGTTTTGCACCAAGAGTTAGTGTCTCCAGTGAATGGAACTGAGGTGGGCGGAGTGACACCGCAAGCACATTACTACAGGCTGAGACAAGAGAGATAGTAACGGTGGACATGAAGGACAATCATCTCCCTGTGTCCCATCCCACTGTGGCCATTGTGGGTCCCAGGGAGGAAGTGTTTCTAGGAATTGGCAGCTGATGCAAAGGAGCAGGACTGGGTGGAGAGGCTCCACAGGAAGGAAGAAGGCTGGGTCCTCACCTAGGTTCAGTGGGGTCCCCTGAGAATGGAGGTCAGGTGGGAGGAGGGTTACCTCCAAGCAGATTGCTGCAGGACTGGGGTGAGACGGCAGAGGCATAATGGAGGAGATGAAGAAGAGTGAAAATTGCCCCCCTGAGACCCAGCCTGGTGTCCCCACTGGGGGTCCCAGGTAGAAAGTGTATTGGGGACTTAGTGGCTAACACAACAGAATGGGGATGGGCTGGAAGAGAGGGCTGTGAGGACCCACAGGAGGGAGGAAACTGGGTCCTCACTTAGGTTCTGAGGCGTCCCCAGAGAATCAGATCGTCTGATTTTAACCGAGGTGAGGCCTTTCTTCCCTTCAACCAATGCTGACTTTAAAGTATTTGAAGCCTTTCTTACAATTCTGCCTAGGTCAAATATGTGACCAAGGCACCCATTTATCCTGGTGAGCTCCTCTGACTCCTATCACCTCCATGACATCTCCACACTGCAGGCCTGCCTTCAGTTAAGCTGCATGTGCACTGTCTGCTCCTGCAGCGGCCTAACTCAACCCGCATTAGAGTCACACATCACGCAATGAAAGAGAACCTTGTGCCCAGGTTATCTCGCAAAAGCACAAGCAGTGTAAAGGCCAAGACAGCAGTGCGTCTCCTCTTAAAACTACCAGGCCTGCATGATTTTCTCCAATGAGAATAACCCCGATGAACTCCAAAACACAGAATTCAAAAGAACCATCATGAACTTTATCAAAGAACTCAAGGGGTTTAAGGAAGGCAAGAATAAACAGCCCAATGAACTTAAAGAAGACTGAGTGGTGTCCCAGAAAACACAAACATCTGGATGCGTGACATGACAAAGACAAATCAGGACATAAAAACTAAATTCATAGAAGAGATTGAAAAATCGAAGAGAACTCAAGCTGAAGCAAAAATGGAACTGGAAAACTCAGTACCCCAACTAGAGAACACAGGGGGCACCTTTTAAGTAAAATGGATCAAGTCAAAGATACAATATCAGAACTTGAAGAGAAAGTAGAAGAGGTAGACCATTCAAGCAAGAGTATGAAAAAAATGTAAAAAAGGGGGGAGCACTATAGCACTATAGCTCACAGCCCAAACTAAAACATGGAGCAGAAATTCCAGTCCTGGGGAGTCTGGTGGCCTCTTCTGACTTCCACAGGCACTAGGTGTACGTGTGGTATATACACATGGATGCAAACAAAACATTCTACACATAAAATATCAAACAAATAATTTTTTAAAAATAAAAATCCCCAAATAAAATACTTGCAAACTGAACACAGGCATGTATCAATCCTGTCGTCCACCATGATCAGCTGAGCTTTGTCCAGGAGATGCAGGGATGTTTCAAATATGTAAGTCAATAAATGTTGTAAATCCTATAAATGTATTTAAAGATAAAAGTCACGCAATCATCTTAGTAGATGCAGAAAAAAGCCCTCGACAAAATCCAGCGTTTCTTCATGATAAAAGTCCTAGATAAAGTAGGACTGGAGGGGACGTACAGCCAGCATCATCCTCAGTAACCCATTAAAATTAAGGTAAACACAGACATGTGCAATCACCCTCACTCCTTTTTCAATATAGTGCTGAGAGCACTAGCTAAAGCAGCAAGACAAGACAAGAAAGGGTGTTAAATGGATGCAAATAACAAAAGAGCTCAAATTATCCTTATTTGCACAATATTATACACAAAAAAATCCCTAAAACTCCACCAGAAAACTTCTAGAAATGATCAACAGTTTCAGGATGCAACAAAATACAAAGAATCCCATACCACTACTCTGTGAGTCACAGTATTAAAGGGACTCCTAAAGACTTGCCGGCGTACCCCTAGACCAGAGCATCTCTCAGCCCTCATCAGAGAAGCTTCTCCTTTCAGTAGATGGCAGTTACCACAGAGGCTGCTAACTGGCCAACATACAGAGAACAAAAGACTGTAGAATTCTCAGCCCAAAACTAGACATTCATATCTCACCCCAAGTCAGGGATCTTTGCAGAAGACGGGGCAGAAAGATTATAAGAGCCAGAAGTTGTAGATAACTTCAAGAAAATGGTGTTTTCCAGACAGCAAGGCAGATACATATATAAACTCTCACCAGTTGTGACCCCATGCACAAGACCTCTTGCAAACTTCAGCCAGACAGAATCCCACCATGGAATCCCATCCCTAGCTAGGGAGCTATTAGAATGTGTTGACTACTAGGAGAGGGAGAGTCAGTTTTCGGTTTTTGGTTGTTTTCTCTTGTTTGTTTTTTGTTCTGTTTTTTTCTAATTATGTAACCCCTGGTAGGTTGATCAGACATCAGGGAAGGCCTTGATCTCAAGACAGCTGGGCGACAGAAGCTGGGCTCAGTGGGAAGAGAAAATGAAAATTGGTGAGTAGGGGTGGAAGGGTTGGAGGAGGGTGTATGTGATACTCAAGATGCCTTATATGAAATTCTTAAACATAATAAAAACATCGTAAAGTAATAATAGATAAGTAATAATCAAAGAGTAAGAGGCCATGAATCTGAGAAGGCATATAAGGGATGTAGATGTAGCTGGGTGAGGGAGGGGGTGATCTAAATACAGTATTCATATATGAAATTATAAAAAGTAATAACTGCAATTTTTTAAGTGAAGCATCAAGTGCTCCATTTTCCCCTCTCACTTTCCAACTTAATTGGTTGGCAAGATTTAAAATTATATTTTAAACTGATAATTTTTTTCTTTTTTATCTTTTTTGAATTTGGAATGAATTAATTCTCTTCTCAAATGAAATTCAAATTAAAGAGGACGTTTTAAAATGGTACTCTTTTGTTTACCCTAAGGAAAATTTGATTTGACCATCTCCCTCTTTTGAGCAGTGAGTACTTTTCTGGGAGGAAAGACGTCTAAGTCCACCTCATTGCGGCCTCTCTGTTAACTGTCTGACTTTGATTTCTGTTGCTCTGGTAAACACCATGACCAAAAGCGACTCGGGAAGGAAGGAAAAGGGTTTATTTGGCTAGCGAGCTGCAGCCGGTCATTGAGAGCCGCTAAGGTAGGGAGTCAAAGCAGCAGCTTGAAGCAGAAACCGCAGAGGAGTGGTGCCGGCTGGCTTGCTCAGTCCGTTTCTCACAGTCTAGTCCCGCTTACTCAAGGACAGTATTGCCCACAGTGGTCTGGACTTTCCAAATCAATTAGCAATTGAGAGAACACCGCAGAGACGGGCCCACAGGGCAGTCTGATGGAGACACTCCCTTGACTCAGGTTCCCTCTTCCCAGGTCGGCCTCGGTTTGTGTCAAACTGACAAAACTAACCAGTACAGTAACCCCTCCTTCTAGAAGTGTTGTATCATGTCCTCCACATTCAGATACACTTTGCTCCAGACATTTCAAACCAAGAGTTCTACCCTCAAAAGCTTTCTCAAAACTTTTGTTTCCACTCTCGGGGGGCTGTGTTCAGCCTGCTGAAAATAGAGGTGCCTTGTAGGTTCTGGGCCATGCACTCCGCATCTCAAACTGAAAGTCATCTTTCACTTCCACTTTAACCCACAGAAACTGAGGGCCTTGGGCTGCTCCTCGGGTTCCTCCTCCTCTAGGCCTAGTGACAGTGGTGGCTTTTGTGGGTGGACAAACAAGCAGATGGAATCAAAAAGCCTTGTGGCCACGGGAGAAGATATGCTTCTCACCTCTGGCAGCTTGAGTTCCCTTGTTACGATCCAGTTAGCATTCTTCTAGAGCTGGCTCCCCCACCACTTCTTGATCGAACTTTTCTGCCTCTGAAGGAGTAGGTGTGGGAACCATGCACAGCAGTGGGCGTGCTTTTTTCTCTCCATCTCTGTGTGGAGAAGAGCTCCATGATTAGTCTGCACAGTCCTCTTCATTCATCACCTCCCGAAGTGTTTCTTTTCCAGCTACAGACACTCTTATTTCTACAATATATAGAAGAGTGTGTGTTGAAGGACTCTAACCAAGATGTAGAAGGATCATATGAGGAGGTAATGCTTGTGTTGATAGGTACAGGATACGTGCGTGTGAAGCAGACGAGATGTGAGGGAGGAAGCAGAAAGTATCACAGAGAAACAGCAGCAAAGAGAAAGATGGCCGGTACACCTCTGCAGCACAGAAAGTGATCTTGATAACAGCAAGGTCTGGGAATAGATCTGGGGGCAGATAGGACAAACCTTGCTGGGCATTAATAATCAGAGAAAGAACAGTGGCAGGGAAAGGCAGAGCTCTGAACTTCAGGAAGTACATCCCTTGGTTTATTAACTACATTGTATATAGTTAGTAAACTATTTATTAAGTATTAAGGCTCCAGAACTGGTTGTTCCATAATTATCAGGGACAATAAGTCACCCCCCCAGTAGAGACCAGCCACTTCCTTCTATCCCTCAGCACTTTCACAGCTCCCCTAATTCCCTTTGCACCCCAAATTCCCCTCAGTTTCCATTATTTGGAGCCTATTGACAAGCCAGCCAGGCTGCATTTTAAACTTATAGACAGTAGATGGCAGCAAAAGGCCAAATTAGTCTAGTCCTGTCGCAGCCGGTAGCCACTTGCTCCCTTCCAACACTGATAACTTCTGACTCCACAAAGGACTATAATCAAGTTGTTCATAGTAAAGACAGTCTCCTATACCCACCTGGTACATAACATTTTGAAATTTTTAAAACCCTGAGCATCAATTCTATGCTGGCATGTGGGTGTGGTCTCTATTCTGTCTAACAACAAGGGCCTTATTGCTACTATAGGGGTAGAGCTGAGGCTCAGAGCATCAGAAAGGCCAGTCGTAGACCCAGATGATCACAGCAACCTAGCATGATTTCATCTTCCATGTTTCCTTCTGCATTTTTCATAGACTAAGACATTCCTTACTCAAAGGAAGTTCTATCAAAGTTTTTTTTTTTCTTTTAAAATGATATGTGGTGCTCTCTTTTGGGAAATGAGCAGGGACTTCCTGACTTGGTACTCTGCATCTATCTCTTCTGCCTTCTCCTTAGGCTTCCCCTTGCCACCCTTACCTTTGGGTGCAGCTCTAGCTCCTGTACGTATGAGGGTGGTCACCAGGTGGATGTGCCATCCAGTGGATTATGGGCATAAGAGGAACAAGAATGTGGCGTTGTTGCTTCAGGACAGATGTGGATAGGAAACTCTCCAAAAAGTGAGAGACTACGTGTCTCCATAGAATCCTGTAGAAACTAAAGAGGTTCTGTGGCTAGAATAGCCAGGCATGATTTCTTAAAGCAGGTGCAGCTTTATGGAAACTGACAGTTGGACTGAAGAGTGGAAGGCCCTAGGGTCACGACAAGGGGTGACAACCAACTGCACATAGGGGAATGTGGGTTTAGGCAAGAATTCTAGTAAGCGGTAAACAGCCTGGAGTGTCTAGCGAGGGTACTCACTTTCAATAAAGAGAAAAGTAGGGAAGGTTTTTCTTAAGAAGGGAAGCGACAGCGCCAAACACTCTATATCAGTGGTTCTCCACCTTCCTGATGCTGCGACCCTTTAATACAGTCCCTCATGTTCTGGTGATCCCCCAAACATGAAATTATTTTTGTTGTTACTTTATAACTGTAATTTTGCTACTGTTATGAATCGTAATGTAAATATCTGATATGCACATGTTCTTAGACAACCCCTGTGAACCCCAAGGGGTCGTGACCTACGGGTCGAGAACCGCTGCTCTCGATTAACCTGGTGCAAGAGATGCAACCTGAGTCAGAGTGGGGTCAAACTGAGGCACGAAGTAAAAATGTTAAATCCAAATACTTTCCAGGGGACTAAAGAGATGGCTCAGTTCATTAAAATGCTTGCCTTGCAAACACTTAGCTTGATCCCCAAAATCCACATAAAATGGTGGGTGACGGTTGCTCAGGAAATAAAGCCAACAATTAAAAAGTAGTCCTTATAAAATTAAAAATCTTTTTACAACAAAGGAAACAGTGAAATGAACGAGAGGCAGCCTATAGGACAGGAGAAAAATGTTGCTGGCTATATGTTTGAGGGAGTATTAATATCTAGACTATATTAAAAAAATTTTTAAAAAATCAAGCAAGCCTATCAAAATTTAACACTTTCCAAAATGTCTAGTTCTTCCTACTTCTGTGACTTCGCCCATGCTATGCTGGCTACTCGAACTGCATTTTTGTCAGTTTTTTTTTTTTTTTCTGCTCAGTAATGCTTTACATGTATGTGCAGGAGGTAAGAGTTTAAGAAGTGTGAGATTTACAGAGGTCTATCTTTGGAACTCTGTCAGAGAGCGTGTAATGGGAAGGAGATCTTGACTCATTTCCGGGCTCCCAGCCCTGGCTGCTGGCTGGTTTCCTTGGGGTAGGAGAGGAGCTATGTTAAATGATGCCACCAGTTGGGTGCAAGGTAAGACCTGTAGTAAACTAGGGATTTGCAGAGTTGTCTCTTCAAAGGGATGTGGGGTAGAAAGAACGTGCATTGATCTTTCTCCATTTGAGGGGAAGGGGCGTGTTTTCTCAATGTTCCGAAAACACCGAAGCTCAGAGGGTGTAGATTTGGGGCTGACAGATGGTCCAGCTGCAAAATGCTTGCCACCTAAGCATAAGAACCTGAACTAGGACCCCAGCACTCACGTTAAACGGCAGGTACACATCCGATAATCTCAGCCCTGGGGAGGCAGAAATAAGCGAATCCCTGATGCTCACTGGCCACTCAGCCTGGCTGAATCAGAGAGCTCCATGTTCCCTGTGAGGCCTTGGCTCAAAAAGTAAAGTGGAAAAAGACTGAAGAAAACACCCAGTGTTAACCTCTGGCCTCCACGTAAACGCTTGTATACATACATCCACAAGCATGTCCACAGACACAGACATACACACACAGCCATGAGAGTTCCCACGGTGGCCATGAGCCCAAGAAGCAGCACTGCCTATAGCTCTTGTCATCCAGACACTTCAAGGGGTGTCAGAGCCAAAGGGTTTCAGGACACCCACAATTCCTCTCAGAATACAAGAGAGTACAGTGAGGGCAGTGCTGGCTATGGAGGAGTGGCTCAGTTGCACCAAGGCCAGACAAGTCTGAAGCGGTGTCCTGGCTCTTCTGCCTCAGCCTTGAATATCACCTCAGCCGCTGGTTCTCGGGCATCCTCCAGGACCCTGACTTACATGGGACCCATCCACAAGCTTGAAAATGTGTCCATAAAAGTAGTAAGATGTTACTTCCTATTTACATGCTCGTATTTTCAGGGATGCTGAAGACTTTATAAGATACGATGTAATGTGTCTTAAAGAAATATAGTGACGTCCTGTCTAAATGTGTTGTTTACAACACACAAGCTTCTCATTGCTGCTTTTACATGAATTAATGGGCACTTTTTAAAGTTTAGTGGGGTTTTTCCAGTTGGAACATACATCAACACAAGCTCTCTGAGGTCTTCCATGATTTTAAGATGGCAAAGGGACCCTGAAAGTGAAAACTTTGCAAAGCCCTGATTCAAACTCCTCAAGCCTCCGTTCCCTAGGCTGTAAACAAGCACTCACTTACAGAAGGCGGTTTACAGCTCAAGAAGATGCCTCACATTAAATATTTGCTTGAGGTTTCACAGCAAGCTAGTGCCTGGCTAGAATCAGGCATCTTGTTTTTGTTCTCTGACTTTGGTTGTTTGGGATTTTTGTTTTGATTTATTTATTTATTTATGTAGAGTATTGCAATGCGGTGCTGGCCAGCTTGGGCTGGCTTGGGCTGGCTTGGGCTGGCTTGAGCTGGACTGCAACATACTTTGTAAATCACGCTGGTCTCAAACTTAGGTTGATTCTCCTACCTCTGCTTCCCAAATACCAGGATAACTGTTTCCGGAAACCATGGCAATTGGCAGCTTTTCTTAGGGTACAGAGGGCAGTGTCTGGGGCCCGGGAGTCAAGAGCTGTAGAGAAGCCTTCCTGCTGGAGGACAAGTGCCGGTTGCCCCGGAGAACTGCCATACCCAGGGTTGGTCCTGTGTGTTAGAGACCCCGACAGTGAGTGAGAAGCCTACTAGCCTTGTCACCTAAGGTGTCTGTCTACAGATGAGACCCATGTCAGCACGGCTGTAGTTCACGTCTCCAACCACCTGAGGGCAGAAATATCCCAAGAGTAGAACAGTAGGGGGAAATACTTCTTGAGTGCTTGCAGAACTGGAAGAATCTCTTGAGGAAATACTTCCATTAAGCCAGGACATTTTCCAGTCATGAGAAGGGGTAGCTGGCCTGACAATACTGTGGTGACTCCCTGAAGAGGCCCCATAGTCAGTCCCTCGTTATACAGAAGGATCTCGGTACGGGGCTCTCCTGTCCTTTGTCACTGCTTCTTGAACAAACCCATTTAACTCTTAAGTCAGCACTGGAAGGGTCAGAGGATGGACTCCTCGGCCACTAGTTCCCTGCATTCATGAGCCTTGGCTTTCTCATGTGTAAGATAGGGAAATATATGCCTACCTCACAGTATTGAGAAGACACAAGATTCCTGTGAGGGTGCCCTCTTGTAATTCTTGGTCTTAATACCTAATAGGAAAATTCTTGTTAATGTAAGCAAAAAAACATGAATGTCTGGCCCACACTGCAAATGGGACAGTGTTAGAGCAGGGGCAAGCTCCCTGGAATTATAAGGGTCTCTGATTTAGTGACTGCCCAGTCTAAGTTAGATGGATCTGAAAGACGAATGCACAAGCATCACCTGAGAGACCTGCACTTTACTGTCCATATTAATTAAAGCCATATAATACATGGAGTTTGCAAAGCGACTTCATTTGCATCATCCCCTGACTCCTTCTGAGAATAGACAGAAATCTCTCATGATTCTTTTCTAGCAAACGGATCAGAGAAGTGCAGGAACTTGTCCATGGCCTCAAGCACGTCATGGGTACCGCAAGGTCTGCATCTGAGACTTGCATTCTTTCCCCGGGGAGACTCCAGAACACCCTACCTAAAAGTACAGAAGCACTCTCTGACAACAGCTTTGGGCATTCCAGCTTATCAAGTCTGCTAAAGAAGGGTCCTATTCCCTCACCCTCAGTAAATACCACTATTCACCCGAGCCCCCTTCCCTCCTGCTCACAGGGACACCTTCTCAAGAAGCTTCTGCAGACTATGTGGGGTGTGTGTAGAGGAGCTGAGGACTACCCAGAAAACACTGGGAAAGACAGACTGGGGTACCTCCCCAGAGGAGAGATCACTTAGCAGCAGGGAGAGAGGCCTTGACAGGCTTCAGCTGCTTCTGGCTCAAGACCCCCACCCCAGCTCTATAAAACACCTTGTACACTTCAGAAAAAACTCTTAGGTGGACTCAAGACAAGGCAGGCATATATACTGCGAAACCCTGTCTGAAGGTAGATTTAGTTGGTCTCCTCGATTGTCCACCCCTAAACCACTCTTTTTAAAGTCAAATGAAAGTGTATTTCAGTTAATTGCTTCTACTGTTGACCTGGGATCCATAGTGATGCTTTATGGATCTGAGAACTTGGATGGAGAGTGATTGCATGTTCACCAGCTTCTAAGTAAATTTAGTATTTCGTGTCACAAACCTCAGCAGTATTAGCAATACCTTTACCACTAATAGAACCTAAGATGTTTTCAGAGCATATCTATCAGTAGTCTCCTGAAAATTTTACGCTCATTACTACTTGGAAATCATACTGGTTACCAGATCTGCTGCCAGGTTTGCTTACTTTGGTGTATTATTAAAGGATGTAGTAAATTGCTGTGTCACAGGTTTGTTTCCCAATTCTTTCAATGAAATTGGTTTCCTGTATAATCCTGTGTTTCAGTCCATGCATTCGAGAACATTGGGAAAAAGAGTCCATGGGCCACAGCGCACTACTAACCAGGGTCTGGACACAAAACAGCTCAGGACTCCTGATCCCGAATGCTCTCCTAAACAAGCGTCCAGTATTACTCTTCTCTTTATACAAAGGGAACCCAGAGACGGCTTCCTTGGTGTTTGTTGGACCTCCAAAAGATGTTGCTACCTTGTTTAATTCTTCCAAGGACAAAAACAGCATTACATTTTGTAAACGACTTGTTAGAACCCAGCCTCTGGCTGAAGTATCTGCTGCAGCCTCTTTTCAAGTATACCAACAGGCGCCCTGCTGAGGCATTAGCTGTGAATCCCTAGCTAACAGACTTCCTGGGTCAGGGTCTCTCACCTGGGGTGGGGGTATCGGTGCATATCCTGCATCCCACCCTTTGATGGCTCTTCTGGGTTGTCAACTTGACTACATCTGGCATGAACTAAAACCCAAGCTGCTGGATACACCCCTACTTTTCCTGATTGGATCATTTGAGGTGGGCAGACCCATCTTAAATCTTCTGGTGGCTGCCTATGTAAAGGACATGGAAGAAGGAAGCTTTTGCTCTTTGCCTGCTTGCCCCTCCTCACTTTCACTGGCAAGTTCATTCCTTCACTGGTATTAGAGGCTCCGTCAGGATTTCTGCATGTACTGAAGACCAGCTGAGATATCCAGCCTTGTGGACAGAACAGCTATTGGATTCTTGGACTTTCCACTAGGAGACAGCCATTGTTGGAATAGTCAGTCCACAGCATGTAACCACTCTAATAATAAATTCCATTTATGTCATACATACACACACACACACGTATATATGTATGTATGTATTCATTCATTCTAGCATTTCTATTTCTCTAGAGAATCTTGACTACACACACCCTTTCCCTGCCTCCTGGCAGGGAATGCTGTGAAACCTCACCCCACTCTCTTCAAAAATTCTTACATGCTGACTGTCTCTGGTGATGAGGTCCGAGTTCCACTGTCTCACTGCATCTCTGTTGGTCTGCCCATGGTTTTAGTAGCTCTTCTGATAAACTCCGTATCCCAAGCAATCCATCTTATTAGCCCTCTTGAGTAAGTTCCCCCCCCCAAAAAAAAGCCTTTCACATATATCTTAAAGATGAAGTAACATTTTAGATTCAAAAGATGACAGACAACATGTAGGCACAGTTCCCTATAATTTCCAAGGAATAGACTGGGGAAAGTCAAATTCCATCTAGCAGAAGAGGTGATGTCAAAATACATATACATCTAGATTTGATAGTAAAACAAAACAAGAAACTGTACAAAGCAAGAAAGTCTGGAGTCTGTCCTGAATAAAGGGCTTCATCTGGCTGTTTGGCAAGCTCTCTCTCCAAGTGAGAGGAAGGTGAAGTGAAGGGTTAATTACCCAAAAACCCCAGGGGGACTGAGAAGCTCTGCTAGGGGAAGTTGACATGACTGATGACACCAGTGTAAGCTCCTGATAAGGAGATGTGTACCAAACCTGCTGGTATCTACCATTGCCAGACTTCAGGAAAGCTGACCTGCAGACAGACTCTTCCATTCCCCTAATTCCCCCTTCACCACCCTGTACAATCCTAAGACCCCTCCCCCCTCCACATCAGTCTCACTTCCACAGAGAGACTGCAGCCCTTCAGTTGTGATTAAAGAAATATTTTGCTTCTGAGGATGCCTGTCTGCTCTCTTTCATTTCCATGTTGCTCCTTCAGTCCCTAGCAGGAAGCACAAGAGCAGTCTGGGGAACCATGGTGGAAGACTGAGGGGGGTGGGCAAGCCTGTGTTATACTTTCAGTAATGGACATGTTAAAGATAGCAAGAGAGGAACCGGGCGGTGGTGGCCCATGCCTTTAATCCCAGCACTCAGGAGGCAGAGGCAGGTGGTTCTCTGTGAGTTTAAGGCCAGCCTGGTCAGCAGAGTGAGTTCCAGGACAGTCAGGACACTCAAGATGATTGACAAAAGTCCCTAGTTTTACAATAGAGAAAACTTGTTTTGGAAAACAAAACCAAAACCAAACAAACAAACAAAAATAGCAAAAGAGAGGAGACAACAAGTACCAGGTGCCTGGCGCTGATATTGACTATTGGCATAGAGAGAAGTCAGGAGAACCTTGTGTTCTCTGCACTCGACCAAAGCAGCTGCAAAATGTCATTTTAAAAAGACACCTGCTGAGTCAGCAGTTTGGTGGGCTGAGACTCTCTCTGAACCCCACTTTAGGAAACTCAGAATAAGGATTGGAGAGATTGGTCAGCTGTTAAGAGAACTTTCTGTTCTTCCAGAGAGCCCAGTCTCAGTTCTCAGCATACATGCTGAACAGCTCACAACTACCTGAACTCTGGCTCCAGGAGATCGAATGCCCTCTTTTGGCCTCTACCAACATCTACACACAAGTGGCATGCATTCACACAAACCCATAAATACACACATAAATAAAATAAATCCTTCAAAATGTTTGAAACTCAGAGAAATGTCATAAGACTATATACTGAAACCTGACCAGTAGAATACCTCCAGATTGTGGAGAAGAAACTTTAAACCAGAAGCACACAATATTTGGTGGCGTGAAAACATGTCAAAATCAGATCTGCAGAGGACAAGAGACTCGGAGTCTAAGCAATGTGCAGAATATCAAGACCAGTGACAGAGGGTGGGCCAACCTGACCCAACTTAAGGGCTGCCCAGAAGCGGGACTAGCATTCACAACCAGACTCCTGGAGGACCAATCAGAAGTGTGACCAGTTTCTGTGACTGCAATTGTGAGGGACTCCCCAATGCCAAGAGCATCATCTCCCATGCAGTCTCCTCAAAGACAGCCCGGAAGTGAGAACAGCATTGGAAATTAAGCCCAGAATGACTTCTCAGAGGTATGCTTGCCATCAGGGACCCAATGTTATAAAGAATGTTGAAGGAATCTAGGAAGGAAGCGATAGGTGTCTAGGATCTTGGAAAGGAATATGGAGAGGCTCAGTGTAGGCAAGAGCAAGCAGGCAGACACATTCACACTGCAGGCCCACCTTGTCCTCTTCAAATCTATTCCTCCATTGTTTGATACACATTATCGACTGTGCAGACCAGCGCTATCTTGATCCATTGTTCTCTATTTCTTTCCTTTTGTCCTATTCTTGCTCTCCCATTTTTGCTTTTTTTTTTTTTTTTTAATCCTCCTTTTCATAAACATTGCCAAAGAGCACAGGTTGGTCTAGTTTGTGAGATCTCTGGGTCTCAGCTCCCTAGGAATGGGTACTGTTTTGGGCCTGACTGAATTTCTTCACCTTTCTCTTTTCATTTTACCTTTGGCCAAAACAGCCATGTCTCACCCCGGATCTACCATCGCCGTATCCGCATAGTTCCCTCCCTCTTCTTTTTTCCACCAACCCAAATCTAATTATTGGTCTTACTCAGAATCTCTCATTTTCACTCACACACACAGTATAGTTAATATATCAGGACATACGTTACTATCAGTGCCTATTTACTTTCTAAAATGCCTGGTACTTAAGGGGTGGTTTTTTGTTTTGTTTTGCTTTTTACTATTACTGTATTTTATAATCGGCTTAATCTCTGATAGTGATTGCTTTCCTATATAATGGAGGAATCCAGAGGTTTAAAGCTGGTGCCCAAACATGAGTTCAGCAGAAGAAAATAATGGCTTGACCCTACTATGACCTAATTCATCTTGAACATTGCAAACACTTCCACTGAAAGAATAAGTGTGATTTTTTTTTAAGTTCAACAAATGATCCAACCCCTGATGTGCCAGTCCTGAAATGATGAGTGCCAAACTAGACTACTGTACCCAGAAACACTATTTGTTATAATTGAAGGAGAAAGAAAAACTTTCCTTGATAAAAACAAGAAAAATGATTTCAATGTTACTAAGCCACTTCTATAGAAGATATATATGCTTCAGATTGAAGAGAAAGATAAACACAGCCACACATCTTCAGGAAAGAATAAAGGAATTAAGGAGGTGGTAGATGACACTCAAGATGATTGACCAAAGTCCCTAGGAAATAATCTAGGAAAAGCTGAAAATAGTGATCAGAAAATCAGTAGATATTCTAAATGTCTAGGAGAAAGACCACATCCAGGACAGCAGTAGTAGTAGCAGAAGGAGAAGCCAAAGTCCTTTCCGTTGCCATAGTGAGCTAGCAATCAAACAGAGAAAAAGCAAGATATCATTTCAAAAAGTCTCTTCCTCCTCCTCCTGCTCCTCCTCCTCCTCCTCCTCCTCCTCCTCCTGCTACTGCTGCACTTGGCAACTCCCTGTGAACCAAACTCTGAGGAAATTCAGAACAAGTGCCACAAGACTGTACACTGAAATTTAATACAGAAAAGGCTATGAGACTACAGAAAAGAAGCTTGGAATCTGATCTGCACATCATTCAATGAACTCAAAACCTGGCGAAAACCAAAGTATAGGTGGGAAGTTTCTTACAGAGTCCAAGCAGCTTTCAGGACGTCCACAAAGGCTGCACAGGGGTGGGACAGGAGCAGCATTCAAAACTGGAGCCCTGAAAGAATGTGCAAAGGTGTAACCAGATCTATGAATCACTGCCCATGGACCTGGACAGCATCAGTAATCTGATCATCCAAAGAAAGATTCTGAGGGGATGAGACCAAATCATAGTGGAGCAGCATCCCAGGAGCTGGAGGGATGAGTGAAATGAGAGACAGAGGAAAGCCAAGGATCAAAGGTTAGTTTCATATCCCAACTCTCTCTACCTCTACAATTATTCTGCGTTTGTTCAACACCTAGTATCATTTTAGCAGGCCATGTCAGTCCCACAATACCATTTCTCTATATTAATCTATCTGTGTCTGTCTATCTATCTATCTATCTATCTATCTATCTATCTATCTATCTATCTATCCATCTATCATCTGTCTGTCTGTCTATCATATATCTCACCTTAGTCTTTTCCTTTTTCTTCTTCCAAACAAAGCAAAACAAAACAAAACAAAAACAAAAAACAAAAAACAAAAAAACCCTAAACTCCCCAAAACAAAAACCAAATCAAACCAAACCATAGTGTGATCTAGTTTACAGGGACTCTGAACATAGGACTGATCTATGTTATCTAATAACATACCCTAATCTCTCTCAATTTCTCAAATTGAACTCATCTCCCACCACACTTCTGTCCCTACATTTCTCCCATCTATTTCTTTCCTTTCCTCCTCTACTCTATCATCCCAACACCAATCACCCGTCTTACTGTGGGTTTTTCTTCTTCATCCTACCCATATCTACAATAACTAATGTATTAGTATACACAGTATATATACAATTTGCTCCCTAAAATGATAAATACTAAGGAATGATTGTTTCATAGTTGACTATTACTCAAGTCTCATAGTAGGTCTATCTCTGGATAGTCACTATGGTTGCAGACAGTACTGTGCTGACAGAGATGCACTGTAGGGAGATCTTGGTGCCCTGGACACTGGTCTAACAGAGGAAACTGACACCTCAAATACACTATAACCTAGTCCACTGCCATAGAAAGAAGAAAGATGACCTAAATAATAACAAAAAAATTCAACCAATGAGCTAACTCCTAACAGACAAGTACCAGTGCAAAAACACAAGAAACATGAAAAACCAAGACAACATGTCTCTTCCCCTAACTATCAATCCCAATGTGATGCTACCAATGAGAATAACAGATAAATCCCAAACAAAAAACTGAGAAGAACATTTATAAAACATTTCAAACAAAGAAGATACTGTGATGGTTGAATAAGAATGGTTCCTATAGGCTCATATATTTGAATGCATAATCATCAAGGGGTTGTACTACTTCCAAGGATTAGAAGGATTGTTGGAGGAAGTATGACATGGCGGGTGGGCTTTGATGTTTCAGAAGCCCAAGCTATGACACCCAGTGGCTCTTTTGCTGTCTTCCTGCTGCCTGCTGATTCAGATATACAACTCTCCAGCACCGTGTCTGCCCGTGTGTCCCGCCATGCTACTCACCATGATGAAAATGGACTAACCCTCTGAAACTGTAAGCAAGCCCCAATTAAATGCTTTCTTTTATTATAATTTCTGTAGTCACGGTGTCTCTTCGCAGCGAAAGAATACCGACTAAGACAGATACAAACTCATAAATAAAATTTAAAAAAACCCACAAACAGTTGAATATATGAAAATGAAATATAATAGAGATGGAAATACTGAGGAAATAAAACCAACTGCAAACTTGGAAATGGAAGTCCCAACAAGGCAAATAAAAGCCTCAGTGGAAATGACGAACACAGGAGGACATTACAGGGAAGGCAGAGTATTAGAAATTGGAGACAAAATAGGAGAATTGGTACATTCAGCCAAGGAAATAAAGTTTTTAAAGTATAGATGGAATGTGGAAGTTGCTTGAGACTCCAGGAAAAGACCAATTTTTATGAATCATGTGCATAGAAGAAGAACAAAAGGCACTGTGGTAGTTTCAGTGGGAAATGTCTCCCATAGGCTTATGTTTTTAAACACTCAGCCCTCAGTTACGGCTGCTATGTGGGAAGGTTATGGAACTTCTAGAATGTGAGGCTTTGCTGGAGGAAGAAGATCACTGGGGATAAGCTTTGAAATTTTGTATTTTCACTCCACTTCCATTCCATTCCACTTCACTTCCATACTCTCTCGGATTTCTGCGTGTAGTTGAGGAGATGATCTGTCAGTGTCCTACACGGCCACCTGCTACCTTGTCTGCCTGCCATTATGGGTTCTCACTCTAGAACCATAAGCCAAAATAAATGCTGCTTCTACAGGTGGCCTTCGGTCATGGCCTTTTATCACAGCAATAAAAAAGTAACTGATACAGGCACAGAGAGAAATTTAGTACAATCAAAGGGAATTTCTCAAATCTAGAAAAAGAGGAGTTCACCCAAATACTAGAGGCATGTAGAACCAGAAAAGAAACTCTCTGCATCATATTATGGTTAAAATATTAAATATACAGGAGAAAAGAAGTCTATTGAGAGCTGCAGGAGATATATGCTAAGTCACATAGAAAGGCAGGCTGTAAGAATAACAGCTAAATTATAAATAGAAACTCTAAAAGTGAAAAGAAAACCTGGAAGGATGTATTTCAAGTTCTGAAAAACCACATCTTCCAGCCCAGAAAAATTATCTGCAACAATTAAAATGAACAACATTCCATACTAAAAATAGACTAAAAATTAGGCTAAAGGCATTGATTTATCATCATCAATGGAGCGTTACAGAGGCTACAGAAAGAGATTACTATTATTATTATTTTTGAGACAGGGTAGTACTATGTAACTCTGGCTGGCTTGGAGCTCACTATATAGACCAGGCTGGCCTCAAACTCAGAGAGATCTACTTGCTTATGCCTCAGAAAATACTTTTTAGACTGAAAAGAATAATGAACACATTCAAGAGGCTACAGGGAAAATGCATAACTAATGCTAGAAAAAGAGATAACTAAGGGATAGGAAACTACGAAGTATACAAAATCAACAAATGACAGATTAACACAGACCTTTTGATAATAATTCTGAACATCAGTGGTCTCAGTTCCCTAATTCAAAGATGCAGGGATCCAGTGATATGAATCAGCAAGTAAAATGGTTGCTGCTTAAGCCCAGGGATTTGAGTTTGATCCCTGGAATCCATATAAAGATGGACTGACTCTACAGAATTATCCTTCAACCTCTACACATATGTCTTGATGTACACACACAAACACACACACACACACACATATACATACACACATACACACACACACACACACACACACACACACACACACCATACACACAAAATAATGGTAATAACTAAATTTTAGAAGAATTCTTTAAAGACATAGACTAGTACACTGACCAAAACCTGGTCATTCTGCTTGCCACCTCTTCATAGTGCCAGGTGGTTGGTTCTATGTGGGCTTCTGGGGAAGAATCATCATCAATTCAGATGTGGACCCTGTGTGCAATAATACTGCTCAGCTAGGCACCTACTGGTGCAATAGTGGTAAGTCTGTTATGGGGATAAACAACGTTTTATGTAAGTCCAACAGCTGGAGAGGTCATAGGAGTTTGTGGGGGGAAGCTACTGCTGTTTTGCTAAGTGATGTGCTATCAAATTACCTTCTAAATAACTGTATTTATGCCCACAGATTCCTGCTCATGTTAACTTGGATCAGAGAAACTTGCTTCATGATGCAGTGGCAATTTCAGAGACTCATAACTGGTAAAAGTTCTAAGAACAAGGGATTATTGAAAGCCTGGAAATAAATGAGGCATCTATGTCACCCCCTCCAAGACTCAAGAGTATCACTGAAGAAGGATCAGAAAGACTTTAAGCCTATAAGAAGAGGGAGAGTGCTTTGGAACACCACTTTCAGGTATGACATGGCTGCTGAGATCTTAACTCACAGCAGCTGCGACTGCTTGCGCAGACCTGTACAAGAGCAGGCCAGTCAACAACTTGTCATGGGAGACGTGAGGGCCAATCGGATCTTACCCTTCCAGAGGATTGAGATATGGTTAATGGTTTCATTAGTGTAAAACTGGTAAGGTACTGCTGTTTCTAAAAACAAACCTTCACCCATCCTCCTTTATGTGACCCTAATGAATTCATTGATTTACATTTTATACAAAAATACAAAAGACATGAAGGTAGAAGAGGGACTAGGTGGACAGGAAGTGCATTAGCGGAAGTGTCAGAGGAGAGGAGAGCACAGTGGGATGAATGTGAACTAATTACACTCTGAACAGTATGAAATGTCACAATGAAACCCATCATTATGCATAATTAATATATAATCACAGAAACACTTTAAAAGAGAAAATAATAACGAACAAATGAGGAATGCAAAAGCACAAACACTACAAAATGTTTTAAAAGCCAAGAATTAATAAACATTAATGTTTGCTTCTCAATCATCATTTCCCCACTCAAAAGACTTACGCTGGAGGAGGAAGGCAGCAGGGCAAGAGATCGTGGGCCTCAGCTCGAGAGCTTCAGGGTTTTGTTTTATCGTCCCTTGTTTTGTGTGCATGTGTTGTGTGCCTGTGTGGTTGTCAGGTGGTTCAGGGGCTGCCCGGAGAAGCCAGCAACACAAGAAGAAGGTTTCTTAGATGCAGAAAAGGGTTGTGGACTGATGAAGCTGCGTCCCCTTAAAAAGACAGCCCATCACCAGAGCTTCAGTTTGTTGACACATTTATATTGGGTTCATAAGCATTCACGTTTGCTGCAGCGCACGCAGACTCACAGACCTGCGAGTTTCCCTGGGTTCTCAGTTGACTGCTTTGACCTTTGATTCAGAATTGCAAAGTTCGGTGAAGAATGGCTTTTGTGGGTAAGCATGAAGTCAAGCAACAGCGATTGGACAGAATAAGTGAAGGTATCCTTCCCCAGATCATGATGCCCTGCTCGCACCCCTGCTCCCTGGTAACACTGCTACATTGCAGAGACTACATGGTGGAGATGCCCATCCTGAAGGACCCAGCCACTGTGGCTTTCTGAGATGCACAGTCTCGGGAGAAGGTATTAAATGAGTCGGTGGGTGCCACGATGTACCACACTGTCACCCTCACAAGGCTCGGGGAATGGCTCCACCAATGAGGCATCAAGGCTGCTGCTGGCAAGTTAGGGATGTGAAGCATCCTGCTTGCTGCTGTAGAGGAGACAGCCTGTTCCACCCTCTGACACACCCTCAGTCTACATTGGCAGAACACAGCTGTACCAGGCACCTGGGGTGGCACACGGTTGCAGAGCATGGAACAGATCTGTGAGGTGGCCTCATTAGCGGCTGTGACCGTGGTGAGACACTGGGCCTCACTGGCTTCTGGTGGCCCCAGGAAAGCAGTTGCTCCAGTCAAGGCCTTTGGATTCAGTGCCAAATTTTATGACCCCTACTTGCAGAATAGGATAGAGTGGTCTCTGGGTGTGTGGCAGGTCTATGCCTCACGGGACTTGCTGTATCAGAGACTGCATCTCCTTCGCTGCAATCTGAAGGAGCATAACCGCATCAATGACTTCAAGCAGATAAGGCAAGTGTATTCCTGCGAAAGAGGTGGCCTGGTGGGTGAGAAAGCCTCAGCTCATGCTCTTAAAGAGAGAAGATTACTAGGGGCAGCTCTCACGGTGCATGAATCTCAGCCCTTTAGCTTCATTCAGGGCCAATTGAAAGATGTGCCAGATCTCATCTACCTGCCCGGCCTGGTACAGTGAACAAGCATCTCTAGTGACGAGAGAGCTCGCTGCCACTGAGATCCATGGAGAATTACAGGTTGCATCCCAGAAAGCATACCAAACTGTGTTAGCAAAGAACTCTTGGTTACTCCAGCTCCTCGTCCAGTCGCAGACCAGCTAGCAGTTCACCCCAGCTCAGTGAGTGTCGCAAACACATGATTTCCTGCAGCCACAGATTCCAGTGACTCAACTTCCTCACAGCAGCACACCCCTCCCAACCTCCTTCTCCAGACCAGCCCACAAATCACAACTGAGAACACCCCAACAAGCAATAGTGGAGAATACTGGAAGATAGTCACGCATATAAACGTGGGACCAGGAGACAGTGGGAAATGGATGTGCTAAAAGCTCCTACACAGGGAAGTGTTTCTCAGATCTGAGCAGCACGCTAAGGAGGCAAGTTGGTTGTGAGTTCGGTGCAGCCTTCCAGGGATGGGGTGAGGGGGAGAAAAAAAAAAAGGATTAAGTTTCACACACTTAATATACTCAAATATGTTTTCTCAGTTTCAGATCCTCAGCTATTCTATGGAATGGAAAGTCTTGAATGAGAAGGTTCTAGAAGAATAATGCATTTCCCTGTGTCTCAGGAAACACTTTTTGGTTACTTGTCAGATCATCTATGAACAAACTCACTTTATAATTTATTTTTTATCTTTTTTTTTTTTTTCCGAGACAAGGTTTCTCTGTTGTGACACTGGCTGCCCTGGAACTCACTCTGTAGACCAGTACGGCCTCAGACTCACAGAGATCTGCCTGCCTCTGCCTCCCGAGTTCTGGGATTAAAGACATGCACCACCACTGCCCAGCCAAACCCACTTTTTTAGACATTGATAAATTCTTTTCTTCATTTGATATTTTGTACAAGAGCACTGCAGATGTGCTCTTAGGTGTGACTGACTTATTAATCCTATTAGGCTTGTATCAGTTACATGTTCTATTCATAGCCTTTTGTGAATCACTGCCTTCTTATTTAAATAGCTGGCCTATTTTGAGCCTTTGTAAAGGTACATTCTTGTTTTTGTGACAAATGAAAAACTTTAAACTGCCCCAAACAGAAAAACAATGGCTCCCAGAAATACGTTTTGATTTTAGTGTGAGTTACCATTACTGTATTTGTTTGTTGTGAAGGTAGATATTTAGCGTTCAGTGTAGTTTTAAATAAAAAGTAACTAAAATTTCTGTTTTTTTAAAAAAAAAAAGAGACATGGAGTGGTAGAGTGGATTAAAACAAAACACCAAAACCTACATACTAATTGTCTCTAAGAGACGCACCTTGTCATCAAAGGCAGAAGTGTGAGGAGAGAAAGATATTTCAAGTAAATGGAACCAGGAAGCAAGGAGTTGTCATTCCCAATACTTGACAAAAAAGACTTCAAACCAGGACTGTTCAAAAAGGACAAGGCACTTCAAGCTGATCAAGGAAGCAATATTTTTTTGTTGTTGTTGTTTGTTTTTTGAGACAGGGTTTCTCTGTTGTAACTCTTGCTGTTCTGGAACTCACTCTGTAGACCAGGCTGGCCGTGAACTCACAGAGATCCACCTGCCTCTGCCTCCCAAGTGCTGGGATTAAAGATGTGCACCACCAACACCTGGCAACATCAAAATCTTAAACATGGAGAACCTGCTAGATCTCTCCGGGGTAGAAATGCTTGAACGCAGGCTTGTTGACCTGAGTTCTATCGTGTGACCCCACAAGGTCATATATATATATACACACTGACATGGGTGCACTCTGTTTCATGAAACAAATACTAGATATAAAACCATAGATGAATCCAAAGGAACAATAGTGGGTGACTTCAATATGCCAGTCTCATCAATAAAGGGACTGTTCCAGCTTACTTTCTGCTGCTGTGATAAACACCATAACCAAAAGGCAACGTGGGGAGAAAAGAGTTATTTGGTTTACAGGTTACAGTCCATCACTGAGGAAGCCAAGGCAGGAACCAGGAGGCAGAAACTGGAATAGAGACCGCAGAGTAATCTTGCCTATCCCTTCCTCCCTCTCTCCCTCCCTCCCTTGCTTTCTTTTTCTTTTAAAGTGATATTTTCATTAATTTTCTGATAATTTCTTACAGTCCATTTTGATCATATTCATCCCTCCAATTCCTCCCAGATCTTTCCCCACCTCCTTACTCCCCATCCACCCAAATACATGCTCTCTCTCTGTCTCTTTCTGTCCCCACCTCCCTCTTTGAAAATCTTTGAATCCTGATTCACCAGATGTAGTGGTTGGTTCAGGGTAAGGCTTTTCATTCTTTTGTCAAATACAATCACTGGTTCTGGCCTGGAACCTTAGAACATTTCATCCTCTTTACAATCTACTCTTAAGTCTAGAACTGGAAGGTTTCATTCAGCCTTCGTACAATCTAGAACATTTAAACTGCTAACCCGGACCTAGAAGGCTTCAGCCTCAGCCTCCAAGACCTACTGTTTATTGAGCCACTCTAGCTAGCTCCTTCTTAACTCTGATTCTTCTGGTTCTGCCTCAAACCCTTCTCCCAGCTGTCTCAGTCAGCTTCTCTGCTTTATCCTCAGTCAGACTCTTCATTGTCTCTGTGTCTTGTCCCTGGTCTTCCTGCTCATGCTGCTGATCTCATACTGCCTATGTAACTGACTCCTCTGTAACTGACTCCACTGTAACTGATTCTTCTGTAACTGACTCTTGACTAACTCTTCTGTAACCAACAACTCTTCTCTGAGCTGAGAGCCCACCTTTTCTATCGTGAGAGCTGGGCATGTCTTTACTCTGATTCACTCTGCTAACTCTTCCTCTGATAAGTCCTTTGCCTGCCCTTCACTCTTACTCATCTCAAATGCCACTTCAAACATGACATTGACTCCTTCTGAGCTGACTCCTTCTGAGCTCTGCCTCCTGTGTCTACTTCCACATTCTGTTTCTGTCTTAGGGATTGAAGGCATGGACCACCACTGCCTTCTGAATATTGGGATTAAAGAGTTTTGCCACCACTTCTTTACTGGGATTAAAGGTGTGTACCAACGTTCTTAACATTCTTTCTACATTTTCCATCTGGACCACACAGACCTCTGAATGTAGACCCCTGGAATATAGACCTTTCCTAGTTTTTCGCACAGGCCTATTCTTCTACAGAATCCAGTTTGTGTTAGTCAACTACTCCCGGGCATGGAACTTGTCCTGGAGTGTGGTCAATATACCATTGCCACACCATTGGAGAAAACTGACTTTCCCTCTCCCAGCAGCCAACCAAATGCCAATAGTACCTCAGCTAGGGGTGGAACTTCATGCCTATCTCCCCTTCTCTATCAGGCATGCTGTCACAGTAGTGAGTTCATATGTCCACCCGCCTTGTTGTGTCTGGAAAACAGTGCTTCCTGGAAGTCATCTGCCTTTTCTGGCTCTTACAATTATTCAACCCCTCTTCCTCAAACGTCTTTGAGCCAGAGCTGTCCTGGGTACTTAGCAATAGAGCAAGTGGACAATTCTGTCATCCCTCACACAGAAGAGACCACCACTGGAGGTACCAGCCTGGCATGTCAGTCTGAATTCCTCTTTCTCTCTTTGATTCCCTCTCCCTCCCAAAAGTCCTTTGGGTTTTAGTGAAGAACACACTTCCGGTGAATGGGGCAGTAGAGGGCAAGCACCTGCAAGGGAAGATTACTTATGCTTGGGATCTGTTTAAGAGAATTTTCATCATCTAGACACTGTGGAATGAGTACTAGGAGGCATTCTGTGAACATAATGGGAATAGAAGTCAGGGTCAGTCAGGAAACAATGAGGAGACAGAGGTGGAAAGACAGAGATGATCCAGTCTGGGTAGGAGTCTCAGTATTCTATTTCATTTAATTAACCTTGTATGTCTCCACCTATCTCCTGAACCTCAGCTCCCTAGCACAAAGTGTGATAGGAAGAAAAAGTTTATGGAAAAGTGAAAAGAAAAGACAAAGATTCAAAGGCTCAGAAGCAGAGAGATGGGGGGCAATGAAAAAATAAAAACAATTAAGAAGCAAAGTGGGAGAACAGAACTTATGGGAGGGCTGGGCAGAGCCATGGAGACAACAGAGAGGCGGGGGAAAGACTAGGAGCATCGAGGGACAGAGGGGTTTCGAGTGAGATAGCAAGCAAGAGATAGCACTCTCAGTTCTGATGCTAGCTGGGCTCCAGGTCACCAGGCCACACTCCAGCAGTAGTCATTACACAAAATAAGCTACCTGGTTGTCTCCAAGATGAGTTCTTCAGGCAGAGGGCAAAGTGCCTGCCTCTTGCATAATATACCAGGCATGCATGGAGATCAGTGCTCCCCCATCCAACCCCTGTAGAGCACTGATTGCAGCATGCCCAGGGTAATTGAGTAGCATTTTAAATTTAATTTCTGGTGTCTCTCCACATCCCCATGTGTGCACCCCAATCCGTACCAAATATATTAGCTGGTTTCTCTCCCAGGAAAACCACACAGGGCATGTGTTGTTGCATTGGCTGCCTCTGCATGATCTCCTTGCCTCTGCCTTTTTTCCATATGAAAAAGTTGTTGTCCCTTACATTTTCTAGGTCACTGTCTTGAGAGAGGCAACCTTCTCCCTTTGAATCCCCTTCCCCAGCTCTTAGTAAAGTAATGACCCTTTCTCCCAGCTAAGCTGACACTCCATTCTGACTCCCAGTACTCAGTGTTTACATCATATGTGGTTATCTGCATGCAGGAATATTGCTCTAAATTTTGAGACACACATTCCTAAAGGAGAGAAACCATGATTTTCTGCTTTCCACACCCTCCAAAACCCAGTGTCTAAGCACAGTCTAATAATATTCCCTCCTTGTAGTTCCTGTTCTTTCCTAAGATATTTTATAGGGATGAGAAGAAGCAATTAAGCATCCTTGTACAAAACGAAGTCATTGAAGAGAACAAAGGGTGGGTGTGTGAGGAGCTCCAGCCTCTGCTAAAGAGCCCCAGCTTGATGGGGAAACCCACAGGAGTAAGCTGTGATCTCTAGTATGCTGTAGGAACTGAAGTTCAGGGGTGGGGAGCACTCTAGGGATGGAGAGAGCTGGCTCAGCAGTTAAGAAAACTGGTTGCTCTTGCAGAGGTCCTAGGTTTACTTCCCAGCACCCACATAATGATTCACAACCACCATCCCTAACTCCAGTTCTAGGGAGAGCTGATGCCTTCTCCCGACCTCTGTGGCCACCAAACATGTATGAGGTGCTCAGACACATATGCAGACAAAACACTCACACATAAAGTAAAATGAATAAATCTACTAAAAACATTTTTAAAAGATTCTCCAAGGATGACTAATTAGAATTTCTGTGACTGTGGAGATATGGAATGTTATGGAGCCAAATTATCTTGGGCTATTTTTAACCTCCTTGATAGCTATTCTTTACCTACCTTTGTGTTTGACCTACTATCCAGAGACTATTAGGTAAATCCTTTCTGAATGCACCAGACCTGGCTTTCCCTAAACCAAAGGCTAAGAATGTCATCAGGCAGCATCTGAGACCTAGCAGAGACTCACCTGCTTGCCTTAACCTGCTTGCCTGATGTTTCCATTTATTTGTTTTGTTGCTATTGTTTTTGAGACAGGGTCTCAAGTACCCTAGGCTGGCTTCAAATTTGCTATGTAGCCAAGGAGGACTTTGAACTCTGATCCTTCTGTTTCTCTCTCTCGAAAATGTGCCACCATGCCCAGAGAAACATTTGTGCAATGTGACCACACTTGAAATGTAACAGGCCCTGTATAGATGTAATTATATATTGAGCCAGTCCAATAAAGAACAAAAAACAATCTCTACAATGTAAAGCCTGGACCACTTAGACACAGGGTCCAGCCTCTGATGGACTGACTCAGAGCACGTGGTCTCTGGGTAATTTATTGATTGAAAGCTCTACCCTACTGACACAAAGACTTTATTTGTATTAATGAACAGAACCCCTCACCCTACAGCTTCAACCAGTGATTTGACACTGAAAAGGCTGAAGTCAAGGCTGAGGAATCCAGGTTATTCCTTGGGTTCCAGCTGCAGAAGGCTGCAAAGGGCTCTCCATTTGCAATATCATAAACAAATGTCTTTAACATGAAGATTTCAGAGGGCAATGTATTTTGAACATCAATTGTTCTAACTGAAAACTGTGAATAGGTACAGGCTACCAGGAAACAACTTTTTAAGTTACTGGCACCAAGCCAGCACTTACTGAGAGAAGCAGTCTGCAAAAGCTTTAGGAAGTGCCCTTCCCCCAGCGGCTGTGGAAAAGCAATTCTTTTTTTTCTTTTTGGTTTTTTTGAAACAAGGTTTCTGTTATAACTCTGGCTGTCCTGGAACTCACTCTGTAGACCAGCCTGGCCTTGAACTCACAGTGATCCACCTGCCTCTGCCTCTTGAATGCTGGGATTAAAGGCATGCATTACCACCACCTGGCAAAAAGCAATTCTCTTAAAGTTACAGGAGCATTCATTGCACAGACAGTGCATACAACTTTATATCTGGAGACAGGTCAAATATTCCACTACAGCCTGGCAGAAATGAAGATATTCTAAAGAATCACTTGTGTCTCTCAGTCTATCAGACCGTTGAAACAATGGACCTCAAAGAAATAGGAATTTTCCCAGGAATATCACGATGGGAGAAGGAAAAAACCACCATCAAGAGGGAGAACTAGAAAGAGTTTTTACATAGTTCTAACAACTTGTCAGATTACTTTAGAGGATGAGACAGAAGCCCAGATAATGATGGGTCAATGGTAGGTGGGACTCTTTAGATCTGTATATCTTCCACCCTTTATTTAAGCTTTGATCTCACTTCAAGACTATAGAGGAATAGCCCTGTGTGAAAACTAGGGTTTAATTCAGGGGTCTACATTCAGAGGCCTGTGTGGTCTGGATAGAATGTAGACGCACCTTTAATCCCAGTATTCAGAAGGCAGTGGTGGTCCACACTTTTAGTCCCTAGAAAAACAGAATGGAAGCAGACACAGGAAGCAGAGTTTAGTAAGGAGTCAGTGTCACACAGGAAGTGATATCTGAGATAAGTCAGAGTGAATGCAGGCAAAGTGACTAATCAGAGGAAGAGTTAACAGTGAGTCAGAGAAAGGACACACCCAACTTTCACGATAGAAAAGGCAAGCTCTTATCTCGGAGCAGAGTCAGTTAAAGAATCAGTTACTGAGGAAAGAGACAGTTGATTTACGGAAGAATCAGTTACATAGGCAAGAGGAGTTACAGTCAGTCACAGAGCCAGTTACAGACGAGTCAGTTACTGAGGAGAGTCAGCCAAGCAGTCAGTTACAGCAGAGTCAGTTTCAGAGACAGATGGAAGACAAGACATTGAAACAATGAGGCAGTCTGACTGAGGAGCAGAGAGGCTGATTGAGGCAGATGGAACAGTGAGAGCTCAGGGAGAGACAGAGAGACAGAGAGGCAGCTCAGCAGAAGGAATCAGTATCAAATGGGAAGACTGAGTCAGTTTGAAGCTGAGCAGCTTGGAGAAGAGTTGGAGCCAGAACAAGAGTGAATTGAACCAGAAGAGTGGCTCAGTCAGCAGTAGGCCTCAGAGGCTAAGGCTGAAGCCTTGTAGGTCTGGGGCTAGCAGTTTAAATGTTCTAGATTGTATGAAGGGTGAAGCCTTCCAGTTCTAGGCATAAGACTAGACTGTACGGAGGCTGAAATGCTCTAGGGCTCTAGGCTAGAACCAGTGATTTAATTAGACAAAAGAATGAATGGCTTTGCCTTGAATCAACATTGACATGTAGCATGAGTCAATGTCTACACTGGAGCCTGAACATTGATTTTGGGGGTTCCCTGGATTTCTTCATCCTACTCCCCAATGGGGCCACATTAAATACATCTCCCCTTTTGTGCTTTTCACTTTTAGCTTCACTCTTTTTGTTGGCTTATTGAAGATGGGTGGCTGAGCTTGACTTGGGCACAGGTTGTAACCTAACCCCAAGTACAAAAATGGGACAATATGGAATCAAGTGACAATTCCCCTCAAGGTCATTATGGGGACTGACATACATAATAGATTTAAATAGAAGGCAAGAGGCACACAAGGCTGAGCCATTCTGGTAAGGTGCTGTTCTACCCATCATCATGGGTCACGGTTCTAGTGTCTCCTGCAAAGTGGTCCAATAAATTGTCAGAATTGTGCCAAATCTCTTTCTGATAGGCTCCAGCCTATGGACAAATATCTTTCAATGAGACAATACCATTCCTTCCAAATAGCTCAGGAAAGTGAAAGTTAGCAAGTCTCATATGGCCGGAAGGTCTAAGTTGTTTTAAAACCTAGTAAGCAGCTCAACCAATGATGAAGCTGCTGAAAAGGAACTCAGTTCTTGGAGGTATTTAATCAGCTAATTATTGTGCTTAATTTTGTCCCAACCCCTATGGGAGCACAGTGCGTTCAGGAACGAGCATCATATCAGACTTGAGTTTAGAGTATTCTTCCACTGTCAGGTATGGAGTGGACAGTATGGAGCTGGGGGTAGGAAGTTAGGTGAGACGTTCTGTTGTTAATGCAGAGGAGAAAAAGGAAAGCCTGAGTCAGGCAGACAGGAGGCAGAGGCAGAAGCAGCCAGGGTGGGACTGAGTGAGGAGGTATATGGTACCTGAAAGGGTAAAGGGAAGAGAGAGGTCTGGCCTCTAAAGGTTTGCATTAAAGATCAGAGATAGAGACGTTTTGGGGAAAAGCCTTTTGTTTTTGAGGTTCTGTACAAAAGTAAATGTGGATGTGTGGTTTATAAAGAAGCCATGCTAGAGGTAGAGATTTGAGGATCCTTCTTGCAAACCTGGTGGCATAAGATTCAAAGAATAGATGAGACTGCCCTCAAAAGTGTGGGGGCAGCGGGAGAGAGCCCAGCACCAAACTCCACAGAGCATCCACATGGAGGAGATGAGGGCAGAAGAGTCCATCCCTGCTGAGAAGGCCTGGTCAGAGAGGTGGGGGCTCTGCGGGGTCCACAGAGCCACAGAGGACTGATCTGAAGTGTTGGGAGACGCAGCAGGTCAAGAAAAACTGCAAGAAAAGATTTCTCAAAATTTTTTTCAACAAAAAAAAAAATCACTGAGTGTCCTATCTTACTTACCTTCTGAGTTGTCGTTTGTTGTTATACAACTCTGGAAATTGTAAAAACAAAACAAAACAAAAAACTGGAATATGATGATTCTTGCTCACTGGAACGTGAATCAACCAGGTCCGCAGCATGCCGTGGGTTAAGTAGCTTGTGGAGAAATTCGTTCAGTTCAGATTGCATATCTAAGTGGATTTTTTGAATTAGTTGAAATATATTACTGTAAATAGTCCTCAGTTGTTGATGATTAAATATAATTTGACATGAATTCATTATATGTTTATATAAAAGTTGTTATTTAAATTTAACAAAATCCTACAACTGAAGGAAATAACTGAAAAGTCACTATTAAGTTTTACAGCTACCACACAACCTGGTGGAGTCACAGGAACACAAGATGGGGTACAGTGTTGGGTGGATGAGGACATAAAACAACGGCTCTGAAGAAACGTAACTGTGAAGAGTAGAGAGGAAGTACTTTCTAGATGGCATCAACTTGTAGGAGGAAGGAAGGACCTTCTCTTTAAGGGCATGACTTTATTTTGTGTATTACAATCCCTCAAATCGTCAGCACGTCAATGAACTATACAGAGTACAAAGCACATTGTGAACAAGAATTCCTAGAAAGAACCTGTGTCTGGAAAGACTGATTGATGGATAGAACTGCAGTGATGTGGAAAGGTCGGAATGGTACGGATCCAGAGCCTAATTATCTTGTCTTGGACTAGCTTAAGCTCTCTGAAAATCCATTCCTTGCCCACCTCTGCATAGGATCTAATATTCCGTGACTAATGGATAAAGACCTTTTGGGATTTATTGATTTAGCAGATCATTAGCTTCCACCAACCCCAAAGCTAAGATAGTCATCTGAAGCCTATTGGAGAGATTCCTCTTTCTTGCTGTAACTGCATCTCTTACCTTGATTTATGGTTTTCTTTTACTGTTACTATAAAACTCTATAAACTACTTCCACATGACAGCATGGAACCTGGTGTTTCCCAGGACATGATCACTCAAAGTTAGCTCCAGAATAAATTATTTCTTATTTTCTTTAAGACGATAGCTTTATTTTTGCACTAAAACCATAATAGTGGCACACAAGGAGGCAGGGGAGTGGCTTCTGAAGTCCTTCTTCAGAGGAGAGCACTTAATTTGGTATGGTGGTCATCTATGAACAAATAATTCCCAATCTGAGTCTTTTTGAGACAGGGTCTCCCTATGTAGCCCTAGCTGGCTTTGAACTCACAGAGTTCCACCTGCCCCTGCCTTTCAAGTGTTGGGATTAGTCTTTAAATAAAAGCGACCTGCCAGCATCTCCTTTCCCTATGATGATCTTGAAGGCTAAGAAGCAGAAAGTTTGCTTAGTTCATAGCACTTCTCACCATAGAAGCACAGCTTGGAGGGAAGGCCTTACAGTCAGAGATCTACATGCTTGTTCTGTTGCAGTGAGTACTGTAGATACAGAAGCCATGTGGTCAGGGCTGGAGTGTAGCTCAGTGGTGCAGCATGTACTCAGCACATGGGAAACTGAGCTCAATCCTGCAGCGCTACCAC
The DNA here is from genome assembly GCA_026225945.1 of Cricetomys ansorgei. Classification (NCBI taxonomy): domain Eukaryota; kingdom Metazoa; phylum Chordata; class Mammalia; order Rodentia; family Nesomyidae; genus Cricetomys; species Cricetomys ansorgei. The sequence goes on along the minus strand of JAMJFZ010000056.1, from coordinate 7,923,998 downwards.
CCCAAAAGCCATGTGTTCTAAGTAAATATAAATGGTTCATTACATTTGAACTTGTCTCCTGAAAATCTAGTGTGTTTGACACTATTCTGACATCCTTAAAAGACACCAGGATCATAGACTCCAGATATAATGGTGTTTCCCTGACCTGAGACTGTGTCAGTATTAGTGATATTTAGATCCTGACATTAGACCTCCACAGTCAACCAATGGCCCAATGCTTGAATAATTTCTCCTAGCGGACCCACTGTGTGTAGGGAATGCAGGGTAGGAGAAGCTACTTGAAGGTCTAACCTCAGAAGCTCAGGATTCAGAAAGTTACCTCTGATCACATATATGAAAGTGACTGACCAACTTGCTAAATACATTCTAGGTTGATCCTTTTCATAGGTTCCTCCCTAAGCATCCTAAACCCTCAGGAAATTTTAATGAATGTCAAAAAAGCAAGAAAAACCAAGGCTTAGAAAGTTTCAGTCGTCTGTTTAAGGTCACGTGGCTAGTAAATGGCGTTTATGCTAGAACCTGTGACTGAATTCTCAAACCAGAGAGAATACAGATCTAGATTCTGACAGCAGACAGGGTCTGGTCATTGTGATTATAGGAGACTGTTTTTAAAAGTGCCAGGCTGGCCGACACAGTGCATGCTGCATCTGGACACACTGCAGAGAGCCGGGGTCATAACGGCTACTATGGCCATGGCCAAGCACCGACAGTGAGGTGTCCTCATCTCCTAAAGCTTTCTGTCTGAGGATCTGTGCTCGATTCTTACTTCTATGGCAGAGATAGCTGACAGGATCATGGGGGTGGGAAGACCATCTGGCTCTTCTCAGAAGAGCCAGAAGACAGTATCTGAATCCAATGAAGAAAGAATAAAGCCAGAGAATCTGCCTGGCTTAGAAATAAGAAATACAGCCACCAGGTTAAAAACTGGAAGGAAGCAGATTCATGCTCAGTAGAAAGAAGAAATATCTTCCAATAAATATTGCCAGAATAGCAGGAAACCCATTTTTTAAAAGCCGGCAATATCCAGGTGACCTTGAACAACATACATAATGCTGTGCACCTCCACACACTGGGTTAGATCACATAAAACCACTACTGTCTAGCAGTCACTTTTGACCTATAAAAACAGCCATTTTGAATCAGACAAGCCTAGGGAACAACTTAACAACCTGGGACTCCTCCTCTTAATGACCATCAAACTTAGATTATGTACAGTCTTAGTCTAGTTTTATCTGGGCACAAAACTGGAGCCATTGATCTGATCTGAACTGGCTTTGAGTACATGCACAGTAAGCCAAACCATATCCCCAAGGCAAACTTTTAGAAAGAATTCCCTATTTACTACTTTATGTCTATGAATAATTGAGTATGCAAAGATTAAAATCAGATGCATTATGGGAAGAGACATGCACAGTAAGCAAAGACTCATGTCATCTAAATCTGTCAGTTAAACTAGAGATGCACCTAAAACATACTCATGCCAATCAAACTCTGACTCTTGAACCCCCGAAAGGAAACCCAAACAATAATCAGGGCCCCTGAGTGCCTTCACTCACACGTTTCACTGTCAATCCTGACAGCATATTCTTTTCTGATCTTTATCACTGCTTAGCTGTGAACCAAGCTTCCCTATTATTTCACAACTCATGTGTACCTTTATTTCATTTTTAATAAGATACTGAGAGTCTGGAAATGTCAAACCTGGGCTCTGACCACTAAAACACTTTATTGTATCTTTCAACCTCAGAATAATTTTCAAGATCTGCACCCTGTCTTTCCTGCCTCACTCTTCTTCCTGGTATCTTAGGTTTCTCTTCTGCTGTTATCGGAGTCTTCTACACTCGTTCCCACCTCAGAGTCTTCGCAACTGCTAGTCCCTTCTTCTGGAATCGTCTTTCCTCCTGATAAATGCCCAGCTTACCTTGCTTCTAAAAGACCTTACAGTCTTTTTCTGACCAAGCAGCATAAAACAGTCCACTCTCCTGTCTACTCTCTGTGCTTACAGCATTTTATATCTGTGTTCTTACTTCCTTCTCCGGTGGCCATTTATTTGTTGTCTACTCCCCACCATTTCGGTACAATTTTGTGAGAGCAGAGCCTGCACTTTGTTCCCAGTGTTATCCCAAGGGTCTGAAATCGGGACTAGCATATGATAAACAGCCAATAAATATTTGTAGCATGAATGAAAAAATGGTTTTATCAATGAGGAAACCAAGACTGAAAAAGGCCAAAGAATTTTCCCCAAAGGCACAGGGACTGGGGAAACTGAGAAGAACCCAATCAATCGGATTCCATAGTCTATTCAAAGCCACTGTGTCCCCTGATAGTCTTGATGCTGAGCCCACGTGTCTTCTCTGAGGCTGAGTAGGTACTTTTGTTGAATTGGGTCAAATGGCCCCAGAGGTGCTTTCAGTTTTTGAGGTTCTGGGTTACATTGATAAGTATCTTTGTTGGTGAGGGAATCATGGGGGTTCTGAGAAAAGTCATGTTTGGGGCATCCCTCAGCCTCTAGCATAATTTCAGAAGCCAGTCTCTGCTGGGAATGTTGACAGGATGTTGTTTGGAAAGGTGCCTTAACCAGTGTGTCTTTTGGGAAAGAGGGACATTAATCTGAGTCCCAAAATAAGAACTGCTCCCCTCCTCCACCACCACCAAGGATGAGCCCAGGCAGAGAGATCACCAAGAGAGCAGGCTCTGTGCAAAGGAATACAAGACAAAGCTCCCAGCCTGGTTCTGGCTGCTGCTGGTTCTGTTCTCCCCAGGAGGCTGCCTCTGGGTAGCTAATTACAATGAGTAAAGGAAATGGGAAAGTGAGTGTTAATGAACAGATTTTTTTTCTCTTCCCCCAGGTACTTTCTTTGCAGAGAACTGATCCTTTGGATTTAGAATCCTGGGGCCTGGCAAGATAGGACCCATTAAGCCCAGCTGAACAAACACATTCTACTATCAGGTCACGGCTAGAAAAGTGTTTGCACCAGGCAGTGGGGTGTGTGGTATGAGATGATGCTACTGGGGTGGAATGCTACAGTATTACTTGTCCCAGACGACTCACCTTTGGATAGCGTCCTGCAATTTACAAAAGGCTTTTGTATACCTCGTCCCATTGAGTGCTCACTGCGTTGTGTGGATGAGGGCAAGGTAGCTCAGAAAAGTGTGAGGCTGACATGCCATGTGTCACCCTCACACAGCACTGCTTAGCTTTTAACCTAGACCTCACTCTAGCATTCATACTTCTTTCCGAATCCCTGGGCAATCACTGCTATTTGCCCTGGTGTCTCAAAGACAGGAGCAAAAGGAAGGAAATGGGCAGGTGCCTATCACACCTCCCTCTAGTTGGAAGAGATTTCGCATGAACTGAGGTTTCAGATTCTAAAACTAAGCAGTTTCAGTAGAATGGAGGCTATAACCAATCTATTTCACGGAGGAGAAAAGAGAGATGCAGAGATGAATTTTCCTGAGTAACAAGTGCTGGGAGGTGGTGTTAGAGTCGGGTCTCACGAACTGGACCCCAACTGTGGGATTTCAACACTGTGTTAACGAGGAGAGGATAGACTGGGTTTTACAGTAACAAATAACCACAAGACATCAGAGTCTTGGAACTGGGGCTTTTTGGGGACAGATCCCTGTGCAGCACACACAAGGCATTTGATCTGATTTCCAGACAACTCCCAATTCAATATCTTAGCAAAATGAAGATTAATTTCTCCTTCAGTCCCCATGTTTTATCGTAAATCGACAAAGGGACTCTGCTTTACACAATCACTCAGGGCCCAGGCAGAAACCACTGTAGAGTTCACCATCTGGAACTGAGACTAGGCAGTTGGAGGCTCTTTTCCTAAAAAGACATCAACTCTTAATTTAGCCCCCCAACGTCACTAAACACAAGAGCTGGCGTTTCCCCCTTCCTCTGTGTCTGCTGTTCCCCTTTACTTTGGGTCACAGGTATGTTAATCATTCAAAGAGTGCGTATCAAGTCTGTCTTATCCCCTTTAAAAGCATAGAGACAAATAATTTTCTTAAACCTCCAGTCACCCCAAACTCACAGCAGAGATTCCCCCAACCCTCATCAGATGAGGGTAACAGTTCACAAATAGCAAGGTTGCACACTGGAGCAGAAGTGGCTTCTTCTGGGAATCTGATTGATCCTTTAGGACTGCTTTGGACCACCGTACAGAACCAGAACTGAGAAAATGACCAACCAGAGCAGGATTATGTAATTAGCCATGCTTCTTCTTGCCAACCCATCCCAATTCTCCCTCTATGTAATCTAAGCCTCAAGTTACTGTTTTGTAATCTTGGGTGGATCCCTTTATTTATTGTTGTTCTTCTTTTTTGTTTTTGGTCTTTGTTTTGTTTTTTTTTTGGTTTTTGAGACAGGGTTCCTCTGTTGTAACTCTGGCTGTTCTAGAACTCATGCTGTAGACCAGGCTAGCCTCGAACTCACAGAGATCCGCCTGCCTCTGCCTCCCGAGTGCTGGGCTTAAAGGTGTGAGTCACCACTACCAGGCCACTTATTTGTTTTTAATTGGGCCACATTGAATAGATCTCTCTTCTTTCTCATGACCTATCTCCTTAATTGGTATATTGGTAGCAATGGCTGAGCCTATCATGTTTGGACTGATGGAGCCCAGGTTTTCACCCCAGAAATCCTGACAATACAATTAAAGGTCTTCTGTCACAAGTCAGGAGAAAAAAAGAAAATGGAACAATCAAATGTTTTGGTCTGGAAGTGACCTATCACTTCCATTTATAGCATATTGACCCAAAGTCATCAAGTCAGCATTGTCCAAGGCACAGTCCACTGCACTGGATGGAAAGGTGGGGGGGGTAGGGGAACAAAGGTGAGTCCTGTGATTCCTTGAGAGGGTAATTTGAGGTCATATCCCGGAGGACTTAGAGCTTTCTTCTTTGATGAGAAAGTGCAGAAGGGCACTGTCTGAAGCTAGGCCAGGAGCTTGTGTCCTGAGCCTGAAAACCTCACAAGGAGAGAGTGGCTTTTAAAGCTTCATAAGGCTTGGTGACAAAGGCCAAGCCTTTACTATTTGTCCTTGAGCCTTAGGTAACTTCCGTGAGGGGCTAGAGCCAGGATGGGACCTAATCCATACAAGTAATATGGCCTGTATGGGCTTCTCGAGGGTCAAGAGGTTTGGGCCTTTGGAGCTGCAGGCGGGTGCTATACAGTCTTGTCCCACAGGAATGCTGGCCCCGTGCAGGGTTCAAGTGCACACAGCACAGGAAGCATCCTTATCACTTGGGCCTCCACTTCTCTCGGCCTGACTCTGCATTTTCCCCTGACTCCCACCCACTCACTTTTGCTTCTGGATCCAATCAATGCCATTGCTGTTTCTTTAAAAACAAACAAATGAATGAACAAACGAATGAACAACAGCATCGTAATAATAACCCCCCAAACTGTGTTGGCTCAACTTACCTGACTGTGGCCTCTAGATTCACCCTGCACTTGGGGCTCATTTCTAGGCCACATGCCTTCAAACTCTGGCCCCCGCGGCAGCTGCACTCTTCTGGGTAAGTCTTCTGAGCTGTAATCTATCACCTTTTGAAAATGGCTTGCCCCCCTCCGGCCTCCCTCACCCCATCCCCGCGTAGGACATGAACTCTACCAACTGAGCACCTCAGCCTCACAGTCTCTCTCTAGCGTGCTCTGTGCTCCTGTATACAAGAAGGCTCCCAGGAACAATCTTGACTTTTCTTGGTCATGAACCAGACGAGGACAACAAACCATTGAATTTCTCTCCACTTACAGCTTTAAAAACAGTTCTGTGGATCCTTAAACACTCCGGTAAAGTGAACAATACGAACCCCAGGCCATTGGTTAGAGTGCACTGCACCATAGGGTCCGCTGAACTTTTTCACTACAAGGTCAGATGGTCAGAGACCTGGAGACGTTTTTTACCCAGACCACAGCGTCATACAAACCCAGCCCGGATGCAATGCTGTCTCCTAATCCCTGTGGGATCTGGACTGCAGAAGAAGAGGCTCCTGTTTCTTCATCCTCACAATCAGACCTGGCCCTGAGCATTTGGATTCCACAAAAGCACAGAGCCCTCCTCTGCCTTAGAGTTGCCAGAACTAATCTCCGGCTTCTCTAGTGCTCACAAACTGGTAAAGAAAACAAACCTTTATCACACAGGGCCTGGAAGTGCAGATATAAAACTTCTGCAATTTCAATCTTCAACTCCCCCCTCCCCAAATCTAGACCACTTTACACAAAACCAAGCAGGCTTTTAAAGCAACTAATTGCTCATGTATTAAATAACACAAAACATGATACTTTTTAAAACATTTATATTTATATATATATAAAATTAAATATATAATATATAGTGTGTTTGAGGCTAAAAATATAGTACACAATATTTTTTTTTAAAAAAAGGAAAAAAAAATGTCAGAATAGGAAAAGGTGTGAAGGACACAGACTCACACTGCTAAAAATCTATGATGGTTTGTCCTAACAAAAATACTTTTTTTTTTTCTTTTAGTTGTCATCATGGATCCATTTATCATGAGGATTTTGGTAGAAAAAATTCAACTGGAGTCAGAAATGGAGACTGCAATCCCAGGAATGACTAGGGTAGAAAATTTGACTTCGAGAGCCCTGGGCGTCCATTAAAAGTGAAGGCAGCATAATTTTGTGGGTCACTTTTGCTAAAGAGCTTGGGCATTTGATTGCATCAGAAGATTGAATGCTCCCTCGCCCCCAGTTCTGGTGTTCCCAGAGCTATGAACAGCTCCCGAAGCCAACGGAAGAACCTGGCCACCAGTTCGCAAAGGCCAGTGGTTGGGGGCAGCAAACAGCTAAGATGGGGCACTGAGACTGGTAGGAGTTCTACGCACACATTATTACTATTGTCAAGGGCAGCTTTGTGCCAGAACTTCCAAGTATGGCCTGTCTTCTGTGCAACAATAATTTTCCTCCAGGAAAGGGGCCTGGGGTTCCCTCACAGTGATGCAGGAAAAGTAAATGCTGTACCCGCCTCTTGATTCCATACTCTGCCAAGCCACACCCCTCAGTCCTCTCCACCGGCCCACGGGTGGTGTCCCTGGTAAGCTGCCAAAGGTTAGCTAGCACTGCCTTTAGGAGAAAAGGAAAAATGCCATGGGATGCAGGAAGGACTCAGGGAGAAGGGAACGTTACATTTAGGTGACAGTATTATGGTCTTTTCACAACAATCAATGCCTATCCAATGGAGTCTTGAGGTCTGTGTACTTCAGTGTTCTATTGTCAGCTATTCACTAGGTTCTATAGGTGTAGAGCATGCCTGGGCTCAGATTCCACAGAATGAAATAGTAGGGAAATCAGGTTTTGTTTTTTCTTTCTCTTTTTTCTTTTTGGAGCCTGCCTTGGGAGGTTGTGTAATTCACCCACAGGGACAGAGCAGCTCACACAGCAGGGTGAGGCGGTGACTGAGCCAGTAAACTTCACATGTCCAAACAGGGTCTTTGGCTTTAACATGAGTTTCTATAAATCCCAATTGCTATGTAGCAGGCCAAGTATAGAGGGGCCACTCAATTCCATCTTAAGGAGCCCAGGAGTGTTGGCTCCTGACAGAGCATCCACATGTTAACAGAGCACAAGGACAAGACACAGGACAGTGTGCTCCATCCCATCGGGCAGGGGAAAGATCCTGTCAAGTGTGAGGAAAGCAGCAGCCAGGATGAGGAAAGTGCACCACCCAGAACCATGTTAGTTGAGCTCATCCTTTTCATTCCAATCCAGGCATTCGTGAGATCTGAGCACTGCTCCCACTCCTGGTTACTTTATTTTCTCTTATGAAAGGTTTTGCTTCATGCATATGCTGTGGTTAGACTTTGGGTGAACCAGGACTCAGCGAGCAGCATGGGCTCTCTACAAATGTAAGGCTTATCCAGAGCCACAAGAACTATTTGCACATCCAGAGTTTCTATCAAAACCACCAATCCCTTCTTCTTTCTACCAGCTTCCCTTTCAAACCTACAGAAAGGGATCAGTGGCTCTCATTCCTGTCTTCTGTTTTAAGACTGCTGGGACTGTAGGCTTCACCTTCACTTGGTAAAAAGGGCCACTTGGTCTTTGGGCCAGATGAATGTTCCTGAAAACCAAGTGGAAGGCAGCTTCCCTCTCTGTGCCAGTCTGTAGGTGCTGCAGTCTGCATTCACAGTAAATGAAGCTAACTGAACCCCACCATGCTCACAACAAACCTGTGGAATCTAAGAAGAACGCAACACACACAGCTTTGTTTCATTCAGGTTTAGGGTGATGGGCAAGATCAAGAAGTCTGTGGATAAAGCTTCTTACAGGCAGAATGTCCACTGCCCAGCCCTCACCTTGATTGCTAAGTGTTCCTGAGTTCTTATGAGGAACAGGCAATCTCAAATTCTGCCTCCCCAGATGAACACAGCTTACAGAATAGTTCTAGGTAAAGACCGGAAAATTGGAGGCAACGAAAACAAAGAGATCAGATCAAGTTCAAGAGCACTCAGCAAATGGCAGTCACAAAATGGGGTCCTGAGTCTCTTGACTCCTGGTTCCTTATTCTTTCAACTAAAGCAATAATGCTTGGGGTGTTTAGAGTCTTCAAATAATGGGGTACCAAAATGCTAGAAGACTCTAGCTTCAGATGGAAGAGCCCCGTGATTAAAGAACTTTCAATTCTCTGGACAAGTAATTCCACTGGTCATTCAGCAGGGCCCAACTCTGATTCTAATGGCAGAGTCTCAGTTGCCAGGAGACCAGGCTGTCTCAGTTGCTGCTTCCCGTGCCTTGCATGCTGCTTGATACCCACAATTTTCCTGCAGGGCTTGAACTTGGTGATGCTCTTGTTTCCATAGGAGAGATCTACTACTTAAATCAGAGAGAAAGAAGAGAATCAAACCAACCCCCAAACAAGATGGTTATTTTAGGGAGTATCACTGTTTAAAACGCCACTCTATTTAGATTTCAAAGTGTTTGGATCACCCATAGTTTCGGGTGTCAATGAAAATTAAGACTTGCATGTCTTCATATTCACAAGAACCTACATTTTAAACATGCCACCTCTTTGAGCTCTCATGAAAGGGCTCTGCAAGTATGAGTCCTCTGAACTGGGATTCGGCTACAAGCCCATCAATACCACAGGTAGGGCCTACTCTGCAGAGGCTACCTGCTAGGCTGGCTGGAAATGGGGCTCCTTGATTCCTGGGCATCATCTGGTCCTTATCAGAAAGGAGCTAGTGGAGGATGTCACCTCACAGGCCCATCCATAAGGTTGGTGATGGACCATGGCTGATGAACATGTAACTCATTAAAGTAAACATGACTAATGAATGGCAACCAATGAGAGAAGGCAAGGAGTATTCTGGAAATACTCCCTTCTACCATGTAGGCCTCAGTGGGGAGGTGGACAGTAGACTCCAGATGGGCAGAGGTTTCTTGGGAAGGTGAGGCTGAAACTAGAGAACAGACTCTTTGGTCAGAAGGTGGTAGGTAAGAAGTGGTTTGGAATGTGTGTGTGTGTGTGTGTGTGTGTGTGTGGTCATGTGTGCATGCTGTGTGGGAAGACAACATGGGCTATGGGATGTAATGCCTGCAGTGTTCTGCACTTGGCTCTCCATCTAGATCAGTAAGAATTTTCCTTTAGGGCCATTCTCAGGCCCCCTCCCTTTCACACCCCCTCATTCGTCTCTCCTTGGATGCTAACATAGAACAATCTAAAGCTCCCTGCTCCCTGCTCCCTGCTCCCTTCTCACACAGAGACAACATCACAAACCTGACACTCAAGGCACTGAAAGTGGAAGAAGGAATCTGATTGGTCAGGGGTGATGGTGGTGGTGGTAGTGTGGAGGAGACAAAACCAAAATTTGTCTGGATAAAGCATCTACCATGCCGTCTGCAAGGTAATCACTAACTAGGGTGAGGCCCAGGGAAGGACTGTAGAATCTGAGGTTCAGGACTCCGCTTAGCTCAGAATCTACCAGCAGGCAGGTCTCACCACTTGGATATATGCAATGGATTCAAAGTGCTTGGAGACTGGGAGTAATAACACAAGGCGTTAGGAGCCTGGTGGAGGACAGGTGCCCCTTTCCTTTCCACGGGACTTATATATAGTGGGGAAAACCCCTATAGCTCTTCGTTCTAAATGAGGTTTTTATTGCCTTGAAACACAGCCCCATGGCACCTCTGCCCTACCCTATTCTCCAAGGCTCAAGAATTAACACCAAGACGTGGGGCAGATAGCATGAAAGAAGGGAGCGTGTGTGGTTCCCACGAGTGTTAGATTTGGGAGCTGCCACGCAGTGCACAGTTGTCCCTTGCCGGCCCATCAGGACACGGTTCTGACTATTCTTTGTTCACACCCAGGACATATCTGGCTGGTCCAGCATGAGAAGAAAGGGAGCAGTGCTGCTGGGGGTTTCTGGAGTCCTCTGTACTCAGTCAGATAGCCACAGTTGCACCAGGGAGACTGGCATTTTACTCCAACTGACCAAGAGCTGGATTTGAACTCACTGTCCCATCTGTAATCCCCTGAGATGGGAAAGATGAACACAAGGTATGAAAGAAATCAAGAGAGGGACTGGTAGGCTGTCCCGCAATCCAGCTGCCCAGACTAGAGCCACCTAGGCCAAAGCCTGCTCACCTTAGTGAGCATGCCCATTTATGGGAGATCAGAGGGGCAGGACAGAAAGGAAATGATAAAATGTGCTCTTCTTCTCTCCTCTCCCCTCCTCCCCTCACCCCAGCATCCACTTCCCTGTCCCCATGCTTGGGTCAGACAAGATATCAGGTCAGAAGAGACATCCTCCTGAAGAAGAGGAAAGGGCAGGCCCTGGAGACTGGGGCATGCACAGAGCACCATCCTTGGGATGGGGTGTTACTGGGAGACCTGCTCCTTGTTTGTGATGGCAGGAGGAGGAAGGCTGGGTCCAAGAAGGGAGCAATGAGCAATGTCCCTGAATGTCAGGGAACAGCTGGGAAGCCTTCTCCTCTGCCCCGCAGAGATACCCCAGCCAGACTCCAGCCTCTACACATGAGTCTGCATGCGCTGCTGGAATCGCTGGCCATAGTCTGAGTGCTGAGAGGTGTAGGAGAATCGAGTGGCGGTGGCATACTTGCCAATAGGGTCATATGCCTCATAGGGGGTCCTCTCCAGGCCAGAGGGTGGAGCCTGGGGGTAGCCTAGGCGGTAGGTAGGATACCCAGCTGCCCCAGGAAAGGGGTGAGAGTTGAACTTCTCATAGTTCTCGTAGGACAGCTGGCTTGTAGTATCGGTGCCACCTGGAGCAGAAGGGCCAGAGGGTGTGGGCTCTGTGCCATAGTCAGAGGCAGGGGCCCGGCTGTACGTATTGAGCTGGGCATAGCCACTGGAGTGGGAGAGGCGGGATGATGGGCGGCCATCAAAACGTGTAGGGCCAGGGGCACGGTAGTCAGCATATAGTACTGCTCTGGAGGATGGGCGATCTTCGTGGGCACGCACATTGTAATAACCATTGGTGGGGTCCTAGAGGGCAATGAAACAAGAGGGTAAGAGTGGTGGCTTCCTCTAGCGTAACTATATCTCAAGTGGTCTTCTGCCCACGCCCACCCCAAGCCACGCCCCTCTGCTGCTCTCACCCAGCATCACTCTATCTTCCGCTCCTCACTCCTCCTGCAGACTTCTTGACCGCTCCTCCCTGGCTGCCCTCGCCTCCCCAGGCAGACCCTCCTATCCCACGTCCCAGAGAGTCCTTGTGCCTTGCTTCACTCCCCTTCCCCACCTTCATCTCATACTCTTCCCGCGTGTCAATGGTGTCACAGCGCAGGTCCTGCTTCAGATCCACATCATCCTTAAAGGACTAAAGAACAGGACTGGGTGTCACGAGACTGAGACATTGCTTTTAGCCCCTTTACCAATTCCACCCCCAGAGGACACCCGCCAAAGGAGGCTCCCAGGTTGGGGCAGACTTGTGTCTCGCCATATAGGTTGAGGTCAGAGGACACCAGAGACTTGGCTTCTAGCCATTAATTTTGCTGCTAATGTGTACTATGGTATCTTGAGCATGCCATTGCTACTGTTGGGGAGCACTGCCTCGCCTCAGTAATGAGGAGGTTGAGCCAGAAATATCTACAGATTCCCCTCTATGCGAGGGAAGAATGAGGCAGAGGGAGTTGGGGGGTAGAGTAGCTTTGCATATGTATGTGAGAGGATATCTGAGTAAGTGTGAGTTGGCCGGTGTATGTACGAGTATGAGTGTGCCTATTTGTGAGCAGATTGGTACATAGGAGTTGAGGTGTCAGGAATGGGATAAACTCACTGAGGAACTGGTGGGGGCTGGCCTTAAGGGATATAAAGAGCCTTGGGCAGAGAAGAGCACCACCCTCACCGAGTAGATAGCCTTCATGACCCGAGTTGCTGTGGAAACACTGGCGGTGTCGTCCTCCCGGTCTGAATGCATCGTGAGTGGTTCCCGATTTACTGTCTCTACCTTGATGTCCAGCTTCCTCAAGGTCACATCTTTCCGACCTAGGACAGGGAGAAGTGACTAGGCCGGGTACTTTCTATTGGTCTCTACAATATTGCCTTCTAGCCCCCACTCTCTGATGTGACCTTGAAGGGTAAGGTTGGGGGGTGGTTAAAGAGTTTGTTGTGGCCGTGGGGGCCTATACTCACTGCCTTTGCGACGTCGGTAGAGGAAGAACACTAAGGCAACAAAGAAGAAGATGACCAGGATGCCTGTGCCAATGGTGGCCCCAGCAATGATGCCCACAGGTAACACCTCTATAGACAGCGGGAGAAAATGAGTAGGAGTGAGGCTGGAGCCATATAGGGTCCTGGGTTCAGTGCAGTGCTGGCTGAAGACTTGGCTGCAAGACACTGTGGCAACTCTAGATTGTGTGCAAAGCAAAGTTTGGCCTGAGCTGGGCCGTGTTGACATCTAAGCCTAGGCCACAATGGAGAAGATCTGGGTTGGGTCTGGATTGCGATCTGTGCCTTAGTTTGATCAGAGTTGAGGTCAGGGCAGTGTTCCATCCCTGCCATCAATTACCTCAGAGCTTTCTCTTCCTCTGGTTAGCCCACCTACCCATGAGGCTTGGTTTCTCCTGAGCTGGACTTTTGTTTGAAGTTAGCTGTCTCCCAACTCCAATCTGTCATCCCTGTTCCAACCTCCTCTGCCACCCTTCTTGCCTGCAAAGCCATGTCTGCCCTATCTGCCCTGTCCAACTGTGGCTCCAACAATGCTCTTTAGTGTCCCTTAGCAGGGAAGGAGCCTAAGAATTCTCCCTTTGGCCTCCTCTCTCCTTCTGGCACTACTAGCTGGATCAAGACCCTGGTTATGGATCTCCCCGCTGAGATTCTTCCTAGCTAAGCACCACATTACTCCTCTCTGTTCCTCACACCCACCCTGCAGGTATCTTCAGCTAAACCCAAACTATTAGCTTTCCCACACGTTTCCAAGGGTCCCACAGGTCTCCATCTCTCCCTTTTCAATGGCAAGTCCTCAAAAATAAACAAGTATTACTTTCCCTTCATCTCATTTATGGTACCTGGAGAGAATATATATCACTTCTATAAAACCAAAGATGCTTAAAGGTTTCATAGAAAGTTTTACAAATATTTCCCCTTCAATCCCCTCAATAACTCAGTGATGTATAATCATTCAATTTTTCTGACTTGATTCACTTGTTTCTACTACATAAGTTCCTTCACTAAGATGATGCCCTGTTCACACCTGTAACCCTTCCTTCAGAGTCTGACATATAAAGATGGACAAGGAACATTTACATAGTAAACTAGTTAGCTGACCACCAAAGCCAGCTTCCGGCAGAGAGGCCGGAAAGACAGTTATCTTGCTTTGAACCTGGTCATCTGCATGGCTGACCTTGCTCTTCCAGCTGGATGATGGCAGTGCCTGGCCCGAAGCTGTTCCACGCAGTGCAGTTGTAGTGGGTCTGGAAGTCGGCCTCCATGACGTTACTGATGGTGAGTGTGGACAGCACGCCGCTGCCCGAGTTAGTCCTCTCCACGGTGTACCGCTCCAGGGTCCCCACCTCTAGGAAGTTCTCCTTCCATGCCCAGGCCTGGTGGGGAAGGCAGGGTGGATGTAAGGAAAGGGCATGTGGAGGAGCACAAGCCCACGAGACACCTGATCCACTCGTAGTAGCCTTACCCAGCGTATGTGAGCCGTGGGCTGTGCTGTCCCCAGGCCCGTGACACCCTCACCCTAAAACACCCTGTGTCACCCCAACTACCACAGTCCTTGACACCAAACTTCTGCTCCAGAACTTGTGGCTCCCACACAATAGACATCAAATTTATCGAGAGCAGTGCTTCTCAACCTTCCTAATTCTGCAGTTCTTTAATTCTGCGACCCTTTAGTACAGCTCCTCAAGGTGTGGTGAGCCCCAACCATAAAATCATTTTCATTGCTACTTCATAACTAACTTTGCTACTGTTATTAATGTTAATGTAAATATCTGATATGCAAATGGCCTTGGGTGACCCCTATGAAAGGGGTTGTCACCCATGGGTTGAGAATCGTCGATCTAGAGACTCTAAAAACTACAAGCTTGAGATTTATGTGCCAAGCATGAACGTAGGGGAGAAGTCCAGGGATCTGCTTCTGCACGACATTGAGTGGTGTTCTGTAATGTGGAGGCGGCTGAGCTAATGAACAACATTTGGATCCTGGATGTTGCAGAGAAGTCTAGACTGGGACTTAAGATCCCTGGGCTCCAGTTCATATACCTCCCACCTCAGAGCAACTATGTGGCCATGCTTTCCCTCTCCAGGCCTCATTTTCTTCATCTCTGAAATGGCAGAATCTGGCCAGCATGGAACAATGCTGAGCCTTGTGATCGTAACTGCATATAAGTCTATCTTACCAGCCTTACCCTTAGTGAACCCACAGAAACCTGCCTGGCTCTCTAGAGATGTGTCTGCTCTTAATTATGAACAGGGAGTCAAGGGGAGTATCCCCTAGGCCTTCCACCCCTGACCTCCCTGCTGAGGCATCCCCAACTGTATGTTCTCATGGCAGAGGGGAGGCTAAGAAAGAGGAGCAGCTGAATGCTGGCTCCCTTCCAAGGATCAGCTGTCCCCGCTCTGTGAGGCAAGCCTCCTGGGAGCCAAACCGTCTTCTGCCTAGGCAGCTGTGGTAATGAAGTATCCCTGGGCAGCCCTGGAGTTAGCCAAATGGTCATTAAATGTGATGAGGGTTTTGATGGTTAGTGGCCACAAGAGGAATTAATTGTTTATGGTAGAGGGGAAAAGAGAAGGGAATGGGGGATGGTCAGGGACTGGAGGGAAGGTGACAGAAAAAAAGAGAAAAGAGGACAGGTGGGAGGGAGATCTGATGGGGAGGGAGGAAGGGGCAGGCTGATGGAAGGAGGGAGAGAGGAGAGAAGGAAGGCACAAAGACTGGGCGGTATAACCCGGGTGGAAGATGAGGGAAGAGACAGGAAGGACCTGTGAGAAGAGTGAGAGTGAGCGTCCCCTGACTCCAGGAAGCTCTCCTGGGTTCTTTACAGCTGCTGCTGTAAGGACTCATACATAGGGATATGGCCTCCTCTTCACAGGTGAGAAACTGAGGTCCAAACCACTGACCTGCTCAGGATCACACAAGTAAGAGGAGGTCGAATTTGAACATGTAAAATGATATAGAAACTAAAAAGGCGGAGGATTACAAGATCAGAAAAGGGCAGGGAAGCTGAAGAGCGAGGAGAAGCCAGGCAGGTGAGACACATCCAGGCTAGCAGTCCAAGCCATCCCAGCAAACTCACAATTCGATCCGGAGGTGGGGTGCTCCCGATGAAGCACTCCACCTTGCCACCGTCGCCCCTCACAGCAAACTGCACCGCCTCGCTGGAGATGATGGGGGGTCCTATGAGCAGGAAGACCCAGTCAGGCCGGCCAGAAGCTTCCGTGCCTGCCCGCCAGGTCTCTCCCACGCAGGGCACTCACCGTTTACATAGAGTGGTACCTCTCGCTCGGCCACTCCGATTCGAGGCACGATGGCGCGACAGGTATAGGTGCCAGCATCCGCCTGGGTCACTGACTTCAGCAACAGCTGATGGCTGTTACTCAGGACCTGGGCAGAGAGATTAGCCTCGGGTGGGGAGCCAGGAAGCCTGGGCCCCTAGGTCGGTGAGGGCCCCGCATTGGAGGCATGGGAAAGAAAGCACGAAGGACCACAAGTGAATTCTCAGAAGGTAAATGGGTTCCTGAGTCTGGCTGATCCATCCCCTGACTCTTAAGCAGACTGGCAGGTAAGGGCCCCATCTGTATGAAAGTGGGCAGATGATGGTTATGGTAGTCTTAAAAGGATACAGTCCTTTCTAATGATCCGTTCCTGTGCTTTATTACTAAGCCAGGTAAGACAGTTTATTTTGAAATTCCCCTTTACAGACTGGCTAATATGGGTCTCTAGGACTGCACTTAAACTTTCTTTGCCAGCTTCCCTACTTCCCTGTGCGCCATTAATACACCAAAGCTTTGATTAGTGCATCAGCACACCTGTTCCCTTCGTTCGTCTCACCCTGAGTTCTACACAGACTCCAACAAGAGGTGGGTACAGCTGATGGTAAAGATTCTCTTCTCTCACAATCCCAAGACCCTAGGAACGTGCCAGTTTTGATCTGACCCCTCCCACTGTCTACAGTGCACTACGATAAGGCTCCCTCCCAGAATTCAGAACAGGCAGGGGGAGGTTTACCATGTTTGAGTCCTTCTTGGTCCAGGTGAGGGTGAGGGGAGGATTCCCAACCCAGACACAGGTGAGGGTCACATCAGAGCCGATGTCTGTGGTTGTGGGCTTTGGGTCCACCACAATCCGGGGGGCAACTGCAGGAGAGAGAAGTGTCTCAAGCTCTGGAGGGCAACTCCAAGCTGCTCACTTCCTGGTCCTGCCCACCCCTCTCCACGGTCACTCTCATCTCCACCAGTTTAGTGGAGCTTTTCCTCGCCTGCACCCAAGGACCCTCGAAAGCCCCCAATCTATCCCCCCACCTTTGCCCTTCCAGCTACTCACAGTGAACATTCACTAAAGTGCTGACATTGGTGTTCCCCACTTTGTTGTGAACCTCACAAGACACGGGCTCCGTGAAGAAGGAATAATCAACGTTTGTCTCATAGCGACTCTCGTGGGCATCTTCAATTAAGAACCCCCCTTTGGCCCACCTAGAAGATGAGGTAGCACAACTGTGAGATCAGAACTTGGGACTCTGTCGCTATCTTCAGGGACTCTGGCTTCCAAGTCACCCTTCGCCCACCCCCAACACACCAGCCTCAAGGGCTTTATCACTAGCATAGCACTCCCAACCCCTCCCCCCTTTCACCTGTAGCCCAAGATCTCAGGGTTGGCTGTGGCCTGGCATGTAAAGATGACACGCTCGCCCTCCCGCACTGTCTGAGGCTCAACGGACAAGGTCACTGTAGGAGGGTCTGCAAAATAGGGGATAGGAAGTCAGGGTCTTTTCTGTCCCTGTGTAACACATATATTCATATCACCCTGGTGTGAAATGGGAATCCAAGTTTACAAAACATCACCTATCACCCTCACCTTTTCTATACAATCCTTTCCAGGGGTGGGGTGTGGAGGCACTCAGAAACCTCCCAAGAAGAAAGATAGTGAAGGGACAAATTATCAGTGGGTGTAATGATGCAATGAGGCCACTAGGTGTCAGTGTGGGTTAGTTTAGATTACTAGAGGGCTAGGGTGAGAACATCTCTGACTAGAAGGGATGCATGGAGCATCTGGCAGGAAAGCTTACACTAGCCATGCTGGATGCTCTTGTGCTATAGTTTCTTTAATACTCACAACTCCAATAAGCAGGTATAATACTACTTCCAATGCTCCATCTATCAGCCATTACTGCCCAGTGCTCAAACAAGGAGCTGAGGGGAGCATTGGTCCTGGGCCTCTAAGGATCCGCATTCTGTGATTCTAAAACTGCCCATGTCGTATCCCCGCTTCATGCACCCTACCCGATACTGGACTCACGGTGTACGTCGAGCTCAATGGACGCTTCCTTGCCGTTGGGGATAGCCTCGTTCATGCTTCGACAGGTGAATACACGGCCAATGTCTAGGTCTGTGGGGTAAATGAGCAGCTGGCTGATGGTGGTCTCCCTTTTCCCATCCTTCAGCAGTTCCTGGGGATGGAGAAAGATAGAGTCAAGACCAAAAGCTCACTTCCTCCCTGCTCTCAGAGAAACCAACAGAAGGATGGACTTTCATAGCTCAGCTCCTCCCCTGTCCCAACTCCTTTATATTTTAAGGTAGTAGGCTATTTCAAAAGCTCTCTGAAATTTACAGAAAAATTGAACAGGAAGTAGTTTCCCTCTCTACCATAACCTCCCTCATCATTGCATTACAGTCGTGTGGGAAACTCATAATAGACACGGTGCTGATACCTTACTGCTATCGAAGTCTATGGTGGGGACGAGGTCCACTCTTTGTAGTCCAGTTTTCTCTGTGTAACTCAGCCTTATTCCTGGGATTCTCTAAGCTCACGGTAAGTTCTTCCTTTTCTAGAAAGCCTCCCGGCCAGCCCAAACCTCTGGGCTCTCTCCTGCCTGAGCTGGTGCCACTTTCAGTTAGCCTGCTCTACACACCATGTAGGCGCGTCAGTGGTGGCTGTAAGGTCCTTGGGTGCGTGGACAGAGTCACTAGCTCAAAGACTCACCGGCTCAGTGACATCCCAAGCCATTTCTATATTGTAACCTAGCAGAGGAAACCACACTATGAACAAGAGTAAGGCCTCTCGATCAGGCAGCCGTGCGTGCACCGTAAGGGGACCACAGCAGCACCCACCGATGTAAACAGTGATATTTGGAAGCACCACAGTGTGAATAAGCAAAAAGAGCAGCAGATAACAATGGTATTAACTAATCAACTTGTTTTCCTGCCAAGATGTTTTAAAACATGTAGTACCCCTGTCTCCCAGAGAAAAATAACAGTTTCCAGTGACAAAAAAAGTTAGGCTCCATTGGAGTCAAATACTCATTTATCAAATGGTGGCACTAAGGCCAGAAAGAAGAGATTTGCCCAAGGCCATGGAGGTCACTAAGGCTAAAGCCAGAATCCAGGCTCGCCATCCTCGCTCTGGGTACACAGGTGAACACTTTCTCTCCCCGCTGGGAAGTCTCTCATAGTACCCAGCACAGGACTAGATGCACAGATATGCTGGCCACAGCTGGCAGAATGGGAAGAATATTCCTCAAGTGCATATGGATTCCACTGCCACCAGCTTTGCCACATGAGTAAGTCACTTAGCATCTGTCACTGTCAAGCCAACCCCATCCGAGAATGAGCACGGCAACCCTGTCTTCCGCAGCCTCTTGGCTGTGCTGAAGGAAGAGCATCAAAGGGATCAGCAGTGAAATCGGATGGGTACAGAGCGCCTACTCTGCTGCTTGCTATTTGTGTGACTCTGGGCAAGGCATTCGGCTTCTCTGACCGTTAATTTTACTCCTTTGTAAGTTGGAAGTAACACCTACTTTATGGGACTCTTCTGAGGTTTAAGAGAACTTGCCCATAAAGTGTTAACCATGCATACATAGTACCTAGCATACAGGAAGTACTTATGGAATGGCACAGTGAACCTGGAAGTCCACTCATCTTCACTGGGCCTCGGTCTTCACAACTGTACAATGAAAGAGTTGGGTCAGATGGCTTACAAAAGTGCTCTATACATCAGCCCCTGAATGTGGTCAGACAGACCCCTTTGGGAAAGGAGAGATGACCCAAGAGAGGCCAGAGGAGTAGGCAGGTTCTCACCGTGCTGGCCACAGCCCCCTCCTGCTGTGTCCCATCCCGGAACCAAATGATGGTAGCAGCAGGCTTGGCATTAAAGGCTCGGCATGTGAGGTTGTGGGGGGTGCCTGCTTGCAGCAGAAGCACAGGGCCCCCATCGATCCTCGTGTCTTCCGGAGGAACTGGAGGGAAGAGGAGAACAAAATCAGCACAGGTTGCAGCCAACAGTGCCCCTTGCCACGGAGGTGTCCTTCCATCTGCGTGTGTCCTTTCAGCAGGGCAATGGTACCCTAGTCCAACATACAGGCACTACACAAAAGCTCACACAGAGGCTCCAGCCTCCGCCCACAAGCTTTCTCAGCTTGCAGTTACTCTTGCGTAGCTGCTGCTATTACCTGATGATGTAGCCACCACTGTTCCTCAAGGATACTTACTTCAGATGGAGGGCTATCTCAAGGTCTCGAGTATAGACCACACCCTGAGGAAGGAAGGTGTCTCCTTCATGGGATTCCTTACACCTATCCTTTCCTGTCAGCTTTTCTGCCTGGACCAGCCAGATGGGCAACTCTATCATCACACCTTTAGTGGGTTATTTTCTTCATAACAGTTAATGTGCTGTTCTGTTCAAACACCTCTAGAGGCTACAACTGCCTCTGGCATGAATTCCAACACCCCCCAAGCCTCCTGCTTTAGGGTCCTCAAGCCATGCCCTGCAGACCCTTACCTCCTTGCTTAGCTATTCCTGTTTTCTCCATGGGACATGCCCTCCCCCAGAGCTGCTCAGGTGTTACCTCCCTGGGCAAATCCCGGGTGATGCAGAAGGCTTCACGAGTGTCGTCTGCCCAGTGGTTACTGTTGATGATTGTCTCCCTCTGCCTCAACCCCCTTGGGAAGGCAGGACCAGGTCTTACTGGCACTTAAAAGCAGTCTCTACTGCCCAGTGCATGGCTAAAACAGGCCTTTGCTATGTGCTTAGGGAACCGAGTTAGCTATACATCTGGCTTAAAGAAATATGGTGCCTTTCCTTATATCATGGCCACAGGCTTCTAAATGTTAAAGTAAGCTGGATCCTGAGTTCCCCAAGGCCAAGGGTGCTATGTTTTCTGAGGGCAGGAGTTCTTTTTTAAAAAATAAGATATTTATTTACTTATTTATTTACTTATTTTGAGACAGAGACTCACTATGTAGTCTAGGGTGGCAGTTAATTCATGGTTTTCCTGCCTTCACCTCCCAAACACAGGGATTAGAGGTCTGTGACATGGCATCCATTTCTTCCTATTAATTTATACCAGCAGTGTCTAGTAGGAGCTTGGTGAACAGCAGGCCCTTAGGGGCTATGGGATGAATGGGCCATTGATGGGATAAAGGCAGAAGGATTTTGATAATAATCTTTTAGGTCTGCTCAATGTTCAGTGGCCAGAAATGAGCAAGGATTTTGTTTTCTTCTTTCTGAGAAAGACAAGAGAGGCTGAGAGGAGACCCTTGAGGAAGCCCTTGGGAGATCCCTGGAGCTAGTGGCAGACAGGGCTGCCCCGGCATGGGAGAAATGAAGGTCTCTGTGCTGGAGGTGCAGTGGTCAACACAGCTTTCTGTTCAGTTTGTACATGTGGGGTGGAGAAGGAATGGGATTTAGATCAGTGCCCTTCAAATGCTGGCACCTTCCTTTACTATCACGTGGTCTTGGTTGAGCCCCTAAAGGCACTGAGTCTGTTTCTTCCTAGGAAGTCCCTCATGGAGCCTCCGTGAGTTCAGAGAGATGCTGCACACAGTGTAGCACGCAGGGTGCTTCTGATGTGCAAAATGCTAGTTTTACTGTGGTGAAAGGGTTCTGGCTTCTGCCCAGCTAATTATTCTCTCAGTCCTGCTCTTCTTCCTCTGCCCCGTTCCCTGGGCACATACAGCAGGGCTGTGGATGGAAGTGGGAGAGACTTGACAAGTAGAACCGGGAAGTCTCTGGTCTGCCCAGCTCTCCACAGCGCACCTTCCTACCACACTCATAACTGAGCCCCTATATGCCCAGAGATGTTGGGTCCCTGCTACAAAGAGAGCAAAGCATGTCCTCCCACTGGTCCTTCTGCCCTTGCCACGTCTCCTTTCCCTCCACTCAGGCAAAGACCATCTGTCACCTCTGTCACCAACCCACATTTCTCTAGAATTTCTCAAAAGTCTTTGAAGCTAACTGTCAATTAGAAACTGTAAGGCAATTGGCAATAATTTCTACCATTTACCCGGCGTTTACCTCCTGTTCACTAACGTACCTTGTGTATATGACTTCATTTAATCCTTATCACAAACTACTAGATCTCAGAAATAAAAAGGAAAGGAAGTAGGGAAGAAGGAAAAGAAAGGCAGGCTGGTATTACTATGTCAGGAAGAAAACCCTGGGCTCATGACCTCTTCAGGGTCACAGTACATAAAAGGCCAAGGCACAACCCGAACACGGCGCCTGGGACTCCCAGCAGCCTAGAACTCTTTCTGTTGCTAGGAGTCCCCCACACTCACCCTCCCCAAACAGGAAGGAATTTGGCATATAAACTCACTTATCTCAGCTCCTCTCTCCTTTCTCCCCACTTCAATGACTTCATGTTGGAGGGAGGGCAGAGATGAGAAGTGGAAGTCAGAAAAAGAGAAAGGGGCAGAGTCAATTAAAAAGGGAGGAGAGGCACACAGGCAGAAAGCCTAAGCCAGAGAGAGAAAGCACAAGAGGTACAGAAGCACTGAGACCACTGAGCTGGGGGAGCTTAAGACCTGAAGATGGGGCACCACTGGCTCCCCTTTTGCTCTGTATGGAAGACAGTCCTCTCATTGCTCAGATGGTTCAAGGCTTGCCACAATGACATCTGTCTGTCCCCCTGTGGGCTGCTGCTGGGGGCTCGGCTTCCAGGAGACAAGTCTTCAGACCATTATAGTTGTGAACAGACTAGTTCTAGAGTCCAGACCCCCAGGCTTATTTCTTCTAGCTCTGTTCCCGTGTTCCCTGAATATCCTGAGGGATATCTAACAAGAGAGAAACATGCTCTGGGAAGGAACAGCCAGGCAGGCTGGGCTGAAAGGGAAAAGATCTGGGGGTCGGGGCAGCAGAGAGATGGGGAGGAACAAGGGATATCAAGCTTACAGAAATCGCAATGTCCAGAAATGGCTAGCTAGCATGGGCTCCTCTACTTTCTTTACCTGCTTTTAGTTGTTTTTTAAGTATAATTTACATTGTGTGTGTGTGTGTGTGTGTGTGTGTGTGTGTGTGTGTGTGCACATGCACCTGCTTGTCCATATGTGTGCCACATATATTCATGTGTCCATAGAAGCCGGGAGGAGGCACTGGAATCCCCTGAACTGGAGTTACCAGTGGTTGTGACCACTGGATGTGGGTGCCAGGTACTGAACCCAGATTATCTACAAAAATAGCAAGTATCTTAACCACCGAGCCATCTTTCCAGTCCCATGCACTTAGCTTTTGCAGAAGCTTGTGTAAGGAGTTGTTGAGAGAAAACCAAGGAGAGTACAGACAGTAGGAAAAAAAAGGTGAGGCTGGGAACAGAGGGAAAGGTTGGGGCATTAAAGAGGGAACTGCAGAGGGGAGAGACAGAGCTTGGGAGTCATTACTGAGTACTGTGAGCTTGGCCCGCCGAGAGCGCAGGGCAGCCTCTGTGGCCTGGCACTCATAGGAAGCATCGTCTGACAGCTCGGCATCTGTGATCTCCAGGTTGTATTGCCCAGCATCCGCAGAGCCCACGACCCGGTACCGTGGCCAGGCTGCAGGGACAGAGAAGGGAAGACCAGAGTGAGGCTCAGCATTGAGGCCTGGACCACCATGCCCTCCACCCAGAACTCATCATCTCCTTAGGTCCTCCCCAACGCAGAACCCACATCCATCCCAGGCCAGCTTTCCTCCCTTCACTGTCTCCTGGGCACCACTGGCAGGTGAGACTGTGAAGAACCAGACACAGACTCCATAACTTTGGGACCATAGAGCAGGAGGGGTGGTGAGGAATAAACAGTGAGAGGTGAGCAGATGAAATCTCCAAAGCTGTTTGCTGGCAAATGTCTCTCAGAATGTTAGCAGAGGAAGAGGAAGAAAAGCAAAGGCAACCAGCAGCAGGAGGAGAGTGTGAGGGCGGTGGCAAGTACAGAGCATCTCAGCACACACTGGGGCTTCTCTCTATGGCTCCCAAGGCTTTGTCCCTACTTACTGCGGAAAGAGAATGAGCAAGGTCTGCTGGCTCCTCAGAGGAGCACCTAAATGAGATTTCTACTTCTTTTCAAAGGCACAGGGTGGATCTCTGTATCCAGTCTGCCTTGCTTACAGCCCCCACTAACCCCCCAAAACACCCACTGTCTCCCCCCCTCCCACTGCCTCCCTCTCAGAGGCTACCGATTCTTCTGACTGCATATCTATTGACCTCAGTCTCTCTCATTTTCTCTCTCATCAACAATAGATCCATCAAATCCACCTCTTTCCTTTATAGATCGTGCCATGCAGATTTCTTTAACCTAGACCCATAGCAAATAATCTCACCATCATCAAAAATAATAAGGCCAGAAACGCATAGTCCCCAGCCCACTCACCCCATGATAGTTAGTGCTTCACAGCTAACCGTGTTATCCTCAGGAACCACAGTCTGCTACTTGGTGCGAAAACCGAGGGTACACTTTTAAGATACACTTTCCATGACTGTCAAACCTGCTTCACCAATGGCTAACCAAGGCAAAGGGAGCAAAGCAAAGCGGATTGCCTCAAGTCATTTGGTGAGTGGCGGGCGAGTGGCCGAGGTGTAATGAGAGCCGAGTGTCTTGACTATTTCCCTCTCTGCCAACAAGTGTTTCTGAGGGTCTCTGTGCTTGCTTTGGGATAGAGGAGCTTAGCGTTTTTTTGTCTCTGACTAAATCTTTCTGTTTTCTTCAGCACTGGCTGCATAGCCTGTGCTTAACAGGTGCCTGTGGATTATTAAACAAGACAGTGCTCAGACTGATGTTAAAACAAAAGGTTGGTCTCTAGGCAGACACGGGCTAGTTAGGGGGAAAAGAAAAGCACCAAGCACTCAAAAGGCAGGGAAGGGAGAAATGCTGTAATTATCTTATAATTTCAAAATTACAAAAAAGAAAGGGCAGACAGTACCCGAGTATACCACCTAAGTAGGGTGGGGTGGGCTGGCTTTGCTGTTCCAGCATCTCCCACTCCACCTGTCTGCAGGACCCCATGGTGTCTCCCTGACTCTGTCTGTCTAAAGCTCTCAACGTAAAGGTCTGTCTCCCTTGATCTCTCAGGCTGCACACTGCCTTTCTGGAGCTAATCCACAATCTGAGGAAAGGGAGAGAGCTGTAGAGTAAAAGCGACAGACCTCAGAAGTCAAGAACAGGGAACAGGGAAGGATGGGTAGAATCCAGGAATCTAGGCTGAGAGTAGGGAACAGGATTTCTGGATGCTGGGTAACCGAGCAGCCACACCTACATCTTTTTCTCCCCCCTGTGCTGGGGATCAAACTCAAGGCCTTGCACACAACAGCATGCTCTCCAATAAAGGAACAGTCCCAGCCCAGCACTCACCTTTGAGGCCCTGGCCCATACCCAGAGCCAGCCCGTCTTTGGTCCATTGTACGATGCCAGAGTAGTTGAGGAGCACGCACTGGAGCACAGCCCGCTGTCCCGCCACCACGGTCTGATCAGCTGGCTCCTGGCTGAAGCGAGTCTGGGTCCCGGGCAAAGCCAAGGCTGGCAGCGGGTAAGAAGATGCGTGAGGAGGGCTCTGCCAAGGGGCCCCGCAGGATTCTGCTCTTCTCCTGCACTCCAGTGCCATGCCTTCCCCTAGATGCTCCCTTTACTTCAATCTCCCTTTCAAGGCCCCAAGAATGGGACTAAGATTCTGAGTGGCTTAGCAATCACAGAAATGGCTTGGGCCT
The DNA here is from genome assembly GCA_026225945.1 of Cricetomys ansorgei. Classification (NCBI taxonomy): domain Eukaryota; kingdom Metazoa; phylum Chordata; class Mammalia; order Rodentia; family Nesomyidae; genus Cricetomys; species Cricetomys ansorgei. Next base: position 7,898,398 of record JAMJFZ010000056.1, on the reverse strand, counting down.
GACACAATTTTGAACATGGAAGTCCAGGAAGCAGTACTTACCCAATGGCCACCATTGAATTAACAGCAGAGCTAGGGTGAGAGGTCAAGTCCTTGCAGTCTAGGCCTTAGGCTGGTCTCTACAACCTCTTCTGCATCTGCTGCCCCTTCTTAGAGCAGTGGTTTGCACCCTTCCTGATGCTGAGACCCTTTAGTAAAGTTCCTTTAATACAGTTGTGGTGACCTCAACCATAAAATTATTTTTGTTACTACTTTATAACTGTATTTTGCTACTGTTTTGAATCATAATGTAAATATCTGATATGCAGGTGGTCTTAGGTAACTTCTGTGAAAGGGTTGTTCGACCCCTAAAGGGGTCGAAGCCACAGGTTGAGATCCACTGTCTTAGACACTCAGGTTCCTGGGTGATACATTCATAGCAAAGGTGACTGTTATGCCACAGTCCCTTTCCCCCATGCAGTGTGAGTCAACAGACGTTCAGCTTCACCAGGTACGAAATGTCTACTTGTTACATAGACGACTTGGAGGTGATATGTCCAAAGCCAAATAGCCCTGAGCCCACTTCTTGGAACAATAGCCCTGCTCCGTGTGTTCACCCTTGACCCCAGGGCTGCAGCACAGGGATGTACACACTGATGTATCTGCATGCACACAGCCTCGTGCACCACGGGAGCTGAGACAGTGTGGGACTTTGTTCTATTCTCCCTCTGGCTCCAGGAGCTACACATGGCTGCCTGGCTGGCAGCTTGGCCGGGAGCATTTGATTAGAGAACTGCAGAGTAATTGCCTTTAATTGTGGAGCCTAAATGGAGTAGGGAATTGGATTGCGGATTTCTTCTCTCTTGCTCCCAACCAACAGACTTGCTTCATCACTGGCTGGTCCCAGTGGGGGCAGGGTGCAGGGAGGGAGGCACAGGCCTGCACGCTGTGCACAGCATGGTGCGGGCATTAGCTTCCTAGGCTGGGCTATAGGGAAAGAGTGACTGATGAGGGGTCAGCAAAGGGTTAAGTCTGAGCTTTCCTTGCCACAGGTCACCCCAGGCAATCAAAATAAGCTCTCTTCAAAGCTTAGACTCCCTGTTCACCTTTCCCTCCAGTGCACTGAGTCCATAGAGGCCACAACCCCTAACCCATCTCCTTCCAAACCCAGTTTCCCAATTCACCCCTCCCCGTTTCAAGACTCCCTTCCTTCCAATCTAGAGGAATCTCCCCACTTCTTACTTGGGATCAAACCCAGGGCCCTCTACCACTGAGCAACATCCTGGCCCTGAGTCAACCCACTCCTTTCTTTTCTCCGGTTCCATTTCTCTCTTCTTTCCAAAGTGACTCCCACACTCTCCCTTTGGGAAAACCCTCATAGGCTGATTCTGAACCCCGTGTGAGCTGTGCATCACTCAGCCCTGCTGTGGCAGCTCTAACTGCAGTCAGGGATTATGCCCTGTTTCTGTGGAAAGCTTGTTGGTGGAAATGTGTGCCCTATCTGTTCCACTAGAATGAAACCTCTCTCCCACATCCCAGAGTGGGGAACTGTCTCTGCTTTCTGAGTCTCCTAGAATCTGGTGGTCAGAGTAGGTTACAGGAAGCTGACTTTGCCCTTGGTCAAGTGTGACAGTTCAGTGCTTTGGATCAGCAGGGGTTCAGGAAGTTAGAAAAAGGGTCCATCTCTTTTTGTTAAGTGGCTCCCAAACTCTGCAGACCTGATTTCCCATCCTGTCTCTTAGAGAAGAGAAAGTTAAGGCTCATCATCCACATTTCTAAGAAAAGGATGCAGGTGCTAAGATTCTGGAGGAAGGATTGGTCAGGTGAACAGCCAGTGTTATTAATTCAAGCATTTGTGCTCATTATTATTCAGATTTATTCATATCCTTGCACGTTCTCTAGTGCAGCTGTATGCTACAAACTCTGAACTCCTATTTCTCTTCCTCAAGGCTCCCAGAGCCCAAGTCAACGGCTTGTGAGAGGGGAGGTCTAAGAGCTTGGACCAGAGACTTGATTGACATCCACATGAAGCCTGAGTGGTGGTCTCTGAGTGGCATCTCCTGAGGGCTGTGGGCAGCTAGCTGCATGTTCACTTGGAGTGAGGAGGTGAACGACCTGCAGTGGATGGCGATGGGATGCACCTGGAGTCAGGAGACAAGGATCTTGCTGGAGTAGAAGCAGGCAACCCTGGCCTAGCACTTCCTTATCTGGACCTCCACTTGCTCACCACAAGATGACTTGGACGAGACTGCCAAAGATCCTTTCTGCCCAGATATTAGGAGGATCGGCTGAGAAGACTAAGGTTGCCATGCTCCCTCTGCAACTCTTCCTAACTGCGTGGCCCCGGCCAAGTTACCCTCCCAACTGCATTTTCTTACTTGAGAACGATATGTCTACCTCCTGGACTGCTGTGAAGCCAAAAGTGGTGGGTGGAGGCCAGGCCTATCAAAGTCCTTTGGGCATATCTACTAAATAACCATGACCATCATTTATCCCCCGAGCAGTTAAACAACTAGAGGTACGCACTGGAGACACTTCTAGGAACCTAAGAAAGAGTGACAGAGGGGTGGGGTCTGCTTGCTCTTCTGTGAATTTGGAAGTGAAATTGTTTTTGGTTTAGCCTTAGTTGAAGCAATTTTGTCTAAAAGCAGAGTGGAAGCAATGGCCAGCAGAGCCCAGTGATGGAGGAGATGACTGGCTCTCAGGCTTTGAATCCACAGAAAGACCACTCTGTACAAAAGTCATAAGCAGTGTTCTGTGTCCTCAGACAGCCCTGCGACCAAGATAGCATACAAGAGAGACAGATGTCATGGGTGGTACTTACGTCAACTCATGATTAGGGAAAACTCTGAGTCTGATCTAAGTTCTAGCCTCTAAATTCTAAATAAGCTGGGTATAGGTTACCCATCACGTCCTTGCACAGGTCTCTGGAAAACACCATTCTCTCCTTCTTGAGGATTCAAATAATCACCTCTTCTGGGATGCCTTCCATGACTCACTTGCATCGCCTCAGAGCCTATCTATGGACTCATTTTTTCTGCCATAGTAAGGACTGCACTGTCCAGGCCACTCAGCCCAGACTAGGGGCAAATTTTTGAGTCTGGAGTGTGTCACTCTCAGCCCTAAGCCACATCACTTGGCACAGAGCTCGACTGCCAGGCACGCAAGGGTGTTCTAAGAAAGTCTATTAATGGATGGAGTGTAAGGAGCAAATACCCAAGTCCAACCCTGTGAAACCTCTTCAGGAAAAGGCAGAGCATTTTCCCCCCATCCCAGGCCATCCAAGTGAGGCCGAAACAGGCAGGATGTGGAAGGAACAGTGTGCTCTCTCCCACGGGAGGAGGAACCCTGGAAAACGGGGAGGATAAGGAGACTGCAGATGACAAGGGGAAGCGGGACAGTGGAGGAGAATGCTTGGGAATCTGGTCACCAGGAATGGGGCGGGGCATCCTAGTTGTCCCAGTTAAAGAACAGACGTAAGGTATTGATAAGTCTTCAGTGGTGTCAATAGGTGTCAATAACCTAGAACACGTGGCCTAGCCAGTGTCACATCACAACTCAAACATGCTTCTGAGGTGCTGGGTACCCGAGCTACCAGCTCCACTTAGTGGAACTTGCTCAGAACGGAGAGGAACATCTGAAGCTCTGTCCTAGGGACTCAAGCCCATGCACATGCCCTCGGAGAGGGGCATCTGAGTCCCATTCGTAGGGACTCAAGGCCATGCACAGGCCCTTGACCATGTTCAGGAACAGAATCAGCACAGTACAGCACTGCAGAGAAAGAAGCAGAAAGGGCCTGGCTGCAGACAGGTGAACACAGACTAGCCTCTCGCTGGTTGTGGCATCAAATCAACAGCCTTGGGCTTCTGATGGTGTTTTTAAAGTGAACCCCCACTTTGATTCTGTTCTCTCCCAATTTTCAGTCTTTATCACAGATGAGGTGAAGCAGCCACAATGAAGACAGAGGAACACACACACACACACACACACACACACATACACACACACAAACACACACTAGGGGACATTAACAGAGGTACTGAGACAAACACCGAGAAACAAAGACAGACAACCACACAAAGGCAGAGGAGCCAAGGAACAGGGAGAGATCCTTAAGACAAAGATATCTGTAGAGCCACAAAGGGACCAAGGTAGAAAGGAGACAGCAAAGAGCTAGAGACTGAGAAAGATCAGAGGACGGAGACTCAGGGCCTGAGAGGTAAGGTTGGCTCAGCCTTCTCTTCAGAACTAGTTGCCTAGTAGGTACACACCGTCTGAACCTTTTCTTTCCTACCTCCACAGGGATTTCTAGAGCTCAGCTTGGGTTTTCCCTCAAGGCAACAGTGAACAGGGCCAATAAAGCAGAAGAGAGATTGACACTGGAGAGTAAGGGGAGCAGAGGGAGCCTGGTAGAACTTGGGAGTGAAGCAGGATACCTCAGAGCTCTGTGCTCCCTGCCATCCTAAAGAGGGTGGGAGCTGGAGAACCCCGATCCCCTACACCTTCCCTCTGCCTCATTCCCAGACGTTTGCAAGCTCACCCCTAACCCTTAGCACCACCCTCCAGACAGAGGTCTCCTAGACTCACACTCACGATGGCTCCTCCCCTACTCCCCCACAGCATTGTCTGGGCTTCTGGTTAGAGCACATACCACAACTTGCCTTGGATTAAAAATTACTCATATGTGTTTTGTCTCCCCACTCTCCTGGGAACCTCTGCGAACAGAGGCTTTGATTTACCATTTCTGTTCATTCAGTCCCAGCAATGCTCCATAATAATAAATACCTCCAATTATAAAATGCTGATTGCATGCCACACTGATGTCTCACAGACATTGTTCCCAGCATTATAATCTGCTACCCTGTGGTAGTTATTACCTGCATTTTAAAGAAAGGGGAATTATAGTCTGGCAGAAACGAGGCATAAACAGGCCTCTCAGAGCCATAGTCGCTTCTTTTGGTATTATGTCACATTCTAGAAATATCCAATCTTGTAAATGAATTGGATTTATGCCTCAGCCTGAGAAAGAGCTACTGGTAGCCTGACGTTCTGTCCATCTTCCATTTCTGACCTCTACTTTACAACTTAGGCTTCCATCTCTACCCTGTTTACCTCTTGGATGAACAGGAGTTTGGTCTGGGGCCTGGCCCCACAGCCTGCAGGACTTGCCTTACACATTACTATTAACACAGGAGAAGCTTGATGTAAGTGCATAAAGGGAACAGTGAGTGGTACCCAAGGCCAGAATATCTCTCCTGAGTCCAGGGAGTTTCTGTGACAAAGAAAATACCAGTCTTTAAGCCACCAATGGCTGCTAGTGTGAGTGTGTGTGTGTGTGTGTGTTCGCGCGTGTGCACACGTGCGCAGTGCGGGTGTGCATATGTGTGTTTGTGTGTGTTGGTAAATGGGCCCTGCGTACTCAGACCCACTGGTACTTTCTTTACCATGTTCAGGGACATCAGAGTCCAAAGACACCGGGATAGTTACTGCTTATAGTAAGAAAGCACAGCTCAGAGACACAGAGAAACTTCCCTCAGTCACACAAATATTAAGGCTGAGATGCAGGAAGCCCAGCAAGAAACCAAGTTCTCCCCAGAATGCCATCTCGGTAGCCTGGCTGCTGTCTTCTCCTGGGACCTCCTAGGCTAGATACCAAAGCCTCTAAGCCCAGTCTTCATACTGTCCCTCATCCAATCCATTCTTCCCTGCCCCTGTCTCCATTATTATTCCAGCACTGGGGGCCAGGACCAGGGCAGTCTTTGTTTATGAACAAATCCCCAATCTCCTTTTCTGCTGAGCCTAGCAAGGGCAGAGAGGTCAGATCTCTTTTTGTTGTTACATTTTCCCCCTCTGGCACTGGGCACTGAACCCAATACTCATGCATGCTAGGCAACGCTCTACCACTGAGCTACATCCCGAGCCCTCAAACCCTAGTTTTGATGAAGAAGTAGGACTTGGCCCAGTCTCACAGTCATAGACTTCTTATGATCACACATGGACAGAAGCAAGCAAGCCCATGTGTTCACTCTCTGGCCCATGTGAACATCCCTTTTGCATCCTTGCATGTGTGTACACATCTGTCTGTGCCTGTGGGCACCAGTCTGCTCCGTGTTCTGGAGCATGCACCCTGGCGGTCATGTTCCCAGAGCCTAGCCTGACAGGACCAGAACCAGAGAGAATGGGGCCAAGCACAGGGAAGCCGGGGAGCTAAGCAGCAGGAGAGAGGGGTGTGGAGGCTGAGCCCTGTCTCCCTGGATTTATCAAAGGGCAGTAATGAACCCCCTGGGCTGAAGCAGTCTCCCAGCTCACTACTGCAGACTGCTGCTGTTCAAAGGAAAGCCTTTGAATCATACTGACAGCTTTCAGATGGAACTAAATCTCTCCACTCCACTATCCCTCCCTCTCCTGTCTTCCCTCTCCTCATCCTGACTGGACTTCCTTTCCCACCCCAGTCATTCAGTCAGTACAACCACCACAGAGCCTTTCACAGCGGATTCTCTGAGAAAAGAGGATTTCAAGTCTCTGGGATGGGCCAGCAAACAAGGAAGGCAAAAAGAAAGAAAGATTTGTACTTCTCATGGAAGTGGAGGAGGAGAAAGGTCATAGCCTAGGCTGAGGCTGGTCAGACTGAGGCTACATAACAGAAAAGAGCAGAAGGCCTGGATGGACACCCCGAGGCAGACCCTCAGACTGCAAGTTCCAGGAGAGAGGTTCCGTCTGTGCTCAGCTGAATGGGCAGGAAGAATCCAGGTTTGTTGGTTCTGTTCTATGCTGAGTCCAGCCTGCAACCCTAAAATGTTAAAGCGAGTGTGAGTGTCTGGAAGAGTGATGGTGTCCTCCTCTGACAGATGAAGCTTCACTCTGGGAGCCAGAAAACATTTAGACTTGCTTGGGGGAATGGTTAAGTCCAGTCAGGTGCTGAGGGTGGAGTGAGTAGCACAAATAACAGACCATATCCAGACTCACGTCCAAATACTCAGAACTACTGCAGCCTCTGTCATTCTGCCCACAGGGTTCCTCGGCTTCACCTCCCTCTTTGAGTGCAAAAACCCAGATGCTAGGGGGTCTCAAATGCCCTCTTCACCACCTTCCTCCTCCTATGTGATTCTCCTCCTTCACCACAACCTGTGTGGACACAGAACTCCAGCGTCCATCTCTAAAGCTGGGGGTAGAGAGAACAGCCAAAGGGCACTTTTTCCAGGCACCAGATGGGATTTTGCAAATGGCCACAGTCTGGCCTGTTTCCACGCACTGGAGCAGACTACAGAGGCCGGCTGGTATTTACTGTGACAGCAAAGGTGGTTGATGGGTCTGGATCAGCAGATCAGTCTCCCAAAGAGACAGGAAGAGAGCCCTGAAATACAAGGGGTGGGATGGAGGCGAGGGACAAGCTCCACACAGCTTTGCCAGGTAGAGGCAGAGGTCAAGGGGGTGTGTGTGGGTATGGTCTTGGCTTCGTCACCAATCCTGTGTAACTCTGGGGACAGCATACCACTCCTCTGGGCAATAGCTTCTTTAGATGTAAAAGGAAGGGGCTGAGTAATTTGGCCATAGGAGCCTCCTGACTCAAGGTCTAAGAGTCTGTCACTCCTGCCTCTTGTTTGTCTATGGCTCAGCCAAGCCTCCTGGATATGCTCAGTCACCTTCACATTGAAGGGAGCCCGTGAGCCTGAGCCTATCCTAGTGTTTCCTGCACAACAGAGTGTAGGGGACAGCAGTGGGCTTGTGACAAGAGCACAGTGGCAGAGAGGACCCAAGTAGGTACCCAGCCTGGGGGCAGAGGCCATTCTTTGTTTTCCTCTGTAAGGAAGTTCTATTGGAGTTCTTCTGGCCCCTCGCACAGGCTCATAGTGAATCAATGGAGGAGAGAAAAGGCGTGCATGGGGCTCTGCAGTCATTTGGCAGTCTGGGCCGACTCAGAGGGACACTCTGTTTCAAATGAGAAAGGCTGGCAGGTGTGGCTAGACACAGTCCCACCTGTCCCATTTTGGCCTCCAGCCCCTCCGTACCTGGGCCAGAACTGATCTGACAGCTCTATGCAAATATGGCCTGGCAGGGAGCCCTGACAGTGTTTTATGGAAAGTACAATGATGTGGAGAGCCAAGCGGGGTTGGCTGTAGCAGGTACGACAGGCAGAAGCAGAAAGGGGATGGCAGGGGCTCAGTGTCTGGTTCTGTTAAAAACAAAAACAAACCGAATATCAATTTGTCTCCAGTGCACAAAGGAAGGGAGGGAGGGAGGAAGAAAAGGCAGGCAGCAAGCAAGGACCCAGCTCAGACAGGAGACAGGCTAAGAAGAAAGTGGAGAGGAAGAAGACAGAGAAAGCAAGAGGGGAGAAGGTGAGCAGGGAAGGATCTCTGCTCTCCTCTCCATCTGGGCCACGATGGCAGGAGGCACTGGAATGAACTAGAAGGGACTTAAAACTAGGCTGTAGATTAGCTGGAAGAGCTCTTGCACAGAACACACGGAAGCCCAGGGCTCTATCCCCAGCACCACATAAAATCTGGCGTGGTGGTACATGGCTACAGTCCTGGGATTCAGGAGATAGAGGAAGGACGGATCTCAAGGCCAGCGTCAGCGACGTAACAAGTTCCAGGCCAGCTTGGACTACATGAGACCATCTCAGAAAAAAAAAATTGTTTTTTAAACATCAGGTAAGGGAGGAAGAAGGAAGGGTGGAGTTGGAATGACACAATGTTACAAAAGAGGGAAAAAAGGACACGAGGATAGAAAAGGGCAGGAGAGGAAAATAAATCAGAAATAGAACCCTGAACATTCATGCCCCTGAGGTGGATCCAAAAATAAAAAGCCTAGGTCCCTGAGGCCATCTGCTAGAAAAAAAAAAAGGGGGGGGGAAGCAGCGGCCTGAAGGTTAGGACTGGAAAGAGCACGGGTAAAATCCAACCCAAACCACCCCTTTATTTAGAAGAAATAGACAGACAGTAGGGGGTGGGAATCATGGGGCACAAGAGAAAAAAAAATCTCCAAATCCCTGGTGCTTTAGAAGCTACCTTCCCAATTACAGAGTCCTCCTCTGGAGCTGGGCATACCGCAGGAGCAGTGTGTGCTTGTCCCTGAGTCAAGAGAACTGCAAGATGGGGGTGGGGGTGGAGAATCTTGGTGGAAGCACCCGGGCACTAAAATAAGGGCAACTGATAGGTTAAAGGATGTGAAGCGAGTCTCAAGAAAAAAGCATCATCTGAGCCTATGAGTAGGAACAACCAATATAGGACAGTGTGAGACTTTACTACAGCTCCTGGCTCTTTACCTGAATTGCCATAAAAGGTCAAGGCCAGAGATGCTGAGCACGCCCACAGCCTGGGTCTGTCTTGAGACTCCAAGACAGTAGATCCTGGGGAGCAGAGCATTCTATTTACCTAAGAACCTGCTGGATTCTTTTTTCTTTCTTTGGAGACAAGGTCTCACTCAGCTTCCCAGGCAAGCCTTGAACTTTCAGTTCTCCTGACTCAGTACTCAAGAAGCTGGGATCACAGACCTGCACCACCACTACCACTGGGGCAAACTTTCTAAAAGTGTATAGCAGTGTCTTCCATGACCAGAGGTGTCCATGATGAAGCAGCGTGACCATCTCTAAGTGGTTAGTGTTCTAGAGAACCCTGGGTATATATATTTTTTTCTTTAGATACACACCTACCAAATAACCAGTCCACCATAGTTCAATCAAGGTAGATTTGAAATTTAAAGGAAAGGAATTCTGAATCATGGCATCTAAAGGGAAAAGAATAGATCAAAAATGATCAAAGAGAGAAGCCAAGATAAAACAGAGATTTGACCTTTAGTCCATGGCAATTAACTTAACCAGAAGACTTCAACATAATAGCGTTAGGCCTTGAACACAATCAAGTCTCATCTTGACTTAGACATGCGCCCATTCTGTATTTTAATCTGGGTCTGTGTTCAGATGATGAGACAGAAACCCCCTGGAGTAACAGATACAATCTTATTCATCTTCTGAAGTGACTAGCCTTGCATTCCATGGATTCTCAATAAATACTTATTCAGTTCTCTTCATTAGTTTTTATCACAGTTAAAATACATTTATTCATATAACATATTTATTGAGTGACTACTACCTACCAGGCACTGTCATGGACTCTGGATCCAAGAAAGACTTGGCAGCTCTGCCCTCACCCACTAGATATTCTTGAGCATCAGACACTATAGTGTAAAGAAGCAGGATGGAGAAAACTATCTGGGGTTATAGGAAGAATCTGAAGAACTGCTGAATATCTATGTTATTTTGAGGGAGGTGCTGGAGTCATGTTGGACAGAAGGGAGAGAAGGGAGAACAAGGTGTTCTCAGAAGACAGAAGGCATGGGCAGCAGGGGGCAGTTGGGAAAGCACATCCATTCAGGATCCTAAAGTTAGTTTAGCCTGGCTACTATGTCCTGAGGGCAGGCATTGCGTAGTGTACTGGCATGCTAGAGATACTGGAAGTTTCCCTTGCTATCACATCCTACCAGGGAAGCTGGAGGAAGTGGTAACCAGTGAAGGGCTGAAAACATCAGAGTCATGCTTCACAGTAGTAACTAACCAGTGGTGAAGAGATGAGAGCACGGGGGGGGGGTGGGGTTAGTAGGACAGTGGTATGGTTACTTCTACAACCCTGTAAGCATGGCTGTGTGGACTCAGAACGCTAACAGGTGCTTCTTGCATATTATCTTAATGGATATTTTCTCAATGGATAAACACACCTAATTTTGTTACATGTCTGACCTGTTCCTCCTTTGGGGTAAGGCCCACACTTGTTAGGCATACTAGCTGTAGCTGTAAACTCTTTCTACAGACATACACCTTGGACATAGGTGGCCTTGCATGGCACACAGTAGACATTCAATAAATACACACATACTGATAAGAATGGCATTACACTTTGAAGAAGAACACATCAACAGCTAGAGAACTGGGGAGCAGGGAACATTTCTGACAAAGGAGACAGCATGAGCCAAGACACTGGCATATCAAAGTGAGCAGTTGGGGGTACCCAGGATTTGGGTATGTAAAATAACTGGAATCAAGATGAGACACCTGTAAACATTCAATGCTTGCTTTCTCTTTCTCACTATTCACCCTCTAAACATTTCTGTGCTATTGAAGAAAAATGGAGAAAGGAAGGGAGGGACTGAGGAGGGAGGGAAGGAGAGAGGGAGGAAGGAGGAAGGAAAGAAAAAACAAAGTCCAAATTTAGAGCTATGTGCTAACACATCAGGCTTGAGAAGACTCAGAAGAGACAAGGCTGCCTAAGTGTGTGTGTGTGTGTGTGTGTGTGTGTGTGTGTTGCGGGGTGTGTGTGTCTGCATTCACCAGTCTAGGTAAGCACACATATTACTGCACACACACACACACACACACACACACACACACACACACACTGATATGTCTTCACCAAAAGGGAGAACATAGAACTTTCTGCCTAAAACCAAGGCATAGTAGACTTTTCCAATTAATCTCCATTAAAAAGATTTCCCACAAAGCCACTTCCAGACGCCCCAAGTTGAGGTTATCTGGATCAATCTGGTGTAAAGTGAAAGCATTGCCAACCAGCTGTGGAATTGATCCATCTAACTATTCATTCTACACGTCTAAAAGGCATGGAATGTTAATTTGCTGCAGGGAGCTGAGGAAGCCTGAAGTGGAGGCTCTAAAACTAACCGTTGTACAGCAGGGCCCCAGCTTGGCAGCATTCAAGAGGCAGCAGCCTGCACGGAGGAGAGCAGGCTCAGAGATGGGCCGATGACTCCAAGGCAGGGTGCCACATGGGGAAATTTTTGTATTTGTTCCTGATCTTTCTTCCTTGGCTTGCTTGTTAAATGGGACACACATGTCCCAAGGGCAAAGGTGAACCAAGAAGGCTAAAATAATTTATCTTACCACATGATAGGGACACGGTGACAACCAATCATGGGCATATGGCAAGAGTTCATGGAGGCATCAATCTGAGACTGCTTGGCTTCTAAACCTGGAGTTCCGCTAAGCTTCTACTTCATAAAAGGTTTCAGATATGAGCCCGATGGGGCCCATGGCAGAGAAGCTGCAGACACAGCACAGGAGCATCCTCCAGGGAACAGCCTGCTTCTTCCTTCACATCTGTTCTCTGCATCTCTGGTTCTTTCCTATTGAATTTTTGGATCACCCTCCATCGTCCCAGGAAGGTGAGGTCCCCATAGTCTCTGGTCCCTGCAATAACCTAGTGATTTTTGACTTAGCTGTCCAATCCTCCATGTTGAGAGACTTCTTTGATTGCTGTGACAGCAATCTCACAACTAATTTAGCACCGCGTTTCCTGGATAAGCCAATATCCACTTTGAATTATCTCTGGGGGTGCAGTGCATCCCAATAAACAGCCTATGTTTTCCTATGACATCAGAGTCAATCAAGCTCACAGTCCTCAGATGGATGGGTGGACAGATTAATACATGGAAGGTAAGGTTTTCACAAGATCACAAGATGGTTCTGAGAGCCAAGGAAGGGCTAAGGAGGGGGCTGGGTAGAGAGAAGCCTCTAACCCAGGCTCTCAGGGGCTGACTGCAGAGTTTTCTAAAATGGTAGAAGCAGTTTGACCTTTGCTTGGAGAATTCTGGAACAAACCTCCTTCCTCTTGAAATACTGGTGTTTCATCTACCCACTTCCCATACTGAACTTAGGGAGAGCAGTGGAGTCATGCTACTTCATTGGGAATGAAAGAAGAGATATTTCTCTACCTTGAGCCCCCACCCTTCACCCCTCCTCACTGGTATCCCTTAGAAGTGATGTCCCACGCAGAACTCCCTGCTCCTGGTTGGATGCACATGATTCCTCAAGGGGTCTCCTTACGTGGCTGATGAAGGAGATGGTAGGACATTTCCCCAGATATGAAGTGGTGAGAATAGATGGGGTGCTCTGAAGAAATGAACAGAAGAAGACAGGCAGAGTGAAACAGCAGAGACGGGACTTCAGCGGCCCGAGGGATAGAAGAGCGGGGGAAAGTCAAGAGGAGAAACTAGGAGATACCAGCTCCCCTGAGTATGCTGAATGCACAAATTACACTAAGACAGAAGGATCTGGGGTGTGTGTGTGTGTGTGTGTGTGTGTGTGTGTGTGTGTGTGTGTATGTGTGTGTAAAGAAGTAGAACTGTGAGAATCTGGGACCACAAGGGGCAGTGGAGCAGAGAAGGAGGAAGGGAAGAGGGGGCAAATGGGTCATCCTAGAGACTCTAAGCAGATTACCGGTAAGAGGGAAGGGTCAGAAAGACTCAGCCACAGGAATGCAGACACCCTGCTGGGGGAAGCAGAGGAGTAGAGAAGGGGAAAGGGCTGATAGCTAGGAGAGGTAACAGATGGTCGCTGTCATTAAAAGGATTTCAGTAAGTCCTGCAAGCCTTAGGCAGCATAGACAAGCTTGAGTAAGCACCAGGAGCAAAGAATTAAGCAGAGCTCTGGGAGAAGGAACTTACACAGAACCTCACCAATGCCGCCTTTATGGCTACGTATGCCTGCTTCAGTCTTTACCGCTAACCCAACCTAAGCTCCAATACTAATTCATCTTAAACCAATGGCAACAATCACTCTGACACCACATCTTACGTAGACAAACATATTTGTCTTGAAGACAACACATCTCGTGTCACCTTGGTGCCAAGAACAGCCTGAGTGATGAAAAGATGCTTATTGAATCACTAAAATCCTAAGCCATACCTTCATTCTTACAAGGAACCCTACTATGGAGTCTCACCCGCCTTCCTGTCTCAGTGCCTCACTGAGCACCAGTCAATCCCAGCTTCCAGCTCTGCTGTCCCCACCCTAAGCGCAAAGACCACTGTATCCATCTCTAATTTTACTTCAACTAATTTCACTCCATATTTTTTCCACCACCCTTCCTCCCCCCATACCTGGATGATACTCTAATTCACAGAGGTCATTAAAGGCAGAGACAAACAGAAGGTGTCACCTTAATCCGAAGGACACATCCCATCGGAAATGCAGGGCTCTAGACTCCCAGGCTAACATGGATAGTCACTGTTCCAGTGGTTTGGTCCTACAACTGGGAGTAAAGCGGGGTCTGGGGTCTGTTACCAGGATGTAAGGCTCAGGACAAAGGAATCTGGTGTTGAGCAGAAGCAGTGAGAGTGAGGCAGGCATACAGAGGCAAGTCTGAACAGAGAGATCTGTCAGTTCCAGCTGACTTGGCAGGACTAGACATCTTCTGCCTCTAACTCCTTTCTGGCCCTGTGACCCTGTGCTGCGCAGGGTGCCCTGGGGAAGGGCTCTGTGTGTGTGTGTGTGTGTGTGTGTGTGTGTGTATGCTGTGCAGGGTGCTGAACTGCTCTGGAGCCTCTTCCTAATGGATCCTGCCTGACTCTGGAGCAGACTTCTCAGAGTCCTGCTCCTCCCTCTGACATCTTCGAAGAGCAAAACTCTGCACATCCCTCCGGAGCTGTTGCTGTGGTGCCTGGTAACGGAGAAGTATTATGTTCTGCTCTTGTCACAGCCAAATCTGATGCCTAGGATGTGTGATGGATGTGCCAGGTTTGGGTCCTTAGCTCATGGAATGGGATGATGGAGTTAGTTGTGGTTCTTCCTGCAGGGGGTGAGACATCAGTTCCCAGATATCAACTGGAACATGCGTTCCTGAGAGATGTCTCCCTAACCAAGATCTCAGAGAGACTGAAAAGTCACTTCTGCTTTCAAACTGTTTCTTTTTATAAATGTGTGTGTGTGTGTGTGTTTTGTTTGCATGAATGTCTGTGCGCCATGTGCATACAGACCCCAACGATGCCAGAAGAGGGTGTCAGACCCCCTGGGACTGCAGTTAAGGACAGTTATTAGGCACCATGCGGGTGCTGGGAATCAAGCTTTGGTTGTCTAGAAGAGCAGCCAATAGTCTTAAGCACTGAGCCATCTTTCTAGCTCCCAACAGTTTCTTGATCTAAACTACTTTGAGCCCAGAACATCTGCACTCAGTTCTGAGTCTGGAAGCAAGCAGGATCAAAGCTCAAGTCAGGATCTCCAGCCCTTGGGCGGGGCCTATATAGTCTCTGGTCACAATGCCTGTGAGGAGCACTTGGAAGGAGGGGAGTAGAAAAGGTGCTTCTGCTCTTGGCTAAAGGTCTCTGGGCATTTCTCAATGACAGAAGTGGGCCTTGGAAGTCTAGGGCAGGACCGGAAAAAAGGAGGGAGAGAGAAAGTTCAGAATGATAATGAGGGATTATGGTGTCAGCTGGAAAGCAGTGGAACAAGAGCAGCCCACTGGGGGAAGGTGGTGAGGAATTATCTTCCAGGGAGGTGAGGGGAGTCAACACGGCTGAGGGTAGGGAAGAAGCATCCATACCTCGGGCACTGAGATCAGCAAGCAACACAAAGTGCAAACAGGCACAGAGCCTTATGTCTGCCCCTCTACTACAAGCCTCCACTCTGGCCAGACAGCAGAGTGATGCCAGACACAGATGCCACAAATGTAGCTAAAGACATGCCACACTCCATGAAGAATGTTAAGGGGACAGCCAAAACATCTCTCCTGGAAACACTTCCCCAACCTGCTCTGTGAATCAATCAGCTGGAAAGCAATTACACACTTACCCAAGACTTGTCTGATAATTCACTGAGGAGTTGTTTGAAGTAGCACGTAACCACTAGAGGTTAGAGTAAGCACCCTGTGACCGGCAGCACTGAGTCCTGAGACACTGAGCTGCTATTGCCCAAGGCAGGACTCCTAGAGACTAGCAACCCAGACTGCCTACAAATTAATACAATTTACTTATAAACACAGGATTACCATGGGCCTTGGGGCTGGAGAACTACTTCAAAGAGTGCAGCATGGGAGACGGACACTGTCACAGTTGGAGAAGCTACCTTTTGAGAAGGAGCAAGACTGGAGTAGTCATAGTAGCTTCTCTATGCCTCCGTTATTCCTTGGCTCACTCTGGCATTTCTCTGGCCTTTGGACAGATGATGGGAAAGGACTCAGTGGTTTGTAAGTAGGGAAGAATTCTGGGTCTGACAAAAGGCCTGGAGAGGAGTAAAGAGCTAAGGGCACTTACTCCACACCTGTGTGAAAGGCACAGGAAGTGTGATAGCTGAGAAAGGCTCTAGATCTTAGGTCAACGGCTATAGGCTTTGGGGCTCTGAGCAGAACTCCATGAGCAAGGTAAGTTATCTTTTTTGTGTCCATAGACAGCTGGTTCCCCTGGGAGCCCACAACCTATGGGGAGCATCTCCTGACCTCAGACAAAGGGGAATGGGAGTCACATCCTCTGCTGTCTTCATTTAGGCTGCCATGCTGGAGGCGGGAGCCTCACCCTCCTATCCCATCAACTTCTAAGAGACTGCCAAGACAGTAGGCTTTTCAGTATCTCAGACTCTGGCCACCAACAGGCAATTACTGTGGGTTTGATGACTGAAAGAGGAATGCTTGGCACTTTCCAGGAGAATATAGGTTTGAAAGAAGAGGATGGGGAAAGAGAGGCCATATTTTCATAGTTTAGCTGAAGACCCAGACTTCATGATTCCCTACTGTTTCAGAAGGAGAAACTAAGACACCAAAAATGAGGCATGTGTTTGAGAGGAAGAGTCAATCCCCCAGCCCCTAGCCCAGCTGGGCAGCACCACTGCTCAGCCAGCTGCTCTGGAAGATGCAAAGTGCTATCTAAACACGGTGCATTATAAACACTTTAGAAATCGTATTTCACAGCTGCCCGCCTGGAGCTAGAAGATGAATTCCTCCTCCTGCTCTCTGGCAGGAGAATTATCCTTGGAGCCAAACATGGCAGCAATGATATGTGACAGGGGCCAAGACAGAGTAGGCCAGGGTGGAGGAAACATCATCAGGATAGGTCCTGGGTGCCGGAGCAAGACAGCCAACTTGATCTATATTGCTTTGCCATCTGGCATGGCGATCAACTCTCGGAATGCAGAGAGGGCCTGAAATCCAGGCTCCCCCATCTATAGAATACCTCCCTGGATGCAGAACCTGTGCCCTAGAAGGAAGAGTTAGAGAATGTAGAGGATGGTACAGCCTGGTAGGAGAAACAAGCACTTGGAGGCACAAGGGGCCAAGATCTGCCATCACTACTGCCATGGCTTGTTAGAGAAAGAAATACAGGAGAAGGGTTGAGTCAAGTGGGAAAGGAGCACCCCACAAGGGGGTGGGTGGCCTCCAGACAAGCCCAGAAGTGTACAGGAAAGGTGATGACAGATACAGAGTGGCTGAGTCCATCTGGCTGGGAGGAAAGAAGTGGAGAGGATGGGGAGGGAGGAATGTATCCCTGGAGAGTAGAAGGGAGGAAGCAGGCATGAGCTACATCCTGTCCTCACGGAAGAAGCCACAGCCATGGGCAGTGGGATAAGGGTGACAGGGAACCCCTGCAAGCAATACCCAGTGCTTACTCACGCATAGGCAACCAGAAGGCTTTAGTAAGTGAACACAGAATTCACTGGCACTGCCTCTAAGACCCCCAAGCTCAGGTCTTCCCTGAGAGTGCTGAGCTCCTGTTCCTGAGCTCCATGGGCATTGCAGGCAGCTTGTAATTAGGTATAGGGAACAGATGAACCAATTTTCAATTAAAACCTTATCTACAGGGTGCACAGATAATAAAGGTGGGTATGTTTGATTCTTTTCTTAGCCAACCTTCAATATTTGCAGTGCCTGGAAGGAGACGCAGGGAGGGTGCCTAGGCAGCCCTGGTAACATATAAATTCTGCTCATAATTACATGACTTTCAATACCACAAGAGGCCAATAAAGTGGTTTTGAGGCACACAAATTACTGGCATGCTGGCCTTCCCCAGATGGCGCCTAGACGGTGGTCTAGGGAGGGTATGCTGCCCAAACCTCTGAGGTGAGGAACAGCTGTAACAAATACAGAGCTCTCGCTTGCTTTCTGCTGGCATCACCCCGATAGACAGCCTCACATCTCTGACTGAGCTGCAGAAGCAATTTAAGATAGTTTTCTTGTATAATGAAGTAGAAGGAACCTCAGGGGACCAAGGAGCTTCAAACAGCTGCTGGTAACGACAGCAAACTTCAGGCTCTAGGAACTTAGGAGAGGCCCCTCCCCTTTGGTGGCTTGATGTCCTTTCTTGCGCCTGCCTTCTCCAGGTGGGCCTGTCCAGGTTAGGCAGCAAGGATTTCTTTTTTCTCACTTCCCTGCTTTTTGAGGATGGTAGAGTTGTAAATGCTTGGGCCGTAGGTTCAGCCAAGAGAAGGATCAGACTCTCCGAGTTTCAGCTTCATCAGAGATGCAACAGGGAAGACAGATAAACCCAGAAACGATGGCAGAAAAGCCCCTAAGAAGGACTTTGAAGAAGCCAGTGAAATGGTCCACGAAAGGAAGATTCCTGTGTGCTCACCCGTAAATCCCCATGGCCAGATGGGGAGGTGGGGGGTGTTTTGGGGGTGTAACCTTGCCAAAGGTAGCATCTTTGTGGGCCTCACTGCTCTGTTTTAATGTCCCCGGCCCGGTCTCCCTGCAGGCGTAGATTTTTGGTAAAATAACCATTTGCTGAATAAACAGAATAGGTGAAGATAGAGGGATCCTAAGGACAAGTCAGTGGGGCAGATTTTAGTAAAGAGTATGGGGAAATGTCTGCTGGAGGAAAGGGCATCCCAGAGGAAGAGTGTTTGTCTAGGACACATGAAACTCCAGATTCCATCCCCAGTACACACTTCAAAACAACAACAAGAATTTATTTAGAATCAGAAGACCAGGACTGAACAACCACTGTGCCAGGAAGTAGGCAGGAAGTAGGCAGGAAGTAGGCACGTGGGCCAGGAGCACTCTCCAGCTCTCATTTCCTCATCTGTAAAGTACACAGGCTGGACCGATCTTGAAAATGACGTCCAACACTCAGATGTCCGAGGACTTCGGAAGCCAGACAGAAGCACTGAAAATCACTCTAATTATTGTGACCTGCAAGCACATTATCGGCCTGGGGAGGGGACGCCGCCCCGATCTCAGAGGTGGGGAACAGCTGTAACTCATACGGTGTTAGCGCCTTCCCCCACAGGTCGGCACGTGTTTGAGATAATCAAAACTTGAGTAATAGTATCAATGATGTTCACATAAATATCCACAGGAGACTCTGTGGTGAGAAGTCTTGTTTACAACTCCTGTGAGTTGTTGTCAAGTTTAGTCAGTCTTCCAGTGGGCCCTACCCTCACCTTCATTTCAACCCAGCTGACCACGTTCTCCATCCCTTCTGGCCCGTGATTCCAAAAAACCCAAAAAACCGAAAACAACCAGAAACAAACCCAGGCGATCTAATTACTGTGCTCTTCCACCAATGGCCACTTCACGCAGAGTTTATGGCCAACACTGAGGAGATAAAGGGTGAGGAAGGCACAGTCTCCTGTGCCTCCAGGTATTATGGAGCTCTAGTCAAGCATCAGCTCTGTTATGCAGAAGAGAAATCATTAATTACTTTTATTACTATTACTTTCTGGTTGCTGTTGTTTCTGAGACAGAACTTCGCTGTCTGGCCTTAAACTCCCAGTGATCCTCCTGCCTCAGCCTTCTGATGGCTGAGATAAAGCCATGGACCACCACACCTGCCAAGAAATTATTAATTTCGATGGTGATAAAAGAGGAAAGAATGAAGAGTTGGGACATTGTCGCACACCTGCAGTCCCATCGCTCAGAAAGTAGAGGCCGGAGGCTAAGGCCAGCCTGCAATACACAGAGCTGGAGGCCAGGGCTGGACAGACAGGTCGGTGGTTGAGGGCACTTACTGCTCTTTGTAGAGGGTCCTGGTTCCCAGCACCTGCATGGTGGCTCACAACTGTCTGTAACTCCAGCTTCCCGGGGTCTCCTCTGACGTCCACGGGCTCATGCACACATGCAGTACACAGACTTACACTCAGGCACACATACATACACATAAAATAAAATGAATTTTAGAATAAAAAAGAGTTTGCAGTTGGTTTGGACTACATAAGGACCAGTCTCAAAATGATGATGATGATGATGATGATGATGATGATGTAAAAGGGGGAAAGAGTGAACCTGAAAATTTTGCAAATGGTACAATGAAACCTCGAGTTGGCAGATGTAACACAGTGTATACCTTTTGACAAAGAGGCACATGGGGCAGCAAGTGTATTGGTGTCTGGAGAACAGTAAGGCATGGCTGGGACACATAGAACTGCAAATAAAATAAATCTATTTAAAAAGTAAAAATGTGCCAGGCAGTGGTGGTGCACACCTTTAATCCCAGCACTCTGGAGGCAGAGGCATGTGGTGTATGTGTGTGTGTACATGATGGGGGTGTAAGCATCCCATGGCATGCATGTAGATGTCAGAAGATAACTCTGTGGAGTTAATTTTCTCCATCTACCTATATACCAGTTCCAGGAATCAAACTCTAGGCTTGGCATTAAGTGTCTTTATTCATGGAGCCATCTTAATAGCCCCATTGTTGTGGAAGCTTATTTTTAGTTATGTATAAAATAATTGTTTTGTGCACTGTTGAGAAAAGGGCTGCCTAGGCCTTGAAATTTTGATTGTCTGCAGGTGTTGGGTTTATGTGGCAGATGTTTGATTGCTGATGATCTGCACGTGCTATCAATAGAACACATGAGGAGTAAGTAAAGGCTCTGGAAGGATATATGGTGGACTGTGCCACCTGCAAGTGGTTCTGATGAGCTAGCTTAAGAGACAGAGGCAAGACAGCGTTGGCCAGATCACATGCTGAGGCATGATTTGGACTTTCATCACAGGGGTAAATAGAGATGATCTGGTATAAGTCGGGGGAAGGGTAGGGTACAGCAGGGAGGAGCACACTCTGGAGGGAAACTAGAAGAGTATGAAACTAAGAGAGTGGTACAAAGAGATGAAAGGAACATGAGATATACCAATCAGCAGGACTTATAGGTTGGAGGAGTGTGGAAGCTGGGAGGGAAGGGTCCGTCCTTTACAGTTTGCATGACCAGGCAGCAGATGAAGACATTGACAAGAATGCTGGTGTCGTGGAGAGCAGGCAGAAGTCAGTGATATGTGGGTGGCCTAGTGGCCACCTAGGACTTCATTCTGCAGAGATGGGAGAAGGGGAGAGGTTTTATTAAGTAGTTCTTGTATCTTCCCCAGGAAAAGAGTAAGCAAGAAGGGAAGATGAATTTGGAAAAGAGAGAGAATGGAGAAAGAAAGGAACATATCTCTTCACTGTGCTCCTCCCCAGAGGAGATCTGCAGGCATCCAGAGTAGGCACAGCTACTCTAGCTACTGCTGTTGCTATGGCTGTGTATCGGTTATTGGCAGTGCTGAATTATGAAGGTTTAATGGGATTATGCATAGTAATGAAATAGCCACTGTTTCTATTTCATTAATGTCTGCTTGAAATCTATAGATATTTGTTATGTGACCTTGAACCATTAAAAACTATAGCTTACGCTATTTTTATAGATGGTGAGAGCTGCAAGCCAGAGCAAGGAATCAGGATTGTCTGTTGCCTCTTGCTTCAGACCTGACGAAAGGAAGGACAGGGAGCTCTTCCAGTGGATACTGTAAGCCACGGTGCAGGGCAGGACTGGAGCCCTGAGAACAGCCCCCTCTGAGGGCTTGCCTGCGCTGCCTGTGGGATCTTTATCTCCTACCACATCAGTGGTCCGAATCGTTGATTTGGTTTAGACAAAACTAAGAAATGAGGAGTGAGCCTTCATTAGAGCTACAGGGAACAGCAGCTGCTCCTTCTCCCCAATAAGATCTGTGTTGGAGCCATGTACAGTGCTACTTTCCTGTAAAAAAGTATTTGGAGAGCAGAAGCAAGTCACCGTCTGGTGCATGCTGAGTTCAAGGCCAGCCTGGGCTTATCTGACTATATTCTCCAGAATTGTGAAGTTTCACATTTGATGAAACCTGCCGATCTAATCTGACAGTTTTACTGTACAAATAAAAAAATCAGGGGCCAAAAGAGACATGCATCTCCTGAAGCCTCAAGTCATAGAACAAGTTAACAGCAAAACCAGAAATGACGTGTAAGTAGGTTCCCCTAGAATCGTGTTCAGGTGTCATCTCCATTCCAACCACACCCTGAGGTTCTGTCCCTGTAAAAGACATGCAATGCAGGTGCCCTCCAACACAGGCACACCCCTCTCACCCTCCACTCCCCTCTCCTGATGCCAACTGTGGCTTTAAACCCTTATCCTCAGCCAGAGATTCTCAGGAATTGCTCACCATCACATAGACCCAGTCAATAAAAGTTGTGGCACTGTCTCTGATGGCCCCCCCTCATTTACCAAGGGCAGGACTTCTGTGATGTGGGAAGAGTCTCAGCTTCATTTCTTTAATCTTTCTGTCCAGAGACCTTGCTACCTCTTTACCCTCATTTAAACCTGAGATTCCTCTAGGACTATCTCATGACAGGTATCACTGACACCCCTCCTAATAGGTCCCAATTTTAACCTTTCTGCTCCACCCCCATCTAGTAGTTAAAATCCTTTCCACTGCCTCTCAGAACTTCTTAATGGTTCCCCACCTCCAGCTTGCTCCTTTTAAATCCATTCTCCACACAGCTGCACATTTCCTTTTCCTTCCTGGGCATTTCATTTTCCCGTGCCCCTCCTTGATGGCCTGTGACCTATGGCTGTGAGTTCATGGAGGGTGGGGCATGGGTCTATTTCTTCCCTCGTAGGTCCTGCAGGTCAAAGCTCGGAACAGTCAGGCTGAACAAAAGCTTTCCAGTCTTAGTTCTTTCCTTGCCGCCCCTTGAGAGAGGCAGCAGAGTGTGGTGCTCAAGTGTAGTCTGTGTAGCAGCCCACTGGGCCAGTCAGCCTGGGGCAATGCACTTGTCCCCACTTTGTGAAATGAAGGTAATACTGACATCAAGTAAGGTGCAGCCAGAGCATTCTTCCTGCTTCCTCCTCCTCCCTTCCATCCTCCTTATTTACAGCATTCGAAGGACCAACCCTCCATGCCATTTAAACTAATGTCTCACAACACTCCAGAGGAACCCAAGGACCACAGGTTTAGAATTATGAAAAATGTCACAGTCAAGAACCTGAGTTCCAGAGAACTTTTTGAAATACGAAAACATGAAGCATGTGCTGGAAATAGGAAAGGGTTCAGGCAGAGGAGCAGCACAAAGGAAGGTCCCAGGCAGAGGACAGAAATGGGCTTGCTCAGAGCAGGTTTAGGGGAACAAAGTTGGGAGACAGAAGCACGAGGCAAGAGATGTTTCACTTGGCACCCAAACCGTGGACCCAGCTAGAAGGCAGAAGACAACAGACTGGCTTTGACAGGACTGGGATGAAAACTGATAGTGCTCTCCTGGTGATAACATACCGCCGCCTGTGTCCATCAGACATCATTTCTATGAAGGCTGTACCTACATAGCCTAGCCATCCAGAAAACTTAACAGACTCGATTGAGATGGGTCTCCCTTATCAGACAGCAGAATATCCTTAGCCAGGAATTATGCCAGTGGTCACATGAGCCCTAACCCCCAAGTTCTCACTCCCTACCCCAGCCAGGTCAGCGTTTCCACACCACGTTACATCACTCGTCTGAGTTCCTCTCTGCTATCTGAAAGGGGCTGTGCTTTTAGCCTTGGTGCCTCTGCCAATGCTGGTTCCACAGCAGGTATTGAGTGCAGATTAACCAAATGAGAGAATAACACACGAACAGAATTCTAATTCAGTCTGTACTGTAATCCTTCGTTTTGCAGCTTCTCACCATCAATCCTAGTTTTTCCTCTGGGGTCACATAAAATGAATCTAATTCTCTTCCACATGATAGTCCTTTAAGCATGCAAGGAAAGTTCTGACATTCCCCCAGAGTCTCCTTTACTTCTGCCCAAATATCCTTCATTTCTGACGCTGCTGCTGCTCCCATAGGCACCTTCCTGTAAATACGCTGCGTCTTCCCCTCCCCTGACTCCAGACAGCCACCGCTGATTCCTTAACCTCTGTTCTCCTCATAGCAAAAGCACTCTGGCAGAACTGGGCACATAACCCTACCATCCTTCACGAAACATCTCAGAATGTTTCCTAAGGTCACTAGGGACAGAGTTCCTCAATGCAACACTAGCCCCATCTTAGTTCTCCTGTTGTAGAAGTTTATTTTTGATTATGTATAAAATAATTGTTTTCTGCACTGTTGGGTGAGGGCTGCCTAGGTCTTGGTGTTTTGTCTTGTCTGCAGGTGTTGGGTTTATGTGGGGATGTTTGATTGCTGATGATCTGCACGTGCTATCAGTAGAACACCTGAGGAATTTTGTATCAATAAAAACACCTGAGCTCAGATGTTCAGGGTTCCACTGTCCAGTATGATGCTGCCATGATAATGGTTCCCTCTGCTGAGGTCTGGCAGCGTTTGCACCCATGAAAATGCCTCCTTGTCTCTCTTGGTGAGGCACCACAGTAGGTGTACTATAGTCTCCTCTTATCCGGGGGTGGTATTTATTTACCTATTTTTCCATGCTTAGAATTGGACTCAGGGATTTGCACAGGCCAGGCATGTATGTATTCTACTGTTGAGCCTGCTCCCAGTCCTTAGCCATCTTGCCTCATGGGCCATAGCAGAACCTTCTAGTTGAACACTATCTTAGCAGGAGCTTTCCTCACTGATCCTGCAGCACCCACATACCTGGTTTTTCTCTGACTCTCTACCCTCTGAAATTTCTTTTTCATCTTGTTTTTTCTTTATTATAATTACATGACTTCTGCCTTCCCTTTCTTCCCATCAAGCCCTCCCATATACCTACCCTTGCTCTCTTTCAAATTCATGGCCTCCTCCCACACATTGATTGCTGTTACATATACATATGCAAGTGTGTGACATATATTTCCTAAATACAACCTATTCAGTCTCTCTAATGTTACTTATATGTATATGTTTTCAGGGCTGACCATTTGGTAAAACAGATAAACAATTGGTGGGCTCTTCCCCGGGAAGAGATCTCTCCCCATCTCAGTGTCTTTAGTTGCCTGTGGTTCTTTGTATAGAGTCAGGTCTCCTGGGCTTTCCTATGTTTACATTAGCATGCCAGTTGCTGTCAAGTTCAGCCCATGTTTAGGAGGTCATGCTGGTGAGACTTTATGGTGCAGCTTCTGACATTCCTAGGAGACACAAAACTCCCCATTCCTCTGGCTCTTACAATCTTTTTACCCTTTTCCATAACCATCTCTGAGCCTTCGATGAAGGTAGGTGTGTCCATTGGGACTGGGCCCCACAACTTTCCATTTTGACTGGTCATGATTTTCTGTAATGGCCTCTGTCAGTTGCAAAGAGTTTCCATGGCAGGGGATGAGGACTACGCTCATCTATGCGTGTTTCTAGGGATGTGCTTTGGACCTGTCCTCTTCTTTTGCTACTGTGGTAAGCTCATCTAATCATGCGGTCTACATGCACATTAGTACATACTTGTATATAAATGTGTGCAGTTGTGGGTGGAGGCCAGAGGTCAACATTGGGTATCTTTCTCTATTTTTCTTTGCTTTATTTTTTCAGACAGGATCTCTCACTGCACCTGTAACTTATGTATTCACACGACTAGGTGGTCAGCAAAATCCAGGGATCCTCCTGTCTTTCTCTCCCCGGTTCTGGGATTACAGGCATATACTACCTCGCCTGGCTTTTTACATGGATATTAGGGATCTGAACTTAGGTCATCATCTAAAATACAAGCATTTCTGGATGTAAACACCATTTCTTCTGATGTCCTATCTCAGCTCAGAACTCAAGTCCCAGGTGCATCTATCAAATTGCCTACTTACATCTCCAGTTGAGCGTCTAATTGGCATCTCACACTCAACTGGCCAAAACTAAGCTCCTAGGTTGCAGATGTAGTTCAGTGGTAAGAGTATGTGCTCAGCATGTGAGGGGCCCTGGATTTAACCCCAGCACCATTCCCCAAAGCAAAAGTGAGCTCCTGCTCTTCACCCTGACCTTGTACTGTCTGTACATAATGATTTCACTCCTCCAGGACTTAAGGCAAAACTTCGCACCCAACTCTTCTTTCTTTCTTACCTTCAGTTCAAACTATCAGCCAACATTGCTAGTTCTATGTTCAAAGCAACTCTAGAGATGGTGCCACCCACCATTTTGTGCCTGGAAAACTAGAATAGCCACTTGTGGTCCCCACCCCTTCCTTCCTGGGCCTACTCTTAACATAGCAGCCAGAGTAACTTTGGTCAAACAGAAATTCTAACACCTCACTCCTTCACCTCCTCTTCCCTCCCCTAACCCACAGATGGCTTCTGATATCATTCAGAAGAAAAGTCCAGGCCCCGAGGATTCCTCCAGAGCCTAGTCTTCAACTCAAAAGCTTGTCTGGCCTCTGTTCTCATTCCTGGGACAGAAGTTCTAAGCTCTCAGGACTTCAGAGTGACAAGAGTAACTTTGTCACTTATGCTAGACCTGCAGCTGGCTTTTGTTTTGTTTTCGTTTGGTTTGGTTTTTGCTTATTTGAGGCAGGGTCTCATGTGGTCCAAAATGGTCTGAACTGTCTATATAGCTAAGACAGTCCTGAACTCCTAATACTCCTGCTTCTGCTCCTCAAGCATTGGGACTAAAGGAGTGTGCCATTATGCCAGCTCCACACCTGGGTTTCTGATAGAGCGGTAACTAGATTAAGCTGGAAAGACATCCACCTGACCAGGGAGGTCGGAGGGCTAGAGGCTGCAAACTCAATTGTGAGACCCTAGTAAACGTTCATACACTCGGGATGCTGGCAGTTTCCAAGTTAGTGAACACAGCAGGACCGACGAAGGGTGACAGTCATGGCTCCTCAAGCAGAGGACACAGAAGCATTAGGGCCCTTCTCAGCTCTCCCCCCGCATGTCTCTCTGAAAACTGTACTTTTCTGAACTCTGTGAGTCATTTATGAAATTACCAAATCCAAAAGGATCACAGGAACTCCTGAGTCTGAGCTGAGACTGGTGCGTGAAGTGTGGGAAATTTTGTGGGGCTGTGCTCGCCACCTTGTGAAATCTGCACTAGCTCAGGGTGCTGAGTGTCAGAAATGGATGTGGTACTGAAGTCTTCGTGATTTGCGTGCTGCATTTATGCACACGCACCTCCACCCATTACATCAATTACTAGGTTTTTTTTTCACCCCTCAATTTACTACGCCCATGTTAGTTTTACGTCAAATACACTAGGCACATTCCTGCCTCAGGACCTGTCATTTGTGTTCTCAGTGTATCTGTTCCTTTCTCTCCTTCGGATCTTTTCTCAGTTGTCATCTTCTAAGTAAGTTCTCCAGCCTGTTATGGTTTGGATCTTGTGTCTTCCTGAAGGTCCATGGGCTAAAGGCTTGGTCTCTACCCCATAGTGCTGTTGGGAGGTGGTGAGACCTTTAGAATGAAGCCTAACAACAGGAAGTAAGATCACTGCAGGTAAGGTGATATTGGGACTCCACTCTTTCCTGTCTCTGCTTCCCGGCCGCTATACGATAAGCAGCTTGGTTCTGTCGCACACGCTCCCTCACGATGCTCTGCTTCACCACCAGAACAATGGGACCAAGCTATCCTGGACTAAGAGCAGGAGCCAAAGCAGGCCTTCCTTCCTTTTAGGTTGCTTAAATATTTGTCACAGCAACAGAAATTGGACTGAAACTCTAGTCCCAGCTTGCTATACCCTAGAATCCCCTTCAACTGCTTTATTGTTCTCCATACCCTTACCATCACCCAGTGTATTCATATTGTAATTATTAATTCACCGACTGGGTCTTTCCTTTATGGATCCAAGAGGCAGGTATTTTCTTTCCCCAGTTTAGTTATTACTGTCAACACAGCCCTTGGAACATATATCTGGAAATTTAAAAACATAAAAGGGATAGACTAGACTGTTAAAGCTTGCCATCTGACCTCCTGTAAGAAGTTTTATTGGTCTACTTCTCATTAAATGGGCTTCCAGAAAGGGTGGAAACTCTCTCTAGATACGGACTCGCGGGACAATGTACAGGGCCTCCCTTCCCCAGGGAGGACTTCACAAGAAGTTCAGCCTTGGTTTGGGGGTGGGCAGAAGTGGGCTTACTATCTGCTCTGCCACTCTTGAGTAGCTGCCCTCGCACTGTGCCTCCAACATTCGGAACTCGAGTATCACAGACATGGCTTGTTTGCACACAAGGAACCATGTCCACACCACTCATTCTTTTAGGTCTAGATGCAGCACAGCCTCTGCCGCCGGTTCAAATCTTCTGAAAGAATGTTTTATGTAGTTGTCTCAATGAATCCTCATACCCACCATGAAAATATGCATCGTTAATGCCACTGCACTGATGGAAATGTAGAGAAATTAAACAATTCATACTTTACAAACATATTGGGAAAGACAGGATTAAATGCAGGGTCTTGCTGCATGTAGAGCACGATTATGCTGATGCATTGCCTCAAAGCTTCACCAGTACCACTACATACAAGTAAAGTTAACTCTCCCGAGCCTTGGTGTTTTTCATCTAGAAAATATGGCTGTAAAGACTGGATGAACCAAAGTGTACGGTGTGCTTAGCCACGTACGTGTTATGCAAATGAGGCTATTAGTAATAATTACGATTATAAATCAACATGAAATTTCACTGGCCCTTTTATCATCAGCACCATGGTTCTCAGATCACATGAAAGCTGGCAAGCCTATGGTTATGCCTTCCCCTGGTGGAAAGGAGCACGTGATGTACCCACAGGAACGGCCACCACCCAACCTGGCAAGAGCCCTTTTAGACATCCATGGCTGATCTGAGTGGGAGCATGCGGGAAGCAGGAGGCTCAGCCTATGCCGCTATTCCTCAGTTCCCTGTTGATGCTCCCCAGGCCTCTCCACAGGCCACATTTTCTGCTCTGCTTCCCTCTGAGCAGTGACCCAGGAGAGCAGAGGCTCTCTCCACCTCCGTGGGGCTCACCAGTCTCCGGGAAGGTGATGCATAGAAAAGGTCTCCAAGCTGCCCCAGGCTTCCCTAAGCTACAGCATTCCCAGACACAGAGCCCTTTATCCCTGAAAGGGAGCAGCCAGGCAGAAAGACAAAGGCCATATCTGATTCCAACAGGGTGAGGGCCACAAGCTGGGGTAGGAAGGGGCCAAGGAAAGGGTTGGGGTGAACTGGAGAAGGGAGAGGGGAGGGGCTGGCATTGGTTCTTATTCTTCCTCCACGAGAGACGGCATAAGAGAGACCTCACAGTTCACATTTCCAAGAAACTTTTCACGCGATCTCTTTCCCCAGGTACTTCAGCGCGGCTCTCACAGCCCAGTTATGTACACAGCTTCTCGTTCTTCCTCTCCTACCCACTTTCTAGTAGTTGGTGTTGAGGTAGTGTGCCCCTTGAGATGACCCATGGTCCTTTACAGACAGAAGACAGAGTGGCAAAGGCCAAAGCAGGCTGCCTGCATGCATGTGTGTCACCTGGCTGCCATTTGCTTCCTTATCTACTGAGCGAGGAAACGGTACCAACTACCGAAGTGAAGACTTCAGTGTACGCTGGACACAGGCAGCCTGGCTCTTAGAGGGGATTCATCAAGCAGTATAATAGTATGAATATACAGGAATTATCAAGTGGTTCCAGTCACATAATATCGCCTGGTCTCCTACCCCTTCGCTTTCTCGGCCCACCCCACGCGTGCGAGGACACTGCTGTTCCAGTAAACCTTGGCCCTTGTAGGTCTTCACAGGAGTATAGGCTGGGGCCATGACCTGCAGCCTCTACAGGCTCTGCTCCCGTTTTCTTAATCTCCATGTCCTCACCTCTCTCTTCTGTTGGAGGTTTGCTTGCTGCCCTTCACTGCACTGGCAGGCCATTTTACGTGTGTCCCCGCTGTCAGATACGGAGAGCCCAGTCTTCCATCTGTTCCTGAAGACTGAACCCAGAAACTGGCTTACAGAAAGGCCTCAGTAAATTTGGTTAAGGGAATCAAAAAGTGAGAGAATGAATGGATGAACCTTAGTATGACATCACTCCCCCAGACCTGGGCGAGAGCAGAGGAACTGTCCAGAGGGAAAGCACACCAGGGAGGCCTAGCCCCACACTCCCAGAGGAGAACCTCCTGTGCATCAACTGTCTCTTTTCTTGGAGCTCTGCTTCTAAGCATATGAACGGCCTCGAGGAGATGGCATGGTTGCCAAAAAACAGAAACCAAACACATCACAACAAACCAAAAAAAAACATAACAACACTACCCACAAGTGACAAACACAGTTTCCTCTCAAGAGCAAGACAGACTCACTCCCTGCCCCTGGGACCTCCCTCAGAGCTCGGTATACTAACACAGGTAGCAACCTCTAGGCCATCTGGAAAGAATGCCCCAAAAGAGGCAAATCATATCTCATAGGGCCAGACGGCTTTTATATCATTGGCATACTTACACATGGGGTGAGGAGGGGAGGGAAAAAAATGTGCCAAGCCTTAGGGTCCCCTCCAGACAGTGGCCTCAGGAATCATGGGGGAGCCAAGGAGACAGCCCAGCTTGAAGCCTGGATGTAGCAGCAAAGTAGGAATCTGAGCACACTGCGACACCGACCCCGCTTGTCCTGGGTCCCTATACCCCTGCCCTAGCTTGCTGGGCTCTGACATGCCACCTCATCCCACCTAGCCTTTGCCACTCTTACACCCTCTGACCCCAGTCACAAGTCAATGCTACTGTTTCTTCCACTGTCCAAGTGGTAAGAACGAGGGGCAGTATGGAAAACAAAGGACACATGCCGTGCATCCAGAAATTTGATACAGAGAATGAAAAGAGAACAATGCTGTAGGGTCAGTAAAGGTAAAAGGATTTCTAAGCATTTCCATTTTACACTCTCGCAGACAGTTCCAAGGCAATCGAGAGCCAGGCATTGTCAGCAAAGCCCAAACACTTATGATGCAAGACCAGGCAGCCTGAGCTCAGGAGGGGGTGTGAAGCCTCGGCATCAGAAGGGATAGTGGAGGTCACCTCGTCCACTCCCCCTTCACAATCGGAAGTCCCCACCTGGTATGGCCAGCATGCGGCCCGCAGGCTCTTCCTGAACCTGGCTGGAGAGTTTATTCCCTCTTGAAGCAACATTTTCTTTTGCTGACAGCTCTGCTATTGAAAAGCAATTCTTTATGGTCAGTGGGATGTTGCCTCTCCATTTACCTTAGGCTAGTCTTGGAGCCAGAGAATATTCATTGAGGACCTACTATGTGTCATGGTCCTGGATTCTGCATCAGTGAACAAAGCAAAGTCCTTCCTGGTATTCTCAGCTAAGGGCCCGACTGCCCTCTACTTAATGTTCTTCCCACATGACATAGGATTTTTCCTGCCCAAAGCTATTGGAATACTGCTTATGTTGTCTTCAGTGTGTGAGAGATCTGAGGAACCAGATCAATTTATTCTCTTATGATATACCAAGAAGCATCCCTTAGAAGAAAAAGACAAAGGATAAAGAGTCGGAGAAGCCAGTCCCTAGTGTTACCATTTTGTCACCACATCCCAACACTTGTCCCTAGTGACAGGTTGTGTCCACTTAGTGTCCTCTGCCCAACCCCACTGCACTGCCTGACACCTCCAGCTACTGGAGGACCAGAGCTGAACAACAGGGAGAGGGCACACACTGGAAAATGTTACATAATAAACACATGTGGGATTGAAGAGCAATGGATGGACACACGGGATGCAGGTCACACACTAGAGAATGGACAGGTTCTCTACACAGACCTTCCTCCGCCAGCCAGGAAGAAATCACTAGTTTCCTCCTTCAGTGGCTAGGAAGATCGATGACAAGTCTAAGAAGAGCTTCCTGAGAAAGTTGGTAGAGCCAGACCCTAATTCAGCTAGAGCCACCATGGTATGGTATGTCAATCCTGTCGCTGATCTAGCCAATGGAGGAGACTGGTGCCTGGTGAGGAAGAAGGTTCAAGTTGCCAACTTGGACTCGAGGGGTAACTATAAGGCACTTGGGCTCTACTCTGGGTCCTGGGAGAGATCTGGGGAAAGAGATCAGGTACCTAGAACACTAGATGAGCCAGCAGCTGCTTGAGATCCAAAGGGAAGCTATGTGAGGGGGAGCACTGCGTGGTCCCCCAGAGGGTAATGCTCCCCGGAAGAGGGTTGCATCCAGAGTTAAGAAAGATGGATGAGTCATGATGGCCTACAACAACGAAAACCGTCGTCACTTATTGCATGAATATATACCAGGCACTCTGCTAACTACTTTTGAACATAAATACATATCATGTTTACAATGCCAGAAAAAGGCAAGGTGGTTAACCCCTTTCACCAGTGGAGGGCCCCAGCTGGGCAGGGTGGCTCATGCCTGTAATCAGTGTGCAAGAGGACTGCTATAAGGTTGGGGCCAGCCTGGGCTACAAAGTCTCTCTCTCTCTCTCTCTCTCTCTCTCTCACACACACACACACACACACACACACACACACACTGCAGGGGAGAAATGGAAGCTCAGAGGGATGAGGGAGCTTGCTTAAGGCCCAATACTACCAGTTGCTCCCAAGTGTCAGTACATGGGATAGGCAGGCCCCATGACCAAGAGATGCAAGGGGCCCTCGGCAGCATAGTTAAAAATGGACCTTAGCACAGGTCCCACTCTAGTTTAAGACAGACCTACCAAGGTGCCTTGGTCACAAAGCCCGAGAGCTGGAGACCCTTGCTCCCATTCAATGCTGTATTTGGTCTCTCCTACAGTCTTTTTTAGACAGCTTGCTCTTCAGCCCAAACCATCTTCTTTTGCCCCTTTGAAGACAGGGAGCAGGAAAGCTCTCAATTATGGGGATACCTTACTCAACTGCCAGTCCACCTTCTTGCTTTAAAATGGAAAACCTCTGCCCTCCATAGGTTGACCAAGGTTGTGCTAGTCTCTCTAGTCAGTAGGAGTGTAAAGTATCCATCAAGCCCCTATTCTTAGAGACTGTGCCTTATCCATGAACCTACGAGTTCTTCTCCAGGGAGCCTGCTATTTTCCTTCTTGTAGATCCTGCCTAACTGGAGAGCTCCAGGATCCCACCCATAAATACAGGACATCCAGCACACTGCTTCCTGCTATCTGAGCATCAAGCATGCCTCTTGCACCAGTCTGTAAATGAGCTTTGTATTCTTCATCCCAGAGTAGCTCTGTAAACCTCTTAAACTGTCCACTCTCTCTGATCTGTAATATCCATCTAAATGAGTTGCATTAGAAAATATGTCTAGAACAATGAATGAATGAACAAATTTCAAACAACAGTTTGAAATTACTCACACTGATTCTATGTACAAGGAGTTCCATTTGCATTGTAGTGTGTGGAATTCTTGTTGATATACACATAAATACCACCCCTACACAGACACCACAAATATCACACACACAGACACACACACAATCCACGTTTATTAACTAGGATATACACATAATTTAAACATTGGTTTTCTTTCCCCAGCATGCCTTGATCTCCCTCCCTTTTTACAATGTCTGTAAGGGTTTTGCCTGCATTTATGTCTGTGTACCGCATGCATGCCTGAAGCCTATGGAGGCCAGAAGCTGACATAGGAGTCCCTGAAACAGAAGTTACAGGTGGCTGTGAGCTACCATGTGGGTGTTGGGAATTGAATTTGGTTCCTATGGAAGAGTAGCCAATGCTCTTAACCACTGAGCCATCTCTCCAGCCTGCTTTGATTTTTTTTTTTTTTTTTTTTGCTGAAAGAAAAAGAATTCTTTATATGTGGTAGGATGAGAAACAAATGTCTGATTTTCTAGCATGTTTGATTAGGCCCAAACTCATAAGTACATTGCTTTACCTGCCTATGGTGTAGGTCATCCATGAAGACCTCCTGTTCCTAACACCAAATGTTAAGAATTAGCAAGAAATAATTGCTTACACTGATGAACAGCTAAGCACACACAAATCACTTTCACATTTAATTTTTGAGCCATAAAATCTCAACTCTCAGAAGCTGAATCTCAGAGATACTCAGTGAATTCCTCAAGGTCTCACTGCTGGTCAGAAACTATAAGCCAGAACCCTTACCCAATTCCAACAAATAGTGTGAATCGGAAATGTCCCCAGTGGACCAGTGTGCTCCCTAGTGTGTAAGATCATTAAGAATGTGGTATCACCATTAGGAGATGGGGCCTACTAGAAGAAAGTTGAGTTACTGCATGGGGATGCTGAGATTCTAGGCAATTCTACTTTATCTGCTCCCTGTCTCCCAGCGTTCGTGGGCAGCTCCCTAAGCTACGTGCTCGTGCTCCTGCTCCCAAAGACCACCTTGCCATAAGTCCAAAAGCAATAGAGCCAACCTGTCATGGACTGGAACCCCCAAATTCCTTTTTTATTATCATAGGCATTTTGTAATAGCAATGAAAAACTAACACTACTGATACACATTCTTTCCCCATCAGATCACACTGTAAAGTAAAAGAACTTAGGTAGATGACTAAAATATTGGAGAACAACTTTTCAATTTGAGGCACTGCTTATGATCCAATTGTAAACATCTGGAATATGAAGAATGCCAAGCGCTTGGATGGGTATAAAAGTAGAATGGAAATTGTGAAAGGTGAATCTGTAGGAAACTGAGGCAGACTTAAAAAAAAAAAAAGAATGATGCATCTGAGACTTCAGCTCAGTACTACAGTGCTTAGCGCGTAGGCGTGAAGCCCTGGCTTCAATCCCCAGTACTAACGACCAAACCAAACAAGGACAGTGAGGAAAACTTTCATCTGTCTCTGAGCAAGAATTCAATGGTGTGTAGTAAAGGGCTGACAAGAGAAAAGACTGCGGGGGCAGGACTCAAGAGAAGGATTGAACAACTTCCTGATAGGCTGTAATAAGGAAGATCCACAAGATGAGCTTCAAGGAAAGGAAGAGTAGGCACAGCAGATAACAACACCCAAAGCTCCAGTCTGGCCCAGAACTGCAGGCCACCCCTTCAAAGAGAAGGAGGTGGGAAGATGGCTCAGTGGTTAAGAGTACTTGCTACTCTTGCAGGACTGCAGCTCAGTTCCTAGAGCCCATGTCAGAGAGTTGACTTCAGCTCCATGGGCTACGATTCCCTCTTCTGGAATCCCTGGGCACCCGCAGTCACACATGCATATACTCACACAGAGACACACACATAAATAACAATAAAATAAACCTTTACAAAAAAAATGAAAGTAGAGCTGCTTCATGCATTTATTCAACTTCTACTTTGTGCCAGATAAAGGCACATATACCCTTTGCTGGCACAGCCATGGTGGACCAACTCATCACTCTTCCTCTGCATCTCTTGCCCCTAACTGATCTCCTTATCAGAGCAACAAGAATCCTTGCACCAACTTCCCAACAGTTCCCAACAGACATAGTTCCCCAACGACATACCTAAAACCTAATACTTAATTTTTGCCCTATCCTATGTTCATGTGTTTTGAATGTGTGCATGTGTGTGTGTGAGAGTGTGTGTATGGTATATATTATATGTGGCATGTGTGGAGTTTGTGTATGGTAAATATTTAGTGTAAGTATGATGTATGTGTGGTGTGTATGAGGTGTCCATAATGTGTATATTAGGGAGTGTCTTGCTTAAGTAGCCCAGGCTGACCTTGAACATGTGCAGTCTTCCTGCCCCAGCCAACAGTGTTAGGATTACAGACAGGTATGTGCCTACACACTGGGCTCATTTGCATATTTATAAGGACTTTTCAATTGTGTGTGTGTGTGTATATGCGTGGACAGAAGATAACCTTTTCAGGAATTGATTCTCTCCTTTCACCATGTGGGCAAGGTCTAGGGAGAAAGCCCAGGTTATCAGTGCTTTTTATCTATGGAGCCATCTCACTGGACCATCTCCTTCCCAACTCACTGGGTACCCTCAAAAGACAAGGACACAGACTTTCCCTCCTTGTTTTTGCATTAAATGCACGAGGGATGATCAGTATTACAAGTTCACAAAGATTCCAGAAGTCACCCAGCCATTTAAACTCATTGTACTGGAACCCCTCTCTGCTATATACCTGCAAGATTGCACCATTTTCTGATGAGAAAACTAGAGATTCTAGAAGACTCACCAGCTCACCCACAAGGAAAGGTGGTGGCAGGGTGAGATTGCATTTGGTGTCTTCTGATTGACATATTGACCCTGGGCCTGATAAGGTGCCCAGGAAGTACCACTGGTACTTCCAGACCAACTCCAGTTGCAAAAATTGAATCATAACTCTCAAAACCTCAAGGACATTTGTGTGTATGTATGATCTTGTGGAAAGGAGAAAGGAATAAAAGGAAGGGAGCAAGAAGGCAAGGGAAGTGGAAGAATAAACGTATCTGCCTGACGAACGGTGTAATGGTTCCGGAAACAAAGGCAAGCTTCCTTCTGATTCTACATTAGGGACGACATCCCGCCACCTGTTTCCCATTACAGCCTTCAATTCCCTTCTCATTCAGGGGACCTGAAGCACAGAGCTGGCTTGCTGATTGATTTAAGTTTAATTCATTTGTGTAACATCCCTGTTCAGAGCAATGTCTAATTAACACTTTTGTTGGGGGGAATAAAACCTCCCATATTCATTAATGAATGGGGGAAGGGAGGAGAAGCTTTCCCAGACAGCAACCTAGAGTCTACAGGGCTGTTTATTGGCGCTATCTTAGAGATGTCTTAATGAGACATGTCTTCATAATGGGATTATTGCTCCCTTTGGGCTGGAAGAACCAAATGGGGCTGAGATCAGCTAGGGGAATGGATAGTCAATAGTACATGAGTCAGCACTCACACCCACACTGGGGACCTGGGTCCTGGAAGCCTAATCCAGGGCGGGGACATAACTAGCAAGGCACTCTCCAGCCACTGAATAAAATTCCAAGTATGAATCCACTTCTTTCTGGATTCCTCATACTCCCCAGGCCTTGCAGAGAGAAATAATATAATAGATTTATGACTTCACAATGTGGAACATGATGCTTTATAAATGTTTGTTTGCAAGTTTCTAGGGACAAAGAACAGCATCACTTATCAATAGGGGAAACTCTCAGAGAAATCAAGGAACTCATCCAAAGTCACAAAGATAAGACAAGCAATGACTAAGCGTGGAGCCCACATCTTCTGACTCAGAAACCTGGGCTTCTTGGGGAGCAGGCTTGACTGGCAGGTCATGAAACATGTGCTCTTGCTCTCCAGAGACATTCCTAAAGCCTTGCTGGGGGTATATTCAAAGAGGGCACTAAGGTGTGAACTTCAGCTTCTAGAGAGAGAGGAATCATCTAAAATCATATGTAAGAGTCTAGGGCTGGAGACTCTTAACCCAGCGCTTAAAAGTACATACTGCTCTTACAGAGGGCCTGAGTTCAGTTCCCAGAGCCCATGTCAGTCAGCTCATAACTGCTATAACTCCAGCTGCAGGGAGTCTGAAGCTTTCTTTTGGCCTTTGCAGATACCTGCACTCATATGCACATAACCACACACACACACACACACACACACACACACACACACACATACACACAAGTACACATAATTTTTTAAAGTCCACCTTTAAATATAATAAAATTATAATTATAAATTATATTAATTATGAAATCATAGTAAGAGTTTGGGGTGATGGTGGAGAGTGGTCCATAGCACTCATAAGGACTGTCAAAGAGTCTATGGCCCCACTGTAAGATTCAGCAACGTGGGGGTCCTTGACATACTTTGTAGTGTGACATGTGGAATACAGTAAGCCGAAGTACTGATAGGAGGATTTGGGTTCGAATCTCAGTGTTCATCTGAGTGACCTTAGGTGACCTATTTGCCCTGCCCAGGCTTCTGTTTTTATATCTGAAAAAGAAGAATCATAAACCGCACCTTGCACAGCACGAGGATTTGCTGAGGTCCCATGTCCGTAAAGGCCAAGAAACCTCGGCCAAAAGATGACAGTGAAAAAGAGCTATTTTCACAGCTCATCACTCTACAGTTTAACATTTTTGTGCCACGTGCATTAGCTCCCAAAAATATAAATTAAAATTTCACAAGAATACTTGAAGCCCTCAGGTTACACATTTTACACACGTAATCTCACTGAGTTCTCGGGCGGTCCTGTGTGGGAGAGATAATTTTCCCAATTGCATATTAGGCAATGGAAGCTCAGGAAACTCGGATAAGTCAGCCAGTGTCAGATATGTGACTAAATATTCGACGGTCTAGGATTAAAATTCAATTCTTATCTTTCTGATTTCAGAGCTGCAATCTCATACTTCCTCTCTGGCCTACATTAATTTATAGATGCTTAGTCTATCTTAAAAGCTCAGTGTTAAGAGATGGAATTGGTATATATCGAAGAATAAATTTCACTGTATTGCTATGGTGGGGGGCTATACTTTCCCCATCATCACCAAATGTAAGACTCCCAGAATAATTTGCCTTACAATCAATTCAACTGTCCACTGGCTTCCTGAAGAAAATTGTTTTGAAACATAACATATACACATTTAAATATACATACATGTGTGTACACACAAAAGTGGTGGCAGTTTATATATATATGTGTATATATATGTGTTTGTATATCTATATGTATATATGTGTGTATATATCTCTATATATTGTATAGATATATACATGCACTCACGCACACACAATATATATATATATATATATATATATATATATATATATAGAGAGAGAGAGAGAGAGAGAGAGAGAGAGAGAGAGAGAGAGAGGGAGAATTAGAACAGTGATTGAAAATGCTGTCCAGTGGTCTGGCATTCAGACCCATCCAGGCAACTTGTCCCATACAGTCTTGAAAATATGGTAGATTCTTCCTTTAATTCTACTGCCCACTGCCCTATACAGCCAATCCATTTCCCTGCCTCTGGCTTGGGCTACAGTACAAGGCAGGCAAGGGTGGGCCATACCCAATTCTTCACATGTTCACGCTGAGCCAGACACAGTTATGTGCTTAATAAAGGCCTGTGCAGATAACCACAAAAATAAAGATCTTTTTATCTTAAAGGGAAGCAAAGCCTCTAGTTAGGATAGGTTTCACCAGAGAGTGTCATATGGCAAAATGCTAAAGTGCGGAGAAGGTCAGGGTCAGCGCCTGGCCTCCCTGTCATGAGTTTGCTTACTGGAAGATGGAAATAGTATCTACTCATGAAGCTGTAGTGAAAATTAAACATAGAACTGTGAACATCTTACTGAATAGAAAATCATTATGTGTCAATTACCTTTAAGAAAAGGGTACATGTTACTGTTAAAATACTTGTCTAGCATACACAGCCCTTGGGTTTGATATCCAGCCAAAAATAAAAAGGAGAAAAATAAATTTAAAAAAATAGTGAGTGAACCCTTAGATGCTGTAGTCTCCAAACTTCTACCAGAAAAATGCCTCCTGGGCTCTGCATCCCCAGCATCAGAAACTACTTTGTTCACTATGGTCCCTGCCTTACATAAAGCTTGGCACATCAGCAAAAGGGAGGAATGTCCCAGAGAGCTTCCTAGGGTTTGCTGCACTCAGCTTTGGGAGCCACCAAAGACTAAAGGAGCTCTCTCTAAATCCCAATGAATTTGCATCAACTCATCTCTAGTCACTCTAGAAGGGACATGTCACACAGCTGCACACCCTCACCCCTACTCTAGCGTTAGGTGGGCTTGAAGGACAGACTAGTTAAAGCAAATTACCATGCAGGCGTTCACTCTGAGGACCCAGGGACAATGAAACCTTGAGCAGACAGACAAGGCCAACCAAGTTATAGCTAGGCTAGGATATATGGCTGGTTTTGTAGGAGGTGAAGGTCAAGGGTCAATGGTGGAGAAGGAAGGGACAGAACAGTCTACCTGGAATATTACAAGCCTGGAGGCAGAAGTGAGCAGGTCCCACCTTGGGGATTATGCAGCAGATTGGGGGATGGAAGTAACAGAAAGGGCATTAGTTCCCCTGAGACTGTACAGGAGTGATAAGAGTACTGATGTTTTCTGAAGTTTTAGGTTACTACTTGGAGCTTCCCCTGCCCTGTCCCAAAGAATGAAATCTTATTAACCTCCCCTGAAGGCGAAGCCTTCTCCAGACATTCTAATGAGACCTGATTTCTGCTTCAGAGATTTCTGATTCAGAGCTTCCTGGTCATGTTACCCACATGGCAATTCAACATCTCTGGCCTTGCTCTGAGAGGACCTACTATGCACCAGGCTTCCAGTATGTTTAGCTCCTCCATACCTGTATACTTTTAGAGCAACAAAACAGCAGCATGGTCTCTAGGGCAGCTAGTCTGATTCTAAACCCACCATTCAGTCATATCTTATCTGTGACTTCCGATAAGTGGCTTAATGTCTCTGTGTGCCTTAGATTCCCCTTGTGTAAAATAATGGGGCTAATTAATATCTCTCCTAAGATCACTGGGAAGATCAGTGTATTAGTTTCACTTAGGAAGGTACCAGCGCATAGTTAGTGCATAAGGAAAACAACACACAGAAATGTGCCAAAGTCCTAGCAGATGACTATAATCAAGTCTATCCGACTTGAAAATTCTCGTTCTGCCCCACTGTGGTCTCATCTCTTCACATTTCCCAAAGCATGCTGTCTTCGATCCCTCACAAACTTGCATTGGGTCATAAATGGGTCCCTCATGGGACAGTATCCAAATCACCTTTCTGTACTCCAGGGACCTAGATGGCATCAGTCAGAGTCCAGACTAAGGAGAAGGAATGTCTTAGTTCCAGGAGGTTAGCATGTCCCCTGCCTATTGGCAGCGTGAGGAGCA
This sequence comes from Cricetomys ansorgei, assembly GCA_026225945.1. Lineage (NCBI taxonomy): Eukaryota > Metazoa > Chordata > Mammalia > Rodentia > Nesomyidae > Cricetomys > Cricetomys ansorgei. The sequence continues at coordinate 7,857,843 of JAMJFZ010000056.1, read as the reverse complement.
TCAGTACAGACAGAAGAGAGACATTGTGGGAGAGGGAGAAGAAAGCCCTGACTGAAGCAACCTCCTCTTTCCTGCTTCTCACATGGCTTCTGGCCTCCTTATGAGCGGGTCTCTCATAAGACTCTCATGAGAGAACATTAGGGCCTCAAACTCTAAGCAAATTAGTGCACCATTCTGTCATAGAAGCCAGGTTAAGTAAGAGTCTGCTTCCAGAGAGTCCTAGAAGTCCTGGTGAGGACCCTTGGGCACCCTGCCACCACAGCTAACTGTAGACCCTGTTCTGCTCTGTCCTATCCACCCAAGTGCCAAGCCACTTCCCTCTCCCTTCTGCCTGGCCAATCCACTCCTGGGCTTCAAGATCTTCTACTCAGGAGGGAGGAGGTGTACTAGACAGTTGAAGGGCTCCTGAGAGCAGACCTGTGAGTTTCTCTTGCCTTCCAGTTTCCTTGCTCTCTCCCCCCTTTCCCATCCCATACCTTCCTGGCCCCTTCTTTTTCCTTCCTTGGAACTTCTGGCATCATGGCTCCTCTGCCCACCCTGGTTCTGTCCCCCTCTCTCTGACAACCCTACCTCTATCTCTTTTCTCCATAGCTTCCTTTTCAGAGCCCCTCTCCATCTCCACCCCACCTTCGTTTCTCTTCTCAGGCCTCCACTGCTCTTTCTTTTGCTGCAGCCCTGGCTGCCCTGCAGACTCGTTCCAAGAATTCCAGCTCCACTCAACTCTCCCTCATGGTGTTGTCCTCTTTCCCATTTTCCCTTTCTTACAGTTTCCTTCCTGCCTTCCTCCATTCTCCCACCTCCATAAAGAGGGGTATTTGTGCACAGTTCTGTCTTGGTGAGAGAGTTTGAGAAACCTCCAAGAGGACGTGGCTAGCCTAAGTGCCACTTGCTAGCCCTGGACAGGAAGCCCAGTGACAATTTAAAGTTTGTGGGGACAGGGCCAAGGAGAGTCCTTCCAGGATGCTGTCTCCACACAGAGAGGCAGCATCACAGGCTTTGTGTAGAGTCACCAGAGGTCAGCTTGGTGACAGGTGCCTGCTGGCCACACCTAGGCTGCCACATCTGTTGTTAAGGAAGTCTAAAGGGAGGCCCTTGTTGGAATGGCTTCTTCAGTTTAGGCAAGAAATTACAACTTCTGAGTCTCTTAGCTTCATGTGGCTAGACTATCTCCAGTTTGAATTCTGAGGTTAGTGGAGCTGAAGGGAGGGAGGTTGCCATAGGGAGGGCATTTGACCTCTTCTTCCAGTCTGCCCCCTTTTTCAGTTCTCTTCCGGAAACTTCCACTTTCCTGTATGATTTTAGATAGCTAGAGCTGAAGATCTGGCCATAGTCACCCTCAGGGGTTCCAACATTACTTACTCACAATGTGGGTTCCAGGCCCTGGTCTCTATTCTCCCCCTCCTTTTACATCCAAGCTCCATTTTTCCAAGATAATGTTAAAGGAAGGGATATCTTTCCTAGCAAGATTACTTGAGCATTTCCTTCCCATTTTCTAAAATTAGACTCCTTTCAAGAAAACTTTCAATTGACCTGACTGTAAATCTGCAAGAGATCTAAGGAATTATTTAATTCCATCTTCACTTGTACGTAAAGCCCTGAGTGCTACAGCAGTTATATATTTTGCTCAGCCCATGTTCTAGTTTGAAAGAGAATGGCCCCCATAGGCTTATATGTCTGAATAATTGGTCTCCAATTGGTGGAACTGTTTGGGAAGGATTAGGAGGTGTGGCCTTGTTGAAGTGTGTCACTGGGGGGTGGGCTTTGAGATTTAAAAAACTCATGCCATTTCCAATGTTCCCTCTCTGCCTCCTACTTGTAGATCAAGATGTGAGCTCTCAGCTGCTGCTTCAGCTGCCTGCCTCTTTGCCTTCACTCCACCATCATAGACTCTAACTCTCTGGAAGTCCAGTTAAACTCTCTTATGAGCAGCCTTGGTCGTGGTGTTTTGTCACAGCAATTTACCAGTAACTAGTACAGTCAACAGAGAGAAATCTATTGCCAATGAGAGAAGACATCCAAGTCTCCTAGTCCTGCTCTGCTCTCTCTATTCTGTCTGCTAGTCAAGGAAGGGAAAACTGATGGTCCTGTCTTGTGGACAAGAGATTCTCAGTATTATGCCTCCTGTCCTCTGCCCTAAAACATCTTTCTATGTATTCAATCTCTGTTATATTTGATATGAATATTGTTGGTCTTAACAAAAACTTACTTAACTGTGCGTTCCTGGAAAGACAGTAACTACATTATATTCATCTGTTTCCTCAGCACCTAACTGTACCTGGCACTTTACAAATGCCTGCCAAGTTGATAGTGAAATGAAAACATATTGTTGATATCTAAAACAAAGATTTGCATCAATAAAAGGGTAAAGGAGGTTCTTTCTACAAATAAAACCACCAAGTATGGCACAGTCACACTTGGTGGATAGCCAGCACTCTTCCACAACTCCCCAGCATCTCAGAGGACAGTTGGGCTAGAGAAGGATTGCTGTGGACACAACTTGCACTTTTGCCTTTTCCAAGATCAAAGGATAAAGACATGATGCCCCAGGCCAGGGGGTTTGCATCTGGGTAGAATGCTTCATGGCTGCAGCAGGCTGAACCAAGAAGAACTTTAGAAGACACCTGGAACCCCATCATTAAGAGTGGGCCCTACTGGCTCTTCTCTGCCCCTCCTGTTCTGGGTTCAAGATCTATCTTCACTTGATCCATACTGAGCATATACAGATCAGGGATCCCGGGAAGGAGCAGGCTGGAAGCCAGCTAGGCCCATATCACTTCTGCAGAAGCTGTATGGCACCCTCCCACAAGGCAATGGGGAGTGATGAGTGTGACGGATGGGTGGGAGAGCAGTGGCCCGGCAGAGCCTGCCCAACACTCAGCCCTCAGCCTCCCTTCCATCAAGATACTGCACTGTCTCACCTTCTCAGATTGTATGGGCAGTTTACTCTTTCTCGGGGCCTTCCACTTTGCCGTAAGGAAGAATCTAGGGCACATCCTGGCATTAGGAGGCAGCACATCTGCAGCAGGGATGAGGGTATGTTAAAGTCACTCGACCCAGTGCAGCTCTGGGGGCCAAAGACCGAAGGCGGTGCTAGGAATGTATCCCAGTGGGCAGAGCACTTGTCTAATGTGTAATAAGTCCTGGGTTCCATCTCCAGTACCACAATAGACTGCGTATGGTGGCATATGCCTTTAACCCCAGCTCCCAGGAGGTAGAAGCAGGATAGAAATTCAGGTTATCCTTGACTATATAGTGAGTTTGAGGCCAAGGCTACATAAGACAATAGGAGAAACACACACACACACACACACACACACACACACACACACACACCCCGAAACAATAAAGTGGGTGGCACTTAGCTACAGCCGGAAGAACCTTTGCTGGAATGGAAGTCTCCCAGCCAGGCTGGGTCAGAGTAAGCCCTGTGCCTTGAACAGGTCACATTCCTTTCTTAGTCTTCAGTTTTCTAACTTAGGGATCAGATCCCCTCAAAGGTCCCTTCCAGAACTGACACCTCGGAACACGGTAGGTATTCAGCACAATAATTTCTGCACTGAGATTCCCTTCCTCTGGTTATTCTAAAGTTTTCCATATCCTTCCATCCTTCTAACTTCATTTGGGTGAAAATGGTCCTTTATAAACATCTTTGATTTTGCCTCCCTCCCTCCAGGTGTCTAGCAATTGGAATGTAGCCTCTCTAGCTTCAGTAAGTTGACATACTATTCAAGAATCAACAGAAGCTGCCCACTAAGATCCAGGTGCACAAGGATTTAATAACTACCCACCAAGCCCCACCCCTCAACCACAGCTACTCACACCTGGAGTGCATTTCTTCCCCCTCTTGCAATACAAAACTATTGGCTCCTCTGAGCCTTGCTGTGAACTTAACCTCTTTCAGGAAACCTAACCAAACCAGCGCCATCCACATCAGAGCCGATCCTATTTCCCGTCTTTCTGGTGTTTAATACCTTGAGTCACATTAAATTTATCTGTAGCTGCTTACATATATAGAGATACATACTATATATAGATAGAGATATATGTAAATGTACACACACACACACACACACACACACACACACACACACACACACACACGGTGTGTCTAACAATGGGCATTCTTCTGAACGCTGCAGGTTGACAGTGGAGTTAAGGGAAGCCCATGCATTCCCTTCTATAATTGTCACACCTCAGAATTCCCTAGTGGCTTGTTGTTTTCTCCAGGAAGATGAGGCTAGAGTAGCAGTTCTCAGCCTGTGGGTCACAACCCACTTGGGGTGATTGACCTTTTCATAGAGGTCACCTAAGACCATCCGCATATAAGATATTTACATTATGATTCATAACAGTAGCAAAATTACAGTGAAGTGGCAACAAAAATAATTTTATGATTGTGTGTCATCACAACATTAAGACATGTATTAAAGGGCCACAGCATCAGGAAGGTTGAGAACCACTGGGCTAGAGGAAGGTAAAACATACAAATGTAACTTATTATGAAAAGCAAATAGTACTCAATCAAAAATCATATGTATGAACATTTCTTTCCACTCACAGACTTCCCCAAAAAGTTACAGTTAAAAAGAACTTCAGCTTGTAGGCATGACCATGCCAGCACACACCTTTAATTCAAGCTGGGGAGGCAGAGGCAGTCAGGTCTCTGTGAGTTTAAGGCCAGTCTGATCAACATATGGAGATCCAGGATAGTCAAGGATATGTCATGAAACAACAGCAACAAGAAGAAGTCAGGCTGGAGAGATGGTTCAGTGGTTAAGAGCACTGGCTGCTCTTCCTAGAGGTTCTGGGTTCAATTCCCAGCACCTACAGGGCAGCTCACAACTGTCTGTAACTCCTGTTTCAGGGGATCTGCGCGTGCCCACACAGTCATACATGCAGGCAAAATACCAATGTATATAAAATAAAAAAATAATTTTTTAAAAAATCTGCTTTAAAAAAAAAGTCTTTGCCTAGCCCAACTTTATCATGTTAGAAGTTCTGGAAGCCTAAGGAGGTTAGACAGTTTACACAAAGTCACACAAATTCATCAATAGCAGACTCAGAAAGAAAATGAAGATGCAAGTGATGCTTCATCCACATTCAATATTCAAATCAGGAGACTGAACCAGCCAAGTAGAATGTTAGCATGGAGTATCAGGATGCTTTCTGTTCGCTCAGTACACCCTGGGTCTTGATCACCCTGAGAATGGGGACATACAAGTCTGAACAATGAAAAGATCTCATATCCACCTCCCCAAAATGAACAGCCCCAGGACATGGCACTTTGGACTCAATGTTTGAGATTTTGGTTGACATGCCTATTTGGTGCCAGCCCAAACTGGTCATTTTTAGTCTGCTGCTGAGGCTGGATCTTCAATACTTGGACTCAGCCTAAGTCCCAGAATGTGTAGCAACTGAAAGAATTACAGAGGATATGGGCCACTGCTTCCTCCTCCTCAGATCCCACAATCCTCTGCTCTTAAGGTGGCCCTATCATCAGTTGTAATGAAACACGCATCTACCATATATCATGCCATACCAGCAGGCGTATGGGCAGTACAGACGTCAGTTCTGATTGGCACTCAAACTTGTGGTGGTGAATTTTTAGCAACGATTATTATGTTCTGGGAAGATAACACACACACAAGCACACACACAGTTTTCACTTCTTAGGGTACACATTATATGACAATATTAAGGGCTGAGCTGGAAGAGAAAACAGACTGTCCACTGAACATCCATTATAAAGACCTGACAAATGGATATGGATAATCCAATCCCAGAGGACAGAGACATTTACTCAATGTGGTTGTTTTTCTTTCCTTTTTTTTTTGTGGTGTGTGTGTGTGTGTGTGTGTGCGCGCGCGTGCTTACTGTGAAGCCATCAACTCTGTCACTCTGCTATGAGGTTCATAACACAACCAAGTCACATTCTGTCTCCTAAAGAACACAGAGCACTGGGGCAGTAAACAGCTCACCCTGGTTCAGCAGAGACAGAGTCTACCTAAGTACAAGCAGTTGCTCTGGAAGCCCAAGGGGAAGGAACAGTAATTCTTTGGGATACTGAGAAGACTCCCTGGAGGGCTTGCAATAAGCATCTGGAAGGCAGACACAACACAGGAGGTCTGGACTACCCGGCTCCAGACATGGACGTGTCCTGGTGACGTCCAAACAGACCCCTGTAACCTGGGGTCTTAGGAGGAGCCCCACCCCAATTCCCCACTGCAACAAAGCAAATGCTGAGGGGAAGTCCCCCTCCTGCCTGTGCCACAGGGTCACCCTTATCTCTCTCTACAAGGAACTCTTGGTGAGCTTCTCTAGCCAGTTCCTTTCCACTCACTGAGAACTGGAAAGAGAGAAAAGGGGAAAAAAAAAAGAAACACCCAAGAAATTCACCCTGGGAACAAATTCCTGTACAAGTCCATAACAGTCTATTTTCAACTTCAAAATTACTCAATTCAGCACTAATTTTTCTGGGATTCCCAGATCTGGGACTTTTTCTTCAGGAGGATTGTTACAGTTGGGGCTTTTGTTCTAGCCAGCAGCCCCTCTGAACCCTTTTAATTGAGCCTGTTTTAAAAACAAAGGGAAAGAAGCAGGAGAGGAGGCAGCACTCTTTGCCTCTAGCCTCTTACCCCAGCCCTGCGGTTAACACTCAGCAATGATCCTACAAGCCTGGAATCTGAGGAATTTCCTGCCCTGTGCTCCCTGGAAGAGCTGAGAGAGACCCAGCAATTAGGCCTCCAGTTTCCATTCCTGCCTGCCTCCACCGCAGTCAGCCTGCCGAGTGCAAAGCTGGTGCAGGGCTGGAGAGGGGGGACTGTGTCTGTAGGGGTCTGCGGCTGAGACATTTGTGCCCAAGGTCACTCTCTCCCTCCTTTCTCTTCCAGTCACTCACACCTTCTCTGACATGCAGAGCTAGTAATCCTTCCTGAAGCCATCTTGTTTTTCTGAAGTTGTAACTCCATGTTTTTGTCCTCCAACACCACAAGAGCTGACCACCCCCTAGCTGGCTATCCTACCCTCTCCACGCGCCTGTCGGTCACCCTATGCTCACACGCTCATCATGTGTGTATTTCACCGATTTATGCCTTTGTTCAGCGCCTGTTCCAGGTAGTGGGCCACAGGAATGCCCCTGGCAGTATGTCTGTCTAGGGGACTTCTAAGAGGCAGGGTAGAGGCTATGGACCTCTGTATTTTGCTTCAAGACAGAGACAGAGGGACAGGAACAAGAAAGACATCCCCAAGTTATCAGAGTTAACAATAGGTAATGTGGGCGCAGCAGCAGCTTACAGCAGGGGCAAATTTCTCTATCAATTATGTTTTGTTTGAGCTAACATTAAAATCCGTTCATACGCTCTCGTGACGTATGAATTGGTGGCTGGATTCCAGGTAGAGAGCAAAAGTGGCCTGGAATTTTAAAACTTGCCACAGATTGTTCTCAAACTGGCCAAGCCATGCCCTTAGCAGGCCTGCTGGGAGCACAGCATCTGTGAGGTCCCCTGTTGCTGGAGGCCTCCCCCCTGACCCCCACCCCCACCATGTTCCTCTTCCCCTCTGGACTCCAGAGATCCCTTCAGTCCAGGGTCCTGCTCTTCCTGAGCACTTCCTCATTCTAGTTGTCTTGTTTTAGCAATGTATCCCCAGCTTACCTGGAACTCACTATATAGCAAAGGCTATCCTAAAACTCCCGATCCTCCTCCTGCCTCAGCCTCTCAAGTGCTGGGTGCGAACCAGACCTGGCTAGTTGTCTCCTTCTTTGTAACCTTCACCAATCCTCCATGCAACTCTTCACTATCTCCCTCTATCCAATCAGAGTCCTGTCTGCCCAGAGTCTCCGAAATGCTAACAGTCAGAATAAGACCCCACCCCTTCCGGCTCCATCCATGAGACCATTACCACCTCACCCATTTCAGTCCATGGCAGCAATCTGCGGCCGGCCTAGTCCTAAACCTCACCACACCTCAGCTCTGCCCTCTGACCAGCACTCACAACCTCGTCTTCCCCTGGAATCTCTGATGCAGCATGGAACTAACATAGCAGCTTCTCTTTGCTCCTGCCAGGCTTTGCTCTCAACATTCTCTACCAGCCACAGAGGAACAAGACTCAGAAATCCTCTGCGAGTTCAGTGAGGATATCCACTGACCTACAATTCCCTCCAACTGAAGATATTTTCCTCTTGAGGGCAGATTGCCAGTCCCTCCAGCCTACCCTGCCCTCAGATCCCCTTCGAACAAAGCTTTTCTGTCAGGTTTTTGACCTTGATGAAGATTCTTAACTGAAATCCCACCCCCCTCCTTCCTTTCCCCCTTCCTCTCTTAATTCTGAAGGATCTTTTGTCTTCTAAGTCAAATAGCTCAGATGGAGAGGGCTGGATCTCTCTCTCTCTCTCTCTCTCTCTCTCTCTCTCTCTCTCTCTCTCTCAAGTAACTAGGAAAGAATTTGAGGAGAGTGAAGGTAGAGGAGGTGGGGTATAGGCCTGGCAAATTCAAGGCAGCCTGGGCTACACAAGACCCTTCCTCTAAAAATAAAAATAACTAAGCGAGTCAGGGGTGGGGTGGGGGAGAGGGGACCGATTATGAAATGATAATCTTCCTCGAAAATCTGTTTAGTTAAAAACAGAGAGGAAAGCCTTGAAAATGTGAAAGGGAAAGAAGACCCCATAGGAGAGTGGAGGTAAAGGAGGACTAGAAAACAAGGGAGGAACGGAGACAGATGAGATACCCTTAGTGATGGTACCCAGTGAGCAGCTCCTCCAACTCAGAGGTTAAAACAAAGACTTGGGTTCCCACGTACAGCATCCAGGAAAGCTGGCAAGATATGGTCCATCCACACCACCACACCTCCCAGGATCTCACAGGCACCAGTGATCCCTGAATATGGGATTCAACAAAACAGAGCGGTCCCCCATCCCACCCCGTGCACCTGGGAGGAACGGAAAGATTGGTGGGAAACCAACAAACAAAAAAGAGACTGAATTAGATAGAGCCAGTCCCTCTTGAGTTAAGGCAGGTTCCTCCTGGCTGAGAAACAGGTATCTCTGCTGCAGCTCTTTTCCTACCTACTCTGTCTTCCTGAGACACCAACCTCTCCTGTTTGGCCGGGCAAAACAGAATCAATGAAATGCTGCCAGCTCTCAGTGATACATAGGTTTCTCACCCTGAAGATTATCCAGGGAAAATCTTCATCCTAGGCAGGTTTTTATACCCAGAATGTTTGCATATGAGCAAGGAATTAGAAGTTTGCTTAAATAGCATCCAAGCCAATTCTAAAAGCAAACAAACCTGGTTAATATCCTCATACCAACACGATGCATTCCACAGTTTGTGTGGGAAAGATTAAATAAATCAGGATAGTGGGTGTTAAAAATGTTGAGGTACTCCCCTTTCATCTAGTCAACTGGGTGTTAACTGCAGGTGACCTTTAGTCTGGATAGCTCTCTGAAGTCTCTGGTCCATCTTTACAGAGCCTAAAGCAAGGCTAGAGACAATTCATATTATTTGTTTCCATGAAACAGTAGTTGGCATTTCCTCTGCTTTCTTACTACTTGCCAGGCACTATACTGTGTTATACAGATTAACTCATTTAATTAGTTTATTTGCTCCATAAAAGATTTGAGGCAACATAAATACACACATCTGGTCAGTAACATAAGAAAATAAACTAGGAAAACAACAGTGAGTGGGAATAGTGGTGATTAGGAGTGGAAAAAAAAGAACTTAGGTTGCAGTAAAGCTAAGTGTGTGTGTATGTACATGTATGTGTGTATGAGGGTGTGAATGTATGTGTGTATGTGTATGTATGTATATGTGTGTGTATATGTCTGTGTCTAGTCTCTGTGCATGTATGTGTGTTTATGTGTATGTATGTGTGTGCATGTATATGTGTGTATGTGTATGTATGAGTCTGTGTCTGGTTTCTGTGTATGTATGTGTCTGGTCTTTGTGTGTGTATGTGAGTGTCTGTGTATATGTATGTATGTATGTGTGTGTGTGTGTGTGTAATGAGGTATTGAAAGCCTTATCAGAGACAAACTGTGGAGTCAGTCCTAGATCATAAAGCGGCCAATACAAAGGACAAAAATTCAAAATTCCTGACATAATTTACACATTTAAAAATATTTTATATGTACGTATGTTTTGTCTGCTTGTTGTCTGTGAACCACATGCATGCATGGTGACTTCAGAGGTCAAAGGCACCACCAGATCCCATGGAACTACAGTTATAGAGGGTTGAGAGCCACCATGTGGGCTCTGGGAACTGAATCAAGGTCCTTTGGAAGAACGACCATCGACCAACGCTGTTACTGCTGAGTCATCTCTTCAGCCCCAATTTGGACACTTTGGTTGGGGCGGGAGCAGGGCATTTATCAAAACTAACCAGAAGTATCACTACAGAACTTTTCACCAATGGATCCTCATCAAAAGACATTCACATGTAGAGCCATATCCTGGGGACACCCCTACCATAAAGGTAATCAAGGTAAAGCAGAACAAAGCAGAACAAAGCGCATGTTGAAGACTTCCCGGCTCAGGGCTCAGCTCAGTCAGAGCAGGTCTCAAAGGGCAAAAACTGTTCCATCTTGGTTCAAGACTCACTGCTCTGGTGCCTGGCTCTCTAAGGATAAGACAGTATGTCCAGGAATGGACTAGAGGTGACCATTCACCGACAAGCAGAGGCACTTTAAACACAGGCAGCCCCAGCAACGCCTCCAGCAGAGGTGCTGCTCCTCTGGACCTTCTCAGGGGCAAGGCAAGAGCCGGGTCACCCAGAGGCTGGGGCAGGCTTTCCCTCCAGGAAGATTTTATTTTCTTTATTTTCCACCTTGTTCCCAGGAGCTGGGACAAGAGGGCAGAGGAATAGACAGACTGTGGCTGTGGCTGGCATCCCCGCTGCCTCTTTGAAGTTTTCTTGGTGAGCTAGGGATGCAGGAAGGGCGGAAGGCACTCGGCAGAAGTAGGCCAGATCTTAGGCCAGTCCCCGGACACCCGCAGGTCTAAAGAACCTGCAGTGTGTTACTTAATTATCTGTAAATGGTTTTTGTTCTTGTCTTTAAACATTTACCTCTATTGAATCATCTTCCTCCTTCCACCTCCCGCCTTTACAAGCTATCTCCTTTTCTTTGCTGTTGCTATGGCAACAACTCCAGGCATATAACTGCTCTCGGATTTTAAATAAAAGTTGAGACTTCACTCTCCCTGCCCCCTCTTTTCCCTCTCTTTCTAGGGACGCAGCTTTTCACTCATTTCCTCTTCCCTCGCCTTCCTGGCTGCCTTCCACTTTCCCACCCTGCTGTTTCTTTATCGAGTCCGGTCTCTTCCTCTTTCCATCAGCCCCCTATCTAAGCCCTCTTCTATGTCTTTGGGCTTCCAAACTGGTCTTAACCTCCTGTTGCCATGACAGCAAGAGTTGGGCCCCTTAGGAGGCACAGGGGCAGAGGTTGAAAAGCAGGGGCATATCTGGGGAAGGGGCGGGAATCTGCTGGGAGATCCAGGTCCTGTATTCTCTTGGAATCACACCTTCCTCTCAACCTCAAATCCTCCATCAAACACGGGCAGCAGGCTCCTTCTATCGACAACCACTCCACACCCAGAAAGGACTTTCAGATCTTCACAGTGAGGGTAAAGCAGGGCAGAACTGGAGGAGGCAGGAATTCTCCATGTGGTGGCTACTGTAGGGCGGGAAGCTATGTTGGAACCTGAATGTCTAGTCTCTGCTCTGGGACCTGGAGTTCCTTACTCTCCATGTTTTCATTCTGTTTGCATCATTCAGGGGTTAGATGAAATCTTGGCTTCCAAACACTCCTAAGGTACCCGAAGCCTAGGAGAAGACTCAGCAGATATTTGGGGGATGAGAGTGAGGGTGTCAGAAGAGAAGGCGCACACTTGAGACTGTTGTCTGCCACCCCCAGGAGTCAGCTTCTGCCTGTTTAAAGCAAGAATATGGTAGATCTTCCAACCGCCCCTCAGGGAACCTGAGCCTCATCCCCAAGATGCCACAGGATCAGTGTTCACCACCTTTCTCAGCCAAACCTTGGATAGAGAGATAAAACTTGCCCTTTCCAAAATGGATGAGAGGACAAAGCATTTCCTTACTGTTATCTTTAGCTTAAAATCTCTCAATTTTATGAAATATTAATCAAGGATATATGTGTGAAGGAGGAAGAGACATGTGTTTTGGGAACTCTGTGGCTGGGACGTCGGGATTTATCTCTTTCCAGCTCCTCCTCATTCGAGCCCAGTAGTTCTCAGGTGGGAGCAACTTTGCTTTACCAGGCATTCCTGGAAACGCCTGAAGGACCATTTTCTGCCACACCTACAGAGGGAGCTGCAACTCGTTTTCACTGTGTGGAAGGCAATGCAGAGAAAGCCCCAACAAGAGTCACCTATATCCAACTTAAAGTCATTGTGACATTCTGAGCCCAAATTTCTTTAACTCTAGATTCACATTTTATACTAATGCACATTTCTGAGTGCTGGTGTGAGGCACTGTGGAGGGACTAGACACTAAACCAAGGCAAGAGAGGACTGTGTCACCTATGCTGTCTACTCTCGGGGTTGGAGGGCAATGCACTCATGTTCTAGCTAGGAAAAGGAATTTGTGTAAGGTCACAGTCGGAACCCAGGTCTCCTGGTTCTCTTCATTACTCCGCACCATTAAATATTAAAATCCAACAAAACAGTAAGACCAACATGGACCACACGTGGAAGAGCAAAATCATCCCAGAGACTGCAGTACGGATATCAATGTGGTGTCAACTGTCACTCTGTGTTGATGGCACAGATCTTCTATGAAGAGGTGAAGTGACCTGCATAGATCACATTGGAAAGAGAAAGGAGCTTCTGGATTTTATTGCAGCAGTCCGAATTCCATCTTCCTTCCCTCTCCACTACCCTCCCAGAAACAAAGGAAGGACATGTCATTCTGGATCATACACAATACCTGACAAGTTCCTTATTCACTACTGAGCGACCTGGAGCCCTGAAAGAGCAAGCAGTGTCCTGATAGAAGAGTCGATGGGGAAATAAAAACCCACCCCATTTTAAGACAAGCCTGATCTTCTCTAGGCAATCAAGAGGTAGGAATGGAGAGATGCTATTCAAAAGGAGAAGAAAGGAGACAAAGGACCAAAGACCCAAGAATCACAGTATTAGGATAGTGGGAGAAAGGATGGAAGAGGAGGGAGAAGCCATGAGCATATGGAGAGCTGCCTTCAGATGAAGAGAGAACTAGAGAACTTGGGGTGTGTGTGTGTGTGTGTGTGTGTGTGTGTGTGTGTGTGTGTGTGTAAGGAAAGAAGATGCTGAACACAGGAAAAAGGGGCCAAGAAGAGATGACTGCTGCCTGGGACGGTGACTTCACGTGGGCATCCCTGTGGGCCTGGCCACAAGATTCCTGACTCGCTCCATCACTAAACAGTCACTCTGGTGGAGAAGAGAAGACTCTGGAATCCCATCCTTCTCATCCTCCCCACACACATCCCACTGCCCCCGCAACCACCAATGTCCCAAGCTTCCCTGCTATCAGCTAGCTAATCCTGAGGAAAGGTAAGAAGATCCCCTCCCCCACTCCACAAGCCTCTGCAACCCCTCCATCTCTCCCACAGGCTGTCCTTTAGGGACAGCCAGGGTGCCTCGTGCCTTCCCCTCTTTCTCAAACACTTTAGTATCCCCACTTTCCCAAGGATGAAAAGCTACGGCTTACGAAAGAGGCTGGAGTTTGCTGTTTTGTTTTGTTTTGAACAACACATAATCCTGGGCCTTGGGGAACTTGCAATTTGGCTGGAAAACTGAAAGGTCAATACTTTAAAACTGAGTATACCGAGCCTGTAAACTGAGACAAATGGGAGGCTAGAGAGGAGGGGCTGTCTAGGGAAGGCAAACTTCTGAGCTCCACGCCGGGGCAGGTGGCACGACATGAGGGTCTGGGCACTGAGGAATGAGCTGCCTCCATTGGGAAAGTTTTAGTCTTTACGGAGGGAGCCCTGCAAGCTGGAAGTTCCCCCCTCCCCCAAGCTCGGCTCTGCTTGCCCTCTGAGATGATTAAAACCAAAAGAATTTCAGTGTCTGGAATTCACTTTTCACCACGATGCCATTTGCTTCCTTTTCTCTCCTGCAGTTTTTCCTCTTGGGAGAGCTGTTTGCTTCACTCGTTTCTTCTGGCTCTGAGATGATTCCCAGTATATACACCAATTAACTTTGTTTTCATTTTGGGGTGGTGGTGGAAGGGACAAGGGGGGGCTGGGTGTCTCAGGCAAAGGGGAAAGAGGAAGGATGGGTGGAGGGACCTTGATCTTGCTGGCTAAAATTCCCAGAAAAAGAAAAGAGACGAAATAGCTTTCAGAGAAAGAAATCTGCCAAATGTTTATATTCCCACAAGACTGCAAAACCTTTTCATAGACCAAAGCTAAAGTTCAGAGAAAAGCCAGAGCGTGCTTCTTCAGGGAGAAAATTTTATCAACATGAACACATGAGCACCCACACCCTTGGTGGGGTCCCCACATCCCACACAGGCCAGGCCATTTGCCCCCAGGACAGGGGGTGTAGTAGGAGTGCAGTAACAGGTATTTATATGTATCTGTATTTGTAGTGGGGGTGTATGAGTGTGTATGGAGTGAGGAGTATGTGTGTGGTGTATGTATGGTGTGTGTAGGTACGAATGCATGTGTGTATGTCTCTGCATGCTTACGTGGGAGGGGTGTGTGTGTGTGTGCATGCACAAGTGTTAGGGAGTTCCTGCAAGTCCTTATCAGATCTAAAATGTATTGATATATCTACTGCCTCTCTGGGTTGTAAACAAAAGCTGCTTCTCCTGGATCCCTAGCTGGCTGTCTGAGACCAGCCTTTCTGACATGGCTCCCAAAATAAAATAGAGGATCCAGGACCAGTCTTTGATGAGTTTCCACTAGACGGCAGTCAGAGAACTGGGCGTCTATAAAGTGTCTTAGAGAATGAATGGCCTTCTTGTTTTATGCTAAGAAAGTCCAAGTCACTAAGGTCACTCCATTGGGAGCACAGTGGGGCTAAAATCCCAATCTGCACTCAGAGTTCAGTGCTGTTTCCACAGTGCCTACAAATGTAGCTTTTCTTATTCTAGTGCCCAGGAAGCCAGAAGCTGCAAGTCTTCTTCGACCCAGTCAGATAAGTCTTTTGCCATACAGGCCTCCATGCTTGAAGCTAATGTCCTCACCTATGTGTGGGAGGCAGCCCCAGCCAAACAGCTTGGTTTGTGGAGAGGAAAAGGAAGACTGCAACGGGACAGAGCAGCCTAGATATTAGGGTTCTGCTTCTTGGCACACCCAGATGTGGTGCAGAGGGAGATTCTTGATCCCATCCTCCATCCAGGAAATGGGGAAGAAGGTCCTCTCTTACCAGCTTTGTAAGAAATGGAGTGGGCCTCACTGCCCTTTGCTGGGCACAGGCCTGTTGCATTTATCCATGGTGACAGCAGTGGGAGAATCGGCAGCTAACAGTGCCTCACCATGGAGGAGACTCTGCTTTAGATGTTAAACAAAATGCTCTCAAAATTTTTAAGATTCTCATTTACCAAAACGGAAACTGAGACTTGGAGAGGTCTTAATGCTGGTTGATGGCAAAGTAGTAGAAACCCGTGTGCTTCATCAGGTCTTGCAGATCTACCATGAAGAAGGCTGCCTTGAGGAAGGCTGCTCTACCACAGGGGAGTCTTGGGCTGCTGCTCTGGGCCTGTAGAATGAAATGCATGGGTCAACCTACAGGTCAAGAACAGCAGACCAGGCTCATGGAACAGACTCCCCTGTGGTAGAGCAGCCTTCTTCATGGTAGGTCTTCTTCAAGACCCAATGAAGCCCAGACCACAGAGACTTGGTTTTTGGGTTTTGTTTTGTTTTAAATAAACTTTATTATATAAAAGACTTGCAGATAAATAAAAACATCACACACCAAAATTAACCAGACCCAAAGACTACATAACTTAATGAACTTACACAGTTAGAACTGGTATTTGAAAAAGGAACTGTGAAGCTTCACGCTAAATTTTACACATTCAGGATCTAATGTATTTTATAGACTCATCCACCACCCAAACCAAAAAATGTACAACAGAATTAGAACAAGAAAAACAATTAGCTTTATATTCTCTTTCCTAATTTGTGTCCATTACCTGCATTGATACCTTTCTCATCCCCTTATATTTAGCCTTTCTTGTTCTCTTTTCTTCAGTTATATATACTATACCCACGTGAAAATTTGCATGTGTGTGTGAATATATATATATACACACACATACACATATGTAGGTGTGTGTGTATACATATATTATTTACAAGGCTCTGACTATGAGAAAAAACATGTGGTTTATTTCTTTCTGCAATTGTGTGGCCTCACTCAGATATTATACCTTCTAAGTCTCTCCATTTTCCTGAGAAGTTTTTAAACTTCATTTTTCTTTAACGCGGAGTAGCATTTTATTTTTTATAGATAACAACTTCTCATTATCTGTTCATCTCTGTAGGGACAACCAGGTTGTCCTCTTCTGTAGTTAACAAAGCAGCAGTAAGCATGAGAATTGTTAAGCAACAAAATGAGGGCCATATAGTGGATATGCCAGGGGCTTGTGTCCAATTCCACGTTGGATTCACTAGGTAAACGTTTCCCCCTTGTGCCTCTCAGATCTGTCATTTGAATCTATATCCTTTATTTATCTCGGAGTTAGAAATGCAAGGAAAGCCTGATGGTCAAGGGCAGCCTTAGGTCCAGAGGCCTCACTAGGCACAGAGCCTCCCTTCCTTTGCTTATGCTCTAGCTCTGGGGGCCAGACCTGGACTTAACTTGAAGAAACATGGGCAGATTACTTACTCTTCCTGAACACAGAAGAACCCGGCCAAGATTCTTCTCATCTCTAAAATGGGGCAGTTAGCATACCGTGACCCACATGGCACAGCCCCAAGGACAGTGACGAGAGAATGCCTGGCCTTTCTCTCCACCTGGTCATACTGGCTGTATGGCCACTGAATGGCCACTGGCTGCCCATTCCCACAGCTTCAACCCCTACGGTGTGTTCTGCTCCTTCCAAAAGAGAAGAGTTCTCACCTCTGAGACCTCGGCCACAGCCGTATTGCCTCCATCTCAGCTATCCCCACTTTTCAGGGAGAGGGAACTTCACTCAGCCTCCTACAGTTAGTTCCCCCTGAGCTTTGTGGCAATGCAAGTCTCATCTGCTGGGGCCCAGAGCAAATGAAGGGACCTACAGGGTATAACTCAGTAGGAACAGGACAGGCTAGCTGAGGCCTTTCCCAGGCGTCACCAACCTTCTGTCCACTGGCAGGGCCCTGGTCCTGTGTCCCCCTCACCAATCCACAGGTCCCTCTCCTGCCCTGTTCCTGTCCCTTTCTTCACCTGTCTCAGTTGCTTCACCACCTCCCCCACCTTCCTCCAGCATGTGTCTATCTGCTCTCCTCCCTCTCCCTCTTCCTTCCCACCCCCTCTGTGCTGCTGCTGCAGGCTTGGAGCAGGAGGTTATGAAAATGAGCTTCGTGCCCAGGAGACTGTAATTATCTGCTAAGTGTGAAAGCCAGAGTGATTAATTAAGAGATAATAAAAAGAAAAGGAGGGTGAGAGGGGGGCCTCGCCACTTCGCTTTGATGATAGAACCTGAGGTGAGCCAAGCAATTAGGGGAATCTTTATCGAGAGTTAGCTGTAATCCACAAATTATTAAGCACCAAATGCTTCAGGAGAGCCATGCATTCTTGCCTAGTGACAGACAGAGGACAGCAGGATTAAGAGAGCTGAGAACACCCATCCAGGGACAGGGAGAGCCAGAGACTGGGGCTAGCAGTGCTGGGGAGGACAGCCACACAGCAGGTGATGCTATTGTCCCAAGCCAGGCCACAGGCAGTGTTTGTGGGACTCTAGGCATGGCTGCCCTACCTTCCTACCCTTGAAAACGAGAGTGCCAGGTTGCCCCATGACTCTCTGCACTCCTTTTCCCCAGAGGCCCAGCCCTTCCTCTTGAAGGACAGTCATCCCACCCCATTCTCAAAGGAGCAAGGGCTTGCTTACCAACACACAGCTGTGGGGAGCACACCACAGTGGCTGCAGGTACAGCTGCCACAGAGGCCACCGCTCACACAGCCACGCGACAGTGATCAGGTCTCAGAGCTTCTAACTGCACACGCATCATTGGCCAGGCCGCCTGGGCCTCATGCTTCTCCTGGCTTACAAGGTAGTCATTCTCCTTTACCTTTCTCACAAGCCCAGCCCTCCAGTTATTTCCTGTTGTGCTTTCCCTCCATATCTCCTGGGTCTGTTTCCCTAACTGGCCACGGCCCAGCCCCAGCGCTCTTGCTGTCTTCTTCCCGCCCATACCCAACAGACTCCTCTGCCCACATCGGTATCATAGGAGATCCACTCAGGCAAAGCTGGTTTGGGACACTCCTGACTTCAGGAGGCCTGAACTGAAACAGGTTCTGAGCATAAATGGTCCCACCCTGCCCCCATTCTTGCAGGTTCCTAAGAACTAGGCTTCAGCAGAAGGCACAGCTCCTTCCTCAGCCCAGACTCACAGAGAGAGATGAAGAGTCCCTCAAGCTAAACCTACAGTTGGTGGGAAGGTGCTAGAGCCTCATCCTCCCAGTCCTGGCCAAGGACACTGCAGGGTGACAGCCTCGGTCTGGCCCTTAAAAAGAACTTCTTGGCTTCCAGGGAACCTTGAAGAATTTTACCTCTGACCATTCAGGTCTGGCTTTTCAATAAAAACAGCATGCCATGAAGTTTGAAAAAAAATGAACTAATAGAGAAATTATTTATTCAGACAGAGTACTGTAGGTATATTCAGTTACAACCTCTAATTACAGTTTCCATGCAGGAGTGGGAAAGGTGCAGGTTAGACACAAAGAACTTCCTATTTGCTAGGGATTGTCAGATATGAAGGGAAAGAGGGGATAATGCTAATAAAATCCCTTTCTCTTAAAAAAAGGGCCAAACATGGATCTCCAAATTCACTTCAATTGGTCCAGCCTCAAGACAGGCATCTTGAGAGTCGGAAGAAGGTGTTCTTAAAGGATCACCACTGTTTGCATTCTTGACTTCATGTTCTTTCTCTGTCCCCAGGAAGCCAAGTCTGACTGATTTCCCCCCTCCTTATATCTTGCAAACTCCCTAGGCTGATGCTGCAGGTCACTATGTTACCCTTGCTCTTGCAGAGAGCTGTATGAACACCAGTTTTCTGGGGTACAAAAGGAAGTAAGAGAACCAGTAGGGTGCCTGTCTGCTAGTAAACAGCACTCCTCCACAGAGCCATTGGGAGAAGGCGGGAGACAAGTGTGGTCTGTAGCTTGAGCAGCTCTTGCGTCATGTAAGAGTGAGAAGCTGGTCTGTTCAGAGATGGTTCCCACTGCTCCCCTACAGCCACGGCCAGGTAAGCCATAGCCTCCCTTCCTTCTTAATCACACATCTTGCTCATGACCCAGTTTTCAAGCCAAAGCCAGTAAGGGTCAAGGTTCTCGCTAGAAGCTCTGTCAAAATGTTTCTCCCTAACCTCCTATGATGAATCATGAGAACTTTAAAAAAAAAAAAAAAAGAAGAGTGGAAGTGACCGCTCTGGCATGGGGAAGTTTCCAGGAACACACAGGCAGGGGCTTTTAAGTCTGCAGCAGGAAGCACCACGGGAAGACCTGGCAAGGAGGTGGGGCTGGAGTTAGGCAGGTGACAGGAGGGGCCCCACATCTGCTTTCCTAAAACTAGCATATCCATACCTTTGAATCAATGACCCACCTAAACTGTTTTCAAAGCTAATGAGTTCTGTTCTCTCTTGATTTGTATTAGAAGAGAGGTAAAGGCACCCTCTCACACCTCAACATGGTCCCTTGGACTTGCAGCATCAGCATCAGCAAGGAGTCTCGTGCCAATACAGAATCTGTGTTTTCACGGGATCCCACAAAGCTTGGTAGTCTGTGTCCTAACACAATGAGTTGAGGGTTCTGGAGAGATAGGGTTTAAAATAATAGTCAAGCTTGCTGTCTTGCAGTGACTCTTCTGGGATGTAGATTACCTAGAGGCAGGTGGATAACAAGTCTCCATTTTGACAACAAAAGAAACTATGGTTCACAAAGGGTAAAATGCCACTCAATCTCCAGACACAGAATACAGACTGAATTCTAAAGCAGGGTGCCACCGTCCCAGGACTCCCCCTTCACTGAAACCCCAGAGTACAAAGTGCAGGAGTCACCATATCACTGGTGGCCTCCCTTGGCACCACCAATGCTTGGCACCGCTGTATTTGGTTCATCATTGTTCTCTCATTCTGTTGTTTCCCTCCTCAGATTTGCCTTGCATCGTGAACCCTGAAAAGCCAAGCACTGTGTATTATTAATATGGTTTAGTAAGTACCAGACACTTCTGCTTCATACACCATTTCATTCAATCTTCACAGTCACCGCGGGAGGCAGGGACAACCATCTGCACGTCATAGTTGAGGAGGCCAAGGCTGGAAAGGGCACACAGTGGCAGCTCTGGCAGAAAGACTGATACTCCTACAGTCCCCTGGTTAGGGGGTCCTAGGAGACCCAGGGTTACCTGCTTCTAGAGAGTAAGCTGCGCTATACCATGACCCTGGAGCGAAACTGGAAGTTTGTGTGACCCCCTCAGATGCAGATGTTACCAAATTCTCTTCCATGTTCTGCATAAACGGAGTGCAACAGTGGTACAGATAGTCCAAAAATCATTTCAGTTTGCCTTGGCCAGGCATTAGAATTACTTACTAATGTACAAAGTCAGATTTTCCTTTCTCGTTATCTCTGGCTCATACTGGCATTAAAACGAGATTGTATGTATCTATTGACCAGGGGAGGGAGATGTCTCCAGGTCTCCACCTGTGTGTTGGGAAAGAGGCGCATTTAATCCAGCATCATCCACAGAGTAGCTTATGCCAGCATGAGTGCTGCTCACTTCTGACGGCAAAGCCGCAACAAGTGTGGAAGAGAGAGGGGCTTTGTGGGGGCTCTGGAGACCCCCATTCCATAACACAGTCCAGCTGGCAGAATTCCTGATGGAGCTGGGAGTAGAGGTGGGAATGAGCCACAGAGCAGTGGGTAAGTTCCTGGGGCTGGGGAATCATAACAACGGAGTCCCACTGTCTAGGCAAGAAGTCCTCAGTTGCTTAAAAATGAAGATGGGGAAAACCTCAGATTTTCTGAAGAGTTCCCACCAGCCAGCATGCCTGCAGTCAGTCCCTCTGGCCCATCTCTTCCCTCCCTATAATAACCTCCCCGTTAAACGAACGGAATGGAATGGCGAGAAACCGTTAAAAGTGCCTTGTGGTGGGGCAATGCTGGGTAATGGAGCACACAGGGCCCCAGGCTGTGCCTGGAGAATTTGGGGAGGGAGAGTAATAATAAAAACTCAGCTAAGCTGATTAGGAGGGGAAAGTTAATTTAGAAATCTGCTCTACTGGGCAGGAGTGGAGGCTGGGGAGAAGGAGTGGACACAAGAGCTTGGGAGTTGAGGAACGGGTATTTTACATAAACTGCCTTTGTTCCTGGAAATTAAGATCCTTAAGGGAAACCAAGGTTCAGTCCTGGGGATTCCTTGACTTTTTCCACTTGGGGCAGGGGTACACACAAGGACTATCCAAAGCCAGGATACTACCTGCCCAGGAACCAGCAAGCAGTGCAGCTGCAGAGCAGGCATTATAGCCATTTCCTCCCAATACTCCCCAGCTTCAGGCATCCACCGGGAAAGCCAGACTCCAACATTTTTCACATGCTTCTCTTACAAGCCCTGCCTTACAGGACTGTCTGTATGTGTTTACATATCCATCTCCCACACCAGGCCAAGAGAGCCTCAAGGACAAGGACTAAAGCTCACCTTTTTATCCCCAGGCCTAGGACCAATGCAAAATAAAACAACAGCTAAAGCCTGTTTACATGCTTCTCCCCATCCTTGCCTGGGCCCCTCTGCGAGGGTTCCCACTGAAATCCAGGACTTCACCTCCTTGCTGAGGCTCTAAGAAATTCTAAGGAGCTCCATCCCAAGGAAAGAGAACTGAGGTTGCTGGCCAGCACAGACAGCCCAAGATGGACCGTGAAAGTCTAAAACCTGGTGTTTCTCTTAACCCTGGAGAGTATAAACTATGCCCAGGCCCGGAGAGGACAAATGACAAATGGCTCAGACTCACTGGGCTCCAGGTATTTGGGTAAGGAGGCCCTCCATTTCCTTATCTCTGCTGAACTCTGCTTCCAAGCAGCTTTATCATATGCCAAAGGATTCTCAGAGAACACCTCCACCCCCCAGTCTCCAAACTCAGGTCACAGATTGGGGACCTCCAATGACACTCCTGCAATGGGTCCTGTTCACTTTGGCCTAGCCAAATTGATTTTTATTTAATTTACATATTTTATTTTATTATTCATTATTTTACCATAGGGGTAACAAATCTTTATAGCATCTCTACCAGATTAAGAGTTTAGAGGAGGGGGAAGATTTGATGGAGAAAGAGAAGGGACCATAACCTTGTTTTTAACACACTCTTTGTTTATAAATCAGAAGACTCAAGACACAAGAGGCAGAGAGAGACATATCAAAAGAACAAATCCCAGAATTACCTGGTTCCCCACTTCTAATACGGCTATTTTTGAGCCTGCTAAGCCTTGGGGCCTTTGGCAGCACCTCTCCCTAAAGCACATCCTCGGTGCCCACCCCCACCACCCCACGTCCTACCGCACTTGTCCACCTGCCTGGCTGACAACCACACCTTGACTTGGGAAAGTAGACCTGTGGAGATGCTCTTTCTCTGCCTGCTGCATACATATTCACCTCAGACTCTAAGACCACTTCCTTCAGGGAGCCATCATTGATGACTGCAGCCTATGGCAAACTCCTGTCTACTGAATCCTCCAGCTCTGACCATCACACTACGATAGCAGCCCCTTAAAATCAACCTACACACAGAGTCTGTGTGTATTTGGGGTTTTAGTTTCTTGAAAAGAAGGGACTAGATACTGTTACTTTTTTACAATGTTATTTATATTTATATTGCTATTTATATTTCATATAATTTGTGCCCACTTTCCAAATAATTATCCGAGATTTAAAAAAAAAATAGTTGTCCCTCATTTTGTGGAAGAAGAAACTGAGACCCATGGGGTTGAATAATTTCACATAAAAAATAAAGACCCTTAAGAGTAGAGATAGTATCTTACTCATCTTGCAACACACAATCTATCTGTGTGCTAAATAAGGATACGATTCTATTTGTGGTGCAGAAGGCTGAGCTCAGGCAGGACTTGCACACTGGTATGTGCTCTACCATGAAGCCTCATGCCAGTCCCATAATGGTGTTTGGGGCCAGTGAAAAATATCTACACCCAAGAAGCCATGGGATTCCATCACCTAGTAGTAGAATCTTACTGTGTACAAACACACATTGTGATGGTGATGCGGATGAGGAAACTGCCTAGCGATACATATTTCTGATACATCTCTCTGAAGGTATCTCCACCACGAGTCCATACACGACTGTATAGTTCTAACCATTAAGCCATGCATGACTGTACATTTCTGGTGAGGGAAGAAACTAATTCCACATTTTCCCTGTATCCTCCGGTTAGGATTGCCTCAGAAGGCAGGCCAGAGAGAATAAGCAATCCTGTCCTAAAGAAGAATTTATTATTCTTAAGCCAAGTTAGGGAGCTGGGGAAAGAGATAACACACGCAGAACAGCTTCCTGAAATAGCCCTGCTGGGCCTTGCGTGCTACATGAAACTCACAATTCTGTTATCCCTTCTCTGCCTCAAAACCCAGGCCCCATTGGCCTTCTGGGAGATTCTGACATCACCTTCCCAGGGCTCAAACCCAGAGTGAAGTAGTAGCATTATCTCCTGGAAAACTAATGGCATTTGCTAGAGATTTCTAGCCCAGATTTAAGACCCTCCATCTTTAAGAGTGTGGCTGGCTGTAAGGCCCATTTATTTCAATACCATCCCAATTTTGTTGAATAGGTTTGAGAAGGGCAGAGACGGATGAGCGCTGCAGTCCCAAGAGATGAGAGAGGTTAATAAAAGTTTCTAGAGAAATTAAATGTGTAGGAAGGAGAAACTGGGAGCTCCTTCCACATGGGAGAAGCTGATAGACAGAGGGAGAGTAGAATAGGAAGAAAAATGATCTTCAGAGGCGCCTAGAAACTACAGACGCTTTCATCCTGGGTGCTGTAAGAACTCAATCAAGTTCACACTGTCTAAAAATCAAGAATGGAAAGTTTCAGAGCTGGAGATGAAAGACGCAGAGTGGGCAGAGTCAGAGAGCAGGGAACTCAAGGGCCTAGCTTTCCCAGCCTAGCAGTTGGCACATCCATCAGGGGGGATGCAGAACATGCAACACAGGGAGAATCGTGCCCTTCAAGACTCAGGAGAGCTGTTACAGCTGGAAAGAAAAATGATGGAAATGGAACATTTTTCCACACCAAACAGTGCTGTGGTGAATGGAAGGGCCAGGACAGACATAGAGGTTCTGTCTAGATGTGTCTGCAGAAGAGGGGTGTATGCACATGTAACGTGGGGCTGCGCCTACAGGCTTGCATGTGGTAATATTACTATAGAGATAAATGTTTGTAGCCTTCAGGAGTGTCTTTCTGGGATCTGGCCCCATCCACCATCCTAATATCACTGCTTGTTTCTCATCCTGACACTGTCGGGTATTGGCTGTGTCCTTTTGAACAATCTGTTTAACTTAATTAGGCTCCTGCTTGTCCATCTATAAAATGGGAATAACGCCTAATATTATTAAAACACAAAGTAGTCCTTCCCCAAGTGCACATGACTTCCTTCTCCGTTCAGAGAGCCATTCTGCATCGAGACACCTAGGGCTCTCTACTCCCTGGTCTCACATTTCAAGATCAAGAACACAGCAACCTCCTTCTCCTCCACTGAAACCTCCAGCCTTTTCCAGGTCAAAACCTCCTCCGAGAGACTGCCAAATTGACTAGCCAGGAGCCCTGGGAAGAGCTGAAGACAAATGGAAGGCAGGAGGGTACTGCTTTGTCAGATGCTCATGGAGGGACTTCCCTGCCTTCAGAGGGAGACATCGCCCAGAACCTGGGGGGCTTAGGATCGCCTCCAAGTCACTTCCTTCATTTCAGCTCTCGCCCCTTTCACAAGCCATCTAACTTCTCTGGAACTCCATTTTCTCCTCTACTAAATGGAAAAATAACAATGATCCTGCCTATATCACATGATAATCTATCAAATGTTATGGCACATATGACAGCTACTGAAACCTGAAAGCATTACATAGCTACAAAGCTAGAAGACAGACAGGAAAGATAGGGGGGGCAGGCTGTACTCAGTGACAAAGCACTTGCCTAGCCTTGGGCTTGATTCCTATCACACAACCCCCACCCCCCAAAAACACACCTGAAAACATAGGAGGAGAGAGACTGGGGCAACACCAACCTCTTTTTGACAGGGATTAATATTTGGCTCCCACCTCTGTATGCTGTTATCAAATCCAGGGGAGCTATAGGTGGCGAGGCGTTCCTAGCTGAGAAACTATGGATAATTATGCAGCCCATCTCAGAGAGGACTGTTGTATGGAACAAGACAGCAAACCTAGGCTCTCTTTCTGTCTAATAAGAGGTTGCCAACACAGATAAAGCTGTGTAGTGGCACAAAAGGGCCTGGACCGGGGTGTTAACACTCCAGAGATGGCCCTTAGTGAGTTGTTTAACCTCTCAGTTTTGGTTTTCTTATCTATGAAATGGCAGGAACATCAATTTTGAAACACACACAGCAGGAACTCAGTGAAAGGTAATGCTGATACCTTCGTATGTTGCTGACCTCCCATGATCCCTTTCAGTACCTTAGGCCAGGCAGGTCCCTAGGGAACAAGCTGAAAAGCAAAGCTGAGCACCTCCAGGTGAGTTGAACAAGATACCTAAGTTCTCAGCCTCTACCTGTGCCAGAGGCACGGCTGGTTTGGAGGCTAACAGTGAGAGGGCACAGGTTGCCCTCAGGTCCCATTCCATGCATCGCCCCCGCATGGCTCTACAGAGTCAGCTTTGAGGGGGCAGGGGAAGGTTCCCAGTATAAACCCATGGATTAGAAAGACTAGCTTTCATATAAGAAACAAACGCAAGGGTATAAATCTTACTTGACAAGTAAAGCCCTTTTAACAAACAACCAGCAGATTGCCATGTCATAAAGAGTAACCCAAAAATGTAGGGCAGAATCTCAAAATAAAAGACTGTTTTTAAAAGTTTAAATGCTATTACCTTGATGAAACAATCTCATTCTTCTCATTTACTCATGGACCAGAAAAACAACAACAACAACAGCCCACTCCAGCGTCAGCCCCTGCTAGCTGAGAGGTCTCCGGGAAAATCCTGTAGGTTTGGGAATCTGCTGGTTCCTAAACTGCCTACCTTTCGTATCTGAACCTCAGTTTCTCATGTAGGAATTAATTACCCAGCCTATCTCAGGGGACTGCTGTACTGCTTAAGTTAACATGCATTTCAAGTCATTAACAAGAGAACTCACTAAATGATCTCTGTTATTTCTCACTCTAAAACACCACCACCTTCTCATTTCACACAAAAGCTCAAACTTTTCCAGTCTGCCCTCCCCTCAGGTCCCTTCTGCAGACATTTCTGAGGGCACCAACCAGGAGGAAGGCTGAATTGTGTCTGCCCCACCCAGGTTTTCTCTACGAGAGATGCAAAGCATTGGCTGACTGAAGCCAAGGATGGAGAACCAAGAAAAGAGGAGGGCGGTCAACTCAACATCTGTCCATTTATATTCAGACATAAAGTCATAACACAGTCATTGAACACTTCTGTGCCAGACACCATTCCATGCACTTTCCGTAGATTAATATGTGTTAATAATCCATGGATTAACACATCACCATGCCTACTTTTCATACAAGCAAACCGAAGTACCCTCAGAGCACATAACCTCTTCAGACTACCAACATGGCAGAGCTGAATGTAAGTGTCGGATTTCTTCTGTCTGTCTGTCTGTCTATCTATCTATCTGTCTATCTACATATCTATCTATCTATTTATCTATCTGTCTGTCAGGGCTTATAATTCAGCCTTGACTGGCCTGATACTTGGTATATGTAGTCTAAGCTGGCCTTGAACTCACAGTCCTCCCGCCTCAGACTCTTGAATATTAGGATTCCAGGCATACCAGGCCGAGACTGTGATGTCATTGCCACTTAATATGTTCCCCATCCTGCATTGCAGCATACTCATCAATCAGGTATTAAGGGGCATTGACTATATGCACAGCACTGTGCCCCAAATTGCAGGATAAGAGAGAAGTGATGACTTGGTCCCCAGGGATCTCAAAAGGGGCTGGCTGCCTCAGAATAGAGCTCTCTGCAAGCATGGAGATGTAATCAGGAGGCTTCATCATCCTACCCCACTGGAAAGGCAAAGTGAGCCCAGCCAGCCACCCAGTGGTAATGAGGAGCAAAGGTTGGAAGAACTGAATGCCACCTCCTTCCTGCCCTGCCTGGGTGTTGCAGATGCATGCCTGTAGCACCCTGTACTTGCTTCATGTCTCCCTTTTTGAGTAGAATGCTGAAGGCAGAGTTCAAGCAAAGTCAGGGAGAGAACTCATAGCTTGTTTTCTGCCAGATTCCCCTATGTCTGCCCCAGCTCAGTACCCAGCTTTGGGCAGAAGTAGGACATTTGGAGTGTGCGGTGTGCATGTGTGTGCAGAACAGAGCTGTGGAATCCAGACTCACAGTTCTCTGCCAGGATGCAACTGTGCACGGGGAGCTAAATGCTAGAAACATAGGAGGCCCTTGGGCCTCTTTGTTTTACCCCTTAGTCTCCTTGGAGCAAAGGCGGAATAGACAGGAGGAGCTTGGGGGGGTACCAGAGGAACAGATTTTCCTCCTACAGCCAGAGTCACCAACCTCTGGAGGCAGCTCCCACTGGAGCCATCCTGTCATCCCACATTGCTCTGATTAACTACAATCCTTCCTTTTCAATTTCTCCTCCCCGAGACTAGGGAGGGAGAGAAATCTCCTAGAAAATGAATAAATATTTCAATTTTCAGCACAATCAGTCCGGGGAGCTGGGGCATGATGGACACGGCAGTGGGGGAGGGGGAGATAATGGTTTTCATTTAGATAAGATACAGAAAATTATTTAGTAAAATATGAAGATAGATGAAGCCCATTGAGATTCTTTAAAATACGGCTCTTATTTCTCAGCGAGGCTGAATTTCCCCTTCCTAGCTCTTCTCTGTTCTCAGTTTTGTTGCTTTTCTGACCACCTTCTCCTCCTCCTCATTTCTCTCTATCATCCTTCTGCCTTCAACTCACTGCCAGCCACTCCGGGTGCTCGCTCCCTGCCTCAGTCTTAGCTTGCCAATGTCCCCAGGTCCCCCATTTCTCCCCTAAGGGTCTCCTCCACAGCCCTCTGCTGAATGTCTCCTGAAGACTTAGTAATGATTTCCTCTCCCTCCTGACTCCCCCCTTCTCTGCTTCCCTCCCTCTGGACCCCCAAATGCATCTGTACCCTTTTGTAGTTAATTGCTTTCACCTCTGACAGAGTCTAGAAGGCTGGGGTTCAGTAGTGTTCCCTAGCCACACCCACCCACAAAGATGGAAAGGGACCTAGCAAGCATGTTTTTCTGACCTTCTGTCCATCCAGATTCAAGCTACATGTCTCTCCTGTTTGCTAACTGCAGCTTCTGTTTCTCAAAGTTCATCCTGTTTCACTGGCATAAGAGGGCTGCAAGAGAAGGTCAGATAGAAGGCTGCCCCCAACATGTATGGACACAGCTGCCCCTCACCCACCATGCTCTCCCTTTCCTCTCCCCTCTCTAGCAACCTGGCTGAAAAAGTCAGAACTTAACTTATCGTCCCAACTTTCTGCCAAGTGGCCAACCCTGAGGCCAGGCCTCCCCCTCCCCCCAGCTCCACTCCGACTTTCATACCAGGGATGTATGCCTTCCCATATTCTAAGAGTGTCCTGAAGAAAGGTGAATCGAGACTCCTGAACTAAGCTTGGGTTTGCCTTCAGAGCTGGGGGAGGGGGCTAGTAAAGTGGGGAGGGGTCTGGTGAAACACTCCACCCCCTACACACACACACTCACACACACACACACTCACACACACACACACACACACCATTCGGGAGAGGAAGAGAGCTGGCCAATGACTGAGGCTCTTTCCATTCGGAGGCTTCCCTCTCCCCAGATCATTCATCCACCTCAAGGAGAGACCACCTCCTCCATTTTGAAGACCGTACATCTCTGTAGGCGCCTGCCTATAAGAATGTCTGCCCAAGTTTCTTTGTTCCATGGCTGGGGTGTGTGGAAGCAATTCTGTATGAGTGGATGTTATGTCCTTTGAATGTAGCATACATGCATTATATGGTGTAAGTTTGATGCCCGAGTGTATGACTAGGCAAGTGTGTGTTGGCTTGGAAGAGGAATCTCTCTTCTTCAGAGGTGTCAATCAATGTCTTTGTGTATGTATCTGTCTGTGTGGGGGGGATGTTTGTAGGGATGTCTCCGCAGGTGAGTAGTCTGTCTCAATATCTCTGTTTGAAGCTATTTGTCTGTCAATTTGTGTTCCAATTTGGAGGAGGGGCTCAACAGTATTAAATCTTCCCTGGAGTCAGTCTCAGGAGGCAAGACCCTGTTTCCACAGACCCCAGGCCTGGCTGGGGTTTGGACCATTGCTTCCTTCACATGCAACCAGCCCAGTGTATCCGAACACCCTTGTCTCTCTCCCAGCCTCTGCCCTGCCAATCCAAAGCAGCCCCAGATATCTTCACTTTCCTGACCCGAAGTGCGTGCCTGGCCCAGTCAACTCCCCTTCTCCTGAGGAACCCACACAGCTCTGGCATCTGGACTTCCACCTCTCACCCACAGCCTCCGGGGCAGGGGTGGCGGCATGCGGATGCAGCTTCCTTTGAGGGGCAGCCCCAATCAGTTTGCAGCCGCACTTCAGAGGAAGGTGACCCGAGGCTGGATTGGGGGAGCAGGATTCCTCAGCCTCATCTTTGGGAGCCAGCCTC
Organism: Cricetomys ansorgei; assembly: GCA_026225945.1. Taxonomy (NCBI): domain Eukaryota; kingdom Metazoa; phylum Chordata; class Mammalia; order Rodentia; family Nesomyidae; genus Cricetomys; species Cricetomys ansorgei. Next base: position 7,827,830 of record JAMJFZ010000056.1, on the reverse strand, counting down.
CGTCTCGCCCCCGCCCCCCCATCTGAAATCCCACCTCTTCCCAGCCTTTCTCTTGGCCAGGACCCAAGAGTCCGGCCCTGGGCCCGGGAGGTGGAGGGGGAGGACTGCCAGAGACTGGAGGAAAGACTTTGAGCACGGATCCCCTTTCTACCCGGATCCCGGCTTTCGCGACCTAAGTTCTCAGTTCTCCCGCGCAGCCAGAGGAAGCAAGTTGGGCCGCTTCACCAAAAACTCCTCGGGTGTTCTCCGGGTGACTCCGCGCCCCTTCCCCGGACTCCCCGGCCCGCGGCTGGGGCTTACCTTGAGGGAAAGTGTCGGGGAGAGTGAGGATCCAGATGAGGAGGCTCAGCATGCTGTCCGCCCGCCGCTGGGCCCGAGTCGGCGCGAGCCGGGCCGCCGCTGGCTCTCTCTGCTCCCTCCCGCCCTTGCACACTCGGCGCACACTCGCTCTGCTCTCTCGCCGCGGGCTCGCTCCCCCCGGCCCCTCCTCTCGTCCCGCGCCCCCTAATAATTTCTGCCCTCCAGCTTTATCTCTCGGGGCCTCTCTCAACCTCTGCGCTGCTCTCTCTCTCCCTCCCTTCCCTCTCCGGCTCCCTCCCTCTTCCTGACGTCTGCTCTCCCTCCGACGGCGCCTCCCTCCACTGCCCTCCCCTGGTCCCCCAACGCGCGCGCACACACTCGCTCGCCTCGCTGGAACCGAGATGGGAGGAGAGCTAAGAGAAAGGAATTGAGGGCAGAGGCGAGGGGTGGGGAGAACGCGGCGTCGCAGGCTCTGAAGCCAGGACCACTGGGCCCTAGCCCACCCGCACCGCTCCTGTTCAGAGACCTACTTTTGCCCCCAGTGGCGTAACTGAGCCGGGCGTGGGGTGGCAGCCTGGGCTGAGGACGAACCTCCATCAATTGGGTGACTCTGTAGGGAGGGGTGTGCTTGCGTGTGTCTTGGGGAGGGGTGTCTAAAAGCTCTAAGATCTCTTTTCCGTTTTAACCTCACACCCCAGAATCTAACCCTACATGCCTAAATTAAGAATTCTCAATTAACTAGAGAATGTTGGAGGGGAAGAAGCTCTCCACGCCTACAAATCTCAGAACAGTGAAATCTTGACTCTGCCCCAGAGCCCCTCTGAGGGTTTCAGCCAGCCACGTTGGGGCCCGCCTCAGTGCAATGGAGTCCGGAGCAGCCACGAAGAGGCGCAGTTAACTCTTCCTTTGTTCATCCCAGACATCTATCCATCCGGAGGGACAGCCAACCAACTCGATGGCTTTCTCTTGTGCCTCCCCGAAGGCTTGCCACAGAAGGCAGACACCAATCTCCGAGCACTCAAGCTTGAGGTGCTCCGGGGTGGAAAGGTGGAGAAGCGAAGTGGAAGGGCATTTGTGAGTCTCCTGTCAAGAACCCAGTGTAGTAGCCAGCTCCTCCCACAATCCCTAAATAAATCTTTCTGCTTACTGGGCTGCTGAGACTAAGTCTGGACCCAAGGGAATGAATATAGGGGAAATGATGAACAAGTCTCAGGAATTGCACAACTTTCTAGTTATGCCGATCTGGAGAGGTCTCCGCCTCTTTTTTTCCTCAGATTCTAGATCTCCTGAGTTCCTAAAAGCTCGTGGCCAAGATAGCCTGATCTTGAAACCTGGAACTAAGGTATATAGCTCTAGTGCCCTCTGCTGATAGGAGATGGCCACAGTTCCTCCAAAAATCTTGACAAGTAGTTGAGTGGTCCAGACACAACCACACAACTAGAGGACACAGAAATACGGTCAAAAACCAAAACCAAACCAAGCCAAACCAAAAAACATAAGCTCATATTCAGAAGTATAATCTTTATGTTAAAAATACTTGCAAGCATAGGCCAAACCACAATCTAAACACATGGATATCTAGTCCAGAGATCAAGAATACCATCCCACACAGATGCACACACCCATACAAGTAAGTGTCAGCACTCGAACATGTTAGAGTTTTTCATGTACACACTCATAACTGGCCATTCATCAGATAGTTCTTTTGTGCTTGCTATGGTCCAATCACAAAACCAGAACACTGCCACATAAATAATAAAATCTGGGCACAGTGGTACATGCCTGCACTCCTAGCTCAGGAAACAAAAGTGAAGAATTAGCTGGGCATTGTAGCCCACATCTTTAATCCCAGCATTTTGGAAGTAGATATGGGCCTATCTCTGTAAATGGAGGCCTGCCTGATCTACATAGGAAGCTCCAGGCCAGCCAGGACTTAAATGAAAGCCTATCTTAAAACAAAACAAAAACAAAACAGAAAAACAACAGAACTGTATGTTCAAGGAGAGCCCAGGAACCCAGCCAAAACGATGAGATGCTGACACAGAAAAGGCTCCAATGCGCACACACAAGCCCCTCCGTTTTAGTGTTTTATTCAGGAGGGGAGAGTCATAAAATTATAATGTACTAGGTCATATTAAGTGTTTTGGGCAACAGAACAAAATCAAGGAAGAAAGAAGAAAGAAAGGAGTGGCTTTGCTTTTAAATGGTCAAGGAAGCTGTCCTCCTCACGTAACTTTGAGTGCTACCTCAGGCTCTGAGGGCAGAACATAGCAAGCAGGCAGGCATGAAGTTCTTCAGGTGAGGGATTTCTGGAGGTGGAACAGTCTTTTCCCCTTTTACTCTGAATAAGGGTAAGGGATGGGGGCTGGGAAGCAGTGTTGCAGACAATGGTAGGAAGACATCCCCAGCAGCCACAGAGCTCTCTTCCCTGTGCCTTAGCTTGCCTTGCCCTCTCCCTTTAAATACAGGTCTCCAACAACTCAGCCTGAAAGAAGCTACTTTCTCTCCTCTATAGACTCCTCCAACAAGCCACTCAGCACTCCAGATCCCAAAGCCTGATGCCCCACTGCCTAGTGGTCCCCAACACCAGTTAGGGTCCCCTGATAGAGGTTTGTAACAGCACTGGGGCCTAGTCTTGAAAAGATTGTTCTGGGGTGTCACCCAAGCATCACTAGTTTCAAACAGACTCCCACGTGACTTGAGTAAGCATTATGGAGCTGAGCAAACTCTTGCTTTCCAGACATGGCTCCCAGCATCCTTGCGCATCCCCAGGGCATCTGCCCTCTTCTCTCTACTAACATATCTGTGAGTGTTACTGATCTTGTTTCGCCTCCTCTTCCCAGTGAAGACCCCCAGCTTTGCTCCCTCTTCATCTCTCTAACACCAACACTCACAGTTCTGTCGGGTTAACTGGGTCTCCTGGAGTCTCACCACATACCTTTCATCAGAGGAGGCTCCCTAAGGCTGAGTCTTCCAGTATCAAGAGATATTATGAAGAGAAACCCTGTGTGTCCCAACCGGCTAGACACACTTCCTTAGGGCGGGACATCTGCCCCCTTATTAAACCTCAAGCTCTATGAAGCCAAGGACTGTCTATGTCTCCTTACTCCAGAACTTCCTGAGAGTAGAGAGGGAGCAGGATCATCCTTCTTATCAAGGTAGTAGAGTAGATTAAAGTGGAAAGGCGCACACTGAACCAGAGAGAATGCAAGGTTCTATCCCTGGTGTTTACTACAGAGAAAGGAAAGAAAGGCTAAGATCTTTATTTTCTGACCTGGAAAATAATCTTGACTTTAACAGAAACTTCTACTGGAGTCCCTCTGGGCGAGGGAGCCTCAGAGGGCACATTGCCCATCCTCCTCTCTGGCACTCTCTGCCAAACTAAGCCTGCAGCCCAGAGTTTGGGAGACATAGCCATTCTCCAAACTCCTCCAAGCAGAGCCAGCTGTCTCTCACTGTGACTTATATCTCTGATAGCTGCACAAATCCTTCCAGATGTTAGGCCTTGAGTTTCCAGCTGCTATAATAGTCCATTTGTTCATCTTCTCATTTTCTTTAAGGTGTCAGCCTTGATGTATAGGGATTGTCTTAAAGGCACAAAGGAGAGACTCCAGTTCCCAGAGTGAAGGAAACATGATGGGCAGAGAAAGAACAAGCATCCACTGAAGCATTCTGAATCATTCCTTAGTGGCCAAGGAGCCCTTAGTCCAGGTAAGACCTGGCCTCTCTGTGAAGAGTACCTGGACCCACAAAAGGAGTGGGAATAGAAATTCTAGGCATACAAATTGCTGCATCCTCATCTCATATTTGCCAGCTCTGCTTGACATCTTGCCAAGGAGCAGGGTCCCAGCAGTTGAAATGGTATCTGCCCTCTATATGTGTGCAAAGCAAAGATGATGTTTGATGGATGCCCAGCTTCCTCTTTCGTTAAGACAGAAAGCTGTCAGGAGGAAGTCCAGCTGAGGCTAGGCACCGTAGGCAACAGCTCAGTTAGTAAGCAGCCATCCTCAGCCTCCTGAAGAAGTCAGAGTCCGTGTTGGGTGTCAGAACTTAAGTGAGCAGTGTGCTATTGGAGAAGATGAAAGGCTAGGCCATAAGTCAACTTGCTTTGACTGTGAAATGCTTAGGAGATCAGTGAAGTACCTTTCCAGATACAGCTAGGTCATGAATTCTAATGAATGGCTTGGCAGGAAGAAGAATTATGAAAAGTAGAGCCTGGCTCAAGGAGTAGACCACCGGGGGTGTATCCTTGGGACACAAGACTCTGGCCTGTTCCTGTTAGTGAACTGCTGTGTTCCCTATCTACCACGATATGAGCTGTGTGATACTTGAGAGATATCTGCCTTACCCAGCATCATTGATTGAAACATTTGAAATTAGTAGCAAAATCAGTCCTTTCTCCTTATCTTGTTTCTATCAGGTATTCGGTCACAGTAACAATAAGATGAAAACATTGCAAGGGACCACTTACTATAAAAGACTGAAATATGGAGGAAAGATGGCATAAGTGGGTTCAAACTACTCAGGCCTTTAGAGGATGAGACTGGCCAAGACACATGCCCATGAGCATGAGCGCTGCCTGGGAACAACGGTCCTCCTGCCCACACACTCGTTATTAGTTTAGTGCTTTATATTTCAGTTCCACGCAGGGAGACAATTTGTGTGAAATGGACCGGTTAACTCTTATTAGGTGTCATAAGGATTTCACCATTGAAGCTTACAGGAATTAGAAGCTCTCTGCTTCCAGTGATTGGTTCAATGAAAGACTCGCTGAGAGAGACAACAGGTTCAGGAACCCCAGACAGTGGAATTGAGGAGGGAGATAGCCGCGGGAGGGTTGAAAAATGCACTTTAGGAAAAAATGTAGAAAGTAAGATGAATGAATGCCTCGGACATAAGGCCTTGGAGCAGGATGAGACCTCAGACACCTTGAAGTCCTGTGAGATGGTGAACTGATCTGCCAAAGTGACAAGCCAGTTAAGGGAAGCTGGCGCAAGAACTCAGGCCTCTCAGCTAAGGGTTTGTCCATGGGTCTTGCTACCTCTCCCCCTGTGTCCAGATGTCATTCCAGATATTTTATCAGCAGAAGTAGTCCTTACACCCAAAGAACTCTGACTCCTACATGCTTTTGTCCTGGCGGGTCTCTGCCAACTGGGGAATGAGTGATGGGGAATGAGTGATGGGAAGTGAAGGAAGTGAAGTGGTGAGATTATCCCTCCCCCATTCCTCTTCCTCCTCCTCCTCCTCCTCATCATCATCCTCTTTCTCCTCCTCATCCTCATCCTCTTCTTCTTCCTCCTCCTCGTCCTCTTTCTCCTCCTCCTCCTCGTCCTCTTCTTCTTCCTCCTCCTTGTCCTCTTTCTCCTCTTCCTCCTCTTCCTCTTCCTCCTCCTCTTCTTCCTCCTCCTCATCCTCTTTCTCCTCCTCCTCTTTCTTCTCCTCCTCCTCATCCTCTTCCTCCTCTTTCTCCTCCTCCTCCTTGTCCTCTTCCTCCTCCTCCTCATCCTCTTCCTCCTTCTCTTCCTCTTCCTCCTCCTCCTCTTCCTCTTTCTCCTCCTCTTCCTCCTCTTCCTGTCCTCTTTCTCCTCCTCCTTGTCCTCTTTCTCCTCCTCTTCCTCCTCTTCCTGTCCTCTTTCTCCTCCTCCTTGTCCTCATCGTCCTCCTCCTCTTCTTCCTCCTCCTCCTCGTCATCCTCTCCTCCTCCTTCTCCTCCTCCTCTTCCTCCTGCTCCTCTTCTTTTTCTGTAGCCCTGGCTGTCCTGGAACTCACTCTGTAGACTAGGCCAACCTCAAACTCAGAGATCCACCTGCCTCTGCTCCCTCATCTTTTTTTTCTTTCTTCCTTTCTTTTCTTTCTTTCTTTTTTTTTTTTTTTGGTTTTAGTTTTCATTATTTTTTTCTTTGCAATCCCTTTAGAGGCATTTATTTTTATTGAAAATTCATACAATATATTCTGACCACAGTTTCCCCTCACCCATCTTTTCCCAGATCTCCCCACTTCCCCACCACTCAACTCCACACCTCTTTCTGTTTTTAGAAAACAGACAATAATAGCAACAAACCCAGAATTAAAAACAATAATGAAAAAGCCACAAGAAACACACATATACACATACAATCATAAAAACATAAAATCAGAAACCATAATATACAAACAAAAGACCAGTAAGATTTTTTTTTTAAGTCCAACAAATCAATATGAGACAAAAATCTACAGAAATAGCTTTGGGCTTTTTTTATGTTGGCTACCTACTTCTGGGCATGGGACTTACCCTTAAGTGTGTCTTACATTCCTACTGAGACTCCATTGGAAAGCCTTATTTTCCCTTTGCTGGTGGGCATCAATTCCGAATAACTTTTTGGTTATGGGTAGGAGCATGCGTCCACTTCCCCTCTCAATGCTGGGACACTGTCTGGCTTGAACCTGTGCTGGGCTTAGGCATGCTTCCACTGCCTCTGTGAATTCATATGTGCAACAGTCCTGCTCTGTCCAGAAGACACTCCTCCCTTGTGTGTCTTCCACCTCCTCTGGCTCTTACAATCTTTCTGCCTCCTCCTCTGCATACTTCCCTGAGGCAATGAGTTTGATGAAGACATCTCATTCAGGAGTAGGTGCTCCAAAGTTTCTCATCCCCTGCACATTATCCAATTGTGGATCTTCGTATTAGTTTCCACCAACTGTAAGAGGAAGCTTCTCTGAAGATAGCTGAGAGAGACGGTGATCACAGCAGAATGTTTTAGGAGTCATTTTATTACTATCTTCCTTTAGAAGCACAATACTATTTGGTTTTCACCTAGGCTCATATACTGTCTACTCTGGCTTTTGGCTACCAAAATGGTATGGGTTCTATCTTACAGAGTGAGCCTTAAATCCAATCAGAGAGTAGATGGTTATTGCTACAATGTTTGTGCCACTGTTGTACCAGCTTATCATGCAGGCAGGCCACCATTGTAGATCTCAGGTTTTGTAGCTGCGTTGGTGGTTACTTTGCTCCTCTGTGCGTGATGGCACACAGAGAACCTTCTAGTACCATGAATACTAGTCTGCAGGGGTGAAGGCTCTAAGTAGTCCCCAGCTCAACTTCTCTGTGTTCAGTGAGATATGTAAATGTTTTCTATAGCAAAAGGGCCTTACCATCAGTTTCTGGAGAGCAATCAATAGCCTTGACAATAGCCTGAGTTATTTGGGGGATTTTATGAGGCCTTTTTGGACAACAACTCAACTAGATATAATTCATTCCTGCCACTCTGGAAGTTTCACTGGGTGACAAGAAGATGTCTAATTGCAGCATTGTCTCCCCATTGTTTGCTAACTTAGTTTAGATTTCTTATCTGCATGTACATTTGAATACTGGAAGAGGACATCTGATCCCATTATAGATGGTTGTGAGCCACCATGTGGTTGCTGGGAATTGAGCTCATGACCTCTGGAAGAAGAGTCATGTTCTAACCGCTGAGCCATCTCTCCAGCCCATATATGTATATATTTTTAGAAGTTTCTACTGAAGTAAGTTTCCATATGACTGCTCAGATAACCCTTAGGATCTGTTGTTTCTCCCTGTACCCCATGCATTATTCTCCCATTCCCCGCCTCCCCCCTTTAATCCTACCATCCTAGTTTTGCTTATGTCACTCAATAACTGTATATTCTTTTTCCCCTTCCCTGGGAGATCCCTGTCTCTTGGTCCCTTACTCTATATATAACCTCTGTTATGGATTATATGATTATATGGTTATATGGATTGTAGCATGCCTATCAGTGGCTTAAAAGCTAATATCCACATATAAGAGAATACATATAATATTTGTCTTTTTAGATCTGGATTAGACTGCTCAGAATTATTTTTTTCTAGCTCCATCTATTTACTTGCAAAGCTATTTCATGATTTCATTGTTCTTTTAACAGCTAAATAATATTCTATCGTATAAATGTACCACTTTTTTTTTTATCCTTTTGTTCATTGACAGGTATCTAGGTTGCTCCCGATTTCTGGATATTATGAATAAAGCAGCAATGAACATGGATGAACAAGTATCTCTGTAATAGGATTTAGAGTTTTTGGGTATGTGCCCAAGAGTGATCTAGCTGGATCTTGAGGTAGATCTCTGTTTATGGGCAGCTTCCTGAGGAAACACCCACACTGATTTCCACAATGGCTATTCAAGTTTGCACTCTCACTAGCAGTGGGTATGTGTTCCCCTTTCCTCACTTCCTCACCAGCGTGAGCTGTCATTTGCTTTATTAATATTGGCCATTCTGACTGGTGTAAGATGGAATCTCAAAGTAGTTTTGATTTGCATTTCCTTGATGACTAAGGAGGTGAACATTTATTTTGTTTCCCAGCCATCCAAGTTTCATCTATTGAGAATTCTGTGTTTAGTTCTGCACTCCATTTTCCATTTTAATTGGGTTATTTGTTTTTCTGACGTCTACTTTTTGTTTTAGTTCTTCATCTGTTTTAGATATGGACCTGTTATCAGATGTGTAATAGGTGAGGGACTTTCCCAGTTCTGTATCCTACAGCGTGGCCGAATGATAGTGCCCTTTTCTATGCAGAAGGTTTTCAGTTTTCTGAGGTCCCATAATTGTTGATCTTTGCACCTGCGATATTGGTGTCCTGTTTAGAAAGTCTTTTCCTGTGCCAATGAGTTCTAAACCATTCCCCACTCTCTTTTTTATCAAATTCATCCAGTTTGGCCGTCGCCAGCTGTTGAAGATGCTGTCTTTTTTCCCAGTGTGTATTTCTTGCTTCTTTGTCAAAAATCAGGTGTCCATAGGTGTGTGGACTTATGTGCGGGTCTTCAGTTATTCCATTGTTCAAAGTACTAGTTTTTATGTCAATACCATGCTGTTTTTTATTACCATACCTCTGTACAACTTGAAACCAGGAGTGGTGACACTTCCTCCAGTTCTTTTATTGTTCAGGATTGTTTTAGCTATACTGGATTTTTTTGTGTTTCTATACAAAGTTGAAAATTAGATTTTTTTTCCAATTTCTGTGAAGAATTGTGTTGGGATTTTGATGGGGATTGCATCGAATCTGTAGGTTGCTTTCAATAGAATGGCCATTTTATTACATTAATCCTACTGACTGAAGAGCATGAGAGATCATTTCATCTTCTGTTATCTTCTTCAATTTCTTTCTTCAGTATCTTAAAGTTATTATATGTCTTTTACTTTCATGGTTAAATTACCTATGGATTTTGTTTGAGGCTATTATGACAGGTATTCTTCCCTGATTTCTTTCTCAGTCTGTTTGTCATTTTCATATAGATACACTAATGATTTGTGAGTGATAATTTTGTACCCTGCTACTTTGCTGGAAGTGTTTATCAGCTATAGAAGTTTCCTGGTGGAGTTTTTAGGGTCATTTACGTATACTATCATATCATCTGCAAATAAAGGTATTTTTACTTCTTCCTTTCCAATGTGCATCCCCTTGGTCCCCATCAACTGTCTTACTGCTCTAGCAAAGGCTCCTAGTATTATATTGAGCTGGCTTGGAGAGAGTGGACATCCTTGTCTTGTCCCTGGTTTTAGTGGAAATGCTTGACGTTTCTCTCCACTTAGGCTGATGTTGTCTATGAGCTTGCTGTAAATTGCCTTTATTATGCTGCAGTATATCTCTTGTGTCCCCCTAATCTCTCCAGGTCTTTTGTTTTGTTTTGTTTTTTTCTAAGACAGAGTTTCCCTTTGTAGATCTGGCTGTCCTAGAGCTCACTCTATAAATCAGGCTGGTCTTGAACTCACAGAGATCTGCCTGCTTCTTCCTCCTGAGTGCTGGGATTAAAGGCATGACCCATCACTGCCTGGATCTCCAGGATTTTTATCATGGAGGGACATTAGATTATGTCAGAGGCCTTTTCTGCATCTAATAAAATCACCACATGGTTTTTGTCTTTCAGTTTGTTTCTAAAATGGATTTCATTTGTTGATTTACATATGTTGAACCATTGTTGCATCTCAGGGATGAAGCAGACTTAATCATGCTGTGTTGCTTGAACCCATCCATGGGACCCTTCAGGCGAGGGGGTAGAGTTGACAGAAGCCAAGACACACAGGCTCCGGGAGTCAGGTGAGTGGCAAAAGGCAGACTTAATTTATTACTGGGAGTGGGGGGAGCCTATTATACCCTCCACCTGGCCCAGCTGCCTGACTGCAGCTGCTGCTCCCTGGGCATGTCCAGGTAGATCTGTCTCTTGGCATCCCTGGGCAGGTCCATCTCTGTGTATGTCCATGTGGGTCTCAGGCCTTGTTCTGTCCAGTGGCAGGTCCAGTTTTCTCCTACAATGCTGTATAACCTTTTTGATGTGTTCTTGGATTCAGTTTGCAAGTATTTTATTGAGAGTTTTTGCATCTGTTTTTATAAGGGAAATTAGTCTATAATTTTCTTTCTTTGTTGGGTTTTTGTGTGGTTTAGGTATCAGGGTGATTGTGGCCTCATAAAATTTTCCTTTTATTTTTCTATATTGAAGAATAATTTGAGGAGTACAGGCATTAATTCCTCTGTGAAGATCAGGTAGAATTCTGTGCTGAATCCATCTGGTCCTGGGCTTTTTATGGTTGGGAGATTTGATGACTGCTTCTCTTTCAATAAACTCGGCTTTATTGATCTGTTTAATTGCTTCTTTGATAGCTATTTATCTTTAGTAGCTTTTATGTATCTAGGAATTTATCCATGTCTTTTAAGTTTTCCAGTTTGGCAGAGTACAGATTTTTAAAGTTGTCCTTATGATTCTCTAATCTCCTTGGTGTCTGCTGTGATGTTCCCTTTTCATCTCTGTTGTTCATTTGAATCTTCTCTATTCATCTTTTGGTTAACTTTGCTGTTTATCATCTTGTTGATTTTCTCAAAGAATCAACTCTCCATTTCTTTGATTCTTTGTAGTGTTTTTTTGTTTGTTTCTATTTTATTGATTTTAACCCTGAGTTTGATTATCTCTTGCTATCTACTCTTTTTGGATGTTATTTCTTCTTTGTGTTCTAGAACTTCCAGGTTTACAACAAGTTGCTAATATAAGATTGTGTGTAGGCACCTGATGCTAAGGAACCACCTTCATTATGTCCCATAAGTTTGAATATGTTGTATTTTAATTTTTATTCAACTCTCAAGTTTTTAAAATTTGCTTAATTTTTGTCCTGACATATTTTCATTCAGTAGTAAGTTGTTCTGTTTCCACGAGTTTGTATGACCTTGGTTGTTACTGAAATTCAGCTTTAATCTGTGGGAGGCCAGATAGGAGGCAGGGTATTACTTCAATTTGTTGTGGTTTCCCCCCTCTTTTGATTTACTGTTCTGGGATTTATTCCTTGCATTTTCTTAGGTGTATTTAACCTCTTTAGGTTGAAGTTTTCCTTCTAGCGCCTTCTCTAAAGCTGGATTTCTGGATAGATACTGTTTAAATTTGGCTTTATCATGGAGAGTTTTTCTTTCTTTTTCTGTTTTGATCAATAGTTTTGCAAACTATGGTTGTCTGGGTTTGGCATCTTTGGTCCCTTAGAGTTTGTAGACTATCTGTCCAGGCTCTTTTGGCTTTTAGTGTCTTGGGTGTTATTCTAACAGTCTACCTTTATATTTTACTTGGTCTTTTGTCCTTGCAGTTTTTAATATTTTTCCTTGTTCTATACATTTAGTGTTTTGATTATTATGTGCTATAGTAAATTTCTCTTCTGGTACTGTCCATTTGTTGTTATATATGCTTCTTGTACCTTGATAGGTACCTCCTTCTTTGAGTTAGGAATATTTTATTCTGTGATTTTCTTGGAAATATTTGCCTTGACCTGGGTTTCTTCTCCTTCTTCTGTTGCTATTATTTATAGATTTGGTCTTTTTATAGTGTTTGGGATTTCTGGATATTTTGTGCCTGAATTTTTTTAGAAAAATATCCACATTTTAAGTGTCTACAGCAGGGGTTACTGAGCTCAGCTTTCAGGCATCAAGAAAGTCCTCCTAGACAGTGTGAAGAATGAGCTGGCTTGAGATGGTGTCCCTCTCTGGGCCTCACGTATCTCATGGTACAATGGTAACTCCACCCCTAATACCAAGTGAGGACCATTCCCTGGAGATGTCTGTTGAGTTCCATCAGGCCCTTGGGTATTCTACGAATGTGCTGGTTTTGAGAACTGTTTCTTAAAATTCCCAGGGTCCATTTCTTCCCTAAAAAATACAGCTAAGATTCCATTTCCTATCTCCTGCTTTGTGCATGTGACTCAATGGGGCTTCTTACATGACAGTCAAACTCTGGCTAGGAGTATTCTTTTTCAGACTCCAGACTCTCATGTCAGGGAACAAGCCAAGCAATATGCACCAGGCAAAGTCTGACTGGTGGCTCAAGGAGCATTTTCTAAACAGATAGAGAATATTGGTCCCTCCAGTGCTTCTGTTCCAGCCTCAAAGATACAACCAGAAACAAGGCTCTGGCACCAAGTCCCCTGCTTCCTGGCAAGAATACTCCCTTCCTCTGCTAGCCCTTGGCCTCCAGCTCCAATCTTTCTCCAGTCTTATCCCTCAGTCCTCCCAAAGTACAACCCTACTCTAGGCTTCAGGACTAGATCCAAGGAAATGCAAATTATGAGGAAAATGTAGCTCTCCCACTAAAGCCCTGCAAGAGGAACAAAGGAACATTCTGTCAGGCATGCCCCTCGGGTGTAGCCATTTCCACCAAACTGACACATTCCTTCTAGGTTAGAGGGAGAAAGAAGCCCCAAAGATTCAGGAAGCTTACCAGGTGCAGGAAGCTAGTGAAACTCAAGTAATTTAGAAAATCAAGATTCACAAGTCCTCTTCCAAAGGTTATAAAAGCCTTCCAGTAACCAAGCTGCCTGTAATTAGTGTAAGGGGTGCTGCAAGGATGCTCTTCTGTGAGTGATGACTCAGAGCTGGGGAGGGGTCCCCGACTCCTGTAAGTAACCGCTCACCTAGGTTCTTGGCAATAAACTCATTGGCTTACTTAGCTTCACTTGACTTGGATTGTTCCCTTTGTCGGTCCTGGATGCCTCATCTGGGCTGAAGAGGCTTTAGAAGCGACACAGTGGCCTTTGGTCAAGAACATACCCACCAACCGCCTTGCCCACACCCCTCTGGTGGACCTTTTTCGCTGTTCAGAACTCACCAGTGACCTCCACTGTCCCCATGTTCAGATGCAGTACCCTCCCCCTAGCTTCCAGAGCCTGTCTGGGATGGACAGGCTAGCTGCTCACCACACTCGTCTCGTCTACCAGGGTCCTTCCAGTTGTCCAGACTGCCCACATGACAACCGTGACACTGGCTGTTCCCTTCTTTGCAATGTCATCCACCTGCACCCAACCCCAAGCCATGCTGCTCGTCCTTCAGACCCTATGCTGCACGTCCCTTTCCCACAGATTCTTCTCTAATGCCTCCAGACAAGTGGCTTTCTTACTATCGCTGTCAAATCCCCTCCATTTCTACCGGTAGCATCAATCCCACTTGTAATTAGGTATTTCACGTCTGTTTTCTCTGCTGCTTGGTAAGCCTTGAGCGTAAGCGGAGACTGCTATCACTAAAACCTGGCACCCAGAACTTGGAGGAAAAGGGAGATGTTTCCATTCTGAGTTGCTTAAAATGCTTCCTGGAATATCTAGAGAGCTGGGCTACACTGTGCATAGCATGAAGCCAGAGACCTAGGAATCAGATTAGAAGAGGAACTTCCCCACTAAGCAGACATTTGTTAAGTTTCAAGAAATTATTCTTCCTGGGGGCTGAAAGAAAAGAGCAGAAATGGCATAAAAGTTTATCTTCTGTTGTTCAGAATATGTGGGGGAGACACATATTACCTATAACACGTTAAAAAAAAAAAAAGAATCCCAGGGAGCAGTGAAGTAAGTGATAAATACAGCTGTGTGTGGGACGGCAGACCCGAGCACAGCGCCGCAATTTACAGCCGTGTCACATGGCCCTGGAGGGAATTTACAGTGTGTAAGTCAGTAGTATTTCTGCGTTCCTCCCCGACACCCACTTCAGTCTGCTCGGAGGTGACCACATTCCTTGCTCTTTTAAAAATATATATTTCTCTTTCTCTTTTTTTTTGAGATTATAAGGTAATTACATCATTCCTCCCTTTCCTCCCTTCAAACCTTTCCATATACCCTTCTTTTCTCTCTTTCAGATTCATGGCTTCTTTTTTCATTAATTGTTGTTTTACACACACACACACACACACACACACACACACACACACACACACAATCTGCTCAGTCTGTACAGTGGTAAACGTTACCTGTCTGTATGTTTTCAGGGCTGGCCATTTGGATAACACTAGAAATGATAAAGTGGATAGGGTGGGGCGGGATGGGGGGAAGCCCAGGAGACCTCAACCCTACAAGAAGAACTATAGGCAACTAAGGAATGCTCAGGGCAGAAGAAATTGTCTCTCTTTCTCTTTTGATGAAGCTGGATGGCTGAGCCAGTGGAGTGAAGATGTTTGCAGGATCTGAGGAGAGGAAATATCATATTATTCAGAATCCTTTCCAGGTAAATTTTGAATATAGGCATCAGCATTTCAAAGAATGCAAAGCCTCCCTTTGCCTGCTGGCTTCCTGGGCAGCTTTGTCCACATACCAAGTAGCCTCCATTCTCCAGCCCCTGGACTTTTGTCTAGGCAGCCCCCAGGCTTCTGCTCTTTTGTTCCCTCATTCACGCTCTCCCTTCTGTGTGGGGTGTTTTCTCTCTACAGCCACTAATTGCAATATGCCCTTCAGCTAGTAAAGTCACACACACACTCAACCACAGCACTTGGAAGGCAGACACAGAAAGATCACTGCAAGTTCAAAACCAGCCTATACTGCATAGCAAAATCTTGTTTCACCAGCAACACAACAACAAAAGCCATGGAAAACTCCACTTTTGTCAAGGCCCGGCCAAGGCGCAATGTTCTCCCTAAGCTATGATGGGTCAGTGTACCTTTACCGATACATGAGCTGTCTTCATTACTGTTCTACTACTGTGAACAAGCACCGTGACCATGGCGACTCTTATAAAAGGAAAACGTTTATTTGGGAGCTTGCTTACAGTTTCAGACATGAGTCCATTATTAAGAGACAGACTTTTGAAACCTGAAAGTCCCCCTCAGTGACACACTTGGTGTGTCCAACAAGGCCACACCTCCTAATCCTTTCAAGTAGTGCCCCTCCCTGGTCACCAAGTGTTCGAACCTATGAGCCTATGGGGAGAGGGCACTCCATTCCTTGAGGCCACCTGTTTGCTATAATAATCACATATGCATGTGTTTCATCCTCCCCCCCCAAACTTTGAGAACTTTCCTCCCACATTTGAGTGGGCCCCTTGGGATCTGGCACATGAACCTCAGGGAATTATTTCAACAAAATATCTCTACCTCTCGATTCCTTCTGTGGTCTCTGTCCCCCTTGAGCATCTTCAGCCACCTGGTATTGTGCTAGGCAATACACAGGCCCCTGTACCTGCAATGACCAAGGGGCGTTACCGCTCCACTTCTGTGTAGGGGACGGGAATCAGATGCTTCCCAAGGGCACCCATCAAGCAGATGTGATGGCCCGATTCTGACACTGCTATATCCCTTCTACCCTTGAACTCCAAGGGCTGTGTTTAAGAGTCTGGTTTCTATCTAACATTCCAGGCTCTGTGTTCTCTTCTCAACTGGCCAGAAGCTGCCTCTTCTCAGCTGTCAGGATGTGGCTTGAGCAGGCAGCTCAAGCAGTGGGGTCCTCAAAGCACAGGAAGCTTATCAGAAAATCACTTCTAGGAAAAACTGCAGCTCTGGACTCTTGTTCTGAGCCCTGGTTTCCCCAGCCAGTCTGACAGATGTGGGGAAGTGTCGCCCGCTAGTGCCGCGCTTCTCACAACGCTGTCTACTGGCTCTCCACCACTCTGTTCTAAACGGAGGGGGAAGCAGAGGTGGGAGGGAGAATCTCCTTTCTCCCTCTCACCCACTGGTCACAGGATGCTCACTTCAGGGAATGTGTGCACTAGAGGTCAGCTACAGAGGATATGGGTGGCACTCAGACAGGTTGCCTTTTACTGGGCTCAGGAAGTGGAGACTGGTGGCAGATGGCTGGGGTGAGATGAAGCGTGTGTGTTTGTGTGTGGTCACAATAATTAGGAAAAAATTATGTCCTTACAATTCACCCTGAGCACTCAGTAAAATCCAAAACATGTATTAAGAGTAGTGATTAATAAAAATAAAATTTAAAGTTTATTTTTTAAAGTTTTTTAAAAAAGAGAAGTGATTAATTAAATGACTTTAACCCCAGCACTCAGGAGGCAGAGGCAGGTGGAGCTCTGTGAGTTTGAGATCATCTTGGTCTATGTAGCAGTTCTAGAACAGCCAGGCCCACACAGTGAGCTGCTCTCCCACCCACCTCCAACATGCACATGAGAAAGAGAGAAAGAGAGAGAGAGAGAGAAAAGAAAGAAGAAAGAGAGAGAGGGAGAAGGTGAGAAGGAAATGAGGAAGGTGGGTGATATCATTGAAAAGTGATTTTGAAGCAGGGTCTGTCTGTATAACCCTGCCTAGCCTTGAACTTGCAATTGTCCTAATCAGACTTCTGAGTAGTTGGCACAAGCCAACACATCAATTCTGGTTAATATTACTATTACTAATATATGTTTATTTCATTTTTGAGACAAAATCTCACTATATTACCTTGGCTGCCCTAGTAGTCCCTGCGTGGCTCAGTATTGCCTCACACTCAAAACAAGCCTCTCGCCTCATCTTCCCAGTCTTCCTTCCTGCGGGGATTACAGATGTGAGCCACCACTTCAACCATTCTACACAGAAAAGAACTAAAGAGACTGGGCTTTGTTTTTGTTTGTTTGAGCTGAGTTTGGCGCGGCTTGACTTCAGTTTTTTGATGACAGGGTCTTGCTCCCTGATACTATTCTGCCAGGCTCTAGCCTTTCCATTTTGAGCCTCTTTTCCAGAATCCTCAGAATTGTCTTATTCAAACCTGCTTGGGGAATAAATTCATACAACATTCCCTGACCCTTCTCACCTTTAAAAATGCATTTTTAAAGGGAACTACAGCTAGCTCTGGGGCAATGCCTTAGCTAAAAAAGCAAATTCGGACAGAATAAGGAGGCTTCTGGGGATCATCGTAGAAAGACATACTAAAGCTCTTGAAATGATGCCTAGTCCAAGGGCCTGCAGGGTGATCCCCATAAAGCCCATGGGGCTCACTTAGGCTCTCTTGGGCCACAGGGGCAGCTGCCAGCATGCTTACATGGCTCTTCAGAGAAGACACAAGAGTGAGTTTGTGGTGGTGCTGGTTAAGACTGCTGTGCCTTGTTGTTACAAAACGGTCCACAGCTGCTTAGAATTCTGTCGCTGCCAACACACCTGGTGTGAGCATGGCTTCCAGAAGGACTGTGACAGGAAGGTCACAGTGGGAACATGACCTCTTGCACTCGGGCCTAAGTACAGTGCCTGCAGCGTGTAGGGCTGTGGCTCCACAACAGAGGTGATGCTCATCAGCAGATGCAGCTCTGTGAGCGGTGGGTGTGGTTCCCTCCTAGCAGGAGTCTGCTCGACGAAGCAGAGAATGCAATCCCCGGCACACTATGCACACGTCTCCTCGTACTTTTATGTGAAATTACTAGAAATCACTGACATTAAGAAGTGAATTGTAACATAAAACTCAGATTATCCCCCGAGAGACACTGCATCAAGAAGATGAGATGGGCTTCTAACAGGCTCTTGGAATGCTTTGTAATATGGAAGAGGAGCCCTACGCACACACTGGAAAAAGTTTTACACTTCTTGATTTGATGAAGAAAACAATCACAAAGCTCCCAGTGAACTGCTACCACTAGGGCAAACTAGTTACTGAATACTACTTCTTAAGTCAAAATTATTTAAGAATTTAAGATTACTTACTGTTTAAGAAAACTGTGAAAGGAATCTTTAGCTCAATTAAAAAAATCCTGTGGAAGCTTTCCCTGCCCAAATTGGACAATCCCCCAAATACCCACTGTTTATTACTAGCAGTAATTCTAAAGTTGAAAGGCACTTTAATGACTGCCAAGTTTTGATCTTCCATGCTACAGGGAAACTGAATTATCCTCTTGTTCCCCCTCAGCAAAACCACAAAATCATTATGAAAAATTGGAGTGTGGAGCCAAAAAAGTGGGACAACTACAAGCGTGTGGAACGCTTGATTAATCAAACAGGGGTGGTTTCCTGAATTTTTAATAATTTTTATTTGCCTGCTTAAAAATTTCATAACTTGTTTTGACTCCTTTACTCGTTTTAAAAATAAAATTCCACTTCTGCATTAATTTTGTATCGATGCTTTGTCTTTTCCTTCATTGGAGAAAGCCCCAACAGGTATAAACTCCGGCTCTGCCCCTGTCCACAGCGTGGAGGGCCAGGCAAGCTGAACAGCAGCAACTCAGATGGAAGCACTTCCCTCCAAAAGCTGTTTCCAGGACAGTTCTCCTTCTCTCGCCCCCCACAGTTCCAGTCCCTCTGTTTTACCGAGGAAGGACTGAGGTCAGGGGAGATCAGGTAACCTGCTGGATCTTACTCAGCCTCGCCCCCCCCCCCCCCAGAGTCTGGGGCCGCCCAGGTACCCACTTCTACCCTGTTTCCTTTCCTTCCCTAGATTCCCAGTGCAAAAGCCTCAGACTTCATGCATCTTTGCTTCTTGGGGTGCACGGAGGGCTTGGAAGAGGAGACTGACTCACCAAGAGTCACAGAGCTGGCAGATAGAGGGGCAGGATCAGACCTGCACCCCGCAGGCCCTTCCTTCCTGTACCACCCAGCACTGGCCCAAACCCAGGCTCCCAGGCAGCGGCTCAGACAGGTGTCACTTGGGGCCAGCTGGGCAGGCTGGAGACTGGTGGGGCAAGCCTTTAGAAGGTTGGTGCCTCCAGGGGCGGCAGCAACAGCAACTTAGACTCCCCCAATTTATTCACTTAAATAAACTAAGCCACAAAGGGCTGGGAGGGACTGTTCCCAGCTGCAGAGGGCGGGAAGTTGGGAGAAAGCCCCACAGAGAATTCCCAGCCTGGAAGGCCAGGAGTCAGAGAGCTTCCAGGACAGCTTTGTGCAATCCTTCTTTTGAGCCAAGTGTGCTTCCAGTAAAAGAAAGTGACATAGCATGTGACCCAAGGAAGGTCCCCGGGTCTGCCTCTACGATCTGCAGTTTCTAGGTCTTCACTTGGTCTGTTACATTCGCCTTAGCACAGTTCCATAGACTGGGCCCAAAACAACGCAAATCTTTGTATCAGTCAGGACTCTCCAGTGGAATAGAACTTATAGAATGAATATATATAACATTTATTAAAGTGGTTTACACGCTGTGATCCAGTAAGTCCAGTAATGACTGTCTACCAACAGAACATCCGAGAATCCAGTAGTTGTTCAGTCCATAAGGCTGGATGTCTAGCTGGTCTTGACTGTATGCCAGAATCCCAAAGAAGTAGGCTCTAACTCCAGTGAAGAAGTGGACTTGCCAGAAAGAGCAAGAGCAAGCAGGCAAAAGGAACAAGCTTCTTTCTTCCGAATCTTTCATGTAGGTTGCCAGCAAAAGGTGTGGTCCAGATTAATGGTGAATCGTCCTACCTCAAAAGATCCAGATTGAAAGTGGGTCCTCCCATTTCAAATGATTTAATTAAGGAAAAAAAAATCTCTCACAGATGTATCCAGTCTCTTGGGTTTTAGTTAATTCCAGATGTAGACAAGTTGACAACCAAGAATAGCCATCATGCTATTTTTTTGTCCCCTCAGATCAAGGTATTGACAAGGTTGAATCCTCCTGAAGCTCCTCCTTGGCTTCTAGGTATCTTATCAGTACCCACATGGCCGTCCCTCTATGCCTGGATCCTAGTTTCAGCTTTCTATATTGGGTTAAGGTGCACTCTAATGACCTCACTTAACTTAGCACTTCTTTAAAGACCCTGTTAAATCAGACTCTCTAGCTGACTTTCTTAATCTCTTCCAGAAATCTGTCTATGGCCCTCTGCAGCTTCTCTCCCTGGCATTTAATCCTCCCACTTGCAACTGTAGGAAGGCCCAGTCCCTCTGATTTCTAGATCAAGGACAACCTTGAGTTATAAGGTTACTTTAGGCTAGGTTAGATCATTTGGTCCGGAGCTTGCCTATCCTGGCCCTGGGAAATGAATAGGAAACAGAATGTTATGATGCTCTCTGTCTGAGTGCTCTCTCACTTCGAAGTCTGGTCCTGGTTGCCTGGAGTCAGGAGGCTCTTCTTACAAACCAAATCGGAAGGGTAATTTTATCCCTGCCCCCTCCCGGCCAACAGACCTTATTCCAAGGGCAGTCAGTTCTGAAGTGCTGAGGTTAGGTCTTCAACATATGAATTTGGGTGACCTAATTCAGCCCATGATATCTTCAGTGTGAGAGAGGTTAAAAGGGAGGGAAGGGAGAACGTGGACAGGATTCCTAAGTGGGCTGCTTCCTTTCTCATGAGGAAGGTGGTAGGGAGGAAAAGATCCACTCAGAGACAGATATCCGGAGTCTTATAAGATGTCCAACCCAGAGGCCCACTCCTCACTCCCACACATATTCCAGGAACTTCTAAATCTGGGTGTTCCATGTTCCTTCCCATCCCAACAGGAGCAGTCAATGTGTGCTCAGTGGTTACTTATGCTGTCTCTTCTCTGCATTTCAGTCTGGTGTCTTTTTCGGACAGTCAGTTCTTGGCGTGCAGATTGCAGGTTAACTCTAGATTGGACACTGACATCCATAAATGCACCATTTGTGGATTTTTCTCCAGGCATAATATGAATGCCATCTTGGAATAGAGATTAATTTGGCCTGGTAGCCATGTCGACTAGAGAAGAGCACAGAGATAGCCACATCTGTGGCAACGGAGCTGGTGACGCTTCCCAACAGAAGGAAGTAGGGAGGGTCACAAGTCTTCCTTCACCTGGGATTCCAGCTGTTGTTCTTGGCAGCTTCCTCCACTCTACCCTTCCACCTGCAGCACCCATCGCCATCCAGGTGCAAGTGATCTTGGGAGATGCTGGAGTATTATGAAGTAGAAAGTTAATTGGAAGGGAGACTCCAAGGTAGCTTTCATGAGATTGTCATCCACGCTGCATGAGACTTTATGGTGACATGACTGTTCTGGAGTCACTCACGTTCCTTTGAGTAACTCTTCACCTGTGTTCTATAAGAAAGCTCAGTAAACTCACCGGTCTCATCAGCTTGGACTTTGGTGAAATCGTACTTTGGCTTGTCACTGGTGCCCATCTAGGGTGAACAGTAGGAAAAGTTAACAAGGTAGAAGATCTCCCTCCTTTCCCCCTCCACAGTCAAGGTTTCTCAGAAGTACCTGGTAAAAGGTTTCAGGTTTGACGCTCAAGGGAGACACTGAGACAGATTTCCTTTTGGGTAAGAGATTTACTAGAAGAGTTATTAGTGCCATGGACAGACAGTAGCATGGTAGGAGCCCTGAAAAGAGTTCAGGCCCACGTGACAGAGTGGATGTCCCTTCTCATAGGCTTCAGAGAAAGGAGGGCATGGATTGGTTGTCAGCTTGACACAAGCTTGTGTCATCTAAGAAGAGGGAACCTCAATTGAGAAAATGCCTTCATTAGAGGGCTGGACATGGTGGTGCATGCCTTTAATCCCAGGATTGTGGATGTAGAAGCAAACATATCTCTGTGAGTTTGAGGCTTGCTTGGTCCACATAGCCAGGGCTTCACAGTGGACACTATCAAAGGAGAAGGAAGAGGAAGAGGAGGAGGAGGAGGAGGAGGAGGAGGAGGAGGAGGAGGAGGAGGAGGAGGAAAAGAAAAAGCCTCTATCTGTGGGGCATTTTCTTGATTGATGGTTGATGTGCAGTGGCCTAGCCCACTGTGGGTGATGTCCCCCACCCCTCCCCTCCTCCCCAGCCTCTAGGCTGGTGGTTCTGGAATGTACGAGAAAGCAAACTGAGCAAGCTAGTAAGCAATGCTCCTCTATGCCTCTGTTTCAGTTCCTGCCTCCAAGTCCTGCCTGACTTCCCTTCACAATGGACTGTAAGCCAGAAGATGAAATAAACCTTTCCTCCCTGAGTTGTTTGTGGCCATGATGTTTATCACAGTAATAGAAACCTAGCTCATGGCATGTGATAGACGCCTAGCCTGCAGTTCATGCTTACAATTACTCTATGAATAAGGCTGTGAGGGTGGAGCGGCAAGAAACTAGAAAAAAGTTACTTTAGTTCTGGAAACCAAAGTACTGTCATTTTGGCAATTATCACACTTTAGCCAAAATAGAGAGCTTCACAAATTGCACAGCCTGGGATAATATTCCTGCTTTTTATTTCTATTAGATGGTTGGAGAAGGGGACAAGGTGTCATTCTCATAGCTCTTTCTAGCTGGACAATGGTGACATCTTCATGGGGAGGAGGTCTGGTGGTGGTCATGGGAAGTCTCTAGTATGGGAAAATTTATAGGAAAGGATGTTGTTGTATCTTTTGGTGGTGTTCTGAATAAGAGTTTAGTCTGCAGGATATAAAACAGATTGGGACGTTTAATGACATCTGTGGACACCAGGTACACGTGTGGTGCGCTTACACACACACTGGCAAAATGTTCATCCACATAAAATAAATTTTTAAATGTATTCACTGGGCATTTTGTGAATTATTTGCTTCTTCAAGGCCAACAGGAGAATTCTGTGTCTCCCAGCTGATTCACTGAATAAACCCTGGCACCCTGCTTATGTAGCCAGAGATGGAGTATTTGGATAAACCACAGCCTTTCTTTCTTAACACCAATCACAGTCACTGAGGGTTGAGTTTTGGACCAGTCATGAGCTTGCCTCTAAACACCAATCACAGTTGTACCTCTGCTATACCACCAAGAAAAATGTTTTCCTTCTGCCAAGGTGGAAATAGTGAGGGGTATCTAGGTTTACTGAATAGAAAGTTTAGTTAAAACTGTTTTAAAAAGCTCTAGCTGAGGCTCTGCTTCAGGAGCCAGGACAATCAGCTTCAGTCTTTGCAAAGCTGTCTCAAGGTTCTGAAGGGGTGTTCAAGATGGCTGGCATTTCCATAAAGGTAGTGTGGTTGGCTGTTGACAGGTAATCTTTTTGCTTAAGACAGTTCTGGTAGCAGAGCAGAGTCCAACAGCTGCTAATTAGGCAATTGCATTGCCCCAGCCTCTAATCTTTTCTTATTTATAGGAAAATAAATACTGAGAATAGTGTTCAGAATATAAATTTTCAGAGCTTATCATTAATACTGGCAGTGATTGTATGTATGTAGCAGGTATGTAGATGTAGAGCAGTGTGTGTGTGTGTATGTGTGTGTGTGTGTGTGTGTGTGTGTGTGTGTGTAGGCCAGCAGAGGTCAACCTGAGCTATTCTTCCCAAGCTATGTTTTTGTTTCATTTGTTCTATTCACCTAGTCTTTTGAGGCAGGATCTCTCACTAGGATCTGTGGCTCATTGATTAGGCTAGTCTGGTTGGCCGTCATGCTCCAGGGATCTGCCTGACTTCACTTTCCCAGCACTGGGATTGCTGTGTGTACCACTCAACTGTGTTCTTACATGGGCGTGGGAAACAAAATCAGAAATTCAAGCTTGTGCAGCAACCATTTTTCCAACTGAGTTCTATTCCCAGTTTGACCAGTAGTGATTTTAACAGACTGTAACAGAGTATAACCCCAGCACAGTGTACCAGGGAGAGATGGAATTCCTTTACCTGTCTCCTCAAATAAAAATGTTTGTTCTGCCTTTACTGTCGTTCCTTGTACCTATCACAGCACAGTGCAAGTCACAAAAGCAGACACTAAATAACTCTTTGTGGAATTCAAATGGCTGATGAAGAGCAAGGGAAGTAGTACTCAGCATAGAGACTTGGGAAGGGAGGAGGGGTTGGGCCATGTCAAAGGCAATTGGCATGGCTTGGGGACCAGAGGGCCACACCCTATCAATATCCCAGCCTGAAGGGATCTGGCAACTGAGCAGAGCCTAAGCAGTACTTTCCTGTAAGTGCTCTGTGGGGAGGTGTAATGTGTCTCTATTTAAAACCAATTTTCAGAGTTGGAATCCCTATTCTGAGAGGTTTCTGGCAGGACAGGGAAGCCATAACTTTGGAGAGAATGCAATAAACCAGAAGTGTCCTCCCAGGTGAGCAAGAAACTCTTCAATGCTTTGAAGAGAACACTTTCCGGAGCTTTGCTCATCCTGTTGCTGGTTTACAGTCATTTCTTCTGTTTGTAAGTGAACCACATTCCAGTTTGCTGTCCGCTCCCCGTTCTAATAGATGGGCCGAAGCCAAGGCAACCCACGCATATAAAAGAACACAGACAATTTCACTTTGGCCGGGGGCTGCATTTCTGTATCTACATGTAAATCAGTAGCATTGAATGCCCTGGAAACTTCATTGCTCACTGCCCACGGCACAGAAGATTTGGAGACTAGGTCACTTGAACAAAGGCTCACAGAGTGTAGGTGCTACAGCTGCGGATCATTCATTCAGAGATTAAGGCAGACCAAAAATATGTAAATAAACTCTCCCTTGATGGACAATGCACAATAGACAAAATGACAAATAAATATATGTAGACTCTGGGCTGCCAGTAGGGGGTTTTGAGCAGCATGGTGTTTCTGCCACATTAAGAGATGCACTGGGGTTTGAGACGTAGAAGCAGGAGGTCAGTGCAGAGCTGTTTGCCTTCAGTTAGGATGGCTTTCTCCAAGGTAAGTGCTGCAGAAGTGGAGAGAAGGAGATGAATGCTGGGCTAATCTTGAAGATAGTGTGCGAGTGATTCATGGGTAGATTAGTGTGAAATGTAACAGACAGACCAGAGTCAAGGAAGACTTCCTGAAGCTGGCAGGATAAAGCTTGGTCACTTATCGAGACAGAAAAGAGTATATAGAGAGACGGTTCTGTTATGTTGAGTTTAAGGCATCCATTAGACACCCAAATAGAGAAAGCCAGAAAAGTGTTGGGTGACAGACTGTTGAGTTCAAAACAATATTCTGAGCAGAGCTATATATTTGAGAATCATTAGCATATAGATGCTATTTAAAGACATGAGACTAGATCAATGGTTCTCAACCTTCCTAACACTGCAACCCTTTAATTATAGTTCTTCATGTTGTGGTGATCCCCAATCATACAATTTTTTCATTGCTTCTTCATAATTGTAATTTTGCTACTGTTACAGATCATAATGTAAAATATCTGATATGCAGATGGTCTTAGGTGATCCCTGTGAAAGGGCCATTTAGCCCCAAAGGAGTTGAGACCCACAGGTGGAGAACTGCTGGGCTAGATGATCACTTAGGACATGAGTGAATGTGGATAAGAAACGAGAAGAAAGGCTGAACAATCAGTCCCAGCACTTGGGAGACAGATGCAAGTAGATCTCTGAGTTCGAAGCCAGCCTGGTCTACAAAGCCAGTTTCAGGACAACCAGGGCTATACAGAGAAACCCTGTCTCAAAACAAAACAAAATGAAAATAAAAGAAACAAGAAGAAGCCCATAGATTGAAATTGGAGGTACTCTGTCTAATGTTGAGAGATCAAGATGACAAGAAGGGAGCAGAAGATGAGCAGAATGAAAGTCAGGGGACATTGGTGTCCTGGGAATTAAAAAAAAAAAAAAAAGAAGAAGACATTAAGCAGGAGAGAGTGGTCAGCTGTGGGAGGCTTCTGGCAGGTCAAGAGGGAATCAGATGAGATGACAAGTGACCAGAATGTACACTTCTTGGCGGAGGCCTAGTGTAGGTGAGTTCCAGAAGGGGTGCGAGGAGAGGCATCAGAAACAGAGAGTATTACAGATGCCCAGCTGAGGAGTTACATGCATAACTATTGAGGGAGAGAGAACTGGGAATGGTGTGGGATTTTGAAACCTCAAAGCCTGCCCCCAGTTACACCAGTGCCGCAGTGACACCTTCTCCAAAAAGACCACACCTCTAACCCTTCCTAAACTTGGTCCACCAACCGGGGAGCAAACATTCAAATATATTGGTAAAAAGAAAGAAACAAGGAAATAGTGTCTTTTTTTTTTCTTTAAGATTGGTCAAATAAAGATCAACATGATACAATCTGTGTTAAAATCACCTCATGTAACACAGGAGACACAGCAAACATTATAATATAGAAATGTTCACAGGGATACCTGGGAATGCATTCTAGAAAAACGTTTTGAAAGTCTATGCTACTTTAGAGGGCAGTAACTCTTTGCAAAGATACGTTCTAGATCTAATCCTGAAAGATAAACGTTTACCCAGAGCAGAAAAGAAGCAGTGGTCTTTCGGACAGAAGGGAGACTGCGAATCAAACCATGTGGAGCGGTCTGAATGAGAACGGCCCCATGAGCCCATAGAGTTGAGTGTTTGGTGGAGACAGCCTGGAGACAGCCGGCTGTGTGTGGCGAGATTCAGCATTTCTCTGTCTAGAATGGAACTGTCTGGGTGTGACTCTGCAACCTATGCAACCTTGGGTAGTGACTAAACTATTGTGTGAATTAGCTTTCTCAAACACAGAGTGGAGCTACAACAGCATTCGCCTCGTGGGGTTGTCATGTAGAGAAAACCAATCAACACATACATAGATTGCACAACAACATCTGACACATAGTACGTGCTCAATAAGTGCCAGCTCTCCTAATTACTAGGTGTATACAATAAGCGAGGGCTTTATGGGACAAGATTTTATGGGTGGGAGACAGAAACTTCCAGGTATGGAGGACTTGTATGCTATATTAAGGATCCTAAAACTTGCAAGGTTTTAGACTTGGGATCAACATAACATAGTATTTTAAGAACCTCTCCATGGCTGCTTCATTAAAGACAGCTTCAGGGTGAGGGTGGGGGGAATTGGAGACTCCAGAAGACCTGGTCGCATGTGAGTCAATCCGTTCTCGGATCCTCTTTGTTCACCTATTCTATTAGCTAATCTTATTCTATATAAGTTACTTTTCCATTGCTGTGATAAAAAATATCATGACCAGGGCAACTTATAGAAGAAAGAAATTATTTTGGCTCGTGGTTCCAGAGGGATTCAGTTTCTGTAGGTGTGGGGTGGGGCGACAGGAGCAGCAGGAGCGACATCTTGAACTGCAAGCATGAGGCAGAGAGTAAACTGGAAATGGATCAGGACTTTTTTACTCACAGCCCAACCCTGGTGATGCACTTCCTCCAGGAAGGCTGTACCATCTAAACCTTCCCTAATAGCACCACCACCTGGGGACCTAGTGTTCAAATACCTGAGGATATGGGGAATATTTCCTATTCAAACCACTACATTCCACACCATAGCTCCTATAGGCGCATGGCAATATCATAATGCAAATGCATTTAGTCCAACTTCAAAAGTCCCCATAGTCTTCCACAGTCTCAAAATTATTTAAAAGTTTCAAGTTTCAAGTCTCTTCTGAAACTAGAGGCAGTTTCATAATTTTACACTCTGTAAACCAAAACACACACACACACACACACACACACACACACACACACACACTTCCAACATATAATGGCATGAATGTACATTACCGTTCCAAACTGAGGAATTGGGAGCATAGAGGAAATATTGGACCCAAACACGACCAGAACCCAGTAGGACAAATATCAAATCCCAAGGCTCCATGTCTGATGTTGGGGATTTTAATTTCAAAGCCTTAGATTGTTCTGCTTTGCTACCTGCCACATACATCTCTCTTGGGCTGGGTCCACTTCCTGCAGCTCTCCTTGGCAAATGTCTCATGACTCTGGCATCTTCAACACCTTGGAGTCTCCACTGTAACCTAGGCTTAACTTTCAAAGCTTCACACATTGGCTTCTCATAAACTCTGCCCTCTAGAGGTCTTCACCTAAGAATTAGCCTGCCACACACGGCCTGGCCCCAGTGGCTCTCTTGAAACTGAGAAGGGAGATTCTGTGACCCCCTTTACACTTGCATCCTTCATGAGTCCAAAGCCAGCACCACGTGGACGTCACTGCCAACTTTCGTTGCCAGCTTGGGATGGATATTTGGCCCCTAGAGTCTCATTGGCTGCAACTTTTTTACTCAGTTTCTTTTTAGGAGAAGAAAATGTCTTAGGTTCTCTTTCACAAACTTATCTGGCTGAAGGCTTGCCCAAAGGGAACTCTTCTCTTTATTCAGTGCTGAAGAGAAGGCTTTCCCCTAATAGTATTGATCTCCTTATCTCTTTCATTAAAGCCTTGGCTGGAACATTAAATTTCTTGGTGCTCCTTTTCTCTTCTAACTGGACATTTGAATTTCTTTCTGACCCATTTCCTCTTTTTCACGGTAGACCCATAGAACAGCCATGATAATACTACACCAGTGTTGTGGAAGTTTATTTTTAGTTATGTGCAGAATAATTGTTTCGTGCACTGATTGGTGAGGGCATTTTATATTGTCTGCAGGTATTGGGTTTCTGTGGGGGAATATTTAATTTGCTTATGATCTGTACCTGAGGAGTTCTGAATCAATAAAAAACTCAGATGAGCTCAGATGTTCGGGGTTCCACTGTCCAGTATGGTACTTGCCATGATGGTGGTTCCCTATGCTGAGGTCTGGCAGAGTTGCACATATGAATTTGCCTTCCTCACCATCCTTGCTGAGCCACCACAGCAGCTAACCCAACACAGGGTGCCACTTGTAGTTGTTAACTACAATCTTTTGCCCTCAATTTAGGGAGAGAGAAAGGAAGGATAGAAAGAAATTTTCACTGTTTGTGCAGGTGACCGTGATGTAGAATGAGAGATAGGTATAAATCATCATAGTCTTTTTTAGGCTGTCCTAAGCTTGGAAAGGACTAGCTGACAGTGAGTCAGACTAGCGTCTCAGCTCACAGTCTATAAATTCAATCTCTCCAACCTTTTTCTCTTAAGAATCAACACACTAACAACAGACAAACCAACCAACAAACCACCAACCAATACCTCCATTGGCTCTAGGGGCTTCAGACATTTTAGACCCTAAGCAAAGGATCCCGTAAACCCAAGCGGCACACAATCCCAAGAAAAAGCTACACGTGTCAAAACAACTGCACGGAACCTGCATCAAGCCACCTGCATCAAGCGTTCCAAATCCAACTCATAATTATCTACCACACCTGGGATGGGAACATAAACCTAGTCCAAACTCCATTTTGCATTTTTCAAGAAACCAAAATAACAACTTCTTCCAAGTGTTCTGCTGCACACCAGAGTTGGAGAGATGGCTCAGCAGTTAAGACCATTGACTGCTCCTCCAGAGGACACGGGTTTGATTCCTGCCACCCACACGACAGCTCACCACTGTCTGTAACTCTGGTACCAGTGAATCTGATGCCCTTTTCTGGTCCCCAAGGTCACTGCATGCATGTGGTGTATAGACACACAGGCAGGCAAAATATCTATGCACATAAAATAAAAAATAAAAGTTAGCAAACAAACCACAGATTACATATTATGCTACCTGGAAATTACTTCTGCCAAACAAATTAGTATATTACTTTTAAAATTAGCTTTAGGTAAGTTCTTAGGTTATGGGCAGAAGACACCCAGATTCTTTGCCAAAATATCACAAGAATGGCCTCTACCCTAGTTCCCAACATTGTTTCCTTCTGAAACCTTTTGAGCAACCTCCCTATTCTGCACGGCTCTTGGCACTATCATCTTCGAGGCTCCTCCTAGAATGGCTCTCTCATCTCTGCTTACAGCATGCATAAAAAAATTAAATTCTTAAATAATTTCAACCAAATATGAAAAACCTTTCAGTTAAAAGTATTATAATATTCATGGCAATTTCTAACAATTTTTAATGTACAGTTTAACTGAAAGCATTCTCGGGCATTGCAAAACAGTATCTTTAATAGTAAAAATAAGAAAAGTGTTGTTCTGAGGAGTAAATGTAATAATAGCACAGGAGTCCTAGGGTAGCACATGACACGTAGCAAACAGCAAATACCTGCTTTGACTTTGATATCAGAAGCATTGTGTGGGAGAAAGAAAACAGTTTCTAGTTCATTCGTCTTTGTGGCCTGTGCTATGACCAGTGTCTCTCCACTCTACTTTTCGCAACTCCTGGGAACACACAGGGACAGATGAGTGGCTCATGACCTGAACGACACTATCACAGCTTCCTACCCTGCTTCTCTAACCTCTCTTCAGTAAAAACCCCAACCTCCCATAAAATGCCATCTCCAAGCTAGAAGCTGGATGGAAAGGGGCTCACGGAGCACCTTATTCCAGGAGCCTTTCCTTCAGCTTCTGATCGTCATCGGGATGTGGCTGCTTTCCCATTGGTTCTTGCCCATAAATGAGCATCTGCTTTTGCTTTACATTGTCATCTGGTAGCATTATGCCTGTCATCTGTCATGTGTGCATCTCCAGGAAGCATGAACTGCACACTGTCTGAGCACCTGTTTTGCCCAGCACACCCTTGCTCCTGGCAGACTGTTGAATGGATTGAATGAAGAGTTGGCTGATGCTCACACAGTGCTGAAATCTTGCCAAGGTGTGAACAAGTGTGAATTGGTTCAATTATGAGACAGGAAATAATATTTTCCTTTTCTTCCACTACGTAGGGCTTACTCAGGCAGAGAAGGCCAGGCTATGACTTGCGGGCCCCAAACAAGCCCCTAGACAATCTAAACAACAACCAGCTCATTGAGCTTATGGTCCCCAATGTACCTTGATGAAAGAGGCATGGGGCCTTGGCACAAGAGGCTCAGGGCACACTGCCCAACAACTGGGTCATGCCTCCAGGAGTCATCTGGAGACAAGCATCCTACATGACTTCGTTCTTCCTGCTTCCTTTTTGCTGACACAACAGCATAGCCACAAGGACAGTTGTCTTTCTGGGCTCTGGGGAGGTGGCAGAGGCTCTGGCCCCATTACGAGCTCCTTTCCTTCTTCTTCCTTGGTGTATTGTCACTTTTGTGTTTCTGTGATAAAACACTGTGACCAAAGGCAACTTAAGCAAAAGAGAGTTTATTTTGGCTTACAGTTCCAGAGGGATAAGATCATGATTCAGGGAAAGGCATGGCTACCATAGGAGGGCAGGACAACAGGAGCTGGAAGCTAAGGGATCACACCTTTAACCATAAGCATGAATTAGACACTGGGATTAGGGTGGGGCTATCAACTCTCAACACCTGCCTCTAGTTAACGGACACAGCACAGCCAACTGGAAAGCAAGCATTCAAATGCCCAAGCCTGCGGAGGGTATTTCTCATTAAACCATCACACTCTGCAGCTGGATCCCGGGTCATGAATTATGCAGCACCAGTTCAAGGAGCTGACACAGGAAAGCTGTGAGCTGAGTATGAGGTCACCTGGGAAGAGAATTGGGGTTATACAGTAGTACACCTGCTGCGGTGGCTCACCAAGGAAGACATAGAGGCATATTCATTGAGCAAACCCTGCCAGACCTCAGCAGAGGGAACCACTATCATGGCAAGTGCCATCCTGACAGTAGAACTCTGAGTCTCAGGGACTTTTATTGATACTTAAGCTCCTCAGGTGCTCTACTGATACCACGTGCAGATCATGGGCAATCAAATATCCCTTCACACAAAACCAACACCTGCAGACAATACAAAACGCCAAGGCCCAGGCAGTCCTTCACCCAACTATGCACAAAACAACCATTTTAAACATAACTAAAAATAAACTTCTGCATCAGTGATATTAGAGAATCAAAGGTTTCTGGCCTAGTTCTGAGCTTTTAGATTGTATTATTCATTGCTCTAGTTCTGAGGTTGCTAGCTGAAGCCTGTGTGTGTGTGTGTGTGTTTTGGTGGACATGACCCTCTCAGTACTCAGCTTCTAGTACCCACTTTCACTGAAATACCTCTACTATTGCTACTGAGTGACGATGATACCAATAGCTAGCAAAGCCACAGAGCCCTCACTATGGCTGGGTGATGCTAAGGTAACCACATAGGTTATCTAATTTAATCCTCTGAAGTACTCATCTCTACCATGACCTCCATTTCAGAGCTAAAGAAATGAAAGAAAAGATGCTGAGGAGCCTGGCCCAGATACATAGTTAGTATCTTGGTTAGCTCAGGCTGCTCAGTAAATGCTATTGGCTGAACAGGCTGGTGACACTGCAGAAGGTGCTTTTTCTAGTTTATAGATGACTACTCTCTTGCAATGTCTCCTTGCACAGGTGACACTAACTATGCAGCAGCAGCAGCAGCAGCAACAGCAGCAGCAGCAGCAGCAGCAGCAGCAGCAGCAGCAGCAGCAGCAGCATTTCAGTGGAAGGGGACACAGGAAACTGAATGTTACAGAGTGGGTCATGTCCACTTTAAATGTGATCACACTGGTGAGTAGAAGCCTAACACACTAGTTTGGGAACTACAGCAGCTGGTGAGCTCACGGGGTTATATAGAATTACACACAAATATTTCTCTCTCCTAGCTTTTTCCTGGTAGAATTTTTGGTCTCAGTTCAACTCAGGCACACTCAGGGACTCACAGAAAAACTAGCAATGAAAGTGTTCCCTCTAGTCAGAAATTCTGGGATCCTGGTGAGCTTTTGCATGACCTACTTCAATAGCTGACTTAGAGATTCACTTGATGAACTGAAATAACTCTGTAATGGTTGATAGCTGAAGCCTCTGTGTGTGTGTGTGTGTGTGTGTGTGTGTGTGTGTGTGTGTGTGTGTGTGTGTCTGATCTGTACATGTGCACAGAGGGAACAGAAGGTGGTAGCAGGTC
Organism: Cricetomys ansorgei; assembly: GCA_026225945.1. Lineage (NCBI taxonomy): Eukaryota > Metazoa > Chordata > Mammalia > Rodentia > Nesomyidae > Cricetomys > Cricetomys ansorgei. Next base: position 7,794,910 of record JAMJFZ010000056.1, on the reverse strand, counting down.
AGGCCGATTGTGCCACCTGTTACCAACACCAGCTTCTAGCTGTAGGTATTGTTGGCAATAATGCTGAGAAGGAGGCACAGGGGTGTTCCTACATTTGTAGCCAATGAATGTGGGAAGGAAAAGGCCCCTGGCCCTGCAGTGCTATCCTACAGGGCAAATCCAGGAGAAAGAGCTGATCAGCTCACACCTGACTCCACATTTTTGTGAGGTGATGTCTTAGTTATTTATTATTCTATTGCTGTGAAGAGACACCATGGCCAAGGGAAATTAGAGAAGAAAGTATTGAATTTGGGGCAGGCAGGCAGGTATGATGTCACCTAACAGAAAGCCCAAGAATCCAATAGCTGTTCAGCCCATGAGACTGAATGCTTCAGCTGGTCTTCAGTACATGTCAGAATCCTGAAGGAGACTCATATTAATGGAGGGGTGGCTCAGCAGAAAACACATGAATGTGTCAATTAGAACGAGGGCAAGCAGGCAAAATGCAACTTCCTTCTTCCACGTCCTTTATAAAGGCGGCAGCGAGAAGGTATGACCAAGACTTATGGTGGGCCTTTCTACCTCAAATGATCCAATCAAGGAAAGCTCCTCACAGGTGTTGTGCCTAAACGCTTGGGTTCTTAGCTAATCTGATATAGTCAAGTTGACAACCAAGAATAGCCATAACACCCTGTGAACACTTAACCATGGTCTTAAGTAAATATTTACTTAGTCTATACTCTAGAGTATTTGTTGGTATGGTGGCTTACTAATGTCACCTAAGAATGCAGTGGAAGAATTGGATGTGAAGGCTTGGGGGGGGTGCGGTGAGGAGAAAGCAGTGGCGGTCTTATGGACGCAGGAGATCTCTGGACTGCAAGATATATCTTTTGACCCCATGTCACACTGATGCTACAGAACAGGAGCACTTAATCCCTGGCCTGATCTCTGTCTACCTAGTGAGAAGAGAAAGTAGGTGCTTGGAAGATGCTCTTACACTACTAGGGCTCAGATGCAGGCAGATGGCAGGCATCTTCACAGCCACCGGGAGAGCAATTAACTCCATGGCTGTTCATATGTCAGGGGACCTCTTGAAAAATTAAGTGATGCTGTAAAAGCGAAACCACTCCATACAACTTTCAGCTCAGTCAGCCAGTGTTTCTCAAATTCAAAATTAAGAAAAGCAGATGGCTGATACACAGTGCCCTCTCCCACGGTGGCTACTATCCTTCCTTAACTAGCCTTTCCAGAGCTACTGATCACCAAGCACTGTGGCCCATGACCAAAGCCTGTGCCTTTTCCAGCTGCTGTGGAAGGCCAGAGGTGGTCTCACGTACCCCCGCTTTGGTCTTTGCTGTATACGCCACAATGAAGCAGGCACTAATTAGGAGACATAGGGGCCATGGACTTCAACTTGAAAGTGGTAACTTTGTTTTCTGGGGAACCGCAGATAATGTGGGTTTACAGTGTCACTAGAAAGTCTTGAATTTAGTTAGTATCAGGAGTCTGGACATTGAGCCAGTTTTGACTGGTTACTCCTATTCTATTTTCTTCCTTAGGCATTAGAATTTTCATCAGTGAGGTGATTCCCGACCACCTGTCTTGACTTCCGACTGAAGGCGCTCTCAGGATGCTGGACTTTCATTCTAAAACCAGGAAAGTCCATAGCAACTTGATCAAGTTGGTCAATCCTGCCTCTGAGCCTATTTCCTTAAAAGCTGAGTTTCAATCACTGGCCCACCCGGCTTAACCTGCTTCAAGTGCTTTCAGTTACAAGAAATAGAGTTCTCACCTAACACTGGCTTTTGAAAAAATGGTGGACAAGTGTTTGGAGACAGACGGTGCCTGTGCCACCCCGACAGCATTGGGGCCATGTCATCATCCAGCATCTTTCAGGATTGCCGTCCAAGGCCACAAGTCTGCTACTGAAGCTCCAGGGATCACAGCTCTATTCTACGCAGACCGAAGGAAACAGAAACAAGTTCTTCTGTTTATCAGGAAAGCAAACGGTTTTCTAGAATACTCCTACCAAACTTCTCATACGCCATTGTTCAGAACTTGGTGTCACGGCCACTTATAGCTGCTAGCGAGCTTTCTGGTTCCCACGAGTTGAAGCAGCAAGATAGCTCCCAAAGGTCCCTGGGGTGCCTGGTTAGCAAGCCTTCTCTAGTACTGCCTTCCTGAGAGCAAAGATGAGGAAGTGGTAACTCTTGGTAAAGAGGGTAAGACCCCAAAAGGGTTTAGGCCTTCCCTTTAGATAAGGCAGACACGGCTATAAGGTGAAGGGCTGGACATCATGCACGAAGCTCAGGGTTCTGAAGTCTGTGGTGCTGAGCAGAGGTAGGAGGAGGCTGGGGGGACAATGTGTTTGTTGCAGCTTGTAGCAGTACCCTCTTCTCTCCTCCTTCCCCCAAGGGCTCTGAATATTCCAGGTGATTAGATGTGCAGTGTGTGGGTATTGCTGAGATCTATAAATGGCATCGTTGTGCCGCCTCCCAGGAGCTGGACTCCACGAGGATGCACACAGCATCTTCCTATTCCTGAACAACTGTGCGGGGGACTGGGGGAAAGTAGGCCACTTCCTCACAAGAAGCATGGCTGTCTGCTTGCGCCAGAACTTTACTGTACTCTTCTCATAGGCTGGGAAAATAATTTGGCATTATCTCTGACAAGAGTAATGATTCACAGGTGATCAGTGAGGGTTATACAGCGACAGAGGTAAGAATCTAGCACAGAGCAGGCTGCGTTTTGCTTTTCTTGTTATGTCTGATTGTTAGGTGATTTTCCTTCACTTTGTGAAATGACTGGCAGGTAAGAGGCACTTAATATATGTGAAATTGCTAATTTCCTCCACCAACTGCTTCCATTTCCTGATTTCTGAAGAACTTACCTTTTTTCCTTTTGTGTGACATGTGTGCATGCTTGTATGCATACTCACATATGTGTTGGCACATATGTGTTGGCACACATGTATGTGTGGGTGCACAATGCATACTTACACATGTGTTGGCATGCGTGTATGTGTGGGTGCATGTAGAGGTCTAAGGTTGTTGTTAGGTGTCTTCTTCCATCACTTTTAGCCTCATTCACTGAGGCAGAATTCCCAGTTGAACAGTCTAATTAGCCATATTGTTGCAACGATCTCCTGCCTTTGCCTGCCAAGTGCTGGAATTATAGGTGGGCTACCACCTGGCATTTACATAGGTTCTGGGGAGCAGAGCTGCAGGCATCACACTGGCACAACTAGCTCTTTAACCACTGAGCTATCTCAGCAGCCTAGAACTTAACTTCTTAATGGAAATCAGTATCTTCAGCACCTTTCAAAATAGTGCCTGGCACAGAGTACACATTTGTGGAAGGACAGATACATAAAAATGATTCACATCCCCCAGGCTTTCTAAGTGTTTGCACAGAAAGGGAATATGTAAGGGACTGGTTGACTTAATTTTCTATTTTTGTTACTGAGATTGAGACTAGAGGAGGGAAAATGATTACGCAGAGAGCTCACATAGCTAGTTTACAAGGTGCCTGTACCTCAGCCCCAGGCAGCACGAGAAGCCAGGATTCTCTTCCTGAATGGGGAGAGAATGATGACAACTGGGCCTGGTATTGGAATCAGACTGCAACACCCCGTGATGAATCTTAGTTTACTCTTAAGGATGCTGTCTCATTATGAGGTGGGATTTAGTAAAACAGTGAACAAAATCTAAAGTAAGATGTCAGGCAAATTCCTGATTTTAGCACTAGCCAGATTGATGGTCTTGTCATTTCACCTGTCTGCTCAGTTTCTGCAAAGAAGTGGAAATAACAGAAGTGCTTACCTGGCAAGACTGCTGTGAAGGAGAAATGAGGGGTTCTGTGTGAAAGCGTTTCAGCCGGATCACGAATGAACACTCAATCAGCTGCCGCCACTAGGACAGCTGTACCGTTATTAGGTGCAGCATGCTGTGCTGGACTATTCTACTTTGGGGCTGCCCCACTTTTTCTCATCCTCCAGTGGGAGAGACCTCTAGTTGCAGAGGTCACTGATGCCAAGGTTTGGTTCTGCACGGACACCTGCTCCTGCCTGTCTCTGTGCTGTCAAGGCCCCTTGACAGGCCCCTTCTCCAAGGCCCCTTCACTTAGCCCCAAATGAGCCAGTTGGGGCCCGCCAGAATGCCCTACCATTCTGGTTTCACACTGGTGTTATTCCAAGGAAGTAACTCCTTATGTCACGCCAAGGGAGAGGCTAGCTTGTGAGCTGGTGGCGTTCACAGAGTCTGGAGACAGATTGGCAGGGAAAGGACAGCGGTTAGTGCCTTCTACAAGGTGCTGTTCGGTTCCACTGGTACCAGTTTAAGCCAATAATTAAGCATCCAGAAATTTGCCCAGTCAGTTGCAAAGTGTTAAATATAGAGGGATTTTGTGAGCTAGTTATTAAGCTGCAGGCGTCTTGAAACCAACTGTGGTGAGATTATTTACACCAAAGGCAATTGGCAGACACTACAAATCAGGACGTTGCCGCTCCTGCAGATACCGCGATCCTGAACAAATCCTTCTCCAACTCACTAACTGCGAAAAGACGACAGGATTCTGGCCTAGAATGTGATTTTACATCTACATCTTTATAAAAGTGGTTGTTTAAATTATGAAAGTGATACAGGCTTTTTATAAAACATCCAGATAATAGGGGACAATAAAAATGGAAAACTAAAAGTCTCTTTTCATTTATCCCTTCTGCCTACAGATTTACTCATACCTTTTTTTTTGTGTCTCTCCAGAAGATTTTGTGGGTATAGATACGCACACTGGTTTATCAAATGGGCTGATCTCTGATTTCAGTTGCTGCTATTCACACTGTTATATACAATCTCTCTGACTTGCCCCTGAAGACTGGCTTGAGCAGACATAATAGCTTTCTGGTCACTTCCGGGCTCTGGAAAAAATAGTTCATTTCAGTTCAATTGAAAACTTAAACCTCCAATCCAGTTGAAAGCTCCTCTCACCTTCCTTAGGCCTGATCTGTGGCTTGGAGACCTTCAGTGGGAAACAGATCACTCATTCTCCAACCATCCCCGCCCCCGGAAGCAGCGGTAGGTGGATGAATTATTTTTATTTAGTGGCTTCTTTTTGTAGCTCCACTGTGGCCCAGATGGTTGACTCCCCTCCTTCTATCTTGACAGTCAAGCCATTGTGGATCTGCCTCTGAGGGCTCCTTTATTCAGGTGTCCTGCTGGCCGGCCTCTGGTGACCCTCACTGTAGTCTTTAGTACTTGCTGACTGTCAGTTCCCCAAAGAAGACAGCCTTCTTGGGTGGAATATTATCAAAACAGCTCTAAGACCCTTCATCATCACCCACTGCCCAGGACTCTTGTCTAGGGCATGCCTAAGTGAGCTGTGGGTCTCTGTAGCCCAGGGAAGTTAGAAGAGAAGCCAGTGTCCATTTCTGAAAGTGTCCCACTGGGCATGCTCTAATCTCTTGGGGCTTTCTTCAGGTGAGTTTTGTTGGGAGAAGCCCCCTACTTCTCCTCTCTATTTTTCTCATTGCTGTGACCAGTGCCTGACAAGAAACAATTTAAACGAGGTGACTGCTCTGGTTTACAGTTTCAGGAAATACATTCCATCCTAAGAAGGAAGGCATGATGTCAGAAGTGGGAGGCCAAGCGGCCACATTGCATCAGCAGTCAGGAAGCAGAGAGAGAGCCGGAAGTGAGGCCAGGCTATAAAATGCCAAACCTCACCTCTGGCCCTGTGACCCATTTTCCACAGCAAGGTTCCACCTCCTGGAGGTTCCACATCTAACACCTGGGGCCTAAGTATTTAAACACGTGAGCCTTCGGGAAACATTTCACACTGAAACCACAACACCTTGCCTCTGACACCTATGGAATAGATATCTTATTACATAGGTAATTCATAGGTAATTCATTGGTAATACATAGGCATCTTATTACACAAAAATACATTTATTCCAAATTTCAGTATCCCTAGTTTTTAACAATGCCAAGACTGTTCAAATTCAAAGTTTCTTGTGAGACTCAAGGTAAATCGTCTGTGAGCCCTGATAATCAAAACACAAATTACATACTTCTGTCATATACTAGCACAGAATAAACATTCCCATTTCAGAAGAATAATGGAGGTATAGCAAGCAAATATCGAACAAAGCAAGCCAGAAAACTAGTAGGATAAACACTAAACCCTACGGCTCTATGTCTGGCACCTGGGGATCCCTGATGGAATAGTCTGAGACCCTCCAGTTTTTCTGCTCTTAGCACATACAGCCTCTCTGTAGAGCATGTAATTTTCTTCCACATATGACCCATGGTTCAGGCCTCTCCAACATCCTGGGCTTTCTATTCCAGCTTAGACATCACTTTCACAGCTTTCTGCTATAGCCTATTAAGTATTTATTGCAGTGATTTTGACCACAACACATACAGGTCTTGGTAGCTCTATGAAACTGGAACAAAATTCTATGAACCCCTTCAATCTTGCATTTCTTCAGGCCTGAAAAATCAGTACCATTCTGACAATGTTGCCTATCTCAACTGCTAGCTTTACACGGAGACTGGTTCCCTTTGATCACAGTGTGGGTAGCCACTGTGTGTTGATCCCGGGAAATGCTTTCCAAGGCTGCCACTTCCCGGGAGTGGCCACGTTCCTTCAGCAGAACAGTAGCATTTGGATTTCCTTAGGTCCCTGGTATATCAGGTCTCAGGTTCTTGGCCACTGGAGCAGTGTTGGGGATGGGTTCCATCTCATGGAATGGGCCTTAAATCCAATCCAAAATCGTTTGGTTCCTCCCACAGGCTTTGTGCCGCTATTATACTAGTGCATACTCATTATAGGTTTCCCCTTTGGTAAAATGCTGAGTACTTCCTGGTACTATGAACACTATTCAGTAGAGACAACTGCTCTAGGTAGGCACCAGAACAACTCTATGTTCAATGAGTTGCGTAGGTGTTGTCTTCAGTAATAGGGCCTTAACCTTCAGCTATGGAGAGCAATCAATAGCATTGGTAATATCCTAGGTTGTTTGGGAGTTCCCATTGGGCCATTTGGCCAATAATTTAAAAAGATATATCATATTCCCAACACTAGAAGCTTCCTTTGGTAACAAGAGATGTCCACTTGGGGCTCCGTCTCTCTAGTTATTTTGCAATTCCAGTCAGGCCACCTTCATAGATGTATATATTTTGGGGAGCTTCTACTGTATTAGTTTTCCATATGACCTCTCAAATAACCCCTAGTTCTAACTGCCCCCTCCATGTATTCCCTCACTCGCTCCCTCTCATCCCTCCCCCTCCCCCATTTGATCTCCCTCCTCATCCATCCATCCATAAACATCTATTTGATTTATCCTTCCTAGGGAGATCCAGTCCTCTCTCCTAGTCCCTTACACTCTGTGTATCGAACCTCTGTGGTTATATGGATTGTAGCTTGCTTATTGAAGACTTAATAGCAGACATCCACATATAAGTGAATACATACCATATTTGTCTTTCTGGGTCTGGGATACCTCACTCAAGATGATTTTTTTTCTAGCTCAATCCATTTAACGCAAATCTCATGATTTTATTGTTTTTAACAGCTGAATAATATCCCATTGCGTAAATGTGCCACAATTTTTTTAATCCATTCATCCACTGACAGTCATCTAGGCTGTTTCCAATTTATGTCTATTATGCACAGAGGAACAATGAACATGTGTGAGCAAGTGTCTCTGTGGTAGGATGAAACATCCTCTGGGAATATATCCAAGAGTGGGATAGCTGGGTCTTGAGGTAGGACTATTCCCTGCTTCCTGAGAAACCACCACATTGAGTCCAACGTGAGTGTACAAGTCTGCACTCCCACCAGCAATGGCTGAGTGTTCCCGTTGCTCCACATCCTTGCCAGCAGGAGCTGTCATTTGTTTTATTGATGTTGGCCATTCTGACTGGTGTAAGATGGAATCTCAAAGTAGTTTTGATTTGCATTTCCCCAGTGACTAAGGTTGTTGGACATTTCATTAAGTGCTGCTCAGTTATTTGTGCCAACTCTTTTGAGGATTTTGTTTACATATGTACCCTATTTTTAAATTGGGTTGTTTGTTTTCTTGTTGCCCAAGTTTTGAGTTTTTTAAATATTGTAGATATTAACCTCCTATCAGATGTGTAATTTATAAAAAACTTTTTCCATTCTGTACCCTGACACTTTGTCCAAATATAGTGTCCTTTTCTATACAGAAGCTTTTTAGTGTCATGATGACCCTTTTCTTAATTGTTGTTCTTAATACCTGTGCTGTCAGTATTAACTAAGTCTTCTCCTGTGCCAATGAGTTCAAGGCTATTCCCCACTTTCTCTTCTGTCAGATTCAGTGTACCTGGCTTTATATTGAGGTCTTTGATCCATTTGGAGTTGAGTTTTGTGCAAGGTGATAGGTTTGAATATATTTTCATTCTTCTACATGTAGGCATTCAGTTTGACCAGCACCATGTGTTGAATATGCTGTCTTTTTCCAGTGTGCATTTCTGGCATTTTTGTAAAAAAAAAAAAGAATCAGGTGTTCATAGATGTGTAGACTTGTGTCTGGGTCTTCAACTCAATTCTATTGATTAATTTGTCTGTTTTTGTGCCAATACCATGCTGTTTTGATTTCTATAGCTTTGTTGTATAATTTGAGATCAGGAATGGTGATACCTGCAACAATTCATTTATTATATAGAATTGTTTTAATTCTCCTGAGTTTTTTATGTTTTCATATAAAGCTGAATTTTTTAAAAAGATCTGTGAAGAATTATGTTGGAATTTTTATGGGTATTGCATTGAACCTGTAGATTGCTTTTGGTTGGATAGCCATTTATACATATATTAATCCTACTGATCCATGTTCATGGGAAATCTTTCCATCTTCTGAAATTTTTTTCAATTACTTTCTTCAATATCTTTATTTTTTGTTTGTGTTTTGTTTTTGTCTTTCTTTCCTTTCTTTATTTCTTTCTTTATTCCCTCCTTCCTTCCTTTCTTTCTTTTTGAGACAAGGCTTCTCTGTTGTAACTCTGGGTTACTTGGAACTCTCTCTGTAGACCAGGCTGGTCTAGAACTCAGAGATCTGCCCGCTTCTGCCTCCTGAGTGCTGGCATTAAAGGTGTGTGCTGCCACCACTGATTAATTTTAAGTTACAAGACTTTCACTTGCAAGTAAAAATACTTTGATTTCTTCCCTTTGTGTTTGTATCCCTGTAGTCTTTTGTGGAAGCAGGAGGGTCCCCCAGGGGGTGAGTGGCGGTGGAGTCACTAGCCCAAGAAAACAGACTCTAGAAACCAGCCTCGTGGTACAGATCTACTTTATTGTGAAAGAAGCAGGGCTAGAGGAAGCAGGGTGTTGCATAAGGGAGAGGTCTAACCGCTTTGGTCCGTGCTTACTAGACTCTTCAACCAGCCTGCCTAAAGTTTGCTGTAGCGGGGAGGATGGGCAAGGACAGGAAAAGTTCAATCATCTTTAGGCTTGTTTCACCGATGTTGATGAACAAGGTTTCTGTAAAGACGCGGGAAGCGGGCACCCAGGGCAGGCTTTCCCATCGAGGATGTGTGGCAGGCTGGGTACCGGCTCGCCTTGGCGCAGGTGCTGATGCCGGTTTTTCTCTCCTGCTATCGTGAGTCCTTTGCCACCAACATATCCCCTTGATCTCCTTCAGTTGCCTTATTGCTCTAGCCGAGACTTCTAGTAATTCTATTGAATAGGGATGCAAAGAATGGACAACCTTGTTTGTTCCTGATTTTAGTGAAAATGCTTTGAGCCCGTCTCCATTTAGGTCGATGTTGGCTGTGGGCTGTGGGCTTGCTGTAAACTGCCTTTATTATTCTGATATATGTTCTGTTATCCCTTGTCTCTCCAAGACTTTTATCATGAAGGGGTGTTGAATTTTGTCAAAGACCTTTTCTGCTTCTAATGAGATGATTATATGTTTTTTGCCTTTCAGTTTATTTATATTGGAAATTACACATATTGTGCTACATATATTGAACCATTTCTGCGTTTCTGGGATGAAGCCTACTCAATCATGGTGGATTATCTTTTGGATGTGTTCTTGGATTTGGTTTGTAAGTATTTTATTGAGAATTTTTGCATCTATGTTCATAAGGAAAACTGGTTTATAATTCTCCTTTGTTGGGTCTTTATGTGATTTAGATTTTAGGGTAAGTGTGGCCTTGTAAAAAGAACTGGACAATTTTTCCTCCTGTTTCTTTTTTGTGGAATAATTTGAGAAGTATTGGTGATAATTCTTTGAAGGTCTGGTATAATTGTATGGTAAAACTATCTGGCCGTGAGCTTTTTTTTGGTTGGGGGGCTTTTAATTACTGCTTCTACTTCACTAGGGGTTATAGGTCTATTTAAATTGCTCATCTGATCTTGGTGTAACTTTGGTAGGTGGTAAATACCAAAAAAATTATTTGTTTCTTTTAGATTTTCTAATTTGGTGGAGTACAGGATCTTAAAGTATGTTCTTATGATTCTCTGGATTTCCTGAGTGGCTACTGTTATGTCTCTCTTTTTATCTCTAATTTTATTAATTTTGATCTTCACTTTCTGCCTTTTCTCAATCTTAATTATTTTCTCAGAGAATCAACTCTGTGTTTCATTGATTCTTTGTATTGTTTTTTTTGCTGCTATTTTATAGTTTTAGCTCCGATTGATTATTTCTTGCTGTCTCCTCCTTTGGGGTGTTATTTCTTCTTTTTGTTCTAGAGCTTTCATATATGCTGTTAAATTACTAATATGACATTTCCCCCCTCCATTTTTTTTAAATGTAAGCACTTAGTGCTATGACCTTGCCTCTTAGAATTGTCTTCATTGTGTTCCATAAGTTTGGATATATTGTATTTCAGTTTCATTCAATTCTAGGAAGTGTTTAGTTTCTTTATTAATTTCTACCTTGCCATATTTTTCATTCAATAATTAGTTGCTCAGTTTCTGTGTAGCTTTTGTTGTTTCTGTTGTTGTTGACATTCAACTTTAAACCATACTGGTCAGATAGGATACAGAGTGTTATTAAAAAATTCTTCTATCTGTTGAGACTTATTTTGTGTCTTAGTATATGGTCAATTTTAGGGACAGTTCCATTACCTGCTTTGAAGAAGGCATATTCTTTTGTGTTTGGGTGAAATATTCCTTAAATATGTTTTAGGTCTATTCGGCTTGTGATATCATTTAGCTCTAACATTTCTCTGTTTAGCTTTTGTCTGAATGACTTGTCCATTGGTGAGAGAGGGGTATTGAAGTTTCCCACTACCACTGTGCAAGGGTCAATATGTGATTCTAACTGTAGTTGTATTTCTTTTATGAACTTAGGTGCCTTGTGTTTAGTGCATAGATGTCTAGAACGCAAAGTCCTTTTGGTTGATTTTTTTCCCTTCGATGAGTATATTATATAGTATTCTTCCATATCTCTTCTGATTAGTTTTGGTTTGAAGCCTTTTATTTTTTTGGCAGAAATGAAAATATCTACATCCACTTAATTATTGGGTCCATTTATGTGGAATATCTTTTTCCATCCTTTTACCCTGAGGTGATGTGTATTCTTGATGTTGATGTGTGTTTTTGGATGCAAGAGAAGAATGGATCCAGTTTTCAAATTTAATTTTTTGTTGGGAAATTGAGATCATTGACATTGAGAGTTATCGATGAGCAGTATTTGTGGAGTCCCCTGCTTCTTTTGATTTGCTGCCCTGATATTATTTATTCGTTGTGTCTTCTTGTGTGTGGATAGCCTCTTCAGGTTGAGGTTTTCCCACTAGTGCTTTGTATGTTAGCTGTTAGGCTGTCCATATGTCTAGAATATGAGCTAAAACTGGACCATACTGATCCTGCTCATAAGCCAAATGATTTGTCCACCCCATCTTTCTTTCTCAAACTATCTTTCTTGAGCTATTTTGCTACTCTTTATTTTCTATTTTCTCTGCTCTCTTGTTATGCTCTATCTCTTGCTTTCGCCAGTATTCTCTCCCACGCTCCTGATTCCCTAGCCCTGGCCAAGTCCAGTCAGCTTTCTTTTTTTTTCCCTCTGGTCTCTTCCAGATGCCTTTGAATATTTTTTCTCTCTTACTCACAACAAAACCTTCTCCCGGATGGAGTGGTGACGTTATAGTTTCTTTATTGTGCCCCCTCCCATGCATTGTAGAGCTGGATACTGCTTAGATTTGGTTTTTATCATGGAATGTTTTTCTTACTCCATCAATTGAGATGGAAGGTTTTGATGGGTATAGTCTGGGATGCCATCTGTAGTCTCAGACTTTGTAGAACATTCATTCAGGCCCTTTGAACTTTTAGAATCTTCATTGAGAAGCTGGGTTTTATTCTAATGAGTCTGCCTTTAAATATTTCTTGATTTTTTTCCCCTTGCACGCTTTAAATTTTTTGTTTTGTTTTGTACACTTAGTGTTTTGGTTATTATATGTCATGGGGAAATTATTTTCTGGTCCTGTCTATTTGATGTTTTGTGTACTTTTTGTATCTTGATAGGGACCACCTTCTTTAGGTTAGAGAAATTTAAATGCCTTTTGTGTCTTTGACCTGGGTCTCTTCTCCTGTTACTTATAAATTTGTTCTATGAGTAAAAGATCCCAGATATCCTGGATATCTTGTGCCTGAATCCTTTTAGATTTAACTCTTCTTTGACCAAGGTATCCATTTCTTCTATCTTGTCCCCAGTGTCTGAGATTCTCTCTTCCAGGTCTCGTGTTCTGTTGGTGATGCTTGCCTCTGAGTTTTCTATTCCAGTTCCTAAATTTTTCATTTCCAGTTTTCCCTCAGTTTGGATTTTATTTTCTGATTCCACATAGGAGACAGTGTAAAAAAGCTGTAAACTTACTGTGAACTGTGGATGGGACAAAATGTTCTTCCCACAATGTGTCCTTCTAGAAAGAATTGCATATAGTGTGATAAGTGAATGCATTCACAAGCGAGGATATGAAGGGAAGGCCCCGGCTTGTCCACGTTATCTCTCTGGGAAAGACAAAGGCCTGGGAGGAATATTCTTGGCTCCTTTCACATGACCACGGGTGATAGGACAGAACACCAGGTGTTTTCCCTCATTGTACTTGTACTTCCTTCAGCTAACTGTAAATGTCACTCATGTTTTGCTTGCTTTAATAAGGAAAATGAAAAGTCCTTTGTTTGCACTACTCTTGAGCTCAAATGCCTGTAGTCCCCTGTTCCCCATGCAGGTCTTTGGAATATCCTCCAATCCTCGGAGACTTAGCCTCACCAGCCATGGGCAGGTCAACAACTCCATTTCCACTTTCATGTCTTGAACAGTTTTCTTTATTTAAATTCTGCTGTTTGTGTTTTCATAGATTTCATTAGCGAATTTACTCATATCCTCTCGAAGGTCCTTGAACATATTCATAATAGCTATTTTGAAGTCCTTGTCTCGTGCTTCAGCTCTATTGCATTTCTCAGGGCCTACAGTAGTAGGGTTGTTGGGGTCTAATGAAGATATATTGTCCTGTCTATTAATGACTGTGTTTTTACACTGGTGCATAGGCATCTGGGCTTGGACTGATTGTAATTCTCGGTGCTGATATCTGGTCTTGTGTTTGTTGGGTGGGTGCTCAATTTGTTGTTTTCTATTGCCCTTTCTGGTTCTTAGGAGAGTGTGGTAGCTGTGGGTTTCCTGGTAGGGAATCTGAGATCTTGTCAGAGTGGACACTGGGGGTCCAGGGTAGAACCTGTTTCTAGGTATTGGGACCTGACACTAAGAAGTGCGGAAGGGCTAGAAGGGAGGGGCGGTGAGGGTCCACAGGAGGGAGGAGAGCTGGGTGTGCCACCAGGATGTGACCCTGGGAATGAGGACAGGGAGGACAGGAAGGACACAGCAGGTCCTCTGCTACAAAGCTGGGGTTAAGACTGGGGGATTGGAATTGGTGGGGAGGAGGGAGGCTGAAAGTTGCTTACTTGATTCCTGAGTCAGGTGGGTTTCCAGAGAGTACCTGTAGGGGTGGGGTGGTGGAGGGAGGTGGTGGTAGGAGAAGCTCTGAGTGATACACTGGGAATGAGGCCAGAAAGAAAGGGGAGGCTGCAGCTGGTGGTCCACTGGGGATAAGACTTCCCCTCTCCCCCCCCCACCTCTTCCTCCTCCTCTTCCTGGTTTTCCAAGGCAGGCTTTCTCTGTTGTAACTCTGGCTGTCCTGGAGCTCACTCTGTAAACCAGGCTGGCCTTGAACTCCCAGAGATATGCCTGCCTCTGCCTCCTAAATGCTGGGATTAAAGGCATGCACCACCATCCCCTGGCTTAACTCTTTTTTCTTAACTTGATTATTTTCAGGATATTTTATCACAACAACAGTAAAAGAAACCAAGATAGTTTATTCATTGTATAAATTTTATCCAATTCGTTTGTGAACAAGTGATAAGCACAAAATTATACATAATTATACACACAGGTAAACAGTAAACTAACTAGATAAAGTACATTGAAGAAAGGACATGTAGGTGTAAGACAGAGTAAAGGAGGGCAAAGAAGGACCAAGTAGCTTCTAGAATCCCAAACTTTAATATATAAAATCATGTGTGTGTGTGTGTGTGTGTGTGTGTGTGAGTGTGTAATCTCCTACCATCTGTCTTCAGAGTCCAGAGTGCTAACCGTTACACAGGAACCATTTATACAACTTGTCTTAAATTAATAATTAAATAAGAAACAACCACTCTACTTAGTGGGTAAAGATGTATTTTATTTTTATTTAAGTGAAGAGTGTGTGCGTACACATGTGTGTGCTAATGCCTTTGGAAGCCAGAACAGGGCACTGCAGTCCCCAGGAGCTGGAGTTACAGGTGGTTATGGGAAGCCTGACTTGGGTTGTAGATTTTAAGTAAAAGTTTTGATGTGATGGATTTTTTTCACCTGGTGGTTTATATATCTCATTTGATTAAAAATGACTCAAAGGTGGGAGTGGTGGCTCATGTCTGTAATCCCTGCACTCTGGAAGGCCGAGAAAGGAAGATAATGAGTTTGAGGCCAGCCTGGGCTACATAATAAGTTCTGGACAGCACAGGCTACAAGAAACAACAGAAACAAGCGAAAAAGAAAGATTCAGAATGGCTTTCCTAATCCTCTTTAGCAAAGAAAGCAATCACTATGCTCTTCTGATTTGGCAAAGGAAGACAGCAAGAGTAAGGGTCTTTAGATGGACAGCTGTTAAACGCATCGACCCCATTGTGCTTGGCCGTTCTCATCAGCAGTGAAGTAGGTTGTCTTTTACGTAGTTTTCATCAACTTGGCAAAAGATTATTTGTAAACCATGTTTCCTGGTTTTTGAGAGGCGATTGAAAGGGGCCAAAAAACAAAAGAAAAATAAAATCTGTATGAAATCAGACAATCTTGAGAAATACCAGGTAGGATTTTGACCCCAGGCTGGAAAGGCTAATTGAAAAGCATACTGTTCAATTGCTTCTTCAGGTTTTGAGTAGTGTAAGGAAAGAAAGATTTTCAATTTTGCCTTTTCTCTTTATTGACTGGAAAACAGCTTGGAGCAGTTTGTTCCAAGATGAGGCTGTGCGTGGAGAGCACATGCTCTGATGACTTTCATTTCTGATACTTGATTCCACAGAACTGTCAAACCGGGCGCAGAGTCTCGGGAAAAAGGCGCCTGTATCGGTTACTTTCCCTACTACTGTGACAAGGTACCTGACCAGAAGATTTGAGGAAGGGTTTATTTTAGCTTACAGTGTGAGGGAACTCATTTTACCACAGTGGCCGAAGTGGTCAGGCAATCACATGACATCCAAGCAGAGAATGCTGAATGCTTGTATTTACTTAGCATTCTCTCTCTTGTGCACCCTGGGAGTTTCAGACTTTGGAATGGTGCCACTCACATTTAGGGTGGGTCGTGCCACCCCAATTAACCAGGTCTGGATAATCCCTCACAGACATGCCTGGAGACTTGCTTCTAGATCTTGTCAAATTGACAATCAAGAATTACCATCATGACAACTCTCCCACAATGCTCTCTTGATTTTTTTTTATTAAAAACTAAGGGCAGAGGGAGAGTTCAGGGGTCAGCCTTCATGCCTCTGCTTTGGAATGTGGGAGGATTCCATCCTCATTTCTTCACGATTCTCCCACTCTGTGAACTGAGATCCCAGGGCTGGGTATGGATTGTGCACTTCTGCACTGGAAGGGGGACGTGGAAGGATCACGTGGTATAAGAAAGTGACTTTTAATGTTTACTTTCATGTAAGACACCTGCTCTGTTTTTTCCAATGGCCAAGATCCCCTCCCCCACCTTTTTTTTTTTTTTTCTGAAGTTCAACTTTCAAGGCCTTAAAGTTCATGGAAATTTATCTCACCCAGTGTATTAGTTACTTTTGCATCATGGTGAACAAAATACTTGTCAGGAACAACGAAAAAGGGTTTACCTAAGCTCATGGTTTCAGAAGGTTGCAGTCCATCATAGTTAGGCAGAGCTGCTCAGTGTGTGTCAGTGAGAGCATGGTAGTGACCGGCCACGTTCTTATACCAATGTGAAGCAGAGAGTAGGGATAAGAACCGGGGGCTGGGCTGTCATGTTCCAAGCCCCATGCCTAGTGATGGATTGGCTTCCACCAGACACTCCAGACCCAACTGCTCCACTGTCTCCCCAAACAGCACCATGAGCCAGAGAGGAAGCACTAAATGTGAACCTATGCAGGACACCCCAGATTTTAATCACAGCACCTTCTGAAAGTAGGTTTCTGAGTCCTCATTTTAAGTGTTTAGCGTCATTATTAGATTTGTCTTTTCCTAGGATTCTAAAGGTATTTGTTACAAAGCTACAAGAAGCTACAGAAGCAGCTTGCCAGATATTTATTGACTCTATATAAGTCTGACTATGAAATTCAGAAGGCCTAATCAGTCATAAAATTATTATTTGCTTTTATAGGGAAGGTGACTTAGACCTTTTGAGCCATTCAAGGGTGGAAACAACCACAGAGTGGGGTTTCTAGTTCAAGACACCACCCCCTACTCTCCTCTCTCCAGATTGTCCAAATAGTTCCTGCACCATGAAGCCACTGTAGAAGGTCAGGACTAGGGTATCAGAGAACACAGTATTCATGCCTTTCAGGGGTTTACAGTCCAGTCGACCCTCACTTGCTCATGACTGCAGGTAAAGGACCAGGCAGACTACATCTGGACCATGGCTATTGGAGGAGGCTTGCACATTTTTGTCTGTCTATTCCCCTTTACTCTTTCCTACTTGGCAGCTGTCACTTCTTTTTCCTCCTCCCCCTCCTCCTCCTCCTCCTCCTCTTCTTCTTCACTTAAATATATAAGAAGTAAACAGGCTCTGGTGAGTGACACCTAGCTCTTGCACCATTATTCTGGTCCTGAAAGCCTCAGCAGAACCAGGTGATGAGGAAACCCACATGTACTCCACCTCTTGTCTCCCTTGGATTTTGAGCACATAGGAAGCCATGGTCATTGCCAGTCAGGAGCAGGATGGGGTCCCTGGGAGGCACTTCAGGTGGAGTAGATCCCTCTGACAGAGACGTCAAACCATGGCATTTATGGAGACAGTAAACAAGAATGAAGAGAAGCTGGGTTAAAAAGCAGGTTGAGAGAAAGAGAATTAGGAACGTCAGTGGTTAGGAAACAAAGGCCCTTTAGGATAATGGGGAAATGATTTATATGGCACCTTTCAACACGAGTCCTGGGGCAAGGAAGGGATTCCAGGGAGAGTACAGCAGAGGATGATTGAGAGGTCACTTGAGTAGGGGAGCAATCAAAGATAAAGGTGTTGTCACTCACAGCCGCAATTCTACACCTGACTTGTCCTTAAGAGTAGGTTGGATACAGCAAAAGTAAATGAGTGTCTAAGGGCTGGTGCCGGGGCTGGCCAGCTTCTTCGCAGCCAGTGCTGCAGTGCTTGTGGTCTCTACAAAACGGAGGACTTGAGACTGCAGAGCCGTATCTGTGTCAGAAGAGGGCACTCTTCCCTAACAGACTGCAGATTAACCCAAAGCAAGCCAGACTAACCCTTACTCTAGGCGGAAGGAGACACAGGGTACTTATTCCAAGCTGGGCACCACTGCTCATGCAACACAGCCAACAGGACTCTCTGATATCAGACCACAGTGGTAGACTTGGGGATTTGTCTGGCTACCCACCATTCAATCTGCAAATATGTAATGAGAACAGCACATGTGTCGGTGTTCTTCCAGGTTAGGAGTACAGGAGAGGCGATGAAGAGATGATGATCTGTGGTGGTTAATTAGGTATGAGGTGATATATAGATATATAAAAGTTTAACTCTAACAATTATAACAAAACCTTTAAGACACTGAAGTAATACCTGACACTGCTAAAATGGCCAAGAACTTGAAACTACATAGGTCACGGGTCTAGGGAAAATCCTAACACTCCTATTCTGCTGAAGGAACATAGCAACAAAATGGCTTCTAATGATATACTGCTGTACTCATAGATCAGAAAGGCGTCTTCTTGTAGCAGATGAGAGCGAACACAGAGATCCCCAAATGGACAATGTGTAGAGTGAGAGACTTTGGAGCACCCAGGCCTAAATGCGATGCCTTCATCAAAACCCTCCTCTCGAGACTCAGGAGTCTATGAAGAAAACGAAGTCAAAAGAGTGTAAGAGCCAGAGGTGATGGTTGACTGCAAGGAAATAGTGTCTTCCAGACAGAACAGGACTGAAGCACATTTGAACTCACGGAGAACTGTGGCAGCATACACAGCTCCTATACAGGTTCAAGCCAGACAGGAACCCAGTTCTGAGAGGGAGAAGTGGACCTTGGCTCTTGGCCCTAACTTAGAAACTATCTGCAACTGATAGTTAAATAATTCAAGTCAATCAAAGAGTTTTGAGTGGTATCTGGAACCTGGAAAGGTGCCTATCATTCTTGTTCTCGTGAAGCTTGTACTTTAGGAAGCCTGTCAACAAATGTTTGCCAAGCATCATGTTATATCCAGGTGCTGGGGAGTATGTGGTGAAGACAGATAGGACAGCACCTGTATGGAGAGCTTGCACGATGTACAGCAGATATACACAGCAAGTTTACTGTTCTAAGTGGTAAAAAGAAGCATGGGCTTTCCAGGAGCTATGCTGGCTTTGTTCTCGCTCAGCAAGGTGACCTCGGGAAAGTCACTTCATCTCTCTGGCCCTTGGTTTCTGCATCTGGAGAAGAAAAATGATCGACTTTTCCTCTGATATTCTTGATGGTAATGTTGCAGGCATAGTGATAGTCACACCCTCAGATCTTCCTGATGATCCAGAAGCCCATCACAGGGAGGTTCCACAGACCCCCCCCAACTCCTCCATAAACGGTGGTTTCTCATGATACTTTTTGGAGACATCTTTGTCTTCTAAATGTAAAGAAGAAACCTTAGATCAAGGTAGACTCTGAAAATCATTTCAGGTTTACTAGTCAGTTTCCCTACTAGAAGTCTGAATCTCTTTGTTACTTTGCCTGTCAAGATACAATTATTATTTGAACAGCTTATATTGGATTTTTGAAGTCTCTTTAATTGATCAGATGTGAATTGTCAAAAGAGCCCATGGAGGTCCCTGCTGATGGATGTCAGTGTCGTAAGAGAGGGCTCCTGGGCCCCAGCTGTCAAAGGGTGGCACTGGAATTTCATTTCTAAATAACATGTGAACCATCAGTCATTTGGAAAAATCTTTGAGTTGGTGATGGCAGCTCTGACTGCTATCTTCAGAGTTTCTGGTTGACATAGTCCTTGCATGACTTGAAAACCACCCTGCTTGGATCAACATCAGAAAACATGGAAAGCTCAGGGAGACAATGTGTTGGGTTCCAATATTAAAAGGCACGCTGAGTGTTTCTCCTCCATCATGAAGGATGTGTTAGGACTTGTTGGAAGGGCTGGTTCTTCCTAAGTTCCTCACACCTGACAGCTCTGTTACTTTGTTTCAGACCAGACTGGATGAGAAACAGCTATGTAAACTCTTGCTAGTTATGAACAGTAAGCTGTAGTGTTTGCTGTTTGCTGACATGTCAGACGCTGCACTGACAGTCGCTGCAGACAACGGCCTCGCTCAATCAGCAACTTTCCGTGCGCTATGCTGGTGAAACAGTACAGGAAAGGGCTTTGTCAAGGTGTGTGAATTCTGCAGCACTTGGGAAAGCACAGAGCTGGGGAGACGTATCTGTCTGCTCTGACTTCTTCAGAGAAAAACAGTGGGCCATATTTCTTAATCCTCCCACCAGCCTTCGATGTATCTCCACACTGACAAAATGGTAACTCCTTACAGAAGCTTTCCGCTAGCTCATCATGTCTCTAAACAGCATCTCCCACATGGCCAGTGTTCCTCCTCCAATCTGAAGCAGTGCTGTCTTGTTCCTATCTGCTCTCTGCTGAACTTTTACCTACTCTACTCGAGTACACTCTTGGGAAAGAGCAAAGACAGCAGTGGGTTATTAAAGCAGAAAAAAGACCTGACTGAACTATAGCCCTGCCACCCAAAGCTGACAAGCTTGAGTGAATACCCATTTCTTTCTTTATAAAACGAAGAGACTATTCTCTTCATTTGACGTTCTGAGTGTCCAACGTGCTCATGCAGATGAAATTGCACAGTTCCAAGTGGATAATAATCAAGTCAGTAAGAGAGCAAGTCCTAGTAATTTTGAGGACTCTTACCGTGGTCAGCTCAGGCTGCTACCATAAGCTGCTACATGCTGGGTAGATTATAAATAACAGATATTCACTTCCCACATTTTCAAAGGCTGAGAAATCTAAGATGAAGACGCTGACGGATCCGGTGTCTGGTGAAGAGCTGGCTTCTTCTCATGGCACATTTGCAGTATTTCACAAGTAGAAGGGGCAGCAGAGTTCTCAAGGAAACCCTTATGAAGTGTTTCCTTCATAAGGCGCTAAGCCACTCACAAGGGCTCTTCCTCTAAGATCAAATCATCTTCCCCATACCACATCTCTAAAATAATCATTTGGAAGTTTGATTTTCAACACAATTTTTTTTGGGGAAAAGAAACATTAAGCCTCTAGTAAATTTAAAGCTTATTAGAACTCAGGCTTAATAGCATACACCAGAAATCTAGCACTCAGGAAGCAGAGGACAGAGTGTCACAAGTTCTTAGGCTAACCTGAGCACATAGGAAGACCTGTCTATGAAAGAAACAAAAACAATCCACCAAAACCATTTACTAAGATGAAACAAATAGCAAAGATAAATTAAATTGCATTGTCACCGCTGCATTGGGTATATACTTAAAAATAACTCCGTATAGGTCTCATACCGATTTCTGAAATTCTATCCTAATGGAGGACTGTGTCAGACTCTTTTCTATCTCAGTATGCCATATGCTGTACATATTACACAATAGAGTTTAATGATGGCCACTCTGAATATTTTCTTATGTTGGATCCACAAAATGGCTCAAATAGACATTGAGAGAAATATATGGCCATACAAAGCAGTTAATTTCCTCAGTGTATATTCTGGCATGCCAGGGTTAGCTAACTAAAGAAAAAAACATGGCAACCCCCAAATGAAGCCATATGGGCCTTTTAAACAAAGCAGGCAGTGGTTAGGGGATCTCTTTGATTGGTCAGGGCCTGGATTGGCTCATTATATCCGGTGGGAAGTGGCGATATCCCTGCAGGAATATGAGGATCTCACGGGGAAGCAGAGAACAGAGGTCAGGGCTGCCCACCACTAGGGGGTGCTGGTCCTCACATTACTGAAAATATTTTTTCATACAATATAGTCTAATTACACTTTTCCTTCCCTTGTCTCTTCCCAGATCCTTCCCACCTCCCTACCCATCCTATACCATCTCTTCTTTCTCTTACTCTCTTTAGAAAACTGTGTTTTTGAAACAAAGTCAATTGAGCACTGCCCCATAGGCCCTGGAATTATTTCTTTGCCTTTGGATGCCGAGACAGCTGCAGTTTGTTTTCAAAATTATAAAGAATAAGAATCTGGTTAAGAACGACCCCTGGCAGGTCTATTCATGGCAGCCCCTGTGTAGCCACTGGTGACTACAACCAACCTGAGACAAAAGGGCAGCCCAACCTATATGATCTTTGTAAACTGAAAACAAAAAACAAAAAAACCAGGTACCTTTGCAAACAAAATCTATTCAATGTTTTGTTGCTTATTTTTAGTATTTAGTATTTTGAAAAGGAGCTGGGGAGGAAGAGGGAAAGGTTTTGAGGTTGGTTTTCCCTGCCTCTCTCACTGAATCTGTGAGAGTGTCAGTTCTCAGTCTAGGAGATCCCCGAGCAGCATGTGTGACCCATAAGCACACTTCTCCATGCAGAGTGAAAATTCGTGCTGTGTCTAGGAGTCAGCATGGAGGTTTCAGCTGTGATAGCTGGAGACTGTGCCCTTTGAACCTATGGACTCAGCACCCGACCTGCAGCGTCCATGGGGCTCAGATCTTGTGAGCCTTAGGATCCCAGAGACTATATATAGATGAGCTCTGATCACCTAACATAGCGCATAGCGCTTCCCAACTGATGGAAATACTGCTCTGGACTGGCAATGCTATAAGAAAGCTGAGGGAAGCATGATAAAAAAAAAAGTGCAGAATAAGAAAGTAATGATTAAATGCTGTCTTTATTGATTGGTGACAAGTAAAAGAGGCATGACAGAATGCAGTAGTCCAAGACAAAACAGTCATAAGGAGAACTATCAAGTGGGAGATAGGTTTAAGATAGGTTTAGTAGAAGCCGGGTGGTGGTGGCACACGTGTTTAATCCTAGCACTCAGGAGGCAGAGGCAGGCAGATCTCTGTGAGTTCAAGGCCAGCCTGGTAGACAGAGTGAGTTCCAGAACAACCAGAGTTACAACAGAGAAATCCTGTCTCAAAACAAAACAAAACAACAACAACAACAACAACGGATAGGTTCAGTTGAAGTGTAATTGGCCTAGCAGAAATGAAAGATTCTAAACAGACAATGTGTGTCTCTCAATCTATCAGATTATAGAAACAACAAACCTCAAAGAAATGAAAATTTCCCCAAGAATCTCATGCTGGGAGAAATGGCAGCCAGAGGGGAAACATGTCTCCTGAAAAGAGATTTCACATATTTCCTACAACTTGTCAGACCCCCTCACAGGATGAGACTGAAGCCAGTAAGGACTGGTCAGCGGTGGGCAGGACCACACCTGACAAGGACTGCTCAGATGTGCTACCCTTGGTCCTGATTTAAACTTTAATCTCACTTCAGGATCCTGAAGACTGACTTGGGGAATTCACAAGATCTCTGCCTTGATTCCCAGTGTAGCCAAATTGAATACATTTCCTTAAAAAGTAGTTGGATCTTTTTATTGGCTGGTGGTCAGACCTCATGTGGGATGCAGGTTGTGACTTCTGAGTTTGATGGCAAAAGTAAGTAAGTACTGATTGTGCAGAAAGTTCTAGAGGTGGAAAAGCCTTTTAAAGGTTCATTGTATTTGTGTGTGTGTGTGTGTGTGTGTGTGTGTGAGAGAGAGAGAGAGAGAGAGAGAGAGAGAGAGAGAGAGAGAGAGAGAGGTCTGTGCAGGTGCCTGCAAAGACTAAAAGAGGGTGTCAGATTCTCTATAGCTAGAGTTGCAGTTGTGACCTGCCAGATGTGGGTGCTGGGAACTGGAACTGGAGTTCTCTGGAAAAATCATAAGCACTTTTAACAACAGAGGTATTTCTTCAGCCCCTGAAAATAACTTTTAAACCTGAAGCTCAATACAGAGATCTAGTATACAACATGTTGATAGTCATTACTATAATATTGTATAATATACTTAAAGTTTGCCAAGGGTAGATATTGTGTGTTCTAATAAAAGCAAAGAAGCAGGAGGAGGAAGAAGAAGGGACAAGGAATGAAAGAGAAACAAGGAAAGAAATGTAATACTCATACGTTGATTAGTTTGGTGTAGTAATCATGGGAGGGGGATGGGAGCTCATGTCCACTTTTCCCTCTCAGTGCTGGAACACTCTCTGGCTTGAACATGAGCTGGATTTGTGCATGCCGTCACAGTTTCTGTGAGTTCGTATGTGCATTTGTCCTGTTTGTCTGAAAGACACTGTTTTCTTGGAGTCATCTATCATCTCTGCCTCTTACAATTTTTCCACCTTCAATTCCACACAGCTCCCTGATCCCTAAGGGGAGGGTTCAATGAAGACATCCCATTTAGGACTGGGTGCTACAAAAACTCTCATTCTATGCATATTGTCTGGTTGTGAATATCTGTATTAGTTCCTATCTACTGCAAGATGAAGCATCTCTGGCGATGGCTAAGCAAGACACTGATGTATATAGGTATAGCAGAATGTCATTAGGGGTCTTTTTTTTGGTATTTTTCTTTAGCATAAGAATAGTGTTTGGTTTTCCCCTAGCTCACTGGCCTATCTAATCTCAGGTTCTTGGTAACCAAAGCAGTGTCAGGCATGGGTTTCATCTCATGGATTGGGCTTTAAATTTAACCAGATGTGGTTGGTTACTCTCACAATATTTGTGCCACTATTGTACTAGTGTATCATGTAGACAGGTCACCATTGTAAAGGGTTTATGGCTTAGTTTGTGATTACTTTTCTCTTCTGGTAGCATGCACAGTATATTTTAGTCCAGTGAACACTAGTCAATAGGAGTAAAGGCTTTAGGTAGGCATTAGCTTGACTTCTCCATGTTTGATGAGATACGTAAGTGTTATTTACATCAATAGGGACTTACCATCAGTTTGTGGAAAGCAACCAATAGTCTTGGCAAAATCCCGGGTTGTTTGGAGGATTCTATGGCTCCCTTTTGTCCAACAACTCAATTAGTTGTAACCTATTCCTGTCAATGAAGGTTTCACTTGGTGGTGAGAGATGTCTAGTACAGGCTTTGTCTTTCCAAATGATTTGGCGATTCCATTTAGATTTGTTTCATATATGTATATATTTTAAGAAGTTTCTACTATATTGGATTTCCATGTGACTTCTCAAATGGCCCTTAGTGTTAGCTGTCCCTCCCTATCTGTTGTGGAAGTTCATTTTTAGTTATGTACAAAATAATTGTTTCGTGCACTGATTGGTGAGGGTCTTCCTAGGTCTTGTCATTTTGTATTGTCTGCAGGTGTTGGATTTCTGTGGAGGATGTTTGATTGCTTATGATCTGTACCTGAGGAGTTATGTATCAATAAAAACATCTGAGCCCAGACGCTCAAGGTTCCACTGTCCAATATGGTGCTGGCAATGATGGTGGTTCCCTCTGCCAAGGTCTGGCAGGGTTTGCACCTATGAAAAATGCCTCTTTGTCTCCTTGCTGAGCCACTACAGTAGCATACTACTACACCTATCTTCCTTCTTTTTTTCCTAACAGGGTTTCTCTGTTGTAACTCTGGATGTCTGGAACTAGAATAGGTTAGCCTTGAACTCACAGAGATCCACCTGTCTCTGCCTCCGGAATGCTGGGATTAAAGGTATGTGCCAACACTGCCAGCTTATCTTCCCTCTCTTAATCCCTATTCTCTCTCACTTTCCATTTATTTCTCCCATTCTAGCCTCCCTCATCTCTCCATAACTATATATTCTATTTCCTCTTCCTTGGGAGTTCCTCCCTCTTAGTCCTTTACTCTGTACCTAACCTCTCTGCTTACACAGATGGTAGGATGTTTGTTGAAGGCTTAGAAGCTCAAATCTACTTATATGAGAACACATACCAAATTTGCCTTTTGGGGTTTGTGTTACCCCACTTAGGATGATGTTTTTTCCCCAGCTACATTCATTTAGCTGCAAATATCATGATTTCATTATTTATAACAGCTGAGTAATATTCCATTATATAAACGTACACATTTTCATTATCCATTCATCTGTTGATGGACGTCTAGGTTGTTTCCAATTTCTGGCTATTATTAATAAATAAATAAAAATGTTTTACCTTCCCTTAGAACATCCTATATCTTAATGAACATGGATGAGTGATGTCTCTATAGTAGGATGTAAAGTCCTTTGGGTATATACCCAAGAATGGTATAGCTGGATCTATTTTCACTTTCCCAAGGAACCACCACACTGATTTCTATAGTGGCTGTACAAGTTTGCATTTCCATCAGCAATGGATGAGGATTCCTCTTTCCCCACGTCCTTGATATCATGAACTATCATTTGGTTTATTGATCTTGGCCATTTTGAGTATTGTAAGATGAAATCTCAGAGTGACTTTGATTTGCATTTCCCTGAGAACTAAGGGTGCTGAACATTTCCTTAAGTGTTTCTCAGCCTTTTGTGTTTCATCTTTTGAGTACTCTGTGTTTAGTTCTGTACCTCATTTTTAATTGGGTTATTGAATTTCTTTATGTCATTTTTTCAGTTCTTTATGTATTTTAGATATTAACTCTCTATCACATGTGTAATAGGTAAAGCTCTTCCCCCATTTTTTGGGTTGCTATTTTGTCTGACTGATGGTGTCCTTTGCTCTATAGAAGCTTTTTAGTTTCATGAGGTGCCATTTATTGATTTGTGTTCTTAGTGGCTGTGCTATTAATGTCCTGTGACAATCAGTTCAAGACTATGTCCCCTTTCTCTTTGATCAGATTCAGGATATCTGGCCTTATGTTGAGGTCCTTGATCCATCTGGAGTTGAGTTTCATCTAGCAAGATAGAAATATGGGTATATTTGTACTGCTGTACACCATCCCCAATCTCAAGTTGTACTACAAAACTATAGTAATAAAAGCAGCATGGTATTATCGACAAGCTGACATGTTGATCAATGGAATCTAATTGAAGACCCCAACACAATACCTATGGGCACCTGATATTGACACAGAAACCAGAATTATAGCGTGGAATAAAGGCAGTATCTTCAACAAATGGTGCTGGTCAAACTGAATGGCTGAATATAGAAGAATGCAAATAGACTTAGGGGCCTAGTGAATCTTCTCAGTTTCAGAGTATTTCTAAGGCTGTTGTTTACTTTTTGAGGTTAATGTGATTCTCTGGACGATGAAATGTTTCACCTTTTCTTAGAATATCCTGTGTCTTAACGAACTTCTCTATAGGATAGAACTCTTCATCTCAGAGGAAGTTGCTATACAATGAGTCATAGAATAAGGTTTCTTGGATTGGTTTGAGGACCTAAGAAAGCCTGCTATATGGGCTGGACTTGTATACAAGATAAGATACATTCTTATTAGTCCCCAGAACACAGCCAAGTAGAGAAGTCAGTAGGAGGAAGAGAAGACAGATGTAGACTGAATTATAAAGACATTATTTAATCTTTTCCCCCACAAGACATGGTTTCCCTGTTGTCACTCTGGCTGTCCTGGAACTCACTCTGTAGATCAGGCTGGCCTTGAACTCACAGAGATCCACCTGCCTCTGCCTCCCAAGTGCTGGGATTAAAGGCATGGAATTAAAGGGATTAAAGGATTAAAGCCTACCAATGCCTGGCTTATTCAATCTTTTACGAGGCTTGAAATGGTTAATAATTCAGAAAAGATACTGAAGTGATGCCTATCAAGGTAAGTTTGTGTCTTTACATTCCCACTCAAGAAAATAAGATTGACATACTTATACCAAGAAAATAGAAAGGGAGTCATGAGAGTGGAGGAAGATAACTTGAGGGAGGACAATGGAATACATGTGGTAAAAAAGCAGAGGGGAAACTACATGGGGGTGGAAAAGAACCATCTAGAAGGAGACAGGCAGCATAGGCAGGTCAGTGGCCCAGGGGGATGATTGATAAATGATATGTATGAAAGTGCCACAAGGAGGTGCATGACTTTGTTTGCTAACTAAAAGGACTAATTTTGAAAATCCTGCTATAAAAATGCGGTTATAAAAGAGGAAAACCCACAAGAGAACTTGAATTTTTTCTATAAACATATAACTGGTAGCATATCCAGTTACGAAATGTAGAATACTGCCATCATACTGTATTTCTTCCTGAGCTTAGCGGTCAGGAAGTAGGATGGGAAGTTGAGTAGACTTAACTGTTTCAACTACTGAAACCAGAACTGTGTTCTTCAGAATTCTCTGCCTGGTATAGCTCTTGGTTAGTATGATCCACAAGAGACATTTTGTGCACCATTTGTAAATTAGCCGCTATACTCTCGTTTTGCTTGAAGGGTTGTAAATGCCCAAGGCCTTGTTGCAGCTTGGTCTTGTAGCTTTAGTCACTTACCTGTTTTTCTGATGTGGAGTGGTAGCCCACAGGAATTCCAGGTCTTGTGCTGACTCTTCAGCTTCTCAGACTCCAGGACTCCTTCATATTTAACTTAGTGAAATATTCACCGTCTACTCCAGAAGGTTTTATCATCCTTGGCATTTGAAGGTGCTGAGAGACTGAGCAGGTGCGGCTCATTCTCATGGGTCCCACTCATTCTTGCAGTTGCCATGCCTTCGATTCCTCCAGCCGCTTGCCTGGTGTACTTCAGGATGCCGCATGATACAGGAGAAATAGCCTTTCAAACTAACTGCTTTTCACAATTACATAATGGTAACTGCTTACACAGGACACAATTTATATCGCCTAGTTGGTCTAGCTCTTTTACTGGGTGACAGAAAGTATCACCATCTTCATCTCTCACAACATAGATCATCAGGGAATGATCTACTGGGAATGTTGGCTGTTCCATGCTAAGAAAATGTGGTACTATGGAACTTTGGGTATTGATCACTTACTCTGGTCTTGAGAAAAGAATAGACTGTAACTCAATTATCATTGTAGGTTCCAATGCCATTGAGTGAACAGAGTCACAGGTGGAGTTTCCAGGAAAGCAAACATGAAGATGAATAATAGCATTGCAGAAAATTTATTGGGGAATGATTTTTATCATAAAAAAACTATAAAAAGGAATGGAGCAAGCTTTATGGAAGTAGAAGTTGAGCATTGATGTAGTCTCTACAAAGTTTTGTTATAAATAATATTTTTTCTCTGAATCAAAATAATCCTTATAGGAGGGAGGAGGAGGCTTGTAAGACTTGGGAGGTAAGCGAAATTTCGCATGTCTAGGAAACTGTAAACTTGGAGCTTCTTGAAGGCCCTTCTCCAGCTTTAGAGATGAAGTTCTGGGGAGGAGACTCAGACCAGGTGAGCTGTGGATAAGAGGGATTCTCAGACGTCTTAGGTACCTGAAAGTTGCACAGAGAGTTCCAGGATCACGGATTGTGTGAGCTGTCATCCATGTTGGGGTGGGGTTTTCTGTGGCGAGGACGCTTTTGAGTCAGTCCTGTTCTTGTGACGAACCCCTCGCCCACACTTCTGTCAGTAACCCTCATAAAAACTCATTGGTCCATGCAATCCTTACTTTGGTCTGCTGAATAGTTCATTTTCTAGGACAATATGAATTAGTAAATTGTATGAGAGAAAAGACAGTTTATAAAGAGAATGATTGTCATGAAAAAACTTATTCAAACATATCAGGTCAGTTAGGTTCACATTAGATTTATTTTTAATCTTAAAGGAAAAGATAAATTTAGTAAATTTTTTATTTTAAATTAATCAATCAATTTATTTTTATTCTTTCATATAATAATCCTGATAGCCCTCCTCCCCTCCCTCCACTTCTTCCAGCTTCCTCATCTCCTCTCTCCCCAAAATCTCCCCTTCCTATCCCGACCCACCCACCCCCACCCCTTTCTCTCCCCATAAAAGAGCAGTCCTCTAAGGGTTACTGCTTAAACAGGGCACAATTAGAGGAACAGGGCCAGGCACTAATCCCTATATCAAGGGTGGACTAGACCACCCAGCAAGAAGAAAAGAATCCCAAGGGAAGGCAAAAGCATCAGAGACACCCCCCTACCCCCATAGTAGTTAAATTTTTTCACAGCAAAAGAACTAATTAATATAACAAACAAGCAAGCAAAAAACAACAGCAAACAAACACAGCACTGATGTCTGTATGCTAAGGGCCAGTAACGAAACTACCAAAATGGCCACTCTGTTAATAGGGTAGAGGTTTTTATTATGAATAAGAGAGACCATCCAAAGGCATCTGGAGGAGTTCAGAGTAGAGAGAAAAGGAAGCAGGGCTCTCTGTGAGGGAGGGAGAATAGCAAAGAACAGCAAGGGTAGTGGTTTTTAAGAAGATGAATAGCTGTGGGGAGGGAAGCCTGTGATCTGGAGCAGGCCTGGGAGTTTAGGGGAGGGAAGAGGGGAGAAGGACTTTGAAATGTACAATAGATACTTGTGAATAGGGACTGAGGGAGCCTAGAGGCCAGCATGGGCTTTGATATGCAGCCACAGGTATATGTCAATGGAGAGTCATATGTTCCTTCTGCCAGAGGCAAGGGAAATGACTCCTGTAGGCAGAGAGTATTCCATTCCACAGTTCCTGAAGAATGCTGGCTTTTATCTAATCACCAGCATCTTTCTATAGTCCTACCTGAGGTAGACCTAAACTGTCATTTCTGGATATATGCACTATCTAGACCTAACACTATCAAAGCTTTGAAACAATAAAACCATAGATAAATCCTCATCAGGAACATCTATACAAAAGTTTTAATAAGATGCTATCAAAGAGGATTCAGCATACAAGAATTATTTTTCACTAGGAAATCTGCTAATGCAATCTATCATATTAAGTCAAAAGAGAACTAAAACAACAATGTTTCAGGTTTTATTTTATTTCTAAATAATACTTTTATTAATAATTTGAGTTTCATAAAATGCATCTTGATAACACCCTCTTCCCATTCCCCAGTTCCACTCCTGTGCCCTCAAACAAAACAAAAACAAAACAAAACAAAACACAAATAAAAGAAAATTGAGTCCAGCCAGTGTGGCAGAAACATGGATCAGAGCAGACACCCTGATATCCTGCAAGCACCAGAGCATCCTGCAGGTCCTCAGACATCCCACAGGCACACAGACAACCACAGGCACCCAGATACAATCATTCTATAGGCACAAGGACTTCCCACAGGCACCAGTGCACCCCACAGGCACTGGGGCATCCCACAGACACCAGTGTCTCCTACAGGCACATGGGTATGATGCAAGCATCTGGACATTCCACAGTCACTAGGACTTCCCAAGGGTACCAGGACATCCCTCAGGCTCCAGGAAGTCTGTAGGCACTGGGTCAATCCACAGACACCTGAACATCTTGCAGGCCTCCAGACATCCTGCAGGCACTTGGATAACCTGCAGGTACATAGACCTCACACAGGCACCCAGAAATCACACAGACACCCAGTTATTTCTCAGGCACCCATGCATAACACAAGCACTTGGTTGTCCAGCAGTCACCAGGGCTTCCCATAGGCACAGGACATCCCTCATGTGCCAGGACATCCCACAGGCACCAGGACCTCCCACAGGTACTCAGACCTCCCGCAGGTACCAGAGCATCCCACAGATGCCTGAACATCCTGTTGGCACTAGGACTCCCAGGCACCTGGATGTTCTGCAAGCACCCAGATATCCTGAAAGCTATGGGATCATACTCCTGTGTAAGTGCTGTATGGGGGAAGGTGCTTCCTGATGCCTTGCAGCTTGTGAGAGACTTACTTCCTACCACTGTTAACACCTCTGTGCTAAAAACAATGGAGTAGCGCCCCCCCCCACATCTCCATGCAAACAGGCCACTTGTTTATGTTAATGCAGATGAAGGATCCCTATAGCCCTCTGTGATTTGCAGCCAGGAGACCAGAGAAGAATCTAGCGCTCCCTAAGCTTGAACACCCACAGGGATAGGTGACAAGTCCACTGGCAGACATTGAGAGGTGTTAGATTCCATTTATTTGTGTAATTAAGGCCTGTGTGGAGGGAGGAGGGAGTTTTAAGTGAATAAAGCTCCTAGGGGCAGAAGCAGAGGAGGAGCCATGTGGAGAGCACTGAGGAAGCCATGTGAGAGGATATGGTACAAACTCTCTGCCTAAGCCACCTGGGTACTGCATCCCTGCGAGTTGACCTTACTCTTTATTAATTCATCCCGGGACACAAGAGTTCTTTAACACACAGAAGTGACAGAGCTGGCCCAGCAGGCAGTGGAGAGGCCAGGATGGTCTGGTGGCAGTCTGAGGACCCATCCTTTGCCCTGGGTGCACACCCATGCCTATACCTGCCTCTAGCTATGTGTCTCCTAGTAGCACTTGCTGCGGTTCTCCTGTCTGCCGGGGCTCCTGGTCTGCCTGTCTTTGCAATGTGTGTGCTTCATTCTCAGAGTGGCAGCTTCTGCCTGGCAGGTCGCAACAGGGCAGCCAGTTTGTAGCCTCAGCCTTAAGGCATCCCAAGCACCCTTTCCTCTCAGGGATGCCTAGCTCCCTAGTCCTCCAGCCTGTTCACACCTGTGTCTCCAGTTCAGTGTCCTCCAGGGAGGCTGAGCCTGTGGGCTTGCTCTGCCATCCTTCCTCTCCACTCACAGCCAGCTGACCTTCCTGGTGTGTTACTGACCCGTGTCTTTCCAACCACTTTTAATTCACAAAGTTCCTCCTGCCTGACTAGGCACCAGTGTAGAATATGTGAGGAGCTGGGGCGATCTGAGCCGGGGTGATAGGCAACCAAAGCCCTGTCGGTTTTTCTTAATGCCTGCCACCTTCTTGAGTTCTGTCCATGGCTCTGATCCTCCATCCTAGACTAACCCCGCAACCTTCCTCCTCCAAGTCTCGGGCAACACCGGTGGACTGAGTGAGGCCCTGGCCTGTCGGCTAGCTATGGCACCTGGCAGCCCCACTCCCACATCTTTCTGTTGTGGTTTCTGCCTCCTTTCTTCATTCCTGACTCTCCTCCTCCTCCATGCCATGGGTGGGACCCACGGGCTAGGCGGCTGAATCCGTGGGCAGAATCCATGGGCTGACTGGGAGCACCCCGCCTTGTAGGCAGTGATGGGGCACCACGGGCCTACCCTGTGGAGGTGCTGCTCCACAGACTCTGCTCCCCACTTGCTTCTTCCATGCTATGGCCAAAAATCCCCATCCCATTCTGGCCTGCAGATGTGGTGCCGTTGCAGCTGTGTCTTTCCAACCACGCTGAATTTTCACAGTGCTCTGGCTGGACCAGACACTGATGTAGCCTCTCCCATTCCACGAACATGCGAGGGGCTGTGGGCGTCTTGAGTGGGCAGCAGGACAGCTGCAGAAGGCCTGACAGACTCCACTAGCTGCCTGGCTGCCATCTTGAGTGCTTCGGGTTTTAAGTTAAAAATGTTTTTAAAATTCAGCATCTATTTCTGATTAGGTAGTAAATAAAATTATATTTTATTTATACAATAGGAAATCTTTCTCATGGTTAATGGTAAAACTCATAGATTATACTTGTTGAGCAGCCAGAAAAGGAATATTATTACAATGCCACTTAACATTGCTCTAGTTAGGTCTGTGCAGTGAGGGAGAAGAAGAAGCATGTGCTTCATATGTTAGTAGTATGACAAGAGTGATCCTGTCCTATCACGTGTTTAGAAAAAAACTGAGATTTAACTGGAAATATCAGTAATGGTAAGAGAACTCTGAAACATTTGAGTTTAAAAGTTATTTGATAAGACTCAATAATTATTTTATGGTCTGAAATAGACATACGGAAAATAGAATAAGAATTTTATATAACATCTTAAAGAGTATAAAAAGTCTAAATATGAAATTAATAAGTGTGTTAGAGTTCTCTAGAGTAACAGAACTTATTTAATGGATCTATCTATGTAGAGAAAAGGGATTTGTTAAAATGACTTACAGGCTATGGTCCAGCTAATCCAACACTGGCTATGAATGGAAGGTCCAAGAATCCAGTAGTTGTTCAGTCCACAAGGCTGGATGTCTCAGCTGGTCTTGAGTGGATGCTGGAGTTCCGAAGCAGTAGGCTCTAGTGCCAGCGAAGGGACAGATGTGCTGGAGAGGCAAAAACAAGCGACAAAGAGCAAAAACTTCCTTCTTCGTGTCCTTAGGCTCCCAGCAGAAGGAGCGACCCAGATTAGAGGTGTGTCTTCCCACCCCAATGATCCAGATTAGAAGTACATCATCCCACTTCAAATTAAGTAAAAATCCCTCACAGTTGTGCTCCATTTTGGGTTTTAGTTAACTTCAGATGTAGTCAAGTTTACAACCAGGAATAAGTCATCAGAATAGGAAACAGGAAGAGCTCATAAGAATATGAACTGCTGAAAGACACACAAAGAAAACAAATGGAACAATACATCTTGTTTCTATAGTAGAAGATTGCATGGTGCAAAAATAGCATTATTTCTAAAATTAACCTCTGATAGCAATAAATTATAATAAAAATTAGTTAAAATACATTATAATAATTTTTGAAGATTTTCTAAGGATGTAATCTAACAAAAAACATAGAACATAATACATATTCAATCAATTCAATCAATTATTGATGTCTGACCTGGATATATGTGTATGCCACTTTTCTTCTCTTCATATATACAGGTCCAAAGCTTAATTGCTAACTTCTAAAAGGAAGCTATTCCCTTTACTATGATTTGAGCCCTAGACACTGCTAAACAATAAGCAATGGCATGGAGTATTTACAGGTTGGATATCAGTGTGGGGAATGTGGCTTCTTTTCATTCTCAAAGCCAATAAAGGTCATAAGAATAAAGGGTCTTTCTGAATCAAGGTTTCTTTTCTTGACAAGCCATATGATGAATAGGTATGCAATTCAGTTGTGTGCTTGTTTAACATGCAAACGGCCTTAAGTTCTAACCCCAGCACACACAAAGCCGGATACGACAGCACACACCTATGTGCTGCAATCTCGGCACTCAGAAAGGGGAGGCAGGAGGGTCAGAACTTCCAGGTTATCCTTGGCTACACCACAAGCTTGATGCCATCCTAGGCTACAGTGACAGCCCATCTGGGGAAAACAACAGCAGCAGCAACATGGGAAGACAATTTTTTAATAATAAAAAATACCAGTGTAAAAATGTTTACAATAATTTCAAGACGGCATGTATAGATCTGTGTGTGCGTTGTGTGCATGTGTATTTCTCTATAGAAATTCTTTAACATTAAATTGTTGAATTTAATAAACATCAAAATAATGTGCAATTTATAGAACAATCAGTTCAACTGTCGATTCATCCATCTGTACACATTTATTACTGGCAATTCTTTTGGAAGGATCAGTTGCTTCTGAATTATATGAGTTTTGACTATTATTTTTTTCTGCATATCACCTCTTAATAATTTGCTTTACATCTGTAACTTAAGGAAATGGTTTAAAAATACTTTTTTAAAAGCTTGTTTCTTCCCAAATCAAGAAATGAAGTTCAGTGCTCACAGTTCCTTTATTGCATGTGCTTTATTCCACCGCGTTCTACTAGATGTGAGGCCCAGGCACACACGTTCCTCCTCGTGCCACCTCTACGGCACCTGAGGACATAGCTAGAAGGAACTAGGAAGCAGAGAACCCGCCCAGAGGAACAATTTTTCCAAGCTTGGCCTCCAGGGACCAGGGACTTGGCCTTTCCTTAGTGCTATTAGGACATAAGCACAGAGCAGAACTGTTTTGAGTCCTGCTGAGGGATGAGCTACAGATGAAGTCTCCAAGTTCAGTGGTAACTACAGACTATGAGGCCTGTGAGTCCTATGCAGAAATAGGAGGTCTGACGGTCTCTGGTCTCTAGATCTTCAGAAAGTGCCGAGTGAGACTGCTGTGGAGAGAGAACGAGAGGAGGTCAGGATGTGGCGTCCCGGGAAAAGACTGTGCACACACATCCTTCAGATTTTCTAAGGAGATTTGTGATGCAGAATGAGGACAGGAGCCAGCCTGAACCACAGAAGCCCTCCCCACATCCTGTCCAGACCATCCCAGGTCAGCCCCCGGGCTTTCTTCCTACACGTGGACTTTCCCCCAAAGGTCCTCTTGAATATGTGTTATCCTGATTTTGTCTCGAGTCAGTGAAGAAGTTGGACCAGACATCTCACTTTTTGATAAAGACGAGCCACAGAGAGGTTTATTACTCCTGGGCCTGATAGTCGGGGGAGGCCAACCTCAAAGGTTCTGTACAGCAGACTCCAAATCCCTGTGCTCTACAGGGCCCAGCCTTGACTCCATTACCCTGAACAAGCTACAGCCTTCACACACACCTTGGAATGGGCATGGGCCCAGTAGCTCTAAGGAATTCTCTTTCCACTAATGTCCTCTGAAAGGTCACTCTTGCACTCAGTGGGCTGGGGCTTGGGAAGACAGTGTCCCTGACTTCTCTAGTCACAGACTTCATGGAGATATAGAAATTTGGATCAACCTTCAGATTTCTTCATTTTGCTGTGACCCTCAGGAATCTTTGCCTTTTATGGCCTGATTCCTGGGCCTGACTTTCTGAGTCACCAATGTCTTTCTAACACTACTCACCTGACCTCTACCATTAAAATCCAGGGCTTCATTCTGATGGATAGAGTTGTTAAGGAAAGAGCTCAGAGGAGTTGAAGAGATTTCACAGTAATGTAAGCAGTGTCACCCTGACTAAAACCATTCAAACTGTATAAATTGGTTTCATAATTATTTTCTTGACATTATGCCCCAACTCACAACTCTAAAAATATTAATGTTTTGTCTTTTGAGATGGCCAATAAGGACTAATAACATTAGCATCCAGGACAGCATTTCGTAAGTCTGGGCCAACCTAATGTGAACTGACAGCATTGCTCTAAGCACGTTTCACTGCAGAACAGGGACAGAGGAGAAGCAGAAGGTGGCAGGCTAAGGAGGGGGCTCAGCCCCCGCCATCTCTGTCTTCACCCACCTTCACACACAGCCCCGGCATCCTCATCATGACCACAGTCGAAGGTCTCAACCTGGTCACATTCAGCCAGGGTCTTCTCTGTCCCATTGCACATGGCTACCTGAATGAGCACAGGCAGAGCGTCATCGACTACTGGTGGGTACAGCTTGGCTATTGGTGTGTACCGGGCTGCTCCACAGCCCAGCTCTCGGCACACCACAGCCACATCCTTCATGTCCCAGCCGTCATCACATACAGTGCCCCAGCGACCTTCCTGTTCCACCTCTACGCGTCCTTCACAGTGGTGGGGACCATTCACCAAACGCACTTTGGGTGGAGGCTCTGAAAACAGAGTGGGTGAAGGTACATTAAAAAAAATGTACATAGCTTTAAGCAGCTCCCGTGCACACAGGTCCCTACAGCAGCGGGGTGGCGGGACAGGGGCACTGTTATAGCTAATGTTAATTGTTGATTGACAGAATCTGTAATCACCTAAGAGAAAGGTCTTCAGGCACCACCTATCAGGGCTTATCTAGATTAGGTTGGCTGGTGCTGTGCCTGTGGGGTACTAATTGAACTGGGAAGACTTGCCCACTGGAGGTGCTGGTATCGCCCAGGCTGGGATTCCTGGCTGTATAAAAAGGAGAATGTTGGTGGAGTACAAGCATTTGTGTGTGACCAGATGCTTCAAGCACCTGCTGCCTGGGCTTCCCCACCATGACCCTTGAACTGTGAGCCAAAAGAAACACTTTCCTCCCTAAATTGCTTCTGTCGGGCATTTTTGCCATGATAACAGTAAAAGAAAGTTAGTCAGGTAAAGAGTTGCTAAGGAAGGGACCTCAGAGACTGGCTTTGCCCTGCTGCACCTTCATCTACCACCACCTCACGTCACCAATGGCCCCACTAAGTGAGCCTGGAAAAGCGCTTTTGCGTACACTCCCAAACATAGAGATTTAGGGTTTGTTTTCCATAAGCTCAAAAATTTAAAAAACACAGAAGGATAGAATTAAATCTTTCTTAATGATAAAGAATGAGACATAGAATAAAGAAAGGCCTATTCTGTTTGTCTTGTGGCTTTTGTTTAATGCTCCTCCACACTTCATGATGACTCTGCTAATCGAAGGCCTGTTTTCTCTGTAGAGGGTGCAATGGGCATATTTACACTGCCTGCCTAATCTGCAATTCTGCTTACTTTATTATTTTGCTTTTACTTGGTTTGTTGAGATGGGGTGTCACTGTACTTCCTGGACTGATATCGAACTTCTGGCAATTCTCCTGCTGTTGGTATGTGCTACCTGCCATGCCAGGCTTCTTTTTAAAAAAATTGTGGAGTCATTAGAAATTAGAAAGGGACTCCCATCCTTCTGTCTGTCTCTGCCCCCCTCCTCCTTCCTAGAAAGCCCATTCTTGCCTTGAACTCACAGTGATCCTCCTGCCTCAGTCTCCCACAAGTGTTGGGATTGCAGCCATGAACTATTTTATCCTTTTGGTACAGGATCTTTTACATAGTCCAGAGGGGCCTCAAACTCAGGCTCATCCTTCCTTCTCTGAGATCTCTAGGATAAAATTTAGATGTAAGCTTAATGTTGTCCATGGCCAGCTTAGCTTGTCCGAAAAAGCAGCTGATGGAGGAATGAAGAGGAGCGATCTGTGGGCCCAAATCCACAGGAAATTGTATCTACTACTCATTTCTTATTAGCATCAATTTTGGGAGGAGGCAGGTCAACTCAAATGGAATTTCTATCATTTGCAGCCAATGTACCCTGCCTTACAACTACTCAGATCTTGACAAGATACTTGAAAAAGGCAGACAATAATATAGCTAATAAAAAGACAGACAGACCAGAGAAATTATAGGTAATAACAAGAGTGCTTTTCTAAGCTAGGTGTGGTGGCGCTGACTTCCCTCACAGCACTTGGGAGGCAGAACAGGAAATCTGGGAGTTTGAGGCCAGCCTGGGCTGCAGAGTGAATCACAGGCTGACCAGGGCTGAATAGTGAGAACCTATCTAAAAAAAAAAGTAAAAAAGAAAAGATGAAGGAAGAAAGAAAAATAAAATAATATATTTCTCAAGACTTGATAGATCAATGAGATCAAACACATAAAATGTTAGAGACTGAATAAATGAGGAAAGCAGCTTAACTTAAAGAAAAAAATAAATCTAGACTTCATATACCCCAAACAAACCCTTTATATTTGTGCACAATAAAAACCCAAATGACATTATTTTTTATTTTCACAGAGAAAATTTGCATAAATGGACAGTATGTAGGACCATCAACAAAGTTTCAGTGATTTCTCTGAAGTAAAAATTCTACAGGCCACATTTTAATAAATGCTAAATACAAGAAGAACAAAGGACTATCTAGGAACTTTACAATAAAAGATTGAATAAAATTTATTTATAAGAAATTATAAGTTCTTTTTATAAGAAGATTGAGAACTCATATTATACATGTTGGAGACAAGAAGCAAATGAAAGCATCACATATCAAAACTTTTAGAAAGAGGTGAACATGGTTCTTGGAGGAAAACTTTTTAAAATATATTTGTTAGAAAATAAAGAAGATGAAAAGGAAGTATTTAAGAAATTAAACAACAGTGTGAAATGTATGTGTGAGGTGAAATATGGGGGATGAGTAAATGAACCAGAAAATTACTTTGGAATAATAAAGTGATATGGATTTGAAGATATATATATATATATATATATATATAAATATATATGAATCTCTGAATTTTTTAAAGAGCAGCACAACAGAAAGGCCTCTGGTAAATCTGGTGAGAAAAAGAGCCATCCAGGCACATTAGAAGCAAGAAGAGAGCACAACACACTGGAAACTATACCTCGGATATAGTGCTCAAGAGTTTATGATAAATTTGAAAATCTAGATTTTCATATTTTGTTCATCTTTAGGGGACAAGCACATAAACTGCTGTGGAGGGAGTCGAGTGTAGCATGTGTGTGCATACGTGTGTGCACGCATGGGGAGTGGCATGTGTGTGCACACTTGTGTGGACACATGGGGAGTGGCATGTGTGTGCATGCATGGGGAGTGGCATGTGTGTGCACACGTGTGCATGCATGAGGAGTGGCATGTGTGTGTACACGTGTGTGCATGCATGAGGAAGCCAGAGGAGGATGCCAAGTAACTTTCTTTAATGCCTCCTCCTGCCTTATCCTCTGGAGACAGGGTTCTCCAACCTGGACCTCGCCATTTTCCAGCTTGGCTCCTAGCCAGTGAATCCCTGTAGTCCTCCTGTCCCACTCCCTGAACTAGCCATGCCCAGGCGGAGCTGAGGACCCCATGCTGGCCTTATACTTGTGCAGTAAGTGCTCTTATGTACCCAGTTGTCTCTCAGCTCCATAAACATTGTTTTAAATGAATAAAAAAAGTGAAAAGGCTAATTACAAAAAACACTCTACTAGAATCTTTGAATCAAAGAATCTTTGGCTAGTTTCAAGTAGTAGATAATCCAAATGTGTAAATTTCTGAACACATAATCTGTGGAAGCTCCCCCAAATCATTCTTACGAAGCTAACATATCCCTGGAAAGATAAACAAAAACCCACTTATTAATAGGCTGCAAGAGGGCAAGCATATGCTGAGCATGCTTGAAGTCTTGAGTTTGATACTAGCACTAAATAAGCCAGCAGACGCAAACATTTGAAAAAGAATTATCAAGCTTGTGATGAGGGAAGGCTTATCAGGGCAATTCAGTAGTAGTTCTATATTAGGAAATTCACAAAATGAACTCTCTCCAATAATGGATTAAAGAAAGATAAAACCACACAACCATCCAGACCTGTTCCCCAGTGGCAAAGTGCGAAGCTTTCTGGTTCTGGCTGCCTGATCGTCAGTTCCGTCTTTGCACCCTATTCACGGCACTCCCATTAAGTAACCCTAGACAACCTGCTTAATTTAAATTTTATTTCCTTATTTGTGTAATAATGATTGCTATGGAAATTAAATGAAACCATACTAGTAAAAATTTAAACCTCAGAATCTGCTTTGTTTGTGGGCTTTTTTTTTTTTTTTTTTTTTTCCTGAACTGTTTACTAGGGCTAGGGTGAGTGAGCCCCAGTGAGCTCTGGGGATGCAAGATCATCTCCAGTTTTCCTTATGGACATCTGACTTCTCTCTCCATGCCTCACCTACCACATCCCTCACAACAGCCCAATCCCTGATTCAACAGAAAGGGTGGCCCAGTGACACTACTGTTAAGACTGACATGCAAGGCTGGGAATGAGCCTGTTCCTCTAGTGAAGCTCCAGTTCTCCGAAGAGTAGGAGAGCATAAGGTAAAAGAAGCAGAGACACAGCTTGGCATAATACAAGTTGCTCCCTGGATTGAGACATTTAGATCCTCCTACCTGTGACATTGAGCGTCACCACCTCACTGCGCTTGGTCCCCCAGTCATTCTCAGCCACGCAGGAGTAGTTCCCAGAATGTCCTGCAGTCAGAGAGAGCTTAAAGGATGCTTTTCCTCCGAAAGGTGCTGAGGTATTTCCCAGGGTGATATTTTCATGGTAAAACCAGTACAGAACGGGAGGAGATGCTCTCTTGTCTTCACAGTGAAGCTCTGCCACATCCCCAATGAAGGGCAGCCCCCCAGGAACGCTGATGGAGAGGAGAGGATGTAACACTGGAACTGACAGAGCACAGTAGGGCATTACAAGGGGAAGTATGGCTCACAGCCTACCTTGTGTTCACTCAAGTTCTACTCCAGCCTCTTGTATTCTTTCCCGAAGTCTCACTGCTTGATCTAACCCTCCAGGGAAGGTTCCAGCAGAGCCGTTAACACATTGATGAAGAATTCTGGAGAGAATGCCTCTTGCTATACCACATAATCTGCCTCCTGTTCCATCTCCGTACCCCCTTTCTGCCCTTCAGACAGCTTCCCAAACTCTCCATGCCTTCCTTGTAACTTGTCACCTCTGAACATTCCCCCCAGCTGGGAGTTGCTGGCTCCTGATTGAGAATGTACTTACCCTTCACTGTGATGCTCACTGCTGTGCTCCGAAGGAGCCCATAGCTGTTGTCAGCAGTGCAGTAGTACGCACCAGCATGGCTTTCCCTGATGGCAGGGATCTGCAGCTCTGCTCTCTGGGAGCGCTCACTCTTACTCCCCACACTTTCTGTTGTGTTCTCTCTGTGCCAGGAGAACGTAATGACCCCTGTGCCTTCAGCCACAGAACAGACAAGGACCAGTGCCTCCCCTTCAACTCCCCAGCCCCTTGGAGGCTGGATCTCCATGGAGACTTGAGACACAGGGATCCCTGGGTGAACAGAAGGCAACTGTTAAAGACCAGTTAGGGGAATGTAGGTCAGGTGGGTCCAGTTTCACCCGCTGGGAATTGTGGCAGTTGGATATATGGAATTGAGAGTCCACCCTGCTTGCCTGAGTGTTTTTCATGGGAATGGAGCATACCGAGGGCGTTGCACAGGGCCAATCTGCAATCTGAGGCTCCACAACAACCCTATTCTGCACTTCCTGCACTTTTCCCAACCCACATTCATGACCACACTCCACAGAGCCCTGCCCTCTCTTGACTTTCTTGTGAACTTGAGGCAGTAGGAGAGGCTGGCATCTCCTAAACAAGAAAGTTTTCTGACCTGAACAACAATTAAGTTCTGCCACTTAATAGCTGCAGAATCCGAGTAAGTCAAGATCTCTAATCTTCAGTTTTTCGCAGTAGCATTTGGATAACCGTAGTAACCTCACAGGGTTCTTATGAAGATTAGCTGAGACGCGCACAGAGCAGTCTCACACCCACCTGTTCAGCGATGTCAACAGTGATACTGCAATCCTCTGGCATGGAAGTGCTGAGAGTGCTTAAAAGTACAGGCACTAGGGCCAGAACCATATTTACATCCCAGGTCTGTATGCTGGGTTTCCTTAGGCAAGACCCTTAATGGCTCTTTGTTTTGGGTTTCCTCACCTGTGAAATGGGGAGCATAACAGCACCCAGTTTACAGTCACTACTTATAACATTATTTCACAGGTCACTGTGAGGACGAAGTGTTCAACTTCTCTGAACAGCGCCACGCACGTGGTAAATCTTCCTGTCTTCTCTTCTGCAGGTATATGTGAAAGTCAAAGCATCTAGAACAGCGGTTTTCAACCAGTGGGTTGTGACCCCTTTGAGGGTTGTATGACTCTTTCACAGGGATTGCCTAAGACCATCTGGACTTCAGATATTTACATTACTATTTATAACAGTAGCAAAATTACTGTTATGAAGTAGCAACGAGATAACTGTGTGGCTGGGGGTCACCACAACATGAGGAGCTGTACTAAGGGGTCGCAGCATGAGGAAGGTTGAGAATCACTGCTCTAGAACATCACAACGGCTTTGTTGTGGAATATCAGATCTGGAATATAATACTTCTTTTTATAAGTAATAGATTGTTACTGTCATTTTAAATGTTACTTTTTGTGCCTTTGTTGTATAACCTCCTAATTGGGGTGGGACTCTCCTCATAGACAGAGCTATACTTCATTTACCTCTTAGTTTGTTGAGCAA
Organism: Cricetomys ansorgei; assembly: GCA_026225945.1. Lineage (NCBI taxonomy): Eukaryota > Metazoa > Chordata > Mammalia > Rodentia > Nesomyidae > Cricetomys > Cricetomys ansorgei. The sequence continues at coordinate 7,751,820 of JAMJFZ010000056.1, read as the reverse complement.
AGTTATTATTGCTGCTTTTCTGAAAGAAAGGGCAAAGTCATTGGTAAATTATGCTCCTGCAGAAATTAGTGTTCATGAGCTCCAGTGAGCCATGGTAGCTTCCACCTTCAGGGTTAAGGAGGAGCCTGTAGTTTGGCTGGTGCCCTTGCTCTCCCTGCCTAATTCAGTCCCATCAGCCCAACCCATTGATGCTCACTCTGCACATTTACATAGGACCGGTGACTCCGCTTCAAGACACTGTGAGATGCTGTCATTGCTTCACACCAATAATTTCCTGAGTCTTCTTTCCATATTGCTGAGATCACAAACTTTGATGAGCTCCAGCCCGACTGTATGGTGTGGCCATCTTTGTAGAACGAATAGCGTAACTGGGTTGCTGCCCTATCTGAAGGGAGCCAGGTGTTGCACGACAGGGTCACTGAATTCCCCTCGATGGGCTCCTGGGGGCTGGCTGTCAGCACAGGTGCTGGGAACAGCTCTAGAGGGAAGATTGAATCCACAGAGACCACTTGTTAGTAGTGAATTGTATAGTCCTCCAGAAGTGCTTAGTGAGCAAGACGCACAGACCCACACTCCAGGACAGACAGCCCACCACCATTTACCCATCCCTGGTTAGTGTCATAGGCCCTGTACCCTGGCTCTCCTATTCAGCCACTGTCCTGCCTAGACTTGAAGAATAAGTCCCTACCTTGGACTGTAAGCCACGCAGATCTTGTTTCTTCTGTGACGTCTATAAATAGGAAAAATTTCCTATCTGCCTTACAGAAGTAGGAGCCACTGTCACTGAGTCTTGCATTCCCAATGGTGTAGCTCGTAGCACTGCCATAAGTAGCTATGTGAGATCCATCCTTGAAGTACTTGAGTCTCTTTATGTCATGATTGTCTTCCCCTGTACATCTTATATCTACCTGGTCTCCTTCATAAGCATGGTGTGGTACACGGATGCTCAACCAATCTGCAAAGGAAGCAAAGAGGCAGAGAAGACAACACTGACCCTGCCTGGATGCTCCTGGCAAGGGAGAGGCTCTACATGTGTCTAGAAGCTGAGGACCCACAGTTGCCTGGGGACCCACTGGCTCTGCTAACTTTCTGGCTCAACAGAGTGAGCCCTACTTCACTGAATGACATCCCCCTCCTCAAACATGCATTTTGATTATATGTTAACAGATATTTCTGCTAATTTTTCCCAGTTGCCAACAGCCAGACTAAATATGGATGTAAAGTGAGTCCACGAGCTGAGTGTGATAGCGCAGGTTTGGAATTACAGCTATTCATGAAGTGGAGGCATTGTAGGTCACAGATTCAAAGCTGCTGATTAAGTTTATAGCAGGCTTGGGTGACTTAGCAAGACTTGGCTGGCAGTAAACAATAATAAAAATAGGCCGAGCTTCTATAGCTTAGTGGTGGAGTACTTGCCTAGCCTGTGTGAGGCCCGAGTCTCAAGCCTCAGCACTGCTTTCCTTCCACCAAAACGATCCTGCGTGCATCTCCTTACACCTACAGACATGGCCTCGGGTCCCCTGTGGCAGCCATGATTAACTCCCTCTGCTTGTCTCATGCTTTGGAAACCTGTTTAGTAGCATGGTAAACTCAAAGTCCTCCTCTTGCATGTCAGTCTCCCTAGAAGAAACCACCTGGGCCACCAAGTCACAAGTCCCAGGATCTACAACCTACTTTCTGGAGTCTACTAGAAACTCTTTCAGTGGCGTCTGCAAACCACTGTCATGCTTGGCCCTGTAGGATTCCTGTAAAGAAATGGAGACTCCGTATTCAGGCCATCGCTTCCCTTGGAGGACAGTGATCATCAGGGAGCTACTGAATAGCTTGGTGTTTTGGATCTGCCCAGCAGGAGGAGAAAACACAAAAGAATGGAAAGGATCTGTGGTCTTCCCTGAAGAACAAGAGCTTGCCAGCTTGCTGCTCTGACCATCTGTCCTGCAGCCTCCAGCTTCACATGAAAAAAATTCAGTCTGCAAAAGAGCTAGAAATTCAGCTTCAAATGGCAGTCTGGAGTTGCAAGCAGGGGTAGAAGCGGAAAAATGTCTGTTGCTCTGAGAGAAAGTCCCCTTCAGTGTAAATCAAGACACTGTCCCACATGAGGGAACAGAGTGCAGGAGGAAGATAAAGCTTGAATGATGTTTAGGCACCTGCCCAGCTTGTCCTTCTGGCGTTGGGTTTATGACTCCCAGGGGCCTGTCTCGGGGACAAAAGCTAAGGTCCTCAGTTCAGGACTCTAGGGACGAGAGTGACCACTATAAGGAGGTAGAGGAAAAACACTTCCTAAAGCAAATGTCATACTAAAGCACATATTTTTGGAGCATATATCATAAAGATGATACTATTCAATGAATACTTTTGCTCCTTTCTTCTTTTGAGAGATGCTGGGGACAAAACTAGAATCTTCTTCCCAGTCTACCCAGGCAGCACACCAGCACTGAACTAAACCCCCAGTTCACCTTCCCATCCTTTAAAATGTTCTGCTTATGTGTGTATTTTCCCTTGTTCCCAATATTTCCACCTAAGGTCTCTATATCTATATAACATGTTGGAGATGTTCACTAGGACCATTTTCAATGCTGTAAAGTGACCAACCAAACTCAAAGATAACTTCTGTGTAGCTTTTGCTGGCTTTGAAAGACAACGGAAAAAAGGTAAATGACAGGGTGTGAAGGTTGATAAAGAAAGAATGTGCGCTGGAGGCTAACGTTTCTCCTGCATGGTGAGGCTGGGCAGCATTTTCCAGTGAATAGTTTAGAAATTAAATCAGTTTGATTAAAGAAATATTTGAGAAGTAAGGTTGATGAGGCCAAGTTGAGAGCAATGAAGGGGCTAGAAGACAGACGAAGATATTGGCAACAGGTGTTCCTGAAACTGCACTAAGTTAACTGCAAGATACTTGGGTTAGTAGCCTTCATTTCTGAGATTTTACTCAGAGCTGTGCTTCCTCAAAGTGGCTACAATTATGCATATATACAAATTTCATCATAATTCCTGAGAGTTCACTGGATCCCCCGAGGTTGCTCTAGAGACACAACCCCCTCTGGCTAAATAATTTATAAACATTCTTGTTTAAAAGTACAAACAAGGGACACAAGTCTCAACTCTTCTCCACGTTGTAAGTGAATGTGTTCTCAAAGGCTTAACCAAAGAAGAAAGTATCATTTCCCAGGCTGCCACGAAACTAAGTGTTTCCTTTACTTCATTATATTAAAACTCCAATAAAAAAGGAAAAGCACATTAGGCATTAGATTGTTTTGATCCCAATAAAGACCTCAGGGTGTTCTTGCTTTCTGCAGAGCACCTCCTCTGCCTCTTGCTGCCTCTCTGTCATGATTATATTTTCCATCCTTGCTTCCAGGGGGGTGAGAATGTGTTCTCCCAATGACTACACAAATGGCTTCCTCTTTCCTGTCTGAGGGGTCAGCAGCATTGGGGAAATAATCCATTGCTTTGGAAGAGCCAGGACATTGTCTTCTTCCCACCCAGCATGAGCTGACCAAACAAAGGTGACTGTGGCCTGGTGAGCCCCGCCCCAGCTGGCTAAGGGTGAGGAGAAGGAGGTACTGGGTCCTTGTCTCTTCACCTCAACCCTGGCCCAGATCCCTGCAGCCTTCAGCTAAGACACTTCACTAGGCAGGGCCTCCCATGCCTGGGAGATGGAGGACCCAGAGATCTAAAAGAGCAAAGAGAAGAGCTGCTTACCAGACTGGACACTGACAGGACCTGTGAGGGAACAGAGTTAGAGAGATTACACAGGACCAAGGCCATCACAGTTTTGAAAATGCTGTAACCCTCTGAGGATTCCTGAGCACCTCCCCCTCTTTTTCTTTCTGCTTCTTCCTCCTCCTCCCCGTTTCATCTTTCCTCCTTCCTTCTCTCTACCTGTTTCTCTCCATCTTTCTTTCATCTATCCTTCTCTCACTCACAAATGACACTCCTATGGAACCTAGGTTTCATTTTTATAATTCCAACTATGTTATAAGCAGTCCCTCTCCATTCCCAGAAGCTTATCTTTTGCAAGCAGATTTTTGAAAGCTTTAGTGATCGTCTCTTCTTCCATCTTCTTTATTTAAATATGTTTTTCAAAATTAAAATATAATTGCATCATTTTCTCCCTTCTGTTTCCTCCCCCAACTTCTCCCATGTCTGCCCTGCGCTTTCTCCTATTTATGGCTTCTAATTGCCATAATATGAATATAAATCAAACTGGTTTTATTTCTAAAATTTCCTAATATATGTATGTATGTGTGTATCTGTGTATACTACAACCTGCTCAGTCCATATGATATGATTTCAGGGCTTACCACTTGGTATTGGATAGTTACTTTTGCTTAAGAGAAATTACCTACACAGGAATAACCTAGGTGCCAGAAAGGACCGCAAAGAAAACGTAGGGTCTGCTCATATTTTACTGACATTAGCTCTCCTTCCTTCTGCATTCTAGACCTACTACTGTATATGGGTCTATGCAAGAGAGTCATATTTACAGGCATAACCCATGATATCAGCTATGGTTAGCCAGGCTTGAAGCCTATGTCATGTCTAAGTCTATAGGGATAAGAGTTCAGCCAATAATCATGAAGCTTGAAGTAGAGTCTGGGCCTTGGGGTATAAGATTTATGTGGGCTGTGCACGACATTCACTCTAACAGAAAATTCCTTTGATGCCCCTTTAAAGAAAATTTACTGTTTTCTTAGAGATCAAGCAGAAAAAGAGACAAATCACCAGCCTTAGTGAGGACACACACAATCTTTTCATTATCCTGCGAACTCTGCTTTGCTCAGTACCCATTTGCATTACACCAGTTAGTGCTGGATCAGGAGCAGAAGCCCAGCTCTATGCACCCCAGCAGAGAGATATATGCTCAAGAAGATTGTCTAGAGGTACCCAAGCAGAGGTACCTACCCTGGCACCACCCCAGGTCTTTTCAGTATCCTACCTACCAAGGACCAGAAGTAGTGACCACAGCAGCATGAGGCTGGTGATAAGCAGCTCCCTTTGTGAGAGGGACAGCTCAAGTCCTTGGAGCAGATGGACTACAGATCTGTGGTTCAGTAGCGATCCTACTGAAATAGGAAAAAGGAAGTGGCAAAGCTGTCTGTCAACCAGTCCATATCCCAGCCCAAAGGGTGCTGCAAAAGCAAATGCCTTCCTCTTTATAGAGTTGCTTAGGTATGTGTGCAGCACTGACGTGAAATGTTTCTTAAAGTACAGGATGAGTCCCTTTTATAGATATGGTTCCCATAGCATTTGACTTTGCAGAGAATACTGGGTTCTGGGCCCACTGAGATTCAAATCAGGTTCTTGGTAGTTTTCAAAAACAAATCTCCTTTACTACTCAAGAGGTAGTTCCTAATAAGTGGCATCATTGCCAGGCCTGGGTTGACTTATCTCCAGAGGTCCATCCTGACTAGGTGGTAGATAACTGGAAACTTGTGAGAAATGACGACAGGTTTAACATGTTATTGTGAGCAGTGTGCATGCTCTAGGGACCCAGGAAGATACATTTCCTGCTCAACACTCCTATTCAGGAGATCTTACAGTCTGATACAGATAGGAATTAAGAGGCAGGATGAACATAGCATGACTACCTGGGATTTTATCTCTGAACTGTGGTAGAGTGGTCTTGAAGGGCTTTGACACACACAGGAAAGATTCTTCTTACACTCCAAATATCATGGAAGGATATAGTCAAGGAAAGGCTTGTGTAATTAGTTGTGCTGGTTGGTTTCATGTCAACTGACACAAACTACAGCTGTCTGGGAAGAAGGATTTTTGCCTGAAGAGATGCTTCCATAAAAGTTGCCTGTAGGCAAGTCAGTAGTGCATTTTCTTGTTTAATGATTAATGTGGGTGGCTAAGATCACTGGGAATGGTACCCACTCTGTGTTAAAGAATTATTATGTCTGGAAATAACTAATAATGACACATGAGACATGGTTAATAGTACAAGCCAAACAGACCTCAGAAGAGCTAACAACATGCCATGTTCCAGCTCCTCCTGCTAGGCCCAACTCCTCTCCTGTCCTGGCAATTTATTATTTTAAAAGCTCCTCCTAGCTCTCTCAGAGCAGTCCATTTGCATGATCAAAGAGACAATGGTCTACTCCTCCTGAACCTTTGGCCATCAAAGCATGTCTGTAGAGGGATGCCACAGACACAAAAGGGGCTAGACCCCACCTGTCTGAGCTGTACTCACTTTTACAGCAGGGGGACTGAAGATCAATAGAGGAGACCAGGCCACACCTGAAGGACCTAAACTCCATTTTTGTGTGTGCACACAAGGGCCCTTTTCTCAGGCCCTCATCCTAGGCCCAGTTCAGGCCTTCAGGCTTGTAGTGTAAGCGTTCAAGCCTCAGACCTGGGCCTGACCCTGAAGCTACGTAAATTCTAAGAGAAAACCATATAAGCCCCTCACCAGAAGGGCAACCAATCAGAGATGACCACAGTGTAGCCATCGGAAGGCTATGGAATGCAGGAAGGACTTACCTCAAGACTGGACATCTGTGCCTGGGACCCCTATATGACAGGAGGTACGAGAATGTCTTATCTTGAAATTAGCCAATCCCAAATTGACCCATGTAACTGTCTCACTGACCACCAATCATGTTTCCTATTACCTCACCCATGCTGAAATTCTCCTTACGACCAATAAAAAGGCCAGTAAGCCTTTGTCCAGGGTCGGACATTTTACATGATGCCTGACCCCAGCATGCTGGTTTTCTCTGCAGAATAAAAGTGCCTTTGCTTTTTGCATATTTGGTCTCACTGATGGGGGGGGCAAAAATTCGGACTCAACACACCTAATGTTGCCTCCGGTCTTGTAGAACATCCAAATGATTTCTTTATCAGCAGCACTATTTACATTAAGCTAAGAGGGGGTAACTCTTATTTACATGATAAAGCAGGCTGACTTAGCCATGGAAGTCATATCTATCCTGCTAGGCTTTCAGGTAGTCAGTACAATGATATTTTTAGTAAATATTAAATATACTGCAACTCCTCTGGGCAGGTATCACTGGACTGTATAAGAAAACAGGCTGAATAAGCAGTACTCCTCCATGGCCCCTGCTTCAGTTCCTGTCTCCAGGTTCCTGTCCTGACTTCCTTCCATGATGGACTGTTACCTGGAACTATAAATTGAAATAAACCCTTCCCTTCCCAGGTTGCTTTTGGTCATGGACTTTTATCACAGCAATAGAAACTTTAACTAAGACACTAGATATATGGTGGCAGGGATTTTGAGATTAGCCTAAGCTGGATTTCCCTGGTGGTAAATCCTACAACTCTCTCTACAATTTTAATAAAACTCACATGTATTACTTTACTGTCTGGGTCCAAAGAAGATTGCTAGGAGAATGGGTAGTCATTAAAGCAATGGTAATTTTCTTTGTGTTGGATGATATTTAGAGCTCCAGGGAGCAGATCCAATTAATGCAAAATGATCCTCCTCTCAGAACCTATGATTGGAAAAGAAGTTTCTCTGGCAACATTCTAGGGGACAGATTTCTACTTCTGTTCAGCTTTCAGTGGTTCATCTTTTATTATGGTGTCCCACACCCTACCAAACCTAAGTTACTGACACTGTCATAGGAAAGTTTTCAAACAGTGGAATGCAGTGGTTCCTCTAAGTCTAGCACAGGCTTTGAAGGCAAGCCTGGAACATGAGACATACCTAGAGAGTAGGTGATAGTCACAGTGAGCAACTTTTGGCCCTATGTTAGGTCTGACCATTGTCTTAAGTGTATATAGAGAGTCTCAGGATTCAGTTACAGATATGAAGGTATTCTATTTAAAATAAAAATCCAAATCCTTACTGTTCCAGTCCATCCTTGCACCAGTAGGGACTCCCGTCTTTTTCTAGGACTAAAGGTAGCCAAGAAAAGACACAAGTACAAGCACAAAGGCTCTGATTCAGCACTGGAAATAGATGGTATATAGAGATTACCAAGGAAGTTGAAGACATTTTGAAATAGTGGGAGTCTAAGCACCACTCCCAGGAATGGAGATCCCCAAGGCTCTAAATTGACATTTGTTTGACATTTGTGCATCTTTTTGCTACCAGGGAAGGAAAATGGAAATATACCAGCAAGTTTCCTACCTGGAAAAATCTAACGTCTGAACAGGAAAAGAACAATATTCTCCCCGCCCCCCCCCCCCCCCCGCCTCTTAGCTTCAAACTCCATTTTGTGTGTGTGTGTGTGTGTGTGTGTGTGTGTGTGAGTTTGGAACCCAGTGAAGAGATTTTCAAAGCAAAAAAAGTGACCAACTTTTGAAGAGCAGACTCTGAACCCAAAGATCAAATCAAGTGCCAGCCTCTGGGTGCCTGGGGAGGGTAAGCAAGGCTCCTCTCAGGGTCGATGTCATTTTTAAAAATTGTTTGATAATTTTGTACATACATCAGTGTGTTTTGATCACCTCCAAGCTCCCCTTTCCCTGAACTCCAGGCCCTCTCCTATGCCACCCTCTCCTAGTTATTCTCTCCAAACTTGATGTGTTCACTTTTATTTTTAACTCACCGAGTCCACTCAATGCTGTGAGTATGTGTAGGTGTAGGACTTCAGGGTCCACATATTTAAGGAAAACACACTCTCCCTCTCTCACTGGCTATCAGTTGCCAACAGTTCCTTAGCTATGAGCAGAACTCCATGACCATCTCCATGCTCCATGCACGAATTTCATCTGGCATGATCTTATACATGCTGTCACAATTTCTGTGAGTTCATATGTGCAACCATGCTGTTGTGTCCAGAAAATACTGCCCTTGCAATCATTTGTTGCCTCTTCTGAGTGATTCCTCTGTGTGTGTGTGTGTGTGTGTGTGTGTGTGTGTGTGTTTTGGGGGGGGGGTGTGGTGTAGATGTCCCACTTAGGGCTGGACCTGTGTGTGGGGGGAGGATGTGGTGTAGATGTCCCACTTAGGACTGGGTACTCCACAGTCTCTTATTCTCTGCATGCTGCCCAGTCCTAGGTTGCTGTGTTAACTGTCATCTACTACTAAAAGAACTTCTCTGATGAGTGTTAAGAGATATGCTGATCTACAGGTATAATGATAAGTCACTGGGAGTTGGTTTGATACTATCTCATTAATGCGATTATTTATAAGTTCTCCCTTAGGGTCCATGACTGATCTAACCACATATGTAGATAAAATATGTGCTCTGAAACTCACAAATGTTTAGACTGTTTCATTGATACGGCACTAGAAACTTTATTACCCAATGAATGACGATGAGTGTGTGCCAAGTACAGCATTTCATGGTTCTAAGGGTTATCAGAAACAGAAAGAAAAGGTGGACAGACTAAGGACCTCCATTGTCTGGAACTGATGTGTGTGGGGCTTCCCTAGTGCTAAAAGTGGGTGGAAGTGTGCCCTGAACCCCAGAGAGAGAAAGGAGTTTGGTTGCTCTTCACTTTCTTAGCCCTGACAAAACCCTGCTAAATATTAAATACTTCCGCTTCACAGAAGGTCATTAGCAAAGGAAAATGGCTTGGTTGGTGCTTATCTGCACTGTAGCTGGAAGCCTAGTGCTGAGCCCACTTACTGATAAGGTATCTTCTTCTTTTCTCTGTGGGACCACACCTTATGTAGAAGGTGCCCTTGCAGGACTTTGACCCTTAGACAATGATCCCCACATGCAAATGGGGCTATGCTATTATCCCTGTCTTAACCAATGGCTCCAGTCCCTGGGTACCAAAAACCCTCTTCAGCCTTTTTCCTATAAATGTAACCACCTTTGCCACTGACAACACTCTCCCAAGGATCCTGTACATTCTCCACGGCTCACAGGTCTCCAATCTAAGACCAGATGGTACAACGTTAAGAACTACACCGCCCCGCTCAGCTTCCCTCCTAGGAGCAGAGCTGCTGCTGAAGCTGCTGGGCAGTGGGTGGTGGAACCACTTCAATGGACTGGGAAGCCTTGGGCAGGATGTTTATTTAATTATGACAATATGGAGTTTTGTAGAGTTTCTTTTGGGCTCTTGTATCTCAAAGAAAACAAGTGACTTCTATAGCTGAAGTATGCAGACAAGACCCTGGGAAAGCCTCGTGCTCTCTCAAGTCAGAGAACATGGGCATCAGCAGTGCAGTAAGACACACGTTTTGATGCAATAGCCATGCTACTCTAGCTAACACCACAGGAATAATGGTGGTCTGTGCCCACAGAAGATGTGGAGAGGGAAGCCTAAAATCTCCCATGATGGGTCAGTGACTGCCTGCTCTCAGAATGATGTAGTCAGAGAAGGCTGAGGAGGAGCTTGCTGGCTGGTTAAGTAGAGGCTCTGTGAGGAACATGGGGTTTCACTCCTGCCCAATGGTAATGGTAATGAAGGGGCTGCCTTCCCTGCTTCATTTCCTCTATTGCATAGTGACTTAATTTAGTGACCATATACGCATTATAGCAAAAGTACCCATAATACAAAATTGTAAGTAGATGGCTCTATAGCATTGAATCCTGATGCATGCACCACCACTATCCATCTCCAGAACTTTTTATCTTCCCTAAATGAAACACTACCCATTAAAAACATTAACTTTCCATGGATCTTCCTCCTAGCCCCCATAAAACACCATTAGTAGAGACTTTCGTACAAGCGGAATCATACAGTTTAGTTTGTGTATATGACTGGTTTACTTCACTCATCATATCCTGAGACTTCATCTGTGTTGGAGGAAGTGTCACTATTCTCTTCCTTCTAAAAGCTGATAGTGTTTTGTTGTGTGTATGTGTACATATATATGCCATGTTTTATCCATTCATGTGTTGCTAGACACTTTGACTGCTTTCTTCCCCTAATGAGTAGTTATATTGAATACCTTTCTGCTGGGAGCAATGCAGGGGAACAGCAGCCAACATTGGAGCTTCAGGAACCAGCCTACTGTTTAGCAAGGGGACAGTAGGTTTTTATCTTGGCCTTCAGGGATGTCTCCTGAATGCTCTTAGCTACTGCTGGGCCTTATCATGTTTGTTGCTACCATGGTCTCCTTGTCTCTCTTATGGTATGAAAGTTCTATGGGAGTCTCTAACCCCTCACTGGGCGGTGCTCCTGGCACACATAACAATGGTGATGACTTTCCCTCAAGCAATGCCACTTGGGCAAGGCAGTGCCACTCAGTTGAATCGGTGACTCTATTGAAACTCCAGAAAGAATAACTAAAAAACATATGTAGCTAAGAACAGTAGGTGTTTTTCACATATAGTTACAAGGTTAAATTAGGATATTTTGCCAGCTGCCTTAGAATCAGTAACTTAAAAAGAAAACATATTTTTGCTAGGGACTTATTTGGTCAGGGTTAGAAAAGCTAGAACAAAAAAAAGCTTAATTGCTAGGGCCCATGAGTCTCACCTATGAAAAACAGGCCCATGATCAAGTAATAACAAATGAGTTTCAGTGCCCATTGTTAGGTTTGAGCTTCCTTGACCACAAATAAAATGGACTCTTCTGGTCCCTATAAGTAAAAGTTTACTGATGAGTTTGGGACATGCCTTGGATATACAGAGCTGTGCAACAGATTCTTTTACCTAAGAAAGACAGAAAGACCTCTGACTTAAAGTTTTCTAGTTATAATAAACTTGTTTCACTGTGTTGCTGAACAAGAATTGTGTGTGTTAGGACACTATGACCTGTACTTGTTCTTTAGCAACTGCCAGCTACAATAGAAGCTGACTGTGAAATTAATTGGCTTGCTTAAACTCTGTTAATTTATAATATAAAAACTAATGCTTCTAGGATATAAATGTATTGTGGGGGGGGGAATATTTGGGAAACTAGGTATCCAGGTGTGGGTTTAAAGATAACTTATTTGTAAAAAATATGGAACTTATAATCAGTGAAATGTAAAACCTGTAATCATTATGTAAAATTTAAGTTTATGATTCAGATGATTGTAATGGGATCTTTCCCCATGAGGGGCTTTGTCAAAAATATATATACAAGATATATGGGAAAACAGACAGAAGGAACAGTAGAGGAACTGAAGAAAGGAAACAGAGAGACAATGGGAGTAGAAGTAGGAACCATAAGAAGGAACAGAAGGAATAAAGAGAGAAGTGTGTCCCATCCATAAGAGGTGTGGTTTTCTTCTTATTTTGCTGACTCTGCCTCTCCCTCCCGGGTCTCTGAAACTTCTGCCAGGGCTGGACCACAGCAACTTTCCACGTGATTATTGGCCATTTGTATCTAATTTGAAGAAATACCTATTCAAATATTTTGCTCATTAATAAATTTGTTCCTTATGGAACATACCTTAAATCCAATCAGAAAGTGGTTGTTTAACTCCCGTAACGTTTGTGGCATTAGCCATATCTTGCCAGACTGATTTCTAACCACAGTGGTGCTGGCATTTTAGTTAGATGTCATTCCAATTTCTGGACTCTTATTTTATTCCATTGAGCTATGCGGCTGTATCTGTGTCAGAATCACATTATTCTCCTTACCACAGCTTTGGAATCTGAATATATAAGACCTATAATCTTGTTGTGTCTTCTTTGGGGCGTCTTGAGATTTCCCATGGATTTTGGGGTGGAGATTTCTATATTTGTAGAAGCACTTTTGGGATGGTGACAGTCATTGCACTGGACCTCTGTGCGATTCTAGACACTGTTGACATCTTAACGATAGTGAGTTTTCTAGTGTAAACATGGCTGTCTCTCCACTCTACTGTGCTTTAATGTGTTTCAGTAGTAGTTTCCAATGTGTCTTTCACTTGCTTTCTCAGTTTGATTATTTTCAGTGCTATGGGAATTGTCTCTTAATTTCACCTCTGAATTATTCATCTTTAGTACCTAGAAATATTAACTACAAGCAGTCATTATAACACTAGGGAGGCTGTGGTAGGAAGACTGGAAATTCAAGGCCAGCCCGGGCTATGCCAGCCCAGGCTAGGTAATTTCCAGGTCAGCCTGTGCTACACAGCAAGATATTTATTAAAAAATGAAATGGTGGCTGGGCAGTGGTGGCACACGCCTTTAATCCCAGCACTCAGGAGGCAGAAGTAGGCAGGTCTCTGAGCTTGAGGCCAGCCTGGTCTACAGAGCAAATTCCAGGACAGCCAGGGACACACAGAGAAACCTGTCTGTAAATAAGTAAGTAAATAAGTAAGTAAGTAAAATAAGTAAGTAAGTAAACAAATAAATAAATACCAAAAAAGAAAAAGAAATTGTGTCTTTGGTTGAAAATGACGTCTTTTTGATTTATGATTTTGTTTGACTCTTTCCCTCCTCATCCAGCTAAATGTGTAATTTAGCTTTTCAAAATGTCAGCTCTTTATTTCCTTGAGCACAAAATGTCACTGGCTGCTACTCTGATATTTATTGTTTACTTTTCTCTCTGAATTTTGAATTTCATACTTTTTTTCTTAATATTCTACTTCCTTGATGTCCAATCTTTGGCTGTTTGTGATTCTTTTCCTCTTTTCTTTTTCCCCTCCCCTCCCCTCGCCTCCCCTCGTCTCCCCTCCCCTCCCCTCCCCTCTCTCCCATCATCATCATCTGCTTTCCCTTCCTTTTTCTGAGACAAGATCTTACTATGCAGCCTAGGCTCTCCTCAGACTTGCAGTCTTCCTTCCCCAGCTTTATCTTTCCTCCTTTTCTGGTCAGGTGATTCCTCTCAGAACTTCTGTACTGCTATCTTGAGACACTGTCTCACCACCGAGGTTCAGGCTGGATTTTAAATTGTGACCATTTTGCCTTAACCTGCCAAGGACTGGCATGACGGACACGTATCAGCACATCTAGTTTAGAACTCTCTGGTTGTTGCTCCTTACAGGATTCTATGGGTTTTGTTTCTGTTCCACTTGTCTCTAAGTTTTAAATGCCAGGGGCAACTCAGGAGCATAGTGCTTGATTTCTGCACATTTGCAAGTTGTCTTAGTTCTTCTTACAATTCAGCTCAAGATTTATATCATTGTGGTCAGAAAAAAATACTTGAAATGAGCTAGACTTCCCTAAATTTGTTGACTGTTTGGTGGTCTCACACTGGTCCATTTGGAGCATGTTTCATGTGCACTCGGGAAGAACATGTATTCCGCTGTTTTGGATGGAAGATTCTGTAAGTGTCTATTATATAGTGTTAGAGTAGTTTATAATTGTCGTTTCTTTGTTGATTTTTATGTCTGGATAATGTTTTAATTGCTGATAGGAGGATGTTGAAGTCCCCATACTATCTTTGTTAGGTTTCTATTGCTGTGATAAAACACCACTACCAAACTCAACTTGGGGAGGAAAACATTTATTTACATTATTACAGTCCTTCATGAAGAAAAGTCAGGGCAGGAACTCAGGCAGAAACCTGGAGACAGGAGCCTGAGCAGAGGCCATGAAAGAACGCTACTTACTAGCTTGCTACCAATGGCTTACTCAGTTTGCTTTTTTATACATTCCAGGACCATCTGCCCAGTGACAGCCTCACCCACTGTGGACTAGGCCTTTCTACATCAATCATCAATCAAGAAATGCCCCCAGATGCTTGCCATTTTCTGATGAGACATTTTCTCATTTGAGGTTCCCTCTTCTCAGATGACCCAAGATTGTGTCAAGCTGGAAAAAAAAAATGGACAGTACATGCACTGTTTGTATCACAGCCTATGTGTGCCTTTAGATCTAACACTTCTTGTGTATACATGGCTGCTCTGACATTGAGTGAAGATATATTTATCATTGTTTCATTTATTTATCATCGCTACATTCTCTACTCTTAATGAACTGACACCTTTATAATTGTATGATAACCTTTTTTACTCTTTTAATAAACCATGTGTAAACTGTAAGGTCTGACTCATCAGATATGAGTTTCCAAACTTGATTGTGGTTCTCATTTGCATGGAATATCTTTTTTCTATGCTTTCACCTCTAGTTTATGTGTTCTTTCAGGGAAAGCTAGTCGCTTCACACAATACAGAGTTGGTCTTGTATCTAATCCATTTAGCTGATTTTTTCTTTTAGGTAGAGATTACTGTCAAGGGTTACTACTGCCATTTTTTATGCAGTTTTCAAATAGCTTTGCACTGCCTTTCTTCCTGGCTTCCTCTTCTGCTGCTGGCCTCTGTGGTTTTGTGGCTTGGGGAGTGCTAAGCTGTTTCCTCTCTCATTTGTTTATCTGTCGTAATTTCTTTGTTGTCACTGTGCAGCTCACATATGAAGGCCTTAAAGTTGTACTATATGTTTAACCTGATCACAGCTTAACTCTGGCTGCATGCAAATGTTCTAGAATTTTCCACATACAAATCATTTTATGTAATAGTTTACATCTCTTTATATGTGTATGACTAGACAACTTGTATCTATTATTAATTATTGGGCATGTTGACTTATATTCTTCATACTTGAGATTTGAAAGGTTTGCACACTGCCATTATGATAACGTGATATATGATGAGTATTCTGAATTTGATTATCACCATATTTCATTGTTTCTATTAAGCTGAGACATTTTGACAGATATTAACTCGTTACTCACATTAGGCATTCTGTAACTCCTATTTAGTGTCCATGGTATGTTTATTCATGCTCTGCTATCAGTCTTTGAATTGTCATACATTTAGTTTCATTTTTAAAAAATTCACAATTACAGATTTGGGGGAATTTTTCAAAGAAATGCACAAAGAAATCCCATATACCTTTTGTCCAGCCTCCTGAGTGTTAATAGTACTTTATTTGACTATAATGCACATCAAGATCCTGCCATAGATGTAACTTAGATCCATGGCCTTCCATGTTTCACTCCAGAGGGCCTCAGGGATCTGCAAACACCCCTTGAAGCCTCCTTTCCCTCCAGATACTGCTAGGGATTACTGACAGGTCACTCACTGCTCCCAGAAAGAGCAGAATTCCCTTTCCTCCGACCCCCACCATTGGGAATCAGAGGCAATGACTGTAGGCACTTAGCATAGATCACATACTAACTAAGCCTGCTTCCATGTGATATAGGATCTCCTCTGTCCCCTGGAAACTTTCTTTTATGGTGGAGGGGAAAGTTTGCTGTATATATGAGGGAGGATATAGTAGATTTGAGAGAGAGCATAGCCAGAGGCAGAGACATCTGGGAGAGTCCAGAGTGGACATGACCAGACTGAGCAGCTGGGCCCTCAGGAAACTTTTAAGAATGGATGTGTTTGTCTATTGAGACTGAAGCGTCTCCCTCCTTAGTACACACAGCTTGTCCTCCAGGTTCTGGCTGGCTTGGCTCCTCTCCACTGCTGCTGCTGTTCTTGGTGGTTAACCCGTAGTCCTGGCACCTCAAAAATTGCTGGGGTCCCTTGTTGCAACTGGGCTGAAATTTCACTAATAGCCTCTCATAGGCTCTCTTCTTGCTGTCAAACCTCAACTTTTTTACATGACTCCATTCTGGGCCTTCAACTGCTACCGAGGCTGCGTGTTTACCAATGACCTCTCCTGGCTTCTCACAGTGTCAAGTCTCAGCTGCTCTCTAAAGACCCCTTCACGCCTTCAAAACCAGTAACAGCTGGGTGACTCTTACAGTACCAAGTTCAGCTACCAGCATGAGATACAACTTCAGCCAGTTCTGGAAAACAGTTTCTGTGTGCTGACCCTAAGGAAACACTTTCCAGGTTTTAAGATAAGAGTTTGGTTTGCTGGTTTACTGGTCACCTTGTCTGCCGAAAGGGTTTGCTCATGGGTGGAGTTCTCATCACCATCACCAGTAAATGGACCACTTGCAGTCAGATTTGCAGGACAAAAATCCTGTTCAGTGTAACTAAGAGGCTTTGTGACTCCAAGCTGTGGCTTCCACAACAACAGGGGGTTCTGGGCCAATGGAAAGAATCTCCAGTTGAAACACTTTCTCAGTTTTGGTGTTCTTTTTCACCGCCACTATGGAGAAACATCTAATTCCGTCCATAGATCTCAAACACAACATGCTGAGCTCCACACACATATAACACAGCTATCAGAAAACTTAGTTTTCAACACAGTACACTACCACTAGTGGTAGAAGGGAGCGTTGGCTCCATGATCAAGAAAATCAGTTAGAATCTTGCTTTTTCCTGCTCCCAGCTGAATTCTTTATCTCTAAGGGCCTCCATTCTGTGGCTCTCACCTCAGAACTTTTTTCCTCATGTATGTATGTATGTATGTACGTATTTCATAGTCTTCTATCTTTATAGAAGTTTATTTCCTTTCTCTCTTTCTTCCTTCAGGAGCCTTCAATTAATACCTTAATCTCTATCCTCTGGTAGCTTCCCTGAGCATACTTTACCAGACTCTGTGAGGTCTGGAGTTTCTTTCTTGTTCTTCCTTGTCTCCACATTTGATGCAGCTAGTGTGATGTTGTGTGCTTCATTTTCTGCCTACTGTGTTGGGCGCCATTTGTAGTAGTAAGCTGCTGCTGGGGTGGCTCAGCAAGAAGGACATGGAGGCGTATTCATAGGTGCAAACCCTGCCAGACCTCAGCAGAAGGAACTACCATCATGGCCAGTGCAGTACTCACAGTAGAACACTGAATGTCTGAGCTCAGGTGTTTTTATTGATTCAGAACTCCTTAGGTGTTCTACTGATACCACCTGAAGATCATAAGCAATTAAAACCCCACATAAATCCAACACCTGCAGACAATAATATTGGTGATGCCAAGACCAAGGTAGACAGTTTTATGCACCCAACAGTGCATAAAACAATTATTTTATACATAACTAAAAAAACTTCTACAAGTTAATAACATACTCTGAGTTCACTTAAGAAGACAAGACTGCTATCATACTGTGTACTTGGCCTGTTTGTCTAACCTACTTTAAGAGAAAAACATAACAATTAACCTTACTTACCTTGGATTACCCATGTGAAAAACTTAACAACCTAAACTAATGTACAGTTGTAATCTTAAAATATGTACTCTCCCATGATCCTGACCCAAAGTAATACATGTGTATCATTTGCTGAAAACATAAAAAATATCCACCATAAATGTTCCAAAGAACATTTAGACATTGCTTGATAAACAGTGATGTTTGTAGTACTATTTGTTATGTGGGTCAGTTAGAGTTAGTGACTTAATCTTCTGTAAAACTCTGTTAAGGGCTTCTGTAAAGTATCTCATTCCTCCCTCATGTGATCAGTATGCTGATCAGTAAAGACAGAGCAAAGCCCTTTATCAGGGACAGACATAGGGACCGATTCACAAGAGCCACAGATTCAAACTCACAGGATAGACAAGTAGATTGAAGACAAAGGAGGAAAGAAATAGAGAATTGACTGACTTTGTTAAATGACACCAGGGAGAAGTACTTTGATTTCTTTCCTTAATGGGGCACTGATGCATCATTATTGATGACTCAAGTTTATTGTTGTATTCAAATTAATGGCAGTCTATTTTTTCATATAAACTTAAAAGAACTTGTCTAGTACAAAAGATCATTTAAGATGTTTATAGTGATACACTATGTCTATATGCATAATGACTAAATACTATGTGAGTACGTGAAAAATATACATAAATATTTTTGTAATATTGCTGTGCTGAGACTACGATTTACACTGTTTTATGTCTCAGACTATTTTTTCATTAAAATTTGAATTTAAAAAATAAGTTATACATTTTTTTGCTTAGTTTGTTCTAAACAATATTTTTTTTCTATTTGCAAATAACATTTTTATTCCATCATATTTTTTGCTACCAGTTGGCTTTGGACATTTAAATACTTGGTCTGTATTTTCTAATTATTTAACAAGATGGTTATATAATTCCACGTTGGCATTTAAGGAGTTGAACATAAATGGAGAAAAATTACATTAATCCTTCTAACTCCTTCACTAATGTTTCATTTTGCATTAAAGGTCCAAACATTATCGCAGTAAACTATAAGATCCCACCTACATTTTGGTCTTCCTAAAGTAATTCAATATAGGCTTGCAACCCTATTTACCATCATTATTTTCTCTTAGCATAATATTGAATGATATATGAAATATGTACTTGATTTGCTTGCCTTTTCTCTCCTCACTAGAATGTAAGTTACACAGAGGCAATGACTTTCTCTTTGTTTATTGTTCTGTCATCTGTACTTCAGTGTTCAAGATCTGAAACATTTAGTGTTGATGGTACCATTGTATTGCACCTAACTTCATGGATTTGCAAAGAAATCATAGTTCAGTCTTGTTCAGGCTCCCCGTGCTGTTCCAGATCCACCTGGAAAGCTGTGGTGGTTTGAACGACAATAGTCCCTGTAGGCTCATATATTTGAATACTTTATCGCCCGTTGGTGGTGCTATTTGGGAAGAATTAGAATGTGTTTGTTGGAGATGTGTCACCAGGAGTAGCCTTGAAGTTTCAGAAAGGCCATACCATTCCAGTTTGCTCTCTGTCTCATGCTTGTTGATCCAGTTGTGAGCTCTCATCTATTGCCCCAGGGCCATGCCTGCCTTCTGCCATGCTACCTGCAATGATGGTCATGGACCCTAACCCCAAGAACCATGAGGCCCCAATTAAATACTTTCTCTTATAAGTTGCTCTGGCTATGGTGTTTTGTCACAGTAATAGAAAAGTCACCGAGGCAGAAGTGCTTCTATGTCTAGAAAGAAGAGGAAATAATTACCAGCAAAGAACCCTGTCACATGTACAGAGTGCCCAGTCTATATTCACAGATGTCAGAGGACTCTGCCTTGTGTGAGGCTGCCCCTCAGAATCCATCTAACAGCACCACACTACCTCACCTGCCCCTCACAGGTATAATGAGCATCGTATCACTTGCACAGTGACTCCTCAAAACCGTCCACAAGCTAAGGAGAAGGAGTTAGTAAAGCGTGCTAAGCATTGGCTTTGGGTTTGATTTCTGGCCCCTAAATAAGTAAATAACACATAGGAAAACACTCCTACCGTAAGTTGGTTAATTGACCTGCAAAAGGATAATCCAGTCTTAGAATAAGTAATTAACAAAGACTATTAATTTGTATTTTTGACTTAGCAACCCAGCTTTCATAGGATCAGGGCTAAATGCACGCTGCAGAACTAAATATCTAGCTGCACTGAAGACTCATTTATAACCTCAGACATCAAGTTGTTTTTTTAAGACTTTTATTCACTATATATATTTCCTAGGGCTCAAAACATTGGTTAACTATAAACAAATACTCTTTTATTATTACCACAGCAGTTGAAAAATAGAAGTCATTCATTCATTTAGTCATTCATTGTTTACTGCTTACCCGTGTTTTGCTGAATCCAATGATAGAGGCTTATTCTTGAATAACATACAACAAAATGTATAATTGTAATAATTCTTTATATCCACAGAAGGCGATGGATGGAGCTTAGATGCATGCATGCTGTTTTGTAGGAAAGGTTTATTAGTTATGGGGGAGGGGGAGGGAAGCTGAGTCGGGTAGAACAGGACCCTGTAGGCAGAGAGAAAGGGGGAGAGAGAAAGAGGGAGGGAGAGAGGAAGAGGGCAGTGGGGTGAGAGACTAAGGAAAGAAGAGGAAGGGGGGGAACAGCATGGTAGAGAGAGGCAAAAGAGAAAGAGACAAAAGAGAGAGAGAGCCTGAAGTCCAACAGGGTTATATGGGACAGGTGATGTTGTCCTGTTGATAAAGCAGGACAGATACAGGGCTCAGGAGGCCCTGGAGACAGAGGGTGGGAGTGTCAGGAGCTTGGGGGCTGGGCAAGCTCCAGGGAGGGAGCTCTAGCCAATGCACAACAATAATACTTATTCCTAGAGTTAACAGTTTAATGCAAGAAGACAGCTACTAAGAACTGTGATCTATGAAAATTTATAAAATGCTATGAGCAGATAAATCAGATAGAGCTATTTATATTTGGCTTTGAGTAGGTATGATTCTTAATTGTGAGTGACACGAACTAAAATTTAGGTTTAAAAAATGAGAACACAAGAGGGAATATAGTAGCTATAATACTCTGGGTTTTCTAGAAATCATAGCCTGGGACAGGGGTTAAATTGTTGACAATTTATTTGAGAAGTGTGAATTCATCAAAGGTCAGGAAAGGGGGTTAGAGATGCATAGACAGGAAGACTGTGATGTGGTGTAGCCTCATCCTGGCCTCACATAAAGCCTGGAGGAAAAGCAAGTTCATAAAACAGATGAGTTAGCAAGACCTCTCTGAGAAGGTTGTAGTGACCCTATTCCTCGGCTGTCCACGATCTGAAGGAATGAAGAGTCTGTGCCATTCTACATGTCCCAACAAGTGGTGCTGCATCCGAACACTAGAAGCCTGTGAAGAACTTGTGACGTAGGCTGTGGTAGAGCTGGATTCCCTTTACCATACAGACAGAGAGCTTTTCAACTCTTGCCACCAGGCCACACGTTAGGATTGTAGCCTCCCCTGTGCCTTCATCTGCCTTCAGCTTGCACCAGATTGTTCTAAAAATATTACTTGATATGAGAAATGTTTGAGGTCTCCAGGAGAAGAACTGTACTCCCCAGTGCCTTTGCCTGCGAGGACTGAGGGAGGCGTCTGTTTGTAGCGCGAGTTGGAGAGAAGTGCACACATGATTTGCTTTTTCTCCTAGAACAGGGCAGTGATTCACTGAGGCTGAAGGAGGATGGTAGCGAAGTTATCTAAAGGTGTGTTGCAAGGACTGCTCATCAGAATATATAAAGTGGAGTTTTCAGAATGCAATTCTTGGAGACATAGGGAATTAGTTTGCTCCCCCCTCTCCTCCTCCTCCTCCTCCTCCTCCTCTTCCTCCTCCTCCTCCTCCTCCTCCTTCTCTTTTGTAGATGTACCTTTTCATGAACAGTTTGGATAAAGAACAGAAAAGGATTTCTCTAAGATACAAGCCTGAATGGCTACGGCAGAGGACTGCAGCTTCAGAGGACTGTGCCTGGGTGGACTGAGCACCCCACATGTTCTGTGCAGGGATATTGCTAACGAAGGGGCTCTATAGCCCTCACTGCTTTTAGCAATAAGAGACAGAGGGACACTTTTGGCCTTGGGCTGTGTTACTGTGTGACTTCAGCACCAGGTCTCAGTTGAGTGGGATGTAAAGGTCTGTTCATTATGTAGATAAGGTCTTTGTGTCAGTAGAGGTGGTGGCTTTCTTTGATAAAATCCCTATGTCCCCATGGAAGTCTTAACAGCTCTGAGAGGAAAGGTACCCTGGCAGTTGGGAGCCCAGGGATCACACAGCTCTGAGGTAAGAAAAGTTTCCCCAGTGGCAGTCCAGAGGTCAGGAACCACACATCTTTGAAGTGGAAAAGGTGTCCCTAGCTGAGCTGGAGTGTTACAGTGTAACAGTTCCACTCTACTTCCCTCCAAGGGGAGAAGTTTCCCCAGTGTTGCAGTTTTGAGGGAAAATATCCCCAGCTGAGCTGAGGTGTTCTTTGCTTCTTCTTCACATCAATGCTTCAACTGGATAAAAAAAGTCTAGCCAAGTAGCAAATATAAAAAAGATTTACTGGACATGGCTGCCTCCATTTAAGAAGAAGGCGTGTCGTGGGAGTGTGTGTGGAGCTTTCCAGGGTGGCCTGTGATTGGTGGGATCTTTTTCACCCTATTTGAATAGTCTGGGGGGCGGGTGAGGGGCCCAGCTAGAGGCCTCATGTGTTAGTTGGGGCCATTTTTGTGCTGCTCTGCCAGGCTAGGGGACCCCGCAGCCAGCCAGGACTGGGGTCCCTGGTAGTCCCAGGGGGCAGCTTTCCAATGGAGGGTCTCAAGCCCTGGAGCTCCCTGGTCTCACAGAGTCAAACTTCCTTAAAGGAGAAATGTGCCAGATCCCCAGTTGCCCTTGGCGCAATTTGGGGCTCATGGTGGGTGCAGAGGGTGGTGGCTGGGGCCCCAATGTACCCAGCAGGGTAGTGAGGGAGCCAAGCTGCAGCCCTGAGAGACAGCAGGCAGCAGAAGGGCACAGGCTCCTGAGAAAGGTCAGGATTGCTCCATAGCAGAAGCACAGATGGCAGTGTGGCTGGAGGCTGGTAGAGGGCATAGTGCAAGGCCCCCTACAGCTCACCACTGAGAAGAGAGCAAGTGGGGGCCTACCTCACTGCTGTGAAACTGCCTGTTCGCCGATAGAGACAGGGAAGAGAACAGAGGCTAGTTTATGCTCAGAAAATCCCTGGCTATAAGAAAGTGGAAGAATGGATACTACGTGTATGACTCCTAAAGGTCACCAAGCCCACATCTGTTCAGATCTTAGAGCTGGACCACAGTCTATGTTGGGGCCCAGGTTTCCCAGGCTATGAAATGCTTTAGCTTGACAAGGTTCCTGAAGCGAATTCACTGCCGGGAACTGGAACTCCCTAACTGCCTTGCTCCCTTGTTGTCCTCACTGTACGGTGGCATATGTTCTCTCATCAATAATAAGATCTGTATAAGCCAATAGTAATAGCAAAATCAATCCCTGAGCTGGCTACTGTGGGCTGGAATGGAACACACCCATGCTATCCAGAAGTAAATTGCAATAAAGCAACCCAGGTTTATTGCAAAGATTTAAGAAATATAAAACCCAGAAAATTCCCCTAAGTTAGTAGTTATTAGCAGCTTCTCCCCACCACTCAGCAGGGATTCTTTCTTCCCCAGAATACCCAGGCACCATTGCGTCTCAGGTGCAGGCGGCTACCCCCACACCTGACCGACAAGGTTGAGGAACCAATCAAAATAGCCCAAGACCAGGGCTCCGGGGGACCCCAATAAAAGCCCTGGGCGGGGGTCGCTCTCTCTCTTGCCCTCTTGCCCTCTCGCCTCTTGCCCACATCTCCCGCCCGTGTGCAGCGGCTGCCCCAAGCCGCCGCGCCTGTCCCAAGCCGCCGCTGAGCCAAGTACATTTAATAAAAAGGCCTCGTGCGGTTTTAACAGCCACCAAGACTGTCTCGTGTTTCTTTGGGGTTTACCCATCCTTCGTGGAAGAAAGAACCCCCATTTTCGCGGGGGCCAGAGCTGGACCACCAGGACCCCCGCAAGTCTAGGTCTGGCACTCCACCAAGCTTGTATTGTCCTTCAATAGACAATCATCTTTCCTGTAACTATCCACGTGTCTCTGTACACTCTGTACACTATGAAGAGGCACAAGAACCTGGAAATTCCAGCTGCTGCCTTCCCAACTCAGATCTATGCCTGCAACGGGGACAAAGCTCACGTGTGTGTGTGTGTGTGTGTGTGTGTGTGTGTGTGTGTGTGTTGGTTAATCTTGACTGGAACCTGGTGAGATTTAGAATCACTGTGAAAATAAATCTCTGTGCACATCTGTGAGGTGTTACCTAGCTTTGGTTAACTGAGGTGGCAAGACCCATCCTAAATGTGGGTGGTTCCATTTCATGAACTGGGGTACCTGACTGACTGAGTAGGAGGAAACAAGCTGAACATGAGCATTGTGTGCTCTGCTTCCTGGCTGTGGATGTGATAGGGCCAGTTGCATCAAATTCCTGACACTGTCTCTTCCTCATCATAATGGACGGACTATAGCCAACATAAATCTTCCCTCCATTAAGTTGCTTCTGGTCAATGCTTGGCCACAGAAACAAGACAAGTAGCTAACACAGTTGTCTAGAGGAGATGGAAACAGATTGTGTTTTCAACCCTGAAGTTCTTCACCTACTCCAGCACCTTTTTAGCTTGAATGCTATTAAGGATTCACTTCTATATCATGTGTTTCCATTAATAAGAGAAGACCGTGCTAGGTGTAGTGGGAAAGTTGAGGGAGAAACTGAAGAGAATGAGCAAAATAGAAGATTCCAGAGCCATGAAGATTAGCATGACAAAAGCCAGTTGGCGAAGGAAGAGTGTAAAGGTCTCCCACTGCTGCCTACATATGACCAAATAAGGCGTGTATACAGAAAGCCCCTTGAATCTGCAAGTGTGGGAAAGAGAGAGAGCGCGCTATGCCACATCAAGGATCGGTGAGTTCATGGCTCAGATGGCTCAGGGCTGTCCTCGCTCTCTAGCCTACGTCCATCCGCACGAATGTCCTTTTCTTCCTCAATAAACTATTTCTGTCACTGTCTATGTGTCCCCTGACCAATTCATTGTTTGGGTACAGAAGACTCTGGAAATCTGTGTGTGCCATCAGATCTCCAACTATAGCAAAACTCAGTCTACAGGTTGGTCAACCTGGGAGGTGAAAAGAAATACTGGAGATCACTTACATACTGCAAATTCCATTAGATTGGCATTGGAGGAGACTTGGGAATAATAGGAAGCAGACAGGCATCCCCAGAAGCAGAATTGCTTTAATAAGAACTGAAGAGCTACAGTTTCTCCAAAGGAACGGAGACTGTGCAGGTGGTGGTGCTGGTGGTATGTGCGTTTGTGTGTATGAGTGTGCTGGAAATTCATAGAACAGAAAAGGTTAGGATGGAAGATTCTACCGCAAATCAGTTCCCTAGCAGTCTCAAAATGGAAGATACAACTCAAAGGGATATATCGGTCCTCTTATCAGAAATGTCCTGGAACCTAAAGACCACAGGTATTATCAGTGATGTCAAAGTTCTTGTACAGACTTCTCAGTCCACCTGAGGTTTTTATGTCATTAACCCTTCACCTACAATGTCTATCAGGGTGTTCAAATTTGGTAAGAAATTAGCATTTTACAAGGAATATTTTTAGCATTAATCCCAATTAGGTATCAGAATAGTGACATCTGGTGGTGCTATCTAAGCAACAGCGCTAATGGACACCATCTTGAAAATGACAACACAGCCAATGGTGTATTCATATTGAAATCAAACACATGAGTGTGTGTGAAGCTAAAATAGGCTGAACAGCTAAGAAATAAAAGTGGAGAAAGATATATGTGTTGAGCGTTTAAGGAAAGCATGGTTGTAATTTCTAAAGCATACCCTTCTAGAACTAAAGAAACATAGGGTTTTATTTGGAGAGCTTATGCGTGCTCGTACAGAAAGTACTTTAGAGGCAGACACAGTGCGGATTATTGTCAGTTAAGGAGACTGCCTGCAACATTTAAGGACATAGTTAAGAAAGGATGTCGGACATGTTGTTAGATGTGCCTGGTCAAGGTAACAAAACAAATGTTCAAAAGGTTAAAATGACAGATAGGAACATTTTGGGGCATGTTCAGTTTGTATCAGATTTGGTGGAGGGAGAGAGAATTTTTAAGGTACATTAATAAATGTTTTTTTTTCCTTAATTAGATTTTTTAAACATTTGAAAACTAATATCAATTTTAACATGTGAAAAGCCATTGAGGACAAAAAGCAAATTGTAATATATTCAGTATCCGCCACCCTTGCCCTCCACAGAGAATTTCTTGTTTTTATCATTCAGATTATATGAACATTAAAGTCAAAGGATGGCGGATGTGGTGGGATATTCCCATAACCCTAACATTCAGAGATAGAGGCAGAAGGATTACTGCAAGTCTGAGGCCTGCCTAGTCTACATAGAGAATCTAGGCCAGCCAACACTACACAGTAAAACCCTGTCTCAAACAACAACAAACAAGCCAGAAACAAACAAATAAGAACTCATTCATTAAATTAATTCATTAGAAATTTAGAAATCACCTAAGGACAGTGCCAATAAGACTTAGGAATATGTTTGAGGATGACTAGGGGATACTATAGGACTTCTTAGATGTTCATAGTTTCAATGCATTGAGTAACAACTGAAAATGACAGCAATACTTAAAATTGTAAGTTTCTTTCAAGATTAAAAGAAATGTATGTTTGTGTGTTTGTGTGTGTGTGTGTGTGTGTGTGTATAAGAGGAGAGAGAGAGAAAGAGAGGGAGAGAGAGAGAGGGAGAGAGAGATGAGAGAGAGAGAGAGAGAAAAGAATGTGCAGGAGCCCTTAGAGGACTGAAGAGGGCATCAGATCCCCAGGTGATTGTGGGAACTGAACTCAGGTCCTCTGAAAAGAGCAGCAAGCACCCTTAACTGCTGAGCCATCTCTCCAGCCCCAGTAAGTATTTTTAAACAGTGGTAGTTTTATTGTTTAGTTAACTAAATTTCTTAGACATTTTCAAGTGCTTTTATAAAAGCAACACATCATGTTTAAGTCTTTTGGCCAATTGTCTAACTCCTTTCAATGTACTTAATTACAAAGCAAATTAATTCCATTTATAAATGTAGGGTCTATTAAGTTTTTCTTAACAAAAATTATGAACTTGGTATTTTCAAACAGTAAAATACTATATTTTACGTAAGATCACAGTTCTTTTGGGCACTTATCACCTTAACTGCTTAGGGGTTTGGCTTATCTAATTAAAGGACTATGGCTATTCCATGACTTAGACTCCTCCGGCTTCATGGTGAGGAGCATATGCGGAGCAGCATGAGTCTGAGGTGGATGAATACCAACTGCTACCGTTCACTAGTCCCGCCCCATGCTTGCTCAGTTTCCTTCAGAGCTGGGCACTCCAGACCCTGTATGGAAAGCATTTCTCAGTGTGCTTGGGCTTTCAGTACGCAGGGCAGTCAGAAAGCTGGCTGCTGCGCACATCATGGGTAGTTTTATAAATAGAGATGACGTTTATACCCTTATTGGGGTTTGTTGTTCTTTGTTCTTTTAAACAAAAGAGTTTATATAAAGTTTCAAGGAAAAACTAAGAGCTACAACTAAAAAGAAAAACACTTGTTACCAGTTACTGGCCCAAGATCAGCAGACTGAAACCACGATAAAAAGACACCCCTTCAAGAAATACGCTAACAATGAAGGGAGTTTTTGAGAATATAGCAGGAGTATCTTTATAATTGAAAATTTTTTAGAGAATCGTGTGTAAAACGTACACGAGTATTCAAATATTAATCTTTTTCTCTCAAAAACCTCTTACAATTCTTAATCACCTGCTAACTATACATTGTAGAACTGGAATTTCTTGGCAAATGTGTTAAGCATTCAAATATGCCACATACTCTTAAATATATTGCAGTCATCCAAAACATTTAAAAAATACAAAAATTGCTTTTTAAGCAGGTAAAAAATATTGACATGTTTTCTTACCTCATCATCTCCATTCTTATTTCTATCTCCCCCTAAGATTTTATTATTAAAATAATTTTAATATTTTGATATAATGCTGAATTTTAAATATTAGGAATTTACTTAATTGCCGTTATAGAAACCTGAAATAATGTTGGCTTTGACTGCTATTTATTTCGTTTTCACCTAAACAGATGTCTTACCTAGCTGTAGACGCTGAATGCTTCAATTCCTACCAGCGAGGCGATGCCTGCCCAGTGATGCAACAGTGTCATTACTGTTATGGGGCGACCAACCACTTACTAATCTGAGGATCACTCCACAGGCATCAGTTATGTCTGATACTGTCCATCTGGTCAAAAGCCGAGGGCTGGAAACGGCACAGGTTCAAAGGGGGAATTATCTCAGTTGTGTTAATTGTACCTGCGTTCATTTGTAGCCAGAATGATAGTAATAATTATCATAACAATCAGTGCTGCTTCCAACTTTGATCAGAGAAGCTTCTGTTTCCCAGTGGGTGGTAGTTAATGCAGAGAATCAATGGCTGTTGAGTTATCAGTCCTAAGTGGGATATGTGCATTGTTGGAAGAGAAGAGTCTTGGTGTCATCCGAAGAGCACACAAACAAAGTGCAAGTATCTCAGCAAGGAAACTTCTTTTTGGAAAAAAGAACCAGACCAGGCTAGTGAGGACACTGCCAAATGGCCTCTATCTTTTATCCCTGACATATGTGATGACCACATCTCACCCTGGTAGTGGAAGCTCGACTTTACAACCGGATATAATTGGCTAATTGGTGTGAAAGGGCCCAGGAATACGAGTCCTTGTACTGTTTCTCAGGACTCTCTGTCCCTCTTCGTTATACATTAAATGTCTTGTACTGTTTGTATCATCTGTTCCTCAGAATATATGCATGCATGTTACTAAATATAACCTGCTCAGTCTGAATAATGTTACTTGTCTGTCTGTTTTTAGAACTGACCATTGGTATTGAATAACCAATTGGTATTTTCTTCCCTGGAGAAAATTATATCTCCCACTCTCAGCATTCCTTATTTGTCCATAATTGTCTGTGTGAGGATGTGGACTGCTGGTCTTTTCCCCATCCATTTTGGCATGTGTATTGTTGCTGTTCTTGTTCAGCTCATGTTTTAGCAGTCATGCTGGTGAGATTTTATGACTATAACTTCTGTCTTAGTTAGGGTTACTATTGCTGTGATAAAACACCATGACCAAATCAACTTAGGGAGGAAAGGGTTTATTTGGCTTACACTTCCACATCGTTGTCTATCACTGAAGGAAATCAGAATAGGAACTCAAACAGGGCAGGAGCCTGGAGGTAGAAGCTGATGCAGAAGCAATGGAGGAGTGTTGCTTACTGGCTTGCTTCTCATGGCTAGCTCAGCCTGCTTTCTTATAGAACCCAGGGTTCTATAAGGGTTAAGGATGGCACCACCCACAATGGGCTAGGCCCTCCTCCATCAATCACTAATTAAGAAAATGCCTTACAGGCTTGACTACAGGCATTTTCTTAATTGAGGTTCCTTCCTCTCAGATGATTTTAGCTTGTCAAGTTGACATAAAACTAAGCAGCACACTGTTCATCATTGAAGGAAGTCAGAGCAGAAACTCAAACAGGGTAGGAACCTGGAGGCAAGAGCTGATGCAGAGGCTATGAAGGGGGTGCTGCTTTCTTATAGAACCCAGGACCACCTGCCTGGGGTGGACCCACCCACAATAGACTGGGTCCTCCCACACCAGTCACTAGTTAAGAAAATTCCCTACAGCCTGCCTATAGCCCAATCTTATTGAGTCATTTCCTCAGTGGAGGCGCCCTCCTCTCCGGGGACTCTAGCTTGTGTCAAGTTGGCATAAAGCCAGCCAACACACCTGACCCTTGTCAACCTGACACTAACACATCACTATCAAGCCACAACTTTTTGTTTCTTTTCATCCCCAAGATCTCATATTAACAGGAACATTACAAGGTAAAGTACCTCAGATTTTAAAAGGTCTAGTCTTTAAAAATTCAAACACCTAAAGGCTCAAAGTCTCTTTAAAATATCCAAATTTTCTTTTTAAATCCAAAACCTTTTTAAAACTCCAAACTCTCTTTTAAAGTTTAAAATCTCTATGGGGTCCTCTCAAATAAAAAAAAAATTAATTAAATACTTTCTCAACTTTAAAAGGGAAGAACTAGAGCACAATCACAATCTGACTAAAGCAGAACCACACTCCAACAAGTTAAATAATTCAGTGTCCAATATCTGGAATCCACTCATGATATTCTGGGTTCCTTCAAAGGGTTTGGTTCACTTCTTTGACTCTGCCCTTTGCAGAATACACAGCTTATCTTCTGAGCTCTGAGAGGATTCACTGCTGCTGCTGCTGTTCTTGGTGGTTGTTCAGGGTACTGGCATGTCCAAAATGCTAAGGTCTTCTACTGTAACTAGACTGCACTTTCACCTATAACCTCTCTTCAACTTTCTTTATGGTGTAAATTCTCAACTTTTCTCCATGACCCCTTCAGTACTGGGGCCTCCACTGCTACTCCACCTGTACTTTCACCAATGGCTTCTTCTGGTCTTTCACAGTGCTAAGCCTCAGCTGCTCTCCATGACCCCTTCATGCCTTCAAAACCAGCACCATATGGGAGACTTTTACATATGACCAAGTTTGGCTGCCAGCACAAGGTACAGCCTTGCCACTTCTTAACACAACTTGCATGATGACACACTTCACAGAAGATTTCACTTCAATGACTCTGGCTTCTTCTTAACCACAGCTGATTCTTCAGTCCCAGCTAACCAGCACCTATTATTTCAGCACAACAAAGGTCTTTCTTTAGTGGTTTTGGTCTCCTGCTAATCACAGTAAATTCTTCAGCTCCAGCTGACAAAACCCCACAGATTCTTCACACAAATGGCCCAAAAGAGTCTTTACTTCCCTCTGAAACTTCACAAGCCTGGTCTCCATTGTCTACATTACTTTCAACACTCTTATCTTCTAAGCTGCTACAGAGCTTCACTGAGCTCTCAATGGCTTTTCTATCCCAAAGTTCCAAAATTCTTTCACAATCTTTCTCCAAAAAACATATTCAGGTCTGTCTGTCTGTCCCCGCAATACCCCACTCCTGGTACCAATTTATCTTAGAGTTACTATTGCTGTGATGAAATATTATGACCCAAGCAACTTGGGGAGAAAATGGTTTATTTGGCTTATACTTCCACATCACTGTTCATCATCAAAGGAAGTCAGGACCAGAGCTCAAACAGGGCAGGAACCTGGAGGCAGGAACTAATACAGAGGCCATGGAAGGGTGCTACTTACTGGATTGATCCACATGGCTTTCTCAGTCTGCTTTCTTATAGAACCCAGGACCACTTTCCCAGAGGTGGTTCCACCCACAAAGGCTGTATCTTCCCAAACCAATCACTAATTAAGAAAATGCCCTGTAGCCTGCCTATAATCCAATCCTACTGAGCCATTTTTTCAGTCCTTTCCAGTGACTCAAGTTTGTATCAAGTTGACATAAAACTAGCCAGCACAGCTTCTGACACTACTAGGGTGCACAGTCTCACAGCTAACTCCAAGATCCTCTGGCTCTTCCACAATGTCCCCTGAGCCTTAGGTTCAGGAATTGTATTGAAGATGTATCCCCTGGAACTAGACTCCAGAACTCTACATTTGATTGGTTGTGGTTTTATGTAGTGATTTCTGTCTGTTGCAAAGAGTTTTCTTGATGAGGGGCAAGAACTACACTTACCTGTGGGCATACGAACAAATATTTAGACTGTTATTACAGATTATTCTGGTTTAGTAAAGTGGTGGTTATAGGTTCTTCTCCAAGATCCATGACTTCACTAGCCATGAGTAGTTGTCTTGGCTTCCAGTAGTGAGTAGGCATGCTGTCCCTCTAGTTATGTGGGTCTTAGTACAATTAGAAAACTGTTGATGACTATGAAGGTATGGATACCACAACTTAACTCTAAGGGTAATCGTGCCAGGCTGGCCATTGTTGTTCACAAGCAGCACATCTGGGTAGGGCTTTCCTCCTTTGGAAGCTAGTGTAGTGCCTTCTGGTAACATAGGATTGGCTGTAGATACTCTTTCAGACTTTTGAATTTAATGGCGATCAGATTTTTAAAGCATTTCTTTATAATATTCTAAATTTTGTGTCACTTGTAATATTTCCATGTTCACTTCTGATTCTGTTTAATTGGATCTTCTCTTTCTTTCTTTTTCTTAGTTAAATTATCTTGTTTATCTTTTCAAATAACCATTTCTTAGGTTTACTGATTCTTTGTGGTTATTTGTTTGTTTGCTTTATTTATTTCTGCTCCAACTTTTCATTTCTTTCTATCAATTGGCTTAGCGTGTTGTTTGTTCTTATTTTTCCAAATTTTTAGCTGCACATCAATTCATTTTATTTCTGCTCCTCCTAATTTTTAAATGTATATTCTTAGAGCTATAAAAATCTTCTCAGACTGCTTTTAATGTGTTCCAGAGGTTTTGCTCTGGTGTCTTCTTGGTTTCATTTAGTTCCAGGAATTTTTAAACTTTTTTCTTGATTTCCTTTTTTAATGGTTCATCACTTGGGAGTGTGCTGCTTAATCTCCATAAGTTTGTTTACTTTCTAGAGATTTATTTGCTATTGTTTTTACATTTTATTGCATTATCGTTAGATCAGATACACAGAGTTATTTCAGTTTTTCTGTGTCTGATGGAGAGAGCAGATTGGAGCAGAACAAAGAGTGTGCAGACCAGGTTGGATCTAAACATTGGATATGGCTTATGTGGAATGAAGTCAGATGTACACAGGGGGCTGGACTGACATGTAGGATGTATGCATGTATGTGGTGGCTCATGTCTGCAGTTTGTATGGAGAGGGTAGAAACAGGCAGACTCATCTGATTGGACCCTGAAACACGATGTGCAGGTTCTGGATGGGCAGAAATGTTGGAATATGGTAGGTGAGTGGCCTATAAATTGAAGGTGGGTGGGGTGTGTCCTGGCAACTACCTACAGATTGTGGGCTCTATGTGCAGGAGTGGCCAGACTAGATCAGGACACTGGATGTGGGGCCCAGGATACATCTAGGAGCTTCAAGAGGTTGCATGGAGGGAAGGATAAGTGGAATCACCAGACTAGGTCCTGGTGTAGGATGTGCAGGATCTGGCTGGGCAAAGAGGTTGGAATGTGGTATGACAGGAACCTAGATGCTATAGGTGGGTGGGACAGCATTTTTCTTATCAGGAAACAAGCCACCAGTGATAGTTGTCTAAACAAGATCTCATATAGATTAAGCCTAATATCTAGGGAGTGTATTTATTGAACTGTTGAGTCAAAATACTAATCTTCAGAAATACTTTCCTGCTGGGTACTTAAAATCATCGAAGTGGCCAAAAATAATCACCTGTTTTATGTTGTCAAGGCTAGTTGAGGCTCTAGTCCTTAGGGGTTGCCTGGACTTCAAAGAAATCTCTGGCTTCTCTAGTCTTTCCTTTACCAGTTTTTCTGTCTGAGCATAAATCAAGGAAAGGCCTTGTTTGACTGTGCATTTGTTTAGGAACATGGAAAAACATTTTCTTGTAGTAGGACACTTTGCCAAGAAGTTTTTTGTACTGTGCAGCCTTCCTTATGGCTACATACTGCTTAGACTTCTGGGAACAGCTTGGGAGGGCTATTTAAGAGAGTGTGTCAGTTGGAAAAGTCAGAGTTAGTGGCAAGGGACAGAGGGGTTAGAGGTAGAGCTAGTGGCAGAGGACGTAGATGGAAAAGCATGTTAGGGACAGTTAATGGATAGAAGATTTTAGAAGTTAATACAGTTCTCCAGGTTTAGACAGATTAAGACAGCCAGAAAGGATTGTAAAGAATTCTTCCTTCCTTTCCTTTCATTTCTAACCTTTTAGAACTAAAGTTACTTTTTTTTTTTTTTTTTGTTATAAGTCAGGACTTTGTCTCAGTAACAGTCAACAACAGGGAAAAATAGATCTAGGAGACAGAGTTCCCAGTATAAAAAAATAAATTACAATTGGCCCACAAACATAGAGGGCTTAAGAGCCCAGATCCCACTGTCAGAAATTAGCTACATCTTAAGTAAACATTTACACTTCCTCTATGTTGACCCTCCTCTTTGTAGACTGGATATTGGATAGAGCTCAGCAAACGGAATCTCTGAAGAGAAAGGGCCATTTCACATGAAATTGTCAAAAAGATGTCTATTTCTGCAAAAAAAAAGTTTAAAAACAATTTAACAGAGTTTCCATAAGTAGCCCGAATTGGCCTCAAATTCATGGTTCTCCTGCCTCAGATTCCTAAGTTTTGGGTTTAGAGCCATGCGCCATTATACCCGCTCAAAGATCGATGCAAAATCTCTTCCATTTCAAGGTCTGGGCTTCATATGTGATATTATTTCCCCACTGCATTTGATATCAGTTTGTCTCAACGTTCTGGACTCCTTTTAGTTTACTCTTGTGTCATTCTTGACATACACCTTCTATTGTAAGGGCCACAGCCTCCACAGTCTCATCCTAAGCACAAAGAAGAACAGAAACACTTCCCAGTTGAGTCAGCCCCTTTTCTTTGTGGGATTTTCCAGAAGTACTACCCAGCAATTTCTATTTACATATCATTGCTGAGGATGCAGTCATGTTGACATCCCGTCTGCAAAGGGCAGGAGAGAAATCTCACATCGCTGTCGCCTGCTGTTACTAAAAAAGGAAGATCCGCTGCAGAACAGTCAACTATCAAGTCTGTCACCCTGTAAAGCACCTTGGCCCTCAAGCGCTTGTGAGCCAATGTTGCACAGAGATCCGAGGTTTGGCTTGAGGCATAAGATCTAGGGAATAGCCCTCCAGAGTGTCTCTCCTTAAGCTGAAAATTTAGTCAACCCATTTTATAGTTTCCATGCTTAAGGTGTAAGAGTCTTTCAGCTAAGTGGTCTTGGGTTCAAATTAGATCTCAACCAAATTTCAAATCTGGTTATATTGTGTGGTCACTTCCTTCACCAGTCCTCTTTCCCACTAGATTGCACTCCAAGTCCCTACATATTTTAGTTAATAGGAGCACAGCTCTACCAGGCATCCTATAGGCACCAGGATGTCCCACAGGTACCTGGGCCTCCAGCAAGCACCAAGATACCCACAGATACCCAGACATCATGGAGGCATCTGCCATCCTGCAGACACCCAGACATCATGCAGGTACCAATTCTTCCCACAGGCTGCCAGGCACCTCAGAGGTACCCAGCCATCCCCCAGACACCCAGACATCCTTGTCTCCTGGACCTCCCACAGGTATCTGGCCATCTCACATGCACCCAGACATACTGAAAGTCCCTCAGCATCATGCAGACCCTAGACATCCTACTGGCCCCTGGGCACCACACTTAAGGTAGGTGCCCAGACATTACCCAGGGCCCCAGAGTGTCCACCAGAGTCAACACCTCATGAAGCCAGGATCCAGTGCCAAGTGAGCGCTGGCAGTGTCAGCAATGTAAGTGAAACTCAAACCTTCCTGGTCCACAGAAGTATCCCAAGGCCTTCAAAGTCCTTCCCTGAGGAGGAGGCTCAACCCCACCTATGGAACATTTTTCAGCTGGGATATCTTACCGATGCTCAGAATCAGGGTGCTCCCAAGGTTTGGCAGCATGTTCCGGGGTCAGGGTCCGCTGAGACGCTAGGCAGCTGGGCCCTTTCCCCATCCCAGCACCATCCATCTATCCTGCCACCTTGGCCCCTGCACCTGTAGCCCTCTGGCATCAGCTGCAATCTGTGCCCTTTCCCACCCCATCAGAGAGGCCACCCCAAGCAGTAGCCATAGCCACAGGAGTAGCAGCTTGGCTTCAGTATGGCAGGCAGTGAGGCGGCCAGGCAGGTCTAGTGGTAGCCAGATGGCTGGTCCCTTTGTGGAGACCTTGACTTGAAGACGACACATTTTTTTAAGCTAAGGCATTTTGTTGAATGCTCCTGATTCAGAGTGATCCTGCAGTTTGGCAGCTTCCCAACGGGCAGGACCTGCTCAGAGTCCAGGTTGTTGGACCACGCCCTGCCCTTAGAACCATTTGATCTGCTACAGCAGGCCTCGTGCCTGCACTCCACATCCCACAGGAAGTGCTGCAGACCATGCTACCTATCCCATCAAGGAGGGCACTATGAACCACAGCCTTAGCTATAGGAGCAAGAGTTCAACTTCTGCATGTCAGGTGGCAAAGCAGCCTGGAGGGCCCATCAGCAGCCTGAAAGCCAGTTCTGTCTGGAGACCTTGCCCAAAAGATGAGACTTTCCCTAGCTGGGAAATCTTTCCAGTCCCCAGATCCAGGACAATCCTGCAGTTTGGCAGCACGCTGCCGCCTCAGGCTCTGTGCCTGCGGCTAGACACCAGCAGGCAGCGCTGTAGTCCATGCTTTCCCTTCCCCATCATGGAGGGTGTCAAGAGCTGCTGCTGCAACAACCAGCGCAGCAGCTCCTGTCTGGGGGTGGCTTCTAGTGGTCGCTGGGGGTCCAGTCCCCCCATCCAGCCTGGATGCAGTCCCTGAGGGGACCACCAGGGCACTCCCTTATGGTGGGCAGGCCCTGACCTCAGCTCTTCTGGGAATTCTTGAAAAGCCCCAAAGCCAGCTGCTGGCCAATTAGAGCTTTCCCACTTTCCCTTGAACCCCTCCTTGCCAGATGTTTTGAGCCAATCCAGTAAGTACCATGATCAGCTCCTGACCAATCAGATAGATCCCCCTAGTAACTGCTGTTTCACACACACACACACACACACACACACACACACACACACACCACAAAAAACAGTGCACCCACATTTGAGGCGGCCGTTTTTTGTTTTTGTTTTTGTTTTTCAATTGGACAGCCTTGGCATGTCAGTATGTATCCCATGGGAAATAAGATGCTTTAACTTTAAATTGGTCATACGTTACTCTCAGTGTTTACTTGAGCAGTTTCACAGACCTCAACAGCCCACGTTTGTCCCCGCCCCCAGTCATGCATTCAGTGCTGGCCACTGTGCCCTGTCTGCAGAGCCCCTGCTCTGTGTCACTTCGCTCTTTTCCACCTTCTCAGTCCTGTCAGCACCCGTGACTGTGCTTCCAGTTCAGATTCTCTCTGCCTGCGATGGGACAGGTAGGGGGTGGCGGTGGTCGCTGCCTCCACGGGGCACCCCTGCGTCTGAGTCCACCAGGACTTTAGGTCTACATCTCTGCTGTGCACCCCGCTGCACTCCACCATCTTCCCTCTCTCCCAACATGGGCAGCTGGTCTTCCAGGTCTGCTGTTCTTCCAACCACACTCAGCTCTCAAAATCCTTTAACCCGGTGTGTGGGCGGGGGTGGGGTGGGGACAGTGGCCTCTGCATCCCAGGGGCACCTCTGCACCTGATCCTGCCAGGATTCCAGCTCCACATCTCCACTGCGTACCTTGCTGTATTTTGCTGTCTCTCCTTCCCCTCATGGGCAATCGGTTTTCCAGGCCTGTTGTCTTTCAAATCATGTTTAATTCTCAAAATTTTCTCGCTGAACTTGGCGACAGAATAGCATCTCTGTGTCCATGAAGTGAGGGACCAGAGGCGTCCATATTGGTGGGACAGCAGGGCGGATGGCCAGACCCATCGGACTCTGCTGTCTGCCCCGCCGCCATCTTGGAATCCCTATTTAGTGTCTTTAATAGCCGCTCATTGTCTACCTTTGTGTCTGATCTAACATCCTGCTGACTGTTGGGTAAAACCTTTTGGGATGTATTAACTTACCAAACCACTGGATTCAAAGAGCTAAGAATATAGAGATGGAGTTTTAATCTTTCAGGGAGGCTCAGGTGTAGTTCGGAAACAGATTGAACATTATGATTTTGTGAGTATTTGAGGTAGAGGTGTGATTAGATATGGGTGTAGGAAATCTCAAAAATGCCATTATTTAAGATTTATTACTCGAAATTTGAACATAGAGAAAACAATTGGTTTCAAATGAAACTAAGAATATCAACAAAAAACATGTCCAAATGTAAATGTTTACTTTTTTTTTCCTTCTGATGTACTGATGTGAACAGGGTTAAAAGACATATGTCCAACATGTAGAAGAATGAAATTAGATCTCACCCTGCATAAAACTCCTCTCCAAATATAAGGCCTGATACCCCGGAACTGCTAAATGGGAAAGTCTGGACTCTCCTTTAGCATATTATAGGTAAAGGCTTTCTGAATAGGACTCTACTATCACAGGACATAAGACCAACGATTGACAAATGGGACCTTATGAAACTAAAAACATCTGCACCACAAAGAAAACTGTTAAGTGAAAAGGAAGCTCCCCGAATGGATGAAAATATTTGCCAGATACGCATCTGATAGATGATTAGTATCAAAAATACACAGGGAGTCACATTAAACTCCAAGAAAACAACCCAACTAAATGGAGGTCCAAGGAACTAAATTGAGAGTTCTCAAAAGAATTACAAGTGGCTAGGAAATACTTTAAGCGAGTGTTCAGCATCCTTTTCCAGTAAGGAAATGCAGATATGAAGGGGGAAATGGGAAACATGGGGAGCTGGCTTTAATTGGGAGTGGGGAATGGAGGTCAAAACAGAAGGATGGGGAAGGAGGAAGGATAGATAACACTAGGGATATTTGAAAAAGCCTTAAGGAAACATTATGTTGTATTTACCTGTACTCACATGTGACACACACAAGTGTATTTGTACGACATATTAACTGGAGCTATGCCACTTGGGCTGACAATGTTCCCCTAAGAACTATAGATCATATAACAAAAATCTTAACATCAGGCATGAGAAACACCTCTTTTGAGTTGTGGGTCAAGGGAATTCAAGAAACTTCCAAAACAACACAGTCTATTACTGTTCCCCTAGTTGCCTTGCAGAAGTTGAAGGTAAGTCCCTATTTCTGAAGACATAGACACAAACCTCAGAAGATTTGAACTAAATCTGACCCAAAAGCAACTTCCCCAGAGTCTAGCTGTCATAGTACCAGAAGGTGCTATAAGAGATACCAAAGAAGGGATGCCATCGATAATCCTAACTGTGATGCCTACGAACCACAGCAATGACCAGCAAGGCAAGACGTCCTTCAAGGTGCCCTAGCAGCATTCATATCTTATAGTAACCATCAACTCTTCAATTGGATTTAAGGCCTGCTCAACAGGAGAGAAATCATGCCAGATACTAGAAAACTAGCAAACTACCCAGGGCTTCTGAGATTATGGATTTCAGAGGAGGATCTACAACTTCTACTTTACTCGACCAGCATAATCCCTAAGTGCAGTCTAAATACTTATCATTCTACCTACAGATAAGTGTAGCTCTCACTCGCCGCCAATGAAGCATCTCTGCAGTAGATGGAGACCGTCATAGAAAAATTACAACTGGCCAAAAGACAGAGCAACCGACTGTGGGGTGTCCAGCCCCAACGGATACATCTACAGCACAATTTATGGACCTGTGGCTCAGGGATGAGCAGAAGAGGGGGCAGAAATATTGTAAGAGTCAGAAGACCAGGAAGTCTGCCATGAGTTTGTATTTTTCTAGAAGATAGGGAAGTTACACCCATGACACCACAGTAATGTGGCTTCTTAAAAAAGACCTGGACAATGACAACACAGACATGCTAACATGGGAAATCTCATGGGGCCCTAACCCTAGACAAAGAACTAGAGGAAACTGCTAACAACTGCTGAGAGAGATAGAATTTGTCTTCCCCTGGGCGAGCCCCCCTCCCCAGTATTGGTTATCCAATACCAAGTGGTCAGCCTTAAAGCCATGTATTTATAGGCAAAACTAAGTGTATCTAATATGTATATGTGACAATAATAATAAAGAAAAAGAAGCCATGAATTTTGGAGTAAGGGGGGGGTGGACATAGCAGGGTTAAAGAGAAGGGAGAGAGCATGGGGGTTGGTAGGGAGGAGAGGTGAGGGGAAGTAATGTAATTCTATTCTAATTAAAACCTAAAAATAAGAAAAAAGAAATTAATTACTCTCAGAGTCTCCCTTCAGCTCATGTAAAATGGTCACCATCAAGAATACAAATAACAAAAAGTCTTCTGGTGTGGAGACTGGGAAGGGACACCCTTTGCACTGCTAGTCTGAGTGTAGACTAAAGCAGCCACTTTGGAGGTCAGTCTGGAGGCTCCTTAAAGCACTAAGAGCAGACCTGCCACCTGCCCCCTTGGCACTCCCGGGCGGACACCCCTCAGATAGGGTTTCCATCGCAAGGGACCGGACTCAGATAGGGTTTCCATCGCTGTGATAGAGTACTACGACCAAAAGTGACTTGGGAAGGGACTTATTTCATCATAGTTCATCTTCCAGAGAAGCCAGAGCAGGAACTAGAGCAGGAACACACAGGGTGCTGCTTACTGACTGTTCCTTTCACTTCCCCAGCAGCTTGTTATCAGGGACAACTCAGCCCAGGGTAGTACTGCCCACGATGATCTGGGCCTCCCATATCAGTCATTAATCTAGAATATGTATCATGCCCCACAGGCTTGCCCGAAAGACAGTCTGGTGGGGGCATGTTCCCAACTGATGTTTCCTCTTTCCAAATGAGTCTAGCTTGTGTCAAGTTGACAAAGCAGTACCAGCCGATGACCTACACATGCACTTCCATGTTCACTGAAGCTCTCTCCGTATCAGCCAGGAAATAGAAACAGCCTAGATGTCCACCAACTGAAGAGTGGATATCAATATTATTGATATTATGTGACACATAAACACAATGGAATTTTACTCAGCATAAAAATGAAGCTATGAAGCCAGGAAGTGGTGGCGCATGCCTTCAATTGCAACACTCAGGAGGCAGAGGCAGGTGGATCTCTGTGAATTGGAGGCCACCCTGGTCTACAGAGTGAGTTCCAGGACAGCCAGAGTTACGATAGAGAAAACCTGTCTTGAACCCTCCAACAAAAAAAAGAAAGAAAGAGAAAAAGAAAAAAATGAAGCTATGAAATTTACAGGAAAATGGACAGAACTGAAAAAAAATTATACCAAGCAAAGTAACCCAGCCACAGAAAGACAAATGCTGTGTATCTTCTCATTAGATCCTAGCGTCAGATCTTTAGTTTCATGTGTTTAACTTGGAGAACCTCCAGAAGCTAGGAAACTTGAGAGAGAACATTGAAAGGGTAGTGTGTATGGGAGAGGATGGCCTTAAAGAGGAGGCATCATAGTACATAGATACAATGAAAGCAAAGAGGGGAAATATTAAAGACAGAAAGGTCCAAACAGGGAGAGAGGTGGAGAGATGGGAGAAGAAGGAACTGGGAGAAGGGGACTAATCAAAATGAAGAGGGTATGAGACAACCACTCAGAAACTTGCTAACAACCTAATTAAGAAACATAAGACAGAGTTTGAAGTCAGACAGCCTACAAAACTAGACAATGATGCTCTATGGGCTACAACACAAAAACTGTAACGGCACGGGATACTTCTGTATTAGTTATTGGTCAGAGAAGTTTC
Organism: Cricetomys ansorgei; assembly: GCA_026225945.1. Taxonomy (NCBI): domain Eukaryota; kingdom Metazoa; phylum Chordata; class Mammalia; order Rodentia; family Nesomyidae; genus Cricetomys; species Cricetomys ansorgei. The sequence goes on along the minus strand of JAMJFZ010000056.1, from coordinate 7,710,508 downwards.
AGAGACTCCTAAAACAGGACAAGCTACTGCCATTTTTCTTGGTTACCCACTAGAACAGCAGTTCTCAATCTGAGGCCTGCCTCTTTGGAGGTCAAACAACTCTTTCAAAGGGGTTGCCTAAGACTAATCTGCATATAAGATATTTGCATTATGATTCACAACAATAGCAAAATTACAGACATGAAGTAGCAATGAAAATAATTTTATGGTGGGGGTCACCACAATGTGAAGAACTATTAAAGGGTCACAGCTTTAGGAAGGTTAAGAACCAAAGCTAGACTTAGTTAATACAACCCTATTGTTAAAGAAACCACACATCTTGGAAGTAAGATATAACTAAATCAAAGCAAAATTGAGTTAGAAGTTTCCTCTCTGCTGACCACCTTTCAGGGTGCCATATAGTGTTGTGCAGGGTGCTGTGTGTGGGAAAGGCATCTACGGTCTTACCCAGCTGCAGACTCTATGAACCATACCAACCTTCCAGGCCAGCTATGATTATTGGTGCTACAGTGGCATGCTTGTATGGGGATATCCAACTACTCTCTAATTAGATTTAAGGCCTCTACAAAAGAGAGAATTCATGACTATTACTGTAAACCTGGTCAAAATCCATGACTGAAGAGGTCCCTGATTCTAAAGGGAGAACCAAATGCTGTTGCTTAGGTGAACTGATATAACATCAAACCACCTTCTAAATACCTGTGTTTATACCTACAGACAAAGATTGCTCTCAGCCTTAATCAGAAAACCTATTCTTTATGGTGATTAGAAAGAAATGAATGGGTGTACAAGATGCTAAAAATTAAGACTGGTTAAGAGCTCAGCAAGGTATTTAAAACACACCCTCTCGGCTCAACGAATATTGTGGTAGAGGAGCTTAGAGAGAACTTAAGAGCAAAAAGATAGGGAGAAGGGTTACGGTACCATCTGTTAAGCATGACTTAAGCAATAATGGACTGACAGCAGCTGTGTCTGCTGGTACTGGATCCACAAAGTTGGGCCATCCTGATCACAGAGCTCTACCATTTGCTGCTGTCTATTTAAAAATAGCATATCTTAGGGGAGAGAAAGAGAACATAACCCGGAGTTTGGTACCCACTTATGGGCTCACAATGCGCTAATAGATAGTTCCAAACACAGACAGTCCTGGTGAAATTAGTGAGATGCAAAGCAAAACAAGTAACGAATATAAGGGAAGAGTTTGTAACAAAGGAAGAGGACTGGCAGGAGGAAACAAGAGAAGCTGGAGGAAGAGCAACCAGAATGCAATGCACCTGTGTGTGGAAACTCCCAAAGAACAAAATTTACTAATAAAAAACTTATAAAAATAAAAAACAAGGTATAACAGAATTGAATGTCCAATAACTTGAGACTGAGTTGAGATGACAACGTATGTTGCCCACCATCAGTTGAGATTAGGAGAAACAGAGGCAAATCAGGAGGAGCAAGGATGTCTGTGAGAAAGCACTGCTGGAGGGAAAGTGCTAGGAAGTAAGGGATTGGGACAGGAGATGGATCAGTTTGTAAAGTGCTTGAAAAAACTCATAGGAAAGAGCCCTAAGGACTTTAAACCCCAGCAGTGGCCCTGTGAGTCTGGGGCACCATGGCAGCTGAGAAATACACAGGACATAGAGGCTGTGGCCTCCCCTGAGATCATAACAAAGCCACAGCGCTCTCCTTTCTGCAGGAACCTGCAGTGAGAGCCCGAGACAAGGCAGACAGGACATGGCAGACATGACACGCCAGACAGACAGGCCCGAGAGTGGCACCCACAGGGAGGAGGCCTGCTGACCTGGCTGCCTAGGCTGCATCTACTGGCAGTCTGTGTCCTGCTGACCCCTAAACTGGCCCTGATGTTTTTATGTCCCCACTGCGATCTCCTGAGCCCTTCTGGACTTCCCCGGAACTGCCCCTAAAATGAAGCATTGAAGCTCAGGGGCTAAGAGCTGGGCTTTGCTGACCAGGAGGCCTCAATCCACTTCCCCTCCGCCAGGTGCCAGCCTTGCGGTCATGGCCCTGGAGGCGGTCTTGTTGACTAGGATCTGCACTGCTTTTTGCCAGCATGATCAGTTTTTCATTTCTGCATTCCATTAAATAACGGGCATTTATGTAATTCAATCTTGATTAACCCAGATTCCTGTTCCTCTTTTCAGTGGGAATTCAAGAGCGACAGGAGAGCAAGCAGTGCGTATGATACCTCGGAGAAGCACCAGGACGGGAGGCCAGCCACTCCCTAGTGCCGGCTAGTCCTCCGTGCCCCAAAGCTGCTTCCCTGGACACCTCAGATCCAGACCGAGCCTTGTGATGGACACAGATTCTCATGAGGAAAGGTCCCTCATCTGATTGCTGACTCCACTGCTCAACATAAGGCCCCGGGAAAAGAGGAAAGAGGCACTCTCTGGGGAGGTCCTACTGCTTTGGGAAGCACCCCCACCTGGCTGGTCACTGCCACACTGTGCTGCCCTCCACGGAGGACGATAGACTAGTAGAGAAATGAGGGTGCCCTTGGAGTCACACGCACAGTTGCGTCCTGGGCATTTCTTACATGTCTTGGGAATGGCATGCTGTGCTGGGAAATCGCAGTCTTTCTCACCAGAGAGATGCTGGTTTGCTTTAACCTGTGTGGCCAAGAAGATGTCTTGTGTTCCCCTGGTGCCACACCCCTTCTCTGTCTGCAGCACTCCTGCTGCACATGGCCTAAGCAGGAGAGTGTCCTTCTGGTCAGCTCTGTTTTTCACTAGATATTGGAAATGGGATGAGGATCAGCAGCTCTGCAACTCTTTGGGGGCCACTGAATAATGTATTTCACGGCATTTTGCCTTCTTCAATCCAGTGGAGTGCATGTCCGCAGCCTGTGTCCTGTCTCTTCAGCCTGCTGCATGGCCTCGTTCTTTTCTTTTCTTTTCTTTTCTTTTCTTTTCTTTTCTTTTCTTTTCTTTTCTTTTCTTTTCTTTTCTTTTCTTTTCTTCTCTTCTCTTCTCTTCTCTTCTCTTCTCTTTTCTTTTTTCTTCTCTTCTCTTCTCTTCTCTTCTCTTCTCTTCTCTTCTCTTCTCTTCTCTTCTCTTCTCTTCCCTTCCCTTCCCTTCCCTTCCCTTCCCTTCCCTTCCCTTCCCTTCCCTTCCCTTCCCTCCCTTTCCCTCCCTAACCCTTCGGTCCCCTCCCCTCCCCTCCCCTCCCCTCCCCTTCCCTTCCCTTCCTTTCCCTTCCTCCCATATCACTTTTGAATCTGCTACTCCAGTGTCTCCTCTTTTTGTTTGTAGGATGTTTCTTGGTTTGAATCTGACTGATTCCTGTGAATTCCTAGCAAGGATGTGTTTCCACGTGCTTTCCCACGTGCCAAGGCTGCTGCTCATCTGGCTCCTCATTTATGAAATAAATTGTCATCACCCAGTTCTAGTTATCAATCTACTTAAGTTTTTTTTTATCTTGCTTTAGTTTTCTTTGATCATTAGAATTTTTAAATTCATCTATTTCTTTAATTTTTTAAAAATTTGATGGGAATGTAAAATTTTAAGGTGTGTCCTATTGATTTTTAAGAGTTTCACTGGTGTCTGATAACACCTCCTTTTGCAGCTTCAGTCTTATTAATTTGTGTTTTTTCTTCAGCTAGTTTAGCTAAAAGAGAGACTAGATCGAATTAGTACAATTAGAACTGAAAAGAGGACATTACAACAGACACCGAGGAAATTCTGAGAGTCACGGGTACATACTCTAACCCTATACTCCATTAAAAAGGGAAAATTGAAAGAAATGGAATATGTAACCTAACAAAATTAAATCAAGATGTAGTAAGCAAATAAAATAGACCCAAAACCTCTACAGAGATAGAAGCAGTTAATTAAAAGTCTCTTAAGCAAAAAAAGCCCAGGGCCAGATGAATTCAGCATAGAATTATACCAAAGCTTCAAAGAAGAATTAACATCAATATTACTCAAATAATTTCATAAAATAAAAACAGAAGGAACATTTTCTAATTTTTTAATGAGGCCATAGTTACCCTGACCCCCAAACCACACACAGACTCAACAAAAAAAAGAAAGTGACAGCCGAATATCTCTATGAACATAGTTGCAAACGTTCTCAATAAAATACTTGCAAACTGAATCCAAGAACACACCCAAAAGATAATCCACCATGATCACGTAGGCTTCACCCCAGAGATGCAGTGATAATTCAATATACATAAATCAACAAACGTAACCCAGCACATAAACAAACTGGAAAATTGCATGATCAACTCATTAGATACAGAAAAGGCCTTTGACAAACGCCAATACTCCTACAAGATAAAAGTCCTGGGAAAATTAGGGAGACAAGGGATATACCTTAATATAATGAAGGAAACACACAGCAAGCCCACAGCCAACACCAACCTAAATGGAGAGAAACGCGAAGCATTTCCACTAAATTCAGGACAGAGACAGGGTTGCTGACTCTCTCCAAGCCCGTTCAATATAGTGTTTGAAGTCTTAGCTAGAGCAATAAGACAACTGGAAGGGATCAAGGGGATACAGATAGGAAGGGACGAAGTCAAAGGATCTTTATTTGCAGGTGATATGATTTTATACATAAAAGACCCTAAAAACTTCAGAAGGAAATTTCTACAGCTGATAAAAACTTTCAGCAAAGTAGCAGGACACAAAATCAACACACAGAAATATGTATCTCTCCTATGTACAAATGACAAGTGGGCTGAGAAAGAATTGTGAAGCACATTGGTGAACGAAATAGAATTGAAGACCTAGGCATAAGTCCACACACCTGTGGACTCCTGATTTTTGACAAAGAAGCCAAAACTACACACTGGTGAAAGACAGCATCTTTTGTTTTTATTTATTTATTAATTTATTTTTTGTGTGTTTCTATTTTTTCTTTTATTGAAAATAGCTTTTCCCCACATAACATATTCTAGCTATGTTTCCCACCTTCTCCACTCTTCCCAGTTTCTTCCCACCTCCCTCCTATCTTAATCCATGCTCTTTCTGTCTCATTAGAAAACAAAAAGGCTTCTAATATTTTATAATAATTTTTAATAATTTTATAATGTATTATTTTATAATACCATAAAAAATAACAAGATAAAGCAAAATCAAATACATCGGAACAGAACAAAACCAAACCAGAAGGAAGTGAGAAAAGGCACAAGAAACAGATATAGACAGAGAGACCCCCTCATACACACACTCAGGAATCCCATAAAAACACTAAACTAAATCCATAATATATACACAAAGGACCTGTATATAAGGTGAGAGAGAGGAACGGGGTTCTGACACTACATTATGAGGTGAGGAAACTCTGATGATGCTATAATTTGTTTTATTGATCTTGGCCATTCTGATTGGTGAAAGATGAAATCTCAAAGTAGCTTTGATTTGCATTTCCCTGCTGTCTCAGGATGGTGAACAGTTCTGAAAGTGCTTCAAAACCATTTTAGTTTCCTCTTTTGAGAATTCTGTTTAGATCTGTAATCCATTTTAATTAGGTTATTTGTTTTCTTGATATCCAGTTTTCTCAGTTCTTTATATATTTTTAGATATTAGTCCTCTCTGTGTAGATGTGTAGTATATAAATATTTTGTCTTTCTATAGGCTGCAGCTTTGTCTGAATGATGGTGTTGTTTGCCTTACAGAAGCTTTTCAGTTTTATGAGGGTCCATTTATTAATCAGTGTTCTTTATGCCTGTGCTATTTAGTGTTCTATTCAGAAAGTCTTTTTCCTGTGCCAATGAGTTATAGACTATTCCCCATTTTCATCTATCAGATTCCATTTGTCTGGCCTCATGAGGTTTCTGATCCTCTGAAGCTGAATTTTGGGTAGGGTGATAGAGATCTGTTTGGGTTTCTCTACATGCAGCCATCCAGATTGTCCAGCACCATTTGTTGAAGACGTTGTCTCTTTTTCCAGTGTGTATTTCTGGCTTCTTTATCAGAAACCAGGTGCTCACAGGTGTGTGGATTTATGTCTGGGTCTTCAATTTGATTCCATTGATCAATGTGCCTGTTTTTGTGTCACTACCATGCTGTTTTTATTACTATAGCTCTGTAATACAATTTGAGGTTGGGGACAGTGATACTCCAAGTAGTTATCTTATTGTTCAGGATGGTTTTATCTATTCTGGGGTGTGTGTGTGTGTGTGTGTGTGTGTGTGTGTGTGTGTGTGTGTGTGTGTCTGTGTGTTCATATGAAGCTGAATTTGTCTTTTGAGATCTAAAAAGAATTGCCTTGCCTTATTTTATCTTGTTTGTTATGATTCAGTCTTTTCTCTTGGAGCCATGCTCCTTTCTGAAGAGAAATTGGGAGGTGAGTAGATATGGGGGAGAAGGAAGGCGGAAGAGATGGGAGGAGTGGACGGAGGGGAAGCTCTGGGTTAAGATATATAAGAGAAGAATCTATTTTCAATTTTAAAATGTATATTATCACATCATCTGCAAATAAAGATACCATGATTTCATTCTTTCCAACTTCTGTCCACCTTGATCTCCTTTGGTTTCCTTATTGCTTGCTAGAACTTCAGATACTGTATTGAATAAGTACAGAGAGAGTGGGCATCCTTGTCTTGTTCCTGATTTTGCTTTGAGTTTATCTCCATTTAAGTTGATGTTGACTATGGGCTTGCTGTAAACTGCCTTTATTGTGCCTAGGCATGTCCCCTGTAAATCTCTCCAGGATTTTTATCATGAAGGGATTTTGGATTTTGTCAAAAACCTTTTCTGCAACTAATGAGAAGATCATGTGGTTTTTTGTTTTGTTTTGTTTTTTATATTTCAGTTTGTTTATATGGTGGATTACATTTATCAATTTTGTATATCAAACCATCCCTGCAGCTCTGGGATGAAGCCTACTAGATCATGGTGGATGATCTTTTTGATGTGTTCTTGGGTTCTGTTTGCAAGTATTTTATTCAGAATTTTTGCATTTATGTTCATAAGGGAAATTGGTCTATAATTCTATCTTTGTTGGGTCTTTATATGGTTTGGGTATCCCAGTGACTATGGTCTTATAAAATCAGTTGGGCAATTTTCCTTCTGTTTCTGTCTTTGTGGAATAATTTGAGGAGTATTGGTGTTAATTCTTCTTCGAAAGTCTAGTATAATTCTGCATTAAACTCATCTGTCCTTGGGCTTTTTTAGTTGACTTTTAATTACTGCTTCTACTTCAGTAGGGGTTATACATATATTTAAATTGCTTATCTGATCTTGATTTAACTTTTGTAGGTGGTATGTTTCAAGAAAATTATCCATTTCTTTTAGATTTTCCAATTTGGTGGAGTACAGGTTTTTAAAGTATGTCCTCATGATTCTCTGGATCTCCTTGGTGCCTGTTGTTACATCTCCCTTTTCATCTCCAATTTTGTTAATTTGGATATTCTCTCTCTGCCTTTGGATTAGTTTGGATAAGGGTTTGTTGATCTTATTGATTTTCTCAAAGAATCAATTCTTAGCTTAGTTGATTCTTTGTTGGTTTTTATTTGTGTGTTTCTATTTTCCTGATCTCAACCCTGAGTTTGATTATTTCTTGCTGTCTACTCCTTTGGAGTGTGATTTCTTCTTTTTGTTCTAGAGCTCTCAGGTACGCTGTTAAGTTACCAGTGTGAGATCAATGAACTTGCCCTTGAGAACCACCTTCATTGTGCCCCAAAGTTTGGCTGTGTTTGTATATTTACTTTCATTCAATTCTAGAAAGTCTTTGGTTCTTTTCTTAATTTCTGTCTTCACCCATTTTTTCAGTCAGTAGTGAGTTGTTCAGTTTCCATGAGTTTGTAGTATTCTGTTGTAAGTGATTTCCAGCTTGAACTTGTGGTGGTCAGATAGGATACAGGGTGTTATTTCAGTTTTCTTGTGTCTGTTGGGACTTGCTTTGTGTTCAAGTATGTGGCCAATTTTGGAGAAAGTTCCATGAGGTGCTGAGAAGAAGATATATTCTTTTATGTTTGGGTGAACTGCTCTATAAATATCTGTTAGGTCCCTTTGGTTTATAACATTTGTTAGATCCAGAATCTCTCTGTTTAGTTTTTGTATGGAGGACCTGTCCATAGCAACATGCTGCTGTGTTACTCAGCAAGGAAGACAAGAAGGCATTCCCATAGCTGAAAACCCTGCCAGACTTCAGCAGAGGGAACCACCTGTCATAGCAAACTCCGTAATGGGCAGTAGAATCCCAATCGTCTGGTCTCAGGGGTTTTTATTGACACAGAAGTTCCTCAGGTGTTCTATTGACATCCTGTGTAGATCACGAGGATTCAAGCATCTTTTATATAAAATCAACACCTGCAGATAGTACAAAATGCCAAGGCCTAGGCAGCCCTTCCCCCAACATGCACAAAACAACCATTTTAAGCATAACTGGAATTAAACTCTTGTAACACCTGTCTATTGGTGAGAGTAGGGTATTAAGTTTCCCGGTAACACTGTGTGAGGGTCCATATGTAACTTAAGCTGTATTAGTGTTTCTTCTGTGAGCTTGGTTGTCCTTATGGCAGGTTCATAAATATTAACAATTGCAAAGTCCTATAGGATTTTTTTTCTTTGATGAGTATGTAGTGGCCTTCCCTATTTCTTCCGATTAGTTTTGTTTGAAGTCTATTTAACATATCAAAATGGATACACCAGCTTGCTTCTTAGGTTCATTTGTTTAGAATATCTTTTTCCATTCTTTCACCTGAGGTAATGTCTTTCAAAGAGAGAGGTGGATCCAAATCAATAAAATTAAAAATTAAAGGGAAGATATTTCAACAGACACTGAGAAAATTCAAAGAATCATAATAATTATTACTTAAAAATTTAAATAAATTAAATAAATTAAAAACTAAGAATAAATCTTTAAAAATCTATGCTTCGTCAAACTGAAATATCTAATATAAATGGATGGATATCTAGATATATGCAACCTTCCAAAGTTAAAAGAAGACTAACTAATTTTGTTGTTGCGTTCTGTTTGTTTTTTTGAGACAGGGTTTCTCTGTTGTAACTCTGGCTGTCCTGGAGCTCACTCTGTAGACCAGGCTGGCCTTGAACTCACAGAGGTCTGCCTGCCTCTGCCTCCCAAGTGCTGAGATTAAAAGCATGCACCACTACCTCCTGGCTTTAACTAAATAATTTAAATAAACCCATATTGCCCAGTGAAATAGAGCTGTAATTTAAAATCTTCCAAATAAAAAAAGACCAGGGTTAGATGGATTGGTACAAAATCCTGCGATACTTTCAGAAAAAACTAATACCAATACTCCTCAAACTATTCTATGTGACATAAAAGAAAGCAATATTTCAAAACTCCTTCTAATGAAGCCATTATTTCTCTGGTACCAAAGCCTGACAAAGAACAACAACAATAAAAGAAAATTGTAGTCCAATATTGCTGTTGAAAATTCTCAATAAAATACTTGCAATCATAATTCATGAGTACTCAAAAAGAGTATTCAGCATGATCAAGTTGGCTTTGTTCCAGAGATGTAGGGATGGTTTAATACACATTAATAAGTAAACACATTTAGCATAAATATATTAACATATTAAAGAACAAAAACCATATTATCATCTCAATAGATTCAGAAAATGCCTTTGACAAAATCTGACATTGCTTCAGGATAAATCTCCAAGAGAGAATAGGAATACAGGACATATTTCAACATAATGAAGGCAAGAAACAAGATACAATAAAGGCAATTTCAAATCATTTCCATTAAAATCAGGAACAAAACTGGGCGGTGGTGGCACACACCTTTAATCCCTGCACTCTGGAGGAAGAGGCAGGTGATTTCTGTGAGTTTGAAGCCAGTCTGGTTCTACAGAGTGAGTTACAGGACATCCAGAGTTACAACTGAGAAACCCTGTCTCAAACCCTCCCCCACAAAAAAATCAGGAACAATACAAGAATGTCCATTCTCCCTAGTCCTGTTCAACATAATACTTGAATTCTTAGTTGGAGAAATAAGACAAATGGAGGGGAGCAAAGGGATAGGAACAGGAAAAAGAGAGATTAAAAGTATCATTATTTTCAGGTGATGATCCTATATGTAAAAGACACCAATGCCTCCTACAGTTGATAAATATACTCAGTAAAGTAGCAGGTTATAAAAATTAGCACACAGGCTAACTGATCAACAGATTAGAATCATGGAACCATGTATAAGTCCATGTACCATTAGATGCCTGATTTTTGGTGAAGAAGCCAACAACATACATTGGAGGAAAGACAGCATCTTCAACAACTGGTGTTGGTCAGACTGATAGCTTCATTGAGAAGGATGAATTTCAGTCCTCATCTCTCCCCATACAAAACTCAACTCCAACTTGATCAAGGACCTCATATAAGATCTGATACCTGACTCTGACAGAGCAGAAAATGGTGATTACCCTTAAACTCATTAACCCAGAAAAGAGGTTTTTGAACAGAACCCCAATATCAGGAGAACTAAAAACAAATGGTTAATAAATGGGAGCTCATGAAACCAAAAATTTCTGTAGAGTGAAGGATACCATCACTAAAGAGGCAGTCCACAGAATTTGAAGAAATATCACAGCTGTAATCTGACAGAGGGTTAGTGACTAGAATGCTAAAGTTAAACGAGGAAACAAACAACCCAATTAAAAATGTGGCGTAGAACTAAATAAAATTCTAAAAAGATGAAACACAAATAGCTGAGAAAGTCTTTTTTTTTTTTTATGCTCAACATTTTAGCCATCTGGGAAATGCAAATTAAAATTTCTTTGAGATTATATTTTACCCTAGTCAGAATGATTAAAGTTAAAAAAATTATGAAAACTGCTAGCCTGGATGTGAGCCACTTATTCACTGTTTGTGGAAGTGCAATCTGCTGTGGCTCCTATGAAAATCAGTGTGGAGTTCAGACAGCTGAAAATAGATCTACTGCATGATCCAGCTATGTCACTCGGGTATATACCTAAAGAACTCCATGTGCACTATAGAGATACCTGCTATGTTTGTTGCGCTTCTATTCACCATCACCAAGAAATGGAAACAGCTAGACGTCTACCAACTGATGAACAGATAATGAGAATGTGGAATGTTTACACAATGGAATATTATTCATCTATTAAGAAAAATAAAACTATAGAATTTGCAGGTAAATAGACAGAGCTGGAAACCATCATTCTGGGTGAGCAAACGCAGACCCAGGTGACAAGCATCATATATTTTCTTTCATTTGTGAATGTTAGCTTTGAATCTTCAGACATTTATTTGGAACATTCACAGGTGGTAAGAAATTATTTGGGGGCCATTCAGAGGAAATTTCAAGATGGGGAAATAGAACATGCTGGGATAAAGGGGTAGGATAATGGAATGGGGAGGGTCAGTATTCTGGCGACACAAGTTCATCTTGAAGACTTTTTTTTTTAAGTGGTAGGAAAGGGAGGATGGTGGATCTGGGAAGAGCTGGGGGCAAAGCACATTACATGAACATTAGTTCTCAAAGAACTAATAACAGTTTTTGAAAAAATAGATAATCTAGCATGGTTTGTGTGAGAATCTCAGGTTGTTCCCCGATGCAGCTCTAGATAGGTCTCTCCCCAGGGTTTATATGAAGATATGAGCCAGAGACATGTCCATTCCTCTTAACTCCAAAGGGCACATGTAAAAGCTTCTGAGGGATATCTGAGCTGTTTGTTTAATTTATTAGGAGAAAGGTTATTTAGTAAAGTACAGTAAAAACTCTACTTAAGATATTCCTTGTTTCCATTCCTTGTCATTTGATGAAGTTTTGGTGTTTTCTTATAAAACCCAGATGTACGCAGTGGGTTAGCATCGATGACATTAACCTGTTTCACGGCTTCAAATATGCCCCCACAGAAATAGTCTAGTAACTACCTCCTAGGCTTTAGAGGTTCTGCCAAAACTAAGATCATTTGGAAAATAGTAGTTTCAAGTCAATGGCTGTTATCAAAGATTTTGTAGTGGTGAGCTGGGTGCAGTTGAAAGGTGAGAGATGTCAAGAGTTTATATCAGTCCCTCGCAACAACATAAACCAAATAAAATCCTTTGAAACAGATGGGGCGATCTTTAAAATATCTCTTCTCAGTGTAAAAGAGGTTGAATCTCGATATTGCCCTTTAGGACATAAAGCTTCAGTATCTTATGTCACAAGCACCGTAATCTGTATACAGTATATTGACATTCATTTAGAGGTGTGACCCCATGCTGTCACAGGTGTGCATCTGGGTCTAGAGAGCAGCTGCTGGGGTTCCCAGGTTCTTATGCCTCTCTGCAGTAAGTTTTCGCATAGATAGTTACAGGAAGGAGATACTTTATTAAGGGAGAGGTACACAGGAGCTTAGAGGTGTGTCAGGCTGTGACCTGCCTCCAAGAGCTCAAAATGGGGCTGAGAAGAGAACTAGGGATCTTTTTGGGGGTCATTAACACAGCACCCACCTCTCCAAAGTTCTTATAAGTAGAGGGCATGTTCTACTGAACGAATGAGCTCATGAGAATAAGGGTTTCCAGGTGTTCCTCCGCCACCATTTTCATGTGTTAATACCAGGACCATTCTCTTGCACCCATTGCCTATTCCCCTGCCTCAATTCTTCCATTTATAGTTGGATGGAAATTATATCACTAAGCTTATTTTATATCACTGTTTACAATTTCTTGATATTTGTCAAGTGATAAAGGTTAGTATTAGTATTAGTATTCAGCTAATTATATTACTATAACATTACATTACACTATTACAACCACATTACAATAAATTTAATATATGCATTTTAATATATATATTTAATATGTATAACTATTAATATTATGTAAATGAACAAAAGGGCATAACAGGACTATAAATATATGTTTAATGTATGTATAAATGTGTATGTTTAAATTCTTATACTTAGACACACATGATGATCATGCCTGTAATCCTAGAACTTAGAAACCTGAGGCAGGAGGATTATCACAAATATGAGATGAGCTTGGCCTGCAGAGTGATTTCCAGGTAATCCTGGGCCACATAGTAATACAACACAACACAACAACAACAAATCCCTTGTTTACAAGGCAGGATTAAGCCTTTTGTGATGATACTTAGGTCTTGAAAGTGTTATTATCAGGAGGACAGAAAGCTAGTGAACATTATGGTAAGGTAGGAAGGGGAAAGCCCTGCATTTGGACTTTGGTTGAAGCCTCTTGCCAGCTGACAGTTGAGAATTTCAGCACAATTAACATCTGTTGTGGAGGTTGCCTACATGGAGATTCTATTTCTTTTATAGTGATATTTCAAATAAAAAATGCTCAAATAACAATGGACTGTAGCAGTACGCTACAATCTTTTACTCTCAATTTAGGGATAGAGAAAGGAAAAATAGGAAGAAATCTTCACTGCTTTGGCAAGTGGCCTTGACATAGAAAGAGAGAAAGGTAGAAATCTTCACAGCCTCTTTTTAGACTGTCCTGAGCTTGAACAGGAATAGCTGACAGTGAGTCAGACTAGCATCTCAGCTCACAGTCTGTAAACTCAATCTCTCCAACCTTTGATCTTTTAGGAATTATCACACTAATGACAGCAACCCAACCAAAGAACCACCAACCAACACCCACCTTGATTCTCGGGGCTTCAGACATTTTATACCCTAAGCCAAAAGTTCCCATAAACCCATGAAGCACACAATCCCAAAAACAAGCTCCAGGTGCCAGAACGACTGTACTCAACCAAATCCTAGCCACCTGCATCAAGCACTCCAAACCCAACTTATAAACAACTATACCACAGCTGGGGTGGGAATACAAACCTAATCCAAACACCATTTTGTGTTTTTACAGAAACTAAAATAACAAAAACTTCTTCTAAGTGTTCCTCTACAATAATTAGGTCCCAAGTATTAATTACCTTTGAGTATGATCTTTCTCTTTCTTAGATATTAATCTACAAATTTCTAGATGTATGACAAGAAATCCCATTTGCAGTAAAAATAAATAAGTAGATAAATAAATAAATAAATAAATAAATAAATAAATTAATTAATTAATTAAAAACAAACCTGTCTTAACTTCCTTGTGCAACCCCTGTGACCCATTACAATCCTAACCAAAACACCTCCAGAAAGTCACCCTATAATCTTTTCTTAATTTTTTTATATTTATCTTTCTTCTTTCAAATAATACATATCATCAACCCTCCCACCCTCCCTCCGTTCCTCCCAGCTCCCCCAATCCTCCCTCTCCTCCTGTTATATATCCTCTCCATCCCCATCCACTCATCCCCACACTTCTCCCCATAGAAGAGAGCAGTCTTCCCAGGGTCATTGCTCACACAGGGCACAACAGATGGGACAAGGCCAGGCACCAGTCCCCACATGGAGAATGGAGGTAATAGGTCCCAGGGGCAGACAAAGGCGTCAGAGAACCCCCACATACACTCTAGCCCTCAGGTTGTCTGCAAGCCAGTCAACCATATACCTTATCTAGGAGACCCTTCAGGTTCCCTATCTTCTGCTTCAGGCTTGGACAGAGCCTGAAAAAAAGGAAGGAAAAGAGTCTCTTGGCAAACTTTTGAGATGTAACTTGAGAGCAACCAGAACTGTCCAATGACTTCAGCTAAAACATTTAGACAAGGCTCCCTATAATCTTGGGTGTGTCTTACTCGTTTCCCTAGTTCTTCTCTTTCCATTGACTAAACACATAAATTCGTGTTAATGTTTACTTTTTGTGAACTCCAACTCTGCCTCATAATAATTGTCCCAAATTCCTTTTTTTTTTTTTTTTTGAAAAGTTAAGACGAATCCCACATCACCTGAGTAGAATTCTTTGAAAAGAATTCCCCAGACTTCATGGAGATGGACACACTGACTTTAAACAACCCAATTCTGACTCTTTTCCTTCTACAGTCAAAGACAGTAGCCAATAAGTAAGAGACACCCAGCAGGAGTTATGATGACCACACTACTGTATCAAGCTTCTGCGACCACCTTGAGATCACTGAGAGTGATGGGTGAGAATGCAGTTAACAGACTATCTGCTCTCCCTCCCTCTCCCTCCCTCTACGACATGATTTTAGCCTTTTCGCACATCCTTATCATCTCTTTACACCTCTGCCCTCTTGCCAAGAATAGGCAGCATGGTCGAATGAAGAACAGAGCTGACCAGGACACTCTCCTGCTCAGGCCATGTGCAGCAGGAGTGCTGCAGACAGAGAAGGGGTGTGGCACCAGGGGAACACAAGGCGTCTTCTTGGCCACACAGGTTAAAGCAAACCAGCATCTCTCTGGTGAGAAAGACTGCGATTTCCCAGCACAGCATGCCATTCCCAAGACATGTAAGAAATGCCCAGGACGCAACTGTGCGTGTGACTCCAAGGGCACCCTCATTTCTCTACTAGTCTATCGTCCTCCGTGGAGGGCAGCACAGTGTGGCAGTGACCAGCCAGGTGGGGGTGCTTCCCAAAGCAGTAGGACCTCCCCAGAGAGTGCCTCTTTCCTCTTTTCCCGGGGCCTTATGTTGAGCAGTGGAGTCAGCAATCAGATGAGGGACCTTTCCTCATGAGAATCTGTGTCCATCACAAGGCTCGGTCTGGATCTGAGGTGTCCAGGGAAGCAGCTTTGGGGCACGGAGGACTAGCCGGCACTAGGGAGTGGCTGGCCTCCCGTCCTGGTGCTTCTCCGAGGTATCATACGCACTGCTTGCTCTCCTGTCGCTCTTGAATTCCCACTGAAAAGAGGAACAGGAATCTGGGTTAATCAAGATTGAATTACATAAATGCCCGTTATTTAATGGAATGCAGAAATGAAAAACTGATCATGCTGGCAAAAAGCAGTGCAGATCCTAGTCAACAAGACCGCCTCCAGGGCCATGACCGCAAGGCTGGCACCTGGCGGAGGGGAAGTGGATCGAGGCCTCCTGGTCAGCAAAGCCCAGCTCTTAGCCCCTGAGCTTCAATGCTTCATTTTAGGGGCAGTTCCGGGGAAGTCCAGAAGGGCTCAGGAGATCGCAGTGGGGACATAAAAACATCAGGGCCAGTTTAGGGGTCAGCAGGACACAGACTGCCAGTAGATGCAGCCTAGGCAGCCAGGTCAGCAGGCCTCCTCCCTGTGGGTGCCACTCTCGGGCCTGTCTGTCTGGAGTGTCATGTCTGCCATGTCCTGTCTGCCTTGTCTCGGGCTCTCACTGCAGGTTCCTGCAGAAAGGAGAGCGCTGTGGCTTTGTTATGATCTCAGGGGAGGCCACAGCCTCCATGTCCTGTGTATTTCTCAGCTGCCATGGTGCCCCAGACTCACAGGGCCACTGCTGGGGTTTAAAGTCCTTAGGGCTCTTTCCTATGAGTGATTAGAAGGCTTTTTGTTTGTTTTGTTTAAAGAAAACAAACTTATATTTTATGATAAAAAAGTAGTTTGAGCTGGAAGTAATCACTCTGAGTGAGGCAATAGAGACCCAGGAAGACAAAGGCTGCATGTGCTCTCTCCCGTGTGAACACTAGCTTTGACTCTTTGAGTGTGTGTGTTTGAATTGGAGGGCCCGTAGAAATTAGGCAACCATGGCCATGGCAGTGCGCATTTTGAGGGAAGGGGGTTAGAATGTAGTTGATATGAAGGTGGAAAGGTCATAATAAACAGGAAGGAGAGAAGGGCAGAGCGGAGAAGGGAATGTGGTGCTGTCTTACTAACACTGAAGACCTTGGAAAATGCGATATGGAAAGCTAGAAGTTTCCTAAAATATATACATATATAACAGGGATTTAAATGAAGTTAACCTATAATGAGGAGACAATACTTCCCCCGGACACCATAGCCTATCAAATAAAAAACTCAAATAAAAATAAAAATAAAAACAAATAAGTATGTGTTACCTCTTTTCAAGTTGTTAATTAGTGGGTTCACATAGACAGCCCCTCCCAAATACTATTGACTATTACCATTGGTCTTGGTTACTTTCCAAAACTTAATGGTAAGACCTTGTTGCTGACAACATCATATACTTGAGTTATAGGACATAGAAATCAAGCTTTATCCCTACTAGCTAGGTTTCATAGTGCTAGAAGTTTCTATGCACATTATTATGGGAGAAAAGGCAATAAGAATTTTACCCAGCAATGAACTCAGCAAGCTACCATAACAACAAGCTTTGAAAAAATGTGCTGGGTAGTACAATACTGACATGACTCTTATGGGCATAACCAAGCACTTCTGATTGGATGTAAGGCCTGTTCCACAAGACAGAACTCATGCCTGCTACCTTTAATTAGGCCAAGAATCTGTGGTTATATAGGTAATAGGCCCTAGGAGAGAATCTAATAGTATCAACTCTGATAAGTGGGTTCCTATTGCTGTGACAAAACCACAACCAAAAACACCCAGGAGAAAAGAGCTCATTTCAGCTTACATTTCCTCATTGTAGTCCACCACTGAGGGAAGTCAGGACAGGAGCCTGGACCAGGGCTGATCCAGAGGCCATGGAAAGGCACTGTCTACTGCTTGCTCCTTATCAGTTGCTCAGCTTGCTTTCTTATAGAACTCAGGACCACCCATCAAAGCCGGCACCACCGCCTGTGGAATGAGTCCACTCGTATAGTCTAAAATCAAGAAAAAGCACCATAAGCTTGACTACAGGGCCAATCTGTTGGGGGCATTTTCTCCATTGAGCTTCCCTTTTCTAAAATGACTCTAGCCTGTATCAAGTTGATATATATATATATATATATATATATATATATATATATATATATATATAGCCCCACCAGCACAGTGGACATAGTAAAGCTGCCTCCTATATTGTTATCTTTATACCTATAAATCAGCAAATTTCTTAACCACCACTAGAATTTCTTTTTACAGTAGATGCTAATTAATAAAGAGATCCACAATATACAGAGAATGTCAATATACAGAGAATAAAAGACTGTGTAGTGTTCTGCTCTAAATCTGGCATCTACAGTACACCCCAAAGCCCCAGGCCTCGGAGATCATTATGGGGTAGGGATCAAGAAAGATTATAAGAACCAGTGGTAGAACTCTGCAGGGAAGCTGTATTTACTGGATATGACAGGGCTGTTGCACATATAAACTCACAGCATCTGTGACGTCATGAATAAAACCTGCACAATATCAAACCGGCCAAAATCTCATTGTGGATGGAGAAGGGGCTCATGGGTCCCAACCTTAGCTGAGGTGCTATTACAGTTCATGGCTAATGGAGAGGGAGAGTCAGTTTTATCAGGAATGTGTTCTCTGAGAGGCTCCCCAGGTTGATCTGACACCCATGCATGTACAGACAACACTAAGTGGTTCCAGTGGGCTTAGAAACAGATCACATGAATTTTAGAGGTAACAGTGGCTGTGAGGGTAACTGGAGAGATGTCTCAGTGGTTAAGAGCACTGGCTGCTCTTCCAGAGGACCTGGGTTCAATTCTCAGCATCCACATGGCAGCTCATGACTGCCTGTAACACCAGTTCCAGGGGGTCCAATACCCTCACACAATGCACATAGAATAAAATTAAATACATTAAAAAAACAGTTTGGGGAAGATTTGATTAAAACACATTATAGACATGCCTGAAATTCTTAAATAATGAAAAAGAGTGTAAATAGTAGAGTTCATGTTAGTAGGCCATTTGATGGAGGTATGAACAAGGACAGTAGTGGGTAACCCACGCATGCACAGACAGCCTGTTTTGTCTTCAGTTGTCTTTTCTTATAAGTTAAAAGAAGTTTCTTTAGCCAAGTGTAGTAATGCCTGTCTGTAATCCTAGCACTCAAAAGGCTAAGCCGGGAGGATTATCACGAGTCTAAGGCCAGCCTTGGTTATACTGTAAATGCCAAGCTAGCCTGGCTATAGCGTGAGACACTGTCTAAAAATAAAAATAAAAAACAAAACAGAGGATAGTCAAACAGCTCAGCAGCTAGGGACAATGGCTACTCTTGCAGAGGACCCAGGTTCGGTACATGGAGGCTCACCACCGTCTGTAACTCTAGTTCAAGGGAGTCCAGTGTCCTCTTTTGGCCTCCTGGGATGCCAGGTACACATGTGGTACACATACATAAATGCTGGCAGACATTTATACTAATAAAAGAAAAATAAACATTTAAAATAATAAAATAATTTCAGACTTTTATAACTTTCTTAGAAGCTCCTAGCCCAATATAGCCTTCCAGATTTATGATAACCATTCTACTCATTTTGCTAGTACTACAGGCATGAACCACAGCACTCCATGCCAGTGCTCTCTTAATGGGTCTCCATGACCCAGAAATGGTCTTCTCTTACAATTCTTCCATGCTGAAACACATGCTCCAAAATGTTGCTATGGGAATTTTTCCTGGAGAGAGGTTAACTAATGTCTCTTTATCCCAGATAGGGCACCAGCCAACAGATGAAAGTAACAATCCCACTCACATCCAACTCTCTGAAGCAGTGAGCCTGTTTGGCCTCCTTATAGGAGCATAGGTGACCCCTAAATAGCTGTATCACTGGCAAGTCCCACTCCAGTGTGATGACGATGTCTTTACAGCTGTGGGGATGGAGTCTTTCCCTCTCTCAGTTCACTTTCTTCCTCCTGTAACAACTGGGCCCGCTGAGACCGTTTGCAGCTGGGGCAGAACTGCGTACACTGAGGCTGCGGTCTCAGGAGGCGCTAATGATCACTTCCACTCCTGCCTCCTTTTAGAAAATGTACACGGGCAGGGTGTTAAGGGCCTCTGCGGGCGATTCTGGCTGCTGTGATGAGGATGGTAACAAGCTGTTACACTTGAGGACAGAGTTCAACAACATACATACAATACCTTCAGTAGCCTCCTGTGCCCTCTGAAGCAGGGTGCCTGCTGACTGGGAAGATTGTTTCCCTGTCTTCATGCCCTTGACTTTGTGAATAAGGTATTTCATTGGGAAAATATTTTGCCTTTTTTTTTCCTCCCTCCTCTTCTTTCACTCAATTTCACATGTGAAGAATATTCCTGAATCACAAGTCTGTGTTCCTCAGGGTGCTTGTTGCCCTCAGGTCACAGTAAAGATTTTTACTTTTCAAGGGTAAACCCCGTAATTTGTGTCAGGCTCCTAAAGGATGGAGGAAAATACAGAGCGCTTTAGTTACAATCTAAGCCAATAGCCCTAGAGCATTGAGCACTCCGGCCACCCTGCCATCTCAGCCACGCCCCTGTTGTTCCATAAACTGTGCTTTTGTCTGCACGTGCTCAGCCAAGCTTTGCTCATGCTGATGCCCCGCTCACTTACTGCTTAAGCCCCGTGAAAGTCTCACCATCTCTGGGAAGCCTTCTTGGAATTGCCCCAAGCAGAACTAGTCATTTCCTACATTGTGTCCCCAAAGTTCTTCTACTTCTCTGTCTTACAACAGACTTATGTGCTACTGCAATTCTTAGACTTACTCGTTCGATCGTCCAAACCTCGTTCACTCAGTCACTCCCTCCGTTCAACCCAATGTCTGACACTCACGGGTGCCGAAAACTGTTTTGTTAGAAAATGGGCCTGCGCCTTTAGACCACATCCCAAAGCCTGCATCGTGTAGCGCCCTGCAGCTCTCTCTGGGGCAGAGTTAGGAAACTGTGTGTGCTGTGAACTGAGGGCCGTCTGTTCCCTTTACCACACATGCTGGGTTGAACAAAATCATGTGATGTGGAACTTTCTGCTACTCCTAAAAGGTTAGAAAATATCAGAGCTTCCTTTGTTCTTGGGACTGGTCTGAGACTGTTCACAGGGATTTACTCTGCAGGCTCCTTTGCCCCCCCCATGCCCTCTCAGCGTGCACCCCCCTCACTCATAACAGAATCTATCTACAAGTTTTAAAGGGAAAGCTCTCCTTTCCCCGTAAGGCCCCAACATGCTTAGATCTCCCTATTGTACTGTCTAATGTTCTCCCTTCCACCTCAAGGCCCCATCATGGCCCCAAGGCCCTCTCTTTTTTAAGAAATTCCATATCTGAAAGGAACTGTAAATCGTGTGTTGGCTTCCTTTCTGAACTGGCTGATGCTATTATCTTTTTTTTATTATGTTTAAAATAAGTAAACAAAGCAACACGATACTAAAATAAATCCTACAGTGAAGTAAGTCTTCTGCTGAGTGATCTAAGATATCCCATCACCAGGGAAAATTTGCTGTGCTCGAAGGAGTGAGGGGTCTGTCAGTATGTGAAGCTGGGTCCTCACTAAATCGGTCTGCTAGCTCTTGAAGGACAGGCGTGCTCAGCAACAAAGGAAGACAGAGGGGCTGAGGCGCCTGAGGGATGCGTGGTTCCATTTATTTCCACCACAATTTAGACCAAAGACTCCATGAGTTCAGAAAAGGATGTCTGCCCACCACCACGGGGACCTGTGACCATCCAGGTTCCAAATATGGGCACAACCAGCAAAGCATAGAAGAGCAGACCCTGTGCTAGGCCTTCCGCTCAGCACTCGGGAAGCTGGGTGAAGGCAAGAAAGCCAGCCTTACGGCAGAGATAGGCACCATGGCCAAGGCTTATGGCTTATGGGATTGGTCTTTAAGGACACCTTTACACTTAGTCTATGGCTTCTGGCCCCTGTGTCCTCTAGGTGCTTCATTCGGAAGCCAAGTCGTTCCAATCGACTCCCTTGCCCCACAGACTGTCTTTGGAGGCTAACTACAGTCTAGGCTTCTAATGAGAGAGGGCCAACCTGGGGCGTCTGCCTTCCCTTATGAGAGCAGTTTCCTCTTTACACAGAGAAGAGAACGAAGCAGAGACAGGTTGAACTAGGCTTTTGGCAAGTCTTTCCCCTCCCCCGGTTCTCAGGACCTTTAGCCACTCAGCCACCTCCCTCCCCTAGACATGCTGCACTCAGCATATCTGGCTCTATCAATCCCATCCCCCTGGGCCCATTGGCTTTTGTTCATTCAGTAAAGCTTCTGCTGCCCACTGGACCTGTTTCTCTTCCTTCTCCTGGCCCTCAAACCAAAGATTGCTGCCTAGGGCCTACATCCGGCCTGTCTCGCACACCATCTCCAGCTGCTTGGGCCATGGCTCTGTTGTTGAACTTGGTGTTTGGTGAGTGTCTCTGCTCCTGTTTGTTTCTACTTCAGGGCTTCCTATGACCCAGATTCAGGTATCTTTCAAGAATGTCAACTTGTTTAAGCCTTTGAAAGCCCCTGAATCCATATCTGATTTATCACTTACCTTGATTGCTAGACTTTTGTCTATTACTTATATTTGCACAAATTTGACACATGTTTCCTTTTACAAACATTCACCTAAATGTACTATTAATAAGAAGATGGCTGGATATTGGGCAGCAGTAAGGTAGAGTAAAGGAAGGAAGTGGAGCTGTCGGGAAGATTTTCTTGAGTAGCATACACTTTCCCCTTGAGAGTACTTCTCTATATAATAAAGCTTTACCCACCTCCTAGCTCATCTCTTTAAAAAAGCTTTTATTTTAAAGAAAGAAACAAAGAAAGCAGAGTTGCAAAATAATCATCTTTCATTTGTCCGTTAGTCTAGCGCCTCCGGAAAGTGTTTCACATGTTAATTATTGTTCCCAAGGTCAGTCTAGACAGTGGGTAATCTAGAGTTGAAGAAGGCAAAGAAACATGTATTTTAATCATGTCTCTTAACTAAATTTGTAGTTACCAAACTTCTCTGAAATTTTGCTCTCAAGTCTGTGAAGTAAAGATAATATTACATTCTCCAGAAGTTTTCAAAAGGATTTTGTGTGCCCTATGTGTGTTTGTGTATGTAACAGAGGAAAACCTTGGGTTTTTGGTCAACCTTATTTTGGGGCTGTTTCATTGGCCCAAAGCTGGCTAATTAGTCTAGGCTGTTGGCCAGTGAGCACTAGGGAGTCTCCTGGCTCTGTCTTTCCTGTGTTAGGATTACAAGTTTGTGCCCTACCAGAAGCCTATTAGTAATGTAATTAATATGTGATATCTAATATCTAATGACATCTGCTACTCTAATAAGTCATATCCATTTTTAGAGCCTTTAATACTGAGAGCATTACCGAAGCCCACACCGTTCTTTCAGTTTCATACTTAAATGTCAATGTAGAATCTTGACCGTATTTTAAGCATCTCTGCATCCCGGCAGAAACCAACAGCTAGCCTTGCATCTTGTGGATTGCTGCTGAGCCTTCAAGGCTCTCCCGAAACCTCGCCTCCTTCGCTCAGTCCTGCGGATCTGTGCCACCCGCACTTATCCCTCCTGTCCGTGATGTTCAGAAGCTCCAAGCCATTTACTGGCATATCACTTCTGTGTTTCAGCTCGGCCCATTCACTTTCCTTCTGATGTCCTTCTGTTTTATGTGGAAGGTTATGCAAAGCATACACATAGTATAACTGAGTTTTAGACAGTTGTAGTACAGAATGCCTAAGTCTGAGAGTGGCCTCACTATGAAGATTAAAAACAAGAGGCTTCTGAGAAGCTGTTTATACAAAGATGTATTTCAGGATTAATCACTGAGCTATTTGGAGCTGTTTGAAAAACTCTAGACTGGTCCAAAGATATTTGTTCTTTCAGGAAAATTCTATAACATATGTGGTGGGCAAATTACATAATTGAAGATTCTTGAGTTCAGGGGTAACTGAGCGTTACAGAGCTTTACAGTGTGAAGAACGTGACAGAAGAGTCCAACCATACTCAGATCATGTGGGAAAACCCCATGTTCCAAAGATATGCTGGAAGTTTGGAAGTAAATGAAGAGTTGCTCCTGGCCTGTTGATCTACATTAAGTATCAGTGGACCACAGTTTACACACTGTGAATGACTTTTACACTGTTAAATGTTAGAGGAAAATCGAAATCTAAATATTAGTTTACAATGCATAAGAATTACCTGAAATTTAAAATGAATCCCATAAACAAGGGTTTCTGGGAATCTGGCAATGCTTATTTTGCCACAGATACTCGACTGCTCTCGTACTGCAGGGGCAGAGCTGAGCAGTTGTAACTGAGCATGTCGCCTACAAAGTCAAACATCTTTTCTGTTGGCAGGAAAAGGAGCTTGCCTACTCCCGTCTAAATGCGGTGCCAGTGAACACAGCAGACCGCACAGCTCCGCCTTGCTCATGATGTCATTGCCTCCCCTTCCCCCCAGTGACTGCTGTGTGGCCTCCAGTGCTAAATTCTCCATCACCTCATTCCCACGTTAGGCAGCTACAGTCAATCAGTGTGAATGACAGTAGTAGACTCTGTCTAGCCCGGGAGACTGGGGTGCAGCTCTGGGGCGGAGCTGTAGTCATGTGCAAGAGACGACGGAGCCCTTGGTTCGTTGGAGTTGATCTCTGTGGTTCCCAACCATATCTGGTATACTTTGAGGCTGGTGACAGGAGAAGAAGCCACATTATGGCTGTCTTTGGAGGCTCTGTATCTCCCACTTTCCCTTAAAAAGTTTGGCAAGGGCCTTCTACACATGGGCAATTTGAACAAGCACTGGAAGTGTACTTTATGACCTTATTTCTTTTTTGTCTGTCCTCAGCCATCTCAGTCATTTTCATTGGATCCTGCCTCTCAGGTAAGGACTTTTGTCTGTCTCTTTGTTTTGCTTTGTTTGTTTTTGTTTGTTTGTTTTTGACTTCTCAAGAAAGAAGCCTCTTGGCTTAGAACAGAAGAAGATATGTTGCAGTATACTTACTGTGACGACTCAGCAAAGATGACAAGGAAGTATATTCATAACTGCAAACCCTTGCAGACCTCAGCAGAGGGAACCATCATTCTGGCAAACGCCATACTGGACCGTGGAGCCCAGGGTGCCTGAGCTCAGGAGTTTTTATTGATATAGAACTCCTCAGATGTTCTACTGATAACACATGCAGATCATGTGCAATCAAACATCCCCCACATAAGTTGACCTGCAGACAATACAAATACCAAGACCTAGGGAGCCCCTCATCAATAATATACAAAGCAATTATTTTATACATAACTAAAAATAAACTTCTACAACAAAAATCTCTAGCCTCCAAGACTGTGGAAACAAGCCAAGCACCTTCCTTTCTTGTGTCTATCCCAATCCATCAGCCCTGTGTTGCTGGATTTCCACCTCTAGAATCTAGATGGGTTCAGGTGATTTTCCTGCTACAGTCCTCTGTGGCCCCAGAAGTTCCTCCAGAATCCAAATAGAACAAGTCTTCACATTGGGCCTCTTTGTGGCCTTGCCCAGGACAGAGATTCCTTCTGTCCTTCAAGGATCCCCAGTCCACATTTCCTTCCAGCCTTATTGGCAGCTTTGAAGTAGAAATGCTTCTTCTGTGCAGTATGAAGCTTGGTCAGCAAAGGGAAGACTGGAGTTCAGCCCCTGACTGGCTGCAGCCCCCAGGAGCCTGTACAGAGGTATGAGTGATGTTGCCAAGGGCAGAGGAGGAAGAGGAGACAAAGGGGGAGGGGAGAGAAGGAACCTCGGATACGGTTTCAGTTTCTTTACACTCTTCCTCCATGCTCTCTTCTGATGGATGATAGAGGCTTGACCAGAGACAGCTCCATGTTATTACAGTGAGATCCTCTAGCTTTCTCCACAGACACTCCAAATTAAACCTACATGTTTTATGCTAGGATCCACATAATAGCTAGAACGCATGATGTTCATCTTTCCAGGTCTGGGCTATCTCATGATGTTTTCCAGATATATCCATTTTCCAGCAGATTTCATAATTTCATCTTTCTTTACAGCAGATAAATTTCCATGGTGTATCTGTACCACTTTTTCAGTCTCCATTGTTCTGTTGATGGACATCTAGACTAATTTCATTTCCTGTCTTGTTTTAGTTTTTAATGGTTACATTTTACTTAGTACCCCCAGTTTCAATTCTTGATACTCTCTTCTTCCCTCCTCCAAAAAATAATAAAGAAAAAAATTAAAATGAAGCAATAAACAAAACATAAATTTCCAAATAAAACTTAAAACTAGGACTGGAGAGATGGCTCAGTGGTTAAGAGCATTGGCTGCTTTTCCAGAGGACCTGAGTTCAATTCCCAGCACACACATGGCAGCTCACAACTGTCTGGACTCCGGTACTAGGAAGTCCAACACCCTCACATAGATATACATGCAGGTAAAACACTAATGCACATAAAATAAAAGTAAGTTATTTTTTAAAGCCTTAAATCAAGGCAGATCAAACTGGGCTCAGTCTACCACTATTCCTGAATTGATCCAAGTTCTGGAGAGTTTGTGTAAAGCTGACAGAATAGACATCGGGAAATCCAATCCTTAGGAATCAGGTTGTGGCCATGTAGGCAATCATGTTGGCCTCTATTAAAGTGTTAATAGCACAATCAACCACAAACCACCAGCACAGAGGTAGTCTTATCTAATATATTTGACCTCTTAGTTGATTTCCCATTGAATGAAGATGTTACTAACCAGCACTCTGCTGTACTACTCTGAGGCTACAGCAGACTTGGCAAGATTTTTTCAAGCTGTAATAAAAGCTCTCAGAGGGAACAGATCCCATCTTGTCCTTCGTTGTTTTCTGAGTTCACAAGATGACCCTGGAAGCACAGCATTGCTCAGTGCATATGTGTTGTCTGATAGACTGGTCTTTGGTTTCCCCAACAGCCTTCTCCGCCCTACTTCCTAGAGGAAGAGAGAAAATTCATGCTTTCTCTATACACAGAGTTTGAATAAAGAAATACAACTAAGTCCTTGATCCCTCAAAACCTATGGAGAGACCCTAAAGTGCCTTTCTCTTTCCCGTAGCTCTCCAGTCACACCATTGCGGCTTTAAGCCTTTGACGCTCTGACTCTTCGCTTGTTCTGTTTCTTCTGAGCTAGGTTTTTTGACAGGGATAATGTTGTAGGAAACAGCAAGAGAGGGAGGGAGAGAGAGGGAGAGAGAAAGAGAGACAGTGAAAGAGAGACAGAGATTCAGAGAGAGGAGGTGGTGGTGAAAGGGGAATATTGGGGGAGGGGAGAGAGATGAGATGAGGAGAGAAGAAAGAGGTGAGAAGAAGATTAATTTGCTAATCCAATCACGTGTCACTACCACCTCAATCTGGCTACCACAAGAGAAAATCATGAAAAATAAAAAGAATTTTAAAAAACCTTATACTTTCGTTCTGGGCTGGGGCTCTCACCAGGGCAAGTGACCACAGAACAATCACTTCTACAAGGCGAGTTTTTCTCATCTATGAAACTGTAGGTTGACAGTTATTGGTCCTCTCATTCTGACCACTAGAGAGTCTAAAATCTCTGACAACCCTTCAACCAGCTTCTTTGTCTTAACCACCATCAATTTGAAAAGAACACCAATATGTCTCCATGTCTTAAAATGGCATTCCTGGTAGCATTCAATTAAGAGCGTAAACATATCCTGAAGTTTCTTTACCTCTCCTAACTGTCAAAGGAGGTATAAGGGCCCCAAACAGACCGCACGCACCTTCAAGCACCTTCTAGCTTCTCTCAGGCCGCCCTCTAATACGTCCTCTCCTTGCAGAATCTTCACCCCAAGTGCGGCTGGTGGGAGGGGCCCACCGCTGTGAAGGACGAGTGGAGGTGGAACTCAATGGCCAGTGGGGCACTGTGTGTGATGACGGCTGGGACCTGAAAGACGTGGCTGTGGTGTGCCGGGAGCTGAACTGCGGAGCAGCCAACAAAACCCAAAGTGGAGCATCTTATAAGCCACTGGCATCAGCAGAGCAAAGTATTCTCATTCAAAGAGTCGACTGCAGTGGCGGGGAAGACACGTTGGCACAATGTGCTCTTGACGAGGATGTTTTTGATTGTTCACACGCAGAAGATGCAGGGGCGCGGTGTGAGAGTAAGTACAGGAGGCTCAGGGACCGTCTTCTATACCCATGCAGCCATTCTGTTAGTCTTTATTTCCTGTCGTGGACTTTCACACAGTGCTGCAGTGAACAACGTCAACGTTATCCTTTACATTTCACACTTTCTTGGTTGAGAGAGTTTTGATGGAAAAACACTCGCAATTATCCATCTTGCCTCTTTCTTAGTCCCCAGTTAATCCAATTTCTCTTATTTACATACGTGGAAACAAATACTCACAGATGAGCCACTGAACCTTTGTTCAATGTCTGTGTCTGGAGTAGGGGTGGAGTTATGGGAGAGCTCGTGAGGTTTAATATGTGCTTTTGTGACCGTTTTAATTCTCAGATTGTCTAACAGCTTAGTTGGGGAGACAAGAGATACTGGTAGGAAACCAAAGCAGTCTCACAGATAGTTGGACACAGGCATTTAAATGTGCAGCAATGCAGTGTCACAGGTAGATGGCCACACATATGTAGCTCCGCATGCCTTTGCTGTTCTCATAGTTAGCTTTCTATGAATTAACAGTATGTGTGTGCTTTCTCTAAAGACTGGGATTTGATTGCAAGCCTGCCTCTGTCCCCTTCTTTTTCTATCTCCACTGGATTTATTATGAAAGGAAGCATGCCCTCTCCTCCAGTGTTAAAGTTGTTTTAGAAGTTTATTTTTAGTTGTGTTTAAAATATTGTTTTGTGCACTGTTTTGAGGGGCTGCCTAGGTCATGGCGTTTTGTATTGTCTGCAGGTGTTGGACTTATGTGGGGGAGGTTTGATTGCTCATGATCTGCGCACACTATCAGTAGAACACCTGAGGAGTTCTGTATCAATAAAAACACCTGAGCTCAGGGTTCCACTGTCCAGTATGGCACTGCCATGATAGTGGTTCCCTCTGCTGAGGTCTGACAGAGTTTGCACCTATGAAAAATGCCTCCTTGTCATCCTTGGTGAACCATCCCAGCAGCAGCTAAAGTCTCTTTTTTCCTTTTTCTCTTTTTAGGAAAGTCATTGTTTGGAAGGATCGGTCTGGCATTCTTGATTCATGTCAACACTGAGCCAAAAATATTTTGACATTTCATGTTAATATGTTTGTTTATTTATTAGCACCTAAAACTATAGTGCTTTTAACTATCTCTTGTGAAGAACAATAAGAAGTTGGATATAGAAATAATTTGAAAAACTAAAGTGCTACAGAATTGATTATGATTTATCTGGGAACTAAGAAACCATCACTCCATTCCCTTAGGCAGCGTCCATCATGTGGGGCTAACTACCCTAATAGCCTTGTAGCAAACACCAAGAACTTAGCCATGTGTAAACAGACTCCCTCTTCTGAGAAGATCATGTTCTGGCATGGAACAGACATTGCCTCTCCCTTTCTTTTCAGACCCAGACATCGATGCCCCCTTCATCCCAGAGAATGTGCAACTAGCAGATGGCCTGGGGCGCTGCCAGGGTCGAGTGGAGGTGCTACACCAGGGTCAGTGGAACACTGTGTGCAAAGCAGGCTGGAATTTACGGGCTGCAAAGGTGGTGTGCAGACAGCTGGGATGTGGGCGGGCACTACTGACCCACAGATGCTGCAACAAGATTACTCAGGGCAAAGGACCCGTCTGGATGAGCCAGTTGTTATGCTCTGGACAAGAAGCCAACCTTCAGGACTGCCCTTTTAGGCCTTTGGAGAACAACTGTACCCATGATCAGGACGCATGGGTGGAATGTGAAGGTAATGAAAGACAACAGCCCTGCATCCAGAGGTTAGGGATATTCATAGATGTGGTTAAATGGAAACCCAGGCAAACAACATTTACAAAGAATGACTCATGCTCTGAAAAGCCATTGCAAATTTATATATTTGTGATGATTGTCAATTCTTAAGAATAATTCCCTCTGCTGGGCAGTGGTGGTGCACACCTTTAATGCCAGCACTCGAGAGGCAGAGGCAGGAGGATCTCTGTGAGTTCAAGGCCAGCCTGATCTACACAGTGAGTTCCAGGACAGCCAGAGTTACAACAGAGAAACCTTGTCTCAAACAAAACAAATCAAAAAAAAAAAAAAAAAGATAACTCCCTTTGTAGAAGAAAACACTTAAAAATTGCACACTGTACAATCGTACTATGAACTATGATACAGGATAACATAGAGTACATCTACTGAGTTCTTTGGTTCTTAAAACCACTAGAAATCCATTTATACAGTATATATCTATAAATAATATGTTTATAAATACCATGTATGTAGATATTGTATTTAAAAATAGGTAAAGTGCAAATATTTCTAGTTAAGGAAATCGACCTGGCCACAGGACTTGAAAGTGGATGAAGACTTAGAGAAGTGGCTGTCACCAAAACTCGCACAGAGTTGCAGACCTTCTGGTGGAGTTTTGGTGACCATGTACATAATCATATTCTTTTCTCTTTTCCTTTCACCACCTTCTTCTTGCAACCTACAGACCCCTTTGAGCTGAGGCTGGCAGGAGGAGAGAATCCCTGCGCTGGGAGGTTGGAGGTGCTACACAAGGGTACATGGGGCTCTGTCTGTGATGATGGCTGGGGAGAAAAGCAAGACCAAGTGGTATGCAGGCAACTGGGCTGCGGGCCATCCCTCTTTCCGTCCTCCAAAGCCCGAAAAATCTATGGCCCTGGGGCAGGCCGCATCTGGCTGGATGATGTTGTTTGCTCAGGCCAAGAGCAATCCCTGGAGCTCTGCCAGCACAGAATGTGGGGGTATCATGACTGTACCCACAAGGAAGATGTGGCAATAATCTGCTCAGGTAAGTCCTACTGACCTACAAGGGTTGCACTTCCAGGACATGATGGAGGAAGCAAGGCAGGATCACTCTAGTGGTCAGGGTAATTCCTACCTGTTCTATGGAATTCTCCTGGGTTAGGACCCAGGTTCCCAGCACTAGTTTTGTTTTTCTTTGGGGCAGGGGAGAGGTTGGTAATGGGCAAAAATATATTTCTTAAAATGCAGTTATTGAACATGGGAATAAGAGGAGTTGATCACTGTCCTCATATTAAACATGAAAAAGGTGAGTCAAAGAAAACAATTCTCCAAACCATGAAAATAACTTTTAAATCTATAGCAGAACTAAGTTGATTGGTCTGTGCTTTCAACTCCAGTTTGGTTCTCTGAGATGAACCTAACTCCCAAGTCCTAAATGTGAGCTAACTGTAGAAGGCTGCTATTTCCTAAATCTTATTTCCAATGTTTATGTCAAGGGAACTTTTGAGAGTGTCTGTGAGCACCCTGTACCAAAGAGAACAGGATCCCAGCCCTGAGCCATTGGCTTCCTTACAGGAGTGAAGACCAAGTCCAGCTTGAGAGAGGAAGTTCAAATGCAACCCCAACTCTAGCTGCTGGGCTGCGGCCCAGCTGTGGGATTAGAGTGGAGAGGTGGCCCCGTGGAACTCTAAATGAGTGAGAACTGATTTTAACCAAAAAAATGTGGGAGAACAGCTAACGCCCAGGAAATGATCGATTTGGCCACACTGAGCTGTGTATTCTCCAAAAATTGCCTCACTCTGAAATTTAGACAAAACGAATTTTGTCGCATTCACCTCAAAGATTTCTGTGAGTGTACAAGGGTAGGACTCGGACACAACCGTCTTCCCCCTGCATTCTGCACGTACGGATTCAGAAGTATTGGAAAAGTTACACCTGTACTGAACGTAGAGGTTCCTTATTGCTAGTCCCCTAATGATGCAGTATGACAGCCATTTACACAGCGGTTGCACTGCTTTGGCATTATGAGTAGTCTAGAGATGATTTGAAAGCTTGTAGAAGGCCGTGCTTAGGTTGTATGCAGAATTTTCGTCACAATTATATGGGAGCCTTTTGCGCCTGTGGATTTTGACATCCTTGGGGAGGATACTACCAATTGTCTGTCAAGGCAGAAGAAGGTCCAAGGCTCGCAGAGGAGGTAGCTGTTGTACCTTTGGAGTGCAACTTTAATATTTGATCTGTCTCTTATTATTGTGGGCCATGTGTGTGGCTTAGCTCTTCGGTATTCTGGCCCTTGATCAGTTTCCGTGGCCAGTTTAGCTTGAGTGAATGAACCTTTCCAGGTCTAGTTTTGTCCTCATTACGTTTTCCCCTTCTCTTTACAGAATAATATCCCGGACTTTGATGCTTAACCTGGATCTCTGCTTGTTCAACTGGGCCCTGATTCTCCCAGGGGTTACTTCTGGGTTGCCTCTGACCATGGACTTTAGCCACCTCTCCCTCAACCTCTCAGGAGTCTGAACGTTGTGCTCATCTCTTGGTCTCAGGGATACACACGCTCACAATCACCTCAGGATATGAGCTGCTGAGCTCCCGCGCTGATGAAGTTTCCAGTTGCCCCATGCTCACTGGTGTTCCCTTGGTGTTGATGCCAGCCTTTTCCACCTCTTCCCAGCCTACCCACAACTCTTGGGCTTGCCAGTATGACCAGCTGTACAGGCTGTGACTGAGGCCCAGCCTGTTTGTAAACAACACTGCTGATACAACAACAGAAGGATACTTGAAAGGGAATGTGGGTAGACAGTATTTTAGAATTGGGGGAAAAATAGAAATTTTAAAATGTTTTTAAAGCTTTATAACAGTTGAAGTGATCATAAGAGTAACACTTCATACTCCGTTGTCGCTCAGAGAAAGGAGGAGAGTGATTTCCTGTAGCTGTAGATTGTGGGTCCTAGATGTCTACCCAAAACTCATATGCTTTGAAATTTGGTGTCTAATTCACAGTATTTAGGTGGGGATTTCAGTATCTAACTGCATCATGTGATCTGATTCTGTAGCCCTTATGAGTGCATTAATCTCTGTTGATTCCACTGGGAGGTGGTAGAAACTTCAGAGCTTGGGACCCAGTTAGAGGAAGAAGGTCCTGGAGGTGTGCCTTTGGGAAGGAATATTTTGTCCTCGACTGACCCACTCCCCGCCCGTACTGATGGGCACCCAGGTTGATTCCATATGTTAGCTATTGTGCTGCAATAAACAAGAGTCTGCAGTTATATCTTGGTATGCTGGTTTTATTTTTTTGGATTTATGCTCAAAAGTCAGTAGTGTAGTTGCACACCTACTATAGCAGCT
The DNA here is from genome assembly GCA_026225945.1 of Cricetomys ansorgei. Classification (NCBI taxonomy): domain Eukaryota; kingdom Metazoa; phylum Chordata; class Mammalia; order Rodentia; family Nesomyidae; genus Cricetomys; species Cricetomys ansorgei. The sequence continues at coordinate 7,677,780 of JAMJFZ010000056.1, read as the reverse complement.
CAGCAAGGAAACAGAGAAGCACTATCATAAGTGGAAACCCTGCCAGACCTCAGCAGAGGGAGCCATCATCATGGCAAGTACCATACTGGACAGTGGAACCCCGAGCATCTGAGCTCAGGTGTTTTTATTGATACAGAACTCCTCAGGTGTTCTACTGATAGCACATACATCTCATGAGCAATCAAACATCCCCCACATAAATCTAACACCACAGACCATACAAAAAGTCAAAGCCTAGGCAGTCCTTTTCCCAACAGTGCACAATACAATTATTATATACATAACCAAAAATAAACTTCCACAACACAGTAACATTTTCATATCCACATGGTCATTTCATTCCCATGGAGAGATCATCACAATCTGTTTGGAGCAGTCTAGTCCTGCCCTCCTAGGCTCTGTTGGTAGTGCCAACTGTCCTGAGGGTCAATTAACAGTCTCCAGGGATTGGAAATTGTGACAAAAAGTAGATTAGTTTCTCCAGGTAAGTGGATTTTGTAACAAGTTACTCCAGACCTGGGAAAGGACATTTTCACATATGACAGAAACCAGAAAATCAGAAGAAACTCTTCCATGGGGACACACAGGTAATCACACACCAGGTGCACAGACAGCAACACACACGAGGCACACCAAGGTCCAAGACAGAATTTTCAATGTCTTGTCTCTTCCTGGATCTTTATAGTCAAATATAGAGTCCTTTGGGCACATGTCCAGGAGTGACATAGCTAGATCTTGAGACAGACCTTTCCCATCTTCTTGAGGTACTGCCACACAGATTTCCATAGTGGCTGTACGAGTTCACACTCCGACCAGCAATGAAGGACTGTTCCCCTTCCCCACACCTTCGTCAGCATGAGCTGTCATTTGTTTTATTGATCTTGACCATTCTAACTGTTCTAAGATGAAATTTCAAAGTAATTTTGGTTTGCCTTTCCCTGATAACTGAGGATATTGAACATTTCTTTGTTTCTCAGCCATTTGTGTTTCATGCTTTGAGAACTCTTGGCTTAGTTCTGTATCCCACTTTTAACTGGGTTGTTTCATTTCTTTATGTCCAGTTTTGTTTGGTTTTTGTTTTGTTTTTAGTTCTTTATACATTTCAGATACTATTCCTCTATTGAACATGTTCCTAGTTAACATATCTTCCCATTTTGTAGCTTGAAGCTTTGTCTGAATGATGTGTCCTTTGGCATATGAAAGCTTTTCAATTTCCTTAGGTCCCAATTATTAGTTGTTGATCTTAGTGCCAATGTTCAGAAACTCTTTTCGTATGCCAATGAATTCAAGCCCATTCCACACTTTCTGTGTATCAGTTTCAGGACATCTGGTTTTATGTTGAGTTTCCTGATTCCTTGGAGTTGAATTTTGTGCAAGGTGACGAACATCAATCTGCCTGCGATCTTCTCCAGGCAGCCATCCAGCTTGTCCACCACCATTTGTTGAAGGTGCTGGCTTTTCTCCAGTCTGTATTTTTTGTTTCTTTGTCAACAGTTAGATGCCCATGGATGTGTAGACTTAAGTTTTCATGTCAAATTCAATTCCATTCATCATCATGTCTATTTTTATGCAACTACCATGATGTTTTTATTACTATATCTCTGTAGTACACTTTGAAATCTGGGATGGTGATACCTCCAGCAGTTCTCTTATTATTCAGGATTGTTTTAGTTTTCCTGGGGTTTTTGTGTTTTCATATGAAGCTCGAAACTGTCTTTTTTTTTTCAGTTTCTATGTCAGAGCACTTATTATGATACTGTGTTGAAGCTGAAGGCTGCTTGCTTTTGGTAGGATGGCCATTTTTACAGTATTGATCCTACTGAACCATGAGCATGGGAGATATTTCCATCTTCTGGTGTCTTCTTAATTTCTTTCTTTTTTCCTTTTTTCTTTCTTCCTTTCTTTTCTTCCTTCCTTCCTCCCTCCCTCCCTCCTTCCTCCCTCCATCCTTTCTTCCTTTCTTCCTTCCTTTCTCTCTTTCTTTCTTTCATTTTTTTTCTGAGACAAGGTTTCTCTGTTGTAATTCTGACTGTCCTGGAACTCACTGTGTAGACCAAGCTGGTCTCAAACTCACAGAGATCCTCCTGCCTCTGCCTCCTGAGTGCTGGGATTAAAGGCGTGCACCACCACCCTCCACAATTTCTTTCTTAAATGTCTTAAACATTTTATTACATGAGTCTTTCACTTGCTTAATAAGAGCTATTTCAAGATATGTTTTTGAGATATTGTAGAAGGTACTATTTCTCCAGTTTCTTTCTCAGTCAGTTTGTCTTTTGTATATAGGAGAGTTTCTTATTTTTCTGTGTTAAGTTCTTAATATGAGATCTCTCCAATATTTTATGTAGGCACTTAGTACTATGAGCCTGCCTGTTAGAACTGCCTTCATTGTGTCCCATAGGTTTGAGTATGCTGTGTTATCATTTTCAATTAATTCTAAAGTTTTTACTTTCCTTCTTGATTTCTGTCTTGACCCATTTTTTATTCAATAGTGAGTTGTTCAGTTTTCATGAGTTTGTAATCTTTCTGTTGTTTCCGATTTTTTATATGGCTATTTTACCTAAAATATTTATAAGCTGTAGAACTTTCCTGGTGTAGTTTTCTTTTATATATAAAATCTTGTTATCTGTAAATAAAGCTGCTTTGAATTTTCCCTTTCCATTTGTGTCCCCTTTGTCTACCTCAGTTGCCTTACTGCTCTAGCTAAGACTTCAAGTGCTATATTGAATAGGTATGGAGAGAGCAGACATCCTTGTCTTCTTCCTGATTTTAGCGGGAATCTTGGAGTTTCTCTCTGTTTAGGTTGGCACTGGCCATGGACTTCCTGTGGCTGTGGTTCTGCAGTTCAGTGTATGGTGGAGAGGGGTAAGATGAGCTGAGAGAAAAGACTACGAAAGGCTATGGAAAAGGGTGAGGCCAGTGGTTCTCAGCCTTCCTAATACAGTTCTTCATGTTGTGGTGATCCCAACTATGAAATTATTTCTGTTGCTACTTCATAATTGTAATTTTGCTAGTTATGAATCATAATGTAAATATTTGACATGCAGATGGTTTTACGTGACCCCTGTGAAAGGATCCGACTAGGCAGATCTAGTTCATACCCAGAGCTGAGGTGCTTGGGGATTTGGGGGTATGGGGGGGAACAAGGGCTCATGTTTTAGTAGGCTGCAGTAGGATGAAGAATGTATCTGGAGAGACAGGGATAAAGAGGTTAGGGATCCTGGAACTGTACCAAGAGGTGGAGTCTCCAGCGGATGGAGTCTGGATGGAGTACGGGCACCTGTGAGCAGACAGCCACAGAGCTGAGGGTGAGACTGGAGGGGTCATATGGAGGACAGGAAGGAGAGTGAAATTTGCCTGCCTGGATCCCAGCTGGGTATGGCCACTGGGGAACTCTGGTAGAAAGTGTCTCAAAGTATCTGTGGCTGAAGCAAAGCAACAGAGATGGGCTGGAGGGAAAGGCTGAGAGGACCCCCAGAAAACAGCTAAGCTGGGTCCACACCCAGGGCCAGAGTTTCTTTTGTAATTCCTTAGTGTTATCAGGCCACCTCTTGGTCACAAAGTGAAATTTTAAAGCTTTATTATGATATCTTTATTTAAAATGTTATGAATTATTATAGTATTTTACTAATTTTTTAAATTTTTATTTAATGGCATCATGTTGTTTCAACTAAATTTAAATATTAGTACATTTAGTACTATGTACTAATTAGTCCAGTACTAATTAGGGCCAAGTCATCTCTGCCTTCAATATTTTATATCAGATAACAAATAAAAGAGGAATACAGAAGTGGAGAGGAGGAAATTGTCATTGATAAGGAAGAAATGTGTGTGAACTAGTAGTAGTCCATCCTGAGTAAAGAATGTAGGAGAAGAAATTACAAATACCATGCAGCAAGGATTATTTTGAGAAATAATAAGATTTACTTGAGATGAATTAATCATAGTTATCGTATCAAATTTGAAAAATATTCTTTTAATTATCTAAGAGTCTCATATACTATATTTTGATCATATTCATCCCAGTTCCTCCCCTTAACTCCTCCCAGCTCCACGCCCATCTCCCTATTCCCCTTAGTTATGTCCTCTTTTACATTGTTTTTCAAAACATCATATGTGAATACTGTATTTGCATCATTTCCACTCCATTCCCTCTACCCCTCCAACTCCTCCCCTGCCTCCCAACTAACTCCCTCACAAACCTGTGGCCTCTTATTCTTTAATTGTGATAGATATCCTACTTTATTTGGTGAGTGTGTGTGTGTGTGTGTGTGTGTGTGTGTGTGTGTGTGTGTGTGTTCCATGGCTAATTGCTTGTGTCTTAGTTGGGGCTTCTGTTAAACACCATGACCAAAACAACTCGGGGAAGAAGGATTTACTTCGTCTTACAGCTTCCAGCCCTTCATCCAGGGCAGTCAGGGCAGGAACTCAAGGCAGGCTCCTGGAGGCAGGAGCTGATGCCAGGCCGTGGAGGAGTGCTGCTGGCTGGGTTTCTCCTCAGGGCTTACTCAGCCTGCCTTCTTATACATCTAAGGACCACTTGCCCTGGGGTGGCACTCCCCTCTGTGAGGTGAGTTCACCCCATCAATCACTAAGAAAATGCCAAGCAGGATTGCCTACAGCCCAGTCTTACAGAAGCATTTCCTCTATAAAGATTCACTCGTCCCAGATAACTCTACCTTATATCAAGTTGACAAAAACAAACAAAAACAATTCTCCCTTGCTCCATGGCAGTTTGTGGCCTGCAGCTCTTCGTCTACCATGCAGACTCCTTTTTATGTTTCTCTTTGGCCAAATACTTTGGAATACAAATCCTAACCATACTAACTCAAGTTTTATCATGCCCTTATATTTTCTTCCTGTTCATATCCACATCCCACAACAGAGACTTTTTGGCTTGCTTCTTCTTCCCTAATATCTTGTTCTCAGAGGCGTGGACTTAGTCACCTACACAAGCTGGGTTTTTTTGTTTTGTTTTTGTTTTACTGTAAGATAAACTTCTGACCTGCATGGAGGTGGTCAGGAAACCTTCGACAAAAAGACGCAGGGCACACATCTGTAACTTGTAAGCCTTATTCTCTCGAAGGCACTTTCTGTTTTGAAATGGACTGTCCTATTTTTTCTCTACATACTAGAAATCTTAGTGCAACGAGGTGAGAAAAAGAAATAAGTATGCAAACTGGAAAAGAATTAGAATGCTTTATTAACAGCTATGACCAATTGTAAAAATCCTGATGGGCCCTATCACAAAAAGTTAGCAAGATTTCCATATACAAAATTAATTGTATTTGTATATAAAGCAATGATTAAAATTTGAATATTTAGAATATTACTGTTTATAACATATTCACATTTGAAAGACCTAAGGACATATCTTTAAAAAAATGTAACCACCTGCACATTTACCTAACACTGAGGAGAGACGTCAGCGAGCACCAAAGCTCATGAGACTGTGCTGTTAATTACCTACAAATTTTTCTTGCCTAAAGGAGAGAAAAATTTCTTAGACACAGCAAAAATGACATAATAATAAAATGAAAATTTTTAAACTTGACTTCACCAAAATCAGAATATTCTCTTTGAAATGCATTGATAGGAAAATATAAGTAAATTCATAAAGTAGTCTAAGGTGCCAATAATCACAGTTCTAACAAAAAGACTTTCTCTGATGACATCTCAACTTAGTGATTGCATAAATAGCTCAGGTTATAAATAGGAAAATGATATGAAGAGGCACTGTAAGGCAGAAAACACGTAAGTCTAACAAATGTAAGTTACAAACAAGTCTAACAAGACAAACACTTGACTTTCTCAGACACCAGAGCAGTGACGGGAAAGCTGCATGTCTGATGGCTGAAACAAGCACAGGAGCTGAAATTTAGATGGCTGGGAGTGTGTGTGTAAAGTCACTAGTGGGAATAATTTGTCAGTCTCTTTAAAAGTTAAATATCTCCAAACTTAACAAATATGCTCAAAGATTTGCTCAAATGCTTATACATAAGTGTTTGCAGCTACTTTCTTCATAAGGCATGAATGACTCTCAAAAATACTATGCCAAGGAAAAGAATTTAGAAACAGGGTAAATATCGTAATTCTTTTTATTTTTAGGAAGCCACAGAGACTAATCTAGGTCTACAGTAACAGAATGCAGATTAACAGCTACGCAGGCTTGAGGTGCCTGAGGAGGGGCAGGCATGCTCGTGCACGTGTGCACTTTCACACACACACACGTGCATACACAGACACATAGACACACACACACAGAGGCACACACACACACACAGAGGCACACACACACACACAGAGGCACACACACACATACATACACACACACAGAGGCACACACACACAGAGGCACACACACACATACATACACACACACAGAGGCACACACACACACACAGAGGCACACACACACATACATACACACACACAGAGGCACACACACAGACAGAGGCACACACACACACAGGCACACACACACATGTGCATATACACACACATGTGCATACACACACACACAGACACACACACACACACACACAGACAGGCACACACACACACACAGGCACACACACACACACAGGCACACACACACACACACACAGGCACACACACACACACATGTGCATACACACACATGTGCATACACACACACACAGACACACACACACGCAGACAGGCACACACACAGGCACACACACACACAGGCACACACACACATAGGCACACACACACAGGCACACACAGGCACACCCACACACACATGTGCATACACACACACACAGACACACACACATGCACATACAGGCACACACACACAGAGGCACACACACACACAGAGGCACACACACACATGGGTGTTCCACAGTCAGTCTTGGAGAAATGAATAGATTCTGAAAAGAAACTTGGATCCCTGCATCTACTGTCAGGTCACTGAAGCACTGAAACACTGTAGCCCAAGACACTAGAGCTCCTGTGGGATTTTAATGCTGGGAGAGGTGAAAAGCTGAAGCTGGGAACCAGCCAGGGGGGAAACTTGTCTCCTGTAAAGAGATTCTGTGCAGTCCTAACACCTTATCAGCCCACCTTTCAGGAAGAGACTGAAGCCCAGACAACCGCACCTTGACCAGGACTGCATAGATGAGCACATCACTGGCCCTTTATTTAAACTTTAACCTCATTTTGAGACACTACAGAGGTCACTGTTGCTCTTGTCCCTCCTCCCTATATGGCCACATTGGAAAAATATCATTTTTCCAGTTTTAGTATTTATTTGACTGTCTTAATTGACTTATTGGGGGTGGATGGCTGAACCTGGCTTCTTCAAGTATGGAGACCCAAAGTTTGGTAATAATATGGCAATCATGAAGGGGTAAGAGGCACATTTGGAGGTATCTGTCACATGCCATAAGCTGACCTCAGATGGGGAAAGGAGGTAGGTTGCTGGTGACAACTGGATCCTGATGGCAGGAGAGAGAGGTGGGTATAAAGCTTCCACTTCCTGTCTTTGAGGAAACCTTTTTCACCAACATCAGCAATATAGATAGGCTAAGAGCTTGTACATACAAGCCTATAGATGATTGGGCCTTTTCTAATCTTACCCATCCCTCTTTGAGTACCAAGCTTCAGAGGCTGAATGAAGTGACTAGTAAGCTTAGACCAAAGCTATTGGGTCTCTTGTGCACTGCCCTATTTCCTCCATAAAAACCCATTCCCCCACAATAAACTAGATCTGCACCATAGAGGCATTTCCCCAGAGCCTGAGCTTCTTGGGTTAGTGACTCTGTGTGCCACTCATCTCGGGGAACTCTGCACCCATGAAAAGACCACAGTGGAAAGTCCCAGCAGCTGCTGGAGTCAGTCACTCCAGAGACATTCTCCTATCCTCCTTCTTTGGCTGCCGTGGGCTGCTTTGAGTTATACTTGGTAAAACAGAAAAATGAACATTTGTACTATGTTTGGGTTCATGAGAAAGTCTGGCCCTTGGTAAACTTCTGCCAGATTAGGATGTTTCCGGCTTTGTTCTTGTTTGGTTTCTGGGTTCTTGTGGTAACTGGATTTGTCTTTTGGTTTCTTTGTCTGTGCATTTGAGCTACTACACCATTTATGTGGTAGGCATTGTCAGTTTGGAGGCTCTCTCATTTGGGGTGCTTGTCACGTGACAGCAAAGCTTGGAGCTCATTGAGCCACTGGGGACTATGGAATCATTCATGATGGAGACAGAAGGGTGTTGAGGTCTCTGATATGATTTGTTCACACCTTGATGCCCCTAGGGAGGCTTACAACTGACTAGCATTTTCTAAGACAGTAATGGGCCAACACCATTCTCTTCCTCTGGATCCCCAAGAGATGACAGAATAGGGGATCCCTGGATGAACTTGGCTCCGTGGGCTTGTTGAGGAAGGAAAGAGCTCCCACCTCAAAGGAATAAAGACATGGTTTATTCCGGAGTGAATATGGAGTGAATATCATGGCCCAAGAATACAAATGCAGATTTTTCCCCAAATACAACATCCCAATGAGGTACCAATTTCATTGACAGAACAATAGTAACAGAGCAAAGAAAGTCATAAAGTAACACACTTTTCAAATACATCAGAAGGTGCATCAGGTAGGGGGCTTACAGCAGGGCAGGGAAGCCTGACAGAACTGTTAGCTCTTTGGTTGGCAGAAATGAGGGGTCTCTTCATACATTTCCAAAGGATTTAGATAATGATGACAAAAGAGGTTAGTTCACGTACAGAGGAGAACAATAAGTGATTTAAGGGAGACAAAGATGCCCACAGACAATTTGACTCTGGACTTGCAACATTTCAACCTCTCCACATCCTTGACATTAGGCTAGACAATCAGCCTTTGCAGACACAGCTTCTGTCCAGGAATTCTCATTCACAGGGTGAAGACTGTTACCCCAGGGAGCAGACTGTGCTCCTGTGTTTAGTAACACACACACACACACACACACACACACACACAATGTTGAGATGATAGAAATATTCTGGAACCATTACTCTGGCTGTATGTATATCAGTTTACCCTTGTCAAAAATCATTACACTATATACTTATAATGAATTCATTCATTCTAGTTTGAATGCTAATTATACTCCAATAGGCAGACTTTAAATCTATGAGCAGTGTGGAGAGCTATTTTAATTTGAAGAAATCTAAGGGCACTGGAGCAGGACACACAGGACAAGAGATATGAAACGTGTTGCAAAAGCCCCTTGCTTCTGGACTTTCAGCTTCTGCATTTCAGGGGGAGGCGCCTTTGTGTTGGTTCTGATAGTTTAGATCTGGCACACATCTTCACATTGGGTTTCCCAAGCCAGAAGCATGGTTGTGAGCGCAGCTTTCTGGTGTCCAGTGATTTACCTGGACATTCGGCTGGGTTGCCAGTGCCAGTCTCTTTCCTAAAGTTGAGTCTACCCACTGCCGCTCACTGCTTTTCCCAATCTTCTCTTGACACTCAGATGGATTTTTCAGTCCTCCCTAACAACCCAGCCTTCATAGGTTGCCTGACTCTTCTTAATCTTAGATGCTAGAAGATTCAAGAAATTCTGGAAAATAAAATGGTTTGTTCTCCTTTAATCCATATCATGAAGCACACACAGGCTTCAGGTGTGAAGCACAGGCTACAACGAATGCTAGGGAAAGCAATGGGAGGAATTGCGCATCTCCTGGCTGGATAAGGAGAGGAAGTGCCACACAAACACCAGAGTTAATGGTGATGGGGGCTACTTCCAGGACGCAGGGGCTGAATAGTGCATATTCCATTCCCGTATTTTATTTCAAGCGGCTCCCCATTTGTAACTTCCTGTGACTTTTCAAAAAGTGCTTCATGTTCATTTTATTTATTTATTTATTTATTATATTTTACTTATTTCTCCCAAACTTTTAATATGGGAGAAATACCTTTATGAATAGCAAGACCCTATACAAATCATCACATACAACAACTACTGACACAGAATGTAACCTGTGAATATTCCCTTCTGTGCCTGACTCAGGCCCAGTCACAGAGTGAGACCTGCAGCAGAGGCTTCTGAGAAAGAAGGTGATTTGGTCAGACACACAGAGGTTCTCGCCAAAGATGGCAGTGTGCTGTGTGGAACTCAGCGGTACTAAAGCCCAGGGAGACTGTCAAAGCCAGGAACCGTCCCTTGGAAACCTCCGGATGCAGAGTTCTTAAAGAAAACCCTCATCTCCTGATCCACAGAGCCGCTAAGTCGTGAAATTAAACAAAATCATACAAAGGAACATCTTTCATTTTTTTCAGCTTTCATGAAGGAGGAAATGGAAACCCATCACTGAACAATGTTTCTTTCTACTTCTATTTCTGTAAACTCGTGCTGACAGTTAACTTCCGATCCTGACTTCCTGAAACCTCATCTGTTGACTCCCCCGGTGACCCCTGTGCGTAGGTGTGTGTGTGTGTGTGTGTGTGTGTGTGTGTGTGTGTGTATTTTTTTTTCCCACCCCTTTGGTAAGAGGCACCTTCTCGTTACCATCCTCAGCTTGGACTCATGCTACCTTGGCTTCTGCTGTTGATCTGTGGTAAGTTTGGCAACTTACAGTAGGGGCTGGGATCTGGGATCTCACTTCTTGAAAAATGTGTAGAGAATTCTAGGACTCAGCTTCTGCCTTTCAGTGCTCAGGAATTCTCATGTCATCTCTGTCTCTAGCTCTGTCTGTCTCTATCGCTATCTCTCTCTGTCTCTCTCTCTAACTCTCTCTCATACACACACACACACACACACACACAATGTATGCAACAAATTGGTCTCTCAGTCCATTTCTCTTCTTACTATCAACATTTCTCCTTTTATTCATATTGTCAGACTTTAGAATTTATCATCATCCCTCCTCAGTCCGTGTATTTACGGTATTTTCTCTAGTGTCTTGTATCTAAATGGCAGGATTATTTTTCCTTCATCAGTTATTATGCTTCCTAGGCATCCGTCCTCCTCACAAGACTCAGATTGTGCAGTTCATCACCACAACACTCCTTAGGCACTCTTTCTTCTCTCGTTCCTACTGCACTGTCAGACAACACCTTTCCCTGTGTGCTTTAGCTGCTTCTAAACAGGAGAGTGGTACTTGAAACACAGGCTCTTGTGGCATTTCACCAGCCTGTAATGTGGGGACCAACCCGCCAGTGTTCTTCAGTTCTGCTGGAAACCCCATGTCCACGCTTACAGCCCTGTTTCCCCGCTCATGAGAACCATTATCTCACGTCTTCTCATTTCTCCTCAAACTTATCTCCTTTTTGCCCTGTTCTATAACTTTGGTAAATACTTTATTCAAAAAGTAAAAGCAGCGAGAGGAAAGGAAAGTCTCCATATTTCTACTACCATGTCTACTAACTGCCTACCTGTCTTCTTGCACCATGAATACACCTTGTCTCAAAAATAGGAGTCTCCACGTACCCATTCAAGAGTCTCTTCTTGCCTTAAAATTCTCTCCTCCACTCAAAGCTCAAATGTTTCTCCTCCCCAGCTTATTCCGGTCAGTGCGCAGGCGCGCTTGGAGATCTTTCTCATTCGTTGTTTCCTTCTCCCTTCACCCGGCTTTCAGTGACTTGTCCTTGTTTCATTTCCCTTGTTCTTCCTTTTTTTTTTAAGTTTCATTTTTAATTACACCAAGACTCATATTTCTGAAGCTCTTGAGATTTTTTTCCCCAAAAAAATGTTTAGAGTTACGTCACCAGCAGCACAATCAAAGCATAGAACGTGTCTATCACATCAAAGATGGCTCCCCACTGTCAATCTCGTTCTTCACCCAGGCAACCCAACCACTCATCTGTCCCAGGCTCCTTTTTCCATGAATTCGCTTTAATCAACCTTTTGTTCCCGCCACTCCTTTGAAATTCTTCTAGCTAACATCATCCACCACTCCCACACAGCCTCACCAGAGGTCGTCTCCATTTCCTGTGTCCTTCGTCTCTCAGTGGCAGAGACACTTGCCCACTCCTTCTGCAGGACACTTTCAATGGTTCCCAGAGTGCTATGTCCTTCCATGTTCTTTCTGCTTCATACCTGCTGCCCTTAGTTCCTTTGCAGAATTGGACGTGACCTCAACATGTTGACAGCTTCGAAGCAGAGACCTAGACTTTGCTTCTTCATCTGTAGTTTCCTCTCCAAATGTCACAGCTTTGTCATTTAATGTGCCACGTTAAGTCTAAACGCAAGCTTATCTCACTAGCTTTGACTTTTTCTTTAAATACTTCTTATGTAGCCAGTGGCTACTTGGGTGTCTACCAGGCATCCTAAGCAGCTTTCTTGATTTCTGTATCTGTCACCACTACACCAAACTTACCTGATTTTTCTCACGATTTTTTCTGTTTTAGTAAACAATATGTTCACCATTTTTCTGGTCACTTTGGCCAAAAAAATAGAAATAGTACTTAATCTCTCTCTCTCTCTCTCTATCTATCTATCTCTATCTCCTTCTCTCCCTCCCTCCCCCTTTCTCTTTCCCTCCCTCTCTTTCCATCTCTCTTCCTCTCTCCTGCGTCCCTCTCTCCCTCCCCTGTGCCCCTCTCTTTCCCTCCCTCTACCCGCCTCTTCCCCTCTCCCACCTCTCATGCCCACTCTCCTGAGGGTTGCTGCTCTGTGCCAGGAGTGCTCTGAGTGTCTAGAATGTCTTAAAATTCAATACAACTTATTCTTCTGTTTTATTGCTTTCTTTGAGCACTACTTTCTGAAATAATGTTCTATTTTTATCAAAAAATTAAAGCATAATTACATCACTTCCCCATTCCTCCACCTAACCCTCCCCTGTCCCTCTGACTCCTTCTCACACTGATAACCTTTGATTATTATTGTTCCATATATGAACGTAAGTATATAACTGCAACGTGTTGAGTCAGTTCAGTGTGGCGTGTGTGTACAGTGTCAGGGCTGATGGCTTGATGTAGGGTAACCAGCTAGGGGCTCCATCTCTGTAAGAGGATATTCCTCCACACACTCTGCAGTCCTTATTTGCCTGTAATTCTTCATCTAAGGGGTGGCCCCACAAGAGTTCCCCCGTGTGCATTAGCATGTGTGCTAATAATGTCATTATTCTTTAGACAGCCATATTGTTGAGCTGTCATGGGTCCCTGTTATTTCTTGGATACACAATTTCTCAGCAAGCTTTCTGGGCCTCTGCTCTCGTGGTCTTTTTTTCTCCTCTCCTGCAATGTTCTCTAAGCCTTAGATGCAGGATATTTCTTCACTATAGTGTAGATTCCTTGACAGGCAAGAGTTCAAAAGTGTTTATCTATGATCAAGTACATAAATATGATTTTTTTCTGCTAGCTCCCTCTGATTCCTTGATTACCTGAGAAAGCAATTGATAGAATAAACATCTAACCAAGTGGGCGTTTCAAACTAAGCATAACGGAAATAATAATTATGAGAAAATTTTGACTAGATCTTAAAGAGACTTTAGGCACTATTTCCAGCCCTCTGTGGACACCCCCTTGTCTCTACAGACACAATAAGGTGGGTTTTCATCGCCATCTCAGTCTCATGGAAAAGGAAGCTAAAGAGAGGAGAAACACTTCCCAGGGCCGCATGGCATGTAAGAGGAAGAGTGATCACAGCATCTCTACCATCTAGTGACAAAGCCTGTATTTTACCCAGAATTCCTCCTTCTTGCCCAATAATATGGCCACATCCTTGGGCTATGAGAGAGTATCTGAAAAAACTCTATTTCTCTCTGAACCCAAGTCTCCTCTGATGGGAAGTTGTTAGCCCATGGGAGAAAATGAGACTTTTACTCCTTATTTGACTGTTGTCATGTCTGATAGCGAGTCCAGAGATGAAACCTAGGATTTCTGAGAGGAGAAGGGAATATGAGATAAAGGTAGAAGAACAAACTGGCTCACAGTTAAGAATAGGGCTGCCATCTCTTCATCACAGGGACAACGGTTGCAGAAAACTACCTTGTAATCATAAAAAGGACCATGCATCTTTTCTGGATGATATAGAATGTGGAGGAATAAATAGAGAAAGAAGAAAGGAACTCCAGGAGGGAGGCAGGGAAGATGGCAGAAGAAGAAGATGGAGCTGTGGGAAAGCACAGGGAGCGAGGGGGGACTGTTGGCAGAGCCTTTGGAGAAGTTCAGCTATGTGTCTGTGGATGCCCCTGCTCAGCTCCAACCTGCACTGGTTTCTCTTCCAGCTCCACACTGTGAACCTGCTGGTGAGTTGTGCTTCCCACTCTTCCCTGCAGTCTAGGGGAACCTTGTCACTCCAGTCAGCACATGGGGCCTGTGGATGACTGAACATACCTGTCCAGGATACAAACTTCAGAGATCCTTCTGAATGCAAGCCGCGACCTGTGTTTGCCCAGCTGGGTGAGCTGGCCTGGAGCCACCTTTAGTCTCAGCATTAGGAGGGGAATGTGGTCACTCAAAGATGGCAGAAAGCATCAAAGATTTACATTAGGAGTCTGTTCTCCGTTGGAGGCTCCAGGCCTGGGTGTTCTCGGCTGGGGGGATGCACTGTCAGTGGCTGAGAAGATGAAGAAGCCACAGAGCCACAGAGACAGCCCTGCAGTCCCCCAGCTACATGCAAAAGCAAACACAACTGTTGCCCTCTGCTATTTTTATCTCCACTCTGTAGTTACAGATCCCCACCTCTGTCTCCCCCGTCCCCCTCTCTCAAAATGGTATATGCAAATTTAGTTGATTTCTTGCCACAAGGAAATTTTCACTGTGAAGCATATGCAAATCTACCATGTATGAACTGATCTTAACCATAAGGATAAAAAAGATTGCCTGGTCATTCAGGAACACAGGATCAGAAAGCCCCATGGTCAGAGGGAGCAGAAGAATCGGTCTTCTGGGTCCCTCACCAATTCCAAGTTCCACTCATGTCTGTGTTAATGGCATGTGCACCTTGTGCTTCATTTCTCCTTTACCTCCAAACCCAGGCTCTCAATCATAGCCTAAACAGAAATACAACCCCACATCAAGGACAAGAAAGTAGTTGGCTTACATGTTTTTAAGGACATCTCTGGTGCCTGAGAATGATCTGAAGCAAGCCGTGAACCATGAGGCAGAAGTCCCAGACTCTTGCAGGGAGGAGTCCCTGGCTTCTTACTTTTTGTTTCCCTGTACCAGTCAGAAGAGAGAGTTTAGATACCTAATATCTTCCTTTCTCTGTGTAGTTTCAAATGTTGCAAAGTTATCAGTCCTCTGGGGACCACAGAGAGATGTCGCAGGGTATTCCATACTCAGGGTGGATGCTAGCTGTAGGTGTAACTGATGCATGCAAGGCAAATTGCCTTATTGTAGGAAGGTTTGAGATTGAAGACAATGAACTAGGACTCACCAGGGACCCAGAGGACCTGGTATTTTCATCTGGTAAAAAGAGAAATAGTTTCTCTTTGGGAAACTATTACAGCCTCCCACCTTGAAAGGCTCTGAAGGTTAAGCAAATGCTCCCAGAGCACCATCAGAGACTGTGGCATCTCATGGACTGCTGGGTCAGTGAGGAAGATGAGGAAAGAATGAGACTTCCATCATCTTTACATATTCCAAAAAAAAAAAAGCCCCTAAGATCCCAAAGCATGTATCCCTAAGACTTAAGGCACAGATTAAATTTGCATTTCCTCCCATGGATTCTACCAAGGTTCGTATAGTCCTGAATCAAGAGAACCTAACTGTGTGGATAATGGGCTGAAGGCAAATGCACTCCCTGTTCTCCAACAGGCACTGCAACAGGAGGGTCAGAGAAAAGTCAACATAAGAGAACTGAGTCCCTCAGTGTTGCTTGTATATCAACTGCTTTCCCCAGGTCGCATGTTGTGTCTTTAAAAGTGATGCCATGAGTCTGAAACATTATGGGAAGGGGAAGCTTTTGTCCTTATCAATATGATTTATAACAAAGGTAAAAGAAATGGGCTGAATTTTAGCTCAATGGTAGACTTGACCAGCATATAGAAGCCTCTGCTGCTTTGATTCCCAGTACTACAAAAATAGGAGGAGGAGGAGGGGGAGGGGGAGGGGGAGGGGGAGGGGGAGACAACAACAAAAACAGGAGGAGGAAGAGATAACCAAAGGAAGGGAGGGAGGGAAGATGAAGAGAAAGGAGAGAGAGAGACATCTTACTAAAAACTTCAAGCTTCACCATATTCAGTGATGTTCTTCAATATACCTGAACTGGCATAGGCAGAAACTTAAAAAATAAGATAATGGGATCTAAGCCACAGGTAAAGATTGCCTTCTGCACAGGGCCAGGATGTACCAGAAGGAGCAGGGTGGGTTCACAGCAAAGGGAAACTCCTGGCTACGAGGGTGGTGGTGGGAGATGTTGTCTGTCCTACTGACTGAGAACACAAAAGACGTTTAATCATGAATACTGCCCTGGAATTTGTGTTTATGTCTTCTCTCTAGAGCTATCTCTACAAACTTTTCTAGAAGCCAGTCCTTCCCATCCTGTAGAGGGGAATTCGGTGACCCTGACCTGCAAGATCCAGTTCCATAAACAGAAGCCAAATCTCCAGCTCCAGTTCTGCTTCTTCAATAATGTTGGGGCTCTTGGGTCAGGCTGCAGCAGCTCCCCAGTGCTTCAGATCCCCACCATACGGAAGGAAGACTCAGATTTTTACTGGTGCAAGGCAAAGGCAGAAAATCACATTATCATAGATCCTCGGGTCCAGGCGACGGAGATAAATGTGCAGAGTAAGTTCTGAGGAGCTTGATCTTCCTGAGTGAGACCAAGCTGGGTAAAAGAGAGCAGAACAGTATGTCTCCCAAGCTCCTGACAAGGTAGACACTAGGGGGAGCTGCCAGCTCTCCTGGTGAAGTAGCAAGAGAAGGCTTTGTGGAAGGCCTGTATAGAATAGGCCATTGGAGAAGAGTTTGTGGGAGAAGCTACAATGGAAAGGGGATATTTATTATCCTAGACCATGTGATTCCATGTCAGAGTTGACAATCAAAAGCAAACGTCCAGTACCTACAAAGGGTTGAATAGTCTCAAACTTGCTAAAACTTCCACAATGGTGAAACAAAACCTACGCCAATGTAGAAACCTTGAATAGCTCCCACTCAGCAGGTACTACTCTAGTGCTTCATGTCTGTGGTTTAACTGGCCTCTAGAACCACAGGTGGTAATGATAGTTGCACATTTACAAATGGAAATTAGATCTGAGAGAAAATAAATCATCTGATCTCACACAGCAAGTAAGAGTTTGAAAAGATTATTCATAAAGAATTCATTGAAAGAGTATTCATAGCCCTGCAGTTTGATTTATAACTTGGACTTGAAATCCCTATAGGGTACTAGGAGTTACGTTGACCTAGGGTAGCATATGACACCATGTTCTCTACAGGAATGGAATAGTGATTTCCTTACCCCGTGACTACCAGCCAAATCTAAGATGATTCTAAATCAACAGAACACCAGCCCCAAGTAAAGCTATAAAAACCACTGACTTTGCCAATAATCGTAGCTTTCAGGACCACCATACCTCCTCCTCCTCTCTGAAACACTCCCTAGTCAGGAGCCCCCATGTTAGCTCGTTTTCCTGCAGGAATCCCTGTTTCTGATGTGAGCTTGGAGACCTGGCCTCCAGGCGGATGGGTGATGGAGGGAGACAAGCTGCTCTTCATTTGCTCAGTTGCTAAAGCCACTGGAAGCATAACTTACATCTGGTACAGAGGGGCCCTGGGTTTAAATCTGGAAACAAAGATACAGCATTCACTAGCAGCAGAATTTGAGATCCCCAAAATGAAGAAAAGTGATGCCGAGCAATACTACTGTGCAGCTGACAATGGCTATGGCCCTGTTCTCAGCGGGCTGGTGAACGTCAGTGTCAGAGGTGAGTGACCCAGCCTTCACGTCTCAGCCAGCATGTCCATGCTAAGCTCCATACTCCCTCAAGCTGCCTTTAGGGAGTTCTGTGGAATTGAGCCTCTAGAGGAGGTAGAAATTACAGGTCTGTTGCGCTTTCAAGGCAACCTTCTCTAATTAGTTACTGTTTATCAGTTCCAGTGTCTCGCCCTGTCCTTACCTTTGGGGTCTCTGGAACCCAGGGTGTGCTGGGAGACCTGGTGGAGCTTCACTGCGAGGCCCTGAGAGGCTCTCCCCCAATCTTCTACCAGTTTTATCATGAGAATGTCATTCTGGGGAACCGCTCAGCCTTCTCTGGAGGAGGGGTGTCCTTCAACTTCTCCCTGACTACAGATCATTCTGGAAACTACTCCTGTGAGGCCAACAATGGCCGAGGTGCCCAGCGCAGTGAGGTGGTGACTTTCAACTTAACAGGTATTTTTCAGGCTTTGGGACTCTCATGGTCAATGTCTCTTGACCTAGGAGAGCGTCAGTCTTTCCAGTGATGTGTTGGCAAAGGCTTCTGAACATGACGCTGTCACGGGGGGTGCACGTGAGAGGCGTGGAGGGCACAGACTTTGAGTGCCTATCTTTTTCACCAGTATGATAATCAGGGGTTCTCTAGAAAAAATAAGGACACCCTCCCCCGTGAGGAGCAGCCCTGGAGCATAATCCACACCCAAGATGTCTGTTTCCCAAACCCAGTTCCTTCTTTGCGGCAGCTGATGCACAGGTCTCTCTCCTCAGTGCCCGCTGAGAACAGGAGCAGTCATCGCGCCTCAGGCGTCACCGAGTGGCTGCTTGGCTGTCTTGGCCCCATCACCGTGGTCCTAATATTTTGCTACTGGCTCAAGAGAAAAATGGGTTAGTAACTGAATATATTTGTATTTTGCTACTACAACCTTCCCCCTCCCTCCTGACACAGACTGCATTTTCGACAGGCGTCTTGCAGAGTAAGTGCATGCCTTAGCGCCCTGGCCAAGGTGTCTTCTCATAAACTCGCACGGCCTGGTAAAGCGCCATTTTTAGGGACGTTCTTTATCTCCCATATTTCACCAGCTGATACCTTCCTTGTCTGTGATTTAATTTTATATAAAATGTGACTCTTTTTAAAACCCAGCCAGCAACTAGACAAGAAAAACAGTTAGCTGCTCACCCTGGCCAGCTCCAGTCCTCATTATACCCATTATACACATTGCTTTTCCTTTTCCCTGAAACACAATTCAAGTTCCGGCCATTCTGGTCATTCCTGGATATTTCTCACCTTTTTGATGAACGTTAGTTTTCTCCTGGAGGTCTCACCTGGTGACATAGCTAACAATTGTTCACCATTTTGAATTTTAAGTCATTTACCTTCCCAGTTTACCACAACCTGTAATTTCACGTGCATTTTTTATGTTTAACCTTGGTCTCCTCTTCTCCACTAAGCAAGTTGATGATGGATCAGTAGAGGTCAAGTGAGTCTCTTGTTTGAATTTCAAGCTTTTCCAACATCTTTGGACACCTCTTCCATCTGTAGATTGGCCACTGCGTACCTGGCTCTGAGATTCCGGGCAGAATAAGAGTCATCAGGGTGGTTGCAAAATTCACAGCAGAGCATGTAACAGGCAGAAGGTCCCAAATACTGTTTCTGGTGCTTACTGGCCTTGGGAAGTTGACTTAACTCTTCTGGACCTGAATCGTATTAATTGTGGCATGGAGACCCCATAAGTGTCTATCAGATATCCGCTGGGGACAGCGTGCCACCCAATCTGAGCATCATCCCTTCGAGAGGGTGTTGAAGGAGGGCTCTGCTGATACATTCTCTCATTTTTCTGCCTTGCAGGAAGACAATCAGATGATCCACTCAGGTGAGGCCCTGCTTCTTCCTATGTGCTGATGATGCTGAACCCTTGCTTTTTAAAGAATTATTTCTTTTATTATTATTTTTAGATTATAGTATAATTACATCATCCCCCTTCCCTTTCCTCTCTCCAAACACTCCCATATACCTCTCCTCGCTCTTTTTCAAATTCATGGCTTCTTTTTTCTATTGATTGTTATTCTACACATATATGTACATGTATATGCATATATATATTTCTAAACCTACATACAACCTGCTCAGTCTATATAATATCACCTGTGTGCTTGTTTCCAGAACTGACCATTTGGATAACAATTGGTGAGCCGTGTTTCTTTCTTATTATCTTTCCACCTCCTCTTATACAATGTTCCCAAAGCCTTGGATGTAGGAGTGTTTTGTAGATTTAGCCATTGGGAATGGACTTCACAGCTCTGCATTTTGATTGGTTGTAGCTTTCTGCAGTGGTCTCTGTTGCAGAGAGAATGTTCTTTGTTGAGAGGTAAGTACTACACTTATCTGTGGGAGGAAAGACAAATACTCAGAATGCAGTTAGAAATTATGCTACTTTAGCAAAGTGGTGGTTGTATGTTCTCCTCTAAAACTGGTGACTTCACTAGCTCCAAGCTACTAGCCACTACTGCACCCTTGAGGTTCTCGTGCCACACTGGCTGGTGGTTTATAGGTGTCATAACTGGAAAAGACTGTTGGCTGCTTCCCTCCTTATGAAACGTGCATGGTGCCTTCTGATACCATTAAAACTTGCTTTTAAAATCTTGATGCTCTCTCTCATGAGCTGCTTCTCTGTTTTACCACAACTAAAACTCACCCCTGAGTTCCCCCCATTGTCAACTTTGAACATTAATCTGCTATTTTTCTTTTTTCTAATTACTTTAAATCATCATGCCATTCTCCCCGTTGCTTCCTTCCAGAGCCTCTGCAGTCACCTTCCTTGGACTTCTTTTGGTCTGGCCACTGACACATTCATGTAGGCAGCTTCCTCACAGCAGAGAGGTTGGATAAATGTGAATACCTGAGACTCTCAAAGTATTTTGGGACAGTAAGATTACATGCTACACATCTCTAAAATGCAAGATAGAGAGTGATAAACACACAGAAGCAATTGTTAGTAAAGCTCCTTAGAGTTTAGAGGAGAAAAACATTTCTAAAGTGTTTGCAGGTTCCAGGTTCGGCTTGTGTATCTTCCACACCAACAATAGACTGACACTAGTTCCACACCCCTGGTGGTGTAACATACTCACGGCCACTTTTCTTTTGCTCCTTCTTCAAGTTGCTTATTCTGGTCAACTACCTATTTTCTAACTGAGATGAATCACTCTTTCTTTACTTAGAATCCGGCACTGTTCTAGGGACTAGGTGTTAGGCTCCAAGATTAGCAGATAGATAAAGAGAGGGGCCATGACTGTGTAATAAACATGATGAACTTCCAAGATGGCCAGCTTCTTCCTCACCCTCCTGACCTGAGACAAAAGCCTCACAGCTTAAAACAAAGGCCTTATGGCATTTTTCTCTTGCCAATAGGCTCCTGCTGACAGACTGGCTCAGCAAGTTCAAGGTCTTATCAGGACATGGTAACACAACAGTTGTGGGTCCATCAGCCACCCAGTCTCTCTTCAACTGACCAACCCCAGATTAGGATGGAAGACCCTTCAATAACTTTAAAATGACTTCAGCTTTTCAAGGCCCTCTCTGCTTTGCTGAGGGTCTTTCTCTGTGTGTCTGCTGTGTGTGTGTGAGTCTTTAGCCCTAGTAAAAGCCTTTCTTCAGCTGTTGATTCTGTCTTCTGATGTCTGCCTGTGGTGTTTATGAGTCCTCTGCTGTTAACTGTTGCATTCAGAATTTTTCCTGCCTTTGAGTTCTTTAACTGGCAGAGAACACGAACCCAGCCAAGATCTCTAGATGGTTAAATGTGTGGGTAACATCGCATGAACAAACACCCTGTGTCTGTGGAACATGTGCTCTAGGGAGCACTGCTGAACCCCATTCTGTCCATGAATGAGGCTTCGGCTTCTACCACAGAGCTGTACCTTCTAGCTGTTTATTTTTCCATGAATTAACATTCTGTTCAGGACCCTTTCCTTCACGTTTTACACTCGAACAACCACACATCTTGGATGGCATTTGATTTGGGTTGTGCTTTCAGGAGTCCTCCTAGACCTGTGCTCCAAGACTCCAGCTACCTCAACTCTCCCGACCCAAGGCAGCTACAGCCGGTGTACGAGAATGGTGAGGGTTCCCAATGACCTCAGCCAACATGGCACTGGGAAGGGGGGCTCTGCGGGGTGTTGTCTGCCTGCCGAAGCCGGGTCTGCTGGGACCTAGTCCCTCTGTGAATGAGTGCAGTTGAGTTCGTGGTAGGAGGTGGGCGTGGGGTGAGTGAAAGAGCAGGCATGAGGGACTGCATGCGTGTCTCTCTTGTTTCAGTGAATGCCGTGAGCGGTGATGACGTTTATTCACTGGTGTACCACACCCAGCGGGAGCCGGGCCCAGCAGTGGGTGAGACACCGAATGGGACCAATTCTCTTTTGTCTGTCTGAGAACCAAGAGGAAAGTCAGTGGCTCTGCTTGGCAATATCAGCATTGGTGCTTAGAGCCGACTGCAGGCATCACTGTAGTTACAGAAAACTGAGCTTTGTTCTGGAAGCTGGGTCAAGTAGAGCCCAGTGTTGTTTTAGGATGGCCTAGCGCACGCTTCACATAGCCTGTTTTTAACGGCTTCTGCCTGCCTTCTTAGAGTGGCCCTACGCTCTCCTTGTAGAGCTTCACCATAGCTGCTGCTCTGGTCCCATCCTACACACGGTGGGCCCAGAAAAGGAGAGAGCTACCAGTGTCTCCAGCGCCAGAAGGGCTTGCGTGCCCGCCCATCCTAGGCTGCCAGTTCTGTAGACACTAAGATAACCATTCATGAGATAGAAAGGAAGACAGCAATACCGTTGGAGATCAAGCTATGGGAGACAGACAGGAGGAGAAGCAACCTTTATTAACCGGAGGTCGTAAAAGCCTAAATATGAATGGAATCTCACGGTGCTTACTTGTTCTTCCACAGCTGAGTACTCGGAGACTCACGGAGTGAGTGAGGTAAGCAAGGTCTTCACTGTCCTCTCTGGAGACTGTCCTAACGCCCTTCACAGTATAGCAACTTATGGGGAGAAAAGTACATCACGGTCCCTAATCTACCAGCAGGGTAGAGATAATAAAGCATTTAGTTATAACAATAAAGAATCCTGCACGAGGGAGTTTTGGAGGTGTATGGAAAGATTTCCTTGAGCAATGTGCTAATGTGTAGTTCAAACATGGTTCATACTTATTCTAAAAGTTCTACTTATTTGAAAATCTTTATCTAAAATACTGCTGAACTATCCTCAACTAGTGCTGTGTGGTCAGCAATATGAAGTGAACTAAACTAACACTGAACAAAACTGAGGTGATCTGTATTGTAAAAAAAATTCATGTCTTGGATAATTCAAGATATCCATGATGGGGGCTGGAGAGATGTCAACAGTTAAGAGCCTTACTGCTCTTATAGATGATCAGAATTCAGTTCCCAGCACCCATATTGGGCAGCTTTCAGTGACCTGCGTCTCCAGTTCCTGGGTATCCAATGCCTTCTTCTGCTCCCCATAGGCACCTGCACTCATATGCACAAACACACACACACACACACACACACACACAATTAAAAACATTCTAAAAGGTATCTGTGATGCTACAAAAGTACTTTCTAAGAATTGCGGGCATCCTGACTTTGTTCGGACAAGTATCTCAGGTGCTTTGTAGTTTTGTCCTGCATTGGGTGGTCTCAGGGCGGAACCCAATTCCTCAGTGAACTGTGAGGGCAGGCTGTTTAGTTTATTCATTTTGACATCTTTGAACAATGACTGATAATAGGGTTTCTCAGCAGGAGCATCACTTCTGGAATCCCCAGGAGTGACAGGTTCCTTTGACAATGCTGGCAGAGGGCCCTGGCTTCCAAGGGGTCCCCTTTAAGTTATGTGTGCAAATGACAAAATGCACCCAGGTGACTGGGAAGAGGCCCAGTGGAAGGCATAGCCTTCTGTCTTCTCTTCTTCCGTCCTTCCAGGTCTCCTCTGAAATCTATTCTAACCCAAGGAAGATAAACTTTGCATATGTGGAGTATGAAGACACTATGTAAAATTATGTGAGCAACATCTGTTCAGTGTTGCAAAAACGCCTACTGCCTGGTGTGACTCCAGGGATGCTGGGCACAGGGCTCGCTTGCCAGTACACCTTCATACATGTATTCCCCACATACTTCCCTTCATGAGATGGTTCCTTCACCTACCTGGTGTGACGTTGGTACAAATCCTGAAGAATCCACCCAGGAAAACCGAGACCCAGAAGCTGGAAAGATTTGCTAGTGGCATCTGGTTGTTGCTCGTGCATTTGGGCCATGACAAATTGCACACTGACTTTCATTTACAAGAAGAAAATGGTGTGACAAAAGCTGAGATCTTGGATCGGAGGGACAGTGAGACCTAGAGCACACAAAGCCAAGGTCAATGACTCTGCAGGTCTGCTGCGGACACAGCTATGCTTCCTCCATGCTTCCTTGTAAGTTGCAAGAAAATTTACTGTGGCTGTACTTAGATTTAGCAACATATTTTGTATGTATAGGCTAGTCTAAATCCTATCACATTTGTAACAGTCTTTGAAAGGGTCATCAAGCTCTAAGTTCTGACCTTGGTGTAGCGTGTAGACTAAACTTTATGAATGTATATTTATCCATATGTTTATATTCACATTTGAATTCATATACGCATATATGAATACAGTGCTTCTTCTTGAATTGTCAAACTTTTTGAAAATGTGGTCATTTGGCTTCAAGTCTGAATTTTAAATCAATTATATCCTCACATTTATGTATTAAACAATTCAGGTATAAAGTAAAAAGTAAAGTCTTTGCTATCAGATGCCATCATGGCAACCACTGTAAAAACCTAGCCTGTTTCTGCAGGTGGTTCCCATTTATGTACAGACACTTACACGTGCATATGAATACTAGACAATCAAAAGCTAAAACGTTAGCTGAAGTCTTTTCAGGCCTGTATGTATATCTAGCATATTATTTCAAAAGACTGGAATATTCTGTTGTGCATTCATACCATAATATATGCACTTGTCCTCTTACACAGCAGTAAATCTATGTAACCTAAACTGACTAGTTTAACATTTTTTTCAGACAGGACCTTGCTATATAGACTAAAGGATTTGCCTAGGATTTGAGGCTTTTCTGCCTCCCAAGTACTAGGATTGCAGGTGTGTGCCACACACTCTTCTTGTTCTAACAGTTTTAAGTGTATAATCCAGGGACATCATCTACTCTCACAACATTTTAATACTTTCACCACTAATAGACATTAAAGTAGTTTCCAATTTTCATACAATAAATGTGATATCTATTAAATGTCCTCACATTTATACCTTCTCGTGAGATTATCCAAAGAGTGCCTTTAGAAGTCTTGGATAACATACTGCCAACAAATGCCCTGAAACTTTTGTCCAGTGAATCTACACAAATCTACACATGCTCCAACAATACAAGAGAGTCAACATGTGGAGAAAAGATACTGTCCATTTATTTTTAAGTTATTGATTCAGCTGATCATCTGGGTATAAATTCAGTTGTTAGCGGTTATTCCACTGCCTTCTACAGTTATTCCACTGTATTTAGTCTTTGCCCTTCCATTTTTCTTCCTTTATTTTTCAAAGATGCAAAACTTGTCTTTTCAAATAAAATAAACCAGTAACTGTCTTATAAGAATAAATCAGAGGGATTGGGAACTTGGCCCAGAGATAGAGCTCTTGTCAGCATGTTCAGTGCCCCAGTTTTATTCCCCTACTCCACAAAAACAAAAAACAAGCAAAAACCCCAGGGAGCCAAAATGCTTGCCCATCTCCCTTATTTATAGTACCACAGTGTCTGTCAAGGTACAGTGTTACTTTTAAATGTCAGACAGTCAAATACAGGCTGAATTTTTTATAAGCTGTTGTTCTGCTAGTGTGGACTCCAATGAGACAGGGAGCACAACACCTAATTACTGCACCATATTGAAGACAAAATATTGTTTACATAGACAGTGTCTTGACCCACAGAGTCTTCAGCAAGATCCTGGGAGCTGTCTTACGTGTCTGGGTTTACCCCAGTCCAGTCCTTATTCCTGGAGTCTTTTCTGTTTTACATGGAAAAGTCTCCATCCAGCCTGCCTATCATATTTACCAGGACTAAGAGAAATTTAGACTTAGGTCCTCCTGACATGTCTATAAAGCCCATCTGCCAGCCCTCCCTTGGAGGAGTCTCATACCTTTGGTACCTGGGGTCTGGAGGTGCTTGTTTGATGGATTAATGTTGTGACAAACCTGGACAACTAATTGGTGGAAGAGTTCATTTAGAACATCTCTTGGCCAGTAGCTAGAGTGTTCTGTCCCCGGTGCTACATCAACAGAGGGACTTTAAGATCTTCTGCTTCCAAGTGCTGTTGGGAGAAACCCACCATCTGTGGTAGTCTAGCTATCGTTTCTTTCCTTGAGGCCAGAGCTATCTCTGTGGGAGAATATTGGGTTCTCTTAGGAGGTAGCAGGAACTCTGCCCAAAGAGTAAGCCAAGTATCATGTTATTTATTACCCAACGCTGTCCCCTTTACACGTGGAGGCAGCTATTTGGTTTCCCTGGCAACATGATTTCCCACTTTTGGTGTCCTGAGCAAAGAATTACAGAAACTTGGATGAGAAGGACAGAATCTAAGAGTTTAAGAATTGTCTGTGAGTGTTTAAAGGGAGCTCCAGTGGTATTTTAAAAACCTCTTTCCATCCAGATTGCTGCATGGGCCTGCAGAATTAGGAAGGCATCTGTAGAATCTGTACAGATATCAAGCTTCCTTTGCTGAGATAACTCAAGGCTCTAGTGAAAGCAAAGAGCACAGTAAATTGGGCACTAGAATTCTGGAATAGAGGCCTCAATACAAGGGCGCCCAAATTGATAACCACAGCGTAACCACCTATCTAATCCCTTTCTTGATGAAGCACTCCCCTCAGTCTACAATATTAAACTGGGACTCTTCAGCGGTGGATAATTTCAGTCAGGTTGAGCTGCTCAGCTTTCCACCAGGAGGGTCTCTTCACAGGGGCAGAAGGGTTACCCTTCCTTTTCTGGGACATATGTGGGAAGATTTAAATTTTAACAGGTCTTAAGCATCACTTCAGGACTTTCCAGCACAAGGAGTTGGTATTTAAATAATGGCTATGTGATCGCCACCGATTCTCCTTGGGGTTGAAAATGTCTCCGATACCATGAGGGGTACGAACCATTAGAGAACAGACAAGGGTAAACTTTTGAGCTTCACGAATTGAAAGTCCCATGGCTGCAAGCTACCCCTTTGCTATCAGCTCTAAATCTTACTTATGTAGCCCATCGGCTGAGCAGTTGAGCCTTCAAATTATGTAATCACATTCAAAGCTGCCTCCTTTCTTCCTGCCATATCAGACAGAAATACAGATGGAACTTGGACCTAGTGCATAGTCCCAAAGCAGGAGCCTGGCTCCCTTTACCTTTTGCAAAGCACGTTGAGATTCAGGGGTCCATATCCCTATTTGAATGTCCCTGAGTTTGAGTTTCTTCTCGGGACTTAGAAAGAGACTTAACCAGTTCATCATATGTAGGAATCTAAATTCTACAATATCTAATAACTCCCAGGAAGACTCCTGGCTGTTTCAAGGTCTAATGGAGAAGTACGTTTAAATTACATTGGATCCATTCAAGTCACGAGGCCCTGGTGCCCTTCGGTAAAGCTAGACCCAAGCAGGTGGCATTGAGTTTTCAGAGTTTGATTTTACTTTGAGTTACTTTACCCGCCCTCCCAAGAGATTCCAAAGAGACTCTATATCCTGGAATGTTACTCTCTCAGAGTGTCCACAGAAGAAAAGTGTAGGCTGACACTTTGCCAAGAAGTGTTGTTTGTTTTGTTTTTTTTTTTGTACTGTGCAACCTTCCTTATGGTTACATGCTACTTGGACTTCTGGGAACAGCTTGAGAGGGCTATTTAAGAGAGCATATCAATTGGATTTGTTAGTTAGAATTAGTTAGGCAAGGACAGAGGAGATAGTTCCAGGAGACAGTTTCCATGCATGGAAAAGCATGGTAGAGACTGTTAATGGAATAGAAGATTTTAGTGGCAATGGACAGAGGAGTTTCAGTTACAGTTAGTGGGCAGACCAGAGAGTTAGACTTAGACTTAGACTTAGATTTAGACGAGTTAGAGATAGAGTTAGAGTTTGAGTTAGAGCTAGAATATTTTACAGAAAAGGTTATCCATATTGGAGCATCATGATTTGGGGTTGTGTGTAGTATATTAGGTCCTGAGGGAGAGCTGCTGCTCCCAAGTGTGGGATCTCTTGGAATCCCTGTGGCAAAATTGTCCAGGTGCCTGGACTATATGTGGTGGTTTGGATAATAATGGTCCCAATACGCTCATATATTTGAACTCTTAGTCACTAGGGAGTGGGATTCTTTGATAGGAATGGAAGGATTAGGAGATGTGGCCAGGTCCATTTCTCTTTCTTTCAGGACGTGGACCAAAATATAGCTCTAGGCTACTGCTCCAACATGCCACCATGTTCCCTGCCGGACTGATAATGGACTAACCCTCTGAAACTGTAGGCAAGCTCTCAATTAAATGCTTTCTTTCATAAGAGTTGCTATGGTCATGGTGTCTCTTCACAGCAATAGAACACTGACAAAGACATTATAGGGCTCATTTTGGCTTTCACCAAGAGCAAATGACAATACTCTACTGGGGGAAAGGAGGGGCTTTATCTTCATTCTAACCAAGGAGTCTCTTCCCAGAAGGGGATCTGGGCTCTCAGAGTCTATTAGGAAGGAGTGACAGAAATGGAGATCTCCCCAGAAGTGGGCAAGACGTTGAGTAAAACATTCTTTAAGGGATTGGCCGGATATTCCCACATGATAGTCATTTGTTGGGATTTAGGATTGGGGAGAAGTGGAAGGCTGAGAACCAAGCACCAATATTGATGAGGAAACTGACCTGGTACTCCCTGTAGTCATTATTGTCCAGGGCCACTTAAGATATATTGTTGGGGCAGGAGCATATATAGGAAGACCTAGGACCCATCATTGATGGGAGAGGAAGAAGACCTCTGCCTCAACAGATTCTTGGAACACTGATTCTTCCAGTGATTACCCTTACAGATGGGGCAGGGTCCCAGGATGGCCTGTATCTCTGAGATCACCACCTTTGGAGATGGCCTTCCCACTCATAGAAGAAGCAGGACCCTGTATTAGGCTGTGCTCCCTGGGTAGCTTCCTTGACGGCAGCCAGCAGTTTCTCATGACGCTTGTCATTGCATCTTTTCTTCCCTATATCCTTCCTTTGCTGTTGCTGACCATAGTTACAAAGGACCACAGTAGTAGCTTGAACCAAACCACTTAGTGACTTGCCTGGCACAATGGCCAGCTTCTGAAGTTTTTAACAGAGTCTGGCCAAGTTGAAACTCTGCCCTTCAGGAGGTCCTCTCCATGAGGCATCCCCTCTACCAGTGCACTTTCTCATGGCCTTTCTCAGCCATAGAGAAAAGTCAGCGACTTATTTTTCATCCTGATTGATAGTAATTCAGAGCCTTAACTTTGGCCTTCCTTAGACCCTCTAAAACTTAAGATAATGCCTTTTACTCCAGTCTCCCTGTCTATCATTGGGTTCCCACTGAGGGTCTTGCATAGGGACCACCTTCTGGTCAGTGGGGAGGTTAGAAATCCCTTCTTTCTTCCTGAGCATGTAATAATCATTTCCCATCCAGACAGCTTATTCTATCATCAACATTCATTCTAGAAGTAATATTTCCTCTTTAGAGATCAAATTATAAAACTGAGTAATCTCTCCAATCATTTGTACATATTGGTCTGGTGCCAGTGTGGCTACCAAGGTTCTACCTTAGTAGTTCTGTTAAGGAAAACGAGACATTAACCAGTTATACCCAAGTTCTCTGTCAGGCCTTTCCCATAATGAGAGCATTTCTGTGGATGGGGAAGAGGCAGTGTGGTTCAGGCTTTAGAATCAAGGACACAAGAAAGGGCTTATGGACTCTCTTGTTAGAGAAAGGTGCTGAGGCCAGGCATGTGACAAGGGTATCCCAGGGAGGCCATGTGTGAAGCTGTGATTATGTTGGAGACCCCAAGATATCAGAGATTCTAGAATCATGGCCTACTTGCCAGGGAAAGCTGCAGGCCAGGTGTGGAATCAGCCAAAGAGAAAGAAATGTGTTGTAGTCAATGAAGCTTAAAGGAGTTGGAGATTGAAGAGCACTTTGACATCAGATATGGAGATGCAGAGTTTGTTTTGCTAGGTTTAAAGTCTTGTTTGCTCCAATATCTCCTCATCATGCACCCTTTCCTCCCTTGTGGAATGATAATGTATATCCTGTGTCATTGTATGTTGGAAATACATGATCTACTCTTTTGAAATGGAATTGAAGCTTTTTTCTTTTTCATTTCAATTTTTCATTATGATATGGCTTCAAGCCTACGGGAGCCAGGGAGTGGAATGTGGCTGTTTGAATAAGAACGACCCCCATAGGCTCACAGATTTGAATGCTTAGTCACCAAGGAATGGCACTATTTGAGAAGGATTAGGAGGTGTGGACTTGTTGGAGGAAGTGTGTCACTGAGGGTAGGCTTTGAGGTTTCAAAAACCCACAGCAGGTCCAGGTTCTCCCCCCCTCCACACCTACAGATCAGCACGTAGCTCTCATCTGTTACTCTACCACCATAAATGCTACCATGCTAAAACCGAAAGAAAGCCCCAATTAAATGCTTTTTAAAAATAAAAATTGCCATTTTTGTGGTGTGTCTTTACAGCAATAGGACAGTGACTAAGAAAGATAGCACTGTGGCTAGTCAGGAATGATCTCCTGGGTGGGTAAGAAAGGGATTCTCTGTGAGCTTAAAGGGATTCTGAAAAAATAAGAGGTCTTGATACAGTGTAAAGGTTCTGCAGGGGGCAGAGTGTCCCCAAAGGAGGGCTGCTCAGGAGGGTCAGACAGTTTTTTTTATAAAGGAATATGGCTCCTGCCAAAGGTTCCCCCTTACGCTGGCTTAATATGCTATTAACACATAAGACTCTTAAAGTCTGGGGATCCATCTTGCACAACTGAATCAGTCTGAGGTTGGCCCTAAGGTAAAGGCAAGTTAGAAACACGGAATTTCAGCCCATTTCCCTTCCTGCCTATAGAATAAATCTAACTGAAGAATGATATTATAGTCAAGGCTGCCCTCTTTTGAGCAGGATAGTCTATCTCCTAGGATTTATTCTGGTCATGTCTGAGTTGAATAGCATATGAAGGCCTTTTTCTTGAGTCTTGTCATAGTGGGATGAGCCTTTTCCCATGCCTTGACCTGACTGATTGAACCCAAAGACAGAAGGTTGGGTTGCTATACTGCCTGTATTGGACTGCCCTGTCTAGGACAAGCCAGTGAATTGCATGTGCCTGGGGTTGGCCATCTGGAGCATCTGGAGCAAGCCCAGGACAAACTCAGTGAAAAAAGCCTTCCCTTCCTGGTCTCAGGGAAGAAAAACTGGGAAGTGGGTGCCATCTCCACCACCTTAGGACATGCTGTAGCAAAACTCCATCAACCTAGAATGCCTTATTCCTCGTTGTCTGCCTGCAAAAAGCACTAACTCACTCTCAATCTCGCTCATCGATGTGGTGCATCCTTTCTTTGATTTGCTCATGTTGCAGCGGCTTTGCATTCCAAAGAAAAGTTCCACGAGATCATAATGCCTGGGGCCTTTCATTACTCTTGAATTTGGCTTACTCGAATTTTGTTGTGAATTTTTGCATCTTTGTGTTTATATATATTACATTTTATTTTATTGTCAATTTCATACATGTTATATATGAATATATTCTTATACATATAATTTTTGTCATTTTCACTGATTATCACTCTCCTTCTCCTGCTGAAACCCTTCTTCCCAACAAGTCCCCTTCCTCGTTTCGTGTCTTTAAGAAAATGTTTGTGACCTATCGAGTTTAAATAGAGTTGCTTTCGTGAGCATGGGTAGGTGGTTACTTACTGGAGCATGGACCACACTACCGAAGAAAATGACACACACGAACATGCAAGCATTAACTGCCAATAGGCCATCAGGAAGGTGTAGGGTTCAGGAGCCCTTTTCCCATCCATGTTGAATGGTGACTAGTCCGATCTTGCGCAGGTCTTCTTGGGAATAACCACAGCTGCAGTGGTCTCATGAGTGCAATGGTGTTGTGCAGCCATTTTCTCCAGTTTGAACTATTCCCTCCAGAAGGAAGAAGAGAGGCTCATGAGACTCAGGAAGTAAAAAAGCTCATAAGTCGTAGAAGGTTCTGGAAACTAACAAGATTCACAAATATCCTCCCCAAGATTATGGGAGCAATATAGAGTGAGAGGACAAGACACTCAGACCAGCAGAGCCACCTGGAGGAGACTTCCTGACATGCAAGCTGTCTATAAGCCATTCAAAGAGCTCCAAGGTTGATGATTTCATGAGTAATCACCCAAGCTATGGTGGGTTTCTCTATTTCGCAGCTGCCTCGGGGTCATCAATGCTTCTGTAAGTAATCTCTCACCCGAATACTCGTGTAAGTAATCCCAGTTATCTCTTTGCTTCATCAAGGTGAACTTTGTCAGAATAATATCTTTGGTCTATCATTGCTGCCATATTTGGAAGGAGTAGGCAAATGTTCATGTCACCCCTGGAAAAGTCACTCCGCAGACATCCATGTAACATCCATAAGACATAGTTTCACAGTACACTTTACCACTCACCAGCTCTTACATGAGCCTTGAGGTAAACAGTGGACATTCAACAGTCATTCTCAGTATTTTGATCAGTTTTGAGCCTTGCATTAACTGCGCACGTTGCAAAAGGAAGCTTCTTTGATTTAGGCTGAGAGCAGTGCTAGTCTATGGATATAAATATTAAGTAGTTAGAAGGCAGTTTCATAATATGTCCACTTAGAAAAACTACAGAGATAATTTCTTCCTTTACAAAGTCTGTGACCTCCCCAGCCATGGGAACCCGGTTTCCAAGATGCAGTGTGAGTTTCCTCCTGAAGAGCAGGTTTTAAAAGCCAGAATGTCCTTGGTTGCCCATACAATAGTCATGCAATTATTGAAACGGTGGGCACATCTTGCCTAGGAGATTCTAATTTTAAATTTCTGGGTTCAAAGCTAGGTGAGATCTTTTGTCATGTAGCATCTTGTATAATACCTTCAGGCACTATGAGAGCGAACCACCAGGGAGGAAGCATGCAGCTCAGTTTCAGCTTGCTTGAACAAAGTGTGTGGAGTCTTTAGGAAAAGGCAGTATTATCTAGTCCTGGTAGGAAACCTAGAACAGTGACCTTAGCCTGTATCATTTGAGGAGCTCCTGGGACCCCTTTAAAAGTGACTTATGAGTGTAGAAAGCACAGATGTTCTTATGCTCACAGATGAGCATGAATGAGCATGGTGCTAACTGGAATGTTGGCACCCGTGTCGTCCCTTCAAGGGAAGAAATGCATAACTTGTTATCTACCCAGAAGTCTAGAAGTCGCAATGTTCAATAGCCTGGTGGTCTTTGCATTATCTCTCCCAGACCTTTATCAGAACCTTGTTTTTCTCAGTCAAACTATAGAACCTATCTTATGGAAGGTGCCACGTGTACTTTACAAAGCGTTTCAATGTAGTCATTCATGTCCAATCCTTATTTAACTTACTGTGTTCCTCAAGAAGATTTATGTTAATTACCACAAGGAAAGTTTTCACCAAATTGTACTGTGTTTAAATATGCCTTAAATAAACTACTTGGGGTCAGACTTCTGACAATTGAACCAACATTGGCTTCTTAGTTGTGTTGAACCACACTGCCTTCTTGCCTCCCATGGATCATCACTCTGCCAGCCATGGAGGTCATAGAGAATCCCACAGGAAGCTATCTCATACCTGGCACTTGGATGGTTTCCCATGGTTTCCATGAGAAACACTCTACATCCATGTTGGGTATCTCCAGTCAAACTTTTTGCCATCTGTACATGTGACAGAGGGCTAATATGCAGAATATATAAAGAACTCAAAAACAGAGTCAAGGAGACAAATGACTCACTTAAAAATGTGCTAGGATACTCCTTAACAGCTATCTAGAAACATTTGTCCTTATACCCACAGGTACATGCAGTCTTTGTTCCTTATCAAGAAAACATCTCTTTGCCACAGAGAGAGAACACCACAGAAAACTACAATCAATCAAAATGCAGAGTTGTGGAGCCCAGACCCAATGAATATATCTACAAAACACCCCACATCTAAGGCTCAGGGACATTGTAGAAGATGGTGGCTGTAAGATTGTAAGAACTATAGGGTATAACAATTAGTGAAAAGGGGAGGGGATGAATCTGAAGGAGAGTGGGGAGGGGTCCAAGGTTCGGAGGGAGGAAAGGGAAGGGAATAATGTAATTGTGTTACAAGCTAAAAAACAAAGTAAATATTCTAGAGTTAGAATCAACTTGCATCTATTACAAAGAAAAAGATTATTTTGATACTTAAAAAAATGTGCTAGGGATCTAAACAGAGTTCTCAGTAGAAGAAAATTTAAAAGGCCAAGAAATACCTTAAGAAGGCATTCAGTAAAGGTGTTCATTATCCTTAGCAATCATAGAAATGCAAATCAAAGCAACTTTGAGATCTTGTCTTACACAAGTCAGAATGGCTAAGATCAACAAAACAACCGATAACAAACGCCATTGAAGTTGTGAGGAGAGAGCTCTCATTGGTACAGCCACTCTGGAATTTAGTACAAAGAATCCTAAAACACAAAAACAAAACAAAAACTGAAAATAAATATACCTTGTGACCCACTCCTTGGCTTGTTCCCAAAGGTTTCGACCTTCTTCTCCACAGATACTTGCTCAGCCATGTTTGTTGCTGCCTATTCAAAATAACTAGGAAATGTAAACAAGCCAATTTACCCTTCAACAGATGAATGGATAGTGAAAATGTGATACTTATCCACAATGGGGTACCATTCAGCTATAAGGAAAAATGAAGCCATGTAACTTTCAGGTGAATGGATCCACCTACAAAAGATTATACTGAGTGAGGCAACCCAGACCCAGGAAGACAAGCTCCACATGTTCTCTCTCACCTGCAGTTCCTAGCTCCAAATCTTTAGATATAAGTATACAACATGGAGTACCCTCAGAAACCACGATAGTGTAAGAGGACCACAGCATGGGTGCAAATTAGGAGGAACATAGCTGGATGCAAAGGATATGATGCAGGAAATGAAAATACAGAAAAAAGAGGGGGATGGGGGACAAATAATCAAGGTTGTTTGTCAAAGCCTCAAGGTATCTTTTTATTATATTTACCTAAACTTATACATAATATATAGACTAATGAAAACTCTAGTACCAAAGGGATTCTCCTTTAAAATGGTTGGTCAGAGTAGTCGAGTGACTTCCAGGACAATATAGATTCTGGCTCTTACCCTTGGTTGCCTCTCATAGATTGAACTATGCCCCTATTTCTGAGGACTCTGCACATGTAGGACACGGGACTTAGATTATCAGAGGTGAATATGACCTGGAAGTTTCCTTCATGCAGTCTAGCTTCCACAGTACCATAAAACTCTATGCAAGTTGCCAACAGAGGAAAGCAATTAATATCCTACCAAGCTGTGACACCTATGAACCACAATATTGTTCAGCATGACAAGATATCCATAAAGGTACTGTAATTGGCACTCACATGTTGTGGGTAACCAACAGCTGTCTAGTTGGATGTAAGACTCACTCAACAGGAGGAAAACCATGCCTGGTACTAGAAACCCAGCCAATCAATACCCCATGAGTAGTGAGGTCATGGATCTTAGAAGAGAATCTACTACTGCCACTTTGCTAGACCAGCATAATTCCTAGCTACATCCTATATTTTATCCTTATACCCACAGAGAAATATGGCTATCACCCTTCATTAGAAAAGATTCTCTTTCCAGCAAATGGAGACATCACAGAAAACCACAAATGGGACTCAATGCAAGAGATGAATGGATCATGGGGAACCCAGCCCCAGTGGATTTATACCACAATTCTTCCATCTTAGAATCAAAGAACATCATAGAAGAGGGAGTGGAAAGATTGCAAGAGCCAAAATACCAAGAAGTCTGCTGTAAAACGGTCTTTCATAGAAATGGAAGCATAAACAGGATTGGAACAACGGCAATGTCGACAGACAAGCTGATGTGGAAAGGGACATCACACGGGGTCACTCCTGGACAGGAACTACAGGAGACTGAAGACTGCTGAAAGTTGAGTATTCACGATTTGCTTTCTATGCCTTTCCCCTTTCCCTTCCCTGGATATTCTCATCTCAATGGTAACATGTGGTTGCTTTTTAAGCCCTAGATATTCACCCCCAGCTTCCTACTTCAAGAATCTCTCCACATCTCTCCATGGGCCTATTGAATGAAACTCAGGATGGCTATGCAGGGACTCTCTTGGTCTCTTTCCTGCCCCATGTGCTCCTCTTCTGAAATAGCAAACTATGAGAAAGGTTGTTTGTAGGCCCACCATCAAAAGCACTCATTTCTCTTCTTGCTCTTTAGCTATTCTAAGAAAGATTCTTTCTGAATACACAGCACATGTCAAGATCACCAATGTATCTTCCTCCAAGCCTCCTTCTCCAGCCTCGAGGCTAAGAAGCCGTCACCCTGAACCATCCTCCCTATAGCAAGGTGTGAAGAAAATAAGCTTAGAGAGCAATTGGCTGGAAGAGTACGTTCACCAGTCTCCTCTGCCTCCTCCAACCCTCTCCATTCCTCAAGCATCAGAGGAAATCAAGAGTCATGAAACAACTCCTCAGAACTTACTTCGAAGTCACAGATGGCCAGTTGGTATCGAAATTTAGAACTGTACAACTGTCAAACCATAATGCCTAATGAGAACTTGAAGTTGCGGTGGTATATATTACCCTTAAATCAGAGAGGTTGAAAAATATGAAATAAGTACTTAAATATTGAGTCAATAAACTGAGTTATGGGAAGAGAAGGAAAGCTGAAAGATTCAAGATCAAATTTGTGAATCAGGCCACTCAGTCTTTATATCCTTACCCAGTTCTCTCCCCTTTCTGCCTATTATTTCTTTATTCACTGCCCAGCATCAATTAGTAGGCCAGCTTAGTTCTGCTTTGTTCTTCCACTGTCAGCTGGCTAGTTCTATATCAACTTGACATAATCTAAAGTCATCTGATAGAAGGGAACCTCAATGAAGAAAATTCTTCCAAAAGTTCAGTCTACGAGTCTATAGGGAAGTTTTCTAAACTAGTGATTGATGTGGGAGGACCCATCCCATTGTGGGTGGGGCCGCCCTGGGCTGGTGATCCTGGGTGTTGTAAGAAAACAGGCTGAGCAAGCCATGAGAAGCAAGCCAGTAAGCAGCACCCTTCCGTGGCTCTGCGTCAGCGCCTGTCTCCATACTCCTACCCAATGTGAGTTCCTGCCCTGGCTTCCTTTAATGAACTATGACTCAAGATATGTAAGCCAAAAAAAGATGCTCTTGGTCGTGGTGTCTCATTACAGCAGTCAATAAGTAACTAAGACACGCGGTGTCATCTTTTTCTCCTTATGTTTACTAAATACACAAAAAATAAAAACATATTGAAAACTTCAAGAGAGAAACAAACACCCAGTTGTATATAAAAGCAAGCCTATCCTTTCAATAGTATCTTCAAGATGGAGACTTAAATTGGAATGATGTATTTCAAGTTCTGAAAGAACACAGCTGCCAACCCAGATTACTGTACCCAACAAAATTATCTATCATAATTGAGGAGAAACTATTTTTACCACGAAAAAAAAAAGCAGGCTAACATATTTATGATCATTAGACTAGCTCCACAGAGGATAATGGAAAGAAATCTTCCAACTAAAGAGGAAAAGAATATATCCAAGAGAGAATGAACTACGCTGGAGCAAGTTAAGTGAATGAGGGTTGGGGAAGCAAACACTGCAAACTCAATGAAATGATTTCTTAATGATAACCTTGAATACTAGTAGTGCCCCATTTGTGTTAGTCAGCTACTCCTGAGCATGGGGCCTGACCTCCGAGTGGTCGGTGTACCCAGCGTCACTCCATTGAAGAAAACTGAATTTTCCCTCCCAGCAGCTATTATTTCGACAGCTTCTCGGCTAGTGGTAGGACTTTATGATCACTTCCCTTGCTCTCTGCTGGGACTTTGTCTGGCCTGAGCTTATACACGTCTTGTGCGTGCTGTCACTGTCTCTGCAAATTCATAGCCATCTTGTCTTTTGTTTCTGGAAAATTCAGTTTCCTTAACATTGGCTCTCACAGAGCTTTCTTTTCCTTCTTCATAGATCTGAGCCTTGTGGAAAGGGTGTGAGAAAGACATTCCACTCAGAGCTGATGGTTCTAAGTGTTCTCACTCTCTGCATGTTGTCCGATTGTGGAATTGTGCTAATTATCATCTGTTGCAAGAAGAAGCTTCTCTAACAAGGACTCAGCAGTGCATTAATCTAGGATATAGCAGTATGCAATTGGGAGTTGCTTTATTGCTATATTCATTTAGCAGAATAATAGTATCAGGTTCTTGACCTCATTAATAGAATCAGGTATGGCTTCCATCTCAAGGAGTGGGCCTTAAATCCATTCAAAAGGTGGCTGGTTACTTCCTTCCTTAACGTTTGTCTCAAATATTATTATTATTACTATTATTATTCCCAAGACTGAATATTCCTTGTGAAAAAAAATCCTGAACACATTAAATTCCAAATTACCTAAGACCCTAAATCAAAATAACCTAAATCTCTGGTTTCTTATTCTTGACAAATCTGAGCTCAAAAGTGCTCCGGGTGCAGATGGAGCTAAAGCTGTATGAGCAATCAGGGTCTCCACAGACCACAGGAGGAATCGATTCACCCGCCAAGGGAAACTAGCTAAACTCTTTGTCTAGTGCCAGCAGGATGCCAGCTGGAGCCAGTCCACTCGGACCCCTTTCGACTCAACTGTGGAACACTCAGCAGCACAAGGTTAATGCTGACAATGGGCGTTCACTGACAAGGAGGTGAGTGAGAACCACTTAGTTACTTCCTTCTTTACTGAATGTATTCAAAGCTTCTTTGATTTCACTTCCTCTTTAAGGGATGTGCTTTTCACAGCTGCCGAGAGGCAGGTGTGATGCTGAACAAACAGAGCAGCAGTCTAGCTTTTTGGCATGGGCTCCTATTTGCCCTCGCTAGCTCACTAGTCTGTCTCCCGGGGAGCCTTTCTCCATGCTCACACATTTATTCCAGTTAGATCTGTCCCGTCACTTTTCCTGAAATGAAGCTGGGGTGTGCTTTTGAAATCTATGCCCAAAGAGTCTAGGGAGTCGCTTCTTTCCAATGTGTCCTCCCCAATAACCTGGTGCTTGTGTCCTTTTGAAATCCATAGATTAATCAGACATAGTTCCTGTAAGACATAGAGAAGAGCTGCCTGCCCGTCTGAATTAACTCTAGTCTTCGATCCCTTAGATATTTTCATCATTGAGCCCAGAGGATGCCATAGGAATTCAAGTGTGGTTCCTCTGGCTCGCTCCTCGGACATGAACACAGAGTGGAATCTGGAGCGGCTACACAAGGAGATAGCTGCAGCATCAGCAGTGTGGAGCTAGATCCTGTGTGATGCTTTGGGGAGCACAACAAATTTTATAGCCCCAAATATGACCCCAATCACCAGTTTCGACAAAAGCAAGGAGACTTTGGGGTGTGAGGGGGAATCCCATGTGCTTCACCTGCTTCAGCTGTGACTTCCTGGGGAAAGTAGCTCCAGCTCCCCTGGGTGTCTACTGAGCAACTTCACACCCTCAGAGATTCTTGCAGCCATTCCTGCGCAACAGCTCGGAGATGAACTTGGCTGCATTTCTCCACGATTGTCAAGACCTCCACAGACATGTAGAAGTCTTCATAAGATTCCTGTCTCTTACTCATTTCTATCAGTGGCTATGGTTCTTCTTTTGTAGAAACAGCTACCAACCTTGGAGTATGTAGAGGGACACTAGGAGGAAGTTTTTGTTATTTTGGTTTCTTTAATAACACAAAATAGTGTTTGTATTAAGTTTATGCGCCCACCCCAGCTGTGGTGCAGTTGTTTATGAGCTGATTTGGAATGCTTGATGCAGGTGGCTATAATTTGGTCAGCTGCAGTCGTTCTGGCACCTGTAGTTTGTTTTGGGGATTGTGTGCGGCATGGTTTATGGGAACTTTTGGCTTAGGGTATAAAAAGTCTGAGCCCCGAGAGCTGGGATGGGCATTGGCTGGTGGTTCACTGATGGTTGTTGACATTAGTGTGATAAAAGAACAAAGGTCAGAGAGAGAGAGTTTACAGACCTCGGGCTGAGACCTAGTCTGACTCACTGTCAGCTAGTCCTCTTCAAGCCTAGGACAGCCTAAAAAGAGGCTGTGAAGATCTCTACCTTTCTCTCATTCTATATCGAGGCCTCTTGCAAAAGAGGCGAAAATTTCTTTCTATCCTGCTTTCTCTTTCCCTAAATTGAGGGTAAAAGATTGTAGCTTACTGCTACAGGAGTGAAATCATCATAGCTCAGCGTCATCCTCTGAGATCACAAACCATATCCCTTAAGGCTACAAGCCCTTGGTGCAAACTCAGAAGTTAAATTTAAAAGCCCAGTATCATCTTTTCAATCTAGAAAACATCATACTGTATTACTAAAACCCAAGGCATAGAGCCAGAGGGCCTGGTCATGCCAATAAAGGCTGAGAGCCAGAGGGCCTGGTTTTGCCAATAAAGGCCGAGAGCCAGAGGTCATGCCAGTAGTCTTTCCTTGTAAACACGGCTCCTGTGTATTCACTTGTTCACTTGTATTTATCTCATATATAAACCTATGTCAATTGTTTGTGTCTCTGAGAATTTGCTTTCTAATTCTAAACTCCCTCCCAGTCCAGGGAAGTCCAGTCTATGGATTCCAGCTTGCATCCAAGAGGTAAGAGCAGGCAGCTAAGCTGATTGAGCCTGCTTCATTTGTTTCTCTCAATTTAAAAATCAAGAGTCACTTTGCTTATCTCAGTATGAAATGAGTTCAAATAGAAGTGAAGGGGGACAGGAAAGATAGAAATGGGTACTTTATATTTTGTGCCGTCAAGACAAGTTTGCACTCCACACTGTGGAAAGGATTCTGCTCAGAATACACTGCTAGCAGTTTCTTTAATCTGAGTTAACCCTTCCCCTGCTACCCTCCCCCCAGTCCAGATGGTGCTCGAGGAATGCAAGCTTCAACACCCTTGAGAGTATCCAAACCCAGCTACACAGAGAGACAATGTGAGGCACCAACTCCATGGATCTCAGGGTGCAAGGCTGATCACTTGAGAGGGGCAAGGCTGAGCTCTGGAATGGTTGACTGCCTTTACTTCCCTTTCTGTTGCCCACAGATGAAATGTATTTTTCATATATTTCGCAGATGGAGTATTATTAGGGCGTTAGTCCTTGCCCTCTTATATCACCAGACCTATGGACAACACACAGCCTAAAGATTTCATTCCTATCTTTGCTCTTGTGAGTATCTGGTGACAGGTAGCAAAAGGTCTGGTATTTCAATTGCAGAGGAAAGTCTGGGAGACTAGTGATCATTCAACACATGCCTTTTACTAGTTTATTTATGCAAATTAAAAGTGATTGTTTGGCTAAGATTATCAGATTTAACGAACAAAGGCACATCACTTCTGTTTACATTTGAATTTTAGTAAGTGATTACTCTTTTAACACAAGTAAATTCCAAATATTATACGGAATGTATTAACAGTAAAAAA
Source organism: Cricetomys ansorgei (assembly GCA_026225945.1). Taxonomy (NCBI): domain Eukaryota; kingdom Metazoa; phylum Chordata; class Mammalia; order Rodentia; family Nesomyidae; genus Cricetomys; species Cricetomys ansorgei. Next base: position 7,636,223 of record JAMJFZ010000056.1, on the reverse strand, counting down.
TATTTGTTGTATAAAATTAAAACTAGACATCATTCTATTTGGAAGTCCAGTTTTCCTTTTTTAATAATGTATTTATTTTTATGTACATTGATGTTTTGCCTGAATATGTGTTTGTGTAAGGGTGTTAGATTCTCTGGAACATGAATTACAAACAGTAGGGAGCTGCCATGTGGGTGCTGGGAATTGAACTTTTGCCCTTTGGAAGAGCAGCCAGCGCTTTTAACCACTGAACCATCTTTTCCAGCACTGGAAGCCCAATTTCCAACATCAGGCCCTCTGCTAGGTGGTAGGCCTATAATGCAAACAAGACATAGTCTCTGCCTAACCAAAGCAGGAATAGAAGATGTGATAATTTGGCCATCGATGGACAATGAGATTGAAATGTTGTTTTCTAAGTGTCTCTTTCCAATCACATGAAGCTAACAACTGTTAGCAGTTGTCAGCATGCTCACCTTTGACTCTGAGTTTGCATTGATTTCTGTGTAGAATTAGTCTGACTTTGGCACACTGCTTGTCAAAGCTATCCATATTCATCTGAGCCTTCCTTGTTGATGGTCGTGCTAGCTATAGAGAAGCCAACCGTGAACCTTTCACTTCTTCTATAAAAGCGTCCTTGAACAGCCATTACTTTCTGTTCAGAATTTACATTGCTAAGGACTCTATTTTTATCAAAGGGGCAAAATTGATTCTTGGAAAAGTGAAAACTCCTTATTCTTTTTTTAATGACTAAAAATACTTGAATATGCAAATATGAGGTATTAAATTTTCAATGAAGAAAGGGGTCAAATAGAAAAAAAAAATTGTAGCAGTCTACTGCTGTGGCGGTTCAGCCAAGAAGACAAGGAGGCATTTTCCTGGGTAAAACTCTACCAGACCTCAGCTAAGGGAACCTCCGTCCTGGCCAGTGCCATGCCCTCACTGAGTGGGTAGGAGGAAATGGGACAAGGACCTCACTCCCTAACTTCTGCCTGGGGAAGGCTGAGGGACCCTGTCTTTCTTCCGCCCAGGTGGGAAAGGTTAGATGTACCTTCACCAAACAACCAAGGAGCCCTAAATACAGTCACAAAAATAAGTCAAGAATGTTGACCTTCATTTATCACTGATGTTCTATCATTCCATAGAAAACCTGGATTTTATTTCCACCAACTACAGCCCCTATATTCCTCTTTATAATTCCCAAATAAGTAAATTTTAGATCAATAGTGACTTCCAAAACCAAGGTTTAAAAAAAAAAAAAAACAGAAATTGAAGAGGTAAAGGAAAAAGAGGAAGCCCAGGAAATGAGAGGAGGAGAAGCATTTCTCCAAGTACATCCTTGTGTCCACTGCTGAGTGCGAACTGGAGAACAGAGAGGGGGGTGAGCTATGAAGCCACTGCATGTGCTCCAGCAGAGAAATGAGCTGCAATTTAGACACAGGCCACTGATGTTGCAAAATAAATCACAGATAAAATTTATTGTCATTTAGGGGCTTTTTAGAATGTTTTTTTTAAGACAGGGGTCTCATTATGTAGTTCTTGGCTGTCCTGGAACTCACTATGTAGACTAGGCTGGCCTCCAACTCACAGAGAGCCTTCTGTCTCTGCCTCCAGAGTGCTGGGATTAAAGGCGTGCACCACCATGCCTGGCTGTGGGGCTCTTGATAATGCAGGAGGAGAATGTAGTATAATACTTGGAGGAAATTTTGTTATTTTGGTTTCTTTAAAAACACAAAATGGCATTTGGAATAGGGTTGCATTCCCACCCCAGGTGTGGTAGAAGATTATGAGGTGGATTTGGAATGCTTGATGCAGGTGGCTGTAATTTGATTAGGTGTAGTCGTTCTGGCTTGTGTAGCTTGTTCTTAGGATTGTGTGCCACTTGGGTTTATGGAACTTTTGGTTTAGGGTATAAAAAGGTCTGAAGTCCCAAGAGCCAGGGTGGGTGTTGGCTGGTGGTTCCTTGGTTGGATTGTTGTTGTTAGTGTGTTGATTCTCACAAAGGCTGGAGAGATTGAGTTTATAGATCGTGAGCTGAGACGCTTGTCTGACTCACTGTTAGCTAGTCCTCTTCAAGCTCAGGACAGCCTAAAAAAGGCTGTGAAGATTTCTACCTTTCTCTCACTCTGTATCAAGGCTGCTTGCAAAAGTTGTGAAAACTTGTTTCTGTATCCATCCTTTCTCTTTCCCAAAACTGAGTGTAAAAGAGTAGTTTACAACCACAGGAGAATATAGAATGGGGAGGGAAAAATAAGGAATGTAGGTTAGGTTGCTGGAAAATCTCTCTTAGGTCATCAAGTTTAAAAGATTAAAGAAACAGAGCTCTGTGCACCTTATCTTTCCCACAGCTTCTCAAAGAGAACAATCATGTCAGCTTCCACTTCTCTCAGTTCTTCCTAGTCTCTGACCACTGGTCTCTCAAGAACCTCAGCTGTCCCAACACTTATCAAGACAGCAACAGGGTGTGCTAGCATCAGTGATAACCCTGTCGTAGTGTCATGTCAGTCACAATGTTGAGCAAACAGACCCTCTTCAGAGTCTATTCCTTCCCTTGATGGGAGGTTGCCTGAGTCTAGGGAGGGGTAATCACTTGCAGAAGGAAAGGCAGAAGCAGGAGGCACGTGTTGAAAGAGCTGTAGATTCGATCTACAGTTCTTCTCTAAGGCTTCTCCCTCTTTAAGTTCAAACTAGTGTCGCTGCTGAAGGAAGCCCAGCAGCTCCCACCCCAGAGGCAAACACACTAAAAGCCTCTCAAAGAAGTCCACAGCGCTGTCCTGTCTCACCTCCCACACCTGTCACCCACAGTCTAAACGCAAACCCTCGACCGGCCACACTCCCTGATTCAAATCTGTATTCTCTGTTTACTCATTGTGTTGCACTTACAAGGGCAGTGGAGAAAAGGTGTATCCCTGTATAATTGCAGCTCAGCAAGGTTTGAAAGCAATGAAAGTAAGAACGAAGAACAACACGTTCAGGAAATGTTAACAGCCAGGCGGGGAGCCATTTTTCTGGAGTCTAGAAACTGCTTCTGGGACACATTTATCTCTCAGGTTCACCTTTATCTTGTCGTGAATGAATAGAAAAGCACTTCAGAATCACACCGTTCTCTGAGGCCTTCACAGAGTTCCTCCAAATAACTGTCTGTGCTCCCCTCAGAGCTCAGCTGAGCTCAATCATCTCTAACCGCCTTGTGCTAGGCAGTCACAGGTGATTTTTGTTCTATTTCCTCCTTTTCTAAGAAAATCCCTAGCATCAGAGATGAGTGCTTTCTGTTTTGTGCCTGTCCTGCCATTCGTCTGCCTCTGTCTTTCTATTTCCTGTTCAGGGTATCAACAAAAGCTGTTCTCCTGTATACTGACATGGTGGAAAACTGTGACTCATTCACATGAGTTCTAGTTCCCTGGCCCAGTGGGGCACAGCTCAGCGTTATAACAAAAATCTTGCTGGAAATGACATTGAAAAGATCACAATAAAAGTATCTGAGTATTACCAATTCAAGACCCAAAGATCCTTCCTCAGTGACCCTGCCTATGTGGAATTTTCATCTGGTAAGAAAAAGTCTACAAAGTCAAGCAAAGTGTCTGAGGACTGGATTAATGTGGGCAGCACACACAGAATTTGAAGCAAGCATGAAGACATATGGCACTGGCATCACCACTAAGCATGATGGGTAGTGTAGCAGCCTCAGCTCCGTCCTGAGAACATATCTGCACTCCAGTCAACTGGGAACAAAGGAACCCGATTCTAAAGAACAGAGAGACAAAGTCCTCTCTTCTTTAGAGACATGTAGCCATTTCAAAAGGAACTTTGCAAAATTTATAAAAATTAGTTCACTCTACTACATCAAGAAAGAATGCAGACTTGAGGGTGTGTAATTGGTGTCAGGGACATTTTCTGGTAGTGTACAGGGCTATAGCTCACCTATCTATCTTTGCTATAAATGATTGTGAAGAAAGAACAGTGTTGAGCGAGTGCCCCTCTGCAGACTGGCCCTTCCTCCAGGCTTCACACCGTGTCTTTAAAGGAAGTAATACATCTCCACTATGTTATGGGAAAATAGAGATAGACATGAGCAGAAGGATTTACTACAAAGATGGAGAAGAGCTTCACAATAGTCGTAATTCACTTTGTCGTACTAAAGCCAGGGTTTAGAGATAATAGTGGCTGTCCCTGTACTGTCTGACTGCTCTACTTCTATAACCATATCATCAATTAAAGTGGAAATAGTTTTTGCTTGTGCTGCCTCTGGATATTTTTATGATAACATGGAACAATTCAGTCACCAGTTATTGGACAACCATTACTTACAGCACCAAGTTCCAGCAGCTAGAAATATAGCAAAGAGCAAATAAGTTTTTTGTTGGAATAGCATTCTGTTGAGGTTATCAGATATATAATAATGGTAGGTGAGTGGCTGGTGGATGTATAGGAGCTAGTGATAAATATTAGTTTGAAAAAATGAGCAAGCAATCTCTGTCTTGGAGCTAAGACAGAGATTAGGAATGTCCAGAAATGACCTTGATTTTACTTATTCCTATCAATAATGATACGTTAGTGAGTTTCCTGTTGCCATGACAAAATGCCCGACTTAAGGAGGAGGGGTTAACTATGGCTCACAGTTTGAGGGTCCTGTCCACCAGGTCAGGAGGGTATGGTGGCCTGGGTTGCTCACATCATGCTTGTACTCAGGAAGCAGAAAGAGATTAATGCTAGTATTCATGCTTCCTTCGTCTCATCCAGTCTTGGACCCCAGTCCATATGTGGGATGGCACTGACCACATCCAAGGTCAGTCTTCTCCCTTCAAATAAACGTCTCTAGAAACACCTTCACAGACATGCCCACAAATGTGTCTTCTAGGTAACTCCAAACCTACTCCACCTGGCAATGAAGACTAACTATGATACTCATGCTTATTGAACAATTTACGTATGTGACTCGTTACAATAGCTTGAAAAGCCATTATTTGCTCCATTTTACAAAGAAATAAAGTCCAAAGGCTCTTAGGAACCAAGACTATCTAGCTAGCACTGCTGAAGACAAACAAGTCCGTGTTCCATAGAAACTAGGCTGTGCATTCCTTTGTTAAATTATACTGCATATGTACTTACACAAAACTTTCTCCCCCAGTTCCAGTGTCCTTCCCAGTCCTCACTCTAAAGCCTTCTCAAGACCAAGCAGTGGTGGGGAACAAGGTGGAGCATCACTCAGAGACCCTGAGAGATTCTTTCCCTGATCCTGTACCAAGTTTACAGAGAAGATGTCAACCTGGGGGAAAGTTTGGCTTCCTTGGGAAAATGATCATCCTTCAAACTCTTCCTAGTTACAGAACATGGTGGAAACTACTTGTGTGAAGCTTACAATGGCCAAGTCCCAGTGCAATGAGACAATGACACACCCAGGGTCATGGGTGTGTTGGTGCTTGACTAGATAGCATCCCTATAATTAGAAGATATTTCTCTAATAAACAGGACAGATGCTACCGGGACCAAAGGGTTTCTGAACATGCCCACCAAAGACTGGGTCTTCTGGAAATTAGTACTTCTTCCATGGTGGTTAGAAAGATAGAAATTTTAGTCTTAGACACTGATGATAACCCCTCATGTTTCATTATTTTGATAATTGAAAATAATACTGGATATAATGCAAAAGAATAAACCCTAACATAAATTATCTTATCTGATAGATTTGAGACTTTATTAATGTCATATAGATGTAAAACCCTTGCCACTGGAACTCAAGGACGCATCTTACCATTCAGGGATGGTCAGGACACAGCTGGGCCCTGCCACTGCAGGAGCCATTGGGACATCATCGTTTGGCATCCTCAAGTTTGCCAGCACTGCTGCTCTGCTGCATCATTTCAGAACCCAAAGGAAACTACAGGTTGTCTGTGTGTGTTTCATCTAGATGTGGTGACTTTGGCCATCGATACATCATTTAGAGCAGGGCATTCTATGAAAGTGATTACTTCTGTCAAGTATGGGCCCTTTAGTTGTACCATTCAGAGTCACGCTGTAGACCATTTTGACTGGCGACCACAGTGGGTGGTCAGGATCCCAGTGCAGCCCCAAGTCTTGTTTAGGGTGAGTTTTTAAGCACAAAACTACATCCTGGGTTGACACACGTCAGTTAGCAAGAACAGTTAGCCAGAAGCAGAATTACAGAAGCTAAAAACCAAGGTTAGCACATTTAGAGGCTTTCGCACAACTATGGACTTTGATGGATTCCGTCTTTGTTTTCATTTTAACAGGTGGAGAGACATATGCAGCCACAGTCTCTGCTGCGCTCCTTCCTCTCTTCAGCCTAGAACAATGCTTCCTGTAATTTCCTGCTTTTGGTTTGCTAGATATAAAAAAAAATTAGGCTGTTTATGTTGTAGAAATATTTTATTTCTCCTTCAATCATGGCAGAATGTTTTCCTGGGTGTATTATTTTAGGTTAGCTGTCATAGTCTTTTAGGGCTTGGAATGCATTGCTCCAGGTCTGTCTGACTTCAATGTTTCCACTGAGAAATCAGCTGTTATTCTGATGAGTTTTCCTTTATAGGTAACTTGTGTTTTTTTCTCTTGCCGTTTTCAATACGCTGTCTTTATTATGTACTCTTAGTGTTCTATGACATGCTGAAGGGGTTTTCTTTTCCAGTCTTGCCTGTTTGGTGTTCCATGTGCTGCTTATATCTGTATGGGCCTGCCTTCCTTAGTTTGGGGAAGTTTTCTTCTGTGATCTTGTTGAAGATCTGGTCTATGCCATTGACTTGGGATTCTTCTCCCTCATCTATGCCGATAGTTCAAAGGTTTGACTTTTTGATGGTATCCCACATTTCTTCTGTGTTCCTTCTCTATGTTGTGTTGTGTTTTGTTATTTTAATTTTTTTATGTTCCTCGTTTATTTGGTTTGGATCTTGTACTTTATCTTTGAGACCTGATTTTCTGCCTTCTACTTGTAAGGCTCACATTTGAGTTTTCTAGTTGGGTCATTGGGTTTTTCAGTTCCATTTTCATTCTAGCCTGGTCCTCTTCCTATCTCCTAATTGAATTCTGCTCTCAAGTCTTGGATTGTCTTCATTCCATTAGCCTTCTGTTTGTGTTTTCTTGGGCATTACTCTAGAGTTTATTCCCCTTAAGCTCTTTCCCTTGATTTCATTAATCTGTTTCTTTGTGTCTTCTTTAAATCTTTAAATTCTTTTAGGATGTTTATGATTGTTTTTGTTAACTTCTGTGTCCTTTAGTTCAGCTAGGTAGTTCTCATTGGCACACATTCTAGAAGGCTGGTAGTTTTTGGAGAGAAGATATTGGCTTAATCACTCACATTGTTGTTATTCCTGTGATGAGATCAGGAAAGACTCTAAGAAGCTCACTTATAACTTTGAATGATATTTATATGTATACAGACAATGCAAGTCACTGGCATGTTCCTATTTCTATTTGCAGATCTATATCTGGTATGAAGAAATATCTATGGAAGAAGGACTACAATTAAAAGAGTTAAATCTTTTTTTTTTTTTTTTAACTTTTTTCTAAACTGGTCCAAATTGGATTAAACAAGTCAAAATCAGACCAGATCATTCCAAGCCAGTCCAAACTGGTTCAGGAGGATTAAACTGAATCAAATTAGATCAACCAATCCAAACTGGATTGATGGTGCTAAAGGAGTTCAGCCAAGAAAAGTTCAAAGAAAGTTCACACCACTCTCTGTTGATTTCCCCGGGGTGGTCAGCCTCTCCCATTCTGCCCTTGCCCACTTCATTCTGGACAGGCGAAAAGGGAGGTTAGGAACGGGAGCTGAAGAGGAGAGTGGTGGGGAAGGAGGATGCAAGCTCGGACCAACCCGCAGGATCCGAATCTCAGCACAGAGAACCGAAAAGAACGAGATGCAATGAATCAGGTCTCAGGACTCTCTTTTGGTGGAAGCAGAGATCACTTTAATGCAGGGTGTATGTTACATATATGGGGCCACAACCAGGGGAGGGTCTTTGGTACCCAGGGCTGGGATCCATTGGTTCAGACAAGGATATTGGGGTAGCCTTATTTGTATGTGGGGCTCAAGTCTAAGCGTCAAGGTCTTGCAAAGGCAGCCTCTGCACAAGGCATGGTCTCACAGAGAAAAGGAGGAAGGCATCTTATCAGTGAATGGACCCATCCCTAGGTTTCCAGCTACAGCTCAGATAAGCACCAATCAAGCCACATTCCTTTTGCTTCTGTGAAGCAGGCAGTATTTAATATTTAGCTGGGATCTGGCCAGGGCCAAAGTAAGGAGCGCTGAATGCCTACCGCTCTCATCTCCTAGGATGGCGCGGGGTTCCAAGCCACTTTGACCCACTCTTAGCTCTTCAACAGTCCCACAACTCTCCACCTCTGCCACCAGTATTCCACACCTGCTCAAGTCAAACCAGACAACAGTGTTCCAGGTGAGTGTAGACCCAGGAGGGAAGGAGTAAGATCAGCACTCAAAGGACTCAGCTCTACCTTCAGTAGTGGACAGTACACACAGAAGGAGAATGAGTCTTGATAGGTTAAACCAGACGCTGGCCACCATCCCCATCTTCAGATGCTATAATGAAAAGGGAACACAGGGTTATGAATGACACCCACCCTGCATTTAAGGGACGCCCAGGAAAATACAGTCACACATGCCACTGCCTAATCTAATCAGTCCCATGCACCAACAGACTGCAACCAACTCTTTCCTGATTATTGCTCAGCTCTGGGAGGCACTAGAGACTTCTGTTTATGTAATACTTGATTTTCTATGTGTTTAAACCTTCTCTAGAGCAATCTAGTTCAGAATCTGTCCTGGGGAAAGTCTTCCTCTCAGATTCAAAGCAACTATTATTACTTCTCTTACACTTAGAATTGTAGAGTGTTTATTTTCTGTTCATGACAAAATGTCTGAGAAACTTAAGGGAAGAAAGATACGTTTTAGTTCATATTCTCAGAGTTTCCAGTCTATAGTCCCTTTGCTCCATTGTTTCTTCGCCTATTGTGAGACAGACCTTCATGTTGGGGGCATGAAATGGAGTAAAGCATCTCACCTCTTTGAGGGCAGAAAGCAAAAACAAAGAGGCTGAGAATAAAATCATTCTCCCAATGCCGTATTTCCTACAGTTCCACCAAATCCTAATAGCCATTCAGTTATAAACACTTCCATCAGTACATCCATTGAAGATATCAAATCCATCACGGTACAATCACTTCTCCCAAAGTCACATCTCCAAACACTTCTGCACTGGAGGCCAAGCCTCCAGCACATGAGCCTTTGGCAGACATTGCATATCTAACCTGTACATATCCACCCCTCCAAAGACATGGAAAACACATAGTAGAAAGTGGGGGTTGTGGGAAAGAACACTGAATTTAGCTTGCTAGCAAGGAAGGAAGTGACAATGAAGCTAATGTGTGAGAGTGTCCCAAGTCATTAAGGAGGAGATGTGCACTGCATGCCAAGGAAGCTCAAGACCAGAGGCTTGTTGGTAGTGGGGGACTCTAGGAGGAACTTGAGTTTCAGCAGATGTGAGTGGTTGGCCAGAAACTGGTAGAGCGACCATGGTAAGATGATGAGATTAACCCAAGGCCCTGAAGGCTCAGCGTGTTGGTTAAGTAAAGACTTTGTGGATCCTAAGAGGGAAACAGAAGCACAGACATGGTATAAATATATTTAATGGTCACCCGCCTCTCTCCTGAAACCACATGCTAAAGCAAAGCAAGGTTCCTACATGGATGCGCTCAGTAAAGCTGAAGGTTGAGGACGCAGCTGCGTTAGAGTGATAACTGAACTCAGTTTAGCAAAGCTGCTCTTCGAGGGCACTAGCCTGTGCCTAGCCAAAGGCAGAACAAACCAGGAGACGCTTTTTACTTTACTTGCACCACTCTGGAAATATTAAATAAATTTGTGATTTTTTTTCTGCTTTAGTTTACATAGAGAATTGCTGCAGGCTCAGTATCCTATCCTGAATTTTCTCTCTAGAACTGTGGTTCTCAACTTTATTAATGCTGCCACCCTTTAATACAGTTCCTCATGTTGTGCTGATCCCCAACTGTAAGATTATTTTGTTGCTATTTCATAAATGCAGTTTTGCTACGGTTTTAAATCATAATGTAAATACCTGGTATGCAGATGATCTTAAGCAGCTCCTGTGAAAGGGTTGTTCAACCCCTAAAGGGGTGGAGACCAAAAGGTGGAGACCACTGCTCTGGAAGCACAAAGTGGAAAATACTTGATTAAATACATACCAGATCCTTAAAAGGGAACAAAATACATCTCTTCAAATTAGTTTTGGAACTCAGCTGGGCTTTATGTAGTATATAGCAGAATGAAGAGCAATGGGGGGGGGCACTCTGACCTTTTTAAGGTTCAAGTCTTTGAGCTATAGTTAAATGAGCTTTAACTGCAAAGCCAAATAAACGTAAATCATTTTTGTTTTGTGTCAGGTGCAATACATCATAGATCATTGAGCACCTCCCAAATCTGAAAAAGCCTAGCACGTGTCGTATGCCCAGCAAAAACCTGGGTCTTTAGAAATATGGTCTCACCTAAGCAAACTGGTTCAAATAGCCCTGGCTGGGGCCACACAGTAATCTTTCAATTGTTGTCTCAAGACATCTGTGGAGTAGGATGGTGCTAGTATGAAGGGTAGACCGGTTGCCTGTTAGATTGATAGTCTTTTTTAACATGCAAATAACATGACATTTATTCAACAAATAGAACATGCAATTCATTCATAGTGCATATCAGTCTCACTTCTGGTCATATATGCTGTAATCAAATAGCTGTTATCAGAGACTCCAGGATTTGTTGGAAACTCCATGTTCATAGCACCACTTCTCACAGCCAACAAGAAGCAGAAGCAATCCAGATGAAGGGATAAATAACCATGGAGTGTTCTGAAAATAGAATATTTTTCAGCCTTAAGAAATAAAAGCAGATTCGTGATGCACACCATAACATGGATGACAATTGAGAATTTTATGCTACACAATTCAAGTGAGCCAGACAGATCGCACTTACACAGGACACCCAGTCTAGACAGAGAGAAAAAAATACACTTAAAAGGTATGAGATGTATGACAGAACCAGAATTAATGTTTCTGTTTTAGTCATTTTTCTGTTGCTGTTTGTTTGCTCAGTGCACAGTCCTGATTGCCAGCCCAAGTTGGCCTAGAGCTCAGTATGTATTTCAGGCTGGTCTTGGCCTTGCGAAGTTCCTGAAAAGCCTCCCAAGAACTCAGGTGACCTGCCTAAGTCAGCAGGACTCAGCCGTTAATGTTTAATGACAGGGTTTCATATCATAGTCTTTTTAATCAAGGTACCTAGAGCAGTAAGACAGAGCTAGCAGCTGCTAACTAAGGCCTCAAATTCATCATCCCCATGTGTTTGCGGGGCACACACATACACATAAATTAAATAAATGAAAAATAGTAAACATCAAAACTTAGGATACTTTCCAGAGCGAAAACTAAACAAATATAGAACTTAATCTACAGATATTATTTCTATTTTTATATTGATTTTTAAAAGATGTTAATAAAATATACTGGTCAGTAGTGTGACATATTACATTTGATGTAAAAGTAGGAAAAAGCAAAAGGAATATGTAAGGCTGAAGGCTTTGAGAGAACACACACCAAAATGTTCTGCGACTAACAAAGCCCAGCTTCTTCCCAGCACCCCCTGTTCCACCGTCCCCCAAGCATGTCCTGCACACTTTGGGTGGACAGATGCTTCAACAGATTGTTAGGAAAACTGGGTTTGGATAACGGGGAATGCAGCTTAAGTAGCTGAGATAAATATTTTTGTTTTTCTATTTTGCTTCAATTCAAATAATTTTTATTCTCAGTTTTTCTAAGCTTAGATAATAATTACAGAAAATATCTTTGCTTCAGTACTAACTCCCATACTATCGAGTTTGTTTTTCAAGATTCCCATGTTCTCTGGACCATGATAATCACTTCCTTCGACACAACCACCTGGAATACGAAGTTTAAATACCTTTCCTAAACTCAGCATCCTCCCATTACCAAGAGCCAAATCTAAAGAAACAAAACCTTAGTGTCCAGAGAGACATGGACGGCAATAGATACAGTCCAGACCCCAAATGTCTGGTGTAGAAATGTCTTTTTATTTGATGTTGTCTCTTGATGTTCAAATGATTTCTCAATTGACAGGAAATTGCTCATAAAACAGATCATCAGTTGGGTTCTATTTCCGACTCCGAGAATGACTGTTCGAATGGATTGGTGCATAGTAAACACTTGATTGTATTCTTGATTTTTTTCTCAAAAGAGATAGACTTATATAGAAATCAATAATTCTTAATCGTGTCAGACTCCATTTGCTTTTTAGGTTAGCATACCGAGTAATAGCTTTCATCGCAATGTCTTTGTGCACATGGGTCATTATCTTGTTCTTGTTCGTTCCCCTACCCCCCACACTCCCATGAGATCCCTCACCGCCTCCAGCTCGGCCCTTTCTTGCCCCAGTTTGTATTGCTTGTTTTCTTACATGCATTCTATCACCACCCTTTTAGCTTCTTAAGGTACATACCATGTCTTCAGGTCGCAAGAGTATAAAGCTGAAGTCAATGAAAATAGCATGCCAAGAACTATACTAGAAAAACGAAAGAAATCCTTACGTATAAAAAGTAATATTATTGTTCTAGTTAGTGACATTTTTTAATCTTAAAAACAGTCATTGGTAATGTTACGCTATTGTCTGAATATTCTTATCCTTGGTTCCTTTTCTATGGTTATTATTTGTAATAAGAGCTTAAAAGCTGTCTGTATAAAATTTCAAATAATTAAACGTTGTTATAAAATATTTGTCTTTATCTCTCCTTTATATTGTGGTTGAAATCCACTTTAGTAACAAGCACACATACACACACCTCACCCTGAATGCGTATTTAATTCAAACACACTACTTACATATATTCACTATAAAAATCAAGTGACCTTTGCATGATATAACTTTTAAAGCACTGCATTTAGAAATGGTTACTGTCATAGTCACATTAAACCATGTTTATAAAAAATCAAGTAATATTCTTCATGTTTAGAGCTTTTAATATTTTTCTTCTATCCCCTGGTCCTGAAATCTTCACAGGAAGCACCTGTACCAAAATACCAAAAATGAAATGAGCCCTGCCACCACCCATGGGCTCTCCTTTCTGAAAGCTAGAGCTTACAAACTACAGGCATTGGCGAATTATTTAATACTTCATTTCAGGTGAAACGTTTCTAGGTCACAAATACACAACTAGACACGCAGGTGACTTCTTGCACCAGCCTCTCTCTACAGGAAGCTTTTCAAAAGTCTCACATAAGCAAACTATTTTAATATGAAGATTTATGTCTCCAACTCAAATAAACTCAGTCTTACTGCTCAGTAAATCTTCTCAGGGTTTATCCTCTCATTCACAAAGTCTGCTATCCCAATCTTCTCCCTTCTAAACCATTTCATTTATCCACTTCATCTGCCCCAGTTATGTTCTGTTTGTTCAAAACTAGTCTGTTTTGTACATCAACAAACTTTTTTGTGAATGTGTTCTGAGTGTGTACAATCGTTTATGTGACATACTGAAAGCATAGTTACTTTTATCATGTTTATTTGCAGGAGTGGTTTTTCACTCAAGTTCAAAGTCTAAACCCTTTTAACGCTTAAAAAATCACTTTTATGTCACCTACTTGAAAACAAAATTCAGTATCAAATCTATTGCATCACTTCATGGGTTTGACTAAAATTTCAAGCTCTATTGAGATGATCAGTTTCAGGGAGCATTTATTATTCTTTGTTCTTGATTAACTCTGAAGGACTGGCCCAGAATTGTCAAGAGCAAATTCAGACAGGTTTGTGTAATTTAATCTATCTTCAGAGTTCTCCAGCCCTTGTTTCCAAAGCTGGCTTTGCTATAAGTTGAGAAAGATCTGCTTGTTGGATTGGTTGCGGTTGGGGATGGAGGGCCTTTCTCAAGAGTTCTACTTTGCTCCAAACCAGTTTTATTCAGAATAAACATTAGCCTGTTTAGTTCTGTTCCCTCTCTGTGTGGCAGGGGGCCTCTTTTAGGAGAAAGTCAGGTTCACAATACTGCGTTAACTTGAATGGCAGTAGGGAGGCAACTGGGAATGACAGTACATGTTTGCAGTCGTATCACTCAGGAGATAAGGTAGGAAGAAAGTTTCAAGCCAGCCCGAGCTACATAGCAAAGCCCTCTCTCAAACAACTAAAACCACAAAAGTGTGAAAGAAAAAAACCCTCTCTTCTGAATAAATTAAACATTTGCCCAATCCCAGGATACAACCCGTCTCAAAAAATAAGGTGAACGGTGCCTGAGGGATGGCATTCCAGTTTGAACTGGCTTCCACAGGCGTGCACACGTGCGCATGTATACCCATTCCCACACAAGCGCCTACACAGACACACATGCATACTCACACAATAAGTAAACAGCTTATTGCTTTGCCTTTTTATTACTTTCTGGAGAAGGAATGTGAAATGCTCCAAGTCCCTGTGCCAACACCTCATTCCTTTTAAGTTTCCCAGTGCGTTCATTTACTAATGCACATCCCTGTAGATTTGTGAATTCCTGTTCAGGACCATTTCTACATCTTTCTCCTGTGAGCTTGTCCCACTGTTTCCTTGTGCTACATCTGGAATCAGCCACCCAGTTTCTTCAAGTGGTGTTTACCTTCTGAGATCTGAAGCTAGATCGTGATGTTTCTTTTTCCTGGACCTCTCTGTTGTCAGAAATAGAGGATATAAATGATGTGAATATATTTGCATGTGTTTACATCTCTAATTAGTTCCGTCTATCTAAATATTTACATATAAAATGGAGGCTATTACAACACTTACTTTGGAAATGTGAATTTGTGCCAGTGTAATTGACAAGTTAAGTGGGGTGGGGGACATAACAAAAAACAGTGTACAAAACTCTCAATGAACTGTTTTTTTAAATCACAGAATTATATCTAGTATATAATAGCATTTACATTAAAGCCAATGATGTATACATACAAATATAGTTATGCATGTCTGTGTATAAATAAATACATAGAAAGTAAATTAGACAGTGGGCAAATGCTACATCTGAAAAGGCAGTGGACCCCTATAAAAAGAAGTTTGTGGAAAAGGGATTGTTGTAGAAGTTTATTTTTAGTTGTGTTTAAAATAATTGCTTTGTGCACTGTTGGGTGAGGGGCTGCCTAGGTCTTGGCCTTTTGCATTGTCTGCAGGTGTTGGGTTTCTGTGGGGTTGTTTGATTGCTGATGATCTGCACCTGAGGACTTCTGAATCAATAAAACACCTGAGCTCAGATGCTCAGGGCTTCACTGTCCAGTACCGCACTGGCCATGACAGTGGCTCCCTCTGCTGAGGTCTGGCAGGGTTTGCACCTATGAATATGCCTCCATCTCTTCCTTGCTCAGCCCATACAGTAGATGTATAACTATAAATAGTGCACCATCGTGGGGCAGGACATCATGCCAGCCAACCAACATGGAGACAAGGAAGAAGAGAAAGAAACTCCAGGCCTCGCGGAATCAGGGAAGCTACCAGAGGACAGAGATTAAGGTATTAATTGAAGGATCCTGAAGGAAGAGGGGAGAGAGAGAAAGAAATAAGTCTGTCAATGAAGAGAAAAGGCTGTGAAAGTAATAAATAAATGAGGAAAAAAGGTCCTAGGTGAGAGCCACAGCCTAGAGGCCCTTAGAGATAAAGAATCCAGCTGGGAGCCGGAAAAAGCAAGGTTCTAACTGCTTTTCCTGATCATGGAGTCAAGGGTCCCTCCCATTGCTGGTGGTAGCCTGCTGTTCCACAAACTGAGTTTTCTGATAGCTGGGTTGTATGTCTGTGAAGCTCATGATGTTGTGTTTGAGAACTGTGGAAGGGATTATATGTTTCTCCTTAGCAGTGAAGAAAAAGAGGGCCAAATCGCCAGAATATTTCATCAGCAGTTCTTCCCACCGGCCCAGGAACCCCTGCTGTTGTGGAAGCAGCACCTTTGAGACAAAAAGCCACTTAGTTAAACTGTCCAGTTTTTTTTTTCCCCCTGCAAACCTGACTAAGAGAAAGACAAGCAGTACAGATACTGGTAACAGTGATGAGAACTCCACCCATGAGGGAATCCTTCTGCAAACAAGGTTACCTGTTAGTTTTCCTGCAAACCAGACTCTATCTTAAAATCTGGAAAGTGTTTCCTCAGGGTTGGCACATAGAAGCTGTCTTCCAGATCTGGCCAAGGTTGTATCTTATGCTCGTAGGCAAAATTGGTACTGTAAGAGTCACCTGGGTGGTACTAGCTTTGAAGGCATAAAGGAGTCTTTGGAGAGCAACTGAGGCTTGGCACTATGAGAGGCCAGGAGAGGCCATTGCTGAAAGTATAGCCTCAAGAGCAGTTGATGGCCCAGATTGAAGGGGTCCTACAGAGAAATTGAGGCTTGGCACCATGAAGAGAGCCCAGGAGAGGCTATTAGTGAAAGTGTAACCCAGTTGCAGCAGAAGACCCCAGCGTTCTGAAGATGCCAGTACCATGGGATGACCACTAAGAACAGCAGCAGCAGTGGAGTGGAGCCAGCCAGAACCTGGAGGACAAACTGTGTGTGCTGCTGAGGGCAGAGCCAGAGAAGAAGTGATCCAAGCCCTTTGGAGGAGCCGAGAAGAGAGCGAGTGAATTCCAGATAATTGGACATTGATGCTTTTCTACTGTTCAAAGACATTGTGAAAAGCTAGATAGATGTTTGGTATCATTTGATTCTGTACATTAAAAGTCTCATAATTGTTCCTCTTGTAAATGGTTTTACTGGTGGAGTGTTAAATTGTAGTGTAAAAGTAAAGCATTTTTTAATACAGAAAAAGGGGAAATGTGGTAGAAGTTTATTTTTAGTTACGTACAAAATAATTCTTTTGTGCACTGTTGGGTGAGGGGCTGCCTAGGTCTAGGCATTTTGTATTGTCTGCAGGTGTTGTATTTCTGTGGGGGATGTTTGGTTGATTATGATCTGCATCTGAGGAGTTCTGAATCAATAAAAACACTTGAGCTCAGATGCTCAGGATTCCACTCTCCAGCATGGCATTGACCAGGACAATGGTTCCCTCTGCTGAGGTCTGGCAGAGTTTGTAACAATGAATATGCCTCCCTGTCTTCCTTGGTGAGAGACACATCAGTGAAGTGCTACAAGGGATTGCTCATTTGCTCTTGGAAAGTGTTAGTGCTGTTTGCATCTTTTGTGACAGTGTTGTATGTGTTTATATAACATATAACAATACAGGTAAA
Source organism: Cricetomys ansorgei (assembly GCA_026225945.1). Classification (NCBI taxonomy): domain Eukaryota; kingdom Metazoa; phylum Chordata; class Mammalia; order Rodentia; family Nesomyidae; genus Cricetomys; species Cricetomys ansorgei. Next base: position 7,618,980 of record JAMJFZ010000056.1, on the reverse strand, counting down.
ACAAGCTTTTTTAAAAATAAAAAAAGATAGCCAGGTGTAGTAGTGTATACCTTTAATTCCAGAACTCAGGAGGCAGAGGCAGGTGGATCTCTGTGAGTCCAAAGCCAGCATGGTCTCCATAATGAGTTCCAGGACAGCAAAAGCTCCTGTCTCATAAATAAATAAACAAACAAACAAATAAATAAACAAACAAATAAGGAGGGGGTAAGCTGAACACAGAAAACTGCACCCAGCCAAATAAGATGGCATACAAAATAAAAACATGTATGGATGGATGTATACACACACCCACACACACACACACACACAGAGAGACCTTTAAGGTCTACCAACTGTATGTATGTACCTCATCTGATGCTCCCCCTTTGTTTTCAAACCACCCTTGTGATGGTTAATCTTTAAGATCAACTTGACTGGATTTAGAATCACCTAGGAGACACACCTCTATGCTTATCTGATATGGGGTTTTCAGGGAACATTCACTGATAGAAAATCCACCCTGAATGTGAGCCTCACCATTCAAGGGGCTGTGTTCCTGGAATACAAAATAGAAAATGAGAAAACCCTAGAATACAAAGGAGAAAATAAGAAAACCAACTGAGCACCAGCATTCATCTCTCTTCCAGAATACTGGACAACATGACCCACATTCCCACCACCATGCTCTCAGCTCCATGGAGGACAGCATCCTCTCAAACCGTGAACCAAAAGGAGCCCTTCCTTCTTTAATTCAAATTTGTCAGGTGTTTTGTGATGTCAACCTCAAAATAATTCCAAAGTTGTGATCCTCCAAATGCTGACTTATCCAAGAAAACTTTAGTTACTTTGCAAGGTAAAGACCCACATTTGCTAATTCTTGGATCTGTTATCCATTTAATGTATAAATTGTACTACCATGTTTATTAGGTTCCTATCTCTACTGGAGGAAGGCTGACAGGACTCACTAGCCTTGAGGAGCTCTTCCCAAAGCTCCTCCCCTCCCTACAGTTACAGAGGAGGCAAATAACACCTGGGTTAAAACTCTGCCGTGGTACATCTGTCTATAAGTTGACCAAGGATCTTTGTGGGGATTTATCTGTCCTTGATTGCCCAAGCTCCTACAAGGAACCCAAATAAGCTCACTGGCCCATAAGCTGGACTTGGATAAAATTCATTCTTTGATTTGTCAGTGCCTCCTCTATTTTGGAAGGAAAATCACACAATTGTACCTTAGAAAAGACTTTTCTTTTTAATTTCATAGAAATTTGCCTGTATGTTGCAGATAGAAATTACTGTTGCTGTTGACTATAGGAGTTAACAGGACAGAGTCTGCACTCATTGTTCAGCATGAGGTGCTGGAAAGTTGATTGAGTTGCCAGGATCTTTGTGGGGTTTATCTGAAATCTAGGAAGTGAATTTGCTCATAAGGATATGGTTCATTCTTTGATTTGTCAGTGCCTCCTCTATTTTGGAAGGAAAATCACACAATTGTACCTTAGAAAAGACTTTTCTTTTTAATTTCATAGAAGGACTGAGGAGTAACATCTATTTTCAGCAGGACAGATAATCAGCAGTCCTTCTTTCAAAGGCTGGGCTGTATACACAAAACGAAGGAGGAGCAATGGAAGAGTACTGATCCATCAGTCGCTGATTCGGTCATTGACAGTCAGTGGGTTCTGCATCAGAAAAACCCATTGTATACTGGGTTTCAAGTAGAACTAACTTTTAGCCCAAAGTGGGTTTTCTATGACATATAGAAAACTGATAAGCCTCTTACAGATAAAATGCTGCTAAGGAGGGAGGCCCAGGTCCTGCAGGGAGATTCTTAATGTTTGACACCTCTGGACTTCAACAAACAGCCTTCAGTTAGTTCACAATAAGGAAGGAAAACAATCGATGAAAACCAGTCCATAATCTTTGAATAATCACATAGGCAAAGTTAAAATTTTCAGGGCAATGTGCCTTAAAGCAAAAGAGTATGTCTGTATGAGATTATTAAATGCCAAGGAATATTGTTAGGATCTGGCCTAAGAAGTATCTAGGTCAGTCCAAAACAATTCTCTTAGAAACATTTTCACCACCGCACCCAAGGCTTTATATGAAGAGCCCACATTTTTGTATCTCTTTGAGCTTATTGATTGTGAATATATTTTTGAATAGTATGTATTTTAAATTTTAATTTATAGATTTTGACATTTCAAATAGGCTCTTAAACATCTTCAAAAAGTTCTGGGTATTAGAAAGACAGACAGAAAGAGAGAGAGAGAGAGAGAGAGAGAGGGAGGGAGGGAGGAAGAGAGAGAAAGGAAGGAAGGGAGGAAGAAGGAAAAGTCAGTTTCAGTCATCATTATGCAGTCTTAAATAATAATTGCTTTAAAATTCTGTCTCAAAGTTAGGTGGGAAAGGAAGTGGGGCGTGGGGCGTGGAAGAGTTGGGAGGTTGCATATGATCAAAACACATTGCACAAAACTCAAAATTCTCAATGACTTAAAATTTTTAAAACAAAATAAAATAAAACTTCTTACATAATGTATCTGACATAAATGCAATCAAGCACAAAAAAAATAAACAAAGGACTTATTGTTTTCTTACCCAACAGTCAGGAGATTCCTTTGTGGCATGCAGTGCCCTGCTCATGCAGCTAAGTAAAACTGTCTGTGATCCCCACAGAGAGCTCGAAGCACCTATAAAGTCAGCTCTCTGCCTTGAGCGTTCCCCCGTCTACACCCTGAGCTGCTTACCCCATATTAGGATCACTTCATCCAAATAACTACACGTTACCAATTTATGTAATGTGTCTGAATGATAACCTTTTAGCAGCTTGTCTTTCCAAAACACTCAACACAGTGCCTACATTTTATTAGTGTAGTTAAGAAGAGTGAGAATGCTTTGTAGCGGAAATCTTTAGTAATGTCTGGGTATCTGGCTTTGTAATGAAATGTTTTAGCAAAGCCTTTACTGTGTTTGGCTTAATCTAATTAGAGGTTAAGAAATTGTCTTTAGACTTACTTGAACCTTGAAGAATGTTGATCAAAGACTGATTCACTGGAATGCATATACTTGATGTTTTGAGAGAGTCTGCACCAAGGATCCCGTCTGGTTTTTGATACGGTGGGGGAAAGGGGGGAGGGTTCGAAGAGTTTGGGGAAGTCTCCGGAGGCAGGAGACAGGCGTTTGGACTTGCAGCTGACCAGAGTCAGAGGGAGGCCACTTGGCTGCGGGGACCCTCCTCACACAGGGGGAGGGAGCTGCAGGAGGTGTGGCGGGGAGGAGACAGGAATCAGGGAAGAGAGACGCACAAGGTAGAAAAGAAAGCTTTCAGGGCCGGGCGTGGGGTCCTTGTGGTTTCTTCTAAATCTCACAGCCCTGCCTGCCTCAGCCCAGTCCCGGCGAGTGTCACTCTCGGCCGCCAGGGGGCCCCCGAACTCACCCGGCCGTGCGGGCAGGAGCTAGGGCTGCAGGGATCGGGGCTGCAGGGGTGGCGGCTGCAGGGGTCAGCATCTCCCGGGGTGCAGTTCGCCGACAGGCTGGCTCTCATCAGAACCCTGGCCAGTCCCACGCCCGGACTCCTTGTTGGGCGACAGACCCTGAGCTGCAGGCAAGTCTGACCGGGCGGCACGTATGCGGAGCCTCTGTGGCAGTAAGGCAAAGCTACCCAGAGCCGGGCCTGGGGTGGTGAGGCTCCTCTGCAGGCATAGCAAGGAGTGGGAGCTGGAGCCAGGGTGACCACCTCCCTCCTCCTTTCCTCTCTCCCTCCTCTTTTCCTCCTCTCCTCCTCCCTCCTTCCCTTTTCTTCTCCTCTTTCTTCTCCATCCCCTTCCTTCCCCCTCTTCTGCCCAATTCCCCTCTGGGACCCCAACTAGGCCCTCGGGCTGGACTAGTCTCCACCCATCAGTCGCCAAGCACAGGGGTGGGGGCATCTTGCGGGCGAGGTGGCTTGGGGTCAAGATGGTATGTCCCGGGACTTGAAGGGGACGAAGACCTAGGGAGAGAGGGATGCATGTGTCACCCAGGGAGACCAGAGTCTGGGATCCTCCTGCCCTGCTGCCCTCACCACCCTGGCTGCGCCCAGCTCACACCTGGGAGCCGAAAGGGGGGCAGGGGGGGCGGTTGTGCATGAACAGAGCCTCCCCTAGCCCAAAGGAGTCAAAGGGCAAGTGGGACCCGGTATGACAGCTCTGAAATGGACATCTCAGGATGGGGGCGGCGAGGGTGGGGTGGGGGTGGGGAGAAGCACAGGCTGTAGAGAGGCAGGAGAAAGAGGCAGAAGGGCCGCATGCCCCACAAATCTTTAAGGGTTGCTCTCTACCCAGGCCTAGACTCAAGGCCTGGGAGTGCCGGGTGGGCTCCACCACTGCTCCATAGCCTGGTTCAAGGCAGAAGCCTCTCTCTGGGGAGCATCGGAAAAATTGTGGCAGGAAGACCTGTTTGTTTAGTGAACTCTTACATGTCCTTCATAATACCCATTCCTTCTCAGGGGCTGACTCCTCACCCACCCAGGACAAGAGCAGCTTCCACCCGGGTGGCCATTCCTCCTGGCCCTCTAACTACTCTCTGAGTCTCAGCCTCAAACTCTGTATTGGAAGTGTGTCGGCAGTCAGAGGGATTTACAGAAGGAACAGGGAGGTCCTCTTACATAGACCCGAGGCAGGGGCAAGGCCGTGCCTCTGTCACCTCCCACTGTCCTCAGTAGCCTCTCTCCTGGACCCTCTGGACCCTCATCCGTCCAGGTCCACCCCCTTCCTCTCCAGTGTCGTGGGGACAGCAGATGACAGGGTGGGCCACAAGAAGGTATGTCAGATTTGAGGTTGCTCATCCTACCTCAAGTGATCTGGATTTAGGGTGGGTCTTCCTACCTCAAATGATCTAACTAACTAAAGATTCCCCACATGTGCCCCCAGTGACTTGGGCTTTTGGTTAACTCCAGAGGTAGTCGGGTTGACAACCAAGAATAGCCGCCACATTAGGTTATCTCTGTGTGATTTTTGTTATTCTTTCCCTAAAGAGCCATCTGTACCATCTGGTGTAACTGTGGGCAGCTGCACAGACACTGAACAGTCCTCTGGCCTGCTTACAGTCTACACTGTCATAATTCTGTCGCAGATAAAAGAATCCACCTCGAACGGTTTTTCAGAGAAGGGTGTTTTTTTATTTTTATTTTTATTTTAGGATTTGTATTTTTATTATTTTAAATTATGTGCTGGTGGGGTGCCCACTGATGGGTGCCCCCAGGAAGGGCAACAGCTCCCCAGGAACTAAAGTTACAGGTGGTTGTGAGCCTCCCAGCAGGGGTGCTTGGAAACAAAAGTGAGTCCTGGGAGCACACTTTTACAGTATGTAGATTGCCTCCTCCTAGCCTCTAAAACTAAAATAACTATAAAAGGGCCACTGAGAGAATACTGCAAGAGTTATAGACCCTGAGCTACATACAGAATGTCAGCTAAGAAAGCCCAACTCTGTACATCAGAGGCTACCTATCCTGGCTACCAGCTGAAGAGAGGCAAAAGGAGCCTGTCTCAGAGTAGGATTGCTGCCATCCTTCAGATCCCAACTCCAAAGACTAAGAGGGTCAAGAGTTCCTAGGTGTGGCTAGGTACTGCTGCTTCTGGTCACCAGAGTTTGTGCCATAGCAAGGCTTCTCTATACACCAACACAAAGCAGGCGCTGAGCTACTAATCAGGACTGAGACTTAACAAAAGGCACTCAAGACTTTAAAAACAGCTGACTTTAGCTCCAGGCCTAGCACTTCCAGATTTCTCAAAACCTTTTTATCTGTTTGTCCATGAAACAAAAAGACATTGGAAAGGTTTTAACCCAAACTTTGGGGCCATGGAAATATCCTGTGACTACCTGTCCTAAGAGCTGTGGTGGCTACTGCTAGTCTCATTAAAAAAAAAGTTAACTCCGGATCAGGGTCTGGGTCAAGATCTTATACTTACAGCACCCCTGCTGTTGAACCCCTCCTTCAGTGAACATCAGAATGCTGGCTGTCCAATGACCGTGTGACCCAGTACCTGGCCTCTACTTCTGGGCCACTCTAGAGTCCTGTTTGTGAAACCCACTGCCATGACTCCTGCTACCCTCTTGCCTCATGATAACCTGTAAGTACTCATCCATGACTGTCACAAGATGAAAGATAAAAGCAGGTATGTGAGAGCTGCAATAGTTACATTAATTGAAATGATTTGGGCCCAAGCCATGTACCTCAGCCCAGAAAGCAGAACAGATGGATCTGAGCCATGCTCTCAGATGGGGGAAAAGGAAAGTCCACCACAGCATACATGAACAATCTCTATGCTTTTATTACCATTCATGTCTATGATATGATCTATAGAGAAAGAAGGCTTCTCAGTGCTAAGGGAAATAACATTAAAAACAAAGAAAATCTTGGCCTCCCTAAAGGCTATTTGGCTTCCCCTATGAATTGCTATCCTTCACTTCTGAGGACCACAGACTCACCTGAGGCAAGAGGTACCTGACCCATTGACCTGGCTGTCCAACAGATGACCAGTGAGGCCTACTGATATTCTGAGGGCATACCCCAACCTGGTGCTGCCTGAGACTCCATGGTGCAACCAGAAGAAAATACAGGATGCAAAAAGAAGAAACAGATAGCTCAAACTCTCAGGTTGGTCAAGGATAGCAGAGGGAAAGACCATTCTCCCAGATATAATTGACAAGACTCTGGTAACTAACCTTCACCAGGCTACACATCTGGGGTTCACAAACTTTCTAAGTTGCTCAAACCAAGGTATTTTATACCTAGACTGGACAGCCTGGCATGGGATGTCCTAGCCCAATGCCAGGTTTGTTCTCAAGTAAATCCAAAACAGAGAGCCCTTATCCAGGAAGGAGTCCAAATGAGAGACCAACAGTCCTGCAAACTCTGGGAAAACTGACTTCACTAAGATCAGCCTGCCAGGGGAGGATAGTTTAATATCTATAAAACTACTTGCTAGTTTTTATACCTTTTCCAGGTGGGTAGAAGTGTTTCCCACCCAGACTGAAACTGCTCAAATAGTAGCTTATAAGCTCCTCCAGGAACTGGTCCCTCATTTTGGCCTCTCCCTAGCAATAGGCTCTGATAATGGCCCAGCTTTCGTAGCCAAAACCTCTTAACTAATAATAAAACTTTAGGAATAGATTGAAAACTTCACTGTGCATATAGATCTGAGTACTGGGCAGGTAAAAATAATAAACAGAACATTAAAAAAAAAAAAAAACCTCTAACAAAACATCTTTAGAGTCCAGCAAAGGGTCAATAGATCTTCCGTTGCTTTGCTTTGAGCCTGCTGCACTCCATATCGGGATGGATTTACCCTATGAGATTATGCTTAGAAAACTTCCCCCGCTGCTTCCCAGGCTCATAGACCAGCAGCTGGCAGAACTCTCTAACCATTCCTTCCTCAGGTCACTACAGGCCCTCCAGGTCTCCATACAGCTTATTCATTGAACTATCCAAGACACCCAGCTGACCTCTGAGTCCACCACCAGTTTCCCCTTGTTTGAGACCAGTGGTACTATAGCAGGGGCACTGGAACCAACCTAGCTCTCCACTCTGTGGCTGTGAAGTGAGCTGGCATTACACCGCAGATCCACCACACTCAGGTCAAGAAAGAGGAAGCCAAAGACGATGATGCCAAATGGATTGTCTCTAGACTATGGACCCATTAAAATTAAGATTTCGTCAGGCCCCAGGCCCTTCCACTCCCTGAGTCTTGTGTTTTGCTCTATGGGTATGAGTTTTGGGTCAACCCCACCTCCTCAGGCCTAGACCTGGGAACTGAGAAGATAGATACAGGGAAGATGATAGCTAGCAGGCTATAGACCAGCAACCCTACTTCATCTTGACCTTTGTTCATGATGCCCACTTTAAGTGTTTGGCTATATTATAGAAAGATAGGGGAGTTTATGTTTTGAGATAAGAATACAGAGTTTATATTTCTATTAACGTCCTGTGACTTGGCCCCCTAGTTGTCAAGAACAAGGGGACTTCCATTGCAAAAATTGGGTTTGTGAAACAGAGGCTTCCTGGAAACACACACATGAATATATATATATATATATATATATATATATATATATATATATAGAGAGAGAGAGAGAGAGAGAGAGAGAGAGAGGGAGAGAGATTTCCCTCCTAAGGAATACATAACAGGAAAATATAATCCAGTGGCCTTAAAATAAAGTTCTAGAAATTCCTTTTAAAAGATTCTGGCCTTTGGAAAACAGGGAGAACCTGAGGAATCGGACTCTATGCCACAGGAAGGGACCCTGGGGTAGATGTACTATCCAAAAGTAATAGTCCTACAGAAATAGTCCTACAAAATCGGAGAGGCTTAGACTTACTTCTCACAAGATAAGGGGGACTATGTGTTGCTTTAAGAGAAACCTGTGCTTTCTATGCTAATTGATCAGGAGAAATTAGAAAAAAAAAAATTGTCATGGTTGAGGAAAACCTCAAAAAGACAGAGACAATGACAGATAATTGATGCCAGTCTCTGTCCTCTGGCTAACCGCTCTGCTATAGCATTGGTTGGGCATTTGATTCTCATTCTGACTGGATTAACATCAGAGCCCTGCATCTTAAACTGTATGGCAAATTAGCACTATAAGTTCATGATTTGATTCATTGACTAAGACCAGTGAGGAATATAACAGTCCCCCAGAAGTTATTAGGCCCCCAGACCTAAGTACAACTGATTCCATGATAGATGTACCATTCAGGCCATAAAACTCAACATGTAGACACCACCACCTGCCAAAACCAAAACAAGGACCCACTCCATCCAGGTCTCAAAATGTACTAACCTTGCTTCTGGCTTCTGTAGCCCTGCTTCTGGCTAACTGTTCTTGTTAACTGAAAAATGTCAATCCAAGATATGACTTTTGTTCTTAAAAGCTTACCCTGAGAAAGACACGGGGCTATACTGGGATCCGAAACATAGCCAGCATAGTGACTGGCTGGCTAATGAAGACTTTCTATTGGCTTAAACCCATGTCTGAGTAGTATTCTCTGGTGATACCACACTACAGAATGTCCTTCAGGCTTCAGTGTAGACAACAGAATCCATTCTAGCTCATGTATGAAGGTTTAGTGCAGGCTATCAAGGGGAAGGCTAGAGGGTTCAGCACCAAACCGGGCCTCCAAGGAAAACTCCCAGCAGCAAATGGAACTAGCATGATGACTAGCTGGCCCCAGATCCTTACAAGTCCTGCCACCACTGGGAATGCTCTCAAATCAAGAAGCTGCAGTAGCTGCCATCAGCCGAGGAGCTGAGATGGATCAGGACAAAAATTCAGAAGATAAGTCCACCCAGCTCTATCTCCCAGCTTCCTGGAGACCCACAACATCTTACACCAAGTCTGAAACTGAATCTTGACGGTAGTCTTTTCAGTAAAAGAGAGGCTACATGCAGAGGCCTTGACTGTGGCCTTCCTGTCCTTACTGAGCAAGAAATCACTCTACAAGGAAGTTGGGTTGTTTTGTAAATAGTCGTTTTTCAGTATGTACCATGGAATTCTTTTTAAATTGTATATTTGTGAAGGCATGTATATGTATGCACATGAACTTTCAGTTGTAACTAGTAAAAACCGAAGACAGAGTGAGCGTGTCTAAGTGGAAACTGGATTCTGTGTTTGCTCTTCCCTAATTCTCTCCCCTAACACCTATCACTTGCCCTTTTCTACTTCCAGTCACGATTCAAATGCTGCTTCTCCTCTGAGGTTTTCTGTTCCCATCCATTTAGGTTAGCAGCACGCCCCAGGCCCTAACAAGTCCTCTCGTCTGTTCCCATATTTCTCTGAGTGCTTCTCACCCTCTGAAACTATCTGATTGTTCTGCCTAAGATTCGCCTCTGGGAGGACATGGGCTTTTACCTGTCCCATTCACTAACATTCCCCAGTGTATCAACACATGGCAGGCCCTAAAGCAACGACAGTGCGACGTGAGGCCTGTGTAAGGCAGTGAGTGTAAGCAGCTGAAGAGGTGACTCTTACTATTATCCCATTCTTATTTTGTAAGACAAAATGTTTACTGAATGCTTAGTATACTAAACACCAATCAGTGAGAAAGAAAAGGGCCTATCCTCAGAACTTTCCAAAGTCACACAGTAGAGAGATAACCATATGTGGAGCTAATGCCCACATAGTGTGGGAGCAACAGTAGGCTGTCTTTTGGGGGAGACAACAGCAGCAGGTATAACAGATGATCCCAGAGATCTGGGGCCTTCCCAAAACGTCATCTGTTGTTCCCATGCTGGAGGAAAACCAGGCTTCTTCTGCCGCCATCTTCAGGCTTCCAAATTCTCTGCAAAACCAGAGACAGTGTGGAAAGTGACCCCGGATGCTGTGGTGCCAGCCCTGAATTTGGCATGCATTCATTCCTCTTATATCCCATCAACCAAAGCTCCATCACAGTTCCCTGTCTGATTAATGGGTTGGGGGATGATACAGTTATGGCCCATGAAGCAAAGGCTGTCATTCTGGGCAGCATCTTAGCCAGTCATTACTGCATTTAGCAAAGGGAAACATCCAGGGACATTTTACAGGACCATAGCATGCGAAGGAAAAGTATTGACATATGCAACCAGGAAAATATGAATTCAAATTCATGTCACACTGAACTATGTGACCTTAGTGGTTATTTGAACTTTCTGACCTACATTCCTGCTCTGGAAAATTGGAATTGCTGAAGAATTCAATTAACTTGAATTCAGAAACTTGTTTAAATGTGTGCAATCTTAAGTGCAATATGTGTAACAAAGAAACACTTAACCAATATTAATAATTAGAAAGAAGAGGGAGGGAAAGACAAAGGGGAGTAGAAAATGTCAGAGAAATGGAGCTATAAACATAGATACAATGAAGGTGGGCTAGAGAATGCAGTGAAAAGCTTTGGATAAAAATAGATAATGTGCAAAGGCATGACAGAGCAGGTGTATTCAAGAAATCACAAGTTCTTAGTAGTGTATTTGCATAATAAAGTCAGCTTTCCTGGAAGTCACTCAGTCCAGAAAAGATTAGGAACAAAGAGGCTTTGATGCTGTGCTTAGAAACTGTGTCTTGAAAATACAGGGAGCCACCAGATCCTTAAACAAAGCTACACACTTAGCTTGCTCTACAGAGGCCTCTCTGGGGGCTATAGGGAGACGACTCCAGGTAGCCAGTGGTAGGAGGGCTGACTGCTGCTGTCGTCTAGGTTAGGGGAAGAGGCCAGAGCCACAGATGTACCAGAAGAAAGGGTGTGATGCCCGAGTCAAAGAAAGCTTAGATGAAACCACGATGATTGGAGTTAAATGAGGAAATCTAGGATGACCCCAGATACGCGTTTTGGGACAGCTGGGAAACAATGACACTTCAGAAGTATAAAGAGGACCCGGCGCCCCCTTCGCCACTTTGCAGTCTTCCACAATTGCTCTTCATGCTGTACTTTATTCACCAAAATCTAATGTTCTAAATATGCTCCTGGGACAATTTCTAGAACTTCGAGAATCTCTTCAGCTTTCTTTCCCTGTGGACCATCGCTTTGTGGTCTGCTCTTTTCCTTTTTAAAGACCTGTGTGTACTTTTGCCACTCCTGGCCTTCACTTTTGAATCAAGCCACAGTTTCCTTGTGTAACAGTCTTCACAGTCTCCTGAAGACTTCTCCACCGTCTTCGAAGGTTGTCTCCTCCACGGCCTCCGCGTGCACATCAGCCTCCTTCAGCTCACAGGAGTCACCCCAGACTCTTGATGGCCAGGTTACTAAAGTTGCTGAACAGCAAAGCAGAAACCCGAGTAGACGTAAGAACATCCCCCACCCAAATGTTAGTTCACAAAAGTCACAGAAAGAGGAACTCCAAGATAAATATAGCATCTATATTTATGCAAAAGAACGTTGGGTCATTGGACTTCCCAGAGGCATGGAAAAATAACACCCCAAATATTTACATGAACTGTGGGGAAGAAAAAGACCTTAAACCAGTGACTTCTATCGTTTTCTGGTTAAATATTAGGATTTCTGTTAGAAAAAGAAGTCAGCTCATCTGCACAGGGTCCTTTCCTAAGAGCATTGCTTTTTAAAAAGCCAGACTTCTGTCTAGAAAGCTGCCCAGGGACTTCAAAAAGGAGAATAAAATTACCTACAAAACTGGCTGACATAAGAAGAAAATCTAAGATCCCTGTTCAAAATAAGCAAAAACCAAAAATGCCAAAATATAAACCTTCTTCTTTCTTCTATGAACTCTCCTTTGACACTTTAAATTTGCTATTTAATGTCATCATAAGAAAAAAATTATATTTTTTTAATATATATTTAAAACTGTGAAAATTCCTGCTCATTTTTCTATTATCCAATGCTAATACTACCTCTCAGTATAAGTGCATTTAGTTCATAGATGGAATAAGGAAAATGAGATAATCCCTATTTTGTAGCTTGTAAACACATTCACATTTTTCTTACTAGAACAACAGAAACAGTAAAACATTTTTCAAATATGTATTTCATTTATTAATAATGTATACATTCTACCAATACTTACTGGTGAATAAGAAAGCAACCCAAAATGCCTTCCTTTCCCTTTCCTCCTGAGTTGTCAGCATGACTGTTTAGCGACATAAGGAATAAGAAGTTACACGGGAAAAGGGTAAGAAAACATTTCTTCATGGCTTACGTTTTTCAGAATATTATTGTCTTCTTTACACATGGAAAACAAGTTCTATTTCAAGTAGGAAGTACAGCTTCTTAAGGCCTCAGTCATCCATGTAATATGCCACCTTTAAACTTGCCTTGAATCCACCTGACCTCCTACATAAAGTGGGTTAATCTGGTCATCTATCTGTATTCAGAGAATATTTGTATTAATACTTTTCTAACAAGCAAAGAAAAAAGTAAAAGTACCTTTATTTGCAGTTTGTATACATAACTGACCCTAAAAATTCCACCAGGAAACTCTTAGGGTTGATAAACACTTCCAGCAAAGTAGCAGAATGCAGAACGTAAAAGCTTCCTGCTAGACTAGAAGCCAAGCTGGCCTCCATGTAGGCTGCCTACTCTTGGAACCCTTCCACTCTCTCCTGCCTCCCCTCTCTATTCCCAATTCTCCCTCCCCTCCTTGTCACCATAACCCAGCCCTCAACTTGGATGGAGACTCCCTACTGGAACAGAGGCCACACCCACCAGAAGACTAGCCACCAACTCCTGTGGAAATCCCCTGCCTAAGCACAAACCACACAGACCAGAGGACCAGAGAGGAAACAGAAACCAAGGGGGGAAAACTCCATCCAACAAAGACAAACTCAGGAATTCAAAACCCAAACCCAGATGCCCAAAAGCCAGTTTAAGAATACAATCAACACAAGTCCCACGTACCAACTGGGAAAGAATCTTCTGATTCAGACTATGAATACCCAACTACCAGAAGAGAAGGTAGGCAGACTCCTTGTCTAACCCTCCCACCAGAACATCTGTTCCCCCAAACCCCAATCCACCACGATCTCCCCACATCTGCTTCCTCCCATCCCTCCCCATCTCCGCCTGCCTGAGTCTCACATACCAACTTGAGCAGACATCTCCCACGCTATAGCACAACAGAGCAACCAGCAGAACAGGTAGGAAACCTGCTCTCTCAACCTTCCCAGTTATAACTATAACTATAGCCTCAAAACTCAAGCCACCACCATCTGCCCACCACCCATATCAACCCCCTCCACTGCTGCACCCACCCAAGTCCCAGATATCAACTAGGCCAGATAGCCCTCATACCAGAAGGAGATAAGCTAGCCAGCCATAAAAACAGGTGGGAAGCCTACAGGCTCTGTATTTCAACCCCCAACCTGGGCAGAGACTCCCCATTTGACAAGGGGTCACAAAGAACAGATCAGAGAGAAAAAAGAAACTGAGGAAGAAGACACTCATCCAATCAAAGAAAAACTCAGGAATTTGGCACCTAAACCTAGAATCACCCAAAGCCCAAATGCCAAAACGCAAGTGCAAGAACACAATCAACACCCAGGGCAATATGGCACCACCAGAGCCCAACTGTTCTACAACACCCCCAAACACTCTGACCCAAGCGAAAAAGAAGAAAAAGACCTTACAACCAACTTTATGAAGATAATAAAGGTCCTTAAAGAGGAAATGAGTAAATCCCTCAAAGAAATCGATGAAAAGAAAAATGGAGGAATTAAGTAAATTCATAAGGAAACACAGGAAAACACAAACAATTAGAAGAAATGAATAAATCCCTGAAAGAAAGCCAAGGAAAGGCAAACAAACAATGGAAGGAAACAAACAAAACTGTCCAAGACTTGAAAATGGAAATAGAAGCCATAAAGAAAACACAGACCAAGGGAATCTTGGAAATGAAAAATCTAGAAAAGCGATCAGGAACTACAGAAGCAAACTACAGCAAAAGAATACAAAAGATGGAAGAGAGAAACTCAGGAATTGAAGATACTAGAGATGAAATAGATACATTGGTGAAGGAAAATATCAAATCCAAAAAATTACTGAAACAAAACATCCAGGAAATCTGGGACACCATGAGACAGCCAAACCTTTCAATAGGAAGAGCGGAGAGATATATGCCAGTCAGCTTGTCAGCCCCGCTTTTCCTACTATGGGAATGTCTACATAGAGATGATGAATGTCTACAAGTGAAGCACATTCAGGGCGAGCCAGACATTGCCTGGGGCTATGGTGAATTATTTGGACAGGGAACATTCTCCACGGGAGAACAACAATCCAGACTCCAGGGTTCTATGACCAAGTGCGAATCTGCACCTTTCAGCATGGGGTCAGGTAACGCCTCCCTCAGATTCGCAGGACAACACTTCATCTCTGCTCTCCCTCCGCCAAAACCCAGGTGAATCGCTAGCAGATCATGTGTTGAGGACTAAGTCAAGCCTAGAGAGAAAAATTCCTGACACCACTGCCTGTGACCTTCTCCTTAAAATCACTGTCTGGGAAGGCATGACCTCTGATGCTAGGCTGGCTTGCCAATGGATAAAGGATGAACACATACATAGATGGATTATTGCCACGGATGACACAGGGACACACACACAGCCACGTGAATGGCATAGGTGCTCACCACGGCTATTAAAACACAAGAAAATTGATTTAGGAGTGGTGAAAAAGGACATTGAGAGAGCAAGTGTCCAAAAAAAACAAAAAAAACAAAAACAAAAACCTGCCAGACAGCACCCACTACAGACTCTAACAGAGTAGCACCACTCAAATTTCTGGGCTCCACAACCCTCGATGGCTCATGCATGCCATGGGTTCCACTTAGAGTAGGGCACAGTTCCCAAACCCCCTGTACCTCGGCAGCACTCGCTACAGACTTTAATTTAATAAGAGTAATGTAATTACAGTTTCTGGGTTCTCCAACCCTCAGTAGCTCCTGCCACGGATTCCACAGAGCGTGGAATAACAATCTTCAAGCCATGACCAAGATGAAAACTCCAGGCCAAGGCTGGTCTGACACGAAGGCAGCTCTCTGAAGCCTTTCCACCAAGGTTCCCAGCAGCCCAACTGCTACTAAAAATCATTTCTTAAAGCTATTTCTTGTTGGGATCCAGGTTACCCAGACTATGGAAGCTTCAGCTTGACAAGGTTCCTGGGCATCCGCTGTCAGGAACTGGAATTCCTTAACTGCCTTGCCTCTTTCTTATCTTTACTATATGGTGACATATGTTTTCTCATCAATAATAAGATCTGCATAAGCCTAATAGTAATATCAAAATTAATCCCTGAGCTGGCCACTGTGGGCTGAAATGAAACACAGCCATGCTATTCAGAAGTAAATTGTAATCACATCCGGACTTCCAAGTCCTGGAACGTGAGAGCAACCCAGGTTTATTGCAAGTGCATCATAAAGCTATTCCTGGAGTAAATGCTGATCTTCCCAGGAAGACATAAGCCTTAATAGATAGAAGCCAGAGAGCTTAGTTAGAAAGTTAGTGCACCTGGAAAGACAAGCAGACAATTAGCCCTTCACTAACGAAGAATATAGCAAGCCTGCACCAACTTAAAAGTAAACATTCCCAGGACTTAAAGAGAAAAATAGCCTTCAACCTAGCCAGGCCACCAGATAAGACTAGAAATTTAGAGCTTTTGATCCAGAAGAATAAATACATACCAAAGAACTAAAAAAAACTATAAAATCTTCCCTTGGCGCCTTCATGGCACCCTGAACTATCTGTGCAAGGCAAACGGCAATATAATTCAATCAGCAGTGACATCCCCACCATCCACTAATTGATCATTGTATCGTTTACTCTTTGGTGATAACTGAGAAACCTTGAAGCCTGCAGCCGTAAGGAGGAAAGATACCTTCGCACTGGTTCCTGTTTTGAGATAGGCCTGGCACCTGCAACCCTTAGATAAACATTCCTGCAGTGTGCTACCTAAGCTACAGAAAAGTCTTGGTCAGAGGAAGAATGAAGAACAAGAAGAGGAACGAGAGAACGAGACGAGAAGAATGGACGAGGACGAGGACAATGGACATAGAGGCAGAGACAGACAGACAGGAGAGACGAGAGGAATGAACTAACTGAGGAGAATAGATTGCAAGGCCTAGAGAGTTGGATTGCTAGCTTAGAGAAACTTTGTTTTATTCCCTTAATGTGCACATTGTTATTTTCTTTGATTTTATTCTTTGCTTTTCTTTATCTTTCTTTAGTTTACTATTAAAGAAGCGCTCTTGCATGTCATAATCACCATAAGACGTATTCTATGTGTCTTATTAAAGAGCATTAAGCTTGCCAACTAAGGGTCCCATAGAAGAGTGAGGTACTGCGCTCACTTGCCAGTTTATGTTGTCTATCCTCCCTCATGGAAGCTGAGGAACCCATCGCGGGAACTAGAGCTGGACTCAGACCCCCAGCAATTTCTCTCTCTCCTCAAAAATCCCTGTTCATTTTGGTACAGCTTAATTTTAAAAAGCTCTCCATGAGACCGGAGACCAAAATCCGCGCCATGCACAGGGCTACAAAACACCAGCTGCTTAGGTTTTCATGTTGCTCTGGCCAGAGAAAACAACATATAGTACAGGCAGGACCGCCTCACACTGTGAGCAAAAGCGCCCACTCCCGCGGGCACGTGCCCCCCCCCACCAAGATGCCTTTCGAAGCCCTAACAACACAGGCACATCCTCTTGGCTCCTTTAAGAGAAAAGCTGGAGGTTTAAATTTTATCAAATGCGTATTGCTACTAAGATTATTATCTAAAACACCCTATTTTTATACTGTATTGAGCCTATAGTGTTTAATGCCGCTGATTGTTGACAGACTTGCAGTCACACAGGGTGCTGAGATTCTTAATGTGTTTAGAGATATGACTATACAAAATGCTAACTGATATGATTAGTCCCAAGCAAGCTTTACCTGGCCTCCTGGTCTAGGCTAATTAATTTTTAAGATGATACAAGTATAGATTGTAAAGGCATTAAGGTATATAAATGATTGGATGCAGTTAAATTCCAATAGTTCAGAGTTTTAATTAAGATCTGCCTCGCTTCTGAGTCTAATGCTGTTTTGTAAACAACAAGACGGCCTCCTTCAGGCCTGTCTGAGCTCGGACAGAATCTGCATGCCTGTGGCTCAAAGCCACGGCTTTGATGACCCAAGGTGCAGATCCACAGGTGTCCAGATGTTTCTACAATTGCCTAAAGATATAAAAACAGGCTTTGATCCCACTGTTTCCCCCGAAGGCCTCCAACACTCCCCCATCCCAGAGATGAGGTGAAGCAAACTAGGCAGGCGGCAGCTCTCATGGACACAGGTCCAGGCGCCACAACATCTCAGGGCACACACGCACCCCGGGGTCCCGGCCACACCGCTGGGCACTCCTCCAGCGGGTGCTCCCACATGCACGCTTCAGCATGAGGCAGAAGCGCCAGGATCCGCAACCCCAATGGGGCATCACTTCAGTCCCCACCAGGGAAGTTCCAGCTCTGCACTTCACCATCAGAAATTTAAAACCCTACAGACCTGCACAGTCTACGGGCCC
This sequence comes from Cricetomys ansorgei, assembly GCA_026225945.1. NCBI lineage: Eukaryota > Metazoa > Chordata > Mammalia > Rodentia > Nesomyidae > Cricetomys > Cricetomys ansorgei. The sequence goes on along the minus strand of JAMJFZ010000056.1, from coordinate 7,601,006 downwards.
CTTACATGCGCAAATAAGGGGACACCAAAAAAAAATCTTTAAATAAATAAAATAAAATAAAATTGGGCAGTTTTCCCCATATATTTAGGTACAGATTAGATGCAGGGAAATCCCTTCCTCCTCGAAGGAAAAGATTTTTGTCTTTCTACAGAAGTCTGCGCTCCAAATGTCACAGCAAATCCACATGGATCAGAGAACAACAGACTCTCCTCAAGAGAAAGAAAAACCAGACTTCACCTCAAGTCCAGTAATAACTTAAAAAATGTTTCTCTACAAGCAGTTCATACCCAATTAGAAACTTCAGCCATGCTGGCTTGATCATAGAAATTTCAGCCACGCTCACCAGGCTGGCTCCATCACCCCGTGACGGGTCCCTATCCCGTGACAACGGAAAAGGCTTTCATGCTTTTGTCTTTTCACAGAATCACCCCAAAAGATTTTCCTCTCACAGCCATCAAGAACGCAGGAGATCCCTAATCTCACACACGGTGAAACGTCCCGTCTATCACTAATAAAATTAATCCTTTTTTCACAGGAAGTCACACGGTGATTCCCCTAAAACTTGTGTGGGACCTAAGTCACGCACCAATCTCTGAACCCCACGGCGCAGATGTCCCTCTCTCAAAAGCACACCTCACCTCCCAGCCCAACACTTGCAATATACGTGCTGCCCTTCCCCCAAGGTCTCAGATTGGTTCACAGGTTCCACTCAGCAGCTGAGAGAAGAACAAGGACCAGGCCTCCCTGGGGCTCCTGCTGAAGCCACGCCTGCCGGGAGACACACCGTTCATCTAGGACAGACCGGACCAGCCATGACCTTTGCGGCTGCCGGCTTCACAGCTCCACGCCTCCACCTGGACAGAACTCTGGGAGGGATGCTAGAGTAAACCAACGGCTCTGGGCTGGGGACTATGGGACATTTTCCCCTGTGTACACGATGATAACCGCCCCCCCCAAGTGTTCATTTCACCTTAACAGCTCGAATCCAGCTGCTATAACACAGGTAGACTATGTTTATTATTTGGGTTCTTTTAAACAAAAAAAAAATGTCCGATCTGCCATACTGAACTTAGCCGGGTCGAAGGCTCTAGGGATCCCCACCCTCCTCCCTGCTGTCTGCCTACATGCAATTCATACTAAGGGTGGTAGCTACCCACCCTCACTGCCTGCCTACATGCAATCCATGCACCTAAGTCAGGAGCACATTCACCCCTGCTCCTCCCATGCACCCTATAAGAGTCCCTGGCCCACCCTGAATAAAGGATCTCTGCTTCCCACCAGACTCCGAGGCCTAATTCATTGTATCTCATTCGTTCTCAGTGTGAAGGATCAGGGTCCGCTCCCATCTCCCACTGCTCCATTGCCTCTCTCCCAACCCGGGTTTCTGGTATCTGGCCAACATGGAGAACCGAGCCGAAACCCAGCTGGCTGCAGGCTGGAATAGGGAGGCAACCAGTGGACAGGCAGGGAGGCATGCTAACAAGAATCTGTCAATGTAATTCACCATGTAAACAAACTGAAAGGAAAAGACACATGATCATCTCACTAAATGCTGAAAAAGTTTTTGACAAAATCCAACACCACTTTGATGTAGGGTTTCCAAAAATCCAGCAAGGGTTTCATAAAACAAGGAGGCATTTTCATAAACATAAGCCTGCAGACCTCAGCAGGGAGAATGGCATCATGACAACAGCCGTCTTTGACCGTGACCACCACTGCCCCATCCTCAGGACCTTTATTACGTCAAAGCTCCTCCTTCCTGTCCAAAATCTATTTGTACGCTGAAAGAAACCGCACAGCGTAACTCTTCCCACAACCTTTCGACAGCTGAACTTCGTCACTGTTACGGTGGAGAAGCTCAAAGCCCAGTGAGAACCATTCACTCCCATTGCTGCCTGAGGCTGGGGTGAGTCCACAAGACTTCTCAACAGCAAGAGCTTTAGAGTGCAATGTCAATCACTCTGCTCATGACTTCTGGACAGATATAGGAAGCAATCCTTTAACAGAAAGAAGCAACCATTCACATTTATGAAGCAGGCCTTTTCAGCTATAGAAATCACACATCCTGCCAGCACTTCAGGCTACCAGTACAATGGTTATCTTTAAAGGTATAGGGGTATATACACACCGCAACCAGTAAATACATTATTTAAAGATAACGTTCAAATACTCCCCAATACCCTTCATGATAAAACGTCGTGGAAAGATTAGAAACACAAGCGACATATCTAAACATAATAAAGGCAATTTACAGTAAACCAACATCAAATTAAATGGAAAGAAACTCAAGGCAATTCCACTAAAATCAGGAACAAACAAAGTTGTTCCCTCTCTCCATACATACTCAATTTAGTATCTGAAGTTCTAGCTAGAGAAATAAGACAACAGAAGGAGATCAAGGGGACACAAATTGGAAAGGAAAAAACAAAGTATCATTATTTGAAGATGATATGATAATATACCTAAGGAACCCAAAAAATTCTCCAGGGATCCCCTACAGCTGATAAACACCTCAGTGAAGTGGCTGGCTATAAAATTAATGCAAAAAAAATCAGTAGCCATTTTATATACAAATGGCAAACAGACTGAGAAAGAAGTCAGAGAAACAACATCCTTCACAATAGCCACAAATAATATAAAGAATCTTGGGGTAACTCTAACCAAGCAAGTGAAAGACTTGTATGACAAAAATTTCAAATATTTTAAGAAAGAAACTGAAAATCTCAAAAGATGAAAAGATCTCCCATGCTCATGAATCAGAAGAATTAACATAGTAAAAATGGCCATCTTACTAAAGGCAATCTACACATTCAATGAAATCCCCACAAAAATTCAGACAATTTTTACAGACCTTGAAGCAACAATACTCAACTTCATATGGAAAAATAAAACAGGATAGTTAAAACAATTCTGAACAATAAAAGAACTTCCAGAGGTATCACCATCCCTGATTTCAAGCTTACTACAGAGCTACAGTAATAAAAACCACATGGTGAAAAGCCCAGCGCCCCCTAATGGTAAAGGCACTAACCTCCTCCGTTTAATGTCAAGTACTCACTTTCCCATAAACCTCTCTGTCTAATGGCAAGTACTCCCTTTCCCAGAAATCCTTGTTGCCACTTAACATTTAACAACCCAATCCAGTGCCTAGGTTCTATCCAATCAAAGAGACCCCCCTGCTCCCTTTAAAAACCGTTGCAGAAAGCTTCTTGGGGTGGGCCATCTTTTGTGGTGGTGCCAGGCCGAATTGCACTGGTTTGCTCTGCAGAATAAAGGCTCCTTGCTTTTGCTTCAGAACTGGTGGTCTCCTGGTGGTACTTGGGGAGGAGGGGGATTTCAAAAACTGAACACAACAATGGTACTGGCATAAAAACAGACATGTTGATCAATGACCCAGACATAAAACTATACACCTACGGACACCTGATTTTTGATAAACAAGCCAGAATTCACACAGGAAAAAAGAAAGCATCTTTAGCAAATGGTGATGAACTAACTAGATGTCTGCATGTAGAAGAATGCAAATAGATCCATACTTACAACCCGGTACAAAAATCAAGTCCAAGTGGATCAGAGACCTCAACATAAAACTAGATACATAAAACCTGATAGAAGAAAAAGTGGGGAATAGCCTTAAACTCATTGGCACAAGAGTCAACTTCCTGAACTGAACACCAATAGCAAAGGAACTAAGATCAACAACTAATAAATGGGACCTCATGAAACTGAGGAGCTTCTGTAAGGCAAAGAACACCATCAATAGGACAGAGTGGCAGCCTACAGAATGGGAAAAGATCTTCTGTCATCCTGGGGGTGGGATCTTCTAGCCACAAGCTTCCTGCCACCACTGGCTTCTTGTCCAGAGTCCCAGGCCACCACTCTCTTCTCGATAGACAGATCATCCGGAGAAGAATTTAATGGAGAAATATCACAATTAAGAAGCATCATACATCAAATAGATGTGACAGATGCTTATAGAATGTTCCACCCAACACATTCTACTCATTAGCACATGGTACATCCTAAGATACAAAAACAAATCTTTACACGTTCAAAATTATTGAAATTCTTCTTCCTATCTGACCACAATGCAATAAAATATAAAACTGATAGAAGAAAATCCCTTTGGTAAATACGCAAACTGGCGGGGTTTAGCAAGTCGCTACTATCACTAAATGATGATTTACCGGGGAAAGACAGGAATTAGGAAGATATCCCGAAACCTAAGGAAAACGAAAACACAACAAAATGAAACTTCTGGAACACATTGAATGCAGTCCTGGGAGGGCAATTTATAGCTCCAAGTCCATGCATTAAAAAATTAAGAAGAGCACAAATCAATGTCTCAATGATAAAACTCAATAATTTGGAAAAATAAAAAAATAAATCAAATGTAAACACAGTCAATGTCACGAAGCAGTAAAAAGTAGAGTAGAAATGAACAAAAAGAGAAAAAATAACAAAAAAAAGAAAGAATCAACAGATCTAAGAACTATCTCTTTAGGAAGATAAACAAAACTGACAGACCCTTGGCCCAACTCACAACAAGAAAGAAAAAGAGAACCCAAATTAATAGAGTCAAAAATGAACAGGGAAGCATTACAACAGACAGCAAAGAAATCCAGAGTATTACAAAAGAATGGATATTTAAAACCTGTGCTCCATTAAACTAGAAAACCTTTAAAAGTAGATGAATTCCTAGATTCAGCAACACCACCAAAATTAAACCTAGCAGACGTCAATAATCTAAAGAACCAATAGCAAAATAAGGAGATTAAAGCAGTAATAAACGCCTTCCAGCCAAAAGAAATTCAGGGCCAGATGGATTCACAGCAGAATTGTACCAGACATTCAAAGATCTACTGCCTGAAACACTAAAACTGCTAAAAGAAAACATAGGTACAGGAAAGGACAGCCTGAATAGGATTCCGTTTGCCCAAGGATAAGGCTAAAATGACTTTTGAGACTTCACGAAACTCAAAAGAATCTGCACAGCTAAAGAAAAAAATCAACTGGGTCAAGAAGTCTTTGCCAACCATATAATTGACAGAGTATCAGTAGCCAGCATATACAAAGAACTCAAAAAGGAAAGATTTAAAAAAGCAAATGGCCCATTTAAAATGGACCTGGGACCTAAATAGAGAGTTCTCAAAAGAAGAAATAAATGGTTTAAAAATATCTCAAAAAATAGTCATCATCCCCAGAAATTAGTGAAATGCAAACCAAAATGACTTTGATTTCAAAAAATCAGAATAGCAAATATTGATGGAACAACTGACCACAAATGCTGGAGGGGGGCAGAGAAAGGGAACCCTCACCCACTGCTGGTGGGACTTCACATTGGTGTTGCCATATGGAAATCAGTGTGGAGAATTCTCAAAAAACTAGAAACAAATCTACCAACTACCATATGACCCAGCCATGCTACCCAAGGAGTAGTAACTCCTTGGCATATGCACAAAGGACTCAATACCCTACTTCACAGATATTTGCTCACCCGTGTTCATTGTTGCTCTGTTCACAATAACTAGGAAATGGAAACAACCCATATGTCCCACAACCTATGAACGGGAAACAAAAATGTGGTCCATAGACATTATAGAATGCTCTTCAGTTGTAAAGGAAATGAAATCGTGAACTTTGCAGGTAAGTTGATAGAACTAGAAAAGATCATACTGAGTGAAGTGATCCAGGCCTAGAAAGACAAACGTCAAATGTTCTCTCTCATTGAAAGTTTCTAGCTCCAGATCTTCAGAAGGAAGTACATAGCCTGTAGTAATTATAGAAACCAGTAAACTAAAACTGAGCCATTGACAGAATGGGTAGTTCAGTAGCAATTGAGAGGGTAATGACAGTAATCAGATCAGGGAAATGGGAAAGAGGGTCTTAGGGAAAGGGAGGGAGGCAAGTACAGGAAAAGTAAACTGGGTAAAATGACAACATGAATGTCCTAAAAAGCCACAAGGAATCATACCTTTAACCATTTACCTAAAGAAAAATTAAAACCCTATAATGCATGTGATTCAGTGTATAAATATATATGTGTGTATATATATATATATATATATATATATATATATATATATATATATATATATATATATAAACTCACCAAGAGCCAAAGATCATATAACAGAAACCCCAATACAGACATGAGAAGCCCTCTTTTGAGTTGTTAGCCAAGGTTCTCAAAAAGACTCCCAAAACATGCAGCCTATTGCTATAGCCCCTGGTTGTCCCCCAGAGGTAGACGTTAACTCTACTGCTGAAGACACCATGTTCTGCAGACACAGGGCTTAGAGACCCCCGAGCTGGACCTGACTTGAATGCCCCTCCCTGAGGACTAGTTTTCATGGAATCAGAAGGGGCCGTGCGAACTTCCAAAGGAAGGAGACAACCAACAGTCCTCCTCAGACATGGCCGGCAAGGAACAATATCTCTATGGTATAGTATTGCCACACATTTCTCGGCAGTAAACCAACAGCTCTCTAGTTGGATTTTAGACCTACTCAGCAAGATACCATGCCTGGTGCTGAAAACCAAACTGCTTAGTACTAATGAAATCATAGTTATTAGAGGAGAATCTACAAAGACTAATTCAGTAAACAGACATAATCCCTAACAATAATATTTAACTATTTGTCGTTTATACCACAGATAAGTGGAATCTTTACCCCCTTATCAAGGAAACTTCTCTTTGCAGCAGATGCAGATGACTACAGAAAAACACAACCAATGGAAATGCAGCACTGTAAAACACTCCCACACCTAAGGTTCAGGGAACATGGCAGAAAGGGAGGCAGAAAGATTGTAAGAGGATCAGGGACTTTGTGTGACATTGTGTATCATGGTAATAACAGAAGCTACACCCATAAAGTCTCACCAGCATGGCCACCCAAGTATGATCTGAATAAAGATGACACCAATAGATACGGCAATTCGAATGGGAAAAGCCTAGGAGGCCTCAACCCATCACAAAGACTACAGGCAACTGAATGAAGCTTGGAGCTAAGAGGTGATTCTCCCCAGGGAATAACACACTAACTGGTTGTCTAGTACTAAATGATCAGCCCTGAAAACATGCATACAAGTAACATTATATGGACTCAACGGGCTATACTTAGGAATATAAGTGTATATACAAATACATATATGCATGCAATAACAATTAATGAAAAAAGTGACCATGAATTTGAAGGAGAATGGGAGGGGTATACGGAAGAGTTTGGAAGAAGAAAAGGGACGGGAGAAATGTTTTAATTCAATTACAATCTCAAAAATAAGCAACAACAAAAAGAACATATTAAACCTCCAGAAAAGATAACAATTTTAAGTGTGTGCACAGTTTACAAAATAACTTCAAACTTTAAAATAGAAGAGGTATAAACAAAAGGAAAATAGAAAAAAAAACACAATTATAGTGAGAAGCTTTAACATAATTTTCTCAATAATTGAAAGTTAAAAAAAGCCTGAGTATAGCATACTGATTGGAACCATGTCATACGTAATATAGGATAATATGATTGAAAAGTGAATATGCTTAATCCATATTCTTATAAAGAGAATATAGAATACTTAGAAACTCTGTCTGCTAGTCTACAAAGTAAACTTTGATAAATTCACAAACTGAGATTGTAAAATGTGTTCTCAGACCACAGTGTAATTGAATTAGAGATCAAAAGTAAAAATAAAAAGATTCCTACGAATTATACAATGAAATATATGCTTCAAATTATTCCACTGACCAGAAAAGAAATCTGAATGAGATTTAAAGTATTTTGAAGAAAATGGCCATAAAACATGACATCTCAAAACTGATACGTTACAGTTTAAAGTCCCACTTAGAAAAAAAATAGTATAGCATAAGCACATATATGAAAAAAGAAAATGGATTTAAAAACAAAGACATAATGAAATTCTTTAAAAACAAATTAAATTTTAAAAGGAAGACTTAACAACAAAGATCGGAAATTAATGAAACAGAAAATAAATACACAGTAGAGAAAACCCACAAAGCCAAAGATTCCTTGAGAAAGCTAATTCAGTTGATGAGTCCCTACAGAGACTGACTAGGGGCAAAAAGAAGATCTTTAGCAGACAGTTATCAACAAGGAAAGAAAAGGGGAAGTCCTGCTGGGTCCTGTGCAATAGGGCAGGCCTCACAGACGCTGGGGCCCAGCAGGACTCTCTAAACTGTGTTATGATTTGGAATCACAGCCAAGCAAATTCCTTGGAAATACACAATCTATCAAACCTACACAAACAGAAATAAGATAGTGAATGAACCCATATTATTTTAAAGATTCAAATCTGTAATAGATCATTTTTTCTACGCCCATACCAAGAAAATAAAAGGCTAGTTAGCTTTATCAGAGACATATCAGAGACAAGGTGAATACAGAGTTGACCTTATACTTGAAATATAATTATCAATGTAATTTGCCATATTGACAAGAAAAGAGAAGAGCCGTTTAGTCATAACATAAATGCAAAACTGATGTTAACAAAAACTCAGTATTCATTATTTAGGGGAAACTCTTAATGAACTAAAAATAGAAGAAAATGTACTTAATCTGATGGGAAGTATTTACCAAAATGCTGTGGTCCGAACGTGAAATGCCTCTCACTGTCCAAGGTATTCAGACATTTGTCCCCAGCTGGTTTGGAGAGGGTGTGGGTATGGTGACATAGCTGAGAGGGGTGAGTCACTCGGAGGGCAGATCTTCGAGGACTGTAACCCAGAACCCCAGGCTGAACAACACTGCTACCAGAACACCACTGCAGTGCACTCAGCCACGTGCTCTCACTGCCAGCGAGGCCAGCTGCAACAACTTCCCCACAGATGTGCATCTACTCAAACTTTCCATCCTGAAGTTGCTTCTGTCAGGTTTTTGGTCCCAGCAAGGAGAAAAGTTACTGCAGGGTTACTGACCTAACACGCTTCAGGCGGACGAGAAGCTCTGGACAGGAAAGTCGACTGATCACATCTGTGGGCTGTTGGGAAGCCTCTGATGGGAGTGGGATCCACCACTGTGAGACTGCAGCAGGCAGAATCTACCTTTTCTGCATTGTGAAACCCCCGTGCCCCTTCAGCAGTCTCTAATACTGCAGAGAATTTGTGCACTCCCTAGGGAAAAGGTACCCCTAAGGCTTTTCACATGCACATACATTCTGTTTCTTACCTCTGTTCCATAAAGGACACACTACAAATGCCAATCCACACCTCACTTTCTCTCTCCCACCAGCGAGATGGTCTTGCCCTCTGCACGTGTGTAGCTTTGCCTCACCATTGATGGTGTCATTGTACAATCCCACAGCCATGGTCGTGTGTGCTGCTTACATGTACAGACTGTGAAGAATGACAGACATCGTTTCTAGATCTCTCTTCTCATAGTTTCCTTATGGGAGTTTCCCAGCAGAAATGTGGGGTTGGGCATAAGCGATTTTTAAAAACCCTACCTTTTTCACTTTGGCTGTAGGGCAGGAAACTAATTAATAGTTAAATATGGGTACTCCTACTTCCTTTTTCTGACTCAAGATACACTCTGCTGTTTTAGAAAAATCAGCCTCCCAGATATTCTCTTTGGAGCTGGCCTGAACTTCGTACTGACTCCTGTGAGATCAAGATCAAGAGCAAACTGGTACTTGTGAGAAAATGCCTGGTTCAGTCTCCCCCCAGGTGGCCTTCCTGCTGCTGTGGCTGACCCTGCCAGTTGTGAGTAAGTAGGTGGCTCAGTACGGGTCTGGAGTGGGTAGGGCAGCATCACTCTCCTCCACTGGCCTGGCCCTCCCTTGAGTATCAACGCCTTGGAGTTAGTTCCCCATGAGGCTGGTATGCCCCAGCTTTCTGTACCTCTCAGGATTTCCTGAGCCCCAAGAAAGTAGTCACAGGTTGAAAACTCCTTCAATGGGCAGAGGAGGAAACTGTAATAACAGCACTAATTAAAATTTCAGTCCTTTTTTTCCCTTTAACAAATACTTTATGAAGCACAAGAAATGGATCACACTCGTTCAGTTGCACTCTTGTTCAAATGAGAGCTATCTATATATTGATCCCTGTGTGACAGGCTACACCCTGGTCTTGTGCATGAGCTTACAAGGGATCCACATAGATCGCTCCTTCTGCACATTGGTGCAAGCCATGGGAGGGACTGGGTGCAATGAGAACAGGGTAAAGTCATGGGGGAAGCATGGAGAAAAGGCACCTACAGCAGGTGACTGTGTTGCAGCCTACGGGTATGCATGCATTGCTGTCAGTTCACACCTACAAAGTGTTTGCTTTTTACTAAGTTTTAAATATTACAATTAAATGTGTGTCCACCCATTAAAAAAAAAAATCTTAGCACCATCTATGCATAGTGTTGTACCCACTGAGGATGATGGGCCATTTTATGCCCATGAAGATTAGCTACAGAAGAGTTCTCAGCAAAGTCAGTGTACAAGAAACAGCTGGGAAACACAATTCCAGTTAAACAAAGCCCCTGTGGATGGCACAGACAGATAATCATCTTCACACAAAACAGCTGTAAATAGACCCTGAGACTCAAGAACTAAACAGCAGACTGGGAAAGGAGCCCACAGATGCAATGAATTGTTATCTTAGAAACAGAAGGACATCCAAGCATGGCACAAGAGAGGGGGGAGGGGGAGGGGAGGGGACTGTGAACGCAGGGCACTGATGGGGGAGGTGGGGGTGCCCGGTCAGAGTTTGGATTCAAAATTGTGTTGCCACCTACTGGCCACTTAACCTCCTTTCTTTCTTTTTTTCCATTTTATTGAAAATAGATTCTTTTCTCACATAATATATTCTGATTACAGTTTCCCCTCGTCTACTTCTCCCAGTTCCTCCCCATCTCCCCTTTTAAATGGATCCTCTCTCCTCCTGTCTCTCATTTGAAAAGTACAGACTTCTAAGAGATAATAGTAAAACATAACAAAATAAAATATTATAAGATAAAACAAAAACTATCACATCAAAGTTGAGCAAGACAAATCAACAGAAGGAAGAAAGTCCTAGGGAAGGCACAAGAGAATCAGAGAACCACTTGTTCTCACGCTCAGGAATCCCATAAGAATGCTAGACTGGAAGCCATAATGTATACGCACAGGACCTGGCGCAGACCCATGCAGGCCCTGCGCGAACTGCTTCAGTCTCTGCAAGTTCACAGGAGCTTTGATCATGTTGATTTAGAGGGCCTGTTTCCTAGGTGTTCTCCTTCTCCTCTGGCTCTTACACTCCTTCTGGTTCCTCTTGCATGGGATTCCCTGAGCCCCGAGGGGAGGGATTTGATGGAGACATCCCATTTAGGACTGAGTGTTCTGAGATCTCTCATTCTCTGCATAATGTCTGATTGTGGTTTTCTGTATTTTTTCCCTCATCTGCTGCAGCAGGAAGCTTCTCTGTTGATGGCTGAGCAAGACATTGATCTATGAGTATAACAGACTATCATTCAGAGTCATTTAATTGATACTTCTTTGTTTTTTAAGACCAGTAGTATTTGGTTTTACCCTCGATGCCTGGGCTATCTAGTCTCTGGTTCTTGGTCACCCAAGCAGTGTTGGGTATGGGTTCCATCTCACTGAGTGGGCCTTAAGTCAAATAAGACATCGGTTGGTTACCCCCACAAGCCACCATTGCACTAGCATATCTTGCAGGCGGGACATCACTGTAGATCAAAAGGTTTGTGGCTGGTTTGATGCTTATGTTTTTCTTTTGGTAGCATGCAGAGCACCTTCAAGGTTCTGTGTAGGCACCAGCTTGGCTTCTCCATGTTCGATGGGTTGATAGGTGTTATCTTCATCAGTGGGACTTTGCTGTCAGTTTGTGGAGAGCTGTCTGGGTAGTTTGGGGTTTCCCATGAGTTTTCCCTTTGGCTAACAATTCAATTAGATGTAACCCAATCTCGGGACTGGAGTCTTTGTTTGTTGACAAGAGATAACCTGAAAGACCATGTTTCCCCCATTATTGAGTAATTTCATTTAGATCACCTCCATATAGGTATATATGTTAGGAAAACATTTAGGAAATATTTTATAATATTAAATATTAAATATATATTAAGTATATTTAGGAAAGTTTCTACTGTATTAGGTTTTCATACTACCTTTCAAATGATTTTAGCTGTCTCTCCCCACATTCCCTCCCTCAGCTCCTTCTCCCCTTCTCCTCCCGACTTGATTCTCCCACTCCAGTGCCCGCCCATCCATAACTGTCTATTATATTCCTCTTCCTGAACAAGATCCATCTGTACTCCCTACCCCCTGTGTTCTATGGAGTATACCTTGGTTATCGTTGACAGCTAGCATCTACATATTAGTGAATACATACAGACTTGTCCTTCTGGGACTGGGTTACCTCATTCAGGATGATTTTTTTTTTCTAGTTCCATCCATTTACCTGTGAGTTTCATGATTTCATTTTTTTAATGGCTGAGTAATGCTTCATTGTGTAAATGTACCACATTTTCTTTATCCATTCTTCTGTTGAGGGATTTCTACATTGTTCCCAGTTCCTGGCTATTGTGAATAGAGCAGCAATGAGTATAGTTGAGCAAGTGTCCTTGTGGTAGGATGAAGCATCCTTGGGTAATATGCCCAAGAATGGTATAGCTGGATCTTAGGTAGATCAATTCCCATCTTCCCGAGAAGCTGCCACACTCAGTTCCACAGTGGCTGTACAAGTTTGCACTCCCACCAGCAATGGCTGAGAGTTCCCCTTGCTCCACATCCTCGACAGCAGGAGCCGTTATTTGTTTCATGGATCTTGGCCATTCTGATTGGTGAAAGATGAAATCTCAAAGTAGTTTTGGTTTGCATTTCCCTGCTGACTAATGATGCTGAACAGTTCTTTAAGTGCCTCTCAGCCATTTTAGTTTTCTTTTTTGAGAATTCTCTGTTTAGATCTGTGCCTCATGTTTTAATTGGGTTGTTTCCTTGATGTCCAGTGTTTTTGAGTTCTTTATATATTTTGGATATTAGCCCTCTATTGGATGTGGAGTTGGTAAAATCTTTTTCCATTCTGTAGCTTGCCTCTTTGTCTGAATGATGGTGTCTTTTGCTGTGGAGCTTTTCAGTTTCATGAGGTTTCATTTATTGATTGTTGATCTTAGTACCTGTGATAGCAGTCTGTTCCTAGGTCAATGAGTTCAAGACTATTCCCCACTTTCTCTTCTATCAGATTCGGTGTATCTGGCCTTATGTTGAGGTCTTTGATTCATTTGGAGTTGAATGCAGGGTGACAAGTATGAACATTTCTTTAAGTTTAGCCAGCTATCAAGAGCAGGCCTCACAAAGGAGCAGTAAGTATGCACACAATTCAGATAATCCTGGATAAACACTGAAGAAAGTTAGCCTTTGCCATCACCCTGACTGCAATGTATTTCCCATTTTCCCCATAGAAGGCTGCTCTCTGCCAGAACATTCCATCTAAGCTTCAAGTTCTGTCTTCATCACATTCCTTGAACTTTCCCTTTGGTTCACCATGGCTTCTATAAGACAACTGGAGCTACACACTTGACCCTGCATCCCATCCCTGCCCTCCTCCTGCCCCGACAATTCTGCTTCTCCTATCACTTCTCACCTTCCAGAGCTGCCAGACCAATTCTGAACGCCAACATCATTTCTTTACTTCTGTGCCCTTCTTGCCTTGATCACCCTCTCTGTGCTCTTATACCAGACATAAGCCTTAACCTTCGCCTGGATGATTCCGGTGTACTTGATCATAATTTCTGTCAAGTACCATCCATGGTATACCCACCTCCTCAGCACACGCACAGAAACACGCAGAAACACACACACACCATACATTGAGCTGCCTAGCCCCTGTGTCTTGCTATAATTGTACCTACTTCCAGAATTATACTTTTTTTTGCCAGAAATTAACATTTTTAAATTTGTCTTTAAAGTTCATGGGCAAGGTCTTCATACATACAGACATTTGGCAAACAACTGTAGACATTCTTATGAATGAATTTTTAATGAGAAGTAGTAAAATGGATATGGAAACACATTATCTTTTCAAATAGGAAAAAAAAAAATGTCCTCACTCTATGTTCTCATCCCTAATTCTTGGTGTTTGGTTGGTTGGTTGGTTGGTTTGTATCCAGCTCCCATCAACAGACAATAGCTATAGTCCCGGGGGAGGGGAGGGTGGAAACCCCCCTCACCCCCCCACCACACGCATGCCTCAGCCACAGGTACCCTGCCTGGAGAGGGCATGGCGGGCCAGGCCGTGAGTTGAGTCAGCGAGTACACACACTCGGGACACACTTCAGGGGGCGTCTCAACTTTAATTTGGGGAGGGAGGGTACATATAAAGGGCCATAAGCAGGGAGAGGAGCTGGTGACCCTGAGAATGCCCACTGGTTAGGACATCCTATGTGGGAGTGGTCTTGTCTGCGTGTGGAGTTTGAATCTGTGTAATCCAGCCCACAGGGCAGAGAAGCATGTTTGCTTAGTGAGGGTTCATATCTAAATTTGGCTGGGTTTCGGTCAGGGCTAAAAGGTGAGGAACACCTGAATTCTCCCGTCCTTACCCTCTAGGGGTGACTCGGGGTTCAAGGTGAGCTTCAACCCACTATAACACTTGGGCAGTCGCAGAAATATCTAAGTGGGCCTTCTTCCATCAATCAAAACAATCCAGAAAACAACTCAGGTGATTCTAATTTGTGGCAAGTTAACATTAAAACACATTTTCTCAGTTCTTGGATCAGAGGGGTCTTGGATATTTAAGGATCCAAAAGTAATATAAGAAGTCTCCTCCTTCTCCGACCAACTAGCCACCCAGTCGTGCACTTATCTGGTTCCCCTGAGGATGTCGGCAGATGACTATCCAGTTCTTGTTCTGACACAATTAACAGAGACGAGTTTTCTAGTCATTAGATCATCCTCCATGAAACAAAGCAGTCAGGTACATTGATCTCTCAAACTTTTCAAGTGTCAAAACCTGATAATAAAATCATTTGTTCTTTTAGAGAAAATACAAAGTTGTAATTTTAACAACTCTGGAGTTCTTTGTGGGTTTATGAATGATAAGATGGCAAAGAAAGAGGTGATTTTATATGGGACCCACTTCCACAGCAGGCTAGCTAACCATTGCTGTTACAGTGAGTCCTGCTAGCGTTGCCCCAAAGATTGTCTTGCTCATTGCCATTCCTGGCCAGTCTTCCCTGTGGCTGGTGAGTGCTCCGGAATGGTATGCAGCCTTCACCATCAGTGAGCCTCTGGGGTGAGGTGCTCTTGGGAACTGTCCAAACCAGGTCTTCCTATCTATCTCACAGGGCCCTTCTGGAGTTCCTCAGCTACAAACTAATTTTCTATCATCCCCAGAAACTGCATTCGAATCTGTGATTTCTCTGGAACCTCCGTGGACCACTTTCTTTCGAGGAGAGACGGTGACTCTGACTTGTTATAGATTTGGCTTCTACTTACCCCAGAAAACAAAATGGTGGTACCCAAAAGGAAAAAAACCAGGGGAAATTCAACAACATACCATAGAGGTCCGTGAGTCTGGAGAATACCGATGCCAAGCCGACAGCTTATCTCAAAGCATGCCTGTGCACTTGGACTTTTTTAACGGTGAGACAGAAGTAAAAGAAATAATGCTTCAAGGCACCCTCTCACTCCAATTTTCTCTATAGATTTAATTACTGTTCACTAAAGACAGTTCATGAACAAACCATTCTGTTTCATGCCATTCAAAGTCTCTGTGTAAAATCAGATATGGAACAGAATTAGCTTAAATTTAAACATAAAAATTTTCAAAAATCTAAATTGTCTCAATAAAATCTATTCAGCCTAGTAGGCAGCGACTTCAACTAGTACATACAGAAAATCACAGGTCACTAATAGCTAACTAAGTTCTGGATGAGCCAAATACACACACCTATCCCTGTAGTCCTTAAAGTTTGACCCAAATCAGAAAGCTTAGGCAGCTTTGTGACTACCCTGAATTCACAGACTCAAAACTTGAGATTCTTGATTCCAAGAATATGCAGTGTTTACAAACTGCTTGTGTAAAATGAAATTTGAGGAGCATTTTATTTGAATGATTCTTGCATCCATTTTATCGACTATGAATAGTAAGTGCCACGAGGATTTTCATATTTATAGATATATGTAAATGTTAATTGGATAGGAATAAGTTGATTGATTTCTACAGATACACAAAGAAGGGAAGAGGGAGGACGGGAGGCAGGCATTTTCATTTTTAGTTTTAAAACTTTCTGTTCTGAAGTTGAAGTAGGGAAGCCTGGTGATAATAGCCTTTGAGTTAGTGAGAAAGAAAACACTATTAGCAAGAAAAAGGGGAAAAACTGTGTTCTTTCACCTAACAATTCCCTACTGAACATTTACCTACTGAAGCACACAAATCTAAACACCCCAAAATGAAGGACCCTAAATAACAGGAAACCTCATCAAATTATATTGCTGGTATTGGGAGGAAAATGTGGCTATTGAAAATCATTTTCGATGATGATGCAACCAGAGAAATCACTAGCCAAATGACAGGAGAGCTAACAGTCCAAATAGGCCACTAAAATCCCCTGAGAGAGAAAAAACCTGGAGAAAGTCTCTGGTACGCCAACGCATTCACGGTGATGATGGGAGCTTACCTTTAACTTACCTTCTGCTCTCCAGCTTTTAGCAAGCTGCAGGTGTTTACTTTAAACTCAGAAAAAAAATAAGAAGAATGCTTTCTCCAAAACCCCTTCCTTTCATTTACTTGGTATAGTAAATGAAAAGGAGAAACGGGAGAATAAAGCAAGTGCTGGGCCTGGTGTGTTTCACAGCTCCTCTGGTGCTGCGAGCTCCGCCTGCTGTGTTTGAAGGAGACCCTTTGACTCTGAAGTGCCAGGCAAAGAAAGGCAAGCAACTCAAGCCCCTGGAATTTTACAAGAATGATAAAGCTCTGACACTACCCGATGGAAGTTCTGAGCTCCGTATTCTTCATGCAAACCAGAAGGCCAACGGCGGTGTATACCGCTGCTCCGATAAGAATTGGGGTATCTTTCGCGACTCTTCCAATAAAGTCAGAATCCAAGTCCAAGGTACAGCTTTTATCACTCTGAACGGGTTAGTCAGAGGCAGGCTTCCTGTGGTTATAGAGCTAGAATAGGAAGAAAAGATAGACTGGAAGTCCATTGAGAGAAAGCACAAAGAGCCTTTGGGTGGAAAGGGTGTTAGGAATCAATAGAGGCACCTTTCTTGCCAGCTTTGGTGAGTGGCAGCTCTCTGTTTGCTGGGGCCGAGGAAGAAGCGGGGTTTTCTGCCGAGTATTTAACTGCCCGGTGGATGACTGTGATCTTTTCTAGAGTTATTCCCATATCCTGTGCTGCTGAGAGCCAGACCCTCCCAACCTGTAGATGGAAGCCCAGTGACCCTGACCTGTCAGACTCAGCTCCCTGCACAGAGATCAAATATCCAGCTCCGGTTTTGCTTCACCAGAAATCTCCAAGTTCTGGGGTCAGGCTGCAGCAACTCCTCGGAGATCCACATTCCTGCCATATGGATTGAAGATTCAAAGAGCTACTGGTGTAAGGCAGAAACAGCAAATGGCCAAACCAGAAAAAAAAGCTGGCTAACCAGTATTCCTGTGCAGAGTGAGTAGCGTTCTGAGATTTACCAGGCATGGACTGGAAGTTATGCAGAAGCACACAACAGTTTGGGTCACTAGTCTCTATAGAAAACATTTCTCATACCTGTGAGAATGGAATTTGTATAAGAGAAGAAAATATTCAACTTGTGCTGGTACATTTAGGACCAAGGAAAGTCAAGGGTGGGTGGAACAGGTTTTTCTGTTTTTGTTTTTCTCTCAGTGCCTTTAGATAAAGTTACTTCTCTCTCTCGCTCTCTCTCTCTCTCTCTCTCTCTCTCTCTCTGGTTTTTTGTTCTGTTTTCGTTTGTTTGTTTGTTTGTTTTTTGTTTTTTGTTTTTTCCGAGACAGGGTTTCTCTGTTTTAACTCTGACTGTTCTGGAACTCACAGAGGTCCGCCTGCCTCTCTCCAGAGTGCTGGGATTAAAGGCGTCGCCGCCATGATAAAGCTACTTCTTGTCTCTCCTTCCAGACACATGCTTGCCTTCCAACGCTATAACCCTAAGCTGTGGTCCGGGAGACAGCCCACATACTGGGCTAAATGTTCTGCTTAGCTAAGTAGACAGGTTTCTAGAACACTAGATGCCTGGCACAGGCTGCTTAGGGACCAGAAAGCCAAAGGGCAAAGTCTTGGGGATAAACAGCTCCATCCTGATGCCCTGAGAGGTGGTGCAGCACACACTAATTATCACCTGTTCCTAAGGCTCTAAAGTATCACAGCTTTCTCAAGCATGATTGTTAGTCAGTGGCTTTGCCTGGCTGAATTTGGTCCATCACACAGGAAATCTAGTTGAGCTGAGTAGGGGACACATAGTCTAGGACATCCAGGTCCTGAGTAAGTAGGAAAGGAAAATGATAGTGTTTCCCATGAATTTGCTCCAATTCCTAAGAAAGCAATCTCTCCTACACTGACTAAACACTCATCAGTCTGCTCTTCAGTTGTAGGAAATAGGTGTTTCTGTGGCTGTGAGTTTAAGGATGACAGTCCAGAGAAGACAGAGTGTTATCCAAAGTCATATCACAGTGGTTCCTAGTACAGTCTCCTTCAACATAATTGCTGAACCATACATGCTTCTCACCCTCTGTTCAATCATCATATTGTGTTCTTCAAGACTGGAGAATAACTCAAAAGGCACTGCCCTCAGCCAGTGTCACCTAAAACTGTTCCCAGCACAGTAAACCTTCCTTGTGAGTCTATCCTGGACTTACTGTCTTGGACAGCTTGACACATACTAGAGAAGTTAAGAAGGCTGACTAGAGGCCAGCTCAGTACACATGTCGATGCTTCACTTCCAATCCACCACTGCTGCCACTGCACCCAGGACAAGCATGTCTGATGCCGAGTCTGCCTTTTCCCTTCATGTCTCCACCAATTTTCCTAAGTGTTGAGTACTGCGTGACATCTCTAAAACTGCTCTATCAGGATAGGGTAGACATGCGATCAAGTTGGGCAGGATAACCTATTTTCCTGGTCCATATTCTTGAAAAAACCATCAAAGAGTACAGGGCCTTTTCAGCAGGCATAAACCATTCTCCACCTCCTTCCCACTTCCCAAAGAGAAGCCCAACCCTACTCTCGGGCCACTTCTCACGTCATAGAACAGGCTTTGTCTTTCCCACCCCTCCCCCACGAGCACTCCATTGTCAAGTGACCCACACTGTCATTCTTGTTTATTTAGGAGCTTTTGCGGACTTTCAAGTACACGTTGTCCCAGCCTCAAAGTTGGTGTTTGAAGGGCAGTTGCTATTGTTCAACTGCTCAGTAAGAGGGATACCAGGGCCCATCAAATTCTCCTGGTACAAAAGGGACAAGCTGAATAAAGAAATAAAGATTCGTAAATCCTCAGAAGCAAAATTCAACATTTCCACAGTGAACAGCGGCGACGCAGGGGACTATTACTGTGAGGCCAGCAACAGTCGCCGAAGCTTTGTCAGCAAGACAGTTCCCATCACCGTAAAAGGTATGTGTCACTGGGTGTCATCTAGGGGGTGGGTCCCCAGATTGCACACAGAGCTCTTAGTGCGGGCTTGAGACAGTCCTGTGGAAATGGGTGTTGTCAGTTATCAATAATCCAGCGTTCTGAGCAGGCGGCCAAGAACCAGTCAAAGATTACCAGGAAAGACTTAGAAATAGAGAGAAGGGGCTGAGGGCAGTGGGAACTCTCAGAAAGTCAGGCTGGAGAAAATGTTCGGTGAGTAGGAATACACCCTTTGTAAGTTACAAATTCTTTCTCAGTTTAAATGAAATGGCTCTTTATAAAGGAAGAACAGGTAGAATGCTAGAACCAATGCATCTTGGGAGATGCCTCCTGACAAACTTTACTGTAGTTGTAAGGATTTTCAGGAGCCCACCCTGACCACCATGCTGTACCTCTACTCGGTGGCATACATTTTTTTCCCCACTCTCGGGCTCTCAGATTGAAATCCTAAGGACCCCAGACCTCAACACAAAAGATTTTCCAACTTCTCTCTGTTCTCTCTGAGAATTTGGAAAATGATTCTTGTGCCCAGGCAATGGGGCAAGGAGAAACTACTGTCCATCGGGAGTAAGCAGCAACCTTCAGAAGTCACACCCAGGATCAGGTTACAGGCTAGAGCTTCCATCCACAGAGATACCTTAACCTCTCCCTGCTCACCTTCTTACCTGTACACTGAGAGAATCATTCTGGGTACCTGGGAGCAGATAGACCCTAAGAAGAGCACCCTGGAAGAGTATGCAAGTTCAGAAGGGAAAAGTTACTGGAGCAAAGTCCTTAAGCTACACTGCGCAGAGAAATGATGAACAGAGACTGACATGTGTAAACCTTAAATCCAGTCAAAAAAAAAAGTCTGACAAGTTGGGATTATAAGCAAGCTTTTAATACTGGCCAATAATGGGGGAAGATGGCCAAGAGAATGTGGAGATTCCCCATGATGGCCAGACCACATGGAGGTCCCCCTAGGATTCCTCCATGTTGGCTAGGACCGAATGGGTTCCCCTAGAACTCCCCCATGATAGTCCTGAGCTGTAGCTCACTCAGGTTTTTAAAGGGGGACCCCATGAGACTTTGTGCTTTCCATCAGACTCAATCAGGGGTGAGCACACATTTTGAAGTATTTCCTACCTGGGCATCTCCCACCTACCTATTTTCCTGTCTAGATATTCCTACCTCCTATCTCTCTATCTCCTGCCCATATCCAATCAGGGGCAAACATATATTTTGTGTAATTAATTAAGTTTGGACCCAGACTTACACATGGAGGCTTAAAATGCAGGAAAGGAAATGGATCACAGCGGAGCCAAGAACTGATTAGGGAAAGGGTGTCAGTCCTGTGGCAGCAAAATAATATAGACTTCTCTGAAGGCACCATTTCTGTAAAATGGAGGCAAGTCATCTAGCAAGGGGACCCAGGAGGGACAGGGCCAGAGGGCAGATGAGAAAGGGACGGATGAAAGACCAGCATGGAAGACAGGAGATTGCTTATGACAAGTCTGAGAGGTTGAGCTGCCCCAAGATCTATTAGAGACTGGAGACTAGGCATTTGCATTAGCTGTGGGTTGACATCTACAGAATGAAACAGAAGAACTGTCAACCAACTTTCTCTCTTTCAGTCCCAGCATCCCAACCCATCCTGACCCTAAGCACTGGGGAGATCCAGGCCCTTGAAGGAGACTTGATAACACTCCACTGTAAATCCCAGCGGGGTTCACCACATATCCTGTATGAGTTCTATCATGAGAATGTCTCCCTGGGGAGCAACTGTACACTCTCTGGGGGAGAAGCATCCTTCAGTTTCACTATGACCACAGAGCATTCTGGAAACTACTCCTGCACAGCTGACAATGGTCTTGGAGCCCAGCGCAGCGAGGCTGTACGGATCTCTATTATCGGTAAGACCTGGGTAAGACCCAATGCTACACAGATTCACCCTCACCAAACCCTTTGGAAGTCTGCCCTTACCTTTATTTCCTACCACAACCACCCTAGCCCCATCCTAATCTCCCTTCTCACTGTCAGTGGGCCTCTGTGCTTATCTAGCCCTGGCATGGTCTGACTTCTGCCCAGCTAGAAGCCTCCACAGCTTTCGATAAATGTGTATGGCCATCTCGCACTGTCTCCTTGTGCCCTGTAATGTTTAGACCCCAAGCTAACTTCTCTTTGTTGGCAGAGAGACACACTTCTCTAAAAGCACCGCTAACGTCTCTGCAGAACAGTGGCATGAACAAATAATACACAAGATCTTAGTTTTCCCTAAGAGTTCCAAACAATTTTAAAGCTTCCAAAGGAGATCAGGAAAGAACTGGATTAGAAAGGAAAGGAAGGATCAGTTCCCTGGGGAATGTGTTCCTGAGTTTTCTAGGGTTTTCATGATCCCCTTTCAAGAAGCTCATTTAAGCAAATATAAGTTTATTGCATTACGTAGATTTCTAGACCTTTTATTGAAGGGTAGCAGAAAAGTATAGAGACCATGGTTGGTTATTGTCAAGACCACTTGTTAACATCACAAAGAAATCACTAGAGATACAAATTTGCTTCTATTTGCACTTAGATCTTTGCTTAGGAGAAAGTAAAAGTGCAGGTGGTTTTGTTTGTTTGTTTGTTTGTTTTTCTTTTTTTTTCAAAGTAGTACACCCATATTGTAGAAAAACATCGAGTTTGATATGTCAGACTGTTTTGTACCACAGGAAAGAGGGACCCAGGAATTCTGGGTAGGTGAGAATTTGTTGCATGGCTGTCTTGGGAGTAAGATTAATAAGAAAGACAGCATAGCCAATTCATGAAAGAATTAGAATGTTTCTCACAATAGAATATATTCCTCAAATAGGATTGTTGTCTTTATGGGGTCTTACTGAACCCCCAGTAAGCTAGAAGTTTTCATTACTCTCCACATGTAAGTTCTCCAAGAATATTTTTTCTGTATTTTCCTATTTCCATTGCCCTTGGTACTGAGTGCTTTGAACTCAGTTTCCCCTACCTCATGACTTCTGTTTCCATAGGCTTCTGCGAGCCCAGAATCTACTGACCTGGGGCTCTATTGCACTGGTGTCTTTGTGTATTAGTTAGCATCTCATCATTGTGATAAAACATTGCCCAAAACCAACTTGGGAAGGAAAAGGTTTGTTTCAGCTTACAGCTTACAGTCCATCATCAAGGGAAGCCAAGGCAGAAGCTTGAAGTAGAAGCCATAGAGGCGTGCTGCTTACTGGCTTGTTCCATATGGCTTGCTCAGCTTGCTTTCTTAAGCAGCCTAGGACCACTTACCCAGGCATGGTACCACCCACTGTGGGATAAACTATCCCACATCGGGTATCACCATCAGAACAATACTTCAGCTGAGGCTCTTGCATTGCTAAGGCAAAGGCAGATTATAAACCACTGTGTATATCGTGGTCTCGTGTATGTGTTTTTGTTCTTGTTTGTCATATGAGTGTACTTATGCATAGGAAAGATGCAAAAGAATCTAGTTGTGGTGGGGCAGAGCTATAATCTCAGCACTTGGAAGGACTACAAGTTAATGCTCAAGGCCCACCTGGGCTATCTAATCAGACTCTATCTCAGAAATGAAAAGAAAAAAAAAATAGTGGAGGGAAAGAGGAAAGAAAGAAAAGGAAAACAGGGAGGAAGACATGAAATACTCAAGAGATGTACTCTCTAGAATATGGAAATAAATGACAAAGCTTCTCATTGTTAATTTATATTTTAATGGAATAGGTTTTTTAAAATTTATTTAAAAGTAAAAGACACTGGTGTAAACTAACTCATCTTCTCCTTCAGTTCCAGTGTCCCGCCCTGTCCTCACACTCACAGTCCCTGGTGCCCAGGCTGTGGTGGGTGACGTGGTGGAGCTTCACTGTGAGGCTCTAGGCTCTCCTCCAATCCTGTACCACTTTTACCATCAAAATGTCTCCCTGGGGAACAGCTCGGCTCCTGCTGGAGGAAGAGGGTCTTTCAACTTTTCCGTGACTATGGAACATTCTGGAAACTTCTACTGTGTGGCCGACAATGGCCAGAGACCCCAGCACAGTGAACCAATGACACTAAGTGTTATAGGTAAGTTGGCTCTTCAAACTAGAAGTGCAAGGGGCAGATCATGTCTCTACCAGGCCCAGGAGGCAAGGTTGGAGCATTTTGCACAGAAGCAGGTCTGTGTGACATCACAGCAAGCCTTCTGCCCACACAGTCTCTATGGGAAGCTTTAGGTTTTACATATTGAAGAATTTGCACCTTCCCTCTGTTAGCTGTATCCTGCCTGAGAGCATCCCTCTTCGTCCATTGTGACCCAAAGTATCCTCTAACAAAGGATAAAGGCTTCTCAAAACAGACTGTGTTCTGGTCAACAGTGGTCGGTGAGAAGGAAAGTCATGAAACTCAGTGTGCTCTTCTGCTGTACGTACTATGTCTTTAGCTGAGTCTGCATCCGCCATTGTAGCTGGCCTCAGGCTCTGTGACGGCCTCACACTTTGTCCGTGAAGACCTCCCACCCACGGACCTTCATGTGTCATAGCCCACTTTTCTTGAACACTCCTCAACTGGACATCTCTAGAAGGGAACGGCTGACATTCCACTCCGACTCATGCATCTCCTGGGTGTCCTTGCCCTATGAGCCACCTCCTTTCATTCAGGTACATAAGGAAGGAAGAGCCCCAGGGATCGTGTCGCTCCCTTTCTCCTCACAGTCAGATGTTCCTTCCTAGGTGCTCTATCTCTCCTGCCATCATCTAGTCAAATTCAGCATTACTTCACTTACGCCAGGACCACTTAGTGTCCGCCTGTTCTGCTCTCGCCCGCTTCCGTCCATCCTCCTGCTTCCCATTGTTGGATAAAGACTAAATCTTTAGCAGTGTGAGTCCTGATTGAATCTAAAGTCCCCTAACTCATCACGCTTGTTGGGCCCTTCGGACTGCTCCCCGCCTATTGCAACAACTCAAATGGGCCAACTTCAGCCTCTGCACTCACTGTGCCTGCTCCATAACCCGTTCGCTCTGTTCTTCATGCGGATAGTTTCAAATGTCACTTTACGAAGGCGTTTTCCTTGACTAATCTGTTCTAGATCTGGCCCCCTACTCCACAGCAGGCCTTCACATTTCCCTCTAGCCCTCTTCTCCTTCTTTCTCCCCGTAACCCCCTCATCACTCGGATAGTCAGCTTTCAGTGGTGTCTTTCTTTTTTAGATCCCTCAAATGTGTTTGTGTTTATGCATCGTCTACTTCAAAGTATGTACAACACTACACAAACATCCTCATTTCCCAAGATTGGAAGAAATTATAGATGTTATATTATAGATAGTTTGGAGAAATTTATAAGGCCACTAAAAACTAATAAAAATATTTTGCAGTTAGAAATGCCTTTAGTGTAGAGGACTGATTTCAAACAAAAGGGACCAATGGCTGTTTTTTCTCCCTAAGTTCCAGTGTCTCAGGGTCACTGGGGCCCAGGCTGTGGTGGGTGATGTGGTGGAGCTTCACTGCGAGGCTCTGAGAGGCTCTCCCCCAGTCCTGTACCAATTTTATCACGAAAAATGTCACCCTGGGGAAACATCTCAGATCCTTCTGGAGGAGGAGTGTCTGTCAACATCTCTCTGCCCACAGAACGTTCTGGAAACTACTCCTGTGAAGCTGGCAATGCCCTGAGGGCCCAGTACAGTGAGAAAGTGACACTTTTTTAAATCACAGGTAAACTTCTTATGCCCAAGCCAGACGACGTCAAAATATATGCTTCAACACACACTGCTCATGATGTCTGACCAAGAAAGCGCTTCTCAAAGACAAGCACCCCGAGCTGATGATTCTCTAAACTCTTATACTCTGAAGTAGTTCTTAACTGATGTAGGAAAGTGAGGCTTTAAGGAGCATCTCAGAATTCACAGCTCAGCAGCTGGCTGCCTCTTCTCTCTGCTACAATCTGTCTTAACGCTCGGCACGGAGACCGGGGTACAGAGACAAGCTTCCTCACAAACAGATGAGTCATCTCCTGTGCCACATCAGTCACTACTAAGCTTCAGGATAGGCTTATGTCTCTCCTGGTCACAAACGTTCCTCTCCTCCCCATGCCAAAGCATCAGATTCACGACTCAGAGTCATTCAAAACTGCACACTTCTTCCTGGGTTTATGCTAGGGTATCCTCTGCCCCCAGGCAAGAAGAGAAGTGCCCCTGTGGCCGCTGGACTCACTGGGGGACTGCTCGGCACGGCTGGCATGGCTGCTGGAGTATTGCTGTTTCGCTGCTGGTTCTCTAGAAAAGCAAGTGAGTAGCTCCCTAACCGTGCCCTTCCTATCTCTGTTCCCGCACGCACGCTCGCACGGACTATGTGACCACTCCTAGGCTCTCAGGAGCTCCCCTCTTCCATCACATGATCCCTCACCTTTCCCTCTGGGTCCTACAGAAGTCCTGTTTCCCAAATACAAAGTTATCCCAACAGCCACAGAGACGCTATTTATCCCTCAGAAAAAGTCAGAGGCTCTCCTCTGTGTGTTCGAACGATCCCCCTAGGAATGAGAAAAAAAGAAAGACGCAGAGAAATAGAACTCGAAACAGAAACCAAATAGGATTTGGCAATTTACTGATTTTTAAAATGTATAGCATTTTTATAGATGCTATACAAGTCTCTTTTCCTGTCTAAGGATATTAAACTATCTGTAGTTATTAAAGACCGCTGTTTTTAAAATCCAGGTTAAAGGAGTATAGATTGAGGATGTTCTTTTCACTTGAGGCCATTGTCAATAATTCGGTTGTTTTCGGTCTTCCCCCTCCCTCAGCATAGCAAAAGATTCATATCTCAGTAACAGAAGTTCCTGGCAGTCTCATGTGAGCCCCATCTGAGCTGCTTCCCTCTCTCCCCAGCTCCCAGGAAGGTCCTCTCTTCCTGAAATCCAATGCCTTCCTTTGCAGGGAGAGAGCCTGCCTTGGATGACTCCAGGTAAGAACTTGGCTGTATTTCTGGAAGCAATAAAACACCAACAGGACAGAAAAATTAAACCGAATCTAGTTTTCATCAAGAGCACGGTTTCTACACTTGCTGCTGAGGTGCATTGGACCTAACCAATACGGCCCCTCCCTTGGGATGTCTCAAGGCAATTTCAGAACCTCTGTCCTAGCAACAGACAGCTAAGCCTTCCTCTCTCACCAGGTGGAACTGTTTTTCATTCCTTATTCCACTGTTAGCTGGGTTGTCTGAATGGCCACTTTGGCAGTTACTAGGGAAACTAAGGTTCCCTTTGGGGGGTTCTTATTTTCATTAATAAAAGAACTTAGAAATGGCCTCAGACAGAATAACAATTTTATTAGAATTTAAGAGAAAAACATAGACAAGTTAGGTGAAAATTGTGGTACCAACAAGGAAAGGTAGAAGAAAAATCATGTCTTTTAGGTTGAGCAGCATGGAATAGAAATGGTTTATTAAAAAAGGAAATATTACTCCCAAGAATGAAAGTGGACTAGAGAGCTGAGCAAACAACCCAAAAAGCAGTCAACCGTGTGGCACATGGTCTTTACGGTACCCCTTCCCCCATTTGTAGGTCCTGGGCTTTGTTTCACTCATGTACTCTTTGTTGGATGATGCCACGGTGAGGAAGGGCTTCCACCCTTCCTCTGCAAATTGGCTGCTTTCATGTTAATTGTGATTGTGTTTTTGTACTTCCTTGTCTCCGAACACACAGAGATTGAATCCGTTCACAACTTGTGATGGTATAGTTTAACTACCTTAGAAATCTCTGAGCATGGCCAGCCTAATCAAAATCTGTTGCAATGACAGCCAAGAGGATGGAGACACATACCTCACCCCCCTAGAGAAGTCACTCTGCGAACAAGTGATATCTGTGAAAAAGTAGCCACCATCTTGCATCTCGAAGGCTCACATAAGAGTCATCCTACAGCTCACAAACTTGTCAATGGGCCTCTCATGGGGCTATGTCCAAACCACCAGGGTATCTTGGGGCCCTTCTGATCTTTGTTTCTGAGACCGATATCACTGTGAGGAGTCTCAGGACTGTTTTAAATCTTGGCCCTTTCCCTTTTTAGCTCAGTGGTGTTAGTTAGCCACTTCCCTTTATAGAACTGCCATTGCTTACACACATAAAATGGGAACAAAGCAGAAGTAAATATTAGCACAGCGCTTCTTACATACATGTGGCCATAAACCTAGAAACAGGACTAATACTGATGGAAAACTCCTTAAGAGTGATTGTTGCAGAAGTTTATTTTCAGTGATGCTTTAAATGGTTGTTTTGTGCATTTTTGGGTGAAGGGCTGCCTAGACCTTGGTGTTTTGTATTGTCTGCAAGTGTTGACTTTGTGTAAAAGATGTGTGATTGCTCAGGATCTGTACGTGCTATCAGTAGAACACCTGAGGAGGTTAGGCATCAGTAAAAACCCCTGAGATGAGAGGCTCAGGTTTCCACTGTCCAGGCTGGTGCTTGCCACGATAGTGTTCCCTCTGCTGAGGTCTGGCAGGGTTTGCAGCTGTGAAATGCCTCCTTGTCTTCCTTGCTGAGCAACACCATAGCTGTACTGCTACAAGTGATCATCTTCTTCTTGATCTCACTTCCTGGGAACCGTCAGTGTCTATATCTTACAGGAGCCCTTCAGATTCGGAACCCCAAGAGCCCACCTATTACAACGTACCAGCCTGGATAGAACTGCAGCCAGTATACAGCAATGGTGAGGACAAAGGCCCTCCGGTCTCTGTATGGCAGAAATCACAGGATACATGTTGGAATGGGGTCAGGAAGATGATAAAGCCTGGAGGGCTATCATCCTTCCAGAGAACAAACTGGCCAAGGGAGGGGGAAGTAGCTGAGAAAGAGGCAACCACCTTATCCTCCTCTGAAACCTCATCTTCTTCTCAAACAGACCCTGAAGGAGACGTAATTTATTCAGAAGTGCAGAATGCCCAGTGGAGATGCAAACATGAAGGTAAAGGCCAGGGGAGTGTCTATTCACTCCAATTGCTCAGCCTCCATCCTCAGCAGGTCTGTACCAGGCAGGCACAGAGCCTCTCCTCACCAGGATAATAGGATTTCTTGACTTGCCCCTACGTTGTTTGGAGTTACTCCAAAGCCACCGTGCGGTGCTGCCTTCTCCATTGTCTGCGGGTGAGCTCAGGATAACCTGGGTCACAAAATCACACAGTCCCCTCTGAGCTTCTGTGTCAGCGCCCATCATGCGGAAGAAGGCTGTCATCCCAGCTTTGCTAGTTTGGCCAGCTAAGCAGAGCACCGTAGATGGGTCAGCTGAAATAGCAAACGTCTGTTACAGCTCATAAGTCTGAAAGCCCAAGATCAAGGTGCCAGGTGGCTGAGTGGAAAACGAGGACATGACTGCTCCAACGTACGGTTGAGGAGAGGTTTCCTGTAGGTGGATACGAGGGAGAGAACAGCCAGAGGCACCTGGAAGAGTCCAGACTGGAGATGGCCAGCGGACTGAACCCAGCCATGGGAAGAAAGTTGGTGGTGAGAGCAGGGGCACGGGGGGCAAGCAGACCAAGATAGATCCAGGAGTGGAGCTAGCAAGAGCCAAGAGGGCACATAGCCGAAATGGCTGAACTATATAGAAAAGAGAAGCTGGAGGAAAGCAGGCGAAGCTCAGGGGCTGGAGAGGTTGAGGTAGGGATCGGGTATGCCAAGCCAGGATGACTCTGAAACAGGTACTTGTGAGCAGGGACTGAGGGAGACTGGCAGCCAGAGTCTGCTTTGACATGTCAAATAGGCACCTCAGTGAGCCATCTGTCCTAGCTTTTTTTTTGAGACTAGACAATAGCCTTTTTTTTTTTTTAATAATTCACTTTTATCTGACAGTTTAAATATATTTTCTTTTAGAATGTATTAAGTATTCACACATGTGTATAACACATTCGGACCAAGCCTTCCCTATTCCCTGTCCTCCAGTTCCTCCTCTGTCCCCCCAACCACCTTTCTCTCTCAACTTCATAGTCTCTTCTTTTTTTAAAAAAAATTTATTTGTATTTTATGTGCATTGGTGTTTTGCCTGCATGTATGTCTGTGTGAGGGTGTCAGATCCCCTGGAACTAGAGTTACAGACAGTGGTGAGCTCCCATGTGGGTGTTAGGAATTGAACCCGGGTCCTCTGGAAGAGCAGCAAGGGCTTTTAACTGCTAGGCCATCTCTCCAGCCCTCTCTTTTTCTTTTTCTTCTCCCTCCTCCCTCTTCCTCTCCTCCTCCTCCATTTTCTTCAACATCCTCTGAGTGGGTGTGGGTCCACCTACTGGAGCATGGGCAGCCTCTCAGGGCTTGTGTCCCTGAAGAAAACTGACTCCCTACCTCCAGTAGCCATCAGTTACCAATAACAATGGTGAGGGGGTTGTTTTTGTTTTCATAGGTTCTCTACATAGCCCTGGCTAGCCTGGAACTTGTTATGTTGACCAGGCTGGTCTCAAACTCACTGATGTCCACCTGCCTCTGCCTCTTTACAGCTGGAGTTAAAGGGTGCAGCACTACCCCCAGCCTGTTAGGATTCTCTCAGGAGTTCCTTCCTGGCACGCAGATGCCTCCTTTCTAGGTTCTTGATGGCTGCTGAATCATCTTTCTCAGGCCTCAGAAGAGCACTCACTCCACAGGCACACTATCCTAAAGGCCCCATTCTGAACGCACCACACTGCGAGTCAGAACTTAAACGCGTGAATCTGGAAACAGACACAAATACTCAAGCCACAGAACCTTCCCTTCTGTATCAACTTTCTATCATTACTGTAACAAACTACCACAAACAACAGTTAGACAGTACAAACTGAGCCTCACAGCTCTGCAGATCACAAGTCTGACCGGGTCTTACTTGGCAAAAACAAAGTGTTGGAAGGACAATGTGCCTCTCTGAGGCTGAAAGGCAAATCTGCTTCCTGGCTGCTCTCACTTCTAGAGCTCTCATTTCCCCCTACTTTGGGGGGAAGCTTCTCCCACTTCCTGCTTCCTCCATCTTCAGAACCACTCGGCTTGCAACTCTTACCATCCTTCATAGTCAGGCCTCTATCTGACCATAGCAAAGGAAATTCTCTGAGTTTAAGAACTCATATGAGTGTATCGAGTCACGCCATTACAATCCCGCTGTTAAGGGCTCCTTCCCTACCTGGATGATCCATAATCTTCTCCACCAGGATCACCTGTTCACAGGCTGTAGAGCTAGAGTATGAGTCTCGGGAACATCACTCCGGGTGCCACACTGTTGTGAGGGCGACATGAGAACACAGACGTGGAAACGCCGTTCCTCAGGGGAGTGCTGACCAGCCGTGGCTGATGCTGGCAGTCTCATTATAGCACCCATAAAACTTCAGCCCTACAGGTGACCACGGCCAGAGAGCCTGGCTTTCTTCCTGCAGGATAGGGAAAGAGGGGCTGGATCCTCGAGACTTTTCTTCCTATGTCTGCTTGATAAAAAGTGTTATGTGGTTTTATTCACTGTGTTTCCCGTCCTGGGTTTCCAACTTTTGTTTAAAGTCAAACAAACTGTGCGCATCTCGGTTTGGGGGTTTTGTTTGTTTGCTTGCTTGTTTGTTTTTCTGTGATACTCCTTTAATACATATGAGATCACTCAGCCTCACAACCCCGTTTGAGGTAAACATTCTTGTCCCTATTTTGTAGATGATAAAGCCGAGACATAGAGAGCTTAAATAATCAGCCTGAGGTCATATAACTAGTAAACCATCAAAAAGAATGTTTCCAGAGACAAATTCAGGAAGTCCTGGTGCTCAGGCAATGCTGACAGCTCTGTCTGCATAATGTCAGGCTTTCCTCCAGGTTGAACAGTAAAATACACATACAACGTAACAGTAATACACGCTGAGCAGTTTTCATGTACCAAGTCAGTTTGGAGGCCTATAAGTAAATACATATGTTTTCTCCCTTAGAACTATGCCTGTGTGTATGACTACAGCATATATGAAGACAATGAGAGAGAACAAAGATACTATTCACACAAGGAAGATTACAGACATTATACAGATACACATATATACACAGCATATCATACCTGCATGTAAACGCACGTATCTTTACAGTAATCCTATAAGCAGATAATAAGATGGCTCCCATCATACAAAGGAGAAACAGAAGACAGGGAAGCAGAGTGGTATGCCCCAGGCCACAGTGGTGGCAAGGCACACTCAGGCTCAGGCATGGTCTCTGCTACTCCACAATGTGTAGCATGAATCTAAGCTCAAACAACCAACAGGACAGAAAGCATGGTTCCTTCCCTTAACAGCCCTTGGCAGCATGGTGAGGTGCTGTTGCAGAGGCTGGCCAGGGAAAGGAGAGAGGGCAGAGGGCAACATCACCATACAGGGTGACCTCACTGTACAAGGTGACTTCACTGTACAGGGTGAGATCGCTATAAAGGGTGACCTTGCCATACAGGGTGACATCACCATGCAGGGTGACATCACTGTACAGGGTGACATCACCATGCAGGGTGACATCACTGTACAGGGTGAGATCGCCATAAAGGGTGACCTTGCCGTACAGGGTGACATCACCTTGCAGGGTGACATCACTGTACAGGGTGACACAGAGACCTCCAAGCAGCACCTATGTTTTAATTCTTCCTTTCTTTCCACAGTGGCCTCCGAACTTGGAATCCCCACAAATAAGGTGAGACTTCTGAAACCTGCGGCTTCCCTGGTGGGCTGGCCAGCTCTGCCCTTACCTTAATGCTTTTTCCTCAAGGAATCTCCAATCATCTACGCTCAGGTGAAGCTGGCAAGCACCCCAGCCCCCAGTCTCCAGAAGCTGGCCTCCTCAGCACCTCACAGATAAGTCTACACACCTTCCGACTCGTGCCTTAGCTGGTGCACCCCAGCACTCTCCTTGGGAGAGAGGGTGCCCTGCAGTGAGACTTAAGTGTACCCAGCACCCTTTGCTCCAAGTGGCCAGAACTCAGGCCATACTGGGCTCCTCCTATACCTAGGCTAAGCACTGCACTTGGGGGTGTTTTTTTATCTAATGATAAGCTGCTCTTAACCTAGGGAAAGTCACATCTGGCTTTATAGTGAACTTCACTATTGATGACTGCTGCTGCCCCTCAATTAGGACTGCTCAACCGTAGCTGAAGTCCTGCTCCTGGGGTGCATGATGTCAGCCTAGTGGCCCGCTGTACCACTTTACCAAATGGAAGCACACTCTCTTTGGACAATGGACTCATGATGAACTCCTTGAAGCAGGGCTGTAGTTCATACTCTTTTAATTGTCTACAACTGAAAGTCAGCTCCTGACACCAGCGTAACTCCTCTCCTGCTCAACAGCTAACCACTCAAGTTAAGTGAACACCCCATGACCCAGATCTTTCCTATCTGACTAAAACAACCCCCACAAAGTCAAGATCAGGAGCACCAAGGAAGATAATGCACCTTGAACTGCAGAGAGTACTGTGGAATTGTGAATGAACAATGAATGAATGATGAAAAAGCAATATTGGATCCTACATGCTTCCCAAGAAACTCGGAGGTATGTTGCTCTTTTCTCTGAGCAAGAATAAGAGAAAATCTGGGTGGGAAAGCCTGTTCACCAAAAGTTAGGGCTTCAGATCTCCATGTGCTCATGACCACTCGAGGACCTTATGGACACACAGGTGCTCTCTGCCTAGGCCTGGGTAGAGCCCAAGATTCTGCATTTCTAATAAGCTTCCACATGATGCTGATCCTGTGGTCCAGGGATCATACTGAGAGCTGAGGCCCTGTAGGTCTTGGTAGAGACTAGTGAAGCAGATCTAACGACCCTCTACCAAACTCCACCAGGGATGTTCCCAGGAATCATACTCACACTCAATGCCCCTGAGCCATCCTTTGGCCCAAAGTACTGTGGTGTTTTGAATAAGAGTGGCCGCCATAGGCTCATACATGTGAGTGCTTGGTCATCAAGCACATCAATGGCACTACTTGAGAGGAATTAGGAGGTGTGACCTTGTTGGAGGAAGCATGTCACTGGAGTACGTATTGGCATTTCAAAAGCTCAAGCCAGACCCAATGAGTCTCTCTACCGCCGGATACAGAACTCTCAGCTCCTTCTCCAGCACCATGTCTGCCTGCATGGCACCATGCCCCCTGCCATGATGATAATGAACTAGACCTCTGAAACTGTAAGCAAGTCCCAATTAAATGCTTTCTTTCATAAGCGTTGTCTTCATCGTGGTGTCTCTCTTCATAGCAATAAAATACTAACCAAGACAAGCACCCTCAGAGAACTCTGAGATATCTTGGGTTTGCCAGCAACCTGGCAGAGAAAGGAGACTCACACCATCTTTGTTTTTCCACAGGGTCTCATACTTTGTGAATATTTGTGAATGAATAAGCTCTGTACATTCAGATAGCTCTCTCCATTCCTGAGCTGCTGTTCCCCTTTCACCACGACAGTCACCCTGGCTGTTAATCTCTGACCCTGTTGCTCATTGTTTTAGCTATCATTCTCTAAAGAAACAGAATCCAAAACATGTGAGTTTGTGGGAGAAGAGAAGATGGAGAGGGGAATGAAGGTGTCAGGTCCACGCTCAGATTCCATGAAGAGAGGTCACAGTAGTCTGGTAGCTTGAAGAGGTTGTGAGGACATGTAGGCAGATAAAGCACACATTATGCACTTCAGACACAGACTGCCAGACAAGCAGCTACGTACAGGCACCTAGGCATGGGCAGGCACACGGGACTCACAGTGGTAAACACACAGGCTTGCTGTCAAAGGCGGAAGCTGAGGTCTCTGGCCTCTGACTACAAGGCCATTTTTATACAAATTCCACATAAAAGTGGGACTCTGACCTGCATAATTATACCACAGATTACATCACTGTTGGCTTTTGTGTACTCAAAGCTGTTTGCCTGCCCTTTAAGAGAACAATGTAACAGTCAACCTTATTTGCCTTGGATTCCTCTGTAATATACTTTTACAACCTAAAAGTATATTACTGTGTATATTGTGTGCATAATATATTGTGCACAGTATATTATCCATAATATATTGTGTATATTGTGTGCATAGCCACAGCCTTTAGTTACTGTACTCTTCCATGTCCCTGGCCATTCGTGTGAATCATTTGCTGAAAGCAGCAAATACAGAGATTGAAAGCAACTTCCTAAAACCTACCATAGAGGTTAAACACAATCATTCATGGACATTGGTTGATAAACAGTGGTGTTTGTTATCTGGGTCACTTGGGATCAGTTGGAGCCAGAGACTTAATCCCTTGTTAAACTCTACTGAAGTATTTTGTAAAGTACTCCATTCTTTCCCCACATGACGCTTTCTATTCCCTTAAATCAAGTGAAGCCATTTTTAAAGGACAGACAGATACAACACACACACACAGTCACACAAAATTCATTCAACAGATGGACACATAGAGACACAGGGACAAAAAGATTCATAAGACTGCCTTCAGGCAGGCATAGATCCAGCCTTATATAACAGCCAGGCTGATGGAGTAGCATGGGAGTAGAAGGAGGGAGCATGGGGTAGAAGATTCAGACCTGAACATTCTTGCTTAAAAGACTCCAAGAGGAAGTGCTTTCATTTCTTTCCTGAATGTGACACTGATGCATCATTGGTGACTTGGAGCTGATCACTGATACGGATAATCTGCATGGGATGGAGAGCACTCATAGTAGGGATGGTAGTAATTTGATTCTGTTCACTCACACCTTAATTTAACCCAGGTATACTTCTACAGAAAGTCCCAGAATTAGATTGGTCAAGTATATTGTCAACCTAACTTACAATTAACCATCATGACCATGAGGAGGGGGCCGCTGTGGTTCTCAATTTTGTGGTTCAAAAAAATCAGGTCCATTGAGATGGCTCATTAAGTAAAGGTACTTGCTTCCAAGCCAGATAGGGTGAGTTCATGCCCAAGACACTTACGGTGGAAGGAGGGAATTAATTCCCACAAGTCTGACCTCGATACATACTATGTAACCCATGGCACACATACACATGCTAAATAAGTAAAGAAATATAATTTCAAAGAAATGTAGTCATTTTTTTATCAATGAAAGCAAATTCAAGCAAATTCTAAACTTTTTACAAAAAAAAAAAAAAAACCAAGCTCAATTTAAGGACTTTTCTCATTTGCGATTCCCTTTTCCAAAATAACTGTAGCTTCTGTCAAGTTGACATAAAACAAGCTAGCACATGTCTTAAAATTTCCTCCCCCATAGAAATTAGTCCTGAAGTATTAATGATCTAAAACAAAGAACCTCAAACAAACTGAGAAACTCCTGCCTCAACATAATGATAAAAACACCTGCCATTCTTATCACCCTGTGCAAAATTCAACTCCAGATGAATCAAAGACCTCGGCGTAAGGCCAGATACCCTGAATCTGATAGAAGAGAAAGCAGGAAATAGTCTTGAACTCATTGGCTCAGGAAAAGACTTTCAGACTAGAACACTGCTATCACAGGCACTGAGATCAACAATCAATAAATGGAACCTCATGAAACTGAAAAGCTCCATAGCAACGGACATCATCATTCAAAGTGACAGCCTACAGATAGAAAAAGATTTTACCAACTCCACATCCAATAGAGGGCTAATGTCCAAAATATATAAAGAACTCAAAAACACTGGACATCAAGGAAACAACCCAATTAAAACATGAGGCACAGATCTAAACAGAGAATTCTCAAAAAAGAAAACTAAAATGGCTGAGAGGCACTTAAAGAACTGTTCAGCATCATTAGTCGGCAGGGAAATGCAAATCAAAACTACTTTGAGATTTCATCTTTCACCAATCAGAATGGCCAAGATCCATGAAACAAATAACAGCTCCTGCTGGCGAGGATGTGGAGCAAGGGGAACTCTCGGCCATTGCTGGTGGGAGTGCAAACTTGTACAGCCACTGTGGAACTGAGTGTGGCAGCTTCTAGAAAAATGGGAATCAATCTACCTCAAGATCCAGCTATACCATTCTCAGGCATATACTCATATACCTGAGCTTCAACCTACCACAAGGACACTTGCTCAACTGTACTCATTGCTGCTCTATTCTTAATAGCCTGACAAACCTTTGATTTAGGTCAGTGGTTTTCAACCTGTGGATTGTGACCCCTTTGGAGGTCAAAGGACCTTTTCACAGGGGTCACCTAAGGTCATATGCATATCAGATATTTACATTACAATTCATAACAGCAGCAAAATTACAGTTATGAAGTAGCAACGAAAACAATTTTATGGCTGGGACTCATCAAGACATGAAGAACTGTATTAAAGAGTTGCAGCACGAGGAAGGTTGAGAACTACTCATTTAGGGTTAGAACAACACTGACCTCACGATTTTCTGGGAATATTTTTGTAGAATTAGTGCCTGACTTTAGTGCATACCAAAATTCATCAGTGACACAAATGGGCCTAGAATTTTATCTGTGGGGAAGCGTTTGTCCCTAGAATCAATATTCATAACAGGTGTAAGTCTATCCAAGTTATCTGCTTCTTTTTAGGTAAGCTTTAGTAATTTGTGTCTTGTGAGGAATTTACCAGTTGTCAGTGTAGTCAAGCTTACTGATAAAGTTTGGGCATTACTCACACTTCTGCTGTGGAGTCTGTTGTGATGTTTCCTCACTTCCGGTGTTGCTAGCTGAGACATCTTTCCACTTTATCTTTATTACATTATCAGTGTTGAAGGTTTTGCTTTAATTATCATATGCATGTTTTGAGACAGGGTCTTTCTACACAGCTCAGACTGTCTTGGAACTCTCTAAGTAGACCAGGCTGGCCTTGAATTCACAGAGA
Organism: Cricetomys ansorgei; assembly: GCA_026225945.1. Taxonomy (NCBI): domain Eukaryota; kingdom Metazoa; phylum Chordata; class Mammalia; order Rodentia; family Nesomyidae; genus Cricetomys; species Cricetomys ansorgei. Next base: position 7,563,716 of record JAMJFZ010000056.1, on the reverse strand, counting down.
TCTACCTGCCTCTGCCTCCCACATGCCAGGATTAGAGGTGTGCATTACATACAACACTCAGCCATATGCATTTTTTAGATCAAAAGAAAAAAATTAGATTTACCCACAGTTTTACCATTTCCAGAGCCTTTGTTCCAGAAGATTAACTTGGCCCTTGAGAGTCATTTCTCTTCAGACAAAACTATCCTATAGGATTACTTACAGGATAAACCTGATGGCATGGAATTTGTATTGTTATTTATCTAAACACATTTTTAACATTCTTTTATTGTCATTTTTTCTTTTATTTTTGAGATTATAATATAATTACATCATTTATTCCTTACATTTCTATTGTGGGAGTTTATTTTTAATTGTGTTTAAAATAATTGTTTTTGTGCACTTTTGAGTAAGGATCTGCCTAGGTCTTGCATTTTGTATGATTTGCAGATGTTGGGTTTCTGTGGGGGTTGTTTAATTGCTAATGATCTACATGTGCTGACAGTAGAACACTTGAGAAGTTCTGAATCAATAAAAACACCTGAGATCAGATGCTCAGGGTTCCACTGTCGATTGAGAACGGTGCTGGCCAGGATGGTGGTTCCCTCTGCTGAGGTCTGGCAGGGTTTGAGTCTATGAATATACCTCCTTGCCTTCCATGCTGAGCTGCCCCAGCAGCGTACTACAAACGGCATACCAACATGGGGGATGACATCATACCAGCTAATCCAACTTGGAGACAAGGAAGAAGAGAAAGAAACTCCAGAGGAAAGAGATTATATATTTGCAAAAATAATGAGAAGTCTCCTGAAGGAAGAAGAGAGAGAGAGAAAAGGAATATGCTTCTATGAAGAGAAAATTGTGAAAATTAAGTGAGAAAGAGGGCTCAAAAATGAAAGCCACAGAGTAGAGGCCTTTAGAGAAATACATTTTCAAGGTGAAAACAAAGTTCAGCTGGAAGCAGGAAAAAGCAGGGTTCTTACTGCTTTTCCTGAACATAGAGTCAATGCTCCCTCCTGCCGCTGGTGGTAGCATGCTGTTTCACAAACTGAGTTATCTGATAGCTGCATTGTGTGTAAAGCTCAGGATCTTGTGTTTGAGGTTTATGAAGAACGGTGCATAGTTACCCATAGCGGTGGTGAAAAAGAACACCAAAGTGCCAGAATGTTTCAACTGGAGATTCTTCTCACTGGCCCAGGAACCCTGCTGCTGTGGAAGCCTCAGTTTAGAGCCAAAAAGCCACTTAGTTTAACTGACCAATTTTTTGTTTGTTTGTTTTTCTGTAAACTCGACTAAGAAAGACAAGCAGTCCAGCCAGATACTGGTGATGAGAACTCCACCCACGAGGGGATCCTTGCTGCAGACAAAGTGACCAGTTATTTTTCTTGCAAACCAGACTCTCTTAAAATCTGGAAAGTGTTTCTTCAGGGTCAGCACACAGAAGCTATCTTCCAGAACTGGGCTAAGTTGTATCTCATTCTGGTTAGCCAAACTTGGTACTGTAAGAGTCACTCAGGTATTGCTGGTTTTGAAGGCATGAAGGGTCATGGAGAGTTGCTGAGACTTGGCACTCTGAGAGGCCAAGAGAGGTCCTTGGTGAGAGTGCAGCCTCCATAGTAGTTGAAGGCCCAGAATGAAGGAGTCTTGTAAAAAAAGTTGAGACTTGGCACCATGAAGAGATCCCACAAGATGCCATTGGTGAAGGTGCAGCCTCAGTTGCAGTTAAAGGGCCAGAATAAAGGGGTCATGCAGATAAGTTCAGGCTTGGCACCATGAAGAAAGCCCAGGAGAGGCTATTGGTGAAGGTGCCGCCCGGTTGCAGCAGAAGACCCCAGCATTTGGAAGATGCCAGTACCATGGGATGACCACCAAGAACAGCAGCAGCAGTGGAGTAGAGCCAGCCAGAGCCTGGAGGACATGCTCTATGTGCTGCAGAGGGCAGAGCCAGAGAAGTGACCTAAGCTCTTTGGAGGAGCTCAGAATATCGTGAGTGAATTCCAGATAATTGGACATTGATAGTGTTTTTCTGCTGTCCAAAGACATTGTAAAAAGCTTAATAGATGTTTGGTTTCATTGTACATTAGCAACTCTCGTGATTGTTCCCCTTGTAGATAGTTTTGCTGGTATAGTGTTAAATTGTATTGCAAAGGTAAAACAATTTTTTATACAGAAAAGGAGAAATGTTGGGGAAGTTTATTTTTAGTTGTGTTTAATTGTTTTTGTGCACTGTTGAGTGAGGGTCTGCATAGAGTTTGCATTTTGTATGGCTTGCAGGTGTTGGATTTCTGTGGGAGGCTGTTAATTGCTAATGATCTGCATGTGCTATCAGTAAAATACCTGAGGAGTTCTGAATCAATAAAACACCTGAGCTCAGATGCTGAGGGGACGGGGTTAAAGAAGGGGGGTAAGGAGGCGTTCCACTGTAGATTGAGTATGGTGCTGGCCAAGAAGGTGGTTCCCTCTGCTGAGGTCTGGCAGGGTTTGCGTCCCTGAAAATAAAATGCCCCTTGTCTTCCTTGGTGAGATGCAGCAGCAGCTTACTACTACACACTTCCTCCTCCAAACCCTCCCACACGCCCCTCCTTGCTCTCTTTCAAGTTCATGGCCTCTTTTTTCATTAATCGTTGCTACATGCATATTACTGGTATGTATGTTTTCAGGGCTGACCATTTGGTATTGGATAACCAATTGGTGTGCTCTTCCCTGGGGAAGACTATTTCTCCCACTCTCGGCATTCCTTGCTTGCCTGTGGTTCTTTGTGTAGGGCTGAGGCCTCATTGGCTTTTCCCTGCCCAGTTTGGCATGAGTACTTATTATTCCTGTTCAGATCATATTTAGGCACTCGTGTTGGTGAGATACGGATGTAGCCTCAGACACCACTAGGAGACACAGTCTCACAGCAAATTCCCAGAGCCCCTGGCTCTTAGCACCTTTCTATCCTCTTCTGCAATGGTTCCTGAGCCTTAGGTGCAGGAGTGTTCTGTAGATGTATCCGTGGGACTGGACTTGACAACTCTGTATTTTTGATTCGTTGTGCTTTTCTGTAGTGGTCTCAGTCTGTTGCAAGGTGAAGTTTCCTGGAGGAATGGGAAGAACTACATTTATCTGTGGTTTTTAAAAAAAAAAAGTTTATTGTTGTTAGGAGTTATGTTAACCATGATTTCACCAGCACTGAGTAGTGAGCTAAGTTTTTGGTACCAGGCATGGCTTCCCTCTTGTTGAGCAGGTCTTAAGTCCATTTATAGAGCTCTTGGTTACTGCCAAGGTAATGTGATCCAATACTGCAACCATAGGGACATATCGTGCCATGCTGGTCATTGACATGGTTCATAGGCATCAGAGCTGGTTGCCTCCTTCCTTTGGAAGCTTGCATTGTGACTTCTGGTACTGTGAAAGCTAGTCCTCAGGGAGGAGGCATACAGGTGAGTGCCAGCTCAGGGACTTCTAGGTCCTGTATCTGGAGAGAATGGTGTCTTAGGCATTTGGAACTTAACTTCACCTCTGGTAGGCAACCAAGGGCACCAGCAATAGGCTATATGTTTTGGCAGTCTCTTGAACAATCTGACCAACACCTCAAAAGAGGGCTTCTTATTCCTGGTGATGGAGTCTCTGTTAGGTGGTTTTGGCTCTTAAAGGGAGCATTGTCAGGCCAGATGGGAAATATTTATTTAAAGTATATATGTATATTTATTCACAGACTTAAGGTTATCATAGGTTTTTTTTACATAAATAGTTAATAGTATGATTCCCCTTGACTTTTTTCAGACATCATTTGTGTTATTTTACCATCATCCTGAACTTACCTTCATTTCCCTTGCCTGATAAGAGGCTCTTCCTTTTCTCATTTCCCCAATAAGATAGTAACCTGCCATTCCCCTTTCTGCTGCTCTCCCTCCCCTACCAGCAGTGGGCGCTTTTTAACTCCCTTGTTTCTACAATTACTCCAGGATATGTACTCACATCTGAAGATTTGGAGTTAGGAACCTCTCACGAGAGACAATACCTGACATTGGCATTCTGGGTCTGGGTGACCCCTTCAGTATGATCCTTTCTAGTTCCATCCATTTGCCTGCAAAGCTCATGATTTCATTTTTCCTCACAGCTGAAAGATATCCTGTGGTGTACATTTTCATTATCCATTCATCAGCTGCAGGACATGTAGGTTGTTTCCATTCCCTAGCTATAGCAGGATGTTTTGGATAAGTTTTTTGTCTTGTGTAGCCTTCCTTATGATTGGATGCCACTTGGACTTCTGGGAACTTTGCTTAGAACATAAGGAGGCAGTTGGCAGATGATGGGATGGTTTGATAAATGATAGTCCTGTTTTTTAGCAGCTCCTGGTCTTCAAGCTTCAGATAGGGCAGTGACTATTGCTTCCTTTCTCTCTTTCAAAGCCACCTGAATATCGGTGAAGATTTATTTCTATCTTTCCTTTCTCTTTTATAGTTAGGGGGTAAAAAGGCACAGTGGGAATCTGTTACGAGTTAGGAATCTGCTACAGTAGCCAGCAGTTTCAGGAGTCAGAGTCCCCGGGTGTTCCAGGACTCTGTTTCCAGCTACTCCTAGCTATTGTGAACAGGGCAGCAGTGGACATGGCTGAGCGAGTATCTGTGGAGCAGGATGTCGAGTCCTTTAGACAGCTGTCTGGGAGTGGTGTAGCTGGGCCACATGGCAGATTTATTTTTAGCTCTTTGAGAATTCTCCATGGCGATTTCCTATTGACTGTACCAGTTTACAATCCAACCAACATTAAATGAGTCCCCCAACTCCCCTGCTACATCCTCTCCAGGATTTGTTGTTGTTGCTGATTTGTTGTTGATTGGTTTACTGATCTTTACCATTATGATAACACCTCAAAGTCAATTTGATTTGAGTTTTCCTAATTACAAGAAAAAATGGGAAAATAACATTTTTGAGATATTTCTTAGACATTTTCTCTCTCTCTCTCTCTCTCTTTGTTGTTGTTTTTTGAGACAGGGTTTCTCTGTTGTAACTCTGGCTGTCCTGGAACTCACTGTAGACCAGACTGGCCTTGAACTCACAGAGATCCACCAGCCTCTGCTTCTGCATCTGGAGTGCTGGGATTAAAGGTGTGCGCCACCACCACCAGGCTCGTTTTTTTTCTTCTTTTGAGAACTTTCTATTCATTTCTCATGTAAATTTATGCAATGGGTCATTTGTTATTATTACTTTTAATCTTTCTTTTCTGAGTTCATTGTATACCCTGGGTATTGATTTTCTCTCAGATACATAGCTTGTAAAGGTTCTTTCCCATTCTCTGGGCTTCCTCCTCACCCACTCGATAGTTTCATTAGCAGAAGATTTTATTTTTGTGAAGTCCCAATTGTCAATTGTTGAACATAATTCTTGGGCAAATAGAGTCCTATTCAGGAAGTCCTTTCTTACACTTATATATCATGTAGGGTACTGCCTATGTTTTCTTCTAGCAGTTTCCGTGTTCCTATTAGGTTTCATGCTTATGTCTTTGATGCATAGTTTTTGTGCAAGGTGATAGATATGAGTCTAATTCCATGTCTGCATGTGGACATGCAGTATCCCCAGCTTATGTTTTTGGTGTCTCTGTCAAATATGAAGTGGCTGAAGTTATGTGAATTCATGTTTGGATCTTCAATTTTGCTCCATTGGTCCACATGTCTGTTTTTGTGCTGACGCCATATTGGTTTTATTACTGAGGCTCTGTAATATATCTTAAGGTCTGGTATGGTAATCCCTCCAGCATTGTTCTTTTTGCTCAGGATTGTTTTGGTTATTAGGGGTCTTTTGTGGTTCTATATAAAATTTCTGACAGTTTTTTCTATTGCTGTGAAGAGTGGGATGGAGATTTTGATTGGGATTGCATTGAATCTGTAAATAGCTTTTGGTAGAATGTTCATTTTCACAGTATAAATTCTACCACTCCATGAACATGGAATGTCTTCTCAGTTTCTACTGTCTTTCTCCATCTCTTTCTTCAAGGGTTCAAAGTTTTCACTTTCCTCTCCTTGGTTATGTTTATTCTTAAATATTTTATTTTGTTTGAGCTATTGTGAATTGAAATGTGTCCATAATCTCCTTCTCTGTATGTTTGTTGTTGATGTGTAAAAAAAAAAAGCTACTGATTTGTGCAAGCTGGTTCTGTATGCTGCCACGTTGGTCAGTATGTTTATTGCTTCTGTAAGTTTTCTGGTAGAAAACGTGGCGTCTCTAATGTGTAGTTTCATGTCATGTAGTTCCCTGCAAATAGGGAACATTAGGCTTTTCTTTATTTGTGTCCCTTTAATTTCCCTCTCTTGCCTCGTTGCTCCAGCTAGTACTTCTAGCACGTGTTGAGAAGGAGAGAGGACAGTGGGCACCCCTGTGTCATTCCTCACTTCAGTGAGATTGCTTCAAGCTTTTCTTCTCCATTTAGGATGACGTTGGTTGTGGGTTTCTCATATATAGCTTTTGTTGTGCTGTCTGTTCTCCCTAGTCCTTCATTCTCTAGCCCTTTTATCATGAAGACAAGTTGGATTTTGTCAAAGGCCTTTTCTGTTACCTATTGAGATAACCATGAATGTCTTTGAATCTATCTATGTGGTTTATTACATTTATTGACTTGCCTATGTTAAACCATCACTGTGTTTTGGGGATAAAGCCAACTTAGCTATAGGGGATAACCTTTTTGATGTATATCTATATTCTGTCAGCATTCTGTTGGGTATTTTTGAGTCAATGTTCATGAGGCATATTGGTCTGTAGTTTTCTTTTCTCCGTATTGTTGCTGCTTTGTTGTTGTGTCCTTATCTGGTTGGGGTATTAGAGCGACGCTGAATTGGTAGAAAAGTTTGGGAGTGCCCCTTCTGTGTTGGTTTTTTTAAATAGTTTACAAAGTGATGAGTCGTGTAATCGCCACGAGTTTGCACGTTCACTGGAGGTTGTTTTGTTTTGGTTTGTTTTTTTACTGTCAATTTTAAGTTTTATTGCATTGTGCTCAGATTAAAAACAGGAATGATTTCAAAGATTTTGAATTTATAAAGGTTTGTTTTGTGACCCAGGATGTGGTTCATTTTAGAAAAACTTCCATGCAGTGCTGAGTAGAATGCGTATTCTTTGGTGTTTGGGCAGAACTTTTTCAGTAGACATCTGTTAAGTCCATTTTATGTATGATGTCAATTCTGATATTTCTGTTTACTTTTTGTCCAAATGGCCTATCTATTTTTAAAAAGTGGGATACTGATTGCTTTTAATCGATTAATGGTAATCTGAGGCTTTAAATCCCTTAGTATCTTTTTTTAATGAAATCAGACACTCCTACGCCCAGTGCACATATATTTAGAATAGTAATGTCTTCTTGGATAATTGTTCCCTTGATTAGAACAAAGTGTCATTATTTATCTATTCTGATTAGTTTTAGTTTGAAGTCTATTGTGTGAGATATTAGGACAGCAATGCTTGCATGCTTCCTGGTCCCATGTAACTAGAATACTTTTGTCTGTCCTTTTTCTCTAAGTCAGTACCTCTCCTTAAAACTAAGAAGTGTTTCTTGTAGACAAGTGGATGGATTTTGTTTCTTAGCCCACTCTGTCAGTCTGTGTCTTTTATTGGAAAATTGAGGCCATTAGTAAATTTAAATTTTTATTGAAGTATGTGTATTAATTGTGGTCACCATGTTGATTTTTGGTGATGTTTGAGTTCTCAGTGGTTTTTTTTTCATAATTATGGGCTTTGTATGTCTTTCTCCTAGCTATTTTCATTCTACTCTTCAGCCAGAAATAATGTTTTCTGTGTTTTTCCTTAGGTTTGGTCTATTGGATTTTTTTTTTTTTGGCTGTTTATATCATGTAAAGTTTTTTCTTTCTCCTTTAGTCATGGCAGATAGTTTTACTGAGTATATTATTCTAGGTTGGTCATTGTGGGATTGTCTCCAAGCTAAGAGTGGGTCAAGGGCACTTAAGACCCAAAGCTCTCATTCTGAGGAACTGGCAGAAATCTGGTCCCTCCCCTCCACTGTACCTGAAAGGCCACTAGCCACAACAGGACACCGCCCCCTCCGAGGGCACTCGATCTGGCAGAGTTGTTTATCTGGAGTTGCAACTAAACCCTTTCATATAAGGTCTATGCCTCTGGTCCCCAGAAAAATACCTAAGTCCAATACCTAAGTCCCCCAATATGCAAGTGGGACTGCCTGTTCTAACCAATGAGCTTCCACTGACACTCCTGGGATACAGAGACCATTTCTCTGCTTAAATATGTAAGCCCTTCCCCTAGTAAATGAGTTCAAGCTCTCTGCCCTTGGCTCCCGAGAATCTGGTTCGATCTCCTCTGCTCACAGATCTCCCATCTAAGACTGGATGAGTGCGCTGGCCTGCCCGAGCAACCTCATGGAACCGGAAAGCCACTGCAGGATTCTATTTTTTTAACTTACACCAGAGGGCGCCCCACTAACCCAAGAAACAGACTAGGAAAATCCTCCATGGTGCAAATCCATGGTGTGAGTCAGTTTACTGTGGAGGAAAATGGGTTTTTATGGAGAAACCAGGGTGGTGCAGAAGGGGAGGTCCAATATCATTGGACTATGCTTACTGGACACTTCAATCAGCCTATCTAAAGCTTGCTAATCAGAGAGGGATGGGTAAAGGTCTGTAAAGGCCCAATAGCTAATGCTGGTTATCAAGGTTTCCATAAAGACAAAGGAAGTGGATGCTGCTCTGGCAGGCTTTTTGACTGGTGTGCCAGGATCCACCATTTAAAGGGCCACGCTCGCGTGTGCTACAGGCAGAGGTACTGGCCTAGGACAGGCACCGACGCCCACCTCCCTCCCTCTCCTGCCATCAGAGCCCAGTCGCTACCAACAGGCCATCGTAGTCTTTTAGGACTTGGAATACACTGTTCTTCTGGCTTTCAAAGTTACCACTGAAAAATCAGCTTATTCTGATAGGTTTTCCTTTGTATGTCAATTACATTCTTTTTCCTCTGGCAGTTGTCAATATCCTGTCTCTCTTATGTACACCTATGATAAGCTAAAGGGATTATCTTTTCTGGTCTTGTCTATTTGGTGTTTCATGTGCTGCCTGTATTTGTACACATGTCTTCCCTTAGCTTAGGGAAGCTTTCTTCTAAGATCTTGGTGAAGGTCTGATCTGTGCCAAGTCTTGATTTTTCCTCATCTATGCCTATAATTTGAAGGCTTGGCTTTTTCATGGTGTCCCACATTTCCTGTGTGATTCTTTTCCTGTTTCGTTTTGTTTAATTTTTCATGTTCCTTGCTTATTTGGTCTAGATCCTCTCCTTTATCTTTGACACCTGATATTCTATCTTCTGCATGATTTGCTCCACTTTAAAGGCTTGACTTTGAGTTTTCTACTGTATTTTTTTCAGTTCCATCTTTATTTCAGTCTTTTTCGATGTTTCTGTATCCTGATTGAATTTTGTTCTCAAGCCACGGATTATCTTCATCATTCCCACCAGCCTTATGTTTGTGGTTTCTTGGACATCGCTCAAGCATTTATTTTTCTTAATCTCTTTTTTCTTGATTTCATTGAACTGTTTCTTTGTGTCATCTTTACACTCCTTGTAATCTTTGAGAAAGTCTATGATTGTTCTTTTAAATTCTGTGTCCTAGGATTCATCTAGGCAATTCTCATTAACAAGCATGTCTACAATACTGGTGCATTTTGGAGAGAAGATATTGGCTTGATCTTTCATATTGTTGATATTATTGCAATGAGCTGGGCTTGTGGACTTCCTTTGTTAGTTCAAGTTTCTTATAGACAGAAAATGTGGGGGCAAGTTGGATCTAGTGGTTGGAAATGGCTTTGTAGAATGAAGTCAGGTGGACAGAGGTGACTGGGCTGATATACAGGATATGCTTCCTGTTCCAGTTGTGGAGTGTATGGGTAGATATGTCTTGGTGGAAAGGTTGGATACGGCATGGTAAAGTCCTGTGGTTTGGAGGATAGGAAGGGAGGGAATCCTGCCCCAAGCCTAAAGCTTCTTTGCAATGAAGTCAGGGAAAGCCAGACTAAGCTGATTGAAGGGCCAAGGCTAAATCTTCTGGATTGTGGAGAAAGTGTAAATGGAGAGGTCAGGAATACTTACTAGGTTAGACTCTGGAGGAGGACATGGGAAGTCTGGATCATCACCTATTGGGGTAATAGAAGTGGCCCATAAGAAACATGGAGGGTTTCAGGCAGAGCAGATGCTAGTAGAGCCTAGAACTTGGCTGTGGCACAGGTGGGGTTGGTCAGAGGAGACCAGGACTCAAGATGTGAGACCCAGGCTAGAGCCTGGAAGAGGACAGTCTGGGTACCTAGTGAAGTGGTAGAGGTGGCCCAGAATGGATCTGTGCATGCTTTCGGATAGAGCAGGTCCCAGCAAAAGCCTAGATGTTAGCTAAAGTGTAGGCAGAAGTCTCTAGTCTTTCATTTTCCTTTTGTAATCTTCCAAGCTCAATGCCTTAAAGACAATTTTGTATGTAACTAGAGGCCTGGCCCCTATTCAGCATACCATAAACACTTACCCCAAAGGAAGCACACAAAAGTATGGTGAGAGGCAGGAAAGGAATTTATCAAAACAGCTGATTAGAGAATGCACGAAACATTTCAACTTCATGGTACTGGCACATGGTAAGTGAGACATCTTGGTCAAAGTGTGTTCCAGTTGTTTATTCTCTAAGCTCTGATTCAGCAGTGTGACTCAAAGAAGTCCTTATTGCTTAGGGGAGCAATCTTGTTCCCTGAGGGACTATTGCTCTATTTGGGCAATCTCCTCACAGGGTGACCTGCTTGTAGGTTCTGCTGTTCCTGGAATCCAAGATGAACACAGGTTTAGGATCTTTATGGGGTGTTAAACAGGGCATTGTAAGGGCTGGTGGCAGAATGCTTTGATTTACTCTCATTTCTGTGCCTTTGGGTTTAAAGAGGGGTGAGATAAGTACAGTACCATGTAATTGGTATTTAAAGAAAAAAGAGGGTGTGGGTTGGCTGTTTTGCCGTTTGGATCTGGGCTTAGAACATATTTAAAATGTACCTAAAATGTAACAGCTTTTCTCTCACTGGCTACTTGACTCTGCCCCTCTGTTCCCAGCTGCTAGATTTCTAACTAGTAACCTTTAAAACCTCAATTAGCTCATAGGGTTAGGGAGGAAATGAAAGGATAGGAAGGAAAGAGAAACCTTTGCAGTCCTTTTGTTTTGGCTGTCTTAATCTGCCTATGTCTGGGGAACTGAACTAACTCCCATCTGGTTCAGCTTCTCCCAGCACAGCAGTTACTGAGAAGATCTAAATTGTAACACTTCTAAAACCCCACTTAGTTCATTTTATCTGTCCTTATTTCTGCCTGCTTCTCTATCATCTGCTTTCTGTGCTCTCTTTCCCTACCATGCAGCAACTCTTAGCTTAACTTGTAACTGTCCAACTGCCTTCCACTGCCCTCTTTTATCCCCTCCAAGTTCTTCCCAGAAGTCTAAGCAGCATACAACCACACCGGGGAGGGGCTTTTCCCTGGCAAAGCTTCACTCTACAGTACCACCATTTTTTGAGACAATTTTAAGGCTGCCTTCCAACTAGTGATTCTCCAGCCTCAGCCTCCCATGTCTAGAGTTACAAATATGCATCACCATGCCAGATCAGACAGATGCTCCTCAGGTACTTCTCATGCCTCTGTGCAGAATTAATCAAGAGTCCGACAAAGTTTGAAGCAAAGAGGAAAGGACCGTTGCAAAAGAGGGAAGGCAAGAATGCCAGGTGTTCCTCTGCTTTGAGCTGTCTTACAGGCAGCGAGGAGTCAGTGCTTCTCAGCAAGATCAATTTCCAAGTACCTGTTATAGATTCTGTTTAATACATTACTCCAGCTAAATAGCAACCCAGAAATGGAAAACTCTACATCCACAAAAGGTATCTTTTTAAAATGAAGCTGAAGAGCTCACTGTTCCTTTAACAATCCTATTTCACAAATGTGCTCTATCCAGTCCACTAAATTCATGAAATTCACTGAAAGTTCATAATTGGCTTGGGGTTCATTTTTAATGTAACAGTCAGAAGCTTCACTGCCATTCAGTTCGCAACAATTTTATTATTTTGTTTTCTTTACTTCTTAAATTTCCATACAAGCACACATTGTATGTTGGATACATTCCCCAACCCCCACCCTCTGACTCAGTGCTTCCCTCTCTACTCAGTCCCTTTTGTTCCCCAACTTCCACTTTCATGACACAATTACAGACATGATTTGCATATCTATATAAAATCTGGAGATCACAAATGAGCAAAAAAACAAATTTTTCTGAGAAAAGTTTAATCTACTTTATATGGTTATCTTCAGTTACAGCCATTTTCCAGTAAATGGCATAACTTTGTTATCTTTATGGCTAGAAAAAATTCATTATGTATGTACACTGAACTTTCTTTATCTGCTCATCTGTGGTTGGACATAACTTAGCTATAGTGAGCAATAAACACTGATAGCAAATATTTCTGAGATATGTTCAGTTGGTGTCCTTCTGGTAAATACCCAGGAGTGGTAGAGCTGGATCATATACAAGACCTATTTTCAGTTGTTTGAGAGCCCTCCACACTGACTAGCAGCTGAACTAGTTTGCATCCTAGCCAGCAGTGTTTCAGGATTCCCTTTTGTCCACATCTTTGCCAAAATGTTATTGACATCTATTTTATGTATATGGGTATTTTGCCTGTATGCAAATGTGCCATGTATGTGTATGGGGCCTACAGACACCAGAAAAGGGTATTAGATCGATCCCCTGGAACTGCAGTTACAAATAGTTGTGAGTCACCATGTGGGTGCTGGTAATCAAATCTGGGTCCTCTGAAAGAGCAGCAAGTGTTCTTTACTGCTGAGCCATCTCTCCAGCCCCGTTATTTTATTTCTTAATGGCTGACTTTCTCTCTGTGGTGAGATGGTCTCTCAGTGTAGTCCTGATTTGCATTTCTCTAATGGTTACTGAGGTTGAACAGTTTTTAATATGCTTGTTGGCCATTTGCATTCCTTCTTTTGAAAACTGTTTTGTTTCATTTCACTGGGCCATTTGTTCACCGGGCTGTGGTCTTCTTCTAGGCTCTTCAGTGTGACATGCAGCTAGGAATGTGGCTCAGTGATAGAATGCTCATCAAATGCTTCATATAACCACATTGTATTTGCATAGAACCTTTTAGTTTTAGAAACTGTTTGTCCTCTTATGAAATAAGGATTTTATTCAGCTTCCTAAATGCGGCTGGTAGGAATCTCAGTCCCGTGACAGCTGGAAACTTCCCCATACAGCAGTCCCATTTGTTTCTTTGAGCCTGCAACTTATTCCACAATACAAAAGGCTCAACACTCCCAAATTGGCGGTCTCTGTTTTCTGCTTTCTGATTCTGCCAAGAACCATTATCGAAGCAAGGTTTCTCCTGAGGTCTCCAGAGCCGACAGAATCTCAGAGAGGAGGGAGAGGCAATGCCCACAAAGGATAAAGGGTTTCTTCCCACACTAATCCTCTTATCCAAAGGCCACTTTTTTTTCTTATTTTAAATGAAAACTAGCAATAGAATTCCATGTAGGTTTAAGGCACACCCAGGACAACCAAAGGCCTCTGCTTGGTGACAATTTGCTTAGAAGAAGCCCCCAGCCTGGAAGAGGAGTTCACACTAACTACTCTCATTGGAGAAGCCCAGGCCAGTACAGCTCCCTCCAGCCTTGACTCCAGGAGTCTAGCCAACCCTCTCTCCCACAGGGCAGCTTCAGAGGCAGTGTGACCTCCTGTGCTCCAGCTGTGGCTGCTAGATCCTCACTTCTCTGTCCCAGGACAAGGCGTCATATCCTCTCTGGCCTTTCCCCTGGAGCCCCAGTCCCTTCCTGTTGAGACAGCACAGGGACTGGATGGTTCCTTCCGCGGCCTAGGATGCCCTAGCTTGGATCCTCAGCCTCCTTCACCATAAGCTCGTTCTCCCTTCCCCCTCATCCTGAATTTGTACATTATAACAGAGTGTGGGTTTTTTCTCTTTCTTTCTTTTGGTTTCTCAAAGACTTCAACACTACCAGCCCTCCCAGGATGAAGGACTCCAGTTATCCCATTGCCTTCCCTTCCAAGGAACCCAAGAGCTCACTAAAAAAGTTGATGATACCCCAGAACCCAGAAGCCCAGCAGAGGAGGGGATCTTCAGAGCGAATGTTCATTCTAGCTGCCTTCTGCCATTCAGATACAGAGGGATCATCACCAAGACAGCCTAGGAAAGGAAAAGTACCATGATAGAAGGCCTTACCTGGCCATCAATTCGACCACACCTGAAATTAGCTAAAACCCAAAAACGGGGTGCAACTGTGAGGGATTTTTGTTTAATTTGTAGTGGGAAGGCCCACATCAAATCTGGATCTTTGAGGTGGGAAGACACACTTCTAATCTGCGCCACGCCTTCTGCTGGAAGCCTAAGGACATGGAAGAAGGAAGTTTTTCTCTTTGCCTGCTTGCTTTTGCCTCACTGGCAAGCTCGTTTCTTCACTGGCATTAAAGCCTATTTCTTCAGGATTCCAGAATGTTCTGAAAACCAGCTAAGGTATCCAGTCTCGTAGACTAACCAACTACTGAATTCTTAGACCTTCTATAGGCAGCCACCATTGTATTAGCTAAACCACAGCTCGTGTAACACTCAGCTAAAAACCTGATCAGCAGGTAGGAGGCATGCTGCAGTGTTTACTACCCAAAGGCCAGAGGCTAGGTTGGAATCTCTAGGTCTCATCTCCACACTTTCCCTAATCTCAAGGATTTTACAACCTCATTCATGTGATAAATTCAATCCTTCCTCAAAACCAAGTGCTAGAGAAGTTGTGTAACCTCTAAAAATGCCACACCAGGTCCTGGGAACCATCTCTGATGTCACAGTGCTCTGCTCTCCAACTGGGGGAGGCCTCAAGCCAGTCCCCCAGGAATACAGTCTGCTCTTACCCACAGTAGCCTACAGCAGCCTAGGTTAGAGGAAGCTCAGCATTGGCTTGAGTCCTCTGCCCTGGCAAGCAGTGAGAAAACTACTTTCAAAGGTGGCCCACAAAACCCATGCCAGAAACTTCTCACAGGGAAACAGAAACTGAGCTTATCTGCCAGTCACACTCAGGGCAGCAAGAAGCTCATGTCCTCATGTCTGTGCTGAGGGACTTTTTCTTTAGGAATGGTTTGATTTTGAAAGGCCATGTATGAGGAAAGCAGTGAGAGAGTCTTACAATGTGGGGGAGGGGTGGTTGTTAAAATTCCACCTGTCTCATCTCATCTCCTACACCCCAGCCCTTCCCTGAGCTGAGGTTTAATTCAAATACAAGAACACACACCAAGCAAAGTGATTTTGATAACTTTCTTGGGAGTTTTGAGGGAGCTAAAGTAAGGCTACAGAGGAGTGTGTGTGCCACCAATTGAAAGACAGTAAAAAAAATACAGCTCACGGAGATGTGGGTCCAGGAAGAATAAGAGATGCTAGGAGTTGCCTTGAAAACAAAACCCAGGAATTGACAGTAACTATAGGAAAGGCTCCAGACCTCTGCAGAATACACTGGGAAGCTATGTTATGTTATCTGAATACCTAAGGACAGGTGTAACAGTTCCTGTTGGTTATCAACTTGACAGGACCTAGACTCACCTAGGAGACAGCCTCCAGGCACAACTGAGAGGGACTGTGTTAATAAAGCTAATTGAGGTGTGAAGACCCACCCTAAAAGTGGACAAACACAACTCCCTGCATAGGTCCTGAACTATACAAAAAGGACTAACTATCCTGGAATGAGCACCCATCATTCCCTGCTTTCTAACTATGGAGCTCCTGCTGGATTTGACTTCCCTGACATGAAGGATTGTACCCTTTAACTGCAAGCCGCAATGAGCACTAGAGGTAGGGACAGATTAATATAATCTGGATATTAGTCCTCCACCAGAAGGATAAATTTCAAGATTTTCTCCCATTTTATCTATTCACTCTTTTGAGGCTGAGTAGAAGCTTTTTAGACTGGTATAATTATTAGTTATGATTTGTGAGTTTCTGAAATCCATTCTGGAAATCCTTGCCTGCGCCTGTAGCTATTTGTTGAAGTGTCTTGCCTCAAAGTTCCTCTAGCTATTTCAAAGCAGAAGTACAAATAGCCAGTAAGTGTATGAAAAGAAAAAAGTACCCAAAATCTTTAGGCGTCAGGGAAATGCAAATCAAAACTACAGCCAGGTTCCCTATTACTCTAATCAGAATGGCTACCATCAAGAAAACTAAAATCAACAAACGCATGCAAGGGGGTAAAGAAAAGGGAACACTTACATCCTGAAGGGAACATATAAATCATTTGTAGGTTAGCACATAAAGTAATGAGCCTCATCTCGTCATCTACATGCATATCTGCCGTTGTCCGGTGTTCTCCTCCATCCCACAGTGCACCTCAATGTCTCCTCCCTCGCTGTCTGGGTCCCTTCCAACTGCCTCACTGTCACCACACACACACACCTGCCAGGTTAATCTGCCTTTCTGGGTTCTTCCAACAAGTATTTTGCTTAGAATTGCTTTGGCTGTTCTGGAATATTCTTTAAAAAAAAAAAAACTTTAATTTATTTGTTGGCAATTACATATTTGTATGCAGTGTCCACTCCCAAGTCCTCTCTCCCTCCAGACACCCCTTCCAACACCCCTCTGACCTTCATGGCTTCTCCTTTTTTTGGTGGGGGGGGTGACCTACTGAGTCCAGTTAGTGCTGTCTGGTATAATGTTGACTGACCTTGATCACTTGATCCTGTGCAGGTAACCACAGCTGCAGGTAGTTCGTGTCACGGCACAGCCCTCTCCCAATCCTCCAGCTTTCGCCTCCTGCTACCATGATAACCTCTGAGCCCATGGAGTGATGCAGATGGCCCACTTAGGGATAAGCACCCAGTAGTAACTTATTCTCAGCACTTGGATCCATTATGAGTCGCTGCATTAACTGCTGCCCACTGCAGAAGCTTCTCTGATGAAGGTTGATAATCTATCACTCTAAACAAATATTTACAAGGCAGTTTAACAACATATTCATTTAGCAAAGCAATAAGTTCTCTGCTAGGACCTACCACCTCCAGAGTCATACGTTTTTGACCATGTTTACAGTGCTAGGCATGGATCGCCCTCTGTGAAGGAGGCCTCAATTCCAGTCAGAAAGCTGTTGGTTATCCCTGTAACATTCATGCCACTATTCGCCAGTGGGCCCATCTCACCTGACAGATCAGTATGGTAGCAGTAGGGTCACCCCGGGTAATACCATTGATTGCTTTTCTCCCCGTGTCTTGCATGTAGCACCTTCCAGCACTGCAAAAGCTAGCCAGCAAAAAGGAAGAAATTTTCACATCAGTTATGGCTTGATTTCTCTGTCTTGCAACTAAAGCATGGTATTTCTTCAGCCACTTAACATCTAGTGATAGTGGAAAACCAGGAGAAATAACAATGTATTATTTAAGGGTGCCTCTTGGGCCTTCCTGACCCCAACAACTCACAGAGAGGTACCCTATTCTTGGCACTGAAACTGCCCTTTGTATCTCCCAGGGGAAGCATTGTCCACCCATGCACAATGCCTATTTTTAAACTCTTACTCTTTTTAATGTAATTTTCAATTAGCTTACAAAATAGTGGGTTTCCATAAGATAAGTTTTGGTTAACCTACTCCCAAGCTGTTCCTCTAACCCCATCCTCACCTAAACATTTAACCTCCTTCTACTTTCATATGACATATCTCCTGCTGTTTCCTTGCCCCTTGTGATTTCTTCTGCTCATCTCAAGGACACTTTCTAGATTCTTGACCTCAAATGACATTCCAAAGTAAATACAATCCACAAATTTAAAGGTAAGGTCCACATATGATAGAGTATGTGCCGTTCGTGTTGCTGGGCTCGGATTATCTCACTTCATGTCAGAGTTTTCAGTTTCATCCGTTTACCTGAAAATGTCATGATTCCATTCATCTTTACAGCTGAATAAGATCCCATTGTCCATATGCACCACATTTTTATTACTGATCATCAAGAGATGGGTGTCTAATCACATTCCGTTTCCTAGCTATTGTGGAAAGTGGCAATGATTATGGATGGTGTAAGAACCTCTGTAAAGGGACGTGGAGTCCCTCAGCGACGTGACTGTCATAGATGTGTCAGATTCTTGAGGAATCTCCATGCTGTTTTCCACAGTGGCTGCGCCAACTCAAACTCCCAACAGTAGATGAGGGTTTTCCTTTTCTCAGACCCTTGCCAGCATCTGTTGTCATTGGTTTCCTTAACAATTAGTCAGTTTAGCTTGGATAAGAGAGAATCCCAAAGCAGTTTTTAATTTGTACTTCTCTGATGATTATATTGGACACTTTTTAAAATGTTTATAAGCAACTTGTATTGTTTCTTTTGAGACCTCTAAGTTCAGTTCTATGGCCCCCTGTTTGCTTGATTTTTTTTTTTAGTTTCTTTGTATATTTTTGGTATTGATCCATGCTGACGTATTAGGGAAGACAAAATTTCAATTTAGGAATTGCCTCTATCGGATGGGGCTTGTAAGCAAGTCTGTGGGGCATTTTCTTGATTGACGGCTGATGAGGGAAAGCCTAGCTCACTGGTGCCACTTGTGAGCAGGTGTTCCTGGGTTGTATAATAAAGCATACTGATAAATAGCAGTGTTCCTCCATGGCTTCTGCTTCAGTTCCTGACTCAAAGTTTCTGCTTGAGTTCCTGTCCTGACTTCTGCATCGGTTAGATAAAATACTCTGTATTTATCTGTCAGTTCATTTGCTCTGTGGTATAATTAACTCCGAAGTTTCTTTGTCAGCTGTTTTATTTTGGGTGACCTTTCTAGACATGAGAGTATGGTGTTGAAATCATCCCCTGTGATCACATCAATACCTAATTGACCTTTTAAGTCCATTAGTGTTTCTTTTATGAAACTGGGATCCCAACATTTTGATATATATATATATATATATATATATATATATATATATATATATATATATATTGTTATAGCTTCCTGATTAACAGTTTCCATTATTAATATTTAGGGACAATATTCATCTCTTCTGACTAATTTTGGTTTTATGTTTACATTTAAGTCAGTAGACTTATGCTGGCTTATTTTATGCCCTCTGCTCTCTTGACAGATTGACTTCCATCCTTTAACTCTCTGTCTCCGTGTCTTTAGCAGCGAGGGGTATTTCTAGAGGACAAACAGTTGGATCTATTATTTAATCTAGTCTACAAACCTGCATCTCTTTGTTGGTGAGTTGAGGCTATTTACATTTGAGGTTATTGTTGAGAGATGTTCATTTCTATCATTTTATTGATGCTTTTGAGGTTGGTTGTATTTTTGTTTATTATTTATTTTTCCCCATCAGTATTAAAGGTTTTATGTTAAATTTATATTAAATCAATATAAAGATTGAATAGTGCTTGATGTGTTGAATTCTTTCTTAGATCTCCTTTCTTCATATTTCCCTTTCATGAATGTTTTTCCAGTGCTCATGATTGAGGCTATCTTCTTTCCTCCTGTATGCTTAGAATTCCCTACACATCTTCTAAAGAATTTCTTGGTGGTCATGAATGGTTTTATTTGTGCTTGCTTTATAAGTCTTCACTTCTCCATTAATTTTTAAAGATAGCTTTTCTGGAGACAGTAATCTAGTTTAGCGATTATTTGCTTTCAAGTCTTTAAATATATTACTTCATGGTTTCCTGGATTTTAGAAACCTCTGATGTTATTCTGAAGAGTTTGTCTTTGTAGAGGAATTGGCATTTTTCTCTTACAGCTTTTACATTCTTTTTTTGGTTGTTTTGATGTCCTAATTATAACACATGGAGAGGTTCTTCTCTGGTCATGTTTTTGTCTGGTCTGGAATTCTAATGCCTTTTCTATCTTGATGTCTGTTTCTTTGTCTAAATTTCAGGAATTCTCATTAAATTTTTTCTTTATAAGTTGCATTGTGCTTTGTCACAGCAATAAAACAATAATTAAAATATATATACATACATATGTGCATACACATAGACACATATAGCAATAATTAATCACAAAAGAGGTCATTTGAAAGGGAGCAAGGAGGAGCATATGGGAGGGTTTGGAGAGGCACTTGCTGCCGTGCATTGCGACCCAAATTCAATTCTTAGCATCCACATGGTAGAGAAGAGAATCAACAAACTGTACTCCGACCGCTATACATACACCATGGCACATACACATGCATGCACACACACATGTACCATACACACACTCTAAGAGTGGAATTTTAAAAGAGATTTATTAATAAGGAAAATATCACATGTACTCTCAAACTGTAATCATATATAGTGTAGAATATATATATATATTATTTATATATACATATATATGACATGAAGATAGAAAGGGGAGGAGGGGGAGAAGAGAGACTAGTGGAATGTGTGTGTCATGAAAGCAGAAGGGGAGGCAAGAAACCAGTGAGAGTGGGAAAAGGAAGATCACAGAGGAGGCTGAAACCAAGTCTAATGATGCATATATATGAAAATGTCACAATAAAACCCACTTATTCATGTTAACTAAAACATGAAAAAATAAAGGCAAAGACAATTCCAAAAAATTTGGGCATGAGTGTCAATAAAAAGATTAGTAATATTAAAATGAATAAACTCGGGAAAATAGAGGATAGATAAATAGGGAGACAGAGAGAGAGAGAGAATGACATGAACCTAGAGGACAATGACAATGAAAGGCGCTGGGAACCAAAAGGTTGGTCTGGAACCCGACTGGGGCAGCGAGGGGATGAACAAGGGACAGTGACATTTAAAACGTGACAGGCATGTGGATACAGGAAGGCTGGGGTCAGGCGGGCTGTGGGCACTCTAATGGAGCCGTACCCATTACTGCTGCAATCTGGAACCTCAGTATGTCTGGTGTGTACAGCACAGAGGAGGGGTTGGCTAGTCTCAGTAGGGGGTCTCTGTAGGCAAGCAGTCTCTGGGTGTAAACACCTGAGAGGAGGAAGATGCAGTCGCTGGGTTTGCACACATGGATCACTCATTCACAAACACTCCTACTTGGGATGGAGGAAGAAGGCTTTGCCAATCCCGA
This sequence comes from Cricetomys ansorgei, assembly GCA_026225945.1. Lineage (NCBI taxonomy): Eukaryota > Metazoa > Chordata > Mammalia > Rodentia > Nesomyidae > Cricetomys > Cricetomys ansorgei. The sequence continues at coordinate 7,542,696 of JAMJFZ010000056.1, read as the reverse complement.
GCCTGACCCGTATCAACAATACCCATTCATTCGGGATTTTACTCCACTCAAGGCTTCTTCCACTCCTACAGAGAGGGGAGGAGGAAGAAGCTTAAAGAAAAGAGAAATAGAAAGAATGAATCATGAAGCAGAAGGAGGACTATCTGAGGGAGGAGGAGGACCAGCAAGAGAGGCAGTGAGGAGGCAGAGGAGGACGGTGGGCAGGGAATGAGAACAAAGTATAGTGATGAATGAAACATCACAGTGAAACCATCACTTTGTACACTAACAAAAACCTTAATTTGAAGTAAGTCCCAGCTTGACCAAATGTTAACTGATAATGAGAACATCCATAGAACGTTCTGGGGCCTTGTTTATGCCCCTCTTTAATGCCACATCCCGATTCTGATGATTCTAATTCCTAATCGCTACACTTCTTGGTAGATCTCAAATGGCCATATCATCTCAACCCTGTTTAAAGTGGCACTGACTAATTTCGCACAAGTTCTTTGACCTCTCAGAGGGAGATATTAAGTCTACACTGAATGAGCCATAGGCCAGGTCTGCCACAGGTAATATCTGCACTCTCCAGTTCACTGCCAGCATGGGTATCGTAGCCTGTGGCTGCACCTTAGCAGCTTCTGGCCAAGGCAGCCTCTGCAGTCCCCTTCTACACACAGCATCTCATAAACAGAGAGCAGAGGATTAGAGAGTCTTGTTGTGAGATTGTGTCTCCTAGTAAGGTCAGAAGCTACACCCACGAAGTCTCAGCAACATACCTGCCCAAGCATGAGCTGAACAAAGACAACAATAGTATACATTCCAAAGTGGATGTGGGGGGGTGGGGGGGGGAGTCCAGGAAGCCACAACCCTACACAAAGAGCTGCAGGAAACTAAAGAATGCTGACTGTGAGAGAAATGGTCTTCTCCAGGGAAGAGCACACCAATAGTTACCCAATATCAATGAAAACATACACACAGGTGATAATACACAGACTGAGCAGGCTATATTTAGGAATCTATGTGGATACGTATCTGCATATAATAACAATTGATGAAAAAGAGAGGCCATGAATTTGGAAGAAAACAAGGGAGAGTGTATGGGAGAGTTTAGGGGGAGATAAGGTAAGGGAGAAATGTAATTATATAATAATCTCAAAATGAAAGAAAAAAACCTTTAAAAATAATTGTAATCATGTGTCGAGGGATGAAGAAAGATTATAAGCCTATGCGACTCTGTCTCGCTATGTAGACCAGCCTGGCTTCAAACTTTCAAGTTCTGGGATTGAAAGCTTAAACTTACCATGCCTGGCTTGCAAGACACATTCTTCATATACCATGGTCCCTAATTAACTGCCAATATTTTTTTTTTTTACTATTTTTACTAATTCTTTGAGAATTTCACACCTGGATTCAATACATTTTTATTACATCTCCCGTCTTTCCATATCCACTCCCCATCCACCGTCCCAGCTTCAGGTCCTCTTCTCTCACGTCCCGCTGAGTCCGATATACTCTCTCCGTATACTCACGGATGTGAATATATGTGAATCCAGAGACATAGCCGGCTGCCAGGGTCCACGCACCCTTAAAGAAAAAATAACTCTCCCAACCCAGCAGCTCTCGGCTATCAACAGCTCCTCAGCTAGGGAGCTCAAGAGGCCTCCTCACCCCGCGCTGGTTGCTCGCTGGCTTGGTCTGTACAGTTCTGGTGCGAGCCACCACAGCTCCTGTGCACTCGTGAGCGCAGGAGCCCCGTATCCAGGGGACACCGTTTTGCTCCGCATATAGATGTTCCAGTTGCAGAGCAGCCGGCAGATATTTATTCCCTGCACTTCAGTCATGAGTTTCTGCTTTAACCACCTTTCTCTGCACAGTGAAACTTCTCTGAGGAGGTTTGAGAGCTGCACTAATCTATAGATATAGAGATATGGATTTAGAGCCTGTCCCTATTTTATAAGAATAAAAGTCAATCTGTTCTAAAGCAGAAGGAAAAACATGCTAAGAGCATGCATTGCTTTCCAATACAGCAGCACCGTTGTGGAATTCACAAGAATAATTTTGACTGTACTGATTTCTACCTGAAACCCTTAACTCTTCCTTTCAATGGCCTTAGGAAAAGGTTAGGTACTACTCAGAGCTTCTCGGGGTACGGCTACGGTTAGGGTTACAGTATTACAATGAAAGACATTTCTAATGCAATACTTTCTCCTTTGCTGTCCCAAACTTTACCCATGTCGTTTCTCCAGTGTCTGTCTCCCCTGAGTATAGTCTCGAAGCACTTGGGATCCAGAAAAGTTAATTCATTTTCCACTTCTGCTACTCAACTGTGTAATCCTAAACCGATCTTTGATGGAAAATGATTCTGGAAAATGAAGATTTCCTTTGAAGACCTGCTGGGCAAATGAGATGAATGAAGTGGAAAAGCAGCACATGTGCGGAGCCATAGACGTGCAATGTCGCCACCTGGTGGCTTCTCTCAGAATTGCCCAAAAGGCATACACTGGAGGTCCATGAGGATGTGGGGAGGTGCGGTCTGTAGTTCTGCTGAGAATCGAAATTATGATCTATGAGAAGTCAGTCCACATCACAGAAAAAGATTAACCCCTGCCAACCACTGTAAAACCGATTTGCTTTCTGGTTTTGACAGTTATCATTGGTTTGAACCCAGAGACAAAATTAAATATCCACTTCCTTAACTGTAAAGATAATGTTCCTACAGCATTCACCAAACTGTCATGAAGTATAAGTTGCCCTTCATATTGTCCTAGCCCCTCTTCCCTTTCCGAGATCCCAATAAGTAACACCTTCCTGACTCCTGTGCCCCTCTGTAGTTCGGGCCACATTGTCCCCAGTCTTTTCAGGGGATCTGTGTAATACATCCCAATACCAATCCTCTCCTAAAAGGAGATTCTAGGGTTCCAATCTTATCCTCAGTGCTTCAGATCCAAAGCTCTAAATTTTCACATTATTTAGTAACGGTTCTGGTCATACACACCTGACAAATGTAAGTCAAGAAACTCCAAATAAAATGGCAGACTAGAAGACGTCCCTGTGATATCCTTAGAAGAAGAGCTATAATAAGAAAAATAGACACTTCTAAAGAGAACGAGATGAAGAGTTTTAAAGTGCAGCAAGATGGTATTAAGATACCTGAAAAGTGCAGAAGGAAAGACAAGTATGCACGAAAAACAGCCAATCTAAACACGGATCCAGCAGCATGGCTCCCTGGTAAGGATAGAGTGAGCAGACTTCTCAAAAAGTAAAAGAAGCTTCCCTGGTGAGAAAAAAAACTGGCTGTACTGCCCTCAAAGCAGATCCAAGCCTTGGCAAGCCTCAAAACCAGTGGCAGGCTTCTGTTAAACAGTGATTCCCGAGCAGTCAGAGCAGAACCCCATTAGCACCTCTGTGTGGCTCAGGGTACCAGCTACATGGTTTGAATGAGAATGTCTCCCCCGGGCTTGTGGTCCAAGGTTAGCACTGTGTGGGAGGGGTATGCGGGGTGGGAGGGGATGGGGGTATGGAACCTTTAAGATGTGCTTTGCCGGAGAACGCATGTCCCTAGCCATAAGCTTTGAGAGTACAGCCTCCCTCCTCTTCAAGTTCGCTCTCAGCTCTCTGTTTAGCCGGGGATTTGCTCTCCTCCATTTCCCTGCCTCTGCCTCCCGCTCCATCGCAGACTCTTCCTTTGAAACCAGAAGCCAAAATCAACGCATTCTTCCGTAAGTTGCTGCTGGCCATGGGTGGCACTGTATCACAGAAAAATGTCTAATATGGGAGTCAGTGCAAAAGGGTGGATACTCCTGTGAAGAACCTGACCGTGTTTTTCGGAGGAACGTGGGAGACTTGGGAAGTCTGGACTAGAAAAGTGGTAGGTTGTTACCAACAGAGCTCAGCGGGCGCTCTGGGGGCGCTCTGGGGGCGCTCTGGGGAGCTTGGCGGCGGGTGGCGCTGAGCACCAAGCCGATGGTGGAGGCAGGCTCAGGGGGGTTTGGAGGGGAACGATACCAGCAATTGTGTCCAAGGCCATTTCTATATTTTGACAAACAGTCTGGCTGTTTTCTGCCTGTGTCCTGAAAATACATATGAAGCTGAATTTAAAAGCAATGCATCAATCTGGACGCAGAAAAAACCTCAAGGCAGCATAACCTTGAATCTGTGCCAGGGTTGTGACTAACAACTCTTACGCAGGTCTGCGATGGCAGAGAACAAGTGCAGCCCAAACATGCAGAATGTGTAGTTGCCCCTAGGTATGCTCTGGGAAAGAGGCTGTGACTGTTAACGGGACCTGCGCTGTGCAGGAGAGGCCTCCTGCTCTGCACTAAAGCAATAGGCTAGGTACCCTCACGCAGGCCCCTAACCAGCTAAGCTTCTGAGTTGTGGAAGGAGGAAGCCTAAGGACTGCTCTACCCTAGGAAGCAATCACTTCAGCATATGAAAGCTGCTTATCATGTGGTTTAGTGGGCTTAGATGGTCCTGCCCCTCCAAGTTTCATGCTAGTACTGTGTAGATGCTAAGCTTACTGTCAGCTTGGGGTGGGGCCAGCGTGAAAGCTGGAGGGGTGGAGCCATCTAAGCCCTTTGAAACTAAAGTCCCAGACACAGGACATGAAGCTGCAGGATAAAAGTCAGAAAGTCACAGGGGAGCTGAGCCCCCCATGCTGCAGATAGCAACCATCTTTTCCACTGTCCCACTTCAAGCCGACCCTCCTGACTAAGCTCCTCTCTAGGTTTTGGGTTTGTTTGGGTTTTTTTTCTTTTTCTTTTTAACAGACAGCCCCTTCATGCTGCCTCTGGGATGATCAGATAATTCTAATTGCTTTCCCACTTCCAGACTGGATTTCAGACTGATGAACTCACACTTTCTCTCCTAACCAAGCTCATTTTAGAGGATAATTTTGTGTCTGCCCCTTTCCTGAACCAACCTACCTCCCCCAACCATCTCTGATTTCTCAGAGGTAAGAGGATAATCCTGTGTGTGTTCTGTCTTCTGAACAACAGACTGCTTTCTCATACTTCTGAGAGGAGTCTCAAAGCATCAGAAGACTGAGCTTATGGATTCTGTCTCCCAGACAACGCCCTTCACCACTTCCTTACACAGCTGAAGATGGAGCTTTGCCCAGCTCCTTGCATCAAGTCCCTGGATTTACTACTTTCCTTGTGGTGACAAAATACTTTACAAAAACAACTTAAGGATGGAAAGGCTGCATTTGGGTTCATGGTTCTAGTGCCAGTCCATCATGGCAGGGAAGGTAGGAAAGACATGGTGGCAGGGGCTTAATGCAGTCAATCACCTTGTGTCCACAGGAAGGAGACCAAGAGCACTGAATGCTGGTGCTCAGTTTACTTTTTCCTTTATATACAGCCCAAGACTCCAGCCTACAAAATGACGCCATCCACAAAACGGTGCCAGCCACCTTTAGAGTACTTCATTCCCACCTCAATGACCTGAAATTACAAAATCCCTCCAGACATGCCCAGAGGTTGGTTCCAAAGGTGATTTTGACCCTGTCAAGTTGACACCAATACAAAATATAGGCACTAACTCCGCTCACAAGACCCCCACCCAGTTGTGACTTCACACCCCAAAGGCCCCACTTCCAACGGCCACCACACTGGAGATCATGTTTCATTATATGAATGCTGAGGGTAAAACAATTTATACCAATTAGCAAAATTTCAAATGCTATTACTTGTTAAATGGTTGTTTCTACTTCTTCTGACACTTCACTGTCTTTCTCCATTCTTCTATTCATTGTTTTCCTTTATTGTAAAAGCTCTTGATACATTATGGAAATTGGCCATCTGTCTGCCTTGTGTGTTAGAAAAGTAGGGTTACCAGGCAAAAGACCCAGTTCCTGGAGTCCTAGTCCCAAAGAATTAGGCTTGGCCACCCAATACCATATACCAGTTAAGGATCTAACTGGTGATGACAGGCAGAAAGCAAGATTTAATCAGTGCTCACATTGGAGAAAAGAATGTAAAGGGGTCAGGCGACCCTAAGTCTGTTGTCAGATTATTGATATGAACCTTAAGTAGAAAAGGAAGAACTGGGAAGAGGCAGCGGAAGAACTCAGTCAAGGTGCTGTCTGCTCCATCGCTGTCTCGGGTCTTGTTCTGCAAGGTGTTCCTAGGAAGGCTCTGTCCCTTAACAGGACGTCTGGTTCTCAGGGGAACCAGAACAGACTCATCATTATAGATAACTGGCCTCACCTGAGGGCTTGTCTGCCCCTGTGAGGCTCTGCTGTTCCCAGAATCCATGACTGTTTAGGACAGTAACTGGAGACTTTCAGATGCCTCTTGGATGTTTACAACAGACTATCGTGAAGGGCAGGCTGTTCTCTTATCTTTGTGCCTGAGCCTTGATGGGGAATGAGAGAGGTTAAGTATCCCAGCTCGTGGGCAGACCCTCCTGAAGGGAGTAACATACCTACGTGCAAAGGCAAGCGAGCGGGTGACCTAAAGTAAAGGAAACAGATGTAAATTACAAGCAGACTTTCATCCTGCCTTTAGCTACCTTGTGGGTCCAAGTACAAAGCCAGAACCTTTCAACAAAAGCAACTTCTAAGGACTCATTATTAATATGTGAACACACTTGACCAGTATGTCCTTTTTCTGTGTCTAGTGCTTGCTATCCACACCAGGACCTTAAAGAGCTTGAACTGGCCATCTCTGACTACAGGGGCAGGGACAGTAGTAAATATTTGTGGGTAGACTATCAGGAAGGACAACAGTTCAGTCCTAAGCATCGATTGTTCCCCCAGGGACTGCTGAGCCCCTGCTGTAACTGTCCTGACAGGAATTAAGACATTCTAAAGACACCATTGTGCCCCTCCCTTGGCCTATTGAAGCAATGAAACCCAAACAATTGGAATTTCCCAGTAATTTCATAACGAAAGAAAGAAAAGGCTAGAACTCTGGCCAATCAGTCTCACAGAATAGAGACTTCTCGCAGCTCTGACAACTTGTCAGATAGCTTCTCAGTAGACTAGAGCTGGACAGTGGTGACAAGCTGGACCTCATCTGGACTGGGGCTGCTCAGCCGTATATGCCTTAAGCCTAAACCTCATGCTAGGACCCCAAATACAGACCTAGGGAGTCACTGGAACTCTTTCTCTCTCTTCCTGGGGTGATCACACTAAATGAACTTCTTTTTCCTGCTTTCACTATTACTTTGTCTCTTTAATTAGCCTGTTGAGGACATGTAATCTGCCTTGGCTTGTTGGGGCTGCTGGGGCCCAGGTTTTGACCCTAATGATTCTGTTAATACTATTGTTTCTGAAATATGTCACCGCAGGAGAAAACGTGAGAGGAAGCTTTGCTTGTGGTGAAATGTCCCGTTTGGATGAAAGAGTGGATAAACTAGAGAATCTGTGGCACTGAGGCAGGAGTCTACCACAAAGGAAGGGAAAGGTAGACTGAAGAGCAGGCTCCATTTAGGGGTCTCAACCACTGGGCTGTAGCAATGTACCCTTTAATCCCTGCACTCAGGGGCAGAGGCAGGCAGATCTCTGTGAGTTTGAGGCCAGCCTGGTCTACAGAGTGAGTTCCAGGAGTAGCCAGAGTTACAACAGAGAAACCCTGTCTCCAAAAAACAAAAAAAGAAGATTTAAGAATCTCAACCAAGAACACACAGTACTGACCACAGCTACTGAGAGCTTCCGACTACTCCATGACTGGGAACAGCTTCAGACCCTCCCCAAATGCAGGTCCCCTTGAACACTGAACACTGGAAGGACAGTCTCTGGCTTAGTGACTGTGCCAGGAGGGCCAGAAAGGCCAGTACAGGGGAAGAACTGTTAGGAAGAAGCCAGGACTCTTTTTTTAAAGTGCTGGGAGCTTTCCTGGGAGGTTAATGGGCACAGAGGAAGCTAAGGACCACCTCTACCTCCAAGAACAGAGGGAAGTATTGCTAGTAGTTCCAGGATCTACCTCCCCTTCCCACTTCTCAGCATCTGACTATTCTTACTATCGTCCCCCTGGAAGAGAGTCACTTGACTCCTAGGAGTCAAGCTGCCAAGCTTTGCGGCAGCCACCTGCAGCGCAACTGCCGGGACCTGGGCACATTCGCCATCTGGTGGCTGACAACCAAATTGCCAGTAGTGATTCTGTGAGAGGAGTCGTCCCATCATTGGGTTACCACTGGACAAGCCTGTAACAAGTGTCTGCTTGTGGTAGCCTCTCTGGGCACAAAGACAGAAGCAAGATCGTTGCATTACAAAGTCTCCAAGCAGGTGGAAGGTGAAGCAGAAATCCATTCCAGGCAGGCTGTGAGCTCCAGTGCAGAGGCCCCTGGAGGCATTACTCACCGGGAGACAGCAGGCCAGACCATGTGATTCTGAAATGATGCAGGAAAGTGTCCTGAAGGGTAGCAGGTGACTGCAAAGGACAGGTGCAGCCCACACTGTGAGGGAAGAGTGTAAATGTAGCCTTGAGGGCAGATCTCGGCTCCTGATAGGTCAAGTAGCCAGAGACTGAAGGAGTTGACCTCATTTGGGTGGACAAGAGCTCCCAAGGGCTGGGGCAGACTGGCCAAGGCAATAGTCTTAAAACTAAGAAAAAGCTAAACAGCTCCTTCTGGAAAGCTGTGAAATTAAGACAGTTGTCCTCTAGAGAACAGGTTCCCGAGGGGGAAACAGGCTTCAGATAAGGAGCCCTCCTCCCACAGGTGAAGGTCTGAGCTCTTGGGCAGCTCTTCTCTCAGGTAGATTCCACACCTCCCTCCACAGATGCTCCGGTCTGCTTGGATTCTGCAGCCTGGCCTCCCAGATATCAGGGTTACACAGACCTCCAACCCCACAGTCTCTAACATGACTTTTACTCAGACCGAGCCTCCCACCCACAGCAGCTTCTCCTCTGATTTCTGTCTAGCACACTAATATATGGAGAGAAACCAGAGGCCAGGTAGGAACTGACAGGAACTGACAGGAACTGTGAGTCACATACCCTGGTGTGTCCTTCAAACCTGAGCCCACAAACTCATCTCCTAACTTAGTGAGTCTTAGTGATTGTTCTATTACTGTAAAGAGACACCATGACAACAGCAACTCTTACAAAAGGAAAGGGAGCTGGCTTATAATTTCAGAGGGTTAGCATAATTATCATGACAGGAAGCAGACAAGCATGTGCTAAAGCAGCAGCTGAGAACTTTACATCCTGATCCACAGGCCCCAAGAAGGGGGACAGGCACGAGGCCTGGTATGGGCTTTTGAAACTTCAAACCCCACTCCCAGCAGCACACCTTCTCCAATAAAGCCACACACCTCCTAGTCCTTTCCGAACAGTTGAACTGGGGACCAAGCATGTAAATACATGATCTTATTGGGCGGAGGCAGGCATTTTCATTCAACCACCACAGTGAGCCCACTCAAGCATGCCCCAGGCCTCTTGGGAGCCAGAAGCAGAACACAAATAGCCCTGGAACTTCATCTGTGTTCCCTAAACACCCCACTCAACAAGTGCTGGGATTTCTTCTTCTCCTGGGACAGTCTGCATCTGTATAACTTCCCACAGTATCATTAGTTCTGTTCTCTAAGCCAGAGGAAAACAAATTCCCTTCAGGTCCCCATGCCTAGACCTAAGCAGCTGCTTTCCCCTCTTATAAATTGCTGACACCCAATTTGGACACATGGAGTGAGTGTCTTGTCTATCTCCTTGCTGTCCAGTCTTGTCCTATGAGAAAGGACAAGGCCCAGCCTTGCCTCTATGAGGGGGACAGGAGTCAGAATCTTCCTTTCCCCTTGCCAACATTTCCTAGAAATTCTCTCCACTAAATTCTGACCCTAAACCCACATGAAATTTCAGGAACTCATGTGACCTGAGACTCCAAGATGACTCCAAGACCCATTTTGCAAAATGGTGCAAGAGTCCGAAACTCAGCACTGCAGACACAAAGGTGATCTTTAAAATAACAAAGTATAACAGTCTTACCCATCAGTAGACCCTGCATCTTACAGCACCAACCTGCCAGGTAAGAACTGCCTACTAGTACAACAATGGTTTAACTGTTGTGATAGTAACCAACCACTTTCTGGTTGTATCTGAGATCCATTCTACAGAGAATTCATTCCTGGAAACTGTGTGCCTGGTCAAAGACCCATGGCTGCAGAGGTCCTAGACCTTGGAGAGTGAGCCTACAGCTTTTGTTTTGCTGAATGGACACACTGTCAAATAACCCCCTATTTATGTTTATAACCATAGACATGTCCTACTTTCAACCTTGATTAGATAAGCTGCTTTTAGCAGGGAACAGTGGTAATGCAAAAACTCATGGCTTATTAGGGTGCTGAGAATTGACTATTGAGTGCTCATCCCTGATGGGACATATATATATCAACCCCTCCAATGCTCAGGGGGCATCACAAAGGAGGGTGCAGAAAGAATGTAGGTGCCAGGAGAAGAGGATGAGGTCTATGAAACGCTGTCTTCTAAACCTGACTTGACTGTTGCAATCACAAACTCACAACAGCTGAGACCATCTGCACTGGGTCTGTGCAATATCCAGTAATACATGGGGGAGGACTCATGGAACCTTGCCCCCCCCAGGGAACACTGGCTGTTGAAGGCTGCTATGGGGAGGGAGAGTCATTTTGGTTTGTTGGCCATGCTCCAATGAATAACTCTACCCACATTCATGGGGGCAGCTCTTGCTAAACTCAGTGGGTCACAAAACAAAAAGACATGAAAGTAGGAAGGGAAATTGTTGGCAGGAAGGGGAAGTTGGTGGGGTAGAGGAACGTAAGGGGGGTGAGAATAATCAGATTATGTTATATACATGTATGAAACTGTCAAATAATAAATTCAATTTAAAAAAACAAAGGGCATAAAATTATGAGAGATTCAGATTATTTCTTCATATCCCATGATGCCCACAGGGACAATGGAGAAAAAACCGAGGGAGAGAGGAGGAGATGTTAATACCTTGCAATGGAGCCTCAGTAAGAAATGAGGGGTGACAGAGTGGGGTCAGCATGATTGCCTTGCTCTTGTCCAGGGAAGGAAGTTCTAGGTAGACCTCACAGGGACAGGGTGAATGGTGCGGACAGAAGCGAGAATAATACACTAAGACTGGGCTCTGCCTCTGAGGTCCCAAGGAATGAGATGGGGATTGCAACCTGGTGATGGGGGTGCTTGGGAGCAGGAAAAGAGGCAACAGACGCTGCATGGAGCAGGAAGGATCCTGAGGAAGCTGTCCAGTGTCCGTGAGACAGGGGAGGCAGCCCTGTATTAGTGCCCATGACCCACTGGATATGCAAATCATGTGAGTGCTGTCACTCGGCCCCCTTGCCCTCGCTACCTAATCTACAGTAACAGGACAAGACGGAATGGTGTTACCGAACTTGAGGGTCACAGCTTGTGCCCAGACAGGTCCAGTCACTCCTCTTCGACAGGTCAATTAAAAGAACAGAAAGGGGAGATTTATCCAATTTGGTCACATTGGAAAGAGGGGAAAAGAGCTTCAGGAACTCCTCTCAAGTGTGTCTTCAGGGCCCTGAGATAAAATCAAATTTTAAATAGATGGCCAAGGATATGAACATAGAAGCAGTTCTGGTCAGGGTGTGGTCCTGGTCATCTAGCCAGGCTTCAGTCTCATCCTATAAGATGATCTGACAAGTTTGTTAGAACTGGATACAGTCTCTTCCTGGGAGACAAGTCCCCCCCAAAGACTGAAGGCTTTTATTTCTCCCAGCATTAGATACCTGGGATAACTCGCATTTCTTTGGAGTCCATTGTTTCAGTCCTCTGGTAGGATAATGTCAGACTGAGAGACACAGTGTCACTTTAGAACATCATCATCAGGCCTGTAACAGTGGGACACATTCCTGCCGTGCGTGAAGGGAGTAGACCCAAACTCAGACCAAGCTGAGGGGGTCAAGGTCTAGGAAAAGTTTACAGGGAGGTCTACAGAGAACGCATGTCCCAGGCTGTGGCTGTGTCCTAACTGTCCTTCTGGTGAGTTAACTATTTGAATTCATGAAGCTGAGCTGTACCTTTAGTTCCATGCCCTGTGCTATTTTTCACAATTCGGAAGGCCTTTAAAATAGACCGTGGATAAGTAGAGTAAGTTTCTGGGGTTTTAATCTTCTTCCTTAGAATTGTTCCTAGGTGTATCCCCAAAGGTCACTGGGGTACTCAGTATTAATGCTTCTAGAGTCCTCCTTACATGATAGAGACAGCAGAAAATCTCACTGTTGAATCACTTCAATGGTTGCTAGTAGGCTAGAACCTTCTCTGGTCACATCTTCTGTTTGTACCTACACATATCACTGGATACCCCCACCTTCCTCCACCAGTACAGAGTCCAGGAAGGGCAGCCCACTTCCCATTCACAGGGCTGGGAACCTAGAATGCAGAATATTCCACCAGGGGGCGGTGGTGACTCAGGGACAGACATTCCTTTTAAAGCACACCAATAATGGCTGCCTTCCCACCACCTCCTAGAGTTTGACACCTAATGACCCAGCCTCCAGCCCTCCCAGGGTCTCCCTCATACTCACCCCCTCCCCCTTCGCATCATTCTTACCTCTGCTCTGGAATAGGCAGTGGGAGAGACTAGCCTCTAAGAAGAGATTTAGGGGTAGGAGACCTGGGGCAGGTAGCATGACTGGATGAAGGGACAGGGAATGTGCACTGTCACCAGTGTTTTCTGCTCCATCTTCCCCAAGGGCCACCGCTGGCTCTTGCTCTTCCCTGTTGTGCTTGCTGCTGAAGGTCCCCAGGGGCTCATTTGGAGTCAGAGAACTAAGGGAGTCATGGGTGAGAACAGAGGAGACTGAGAGATTAAGTAAGAGCCAGTATTAACTATGAGGCCTTTCCTAGAAGAAAAGGCTTTTCTTCTGCCACCCTATTAATAGGGCCATTCCTTCAAATGGAGCCTCACCAAGGAAGGGGAAATAAGAGAGTGGAAAAGACCAGTTTCCAGATACCTTCCTTCCTGCCCCTGATATGTCAGACTTGGACCACATGTGGATTACACTCACATACTCAGCTCTGTAGGACCACAGCAGGAATTTCTGTAAGCATGGGGGGTAGGATGTTCCTGTCTCCTTATCAGCCCCAGAGTCCCACCCAACACAGGAGTCCAGCTCAGTAAAGCCAACCACCCAGGAAGTCACCAGCCTACATCATGGCATGGACAGGGAGCAGGGACAGCAAAAGCAAGGCCTAGGGAGGCAAGCAGGGGATGTCTCTTCTGTTGCCCTCCAGGTCCATCTTCCTCCTTCCCCTGAACTTGGCCTTGCCCTTGAACTTGGTCCAGCCTTATGGACCCAAGTCCCCAAATACAGATAAGTAAGAGGTCAGTGTGTGTCCCTAGCTGATCAGGGAAGCAGGCCTCTCCCCTGAACTTTGGCCTTGCTTAGTAACTGGACAGCAGCCAAGAGTCAGGCTCTCCCTCTCCAACTCAGACTTCCTGCTACTGCTGGCTGGGGAAATCCCAGAAGCTGAGCTGTACCTCCACACCCAGAGCCTGGGTCCTGAGGCAGGGAGGGTTGGGGCAGAAGCGTTCCTGGGGAAGGGCACTGAGAGATGTGGGTTCTGGACCTTGCAAAACACAGGAGAAAGGAAGGCCTGTCCTGCTTTACTCTGGACTCTTTTATCCATGTCAGCCACCTCTGGGGAGACCTTGAGAGCTATTCTGGGACAGTGTGGGAGGAAGGTGGCTCAGAGACACAAGGGAGGCTGAGGAGTGACGCCTGTTGAGGGCAAAGATCTCATCCAACAGGAAGATATCCAGACTAGCTGAAGTGAGGGACCAGACAGGCAGGCAGCTTGCTCACCCCCCATGCCCCTACCCAGAGCTGGTCCTCATCGACACTGAAGTAGAAGGAGAGAGTGAGTGTCATCCACATGGCAGACGCTGAAGCCCCACAGCAGAGGAGTTGGGCTGTGGCGTGGCCCTGGGCGTGAGACAGGCTATCTTTTTCCTTTTCCTTCTTATCACTGCCTGGCATTCACAGGTGCAAGTGTCCTATGAACCATGGCTTCCTGGGTGCCTCAGGCCTCTCCCATTTCAAACAAGTCCAAGACAAGGAACCCGGACCTTAGGTCATAAGCCAGTCCATGAGGGACTGAGGAACTTCCTTTCCCAGTTTGCGCTCCTAGCTCCATTCCCCTCACGGATCCCATCTGAAACCTACCTTCTCACCCTCCCTTTCCCTCTTTGCCTGTCAAGCCCAAGCTCTCCCAATCCCCATTTTTCTGTCCACAGCTCTACTGTTCTTCGGGTCACCAGGACTTAGCATCACCTGTGACACCCAGTACAGGCTCACAGCAAGCCCCCTAACCCCTGTAACCTCACCAATAGTCACTCCTCCCCACACCTTCCAGGGGTCAGCAGATGTCAGGTGCCAGTTCTGGAGAGATTAGTAAGACCCCAGCCTTGCCCTTGGAGGGAGTTACCACTGCACTGCCAGATGAGCACTCCCCTGGAAGCGCAAAGGGCTTCAGCCAGAGAGCTGCAGCTTCAACTTGGGGCTGAGCAGAGCAGTCTGTGCTGTTTCTATCTATCCGTTCTGGAGGGAATGAAGGGCCGGCTCTCTGGCTGCTGGCTGAGTGGTCCTGCACAAGTTCCCCATCTTGCGGGGCTAGGGAGGATTAGCTACCACTGCTGCACTGTTATCTCTCATTATGTACCAAGCCCTGCCCTGAGTGCCTCGTGCGCTGCCATTTAATCCCTGCAAACCCCCTGCAAGGGAAATGACAACATCAGCTCTGTTTTCAGAAGAAGAAACTGAGGCTTGGGAGAGTAGACAAATTGTCCAAGTTGGCCCAGCTCTAAGGATTGAAGACCGAGTTGCTTTAAGACTGTGCTTCAACACCCATGCAACTCAATCTTCAAAATAGTTGCAATAGTAGCTAACTCCAGCTCTTTTGGTTTTTTATTTTATTTTATGTGTGTGGGTGTTTTGCCTGTATGTCTGCGCACACGCATGCTTGGTACCCACCAAGGCCTGAAGAGAGTGTTGGATCCCCTGGGACTGGAGATGGTTGTAAGTGACCATATGGGTGCTAGGAATTGATCCTGGGTCCTCTGAAAGGACAGACAATGCTCTTAACTGGTGATAAGTCATCTTTCTAGCCCCTGCCTTGTGTTTTGAGACATGGCTTCAGGGTCTCATGTAGCCCAGCCCGGCCTGGAACTCAACACTCTATACCTGGCTCATCTCTGATGGTTTTGCTTTTCTTATATCTAAGCTTTAAAACAATTGTGAATCACAGCTACAAACATTACGAGGGAAAAAAAGAGGCTCTGAAAGATTCAGTAATGCCCCCAGGTCCTGCAGATTGTTTCCTGTGGAGCCAAATGAGTATGTCTAACTTCAGCGTTCTCATCTGTAATCACCCACCCATACTCAGTCAGGCAGGTCACCTCTCTGGCTCACAGTCATCCCTTGTGTCTCCCTCTTGGTTCGTTGAGATGCCTACCCACTCTACACATTTCCCCTTTCCAAGTCCTAGCCATTGTATGTGTCCCACCAAAGTACACCATATACACTGATGAGCTCCAGCATGTTAACCCATTCAGTTCGTCCCTGGCTTCTCCTCCTGACAACATACAGCCAAATAACATTGATCGCATCTATTTTGAGACTTGATGATGTTTGACAATATAATCATATATATTTTGCTTTTTCTTTCCATTATTTATTTATTTATTTATTTATCCCTCGTCAGAATGCAAAATTCCTTAAGGGCAAGAATCCAGAGACTTCCTCTACCTGTTCTGCCCGCTCTCTTCTTCAGACAGTAGAGTGCCAGTACACAGAAGGGCTCTAGGTGAACAGAGAGGTGAACAGCATTTCTCTTGGAGAGCCAAGAAGCCCCAAGTTACTCCACCTGTTCACACCTCTTGTCTATGCTTGTGCTAATTCCAACATAGCAGCCTCAGCCCCATCTGGAGCCAGCCTGTACTGCGATTCTGGGAGCTGATGACCTCAAAGGAGAGATCAGCCCAAGGACAGCTCTACTCTCCCTTCCACAGAGCCTTCCTCCTTCCCTAGGTGAGAGGTGGGCAGATTAACTGGCAGGAAGGAAAGAGTAAATGACCCACAGGGAGGTCATGCATGTGGGGCTGCCAATAGCACCGGAGCCCTTGTAGCTGACCCTTGGCCTTGTAGCCTACCCTCCGTGGCTGGTAACCTGCATGGTGCCGTGAAAGTCTTAGTTCTTGAACAGAAGGGCACTTTTTCATTCTGCTTTCTCAGCATTTCCAGGGAGATTAAAGGGGAAATGCATGTGAAGAGTGTCCTGTGGCGCCTTGGCAAACTGTGACTGTCAGGGGAGTCACAAAGGCAGATCTGACTGGGAAATGCTGGGAACAGGGCCTTGAGAGCAGAGGGTAACCCAGTGCTGCAGGACAGAGGGGTCCCGAGATGCAGAAAGGGAACGAGCTCTGAGAACGAAGGCTTCCTCCATTATAATTGCCCTGTCTTTCCTACCTCTCCTGCCTGCTCAGTAAGAGCTGGGGCTCCATCTCAGGCAACTTTCTTAACCTGTTTTATCTTTTCTTATCACCTGTCTCTACTTCTGAAACCCCAAATGTCTGTTCCTCCTCCTCTCCCCATGCCTGTCACCTCCTCTCAGAGGCCTTGCTTGACCAGTGACACCTTTTCATCAGCTTCTTTTTTATGAAGCAGCATCACACTGCAATTGTTCAGGACCTTGCTTAGTCATGGCTTGCTGACTTTCCCCACCCACTCAGAGGAAGCAGCTGCCCTACCCCTATCCTGAGTGTAAGCGCTGAAGGCCAGACACCTGACCTCTTTGGAAGTCTCCCCACTGCAGCCTTCTTCTGAGCTGTGAACTATTTGCCAGCCCCTTCAATGTGTTCAACGTCCACCTTTGCCAAAGATAGGAAGCACATGCTGCTCCTCTCCTCAGAGAAAGTGATAAGAGGGTGACTGCTCAGATTCAAAGGCTGAATTGCTGGAAACCAGGCTTCCAAAGAACTACAGAACGATCCAACTTACCAGCGCTCTGTCATCCATCATGTAGGTAGAGTCTGAACTGCCAGAGTCTAAACTGCAAGGTCCACTGCTGATGCCATAAGTAATCCTCGCAGAGAACTGCTCTGTAACTCCGTTTCTCTGATTTCCCCTGACCTTGGTGTTGGATGTGGTGTTGAAACACTGCAGGCCATTCATTCAACAACCCCTCCAAATTATCTTTTGTTTTATAGTTGTATACACATATGCAGTATGGCTTGTTTTCATTATAATTTCATTCATGTCTACAATTTTTTAATATTTTTAAATGATATGTTTGGTGAAAGGGGTTATGGGTATGAGTGCAGGTGCCCTCAGAGGCCAGAGTTGTCAGAGGCCCAGAGCTGGAGCTACAGGTAGTTGTGATCTGCCCATCATGGGTGCTAGGAACTGAACTCAGGTCCTTTGTAAGAGCTAAACATGCATTTAACCACTAGGGCACCTCTCCGGGGTCAAATGTGTTGTTGTTTTACAATTCCATACATGTACATAATGTATTTTGGTCATATTCGCCTCCCACCAAGATACCTTTCATTTGTCTACTTACCATTGAAGGGAATCGAGCTAGAACTGTTTAACCTGACACGTTCTGGAGCCGCTTCCACAGTCCTCTCCAGTTCTTTCAGCTCGGGTCCTACCCAAGCCCATCCATATTCAGTAGAAGAAGAGCAGAGAGCATCCCCAGCCTTTCCTTGAATTGTTTCTTGTGCGGTTGTTAGATTAGCGGCATCTACTCTTACAGGAATGAAATAATTTAGTTACTTGCCTATCTCAAGTCAGTTGAACTTCGGGCCTCTAATCAGTAGCAATGTGAGTGACCATATTCCCTACGCCAGTCATTATCTGAGAATATTTTGATAGAGATCAGAAGAAACCTTCCTTGCTGCTGAAGTTCCCTGTGCCCACACGAAATATTGTAAGAACCTTTTTTTTTTCCCATATTTTGTTCTGTTGCCTACTATATTGTAATATGGCACCCCAAGATTCAGGGGACTAAAAACAGTAACAGATGATTATATCTCATGACTTTGTAAGTCTGGCATTTGGATAGGATTCAACTGAGGCATTCTTCTGCCTCATACAGCATTGACTAAAGTTTCCCAGTGATGTCCAGCTTATAGCTCAAGTGGGGTGGACAACCCAGGATGACTTTAATATACCTACATTTTGCCTGAGATGAAGAAAGACTGGAATCAGCTGGGTAACTTTCCATGTGGTGGTCTGGAGATCTCTCCACGTGTTTTCTCTAATAGAGATTCTGGGCTTCTTAAATGTCAGCTCAGGGTAGAAGCTGCAAGTTATCCCAAATGCTAGGCCCAGACCTGCACAGCAGACTTCTAATGCACTTTATTAGTCATCTCAGTCATAGGCCAGCCAAAATGCAGAAAGAGAGTGGAGTCTACCTACCAAAGGAGACATATCTTGGATCTATCATATGTCATAAGTTAGAAGAAAAGATGTGTAAGTGTGGGGCGGGGGGGCATCCCTGGGATAAAGAAATCCAGGGAGAGTTTCCTGAGGTGAAGACTGAAGTGCTGGACTTGTCTAAAGTCCCTCACGAAGGAATCAAATATCTCACCCCACCCTACCCCCAAGCATCTCTGTATATTCCAAACCTAGCTCAGCCTGGCTGGATCTCAGGGATTACTCTCACTGAATAATTCAAAATCTAGTCTGGGGTTTAACATACTCTACGTAACGCCTGGCCCACTTCTAGACTCCTCTATGACCCTTGTCCCTTAATCTTCCTACCTGTCAGGGCTGCATCTTCCAACTACTTTCTAGGTGAGGAAACTGAGACCTGTAGGACTTCATGCAACATGCCAAGCTCCAGAGGTCCAACTCAAAAGGCTTTAAGCCCTATGCTAGACATCGCATGCAACTACTACCATGTAATCAAGCTACTCATAGTAGATGTCTAGACCTAGGGATCAGCGGGGGGAGGGGAGGCTAGAAACCTTCAGAATGCTGTCGAGAACCTCTTCAGAGAACAGAAAGGGGCGAGAGAATCCAGTAACTCTAAATCCTTGAAGGAAGGAATGCCAGAAATCTTCTTTGGTAAAATGTTATAGAGCCAGGCTACCCATAAGACTAAGGCAGGAGGATCACAAGTTCAAGGCTAGGCTACACAACTTAGTAAAAACTTTTTCTCAATTTTTTAAAAATTTAAAAGGGCTGGAGATATGGCACAGTGGTAAAGCAGTTGTTTAGCATGCATGAAGCCCCAGGATCAGTCCCCAATATCATAAAAGAAAAGAGTTACAGTCAAGGGGGTTTTTGTCCATATATGTCATAGTATTAGTGGTGAGGGTAAATTAGCATATATTATTGAACACTGCTTACAGAGATAAAAAGATCTAAGCAGGAGGAGTGAGAACTCCCCAGTTCTTCTGTGAAAGCACAGTCACCACCACACTTAACTGGAAGTCAGCCTCTGACAATCTCGGTTCTGTGGAATGCAGCAGCAAAGCCGGAAGTGAAAAGGACCTTTGAAAACCAAAAATAGCTGACAAATACTGAACCAAAGCCAGGTCCTCAGGGCTCTGCAAGGGGCCTGGCTGGATTGTAATGAACAAAACACTTCAGAGATTTGACCTCTGGTCTAGTCAAGGGCCTCAAGAGCAAGGTGCGACAGGTGAAACTTTCCTAGAGAGAAAGGCAAGCAGCCTAGCAGTGAAGGCCAGGGAGATCAGATAGACACTGTCTGTCACTCCACTACAGGAAAGTATTAAAATACTTCATCGCACAGTGCCTGGTGCTTTATCAAACCCACACACACATTACATCATCATATCGCTACCGGAGGTTGGGCTATAGGTACCCAAGAAGAAAACAAACACTCAGGTTTCAGGACTTTGCCATGACCACACAGACGAGTTAGTCTGCAGCTGGGAGTGATCCTGCTGTTCTGATGTCCAGCAAAATTTCTCCTGGTATTCCCTATACTATGCCTTGACTCGTTACTCCATGATATCTCTCCTTTTCATAATGGTGACTATGAGTCATTAAGAAATGATTAGTCTCTGTTTAGCAAACTGTTAAAGAAAAAAAGGGAAGTAGTTAATACTTTTTACATTAAAAATATAAGAATAGACCAAGTTTGGCATTTGGGACAAAGTTCAGCTTTCTGGTATCAAGTATTTTATAAGTCCACACCGTTTACCTCTCACCCCTCACTGCCTCAGTACGGATCTGTGGAAGCAGCGAGTGGCCAAGCTCTGCCAGCATTTCCATCTCCACTCTACTGCCTGATTCCCTTCTCATCTCTTTAACTCTTCATTCTTACACATTCTCTCTCTCTCTCTGTCTCCCTCCCTCTCCGCTCCCTCCCTCCCTCTGTCTCTCTCTCTCTCTCTCTCTCTCTCTCTCTGTCTGTCTCCCTCCCTCCTTCTGTCTCTCTCTCTCTCTCCCTCTCCCTCTCTCTCTCTCTCTGCCTCTCTCTCCCTCTCTTTCCCTCTGGTTTTTCAAGACAGGGTGTCTCTGTTGTAACTCTGGCTGTCCTGGAACTCACTCTGTAGACTAGGCTGGCCTCGAACTCACAGAGATCGCCTGCCTCTGGAGTGCTGGGATTAAAGACGTGTGCCAGCACCGCCCAGCATCTTATCACATTCTTAACTAGTTTTCTGCTTCCAGTTTTGACCCCTTAAATGTTTTCTCCACTCATATCATTGTGACCAATCCAGCATAGGAAAAGGCTCAGCTCCTCTACATCAACAGAGACCTCACTCTACTTCCCAACTCCTGACACCTCCTCATCCCCGTCTTGCCATTCCCTGCTCTATACAGGGACTTCCACAATGTCGAAGTTTGTACACTTCTCCCACAAGTCTAATGGCCTCTGTCTAAAATACTCTTTATCTAGCCCTTTAATTTCAGTACATCTCTAAAGGCTCAAGCATATTTTTCATCTGGACATTCTTCCTGGTATTCTCCTGGTATCGCCCTGCCTCTCTGCCTGCCCTGTATCAACTAGGACATTCAAGTTGTAACTTCTAAAGCAGAGCAGCTGAAAACAGGGGGTGGGGGATATTGACATCCTCACAAGAAACAGAAAAGTAGAAGGATCCAGGGTTGCTTGGTGATGTCACAGTTGTAGGTTAGCATCTCTAAGATTCTCCTTGCCCTCTGCAAAATGTCTGCCGTACCTCTGAGCTCACATGATAACATTTAAAATCAAGAAAGTATATTGGCTCATAAGGTTGCCACAACACAGTATCACTGACCAGGTAGCTCAAACAACATGAATTTATCTCACAGTTCTGAAGGCTAGAAAGCCAAGATCAGGGTGTTGGCAGGGCCAGTTTCTTCTGAGGCTTCCCTCCTTGCCTTATAGACAGTTGTACAGCTCTCTCTCTCTATCTCTCTCTATCTCTCTCTCTCTCTCTTCTTGTAAGAATCCAGTTATATTGGATTAGGGCCTCGCTAATGGCCTCACTTTAATCTAATTACCTCCTTAAACATCCTGTTTCCAAATTTAGTCACATTCTGGGGTACTTCAAATTAGGACTTAAATATATGAATTTGGGGGCCATACAATTCAGCTATGCCAAACAAAGATTTTATTTTATATTTTATATAGGAGCCTTCTCTGGGACTTAAAAGGCAAAAGGTTGTTCAGGTAAAAGGTCTTTCCTAGAACCTTCCAGTAGACTGGCAGAACAGGATCTAATAACCTGCCCCTTTCCTAGGAAAGCTTTTCCACACTGGGGAATGGGAAATAGGCTGTGCTCTGGAAACCTGAAAGAATGGTGGGAAGGGTCACAGAGTGAGCTACCAATTGGTCTTGCCAGACTATGCTCCCACACTTGCAGAGCTGCCTGCTTAGCAGGACACATGCACTTCTCCTACTGGCTCTTTGAAGTAGAATTGTGTTTCAGCCAGCTGCGTGCCCCTCATAGCAAGCACAGAGCCTGGTTCAAAGTGAGTGTTCAACCACTACCTGCTGAAGGAATAAACAAATAGAATTTAATGAACTAGATGAACCTGTTTGCATTATATTTGATCACAGCATTAAATCTTGTTCTTATGTTTGGCTTGCATAGTCTGTGGATCATACCTTTAAGTAATTGTAGGGTGTATTACTGATGAAACTGCTATTACAATCAAGTTCTGTGAGCTCTGTCTCCCCCAAATCTGTGTTGCTGCATGAATTTTTGTTGAATGAATAAGTTGGTAGTGGATAAATGAATAATTAAAGTATAAAAATATGTGGAGCAATATGAGCTAAGAAGTTCTGATCTCCAGAAAACGCTGTCTTCTAGAACTGACACCCATCCTCCCAGTGCTCACAAAGGTGGATGCTACATAGTATGTTTCTATTTGTCATCAAGAATGATCCAGGTGACTGTGGCCAATAGGCTCACAGCCGTCGTGCTGAGAGCAATTCAACAAGAAGTGAAACTACTTGAAGTAGTGTTTGCGATTGGCCCCGTAGAGAGACAATGCTCAGAGAACTGCTGGCTTCTATCTAGCATACATCGCTTTTGCACCAAGAAACCCCACATATTTAATCTTTGGCATTCTATAGAACAGAGGAGAATCAAAGTGCCTAACGACTGATCAGCATTTGTTGTGGGCTAAGTGACTGATGTGATGGTGGTTGCCCAAATTCTGACCACCTACTCGTGGTGTTAGAGAGATTTGTGATTTCCAGAAAAGTCATGCTTCTCTCTTTGGAGCAAAGTGACAGGACTCAGACAACTGAGGCACAAATTATGTGGATAAATGAGGAGCCAAAGAGGCAGAAACTCAGAGTCACCACAAGTAACCAGGTTCCCAGAGGCAGTGTATTTTGGCACCATGAGACACGCTTTGCAACTGAGAGTTGAGTCTCCTCTCACCCTATTTCAGACCCAAAGGACTCTTCCTCCCTCACACAGTTCAAATAATGAGGTTCAATTAAAACATTCAGGTTCAATTAGTGTGTTAAGTCTTCAGAGGCTGTCTCAGGGCAAAATATTTTCTGTAATTTAAGAGAAACTAGCACTGTTCTGGACTAGTATGGTAGCATGCAGGGGCAGGAGACAACTTGGTTTGCAACCAACATCTGCATCATGGAAGAGCTGGACAAGATGGCACTTGTGTTTATTCCTGCTCTGGCCATGCCTGTTTCCTGGGCCCCCAGGGCTTTCCTAACAGCCAGGAGAAGGAATTGCAGGCTAGGGTGTTTTCCTAACAAGTTGTAACTTTTTCCTCTTTCTTTAAAGCATTGGTAGCCCAGAATTTTGATAGGAAAAAAAAAAACAACCTGCTACTATCATGATGGTGTTTTTTTTTAATTGTACCAATAAACTAGGTCTTAACACATTATTGTAAGCACATTAGCTAAAACCATTATAATAAGCTATTGTTGACAGAAAAATACCTGGCAACGCATATATCTAAAATTCTGCCATCAGGATTGTTGCCAAAGCATGATAGATTCCCAGTTCCTTATGATGCCCCACTGTTGTGCATGAACTTGCTCCCCTCTGTCTGCTGCCAACATAATCACTAGCTTTGCTTTGATGTTCTATGCTTCTCTGTTTTCTATCTATCTATCTGTCTTTTTCTCTGTGTCTGTCTCTCTATCTCTCTAGGGTCCTATGTAGCTCAGGCTGGTTTCAAACTCTCTATACCATCAAGAATGACCTTGAACTCCTGGTGCTGGGATTACAGATATGTGCCACCATGCACTACTTGTTCTCCACTTTCTATAATGACTGGACTCTCTGGCAGTTCTCATTACTAAGCACACTACTGTCTGGAATCCTGTTGCCTGGAATGCTGCTAACTGGCATCTCACAGATCAAAGGCACAATGACTGATGAGATGCTGCAAGAACATGCAGTGACTTTTGAGTCATTTAGAAAATATTTAGTGTATTCAGAATAGTTTAACAGTAATACCTGACTGAATATTGCACAATTTGTTTTCATGTTAATCCAAGTATATTAATAAATTACAAAATAATACATTCTAATAAATCAAGATGATGTGGACAAGTTCTACAAAATGAATGGGTGGGAATTCATGTAATTAAGTCTGTCATTTGGGGTTAAAGGCGATGTAACAGAGGAGCCCTGAGTTAGCAGTCTCTCTAAGAAAGCCAGGGGGCTATTGGCCAGCAACTCAGCAATATTTGGAGACTTAAAATCCATTGGTCTTATCCAAGGCCATCTGTTTGCTGTTGTTATTTCAGTGTCCAAATCCAAAAGGGACCAGTTTCACTCTGCGCCTAGCTCGTCAGGCCAGGTCTGTGGAGGACTGGGCTTTGTTATGAAGACCACATTTGAAAGGGAAAGGAACTAAGGATGTTTCTTTTGGCAACTCCAATATAATAGCCGTCTTCAAATAGCTGAGGGATATCAAATAAAAGAAACATTACATTTAACCATCTAGCACCAGAGCCCAGAACTAAACGTCATGATTAGAAATGTCCAAGGAACACGTGTCAGCGTCATATGAGATAAGACTTTCCACAATGTTTACGGTGGTCAAAACATTAGACTTCAATGAACTTGGGCAGAGGCCAAGACTTGGGCAGGAGACTTCTGGGACACAGTAATTTCTATTCTTTGCCCTGTGGTAGCAGCTTAAATCTTTTATCATACTATGGTTTTTCCCTGATCCATCATACATTTTCATCCTCTCTTTTGTAGGTACAATATATTTTACAATGAAAAACCATCGGCTGGGTTTTAAGTTAAGAAGTGAACTTCTCATCATTATGAGTGTTCAAAAAGGAAGCTGGTAGCACTGGATGAGAGGGTAGAGAGTTGACTTCTGGTGTTCACTCATCTCCGAGATCCTGGGACATACACAGGCGATTCTTACAGCAAAGTTCTTTTAAAGTATGAAGGCAGCAGCCTTTAAATAACTTCACGGGAGGCCTCGCTTGTGGCAGACTCAAACTGAGCATTGCTGATGTGTACTAGACCACGGTCCCACGTCTCTATCACAGTGGCTGTCATTTTATGGGCTGTTATACAGGAGAAAGAGACAGACAAGTTTCTGCCCTCTCCAGATGGCAAGTGACATTGATGGTAATAAAAAGAAGAGAACAAGAGCCAGATATGAACAGTGAATAAATATAAAATTAAGTAAAAAGGTTCATATAGTGAGCAGGTCAAGGTTTAAGGTATTGTAAGTGTGGGAAACAAATGCCAAGTCTTGGAAAACACAATTTAGATGGGTTCCAAGCAGAAGTGAGCCTCTGTTCCCATTAACTTCCATGGGCTTCCTAGAAGAAGCCAGCCTTCAGAAATATATGGACTGGCAATCAAACGTTTGGGCAGGGGAATCAATCTTCTGAGCTGCCAGGAATAAAACAAAGCCAAAATAGCCTAAGTGGTCATTTCCTCCTGTAGATCCTGTTCTCCCATTCTGCTCTTCATGATCTCTCTCTACTCTCTCTGCTGTGCTGATCTGAAAGGGAACTAAGAACTAAAAAGGGGAAATGAGAGACAGGGGTATTTGTGGATTGTGATGGATGTAGAATCCCGGAGAGTCCTCGAGTCCCCAAGTCATCACAGATAAATAGCCAGGCTCTCTGCTCCTTCTGGCTTAGCCGTAACTTGGAGAAAGGTCACTTCTGCTTTGGACCCACTTAACCTTTTATCTGGGGATCCCCAATCATGTTACCGGCATTGATTCCTCTATCCTTACAATGACCTTAGGTTGATGGGAAAAACAAACCAAGCAGAAGATCTTACAAGTTACTCCAGTCCAATGTGCTGAAATGCAAATAATGCCTAGTCCGAGTTTATTGTATAAGCTATCTTCACTTTACTGAAGAGTGAACCAAGGTATTACAGGCATAAGGATACCCGTTTCGTATCATTCTCTCTGTCTTTGGTTTCACCCATGTCAAAAATGTTTTAGTATTTTTTTCTTTCTGGCATTTATTTACTTGCTCAGGGTCTCATGCACTCCAAACTGGCCTCAAATTCAGTTGTGTAGAAGAAGAAGAAGATCTTGAACTCTCGATCTCCTACTTCTGCCTGTCAAGTACTGGGATTACACGCGTGAACTGGCACGCTGGTTTATGTGGTGCTGGGAATCCAACCTGGAGTTCTGCGTACACTAGGCAAGCATTCTACCAACTGAGTGCCCCCCGGCACCAGCCCCCAGAAAATCTTAGCACAATTAGCTGGTGGAGAAACTGAAACAGAGAGTGGTTGCCGTGCATCACTTGAGGCTAGGCCTCGGAAAACAGGGCTTAAGTAAGAAACCCACGAGCCTGAAGCCCGGGGACAATTTTTTTTTTTTCTCATTAGATTCTGAAACAAATTTAAAACACTGATCTACTCGAAATTTGTAAGATTATGAGTTACCTGTTGTCAAGTTTGAGCTCTTGATACCAAGAATAGTGTTTGGTGTCAGGGATGGCAGCAAAAGTAATCAGGATCCAGAGACTGGAAATGCTGTCACACACTGCCCTCACCAGGGACGTCAATAGTGTCCCCTCTTCGCTAGGAAGAGGTGGAAACTCAGAGGAAGCCCAAAATGTCTGATCAGAGAACCGTAAAGACAGAACAAGCACTGAAACCTAGGTCTTTGAAATCCAAGTTCAGCAAGAATACAATTTAGAGAGAGGCTTCCTGCCTTCTGGAGGAGACCAAGAAGTGGGTGAAGCCGCAGTCACCAGCATCTCTACCTATTACAACAGAGAAGAACTGGCACCGTCAGGCACTTCTAGTGGAGGAGCAGAGTCTCTGAGGGGCCTGCAACCTAAGACAACCACCCTAGGAAGAATTACACAAGTTGACAGGACATAAATAGTCACCTTCTGCAAGAGTAAGCAAGAGAGGATTTTATCCTAGACCAATCTAGGAGGGGTTGTTAGAAGAAAAAAATATATATTTAGGGAATTTCCTCTTTGTTTTGTTTCATTTTGATTTTTGAGACAAGGTCTCATGGAACCCAGGCCCTCCTCAAACACCCTCTATGAATGCTGGCCTTGAACTCCTGGTCCTGCTCTACCTCTCAAGTGCTGGAATTACAGGCCAGTGCCACTATGCCCTGCCCTCCACCTCCTCCTCCTCCTCCTCCTCCTCCTCCTCCTCCTCCTCCTCCTTCTTCTTTTTAATCTAGGAATCAGATAGTAGCTGTATTTTGGTAAGAATAGAATTTTGACAATACATGGCTTAGAACTGAACCTTGTCCTAGATGTGGGACAATTACACATATGGGTTGGGAGGGGGAGGAAGGCAATGTCAGAGTTACTTTGAGCAACTGGAAATTCAAGAGTGATTACAAGATAGCTTGACTCCTAGGCTATATCGACGTTGTTTCCACGCCCGTACCTGTAGAAGGTGCATGCTCTCCCTATTTCAAGAGCACAAAGAATCTTCGACTTGTAAAAGCCTGTTTGCAACAGATGCTGAAGGCAGCCATGGAGTGGTGAATATGGTACATAGGGACCTTAGTAAACCGGGCAGGAAGTCCCTATCAGTCCCGCTCTCCCCCACCTCGCCCATCCCAGAGTCTGCCACCACGATTAAGGTTCCCAGTGCACAGTTGGTTTACCCAGACCCTCACATTGTCCAGTCTGCTTTATAAAAGCTAAACTCACCTGTTAAGTTTCAGGCAGGTGATTCTAGATTCTCAGAATAAGAACTCTGTTGATATCTGCTATGATAAAAAAAAATTCTTTAAGATATCAATTCAGACTCAAGCCAAGTATTGAGAACTGTTCATCTCTGTAAAATGTGTTTACTCATCCTCTGCGACTCCAATTGGTTAGAGAAAAAACACACACACAGAAAATCACTAGTCTAGAGGAATGAGTAAAAATATCTACAGAAAGAGTCCCTAGCCGGGTGGTGGTGACACATACCTTTAATCCCAGCGCTTGGGAGACAAAAGCAGGCAGATCTCTGTGAGTTTGAGGCCAGCAGCCTGGGGTACAGAGTGAGTCCTAGGACAGCCAGCATTACAACAGAGAAACAAAAAACAAAACAAAGAAAAACAAAGGAAGGAAGGGAGGGAGGAAGGGGAAAAAAAGAGTCCCTATATTCTGGCCACTGTCCCTTTATTAGTGCTGACTCTAGCCATGCCCAGCTAAACCATGTGCTAAAGGTTGGCAACCTCAGAGTTTCTAAAGAAGCCACTCTTTCTGGTTTCTGGGTTGACTAAGATTTGCACAGTGCTGTGAGAACTTGAGAATTCTTTTCAGTCTTAAGATCATTTTGTCCCCATCTATTCATATTTTGTATTTACATTGTACCATTCTCTGTCCTAAGTCGTCCACATTGTGTTAACACATTGATGTAACAATCAAATACCTATAGCATCCTCTACACAATAAGATACTGCTAAACATCTATTGGTGTCTACAAGAATACTCCATAAATACTATGTTCAAACAAATGAGGAACTGACAGTGAGTACTTAAAGTGAAATAACCAATCGTTGAAGGTAAGAGGTTTGAAATATAATGTTCATTTAGCTAAACCCTGGCATGTTTTTTCAGTTCAACCAGACATAGAAGATGGTGTTCTAGACGGTACATAAGATGGATACCAGGATAAAGCATTTCTATACTCAAAATGTTCCTTGGCAATCCTCTTAAGGGCATTTAAATTGTGTTCATTTTATTTACTTTCATAGTAGGATTTTCTGACTAGAAGGGTTGAGGGAAGCTTGATCTCACCAACACTGTTATCCCTTTTTTAATCAGGTAATCTCAGGCCATATTTAGAAATGAACTTATCAACAACTCAAGAACAACCAGTAATTAGTCTTGTGTAATGGCACACACCTTTAATCCCAGCGATTGGGAAGGCAGGGGCAGGAAGATTTCTGTGAGTTCGAGACTAGCCTGGTCTACATAGCACATTCCAGGGCAGCCAGAACAGAAATGACTAGTAGAAGCCTGAATCCAGTGTGGTAGTACATGTACAGTGCTGTCCCAGCACTGCACAAGATAATTACAAATTCACCGGCCAGCCTGGGAAGGGAGGTGCTAATAGGCATGTCCAAAACTAGAAGTTAAGCTTTGTAACAACTAATGGTAATATTTCCATGTTCTGTGACTTTCGCAGGAAGGAAAGCAGTTGATATGCGTTTGATGAAAACCTGTCTTCAATTCCACCTCTCATCTTCGCCTCCCCCATTTTTCGTTATGTTTTACTCTCATACATTTAACCTTTACTGATCCCAATTCTACTTCTGGAGTGAAACTAGTGCTGACAACCATTACGAATTTACGGAAACTGATTTCAGATCTCTTATCACTAACTCTTGGACAAAGTTTGTTTCGGACAAATTTGTAATTGCTTAATCAGGAACAAAATGCAAAGGGAAATCGGGGATGTACTTGAATGGCAAAGACGTGCACAGTGTACTACTTGGAAGAGCAGATCAGGACTAAAATGGAGACACGCGAGGAAACGATCATTACCCCCCTCCCTGGAGGGGGGAGGCCAAGGCCGCACGCGCTTCAGCAGCTCCAGGGCCCTCGTCAATGTCTGTGCGGAAGCGCCCTCCGCGCAGGGTGCCAGCCTGCGCCTACGAGCCACCCAGGGGCACCAGCACCTTACTGGCGGAAGCGGCGTCGGCTCAGGACACTGCCCCCTCCTACCCTGGCCCAGAGTGGAAGTGACGAAAGCAGCCGCGGAGTCACTTCCTGCTGGGTGGATGAGGAGGAGCCCGAGCTGCCGCGGAGGAGCCTGAGCGGACGGCGCCGGAGAGGTGAGGCCGGCATCGGCGGTCCCGGCCCGCGCGGGCGGAGGGACGCGGGTGCGGGCGGCCGTAGGGGCTGCTGCGGACGGGCGGGAGCGGGGAGCCCCGCCGCTGACCGGAGGGTGACCGACCCCTCAGGCAGCCGCGAGCACCTGCAGACGCGCCTGCGGACCCCGAGGGGCTTGATGGGCACGTCGGGGGCCGGAGGGTCGGATCGAGAGGGCGTCCGGCTCGGGCGTCGCTCGGCGCGAGCCCACGACCGCCAAGCTGAAGGGTGTTACCGAGCGGGGATGAAAAGGCCCTGCGATCCGACAGCGTAGTCTAGGACTTAGTCCAGGACGGCTTCCCGGAGAGCCTTGGGGAAATCGGTGTTTCTTCTCCCCCATCATCACGGAAATGGGAAAGGAAGCTCCTGCCCAGCCTTGGTGCCTTGTTACTGTGTATATCCCGTGTGTGCCAGTGTCTTGTCTGTTGCCTTCTTTCCTGAGCCATTTATCAGCTCCTTGGTCCCTGGTGTTCTTTCGTCCTGAAACTTACTGTTCTCCTTAATGTATATGTCGGGAAAGAAAATGCAGAACATCTAGAGGAATTCTAGGTTAGATGAAATTTCCAAGATTAGGAATTTGTCCCACCCCACCCTGGGGCCTCTGAAGCACCTGCGTTTGCTCCAGACCTGTTCTTGTCGGTGCTGAGGGCCGGTCCGCCCGCAGAGTGATGAGAGTAAGTCTGTCCTCTTCCCCCTCTGTCATTCCTTGCCAGTTTCACCCTTCCCTCCTCTTTGCTGAAGGACTGACACAAAGCTGTCTGCTGCTAGGAACAGGAAATTTATTGAGGAACTATAAATCTGCGTGGAATGAATTCAGATCCTTGCAAGACTCCTACCATTGGCCAGGCGATCCCAAGTATCTACTTTACCCTTTTTATTTCCTTGTTAAATAGATGGCATTACATTTTTCTCATGAGATGTTATGTGTCTTGTATAGAATGGCTGTACACATAGCATGTTTACTTTCTGTACCTCAGAATATTTTTTGAGGGTGAGCGCAGTTTCTGACCGGAAGATGCCCTTCTCTAACTCTCATAATTCAGTAAATACTCAGAATCTACTTGAATAGGGGATTTAGATTTTTTTTTTTCACTCTTTAAATTTGGTATATCTGGGTGAACTCAGGCTTGTGTATCTTGGCATATGGGCTTGTCTAGTAATAGAAAACAAACTGTTTGGCTTGGTTTTGCTGCCTTTTTGGACTCGTTTCACTGTTCCCTTCCATTTTTTATGTTGGAGGGTTGGTCAGAAGGAAGAGAGCAAATATCAAGGCCAGTGTTTACACTTTGTGGCTAAAGTCAGGTGAGAGCTAATTACAGCTTTTAAAGCTGATGACCTGAGGACCATCATTTGATGACTTGAGGATTAGTAGTTTAGAGGTGACATGTCTGAAAGACAAAAAGGCTTTGAAAAGAAGTACAGACAGAAAAAGGGTATTTGGGGAAAAGCTGTGCCAAAAAACCTTAGTTAGATAATTCATAGCAGCTCAAAACTATTGTGTGATTTGTTTCTCTCAGCAGGAGGGCGAAAATGAAAGCAGGCTGTAGCATCGTGGAAAAGCCAGAAGGAGGTGGAGGTGAGCAGAAGTTAATCATCTCTGATGGCTCTGGAATGTCCCTTGGTGGTTCCTGTCCATCCTACTTGGGCTTAGTTGACAAATGCTAGACCATGCCTGACAGCCTCATGACTGTGTAGATCTTGGTAGGATGCTTATAGGCTTGTTTCCTATAAGAGATATTTAACTTGTCCAGTCCGCACACCTGTATTACAAGTTTTAGCGTCTCTTTTTCTGTTAGAGAAATAATTCTACCCCGGGGGAATAAGGTCTTTTCTGCCATATGTTCCTAGAGCACTAGTTTTTCTTTCTTCTTTGTTCCTTTTAAAGTTTTCATGCTCTCATATAAAGTAGGTTTGTTATTCAGTAATCTATGAAAAGGTAATAGATTAGGATGCCTAGGTAGTGCAGCTCAACTTTTATTAGATTCAGTGATTGCCATGAGGATGGGTAATTTCTCCATCCTTTCCTCTCCTCTTCGTGGTTAGCCTGGCTGACTGGAAGGGTGTGTTTGCAGAGTACTCCAGAGATTGTGAGCCATGGAATGTGGAGGTGGGAGTGCTGGCATGTTTGTACCTAACTCTTCTAACTACTTTGATCTTGACCTTTTCACTCCAAGGGTATCAGTTTCCTGACTGGGCCTACAAAACAGAGTCATCCCCAGGCTCCCGGCAGATCCAGCTGTGGCACTTCATCCTGGAACTGCTGCAGAAGGAAGAGTTCCGCCATGTCATCGCCTGGCAGCAGGGAGAGTATGGGGAGTTTGTCATCAAGGATCCAGATGAAGTGGCTCGCCTCTGGGGCCGCAGGAAGTGCAAACCACAGATGAACTATGACAAGCTGAGCCGGGCCCTCAGGTGAGGGAAAGGATCCCCCAAATTTGTGGTATTAACAAAGTTGGGAGGAGAGTGTGCAGTTTTGTGACTGTAATCTAACAAGGTATCAGGTGGTGAGAGATTGCACTGCTTAGTGGATGATGTGTAACTTAAAAGTGTGAGTCAAAGAGTGTTGAGTCTGAGTGGCACAGGAGGTGGAAAGGTGTAGGAGGGAATTCCAGTGTGGCTGGCACTGGCTCCTGACAGCTGATTCTGCTTTGTAGTGGTTAACACTATGTGGTGAAACATGGACCAGGGCTCGCTTATAATCCAGAGGATTAGTGTAGACTTCCCCGTTGGGAAATCCCTATCGTGTCTCTTCTTCGGGCTCTGCTAGAAGAAATGAGAAAGGTAAAATGAGTACAGGAGGGAGGCTTGCTGAGTGCCTCTGAACCCACCTGCTCGTGTCCTGTATCGCAGCCTCCACTGTCAATCCACAGGTTGCCACAACACATGCAAAGAACGGTCACTGTGAGTTCTCTAGTTCTCTCTTCTCTGCCAGTTTTTAAATTTTATAACTCTTCAGTCCTCAAGGGGCCAGCAGGTAGTTTATGGCATGGGCTACTTAAAAGAAGCCAGGCCAAAGATTCCAGACAGATGGAAGTTCCTGTCTTTCCTCATTCTCAGTAGCCTGAGTGTAAAATCTGTGCAGTTTTTATGGATCCTCCCACATCCTATCTGTGCCACACTGAAGGTGAAGCTGCCAGGGTGGCTGCTGTTTCCAGGTCATGCCATTGTCTCACCGGCTAGCATAAAACAGGGCTGTATTCCTTTGTTAATCCCTTGCGTTTAGGCTCCTGCCTAACCCCTGAGGTCTCCCAGAAAGCTTGTCTGCTATGACCTAGACAAAACAGAAAGAAACTAGACTGTTAGTTATCTAGAGTGGAGCAGGAAGGAAGTGGAGCGTAGATTGAAGCTAAAGAAAAATGAGAAGGTGAATGGTTAGAACTGAGGGAGGTGTTTGGGATCTTAAAACAAGGATGTCTGTGTGAAGCTCTAGCCAAAGTCTACAGCTGAGTTGAAACTAGATGAGAAAAGTGAGCTCTTAGGTCTCTAAGCCCTCACTCCAGGGCCAGGCTACAAAGGAATGGTGAAGGTTTTGTAAGCAATGCTTAGAGCCAGAATTGATCTTAGTAATTACCTTCCTATAGCAAATGCTGTACCACGTGTGCTTCTTTTTGTAGATACTATTACAACAAGAGGATCCTTCATAAGACAAAAGGGAAAAGGTTTACTTACAAGTTTAACTTCAACAAGCTGGTGATGCCCAACTACCCCTTCATCAACATTCGCTCGAGTGGTAAGAGAGTAGATTTTGAATTTTAAAAGAATTTTTTTTAAAACCCAAATCTGAAACATGGCCTGCGTGAGCTTTTAGGAACGTTGATGTGATGTGACCCCTTAGATTGCCTCAAGCCCTCCTTACTCATCTGAAAGGGGTAATGGGCTATGTGTCACCCTAATCCACCTGTGTAGTGTATTTGGTCCCCTTTTATATGGATTATTTTCAATCTCCTGAATTAAACTCCTCTTGGGGAATGAGTCTATAGGTTTATATTGAATTTTACATTCAAGACTCCGTTTTAACACCTTGCCCAAAGACTGTTTCATAGCTGTGAACCTGTTTCTACAAACATTTCCGATTTTCTATGAAACTACACGCTCTCCCTTATCAAGTGAATGTCATCAAAACCACAGCATCCTTGATCAGAGAAGGAGAGCTTCGCATGTTTGCAGTGAAAAGCCGAGTCTTTGATCTGCACCAGCACTCAGTACTGTGCCTCAGTGCAAGACTTTGAACTT
This sequence comes from Cricetomys ansorgei, assembly GCA_026225945.1. Lineage (NCBI taxonomy): Eukaryota > Metazoa > Chordata > Mammalia > Rodentia > Nesomyidae > Cricetomys > Cricetomys ansorgei. The sequence goes on along the minus strand of JAMJFZ010000056.1, from coordinate 7,508,788 downwards.
ACCTAGCTTCCTCTCCTTTTAAGTGCAACCAGCCTTCCCCTCTACGCTGTCCAGGTTACAGCCTTTTGGTCTGCCCTTTGATGAGGATTCATCCACTTGTAAAAGTGTTGGATATAGTTATTTGTGAGGTTAGCATTTTCTTTTGGGGAGGGTTGTTTGGTTTTTATTGGAGGGGGGTTAAAAGATAATAAATTATCCCCCTGCTCAAGAGTCTTCTTCTTTTTTTTTTTTTTTTTTTTTTTTTGGAGACAGGTCTCATTATGTAATCAGACTGGTCTTGAACTTTACTCTGTTCCCAAACCAGCCTTGAGCAGTCTTCCTGCCTCATCCTCCGAGTGCTAGGATTGCGGGTGTTAAGTACCAATTTTGACCAGTTTTATCATTGTTCTTTGTGATATTCCATGCAAAGAAAACATCATGATTTTAATAAAAGTACTCAGAGGTTGACAGAAACTTAAAAAATTAGAGGAGGGTGTGGCTAGGAGAATATAATACTAAGATCTTCTGTAGATATGTAATTACTACACCTAACAAGTTAGGGCAGTTTTGGCTTGACTGCTATCATTGCAGTTCCATCTCTCCAGTAACCGCTCCCTCCTGTCCCTGGGGCATGCATTTAGGGGTGGGGGTTGGAATGCTCCTCTCTAATTACAACCTGTTTTCTTTCCCTGTGCCTAAGGGAGCTGCATTAGGAAATCAAAGCTGTTCTAGCCCCTGGAATCTTGTTTCCTCTGTTTCTCACTCTTTCTTCTTCCCTATGCACCTACAGAAAGTAAAACTCCAGGTGACATGCCATCAAATTTGAAATGTGTTGGGCTTCATAACTTGTACTCCATCTCCCAAAAATGTAGGTCTTGTTCTTTGATCAATTTTCATCAATTGAAAGCCCTGAAGTTGAACCACTTACACAACTTGAACAGAATGCCCATCAACCCCTGGGAGTAATCTGGTTTTCTGAGACAAGGAATCTTGGACTCTGTCTCTGTAGAAGCTCTAGTCTGCAAACCTAACAGTAGTTAGTAGTCCGGCACACCTGTTATACCCAAAGCTGTTAAACAAGCAGTGACCTTTAATAGCTTCGAGATGCTAATCAAAAGTCCTGGTATGACCATAGCTTAGAAGAGCACTTGCCTAGCTTGTATACGGCCCTGGGTTCAACTCTCAGCACACACGCACACATACACTAATCCCAGTAAAAGCAAAACAGTGAACCATCCTTTTAGGTTGTTGATTCCTTGGTGTAGATAACTTCAAAGAACCAGAGTCATTTTTGCTCACACAGACCAAGTGTTTAAGATTAACATAATGTTGACAAAGGAAAGTAACATTATTGAACATCTACTTAGTAAGGTACTTCTGTTTGGTTTGGTTAGTGAATTATCTCCATGCTCCTAACCTAGTAAAATATATCTTGATACTCATATTTTACAAATGATAAAATTAAGGATAAAGACACCAGAGTCAAAGACAGAAGTAGGTTCAGCTCTTCATTCAACTATTAAAATCTTGCTCTTGTTTAATATATCATGTATTTTTCTTCTTGATTAGGATTCATCTGTGTGTTAACAGATGTGTTAATCCCTAAAGAAAAACAAAGGATTATGGGGAGGTTATTTTCCTCCAGGAACTTTAGCTGAGAGATAAGATTCTAGGTTGGTAAGGGATATAGTGAGTGCTCTAGAAAGTAAGTCTGATGACTTAGACCCTGGAGGCCAGAGGTTCTCTCTAGGTGGGTCGATATTTGGAGCTATTCTGGTCTTTATGTTTTTAAGAAGAAACATATGGCCAAATGCAAAGCCAAATAATACAGAATATTGCTTTTCCCCTCCCTGTTGGTTCTATTCACTGTGTAGAGTAGGGCTTGGTAGAGCAAGCCTGTAATCCTAGCACTTGGAAATAGAAGGCCAAAGGGTCTGGAGTTCAAAGTCATCCAGGCTGTGTATTGATTTTAAGGACAACCTGGCTACTCTAAGACCATATCTCAAAACCCCAAAAGGCACTTTAGAGTAGACTACTCAGTATTTGCGTAGTGTTGAAGTACTTCTAGAAACCTAGCATAATAGTACATACACCTATAATCCCAGCACTTAGAAGGCTAAGGCAGGTGGATCAAAAGCTTGAGGCCAATATTGAGTTTCTGTCTCAAAAAAGATACATCTATGTGTAGCATCTTGGGTGTGTGTGTGTTGCATATACATTTATATATGTGTAATATATGGCCCATATGCAAACAGTATTTAAATTTTTTTAATTTAAAAATTTTTAAATTTTGGTTCTTTGAACCATTAAAAATTAAGCCAGGCTTAGTAGCTCATGCTGGTAGTCTAAGCACTTTATGCTTTATACTCAATTTTATACGTGTGTGTGTGTGTGTGTGTGTGTGTGTGTGTGTGTGTGTGTAATATCTGCCTAAGAAACATTGGAAAGATAGAGAAGGTACTGGTTAAAATGGCTAACTCTCAGCAGGTGTGAACAGGGAAGCTAAACCTGTCTCTCAAATTTGCCTCCCTGCAACCACCCTGGTTTTTAATACTTATTTTGAAAACTTGAAACCTAACGAAGAATTGAATTCAGAACAGAACACTCACGTACCCTCCACCTGATTCACTGTGGTTAGCATCACTGCCACATGTGTTTTATCTCATTTACAGATACTTTTTGCATCTAGAGATTAACATGCCGGTGCCAATGGCTTTTCTCCCAGGATCAAGGATGTTCTTTCCCATAACTGTGAATGATATTACCACACCCAATAAATATAGTATTACTCTAATAGTATAATATGACCCATATATAGACAGTATTTAAATTTCATAAATCTAAAAAAAATTCTTTGAACCATTAAAATTAAAACAGGCATTGTGGCTCATGCTGAAAATCTAAGTACTTGGAAGACAGAGGCAACATCTTGGTTTGAGGCCAGCCTGGGCTACACAGTAACAAGTTCTAGGCAAGCCAGGACTATATAATGAAATGCTGCCTCAAAAAGAACAAACAATTTATTTTAATAACATATGACTTGCTGTGCACAAGTACTATTCCAAAAGCCTCACAAATGTTAACCATTTCTCAAACATTAGTATTATTACTTATATAATAATTATATTATGTATTCTTATATATTTATATATTTTAAATATATATCTTATATATTTTTAAATATATGTTTATATATTATATTACTTGCATAATAATATTATTATTACTTCATACTTACGAAATTTGGGCCAGAAAGGTAATATTTTCAGAGACGCGTGGGTCGGATCAGAGTTTGAACCTAGGTAAAGAACTGACTGTTTGCATTGTTTTCATGGGGGGTGGAGGGGGCACCAAAAGCTCCAGCGTATTTACACTAGTTACAAGGTAGAAGATACAAGAACTAAGGTTCAGATTTTCTGGCCCTGTTGCATATGAAGGCTAGGAGGTGTTCTTCATTCAGAGTAATCATATTGACACTTTTCTAGCAGCAGGATTTTTTGTTTGTTTGTTTTTCAAACAGAACCTTAGATTTGACACCTTAACGTATATTTCCGTTACTCTGCAGCCACCTTCTCTACATTGCCCTAGCCTTACCTTCCTTTGCCCCGTGTAAATGCCTTTGGATTCAACTGTTATTTCTCCTCAAAGGCATGCAGATGTGCCTTGGTATATGTATAAAAACAAAGTAGACTCCATTAAAAATAAAAAAAACAAAACTGACTTGATTTAAGCAAGCCTTTCTAAATCGCTTAGGAGACAGGACTTTCTTCCTCTCCATGTTATTCTTCTAGTTTATATTCTGCATTTCTGATTACAAACAAATGGTTCTTCACTTTTGATTAATAACTTCTTTTAAATAACTTGTATGTATGTATGTTTTGCCTGTATGTGTGTATGTATGTATGTATGTGCACCATGTGTGTACAGTGCCTGTGGAGGCCAGAAGAGGGTTTTGGATCTCCTGGAACTGAAGTTACAGATGGTTGTGAGCAGCCATGCAGATGCTGGGAACCAAACTCAGGTCTTCTGCAAGAGCAGCAGGTGCTCTTAACTGTTAAGCCATTTTTACAGCCCTTAGATAAGACTCTTAATAAAAAGTCAAGAGTCAAAAAAATAAAAATAAGCCAGGCTGTAGTGGTGCACCAGTATTCAAAAGGCAGAGACAGGCAGATCTCTGTGATTTCAAGGCTGGCCTGGACTACAGAGTTCCAGAACTACAACAGAGAAACCCTGACTTGAAAAGCAAATAAATAAATTAAATCAACAAATAAGTAAATAAAATAAAAATAATAGACTCTTAGTCACTGTAGTAAACTAAAGAAGAGATCCATTGTCTTGGACCTCTCTTGGGTCTACTCAAGTCATATATATGCAAGGTCATGTGTGTGATTTTCCTAATTATTAATCTTAATAATTAATCATTTTTAATATTTTTTTATTTTATGTGCATTGTTGTTTTGCCTGCATGTATGTCTGTGTGAGGCTGTCAGATCCCCTGGAACAGGAGTTACAGACAGTTGTAAGCTGATGTATGGGTGCTGGGAATTGAACCCAAGTCCTGGAAGAGCAGCCAATGCTCTTAACCGCTGAGTCATCGCTCCAGCTAAATAATACTAATTAATAATTAGTATTAATTCAGTGGGCCTTTAAAACAAGGCTGACAGAAGAACTGTTTTCTGTTGAACGTCTGTTGGTAAATGCTGCTTTGACTTACGTCTCTCAACTATGGGCACCAAGAAAGCCTCAGTCTCCCACACACTGACCTGCTCCAGAGTTATGTCTGAGAACAACTTGGAATTTCTGACACCGTAGCCTGTGCCCCGTTTTCTCCCCTGGACCACCAAACTTTGGCTGCTTTTTTTCCCTCCTGTCTCTTTCCCCTTTTTTCCTTTTATCTTTCCTTTATATACAAAGGACTCTTTGGACATCATCATGTTAACAGCTGCTGGTACCCCCCAGGAACCTATAGGGTACTTAAGGCTTCGGGTGGCAACTTTTTTAGGCCTTATTTAGGGATTTTAGGGGAAGTTGAAAATTTGTGAGCTTTTCAAGTTAATGTGATACACTGATAGTTTCTTCTTAGAGTTTCAAATTTAGCAGCTGAACTTGTTTTTTTGTTCCAACCTAGCCTCAAATCACAGTAATTTTCCTGCTTTAGCTTCCCGAGTCCTGGGATTATAAGCATGAGCCGTCACACCTACCAGCAGTCAGACTTGGGGAGAGGAAATAATAGGTCCCGAATTTTCCTCGCAGCCTCCTTTTTTGTCAGTGCTTGAGAACAACAGAAGCAGATGTCATTATATAGAATTCATTAGACTATAGATGAGAAAGACTGGAATCTCTGAGATAATGATTGCCGGTCAAAAATGAGAAAGATAAACCATAAGAACTTACCTTAATAAAAATTACTTTTTGATACCAATCTGTTTCACTAAAGTAGGACCGAGCCCCTGTCCATTTATACAAGGTAGAGTCTGGGTTTTCAGAGCAACTGCATGCATGTGCTTTGATTGACTGTGTTGCTGCTGGGTTTGCTTGCTTTATGCATACAGACAACATTATGATGAAGAAAAATATATTTGTGAAGCTGAAAATCTAAACAGGTGGTATATACACACAATAGAGTTGCAAGGAGGAGGTCCTTGTGCCCATGCATTCATCCAACTAATGTCTACTGGGCACTGATGAACTTGTAAGCCATGAAATGCTGGGATATAGTTTTAAACAATAGGCAGTCTCTGTTTTAGGAAACCTGAATGGTAATCTCAGGTGAATGGCACTGAGGGTAGGAAGGGGACCTCACAGACAGTAAGGTAAGAGGCCAGAGGAGCATGGAAGCTAGGCTGAGTGGAGAAAGCTGAGCAGGATAGGCTGCAGTCAAACGCTCAGTCCTCCTGCCTCAGCCTCCTGAGTGCCGGGATTTCGAGCCTCTGCCACCACACCCAGCCTAAGCAATTGTTTTGAAAAAGACTCAGACTAGGTAGATTTGTTTCCTGGTGTCACTTAATATTGTGTACTTAGCTAGTGTAGGTAAAAGTGATGGTAGTGAACGGCCAGGTAGCCAATGCAGACTTTTCTCTTCTTCCCTCACAGGTGTGGTTCCTCAGAGTGCACCCCCAGTGCCAACAGCCTCTTCCCGGTTCCATTTCCCACCTCTAGACACCCATTCTCCCACTGGTGATGTGCATCCAGGGCGGTTCTCTGCTAGCTCCCTGAGTGCTTCTGGCCTGGAGTCAGGTGGTACCACTGACAGAAAGATGGAGCCTTCGGACCTGGAAGATGGCTCGGCCTTAGACTGGCACCGGGGCATGGATTTCATGCCCTCTCGAAATGCTCTTAGTGGAGGAGGGGTTGGCCACCAGAAACGCAAGCCTGACATAATGCTTCCTCTCTTCACTCGTCCAGCTATGTACCCTGACCCCCACAGTCCTTTCGCTCTCTCGCCAGTCCCTGGCCGCGGAGGTGTCCTTAATGTCCCCATTTCACCAGCCCTGTCCCTGACTCCAACCATGTTCTCCTATAGTCCGTCACCAGGCCTGAGCCCCTTCACCAGCAGCAGTTGCTTCTCCTTCAACCCAGAGGAAATGAAACACTACCTTCATTCTCAAGCCTGTTCTGTGTTCAACTACCATCTGAGTCCTCGGACTTTTCCTCGTTACCCTGGGCTCATGGTCCCACCACTGCAGTGCCACATGCATCCCGAGGAGTCTTCCCAATTCTCTATCAAGCTGCAGCCCCCACCAGCTGGACGGAAGAACCGAGAGAGGGTAGAGAGCAATGAGGAGTCCACGCGTGGCTCTACGCCGACCAGTGCTCCTATTCCCTCCCGGATTAAGGTAGAGCCCACTTCTGAAAAGGATCCTGAGAGCCTCGGGCAGTCAACCCCAGAAAAGGAGGAACACTCCCAAGAAGTGAGCACTGTGCGGACCAGGACCATAGAAGAGGGGAAAGGCACGGTGTTTGCCCACCCCTCGCCCACCTGGCCCTCCGTATCCATTAGTGTCCCCAGTGAAGAACCTCTAGAGGTGACCGAAGACAGTGAGGACAGGTCTGACAAGGAACCCAGTGTACCTGAGAAGAAAGAAGATGCCCTGATGCCCCCCAAGCTTCGACTGAAGAGGCGGTGGAATGATGACCCAGAAGCCCGGGAGCTAAGTAAGACCGGCAAGTTCTTCTGGAATGGAGCAGGACCCCAGGGCCTGGCTACAGCGGCCACTGCTGCTGCTGATGCTTAAAATCTCAGTGGAAGGGAAGCTGTTCATATTACAATCAGATACACGTATTTATGTAGCAAGATTCTGGGGTGGGAGGCGGGACTAAGCTGGTTTGATAACTCTGGGGCATGGACTCATACTTTTCTGTTGGGGATGGGACGAGTATCTTGTGTTGTAAATTAAGTGGGGTATGAACACACTTTTCTTTTCTTGGTGAGTAGGACATAAGGAGGGTATGGAACTGAAAGGGAAGGAGCCTGTTTCCTGTTTCACGCTGCCTGCCCTCCGTAAGGGTCCACATACCTTGTAGTCTGATGACAGTTCAGGTTCCACAGTCTTTTCTATTGTATTTATACATATAGAAAACCAATAATGGTATATTTTGCTTTGAGAGGGAGGTACAAAAGGAAAAGGCTGGAAGGTTGGGTGGTGAGAAACAATAGTAAGCATGTCACCTGAAATCTTTATTTCAGGGAGGAAAAAGATAATTGCAGTCTTACCAGAGTGGGGAACATTTAGATGATGTATCTACTCTCTGAGCCTCTCCTCCTTCCCCCTCGCTGGATCACACACAAGTGCTCTCTCCCACGCATGCTCGCTCCCCTCCTCCCCAATTTGGCTTTTCTCCCCTTTTTAGAAAATGTTTTCAAGAGATATGTGTGTACTGCCAATTATAATGGGCAAGGAGGGCATGGGACTACCTAGTCCCTCAACTTCAGAGCTGAGGTGTGCAGGAAGCCCTACTACGTGTTCCTTAGACTTTCACCTACTTCACCTATTAAAAAGCCATGAGGAGTTATAAACTCTTGATCAGGGAAGAAAGAAGAGGGCAGGAGGAAGGAACCCAATGCCTTTAAAAACAAAACAAACGATAGAAATGGTCTTCATTTTTCTTTTTCCATTGTTGGTTTGGGAAACTAAACCAAGTGTGACAGAACAAGTTTTATGAGAAGCAGGATAGCGCGTTGCAGATGTTTTTCTACTGTGTCTGGTTGTCTTGCTGTTTTCTTAAGTTGAGCCTTAACTATGAATATGCTTTAAGATGATACGGGTCTGTCAGCATAAACCTGTAAAGGGCATGGACACTGTTCAGATAACCCAGGAATGTTGAGGCGTAGTTGAACTCCTGATAGTGATTCCCTCTGATGTTACCGGACTGGGTGGCAAAGGGGCAGGATTGTGGAAATGAAAGGGAGATGATAACCTGTGAACACAGAGTAGCTGGAGGAACAAGAGTTTGTTGAAACTGAAGGAAGAGGTAGGAATGTTGTGACCAGATGCCTGATATCCAAAAGTTACCAGATGCCAAAGGCCTGGTGTGAGGGGAGGCGCTGGTATCTGCCCTATAATGCTGTGGCCATCCTTGTGATCTCCATTTGCCAAGATTGTTCTGATCAGTTGACTATTCTCAAAATACAGTTCACAGACAGGAGACATTCTTTTGTGGGAAATTCCCTTACAGCAACTTCAAAGGAATGGGAAGATGCTGATCATATGTAAAACAAAACACAAGCGCTAGGGGTAGAATTTGAAAGCAGCAGCAGCCAACCTCTTCTGTGGACACATGTGCTTTGGTGGCTCAGGGCAGCATATCTGCTGAGCCAAGGGATGGCGTTGGAGGCATCAGAGTGATTCCTGATTCCACCACCTTAGCCTAGTTGAAAATTCTGTTTACCAAGTAACCCTTGAGTGTTGTGTTTTGGTGGTGGGGTGTTTGGTTTTTTCTTTAACTGAAGTTGCATGCACAAAAGGAGCTCAAGAGACATTAGAACTGGTGAAAGAGACATTAGCTGACTTGGGATGACTTGAGGCCATCACTGCTGTTTCTTGATGAGTGTCCTATCACTTGGTCCAGATTCCATGCATGAGTGACTGACTTTCCCCAGGAAAGGGACAGAGTGGTCTCTAGTGATCCAGGCTTTGGTTGGGCCACAAAGGACTCACCACTCCTGCTGCCTTTGGTGGTTGTGCTTTGACCAGCTTCCTTCTCTGCACCTTGACTTACCTCTGAATCGTAAAGCAAGCCCAGCAGGTAGAGGAGGGCTCTCTGCTTGGTGTTGCCCACCAGGGAGACCAGCTGGCCACCAGTTGTCTGCTAGAGGGGACAGCCAGCCAGTGGCAGCGTGAACTCAGGAATAGAAACATGGGGCCTTTAAAATGAGAGGAGGAAAATCCATGATGCATACCTAGAACCCAAGTGCCAGAATTAATTCCTAGATGCTGCTTCCATTTGAATACAGTCACTGCTTTTACACTTGAGAAAACATTCAAAAATGTTGAACTCCATGAAAATGCTTTTGGACTTTCAAGAACTACTTGCCGTTTGTTTCCTTCGATTGCCATTCCGCCAGTAGCTTGTTGGTTGGTTGGCACTGCACACAGCTGGAGTCTGGATCTGGGGAAGGTCTGTCTACAGAGCAGAACTTGGGCTCAGGAAGTGGACCGGGAACTGTAGCGATCACTGAATGAGAATTCTGTTCTCTCCCAGCCCTCTCCTGGCAGTTCCCGCCTCCAGTCTGGTATGAAAGAAGGTGGTTGCCTTCTGGGCGCACATCACTGTCCACCAGCAGGTGAAAGGGGCTGAAAGCTGGACCTACTTCCTCTCCCTCGTTTTTTTCCCCTAAATTTTGTTGTGCCAAATGTGTAAAACTTTGTAGCTGTAAATCTATTGAAATTTCACTAATCAAGAGCTTGTTCATTTAAGCCGTTTGCTTTTTTAGCTGTAGAAAACTCTCAGGGGCATCAGCCTTGCTGAGCTCACCTTTTTTTTTCTGAAGTAAAATAGAAACAGATAGGAGTCCACCTCCCTTAGGTGTCAGGCTGTACTGCATTAAACCCAGCTCAGTAATACAGGGAACCCTAGTGACCCATAGGTCAAGAAACTTCCAGAAGCATTAAAAAAAAAAAAAAAAAGTTATATTCCACTGCCAAGTGGGTAGTCATTTAGCTGTTTGTCCCTTGTTTTTTATTTATTCCATAATTATGTTTGTGCTTTTTCTTCTGTAAACAATAGTGACATGTATGTTTTTATGTGGCTTTAGAGAAAACTTCAATCTTCAAAGAACTGTTCCAATTAGTTCCTTCTTGGAAAAAGTTATGTGTTAATTTGTTTCAAAATATTTAGGCATTCTTTGAACTATAAACTTGTGATGCAGGGATTTGTGAATGAGATGTTCACATGTGAAGATAACTTCACTAGACTGTAAGCAGAATAAGATGTGTATATGTACATAAAATGTAAGGAATCTGAACACCATTGTGCAGTGCCTTTTAGATGTTCTGCTTTCTAAAGTCTTCAAATTTTTGCATATATATTATATATATGATGTAATGTTATAGAAATATATGTATAATATACATATTTTTTCCAGGGGTATCTGATAGCTCTGTATTTTGTTATGGAAGTCGAAAGAAAAAAAGTATTTTACCTCAAAAATTAAAGTTAAATTTAAAAACAAAGGGTACTTAAATGTTTGATGAGTATTGACTTTATTATTCCTTGTGCACTGTGCCAAAGTCGGCGGGGTTCCTACTAGCTCACCCCACTCTATGGTTCCCTGCAGAGGGCCACCAGAGTTGCGAGGTGAGTCTCTTGACAGTGCTGAAGCTTGTCTGCTTCCTTGAGTGTGAATGAAAGGTACTGAAGCCAGGAACATGAGTAGGGAAAATTCCTGCATGCCGACTGAAGTGAGGGCTCTTTAAGCCACACAGTTGCCTGTGCGGAAATGTCAGCCAACAGATCCATAGACTGAACATGGTAGCCCTTGCCAGACAAGTGAAGTGTGGCTGCTAATGGCTCACAGTTTCTTGTAGGATGATCTGGGCTTAAATAGTAAATGGCAGTTGGACAATTTGAGTATAACAAACCATTGAATTAAAGTCACGCCAAAATGATGAACATGATAGTGTGTGAATTATAAAATAATCGTGAGTTTGCAATTATGTCTTCTTAGGATTTTTTTTTTTTAAGTGCATGACAGGCCAGTACTAGGGAAACTTAGTAATTGCCAGCAGAGGACAAGAATTGGAGAAGGGAATTTTGATTACTGAATGCCATTTAGCCTATCAAGGAAAATGATACAGACAGGTAAACTTATTTTGCCCATGGGAGACAGAGAGAGACCAAGTGTGAAGTTTGGAAGGTGAAGTTGAGAGGCAGGGAACTGGGTGAAAAGGCAATCACCAGGGTGAGTCGGAGGGAAGCCTCGAGAGAGCTTGATTCTGCTGGCAGTGGTGAGCCTTCGTGTTTATAAGTCTGAGTCTGCCAGTGAAGGGCATAGAAGGTCTTGGGCCCAAGACTGCCCAGCCAATGCACTACGCTCAGGAAGAGAGCCCATTTAGGCAGGGGGGCAGTGACAGGCTGACAGGTCAGGAGGCTGGGAAAGGCTGGGCAGCTGCTCTCTTAAGCCTCCTCACTACTGAAAGCCGGAACAAGCTGCTCAGAGATCTGAATCCCAGGTAGCAGGCTCTCCCAGCCCAAGCTGACCATTCAGTGATTGGATCTGGGTAGCAAGTACTGGAGTTCTGAATGAAGAGGTGAGCAGAGGGGAAGAGAGTGAGAGGCAGGGCTGGCAACTGAGCAGAGGCAGGGAGAGACTGCCAGCTATAAAAACCTTAGGTAGAGTCCTGGTTTCCCTAATAGCTTTTAGGATAGTTTGGAAGGTCTTAACCTGGCCTCTCTCCATAACCAGCCTGTTTCTTGCCACAGACACAGACCCAGTGCTTAAGCATCACACCCATGAGCACTTCGCATGTGCTAGCCTTTCTGTAAGGGCTGCCTATGCTGGCTCGGCCCTCAGGACAGCCTTGTGAGGAGCTGGATTCGTCCCTATGCTACAAAGGGGAGTCCTGGGCCTCAGAAAGCACCTGAGTGCTACTGCACTGCACAGTCCAGCCCTGCCTGAGCACCTTCATACCCTACTTCTGACCAAGTCTTCTCCAGCATTTTCAGCTTTGGCCCTAGCTCCCTGGCCCTCCAGGGACAGGTGAGGAACGCATCTGTGTCTATCGCAGCCCATGTTTACTGCACAGCCTTTTCCATGCTGTTGTCACCGTCGGCCTGGTTATCTGTGTCTGTGAGCAGTCAGCAAGCCAAGATGCAGCACAGGGTAACTGGTCATCTGTCTCCTTTGTCCAACGCCCAGCACTGGGACCTAAGGATGCTTGATAAATACTTGGCGAACTAACATTTTTCACTGTTGATATAGAAGACAGAGATATGGATGGTAGGCAAAAGTAGGCAAAGGGATGAGGCAGAGAGGGTGCAGACATGCCATGTCTGTGCTCTAACTTCCAGGCCTTGGAGTGAGGCCTCTGTGAAAGAGTTCAGCCTGTGGCCTCCATTCCAGCGTAGCCTTCTCCACCTCCAGGCCCCTTATTTGCGCCTCTGGCTCTCCTCCTACACCTGTACCTGTTCCTACCTTCCATGGGACATTGTGGCTGGATTAACAGCTCCTCTCTCTCTGTCTCTCTCTCTGTCTCTCTCTCTCCATCTCACTCCTCCCGTGTGTGTGTGTGTGTGTGTGTGTGTGTGTGTGTGTGTGTGTGTGTAGGCCAGAGGTCAGAAAGATAGGAACTGAAGCCCAGGCCCCTTGGCTACAGAGCTCACACTGTCACACTTTGCCCACTGAGGACACTTCCTCCCATCAGCCAAGAGCCAAATGATCAGAGTGTGCTGGCCGGGCCAGCCTTGAGTGTCTTCAGATGTCGGGCAGAGCTACAGTCTGGAGCTGAGACCTCAGCAAGGCTGCTGCTGGAACGGCCAACACCTGTGGAGGTTTCCCTCTGGTCACAGGCTCCAGAGGCTGGGAAACCTCTCGGAGGAAGAAAAGAAAGCACAGATCAAAGCATTCCCAGAATGCAGAAGAGCAAGCACTCTTATTCCTTCCACCTACCCCACCTCTGCATACCCCAGGGGAACACCGATGGCCCCACCCCAAGCTCTCACCAAGCTCCAGCTTCTAGGGATTAGGTCAGCAGACAACGGGGTACACACCATAAACCCAGGGGACACCACCCAAACCTAGAGGTGACGGTCTAGGACAAGCAGCAGCCGGCATCTGTCCCCCTCAGTTCTGTTCACTAAACCTATTCCACCACAAAGACTGGACCAGTACATGTCCAGGCCTCACAACCTGGGTCCTGAGAGCTGAAGGCCAGTGAGGAACTGACTGGGACACGGGGGGGGGGGGGGGGGAGCTCACTAGCCTCTCTCCCAGGGGGAGAACAGGAGGGTCAGGACAGAGGTTAATCTGGAATCTTTAGCTGCAGAAGCGAGCTCTTGTTAGCCCCATGAAGGAAACAAAGGGCAAGGAAGTTAAGGGAACTGCCCAAGGTTGATAGTGAGTAACCCAGAGCTCTGAGCTACAAGTCCAGGCTTTGCCTCTACACTGACTCAGTGGCCAGGAAGGGACTGGCTGTTGCACTGCTTTCCAGAGACCTCAGGTTTCTCCATGGGGAATTTGTTTGCACTTCCTTGGACCAACATTGGGACCAGAGAGACAGAGTCAGCCCACCAAGCCAACTTTGGCCACTGGTGTGCTGATGCTTTCTAAGGGCTCACAGTCTGATGGGAGAGGGGCAGGCAGACAGACAACAGAATGCACTGAAATATAAGGTAACAGTGGCCATTCATTCATTCATTCAACCAGCCCAGGCACTTCCAGTCTCACAGGAGAGGTGGGCAGGTAAATGTGGACGGACAGGGCTCTGGCCCCTATTCCAGGCCTGCATATCTCCACAGCACCACAGCCTTTCTTTGCACCCCCGACACATGCGCACACATGCACCCACATGTTTAAGCACATCTGCAAAGATGCAACTCTTCAGATTGCCACAGGCTTTGCAGTGCTTAGGCAGAGCCGCTTGCTGTTCCCACAGCCTGGGGAAGTTCTCATGCCCTCACACCCTCTCAGAAACCACAGCCCTCAGGTCCCTGCCTACACACTGGAAGCCCCCAGATGGGCGAGTGCCCTTCAGCAGTGGCATCTGCACTGCAGCCCCTACTGGCACCTTTGGGTGGGTGGGGCCCAGGGCCACCTCCCAGCTCCCTGCCTGCCCTCAGAGTCCAGTTCACCAGCACTAGCATGTGGTCAGGGCACTGTACATGGAGGCGTGTGCTCCAAGGACAGAATGAAATAAGAGGCGTGGCAGAACTAGTTCTCACTACCCAGGCAGCCCAGGCTATGCCCTGCTGTAACAAGGTGGGGGACATGGAGGAGCAAGGGGAGGCATCAGTCAGCCCAGAGAAAATGGGACCCATTGAAAGGAAAGGGGAGAGTTAGTGAGGAGCCAAGGTGGAGATGTTCGGACTGGGTGGCGGCTGACACAGGCAGGGGTGGCACTTTAGGAGCCCGGAGGTGCTAAAGCTGGGGTGGGAGGTGGACTGACAGATGAATTTCCAAGATGGAGGCAAGAAGACAGAGGCCGGCGAGAGCAGGAGCACCTGAGTGCCTGCCCGCGGTATTGAACCGGCCGGATTACTCAATTTCACCAGTATTGATCAGGTAATTGCTTTATCTCACGTCTCATTTGGGCTCCACATTCTCTTGGCTCTCTCTTCTCTCCCTCTTGTTTTTCCTTATCAACCTGACACAGGGCTCCTTTCCACAGAATTTAGTTTGCTTGACTGCTTTGGGTTTGTTTTTGGGCAGAAGTGGGGAAGAAAGTGGAGAAAGGTGTGGACCAGCCATGCCTACAGCCTCTGAATTCTCTTCCAAGAAATCCTCCCTGGCTCTAGTCAGCGGATGCACATCAGGTTCTGAGGGGTCCAGGAAAAGCATCCAAAGTGACCCCCAAACTCCAGGGGCCTGGAGCCTCCTCTTGCTACTCCACCATGCTGCTCCCATCACGGCCAGCCCTGAGGTACCCTAGTTCTGGCCTGCCACAGGCCCTGGAAACCCTACCTCTAAACCTCAGTTTCACTCCTCTTCACCCCTATTACTGCTCTTTCAGGGCCTCCTACATCACATGTGAGGCCAGCTGATTCCTGGTACCCCCCCATGTGTGTCCTTCCTTCCTACCTACCTCCCTTTTCACACACAGCCCCAGAAGCCCAGTCTTCCAGACCTCAAATTCCCAGCACTCTACTCCTAGGGAAGGAGTCTGAGATCTCCAGTCTGAGGAAAGAGACACAGTTCCCCCAGGGAGCTCTTAAGAACAACAGACCTGCCCTCCCTGAAGACTCTCCTCCTCGCCCACTCTGATGAAAGAGCCCCAGGCCTTCTTTAGGCAGAAGTCTACACAAAAGGACCAAAGACAAGGCCCAAAGGGAGTGGTACCCCGCAAGAGTCCACCGGCCTCAAAGCATAGCCCTGATGGCAATGATCAAGGAGAACCTGACACCACATGTTGCTAGAAGAGGGCTGGAGGGACAAAGGGACCCGTGTCCTACGGCTAGCCCATGCTCTAGTCCTGGCACCAAAGCATTCCCTCCCCAATGCAAAGCACTGCGTCTAGGAGTGCACGTCAGGGCCACAGGAACAGCTGCCATTTGTGCTCAATGGTAGACCAGGGGACCAAGACTCTTAGCCTCAAAGCCCCACTCAAAACTCCACCTAAGAACTCAGTTTAGGAAGCAGTTCTGCCAAGGCCTGGGGTTCATGCAGGTGCAACTTGATAAACAACTTCAGGCACTACAGTAGAGACAGCAGAGGCTGGAAGCTCCTGTCTGAGCAGGTCATCTAGCCTTCCAGAAACTTCCACAATCTCCTCTGTGGTGCTCCCCTGTGAGGCCCACTGCAGCAAACTCCTAGAAAACACAAAAAAAGACAGGGCTAGAGGAGAACTAGGGCCTCTTTCCTGCCCCCACCCCAAACAGCATCCAAAATGCTGGGAAAGCGGGCCATAGGGCTGCAAGCCTACAGCCTCAGCTCTCCGGAGACAAGGAGTGGGGGGAAGACAAACTCAAAGCTAGCCTGGTCTTACATGCTAAGATCAGATTCCCCTCCCCCCAAAAAATCAAATAAAGTGCTGGAGAGCAAGACAAAGCCCTGGTTCTACACAGCATCCAGGAATTGACAGAGGGGCTGCAAGTCCATAGGGAGCACAGTGCATTTGCCCAGACCTCCTGGTATAGGGCAGCCTCCTGGAGATCAGGAACCAGCATTCCCTCCTCAGAGCCTCTGCCTCCCATTCCCCTGTCCCTCACTCAGGACATCCAGGCCCTGACCTGTCCCCTTCGAGGACGGGAACCACCAGGCAGAGAGAGGGAAGGACTAGAAGCCAGGTACCAGACAGTAGACTAACTGACACCCACCCCTCCACCCTGGCCAGCAGCACAGTGTCAGGTGACAGGTGCAGGAGAGGATGGTGGGAGTCCTGGCCAGGCCCTGTGTCTGGGGACACCTCACTAGCAGGCACATACTCTGACGTTGTCCCCCAAGACCCAGCACAGCTCTCCTCTACAGTGTTCCAGAGTGGGGACAAGCCACCTCACTTTCTTCCTCTCTTAGCTTCCTCCCTCCGGGCCATAGGGAAACTCCTACTTCCTACTGCTCTGATGGCCTTTCTAGTTCTTCCTCCATCCAAACACCTTGACCTTTTTACTTCCCCTCTTCTCAACCTCTCTCGTGTCCTTCCGTCTCTGACATCTGCACTTCCATTGACTTTAGTTTCCTTGAGTCCAGGCCTGGAAGTAGCAAGACCAACTGCCTGGAGTTTTCTGAGACTGACTTCTGAAAATCCTGTGCCCAGGAAGCTCTTGGCCCTGGTAAAGCTGCATGATTGAGTGCCTGTGTGACCAGACTGGGGCAGGGATTTCCTGTGTATGCTGAGATGCCAGAACCATTTCCCCAGTGCCCAAGAGACAAAGACAGGCCAACCACAAACATGCAGATACACAAACACCCACTCTCTCTGAGACAAAGCACGCTGCAGACAGCCACTGAAACCTGGCCCTCACGCTCACATTCACATACAGCTTTTGTGGGGCTCACACACCCACGTGTGACAGGCATGCATGGATAGAGAGGCACACATACACTAGAAACACAAAAACTGACACAGACACCCACACGCACGAATACAGCCCCAGGCAGACAGCCACAGAGGAATGCATACTCATGTCACCACTGCTCATCAGACTCAGCTACACAGACCTACTAGGCAGCCACATGAATTCAGACACCCACACTGGACCCGACCCTCCTACAGACACAGGAACACAAAGAGGTTTCCATCTGTGCCCAGGGGGAGCCATCCACACACTCCAGGCCTCTCCCTGTTCCCATTGGGAAGGCAGGGGCCTGGGTAGGCACGCTGGATCCTCCAACAGCCCTGCAGGGCTGGGCCAGAGCAGCCTCTGGAATGGCTGCAGGAGCCCTCCTCTCTCAGCAGTGGGGGCGCGAAGTGTGAGTGAAATAGGTTTATTACTGGGAGTCTGTTGTCTCGATTGGAATCGATCCCACATGTCACCTTCTATTGCTGCTAATGGAACTTGAAGGGTCCCCAGTCTCCAGGAACCACTGGCCTGCAGCACAGGCCCTCCTCACGTTCTCACTCACCTCCCTGGCCTCGCAGCCCCTGCCTCTCCCTCTCTGCACCTCCTTTCCTGGGCCACCTCTGTCCACCCAGGGACTTCATTCTTCTTCAAGAGCCCATCTTCCTCTCTCAATCCAGTGAGACCACAACCTTCCTACCATCCTTCTCCCCTTTCTTGGACACAGGGCAGGAGACAGTGGGCTGGGCCCCTCCTTCTCCAACAGCTGGCCAGGTGTGTCTTTTGTGATGAGTAGGCTGGCCAGATAAGCCCCCCAGGAATCCCACTGGGTCCCAATGTACCAGGCTGGGGGAGAGGTCTTGCCTCCTTCGCATTGCTCAGGGAAGGAAAGGGTGGCCTGAACCCCGTCTCCAAGATCTGGAGAAGCCTTGCCCAAGGTCTGAGCCCATGGAGGGCTTACCTCCATGGGTGGTTTTACCAGCCCCACAGCAAAACAAACATGAGGAAGTCTTGAAGCCCCATAGAGGTGAGAGGAATGTCCCTTACAGTGCACCTGTATTGCCTGAGTATATACCCTAAGCTTAGGGGCCCAGCATGGTTGAATAGAAAGATCCCTCCTATCCACCTTCTCCCCAGGTGCCCAGGTGGACTCTGGGAGACACCAGAGCCATCCAGCTTCAAGCCAGAAGAACAGTTTCTTACCGGAACAGAGACCAGGTTTCTACACCTGCAATCCTCACAGGCTGTCATTGTGTACCACAAGACCAGGGCAGCTGAGAAGACTGAACAGATAGAACTGTCAGCACGGATACTCTTGGAAATGAAGTTGGCGTTTTGTTTGGTTGATTTGTAGAGTTTTTTCAGACAAGTTTTCATGTAGCCTAGGCTGGCCTCAAACTCAAGATGTAACCTAGGCTGGCCTCAAACTCAATATGCAGTTTTGGCTGGCCTTAAACTCCTGATCCTCTTTCCTCCATGTCGCAAGGCTTGGATAACAGGTGTGGGACGCCAGATAAGCTTATTTTGTTTGGGTTGTTCTGTTTTGTTTTGTTTGTCCCTATGGTAGTAGAGATTAGACCCAGGGCTTACCATATGCCAGGCAAACCTCTATCACACAGTTCCTCTCGGCTTTTTATTTTGAGAAGGATCTCAATAAGTTGTACAGGCTGGACTTGAATTCACTCTATAGGCCAAGTTGGCCTTGAACTTGTGATCCTCCTGCCTCAGCTTCCAAAGTGCTAGGATTGCAGGCACAAATCACCATACTCAGAGTATTTTAAACCACCTTCAAAACCCCAACTAAGCTGGTGTGACAGTGCATACTTGAAATCTCACCACTCCATGGATGCTGAGGCAGGAGGATTGCCAAACTCAAAGCCAGCAAGGACTATCCTCAGCTAGTGTGAGATCCTGTCTCAAGAACTCAAAAACGTAATGAGTTAACTGTGTATGGAGGCTGTGCGAGGAGTTGGGTGTTGAACGTGGGGTATGAGAGGAGTATGGGTGCCTCGTGGCTTCCCGCCCAGCGACCAGGGCCTTTCCAGGGCTCCACCCACTTTGTTTCTATCCTGTGTCAAAAACAGCTAGCCAGCTAAGAAGCCAACCTCCAAGCCCAGTGCCTGGCTCCTAGCTCCTTTCCTGGACTCGTCTGCATACAGTGACATGGGCCAGGAAGTCGGAGAAGCTGGAGGTTGGCAGCAAGGAGGGCTGCCCTCCCAGGTGTCCCGGAAGATAAGAGGAAGCATGCTTGGTTGTGACTGAGCAACAGAAGAGAAGAGGTGCTTCCAGCTCACTCCCAGGCCCTGGCTTGAGTCCTTTGGCTCCCAGGAATCCCAATGGGTCCCGGTACACCAAGAGTCCCCAGGGACATGGCAGCAGTAGCCTGCAGATCAGCCTTCTGCCTCCTGTCCACAGGTGTTCAAGGTGGGCAGGAGATACTGTGCCCAACCTTTAAACTCTCAAGTGAGGAGCTTCAGTGGGCGATGGCAAGAAGGGGCAAGCCAGCCTCCAGCGATGAGGACGCAACACCTAAGACAGACGCCAGGACACTGTCTCCTTCCCCACCTCCCCTTGCCCATCACTGTGCTCTGTCATCCCTCCTGTGTGGCTCTGGCCTAAGAAGCCCTGCCCCCCATGAGGACCGTCCCTCCCTGAGGCCCAAGCTCTTGCCTTCCATCAATCAGCCTTCTCTCTCCCACCTGTCCATCACGTTAGCTTCGGTTGATTTAACCAGAAAACAAGCCCAGAATGTAATTCCATGCCCTCCCTCCCAGCTCCATCAGCTGAGGGAGGCAGTGTGCTGAGGAGCCTCCCAGAGCCAGTAAAGACAGGAAAATCATACTGATCCCCCAATAGCATCCATCAGCCTTCTCTCTGCTTAGGGCTGGAAACCTGGGCACAGCCCTGACAGGCTCCAAAGTGACCCGGTCCCCACTACCTTAAAAGGCAGAGTCACTGTCTTTGGTATCCACCTGGAAAGCCTGTTCAGCCAAGTTCTCCTCTGCTCCCCAGGATGTCCTGGGGATCCTGGCCCTTATCTTGTTCCTCGTTGAGCTGCCTGATGCCCCTCCCTCCTAGCTGGCGTAATCCTTAGTTGAAAGTTCTTCCTGCTGTCTAACTTCAAGTCGAATTAATAAAGTCTTAAAAAAATCTTTAGGACTGTAAGAGACTAGGCATATTAAGTGCCTTTCCATCTTCAGAAAAGGAGCTTGAGTAGCTATTATGTGGGAGACGGAACTCCGTGGTGGAAGAATTTGCCTAGCTGTGTCCCCAGTACTAAAGAGTGAGTAAAAACATATACTTAAAAATAGATTTATTTATTTGTATCATTTCATTTGAGCCAAAGGAGGAAAGTTACAGATCGTGACAATCTGGCACTCGTGTGTGTGAGGGCAGCCGGGGCAAGGCAGGAGTTTCGAATAGTCTGGCTTGTGTGAGGTCAGTTTTCAGGTCTGAACTCTTATCTCCACAGAAAGAAATACAGGAGAAGGTCTGAAAGAAGGGGATGGCTAGACACCTGGCAGGACTTCCCAGTGTGTCAGCAACCTTTAGAAGAATTGAAAAAAGAGATAGTCTTCCTATAGAGTGTCCCATAGAGAGATGCTCTACTGTGCTGCAGGGTTCGTCTGTGTGTGTGGTGGGGGTGGGGTGACAGGCGGAGGCATAGGTTCATGCCACCAGCTCTGGAAGGGTTAACGGTACCGTCTGCAAACCACATCGACTCCCCTGGGAGCTTGGAGATCCCCCTCTCATTTTAAGTAACCCTAACACATGATAAGCAAGGGCAAGGAGTGAGCCAGAAGGAGCTGGACTGCGCACGGAATTGCCAGCTACAAGGAGGTAAGCTACTCAGGCAGGTCTGTGCACCGGGCTATGGAGCCTGTTATGGGGCAGTTGGGAAGGGGGAATAAAGAGCCAAGGCGCATTACAGGGCGGGGATGAGGCTTTATCCAGAGGAATGGCACAGCGCTGGGGCTGTGAGCGCCCGGGGAATTTGTGGGAGGATGTCACCGAGACACTGGTCCAGTGTAGCAGGGGACTCTTCTCTGCAGGTGGGGTCAGTGGGGTCCAATGTCTGCTCTCTGGGACAGACCAGACTCGGTGATGAATGGTAAGCAAATAAGCAAGAGCTCAGCCAACTCCTCATCCAGCTAGCCTTCTGGGTCCATAGGAGCTCACCGCTGCCACTGGGGGGTGGGTGCTGAGGGCAAAGGGCTAACAGAGGAGCAGATGGAAGCAGATGGGTTGGAGAGCATCACCGAGTGTGGAGAGCGTGCCAAGATGGGGATGAGGAGCTGTGCTCCCTCCTGAACCGGGCCAGGTGAGCTGAAGAGATGCTTGCCTCTGATGGGGCAAGAGGGTTCTCCTCCACGCATTAGGACCAGGAATCCTGGAGTATGAGAGTCACTGTGGCAAAGCACAGAGGCAGGCTAGAGGGGCAGGCAAGATGCCAGGAGAAAGTCCTGAGCTCCCCAGCCCTTCCTGAGAGGGGCTGCTGCTTGACCACTCTGGCTTTGCTCAAGGGCAGTGAGTCCTCATGGGTGTAGAGACTCAAGCACAGAGCCAGCTGAGATGGTTTCAGACTTGATGGAAAGTGAAGGGCTCAGGTCTAGCCTGGAGGTCTGAGCTAGATGTAGACGTGGAGGTCAGTGGTTAGGGACCGAGAAGGTATCACTGGCCTCAGCTCTGGAGGCTGCCTCAGATGCCAGTCGCCTCTTCCGCTGCCCTGACTTCCCGGCTGGCCTAACCCCCACCCCCAGGCCAGTGGTCAGCTCACCTCAACTGTCTGCTGGAACTTTTGTCTCCTGCTAGCCTTGCTCTGCTGCCGCCTTAGCGCCTGCTGCAGGGATTTCTTGTTCCTGGTGGGGAGACTAAGGGTCGGCGTGGAGTATTCAGGAGACTCCCACAGCACAGCTGATAGGAATTATTGAATGAGACCAGCACTGGGGGAGAAAGGGACTGCTGGGGACAGGTGTGGGACTCCGGGCGGGGGGGGGGGCAGAAAAGAGCAAGACACAAAAGGTGACAAGACCAGCCAGCACAGAACAGGGCTGGGTGCTAAATGGTGAGACTGAGACCCAAGGAGACTAGCCACCCAGGCAGGGAGAAGGAGTGACCAGAGACAGCACAGAGAGCTAAGGAGGGAGCACAGGGAGACAGCCAAACAAGAGGAAGCCACAGGTGTGAAGGAAGGCTAGATGGAAGAGGGAGAGAAGATGTAGGCTGAACACAACTGGGACAGTCAGAGGAGGGGTGGGGCCCGGGTTGGAAGCCTGTGACAGCCACCTCATGACCCAGTACCCTAAGCCCAGGCTCTGCAGAGGATCTGTGAAGGTGTGGCTTTTTTCCCAACCTTCAACTGCCCTTTTCTGTCAACCCTATAGGACTTGACATAGCATGACTGGGTTTAGAGTCCTAACCCTTTTAAACCCCACTGCCCCTATGGAGGGCAGAGGGGGCGGGCTACAAGGGGTGGAGCTGCCAACAGAGACTAGGTAGAGGTCCAGGACCCATGAGGGAGGAGCTGAGGGAGACTCTCCCAAAAGTTGCCATCCCCAAGGGAGGGAGGGATACCAGGTATCCTCAGCCAGGGGAGAAGGGAAATGAAACCGAGGAGAGGCAAAAGGAGGCTGGCTGCTCCCCCAGGGTCCCAAGCTGTACCACCCAAGGTCCAAGCGCCTTTTACAGCTTTAGCTAATATCACCAGCAGTCTCAGAGACAGCCACCCCCACCTGCTAAGATCCAGGGGAGAGATGGGAAGTTTCCCATCATACTGGGGACTCCGAGGAGGGACGGCCTATTCAACCTCTGAGGTGTCTGAGGCCTCCCCCACTGTCATTGTGGTGGCTCTAGCATCCCATCTCCCATCTTGTTCTTCTGGTCCCTGGGTCCTACTCCGGACCTCTGTCCAGAATCCAGCTCTCTCTGGCTCTTTCAGGCTTATGCTGTGCCTCTCCACCGTTTGCTCGTGGCTTTGCTCATCAACAGTCCTGCTTCCTGCTGACTCAGTGGAGCACTGAAAAGCCTAGATTTTGTCCAGTCAACCTGGCTACTAGGTCCCTAGCTTCAAGGGTCCCAATGGCAGTGTGACTTTCTTTTTATAACTTTTATTGATTTGTTTTGTTTGTGGCAGGGCCTGCCTATTGGCACCTTTGTTTGCCTAAAACTCTCTTTGTAGTTCAGGCTAGCCTTGAACTAGGGGCAAGCCTCCTTTCATGTGCTGGAATCACAAGTGTGAGCTGCCCCATTCAGCGCTACAAAATGACTTTCACTGTAAATTTATACATACATGCTGCACTGGGCTCAAATGCTTGTGTGTCTGTGTGTGACTGTGTGTGTGTGTCTGTGTGTGTGTGTCTGTGTGTGTGTGTGTGTTATGTTTGTGTCTCTAAATGTGTGTGCCTCTGCATGTGTGTGTTTGTGTGTGTGTCTGTGTGTCTGTGTCCATGCATCTGTGTGTGTCTCTGTGTCTCTGTGTGTGTCTCTATGTGTGTGTTTGTGTCTCTATCTGTGTGTATGTATGTGTGTCTGTGTATATGTGTCCATGTATCTGTGTGTGTCTCTGTGTGTGCCTCTATGTATGTGTCTGTGTGTGTCTCTATGTGTGTATCTGTATGTGTCTGTGTATGTATGTGTGTGTCTGTGTGTGTCTGTAGTCTGTGTGTGTCAATATGTGTGTGTCTGTGTGTCTCTGTGTGTTCATATCTTTCTCATGCTTTGCCCATTGGGCTGGCTGGCCTCTGGCTTTCTGGAGCTACTGTTGAAATTCTTCCTGGCAAAGAGTCTACATCCCAGGCTTAGTTGGACAGTCTCCTTTGGGGCATGGGCCTCCTGCCAGCCTTGCCTCTTAGAGTTTCAACTCTTCTGCCCTGGTTGACTGATTACATCTCAGAGCCTGAAGTCAGACAGACCTGTTCCCATCTAGCTCCACCACTTGACAGGATCTTGTGCAAGTCTCTTAATCTTTTTGAGCCTCTGTTTCCTCAGCTTACAAAATGTAGCTAATACCAACCTCAAAAGGTTATTGTGAGGAATCAGTGGAATGACATAACAACCAGAGCAGCACCTCATCCCGAACCCGTGGTGGTCCCAGATCACATCAACTGCAAATGTGAAGAAGTGAAGCCGCTTCGGAGGTTTTCTTTGGAGCCACGCCCAGCTTAAGCCTTTTCCCCAACTGTTTTCATCGCTATCTATACTGCTTTTATTAAATAATGACCTAGCACCTACTTGTGTTGTAATGAACACTTAGACTGGCCAAGGGGATTAACATTATTAGTAATCAGCATGACAGGAATGGTAATAATAATGGCTTGCTGCTGTAGCCCTTCCAGAAATACAAAAATGTTTTGGAGACCCACAATGATCACTCCATACTGGGCTATGGTCCTTTTTCATTTATGGTTCCCAGTACTCATCCTGTAAGCCACCGTGCTAATCTTGCCATGGTACTGAGGGCTTCTCACAGCCAGTAAATAGAATGTGGTCAATCTTTGTATGTGCAGCCTTCAGCACAAGAGAGCCAAGCCTGGGGCCCAGAGAGCAGGTCAGAGGGCACAGAATGGGATGTGCCCTGCCAGGGATGTTCTACACCAATGTGTAGATTAAAATGACACAAGGGACCAGCTAGATGGCTCAGCAGATAAAGCACTTGCAGAACAAGCCTGGTGACCTGAGTTAGATCCTCAAACCCACTTATAAGTGAAAGGAGAGCACAGACTCCATAAAGTTGTACTCTGTCCTCCATGCATGCCATGGCATGGGTACACACACACACACACACACACACACACACACACACACACACACACACGAACACATACACACACACTAATATAAATCTAGAAAAAAATTAAAGTGACACACAAGGAATTAAGGTTAAGTGGCAAAGATAGTTGGCACCCACAGCAGTAGAGCTGAAAGCTGTTATTCCCTGGGGTTCCTCCACTGTCAGCTCAGAGCCTTGGGCAAGAAAGAAAGGATTTACAGGAGACAGTTGGCAGGACTTCCTAGCACTACAGCTTTCCACAGCCAGAACTGAGCAACTCAAAAACATGGCCCATGTGGGGAGGAAGCTATTGTATCAAGACTGGGAGACTCAGTCTCCCCCATACCACTCTGACTTCACGTTTGGGTTTGGGGGGGTCATTTCCTTATGCTGACTTTTGGCTTGTCTTTTGTTTATTAAGCCAGGACTCATAGCCCAGGCTGACCTCAAATTTGTTATATAGGTGAGGTTGGCCTTGAACTCTTATTCCTTCTGCTCTGCCGTCCAAGCTCTGGGATCAGTAATGCCCCTCACTATTTCGTCTCTTCCAGGGTAGAGGAGTAGGTGTCAACAGCCTGATGATCTCCATGGCTGAATCGTGTAAATCTTCCTTCCTTCCTTTCTTTCTTTCTTTCTTTCTTTCTTTCTTTCTTTCTTTCTTTCTTTCTTTCTTTCTTTCTTTCTTTCTCTCTCTCTCTCTCCCCCCCCCTCCCTCTCTCTCATGAAGGTGTAAGGACACCCTCTCACAACCAAGGACCAGGGACCCTACATTTGCCTACTTCCAGGACTCACCTGTGTCACTAACCCTACATGCCCAAGGCTTTGGGTTCCCTCCTTTTTCTTTTCTTTTCTTTTCTTTTCTTTTCTTTTCTTTTCTTTTCAAATTTCTCTTCTTTTCTTTCTTCATCCTCCTCCTCTTCTTCTTTTTAAAAACAGGATCTCACTGTATAACTCAGGTTGTCCTATAACTCTCTATGTAGCCCAAGCTGGCCTTGACCTGTGACCTGTGATGATCTCCCTGCCCCCACCTTCTTCTGAGTGCTAGACATGCACAACTAGAATCTAAGGAATCTTGATCTGAGAACTTGCTTTCTAGTCTTTCACTTGGGGACACTTCATAACCTGCTGAGGCTCAGAGTGGCCTCTAAGACCTACTATGCTCCAGAGGTTCCTGACACTCAAAACATAGTCCAAGGACACACGGCCACAACACCTCACAGCTTGTCCCATGTGTAATCATAGGTGCCACCAGCTGTGTGATCAAGTCCTTGGTTGTGAGAGGGTGTCCTTACACCTTCATGAGAGAAAAAAGAAAGAAAGAAAGAAAGAAAGAAAGAAAGAAAGAAAGAAAGAAAGAAAAGAAAGAAAAGAAAAGAAAGAAAGAAAGGGAGAGAGAGAAAGAAAGGAAAAATTTGAGGTCAGCCTGGGCTATGAGTCCTGCCTCAAGGTCCACATTTGAAGAGACTTCAGATTATTCTCATTAAGTCAAGAAGCACTGCCATAGATGACAGTGGCAACTCAGAATAGAAGGATCTATGTGGGATTGCAGCTAACTGATGGACCTTAGTCAAGCCCCCCCACCTTTCTCTCTCTCCCCCTCTCTCATAAGTCTCTTCTGGAATGACAGGAGGTTGCTACACACCGATGTCTGTGTTCCCTCCAGACCTACCAAGCTCTAGTTGAGAATAATGGTTCCTTTATGCTGAACTCACCAGTGTTGGGGTCCCAGAACTCAGAGCATGTAACCCGCCTGGGCCACCCTAAGAATAGGCTCCACACCCTGCTCCATACCCTGTGTCTCTCTCTCCTTTCTCTGTCATCTTGCACACTATTCACACCCCACTAGTGGCAGTGGAAGCCAGCATCTTGCACCACATCCTCTCTTCAACTGAGGTTTGCTTCAACACGTCCTCTGCTCCCTTAGCTCACCTCGGGTGAGGCTGTCTTACTGGGGACAGTTCTGAAAGCTTTCCCTGCTCTCCCTAACTGAGAACCAGCAAGATCCCTAGTCCTTACCCACAGTTCATTAAACACTGAGGAATACAAGGCATGGTGCCAGGATGTGATCCAAAGGGCCAGCACTGAACAAGATGTCCAGGGTTCCTGAGCTCTGAGGGAAGCACAGCAGTCAAGGAATGACATTATGGAGCACTGGTTTGAATGGTAG
The DNA here is from genome assembly GCA_026225945.1 of Cricetomys ansorgei. Classification (NCBI taxonomy): domain Eukaryota; kingdom Metazoa; phylum Chordata; class Mammalia; order Rodentia; family Nesomyidae; genus Cricetomys; species Cricetomys ansorgei. The sequence continues at coordinate 7,481,723 of JAMJFZ010000056.1, read as the reverse complement.
ATGTGCTGAAAGTAGAACTATGCAGAGATTAGCATCTCAGTGCACAAAAATGTCACACAAATTCATTAGGATTCCATACTTTCTGCCCTTGGTCCCACTGTGCCCACCTTCAGCTAGCCTCGCCCTTTTGGGGTAGCTCTTGACTCTCAATGGCCCCAAGGACCATTGGTGATCAAGACTCCCTTTCCCAAAAGGTGCCACCCCACAAAAGCACCTAGGATGGTGTGTAGGTCAGCCACTCACAGGACCTGGCCAGCCCCGTCCAGGGTGGCTGCAATCTTGGGATAGGCTGGGAAGATCCCAGGGCAGGGGCTGCTGCTCCCCCACCAAGAGGAGAATGGGGTCAAAAGGTACCCATAGCCTCAGAAACTTTGAAGCGGCAGCACAGCCATGTTGAGAACATACAACTTTTACTGAGCTGCTCCAGAAAGGAATGTGGCCCAGCTGGGTACAACCCTGTCCCCGGTCAGACATGTATCTGCCTCCCTGCCACACAGAACAAGACTGGAGAAGCAAGCCTTGAATGTCTGATCTCAGCCAGGTAGCCTTTCTTGGCCCCATCTTCTCAGGCCATCCATCCATCTATCCCTCCACCCAAATCTATCACTTCTCCTCTTTGGCTCCAGGCTGTGGGAGGGAGACCCTAAAGGTGGGTGCCACCCCCCAACTACCCTAGGAGGAAGTAACAACTTTTGGAAGAAAAATAAGAAATAAAGACTAGATCCTACGTGTTTTGGAGGTGATAGAAGTGAGGGACATAACATTTTAATGCAGCAACCAAAGTGTGAGGCTATTGAAAAGTCATTAGCATTCATTTATTCCGTTAGCAATCACTTATTGACAACTATGAAGCAGGCATTTGGTCTTTGGTGAAAACAGCACCAACATCCTCACCCTTCTCAAACGTGAATTGTTGTAAAGTTACCAAGTGTGGTGGCACATACCAGCAATCCCAACACTCAGCAGGTGGAGGCCGAAGGATCAGGAGTTCAAAGGTCAGCTTCAGCTAAATACTGAATGAGATTCAGCTTGGACTACATGAAAACCTGTCTCGAAACAACCAAAAAAATGTCACGGGTATGTGTATAGGTCACTGCTCCTCTAAGTTTAAAAAAAAAAAAAATCATTCCCTCTTCTCTTCTCAAAAACAAAACCCTGCTGAGCCCTAAGGACAGTTTGTCTAAATCCTCCATCAGGAGTCAGGATGGAGGGCCATTCGCCTTTCCTCCTTAGGCTTAGACTCAAGCCACCACCTGGAGTGATAAGGAGGTCCCCACAGAGATTGGGCCTACCCTGCATACAAGGGACCTCTTGCCTTAGTTTCTCTTTTCTGTCCTGGACTCCTCTTTTCTTCTTTCCTCACCTCCATCCTTTCCCTCTTTCCGTTGCTTTCAGCAGACCTGAGATCCAAACTCAACCTTCTTTCACACCGTACACCATGCACTGCAGCTGCTTCTCGGAAGGCATCCTGGAGACCCCTGCCAACTACTGGGTCTCAGGTGAGCCTCCCTGCCTCCTCCCCATGCTCTAGAAGCTGACTTGGGCAGAGCCTGAGGACAGCAGGTGACACTCATACTTTCTCACCCAGGTCTGGCCTTTCCCGACTGGGCCTACAAAGCAGAATCGTCCCCAGGCTCCCGGCAGATTCAGCTGTGGCACTTCATCCTGGAACTGCTGCAGAAGGAAGAGTTCCGCCATGTCATCTCCTGGCAGCAGGGAGAGTATGGGGAGTTTGTCATCAAGGATCCAGATGAAGTGGCTCGCCTCTGGGGCCGCAGGAAGTGCAAACCACAGATGAACTATGACAAGCTGAGCCGGGCCCTCAGGTGAGAAGAGGTGGCCAGCAGCAGGAGAGGCAGAGTTCACAGAAAAGGGCAGAGGTTCCTGGCATTCCAGGCTGCTTCCCATACTGCAGGCCTTGGGAAAGAAATGCCCTTGTTGTGGGATGATGGCTGGTGTCCTCCAGCAACTGCTAGACTGATGGAGGAGACTCCGAGTCTCTTCTTTCCTCACAGGGCCAACTTCAATTCTCTAGGTATTACTACAATAAGAGGATCCTGCACAAGACCAAAGGCAAGAGGTTTACCTACAAGTTCAACTTCAGCAAGCTCGTTGTAGCCAACTATCCTCCGTGGAAAGTGTGGGCACCCTCCACCCCATGCCTGTTGTTGGGTGCCTCTACCCTGGGTCAGTCTGTGGCTGTGCAGAGGGAGGTAGGTGTGAAGGCTGCCCCTGTCCTCAGAGCTCTGAAATGACCTGCCCTTCTGTCCTGGCTGCCCCAGGCCACTCTCCACCTTAGAGACTCCCTGGCCTCCACTGTTCTTCCGTATTCTAGTCCCTGAGGACTCCAGGATCTAGTCTTCATGATCCACACCCACCTGTGAGGAAGGGTGGTTTCTGTGCTAGGCATCATCTTTTGGTGATGTGTGAGTGGAAAGAGTAAAAGGTTCAGGGGAGGGTCCAGGGCATCTGAGACAGTGCGCAATCCACACCAGCCACTGGTTGTTTAAGAGTCACTATGAGAACTATCTCATCATATTAACGACTGGGTGATAGTCTTCCTGTGTCTTAGAAGACTAGATACCAGAGGGAGCCTGTTCCACCCCAGCCTTCCTTCTCTTCTCTCCTTAGCCTCTGCAAAGCATGCTGTACACCCATTGGGCCACACAAATACAGCTGGCTGGAGATAGGACCCCACAGGGGCCACTGGAAGCCTCCAGAGAGAAGGGGAGCAACGTCTTTGACTGTGAGTGTTGAGGACAGAATTTGGTGGGGATCTTAAACAGAGGAAGAGAGCCTCCCAGGGCCCCCTGCCTGGCTGAGCATAGGCCCAAGCAGGCATAAGAGATCTTCATTCAGCCAGTGTCTAGTGATTCTATTTATTTACTAGTGTGGGGCTCAAACATGAAAGACGAACCTCGAGAAGCACAAAAGCTGGTAGGAAGTAGAGCTGGGGGGTCTGCCCGTTACTACAGGTGCTGGGAGGGCACAGAAGAGACTCTGGGGCTCCCTGGGAGAGGGGAAGAAGAGCAAAGAGGCTCTGGCAGGAGGAAGTGGGAGCTGTGAGCACGTATGGCACATCTGGAAGGCTGCTACTGTCAGTGTGACGTACACTGACATGAGGAGTGCGGGAAGGTGGAGGAGGCACGGGAGCCGTCTGCCAGCCAAACCTACCCAGGTCCAAAAGGCCTCAGGAACTTTTGGAGAGGGCTGGACTTCCTCCTGTGAGCAGACAGCCATGAAGAAGAGGTGTGTTTAGATTTTCATTTTGTTTACATGTTTTTGTGGTATAGATGGTGGAACCCAGAGCCTACATATGCTCATCGAGCACTCCACCAACAGAGCCACGTCTCCGGTTCCCAGATTTTATTTTATAAGTTACAGAAGGTTCCAATCTGACAATAATTTGACTTAGGATTTCTAGACCTTATGATACAATACAGAGGCAATATGCATTCCGTGACAGAAACCGTGACTAGAATTTTGAAGTTTGACCTTTCCACTGGCTATCAATAGGAGGTGCAGGGAGCTACCGCCCCAGTCATCCACAAATCATGACAGTAAACACCCGACACGCCACAGCACATTGTACTGCTGAACTGACTCATTCTGTAGGTTAGATACACCCAACACACTTTGACTTGAGTTATTTTCAACTCACAAGGAGTTTATCAGTATGTAACCCTATCAGAGGTCAATGAGTGTCTGTGTGCAGGTTGTGTGTGGCTGGGACTAGAGGAGGAACCAGGCTGTCACTGGAATAATTAAATATTTTAATTATTTTAAATTATGTGTAGGGGAGTGTGTCTGCATGTGGATATGTGCACATGAGTGCAGATGTCCTCAAGAGGCCAGAGGCATTAACTCCCTGAAGCTAAAGTCACAGACAGTTGCGAGCACTCGGGCACGGGTGCTAGGAACAGAACTTGGGCCTTCTGGAAGAACAGAACAGCTCTTAACCACTGAGACATCTCTCTAGCCTCCATTTTTGTTTGTTTGTTTTTGACAATCTTAGAAGGAGACTATAGGCCATAGGGTGAAGAAGGAACCTCAGCTGACGAGAGGTGGGCAGACGAAGCTCGTGCTCTTCTGTCTTCTTTCATCATATGTTAATTACCTCATGCTTGATGTGCCAGGGCCTGCACGTTCAGATGTGAGCACTGTTGCCTTTCTGGGGCTTTCAGTTAAGAGGCTTAAAGGAGATAGATACACACGCATAGCTGCCACTTGACCCAGGGGGACAAGAGCACTGGGGCAGCAGGGAACAGACATCCAACGTGCACATAGGTTCAGCTGAATTTACTGGAAGAAGAGAGGACAGGAGTTCAGAAGCCTGGGACAGAAAGAGGCACTGGGGGCAAGCTAGTAGTGGAGCATCATGATGGGGCAAGGGGAGGGGGACACTGGTAAACGCCAGTGGCTCTCCAAGCACCAAGGTCAGGCTTTCTGCGGAAAGATGCAACCAAGTATCTTCTGAAAAGGCGCGTGCTCCTCCACTTCAGGCAGTTTTGAGGGTCACCACGTACATCCACCACAGTGCAGGCCAGGGGTGCAGGTTAGTGGGCCGTCAGTTTGGCATCCTGGAGCAACCCAGCACATGGGGGGCTTTCCTGTACCTCCACCCCACCATTCCCCCAGCACCAGAGTGTCAAGAACACCAAGCTTACCCCTTTGGGAAACTGTAAGCCCCAACTTGGAGTGGGCTCTTCTGCACATCCCTGCTTTCCTTCACACACACACTCTCACACACACACACTCACACACACTCACACACACATACACACACACTCACACACACACATACACACACCCTTTCCCTATGCTTGCACCCTGAAGGGCATGAAGGTTTTAAGTCTTCAGAGGGCTGGCAGTAGTCACGTGCCATGCTTCGGGACTGGAATTCCACTGCCTGCCCCACCTCCACACTCACTCAGATCATGTGGTGGCAAGAGAGGAAGCTGCAGTTGGACAGGGGCACACAGGGCACTCAACCAGATTAGGAAATGGGAAGACTCCAAAATGTCTCCTCCACATGCCTCGTTGTCGGCTACACTGTGGAGAGAGGACCCTGACCCCAGGAGCTCCTGGGGTCACAACTTTTCTGTGAGACAACAGTCTTTCTGTCACCTAAGAGCCCAAGGGGAAAGACACCGGCCCACAGAGAGGAACATCCTAGCAGAAGGTATCCACGTTTTCTCATGGAGAATCATTCTGACTAATTTAATCCCTCACGAGTCTGCCTTGAGAAATATTCCTAGCTAATAAACTGGCTGTGTTAAGTAATGCCTGGTCGGCTTTCCCAGCTTTTAATCAGTTTTTATCACTGTATCACACCCATGTGACCCCATTATTCTCCTAGTTAAATGATGTGGCCTTGATAAAAAATGTAGCATTTCAAAAAGGTTTTCTGAAATAGAAAAACATGGTGTGGAGCTCTGCAGGCATTTCCAGGAACCCCAGCCTGGGCAACCCCTGTGGGGGCCTGGCAGGTGGGAGGGGAAGAAGGTGGGTCTGAATGGAGTGGAAGGAGGAGAGTCTTTTTGGAGGAAGAGATCTATGGGAGTAGTATCGGACAGAGGAAGGAGACTGCGGATCCCACAGGTGACCCTGGACCGCACAGTCACAAGCTCTACGGGTCCTTCTTTACACATAACCTTAACAAATGCCGCTTGATCCTAACCAGGAGAGAGGACTTTACAGATGAGGAAATAGAGCCCTTCATATTTAGGTGACTTGGTCCCACAACCAATTCTTTAACCAGCTAAAATGTGGAGCCTTTGGGCAGTGATAGGGAGCATAAATGGCAGATTCGCTGGGTTAGGGCACAGAATACCCATTCGATCTCCCAGCACATCTTTACTGGGGACTTTATCTGTGCCGGGCAGGACTGGATTCAGAGAAGAATAAAACGAACGCAGTTCCCGCTCCAGCAGAGCTAGGGACATCAACAGTGAAGAAACAGGCACACACCTCACTATGTGATTTCTAACAGCTGAGTGCCCAGGAGAGGGGAGGGGAGAGAGGACAGCAGGGGCAAGCATTCTGTGAGGCTGGTAAAGAATCAGGAAGTAGTCTAGGAGGGCTGTGATGAGCCAAACCAGAGCAAAACCTGGGAGGGAGGTGAGCACCCCCCCAACCTGCCCCCCCACCCCCACCCCCGCAGAGAAAGGTGAAGGGGAGAAAGAGCTGTGGGGGAGGAAGACCGAAGTTGGAGGGAAAACTGAAGCGTTGGGAGAGTGCTTACCTAACAGACAGGAAGCCCTAGGTTTGCAATGCCCGCACTGGTATCAGGACCACCAGGAGCCCAAGGCCATCTTCAGCTACGTTACAAATCCAAGGCCAGAGAGAAAGGGAATTAGAGTGGGGGAGAGAGGGAGAGGAGAGAGCAGTGGGAGGGGGAAGCAGAGGGGAGGGAAAGGAAGCAGAGGAGCATCTCAGTAGGCGTGCCCTCTAGACCCTTTCTCGCCTTTCTACAGGTTTTGGCTCTGCCGTGGGCTCCGGCTGCTGTTTCCTGAACCTCCAAGGTGACCTGCCCAGTTTTGCTTCCTTTGCTCCTGCACCCCGCCTCTGCTGTGACTGGACCCACCTCGCAAGGCCCATCTTGCCTCCTTTCTCCTCCCAGGGCCACTTCAGGCTCCCAGGTCCACCGAGTCCGCCAGGTGGCTGGCATTTTCCACGGCTCCCCCTTCTGGCCAGGCTGAGACAGGACACTAGCGAGAAGCTTCAGTACCTGTTTCTCAGGCCCGAGGAATTGGTGGTAAATCCTGGCCCAGATCCAAAGGGGCCACTGAATTCCAAGGGGAGACTCTCTTCAGAGACTCAGGGACTCAAACTTGGGAAAGGATACTCCATGCCCCTCAGTCCAGAGAACCTCAGAGCCATGTGCCCTTTGGATCCTCCTTAACTGGAGAGAAAAAAGTGAATGCCCCCACTTTTGCACCTCCTCCTAGTTGGACAGCAGCCAGACTCACAGGAGGACATGGAGGGAGAAGCTGGACCAAGGTGTGGCAAATGTGGGCTGGGGAAACTGAGGTAGTACCCCTCCCCTCCTACCAAATTGCTGTCAGACTAAGGAGACTTTATTAATCTCAGCTTGAGGGGAGAGATGCGATTAAGGATTTCCATCACTGAATTTCCCCATGCCTGCCCACAGGAGGGAATTAAGGGGCTAGGCTGGGGCAGACCAGTGCTTGTTTTGCCTAAGTCTAAGAGGTCTCTCTCTTCCTCTGGGTTCATTTCCCCATCCTGGCAAAGGTTTCCAGGACCTCTCCCACTCTGTCACATATTTTTCTGCCCTCCCTCTGACTGCTCAGCCATGAGGAACCTCTGTCTCAGGAAGGTTCTTGCTTTTATCTCCATGACCCCAGGACCCAGGCAGGTTCAGGGAGTGGGGGTTGGAGTTCTCATCTCTATAATACTCCACTGCTAACTGCGAATAAAAACACCCTTGGCAAACTGCCCTCTTGGCCAACAGCCTTTCTCCAGTGCACCCAGTCTTGGCTGTACTCCTTCTGTGTTCCGATCATTGGTGGAGCTAAGTGCAACCCAGGAGTCCTGCTGGGAAATGCAGAGGGGGGCCTGAAGCTTGGAGTGGGACTGGAGTCACCCAGCCAAGCTCCTTTCTCCTACCAGAGAGGGAGAGAGGGGGAGGGGGAGGAGAGAGAGGAAGGTGAATCAAGCAGGGGCCCCAGAGAGGAAAGCCAGTCCTAATGACAGAACTGCAGAAAGAGCAGGGGTCTTTGTCAAAGACCTTCAGACCCCTGTAAGGGAGCTCTGGGGAAAATTCTAATGGTCAAAGAGGGAAAGGAAGCTCATGCTAGAGTTCCTTCACCTCTGCCTCTGGGGCCCTAAGGATGAACAGCCAAGTAGACTTGATGCACCTGGTGACAGAGAGTATACAGAACACATAAGAGAGTGTCTCTGCTTGCTGACAGATGAATCAGTGGGGAGGGATGCTACACAAGCCAAGGCCACTGAACCATGCTGCTCTCCTGCCTCTGGGCTAACAATTACACGGCTAGGATTTGTCTTCTGTCCTCTTTGTGGAACAGCTCATGAACTGGAAAGGCCCAGAGGGTACCTCTCCTATTCTGAGTTCCTCTTGGAGCCTACTTCACATTCACCTTCTGCAGTCTCTTGGTCTTGTGACCATGCATTGTCAGTCCACTAGACAGGCATAATGCTTGTCCTCAGAAAGGCCAAGATGATCACATTCTGGGCCTAGGTCAGGAGAAAGGGTCGCTGTCTCCTTCCCTCAACCCAAAGCCAAAAAAGAAATGCAGGCTCTTTCCCAGAATTCCCATGGCCACAGTGAAAACTGTGTCCCACCTCTCCCAAAGCTGACGTCTCAACCCCAGCACTGGAAGGAGCAGCCCAAGGCTTCCCTGTCACCCTGCTCAGTTTAGAAGACAAAGCAGTAGAGGAAGTGGATGTTGCACTTGCTGGGCTTGTGTCCTGCTCAGAGTGCGTAGCCCTAAGGACAGTGATTTCTCCATAAAAAGAAATTATATATTCTCTGCCTGGCCCCACCCCTCTTCAGTGGTATGTGGTTACTGTGATCCCCATATTTCAAGTGAGGAAAAATGCTTTGAGGTCTACATTCTAAGATTTCCCTTCAGGATAGGTAAAGTCGACTGGAAGGACTCACCCCCAGGTGATACTGTCTTGGCTGTAGGCCACAGATCTCAGTGGCACAGACCTTTCTCACCTGGCACCATTGGCATTTTTTATTGTGTGATTCATTGTTATTGACAGATGTCCTGGGCACTCCTGAATAGTTATCAGAACATGGGATCCATACCCAGAAGACAGTAGTAGCACCCGCCTTCATCCAGCTGTGACAATTCAAAATACTTCCTGACAGTGCTAAATGTCCCCTGTGGGAAGGGGAGAAGCTTCCCTGGGTTGAGGGTTGAGAGCTACTAAGTTCAGCAAGCCCAGGTGTTTTGGGCAACGATGGAAGCAGCTTCCAGGGGAGATGTTGATCTTGACGTTGCAAGAGTGGCCTCTGGTGGCTAGAGTTGGTACTCTGTATTCAAAGCTCTGGACTGGAGTGCAGTCTAAGACCAGTTCTGCACCCATAAAGGAGGAAGTGAACTGCAAAATGAAGATGTACTTTAAGAGTACATCTTCCCTTGTGAAGCCCCCTTAAATACTGTGGACAGCCATCAAAGGACCAGTCTGTCTAATGCAACAACGCAGACCATGGATGTTGTTAGTTTTTAATACAATCGGGTCAGCCCCAGACATCAAGCATTTTGGCTTCCTGTGACCTTCACCCTCATGTGGGGAAGGCACGGTGAGCTCTCAGGATTTCTCAGGAGCAGTACTGCAGGCACCCTCAGCGACCACTCTGTGGCCTTCCTCTGTGGCGCTAGAAATCCCTGGAGACTCACTAAACTCCTGGGCTGCCAGAGGGATCTCTGTGATCCTCAGGTTCAACTCCTGATTTTACACAACTTAACACACCCAGAGAAAGGGGGTTGTTTCAAATCACAGGGAAGATCCAGATTTGGGATATAAATTTCTTAGTTACAATAATCACTTAGCTGGAGAGATTAAAACTCACTAGTGTGAGCATCTACTTATGTGTGTAGAGGTGCAGAGGGACCTTTTAGAAGTGATGCCTGTGTGTTTTTTTTTTAATGTGACCCAACTAGTAACCACTTTCCTTTCTGAGTACATTTTGCAGTTTGGTGTTGCCTCTGATTGTCTCATGTCTCAGTGTAGTGTCGCAAAAGTTTGATGTCCTCGGGACAGTGCTACACTGGCTTGTGGAGTGGAAGAAGTCTATGTAGTAGGATCCTCAACTAAGCATGTGGAAGAAGTTTGGAGGCTCAGAAACAAAAACAAAAATATTCACCTCCCTAAATTGGTGGCAGTGTGGATACTCCCTACTCTCTCCCTTTCATTCCCTACGGAAAGTTCATGTGTCACTTTATGTCAGATACATTCTATGCTGTTAGATGATTCTGACCCTGCAAAAAAAAAACCACCATTGCATGTGCTTGCACAAAGGAAGATAGATTGCATGGTGCAATCGAGCAAATATGGGGTCCACAAGGCTGCTGTCGTTGGCATGCACTGCTCTGGTACTTTGTTGTAAAGTAGGAGTATGAGCTAAAATTATGGTTAAAGCATTATCTACAAGAGAATAACAAATTGGTTATAATCCTTTTCAAAAAAATAGGCATTACATACCATTGAATCACTATACTTCACACGACCAGCCTTGCCGTAGGAGGCACACCGCCATGAATATGTGAGTAATGGCATCATATTGATAGAAGGAGGCCACGTGAATTTTTCAGGTACATATAACCTTACATGGCAACATTCATACCACTATATATATATATGCACACGCGCACACACGCACACACACACACACCAGAGATGTAATCTAATAAACATTTATTAAATGTTTGCTGTGAATTTGTTTCTTTGGTTGGTTGGTTACTTGCTTGGTTTTTGTATTTTCTTTATTAATTGAGACAGGGTCTCGCTATGGCTGGCCAGGAGCTTGCAATGTAAACCAGGCTAGCCTCAAACTTGTCGCAACCCACCTACTTTTGCCACCCAGGTGCTGGGATTACAAGTTTGTGCCGTCATCCCAAGCTTTCTCCTGTGCTCCAATATAGGCACTGCTGTCGTGAGGTAGAGACAGATGAGATGACTGGGTGAAGAGTCATGGCATTGTAATGTTAGCATCCCACTGTACGGGTGAGGGCAAGTATAGGGAGAAGAAACACCCTGCTCAAGCAGCAGAGGTCAGGTGCAGACCCAGGCAGTCTCTCCACAGTCTGCCCGGGTGCTGCTCCAAGATGCCAGCTGCCAAGCAGAGTCTTCCGGTGTTGCTGACCACCGGACCAAGACCCTTTCACTTTATCTGGACAGAAGTCACAGGTAGTAAAAGAGAAGGTCTCCAGGCACAGGTCTTTGTGTGTCTCTAATTTGACAGCAAAGAGCGGCAACAGTAGGTGGTGCCCTCTTGTGTTAGAGCAGGGTGCTTGGTCCCTTGCTCTGGTATAGACAAGATTCTGGTATAGTCAAGATTCCTCAAGCCTTCTTCCAGGATCCACCAGCTCTCCGCCATCTGCCTGCCCTGGTGCGTTTGTTCTGTTCATTAGCTTCAGCTGCTGGCCTAACGTTGCAACAGCACAGGGAAAGGCGGCAGAGCAGTGCCTCACCTAGCTCAGCAGGCTGCTCACATACCCGGAGGAAGTGTTTGCACCAATCATAGTCACTTACAAATGGTGCTTTGTGTTTGCACCAATCATAGCCCTGCCTCTTTTGCACCAGTCACAGCAGTCCTTCTGCAGGGCCAAGTGCTCCCCCTCTGGACTAGGTGGAAATGGTCACAGGGTCATCTAGAGTTCACTGAAGCTTGTGATAGCAAAGATCCAACAGCTGCAGATTAAGACATCAAATAGCCCCATTCCTCCAGTGTCTGCTTATGTACTGGGAAATAAACACCAGGAGTGCTTATAACAAGAAACTTGACATTGATGCTAACAATGAATTAACAGGCTTAAGAGTGTGTAATACCTGCTAGTACCAGAGGGAGGGGTGAGTTCCCCTTATCTGTCTACCTGGGTGCCTTAAAGTTACTATTGCTGTGATGAAACACCAGGCCAAAAGCAAGCTGGGGAGGAAAGTGTTTATTTCACTCATAGTTCCATGTAACAGTTCATCATCAAAAGCAGTGAGGGCAGGATCTCAAGCAGGGCAGGAACCTGGAGGCAGGAGCTGATGCAGAGTCCAGGGAGGGTACTGCTCACTGGCTTGCTCCCATGGCTTTGCTCAGCCTACTTTCTTATAGAACCCCAGACCACCAGGCCAGGGGTGGCACCTCTACCATTAATCACTAATTGAGAAATGCCCTGCACACTTGCCTACAACTCAATCTTAGGAAGGCATTTATTTTTTTCAGTTAAGGCTCCCTCCTTTCAGGTAACTGTAGCTTGTGTCAAATTGACATAAGACTAGCTAGCTAGCATACTGGGGTCTCAGTCGCTATGCCCCCTCCTGCCTTTAGCCACTTTAATCCACAAAAGGAAAATGTTACATCATAACTGTCTCCTTTGGTAGGTGTTTAAATAGATGGGTCAGAGAAATCAAACATTTTAATAATATTCATTTGTTAGTTATAATTTGGACTTTCCTGTTTTAAAATGATGATATATCAGTAACAGAATGTTGACACTGAGGAAGATATCAAGTTCAAGGCCAGCCTGGGCTACACAGTGAAAACCCTGTCTTAAAATGTTTCTTTTTAAATAAATAAAGTAATATAATATGGAAATGATATTTTAAATGTGTGTCGTGGCTATGAGAGGATGGGGAAAGAAATGAGTGAAAGCAGAGAAGTGCGGTGGGCAGCGAGCTCTGAAGAAGGTTCCAGAGACGTGTGATGCGTCGTCAGCTCTGTAGAAGATTCCAGCCACCACACCACACACCGCAGACTGCATTTACTCCATCTAGTGTTTGGGATTTTTAAGGCAAATGATGTTTCTAGGATTCCCTTTCAATCACTTGAGCTACAGAAGTTCTACGAAATGTTAGTGCTGTGGCTATTTAATCACCGGTAATTCTCTCACAGCCTAGTTACCATAGGCAAAGCCTATGGCTCAGAGTGGAGCCAGAAATAGCATTCAGACCAACTCCTCCATTTTTCGGTCTCAAGTTCAAAGTCCTCTGAAGAGAATAGTTGTTTTGCGTCTCCACAGATTACAAAATCTGTGATACCAATCACTATGTGACAAACACACTCAGTTTTTCACACACACACTCTTAGCAGTGAGCTAATAGGAAAAAAAAAATCTGGGACCAGTGAGATGGCTCAGCAAGTAAAATCTCTTCCCACTAAGCCTGGTAGCCTAAGTTCACCCTCTAGAACCCACATGGTGGAAGGGGAGAAGAGACTCTTACAAGTTGTCCACTGACCTGCATATGTTCTCTGAAGCATGAATGTATACACACACACACACACACATACACATACACACACACACACACACACACACACATCAATCAACCTATCGATAATAGAAGAAAAAAATGCTAAACAAAACCCTACAGCTCCAGGATTTGCTACAATAAAGTGGCCCTCTTCACCCTCCACTTCTACCTTGTCTTTTTTTTTTAGACAATGTCTCACTATGTAAAGCTGATTGTGACCCTCCTGACCCCACTTCTGCCACCTGAGTGCCAAGATTATAAGTGCCACCACTCCTGGCTCACATACCTGATGCTAGGCCTAGGTCAGCTCCAGCATTCATTCCGAATCCCTTCCCCTTCTCCTTTTCTAGCCTCTTGGTGACTATTGCCCTTCCCACTGTGGTACCCCTCCCCTCTTGTCCTAGTTAGGGTTTCTGTTGCTGTGATGAAACACCATGACCAAATGCAGGTTAGGGAGGACAGGGTTGGTTTTGCTTACACTTCCATCACAGTTCATCACTGAAGGAAGTCATGTCAGGAACTCAAGCAGAGCAGGAACCTGGAGGCAGGAACTGATGCAGAGGCCATGGAGGGTTGCTGCTTAGTGCTTGCTCCACACTCCACATGACTTGCTCTGCCTGCTTTCTTATAGAAAGCTGGACCACCAGCCCAGGGGTGGTGGTGATTTATTTGAAAGGTTTATTTGACTTACAATTCCGTATCACTGTTCATCATCAAAGGAAGTCAGGACAGTGTAGACATTAATGTGGGTTTATCATTATTTCTTACAGTCTAATCTTAAGCCTAGAACTGAAAGGCCTCCATACAATCTAATCTTCAAGCCTAAACCTATAATTTCAACCCCCAAGACTTATTGCTGACTGACTAGCTCCTTCTAAACTCAGGGCTGTGCTGAATTGAAGTAAACTGATTCTTCTGGTTGGCTGATCCAACTCACTTGCTGTTCTGACTCAAACCCTTCTCCAAGCTGACCAGTTCAAACTGACCTTCTGAGCCAGCTTACTGTTTCTGACTGAACCCTGGAGTAATATGCCTACTGTGTGGGCTTAGCCAGGAAAACAAGGAAGCATATTTCATAACTGCAAACCCTGCCAGACTTCAGCAGAGAGAACCACAATCCTGGCCAGTGCCATATTCGATCAACAGTGGAACCCTGAGTGTCTCAACTCAGGTGCTTTATTGATTCAGAACTCCTCAGAACTCCTCAGATACAGATCCTAAGCAATTAACTTACCCCACAGAAATTCAACACCTGCAGACAATACAAAATGCCAAGGCCTGTGCATCCCTTTTTCCAACAGTGCACAAAAACAATTATTTTAAACACAATTAAAAATAAACTTCTATGACAGAACCCTTCTGATTCTGTCTGACTCCCGACACTTCTCTGACTCAACTGCTGGGATTCAAACTGACTCTGTTAGCTGACTCTTTCTCCCAAACTGGCTCTTCCTGTCTAATGCTGATTCCTTCTGCTGAACTGTCTCTGTGTCTTATCTGACTGATTCTCTAACTAACTGCCTTTCTGAGCTGAGAGCCTGCTTTTATATTGTGAGAGTTTTGCATGTCCTTACTCTGACTAGTCACTTTGCCTGCTCTGCACTCTTATTCATCTATTGGGACTAAAGGTATGTACTTACTCTGTACTTCACTCTGCCTCTGACTTTCCACTTCTCAATTGACTAGCATTCTCTGACTCAATCTCCTTCCATTCTCTCATCTCTACTGCTTGCCTCTTAACTCCTAACTGACTATGAACTCTGAACTGAGAACTGTGACCTACTTCTGAACTGACTGCTTCCTTGTACATCCCAAGAACTGGGATTAAAAGCATGTGCCACCATTGCCTTCTGAGTTGGATTACTTAAAGGTGTGTTCTGTATTTCAGCCAGATCGCACAGGCCTTGAATGTGATCTTTTTCCAGAGCAGCCATGTTCCTGGACTAAATTAAATATTCCTCTACAGGACAAGAATTCAAAGAGGGCATGATCCTGGAGGCAGGAGCTGATGCAGACTTCATAGAGGAGTGCAGCTCTTACTGACTAGCTTCTCATGACTTGCTCAGCCTGCTGCTTTATAGAGCCCAGAAACAAAAGCTCAGTGATGGTAATACCCACAATGGGCTGGACCCTCTCCCATCAATCATCAATTAAGAAAATGCCTTACACCCTGATGTTATGAGTTATGAAGGTTCCCTTCTCAATTGAGGTTCTCTCCTTTCATATAACTCTAGCTTGTGCCAAGCTGACATAAAACTAGCCAATACAATTGATCTCCTGTCAACTTGACACACAAACACATCATTTGTTAAGCTACCTTTCCTTTCTTGTTCTTTCCTGAGATTAATGTCATTAATACTAACACATTATTATTAATATACATTAATATCAACATTATAATATAAACATTCCAAATTTCAAAAGTCCCACAGTCCTTAAAAATTCAAACTATTAAAAAAAATCAGATTCTTTAATATAGCCAGTCTATTTTAAACCCTAAGTCTTTTAAAATTCAAAGTCTCTCAGCTGTGGGCTCCTGTAAAACCAAAACTACATTAAATACTTACTTAATTCAAGAGAGAAGAACCAGAGCACAGTCACAATCTGAACAAAGCAAAACCAAACTCTAAAATTGTGACTAACACAATGTCCAATTATCTGGGATTCACTCATGATCTGGACTCCACCAAGGGGCTCGGGTCACCTCTCTGGCTCTGTCCTCTATAGCACACACAGCTTGCCTTTTAGGCTTCAGCTGGCTCCACCCCACCAATGCTGCTGTTCTTGGTGATCATCCCATGGCACTGGCATCTCCAAAAATACTGGAATCCTTTGGTGCAACTGGACTGCACTTTCACCAATTGCCTCCCCTGGGCTATCTTCAGGGACTCCAGATATGCCATATAGTGCCAAGCCTCAGGTGTTCTCCATGACCCCTTCCTGCCTCCACAACCAGTACCTTACACTACCAAGTTTGGCTGCCAACACAAGGTACATCCTTGGCTGCTTCTTATAGCTGGATCTTATGGACGCATTTTCTCAATTGATGTTCCCTCCTTTCAGACAACTCTATCTTGTATCACACTGGCATAAAACTAACAAGCACCTGCTCTAGTCCTTCCCTCCAGAACCTGGAGTATACTGCTTCCAAATCAACAACAAACCCACCTCACAGATAACAAACCACTACAATCAGGCAGTCAAAATGTCTATGCTAACTTCAGTTAAGTAAACCAGGTCACAAGTAGAAGCATATAGTTGAAAAGGATTCTGAATTGTGCTGAAGGCTCAGGGAGGGAGGTAGAGCCATGTTTTCCATGACTTTTGCAATAGTAAATCCACTGGGGTACATTTTGATTCTTGTCTTAAAGCTCTATTCTGCGAGCACCATTACTGACAACTCTTTATTACCAGGATCCTTCCCACCTTTCTTGTTCTCAAGGTTCATTCTGGGCTTCCTTCCTGGAGAAGACTGCCCATGGTTCTGAGTATTTTACACTTGCTCTCCAGATGCTTTTTCCTTATCCACAATACAAATGCTGACTCTTTCCAAATCTGTGCAGCTCAAGCATCAGAATCACCATGGTGCAATCACCTGTTGAACATATCAACCTACATTTCCCACAGGCTTTGAAAATGCAGCATGGCCAAGATGAAATCTCTTGACTCCATATGTAGTGCCTTTCCTCCTCCCTTTCTATCTAACGCTATAGATGACAGTGTAATATATCCATTCACACCCAAGCAGAAACCAAGGTGTCAGCACATGTTTTCTGCTCCCTCAGCTGCTGTACCAGGTAGGTCCAAGTCCTACCAGTTGCACCTCCTAAACATCTCTTAAATCTGTTTTTGCCTGGACAACTCTGCCTTGGCATACCTCCGACACCCATCAGGCTCTTAGCTTAGTATTGTGCCTTTCTGGACCATATTCCACAGTCCTTAAATCCTCTGTTTAAAACATTCATCTGAGGGCTGGAGAGATGGCGCAGGAGTTAAGAGTTGCTGCTCTTGGAGAGGTCCCTGTAGCAGCTTGCTACCATGCTTGTTTACCCTCTGGCTCATAAAAGAAAAAAGAAAGATGCGAAGAAAGGAAGAAATATTTACCACCATTGTTGAACCTGATAGTGAGCTGAACTAACATCTCAACACAATATCCTGAACTTAATTTCTTCCTCGGGTCTCTGGGCATCAATATATACTCTGAGCAAAGTTCCCACAAGTCTAAGCTGCATGGAATCACAAGGACAAGCTACACATGGCAAAATTATGTTTTTCACAGGAACATGTAAACAAATCATGCCCACCAGTAATGAATAGCCTAAATCAAACTCACTCTCATCCACTACACCTGAGATGGGCACAAAAACATATTCCAAAAACCATTCTGTGTTTTAGGGAAACCAAGATCTCAAAGCTCCTTCAAAACGTCTCATTATAGGTCCCAGGTCCGGTTCCCAGCCAACACACATGGCAGCTCACTACTGTCCATAACTCCAGTTTCAGGGGATTCAATACCTTTTTCTGGCCTCCACAGGCACTACACATACGTGGTGCATACATACACATGGGGAAAACACACACATGAAATTAAAATAAGTAAGTCCCTTGTTTAAATAATAAAACACTAATCTGGGGCTGAATGTGGTGGTGTATTCTTCTCAGCACTCAGGAGGCTGAGGCAGGAGGATCATAAACACAAGGCAAGCTTCAGACTATACAGTGAGATCCTGCCCAAAAATTAATCAATAGCCAGGTCTAGGATTAAAGAGATTGTTCAATGGGTAAAGAGTGCTTGATATGCAAACATAAAGGCTTGAGCGTGACTCTCCAACACCCATGTAAAAGCTGGGCATGGCCATACACACCTGTAACCCCATCATTGGAGGTAAGCAGGGAAGAACTTGCTGGCTACCAGCCCTAGCTGAAAGGAGAACTCCAGGTTCGTCAGAGGCACTGTCTCAAGGGGATAGGCAGAGAATGACAGATTAGGACACAGGCTTCTACATATATAGGCATTTAATGCACAATAAATAAATAAATAAATAAATAAATAAATAGCCCGAGCTTGGTGGTATGGGTGTAAAGGTTCACAGTCTCAGCTACTCAGAAGGCTAAGGCAAGAGGATTAAAAGTCCCTAGCCTTTCTACAGATGCTAGAAGGAAAAGGATATATCTGTGTATGGGCTCTGCCTTATCCTGGGAGGTCATCTCAGTGTCATTGATGGACGATTGGGACCTCAGACAGCACTGCACTCTTTATGTACTGCATTTTTATGCATATATGTCTATGACAAATGAAATTTGTGAATTAGTTGCAGTAAGAAATTAACAACAATGAAAACAAATAATAAAATAAAATATTATAATATAGCACGCACACACACACACACACACACACACACACAAATGTTTAAAGCCTGTCTAGACTACAGGATAAGTTCAAAGCCAACTTAGGCAACCTAGGAAGGTCCTATCTGAAAATAAAAAAATTTTTAAAGTCTAAGGACTATTAGCCAGTGGTAGAACCTTTATCTAGGATATGTGAAACCCTAGGCCTAGTCCCAAGAGCCACAAAATTAATCAGTTAATTAAAATAAATAAACACCTGTGTGGGTTACTCCTGACTGCCAACTTGACTGGATCACCTAGTAGATCGAGTCACCCTCTAGGTATATCCCTGAGGCAATTCAGAGAGGATTATTTCAGGAGAAAAACCTACCCTGGATGTGGGTGCTTCATCCCATGGGCTGAGGGCTTAGATGGAACAAAAGAAGAAAAAGTATGCAGGCATTAAATTCATCTCTCTGCCTCCTAGTCAGTGAGATGTGAGCAAGCAGCTGCCATACCTCCCCACCACACCCACAGGCAGCTGCTGCCTTCCCCTCGTGATGGACCACATCCCATCAAACTGCCAAAACAAACCTCTCCTTAAAGTGCTTCTTCTTAGGTCACAGAAACCGGAACCATAATTATCAAAACACCTGTATTGGTCATATCAGTTAGAACCCTCCGGTGACTCTCCTTGCATCAACAACAAAAGTTCTCCATCTTCCCAGGAACGCACATTCCTTTGTGTCGTGTCACCCAGATACATATGGACATAAGACTGGGTATAAAAACATACTTGTACCATATAAAGTTATAAAGGCAATGGCAATTCACCAAGTAGAAACAAAACTATAAAGTCAATATTCTTTAAAATGAAGACGTGAATTTATTGCAATAAATGACGTTTGCTGAAACCAAGAGCTGCACATGTGCTCCTGAACCTGTGGCATCGGTGTGGAGCTGCAAGTGTGCCAGGCTGCACTGCATGACTTGCTTCTCCCACCATGTCTCTGTTGGAATTCTGTTCACCCTCATTCACTCAGCGTGCTGGGAGGGCATCCGCCTTCCAGGGCAAACGCATCATTTATACATTAAGCCCTCCTTATCCTCTTCTCATTAGCAGAAACCATTGAAACCACAGTACTGGGGGCCAGCTCATCACACATGCAAACCAAATGTAGACACTGACATCACCACCCCGATGACCCAGAACATGGTTTTCTTGTGTGTTTCTTATATCGAATTAAAAATATGACACAAAAGTTAGGCTTGCCAAGAAATTTCTCCTCTATCTCCTTCCTTCTCCTTTTGCTGTGAGACATATGTAGCTTAATCTAGCCTGGGACTCTATGTAGACTAAGATGACTTCAAACTCACAGAGATCTGTCTGCCTCTGCCTCTGCCTCCCAAGGGCTGGGACTAAAAGTGTGTGTAACCACATCTGGCTCATGAGGTTCTTCTAAAGAACAATTAATATCAAACTCCAAATAACAGAGGATTCAGGGACTCATTGCCATACCCACACATGCATCACAGAGAATGACGTACACCCCACCATTACTGGACATTGTGGTGTGTGCAAATTGCACGTAACTATGTGCTTTGGGTGACTGCTCATTTCCCTCTGACAGTGATGATACACCCTCTTTCTCACCTTCTCCCTTTAGAGCTCTGCCCATAGTCATATGACCTCACTGACCTTCCTCTCCTCTGAGCCTGGTTTTCTGCAAACACTGAATGCATCTTGTGGAATGGGATGCAGGCGGGTGCTGTGATGGACACTCTTTTGGTATCTGAGCTGCAGAGTTTGCTGTCATGACAGTTATTCCACATCTGTGAGCCTCATCTGCACACCATGAAACAGAGAGCACAGATATACCAATATAAGTGCAAGATAAAGCTCATCACAGCATGACTTTAAAAGCAAAATCTTAGAAGCAAATTAATATCCACCACAGAGTTCTGATTAGACAAATGTGGTACATCCATATAATGGAATAGTAATGCACCATCAAAAAGAAAGAGGGAACTTTTTTATATAATGTGTGGAACTACCTCTAAGATTTAAGAGAAAGCCATACATATTGGCACAAGCATGTATTTCCAGCATACAGAAGCCCAAGGCAGGAGAAGTTCAAGATCAGCCTGGGCTACATAGTGAAATCCCATCTCCAAAAATAAGGCTAGAAGTGATAGCTCATACCTGGAATCCCAGCATTCAGGACGCTGAAGCAGAAGGATTGCCTCAGTATGAGGCAATATTCAGTTTGAGTCAGCATGGGATTATAAGTGAGTTCTAGGCCAATCAGGGCAACAGAATAAGACTGCAGACAGACAGACAGATACAACAAAATGATTTAAAAGAAAAATGTAGACAAAATAGTGTGTGGGGAGTGTTACCAAACTTCAAGAAGGAAAATGCTTGCATGTATTCCTATTGACTTCATCACATACCAAAAGTCTAGAAAAACAAACAAGAACTAATACCAGAACTTACCTGTTGGGAAGAAGAAGAAAGATGTGAGAAGTGGGTTCCTCACCTCCTCTGTTGGAAGACTATATTGCCTTTATTTTTGATGGATTTAGTTCTTTGAGATAGGGTCTCATGTAGCCTAGGATAGCCTCAAACTCACTAGGTAGACGAGCATGGTCTTGAACTCTTCCTGATGCTCCCAACTCCACATCCTGCATGCTTGGATTATAGACGTGTACCGATCATGCCTGGCATCATAATGCTCATCATACCATTCTGTTCACACAAAATTAAATACAAGTAAAATGACATTTGTACCTGCCCAAAGTATATCACAGCATCCAAACGGAAGATGAGCAAAACAGCGTAAAGCACGTGCTACTCTTGGGAAGTGTAAGCAATAATGGTATTTTATTATGAACTGCTGTTCAGTGGTAATGTTATTATGAAGACAAATGTGTCATACACCTTCCTTCCTCTACGTCCCACCTCCCTCCATCATACCTTCTAGGGGAGTTTCAAGCTTGCTCTCATTTTCCATAAGAAAGGAAATCAAAAGAGGGGAACTAGATTGACACAATCTCACACCTGCTTATAACACAGAGGTTCCCACATTTGAACCCTCCCTCCACTCAAACACCTGCCATCAGTTCTACACATTCTCTTCTCATTAGTCTGGCATGCACCCGAGGACTGGTGAGCTGCCGTCGACACACCTGGCATCCTCACAGGGACTTCCAGGCTGTAAATCTAAGGAGCAAGGCAGCAGCATGCTCCAACAGACCCCAGATGCTGACCCCAGAGAACCTGACAGTCCCAGCCTGCATGAGTCACTTTTGATGGTGTTTCTGCTTCTCATTCCTCTTCCCTTTATTGATATTTCCAAGAAATATGGATGGAATATGATGGAAGGAATTTCAAGGTTTGCTTTTGGAGCGTGTCCATTAAGCAGGCAATGCCCGAGCACTGTCCACAGCCAGAGGCTCCTGAGGTGAAAAATTCTACAGGGAGTCCCTACCAGTTCAAGCTGTAGCTGAAAAGACTTTAAGGAACTGGTTAAACACACAATGTTCAGTACGACAGGGTTATTTATTCAACAGTATTTACTGGATGCCTACTAAGTGCCAGGCACTGTCCTAGATAAACAACATGTTGAATCATGTTCTCCACAATGAAAATTTCAATTCTGATTTAAAGTATTGCCAGTTGCCAAGGCATAAATCCCCCCTTCACAGTCAGTGCCAGTTACCTGACCACAGTGAGTGTGGAGCTGGGAAAAGATGTGAACGGCTGCCATGAGTCAGTACAAGCTGCATCCAATACACCCCTGAACAGTGAACAAAACACACACAGACTATACTCACAAACTGCTGACAGTTTTTAACAAGCGCTAACTAAAATATGATAATACACTGTTCTCAAACTCCTAATGCTGCGACTCTTTAGTATAGTTCCTCCTGTTGTGGTAACTAAACAATAATCACAAAAATACAGACTGTGGGAAACTCTGGCTTCAAAAAAAACAAGCTACTGGGGGTGAGGAGTGTGAGGTGATAGGTAATCTATAAATGAAGAGACTTTAAAAATATCAGAATAGGTTAATGATACTCCCAAAAGCCATAGGTTATTAAATAAAACTTCAGTGCCAGGCTTGGTATACTTCCCAATGAGGTCAGGGAAGCCTCAGAGTTCCCTTCAAATAATACTGATTATTATCATTACTCCTGTTTTTAGCAGAGCTAGATGGTAAAACCATATTGTTGAAGATGTGATATACTTTGGATGCAGAACATTGGTAAATAAAGCTGGAACTGAGCTGAATGCTTCCCCACCGTGGCTAGCTTTCATAGGGCCAAAAGGTGCTATACAGGCCACTGTGTGGAAAAAAATCCATCAATAATAGTGCCCTATTGTGGCCCCTGAATAATACAGCATCATAGCATGTGCCCATTGGTACAAATATGGCATGGCTGGTGTGAGAATAACCAACCTCTTTCTTTTTTTCATCATTTCATTTTATTTTTTCTTACAATATGTTTTTTCTCTACCTTATTTACTTTTATTATTTGTTTTATTTTTTTAGATTATATTATAATCACATCACTTCCCCATTCCTTTTCCTACCCTAAACCCTCCCAAATACCCCTCCTTGTTCACTTTAAAATTTATTGTCTCTTTTAAAAATTCCTTTGTATATATATGTATATGCATATATATTTCTAAATATATAAATAATACTTCTCAGTCTGTATAACGTTACTTGTATGTTCTCAGAGCTGACCATCTGGTATTGGAGAACCAATTGCTGTGCTCTTCCTTGAGGAAGACTATTTCTCCTGCTCTCAGCATTCCTTAGTTGCTGGTAGTTCTTTGTATAGTGTTGAGGCCTCCTGGGCTTTCCCCTTCCACATTAGCATGTCTGTTGGTGTGGTCCTTGTTCAGGGCATGTTTAGGCAGTCATTCTGGTGAGACTTTATGGGTGTCGCTTCTGACATTTCTAACAGACACAATCTCACAGCAAAACTCCCCGATCCTCTCAGTCTTATGATCTCTCCACCTCCTCTTCTACAATGTTCCCAGAGCCATAGGTGTTGGAGTTGTTTTGTAGATGTATACATTGGGACTGGGCTCTAAAACTCTGTATTTTGATTGGTTGTGGTTTTCTTTAATAGTCTCTGTCTATTGCAAAGTGAAGCTTCCTTGTTGGGGGGTGAGGGCTACACTTATCTGTGGGTGCAAGGATAAATATTTAGAATGTAGTTAGAGGTTGTGCTGGTTTGATAAAGCAATGGTTACAGGCGCTCCTTCAAGATCCATGAGTTCTCTAGACCTGTGTAACTGGCCAGATTGTCACTTCTGTACCCTTAGCATTATTGTGCCATGCTAATAACTGTTATGGTTCATAGGTGTCAGAGCTGTGTAGGACTATTAATTACTTCCCTCCTTCGGAAGCTTGGATGGCACCTTCTGGTACCATGAAAGCTAGTCCTCAAGGAGAAGGCTCCCGGGTCACCAAATGCTTTCAAGTTGGATTTTAAGCCTACTCCATAGAAAGAAGTCATGCCTCATACTGTAAACCTGGTCAAAAACTCATGGCTGGAGAGGTTATAGGCACAGAGAGGAACATGCTACTGCCATTTTGTTAAATGGATATATTATCAAGCTACCATCTAAACATTTATGTTTATACTCACAAATTAGTACTGCCCTCAGCCTTGGTCAGAGAAGTTTCTTTTTACAGTGAGCAACAGTGAATGCAGAAACTCAAAACATAACTAGTCAAAGTGCCAAAAATAAATGAATGTTGCATGGTCAGCCCTATGTGGGACATCCATATCTCTGTGGAGGCTCAGAAAACATTGAGGAAAATGGGACATAAGAAATGCCAAAGGCAGAGGCTAGAGGAGGAATGCTATGAAACATGGTCTTCTAGATACGATGTGGCTGTTGCATTTACAGCAGTTGCAATTCTTGCACAATACCTGCACAAGATTGAGCCTTTCAACATCTCATCATGAATGAGGAAGAACTCATGAGGCACCCTTCCCTAGTTAAGGAGTTATTGACAGTCAATGGCTGCTGGGAGACAGGGAGTTACAGTGCTATGGAGTGTAGACACCGGCAAGTAGCCAAGATCCACTAAATAATACCCATGCTCATATAATAAGCCATAACTAAACTCAATGAGTCATTAAAAGAAGATATGATAGTAGGAAGGGGACTTGTTGGGGAGAAGAAGGATCTTGAGGGAGAAAAGGAGGGAAATCTGGGGGGGGCAATTGTGATCAAAATGCATCATAGACATGTTTGGCATTGTCAAAAAATAAATTAAAATATTTTTCACAGAACTATGAATTGGCCAGGCGGTAGTGGCACACACCTTTAATCCCATCACTCAGGATGCAGAGGCAGGCAGATCTCTGTGAGTTTGAAGCCAGCCTGGTCTACAGAGTGAGTTCCAGGACAGCCAGAGTTACAGCAGAGAAACCCTGCCTCAAAAAAAAAACCAAATAATAATAATAATAACAACAACAACAACTATGAATTAGTCTCAAGATCTTCTAACTGGATTGATTCCAAGTCAGGGTTAAAATAGTTACTGGAGTGGGGCATGGTGGCACATGTCTTTAATCCAGTACTTAGGAAGCAAAGACAGGCAAAGAACTCTGAGTTCAAGGCCAGACTGGTCTTGGGAAGGAAGTTACAGGACAGCCAGGACTACAAAACAAAACATTACTGGGCGTTTTCAGCACCTCGGACAGTACCACTAATCCTCAAGACGTGTTTGTTAAAACAAGAGAAAGAGAACCAAAGATCTTCTAATTGAGCACTAAAGAGTCTCTGATTTACAGGGTTCTGTTAAAGTAATGTATTGCTTTCTGGGGCTGTTGAGATAATTCAGTGGTTAGTAATACCAGCTGCTCCTCCAGAGGATCAGGGCTCTGCTCCAGCACTTACATAGTAGCTCACAACTGTCCACAACTCTGGATCTCAGGGCATCTGATGCCGCCTTCTGGTCTACAGAGGCACCAGGCATTCATTCACATGGTGCATATATATACATGCAAGCAAAACACCCAGAAACATAAGACAATAAAAATAATTTTTAGAAATAGTGAATTACCTCTTGAAAACTGGGAGAGTTAAATTACTCTTTTGTGTGGGGAGTAATTTTAATTTTAACTGCTTTTATAATTGAGCTTGTTGCATCTCATAGCTGCACTATAATGAGTCATAGTACTTTCCATGTTTTATAGAGAATTTGAACTAAGCAACTTATCGGAGAGGCTGATAAGATGGCTCAGTGGGTAGAGCACTTGCATAAGCCACATTGTCTCACTTGGGTCTCGAACCTATGCAAAGGTGGAAAGAGAGAAATGCCTCCACAAGTTTCCTTTGATCCCCACATGCACATTGCTTCATGCGCACACCCACACACAACATACATATTCTTCCCACAGTACATCTATACCCTAGAAGCAATAGTTTTTCCATTATAAATTAACAGAGTTTAAGCAAACCAACTAATTTCACATCCAGCTTATATTGTAATTGGTGGGTTGCTATGGAAGGAGTGCATGTCATAGTATCCTAATGAACACAATTCTTATTAGTTAACACTGTGAAACAAGTTTATTATAACTAGAAAACTTTAAGTCAAAGGTCTTTTTGCTTTTCTTAGGTAAAGGAAAGTCTGTTGCACAGCTCTATAGCCCCAAGGCATACCCTAAATGCATCAGTAGATTTTTGATTATAGAAACCAGGAAAGAATCAATTTTATTTGTGGTAGAGAAGTTCAAGCCTAACAATGGGCACTGAAACTCATTTGTTATTTCTTGATTATGGGTCTGTTTTTCATAGGTGAAAGTTGTGGACCCTAGTAATTAAGCTTTCTTTGTTCTAGCTTTCCTAACCCTGACCAAACAAGTCTCTTGCAAAAGTATGTTTTCTTCTTAAGTTAATGATTCTAAAGTTAATTTTAACCCTGTAACTGTATGTGAAAAACACCTACTGTTTTTACTATACATGTTTTTTGGGTTTTTTGTTTTGTTTTGTTTTGTTTTGTTTTGTTTTTTTGGCAACATTGCCAAGTGAAGGGTTAGAGATCCCCATAGAACTTTCATACCACAAGAAAGACAAGAAGACCACGGTAGCAATAAGCATGAATAAATACCAGCAGTAGCAAAGGGCATTCAGGAGACAATCCTCCAGAAGGCCAAGGTAAAATCCTACTGTCACCTTGCAAAACAGTAGGCTGACTCCTGGAACTCCAATGCTGGCTGCTGTTCCCCTGCTGCTCCCAGCAAAAATCTAGGTGTAGTTTCTGAATGAGACCCTGCTCTCTCAGGAAATAAGAACAATGATTGACAAATGGGACCACATAAATTTTTTTAATGGTATTTCTTCTTAGATATTTTTATAGCCCCATCTGTTTACTCTGCTTCAGAGGTTAAACCTTTCTAAAATCTGCCAACAAAGTAGTTTCAAAGGCTTAGGAACCACATGGGCAGATTTAGTCTCAGCAACAACTCTGGTTCTCTGCTACTAACTTTCTGTTAGTTATTTTTGCATAGCTGTGACCAGAATATCATAGAGAACAACTTAAAGGGTGAATTCTTTTAAGATTTTATTTTATGTTTTGTGGGCACGTGTGTATGTGTATCATGTGCATGCTGGTGAGAAGAGGGCATGGGATCCCTGGAACTGGAATCGCAGATAGTGTGAGCAGCCATGTGGTTGCTGACAATTGAGCCCCAGACCCCTGGAAGAGAAGCCAGTGCTCTTAACCACTGAAACACCTCTCCAGCTCCTACAGGATGAATTCCTTACTTTTGTTTACTATTCAGAGATGTCAGCCCATGGCCCTTCGCTCTGTTGATTCTGTTGAACATCATAGAGCAGAATGTATAGACAAGGAGACTCTTCACCTCGTGATGGATGGGAAACAGAAAAGGTGAGGAGGGGCCTGGGAACTAGGTATCATGTTTAAAGGAACACACCCCTAATAATCTGCTCCCCCAGCTAGGCAGCATCTGCCAACAGAATCACCAAAAGAATGCCACAAGCAGGGCACCAAGCACTCAGTACACAATCCTTCAGGGGACAGTTCATACTCATACCATAGCAATAATAAAGGCCATATGCAAAATCCTCACAGCATGATGTCTGGTGATGAGAGGCTGAAGGCTTTTCCTAACTGGCAACACAAGAAATCCCCCTTTGATTGCTTCTATTCCAGCAACAACAATTCAGCCAAAGGAATATGTAAAACTCATTCAGATGGAAATGAAGAAGTAAAATGATCTCTACTAACCAATGATATGACCACATAAACAAGGAAACCCTAAAGAATACACACACACCCAAATTCAGCAACATTGCAAAGTACAAAATCAGTGCATGAAGACTTGTAATGGATAATTTCAGTATGAAACATTTTTAAATTTTCCCACTTACAGTATCATCAAGAAGAATAAGACATAAGGGGTGGAGACAAAGCTCACAGTGGTGACTGACATGGTTGCCTGGTATATGCAAGACCATGGATTCAGTTCCCAGCACTGAAGAAAATAAAAATAAATAAAGTTTACTGAACAAATAAAAACTTTCTAATGTAAAACAGTCTTATATAACAAGCAAAACATTTCTAGTATAAATGAAGATCTGAAAAAATGGAGGAGACTGCATCAGTGGGTTAGAAACCCTGGCACTTTAAGAAGACAATGCTATCCTCCTTAGTTAGGTGTCTGTTGCTGTGATAAACACCGTGACCAGAAGCAATTGTTGAGGAGAGGGTTCATTTCTGTTTACACTTCTGCATTATAGTCCATCATCAAAAGAAGTCAGGGCAGGAACTCAAGGCAGGAATCTGGAGGTAGAAAAGAAAACAGAGGCCACAGAGAAGTGCTGTCTACTGGTTTGTTCCCCATAGCTTAATCCGCCTGCTTTCTTATAGCTCCAAGGACTACCAGACCAGGAGTGGTAGCACACACAGTAAGCTGGTACTTCTCATATCAATCATCAACCAAAAAAAAAAAAAAAAAGAAGTACCACAGGCTTGCCCATAGGTCAAACTTGCCCATAGGTGAAAGTATCTTCTCGATTGAGATTCTCTCTTCCAAAATGACTTTAGCTTGTATCAAGGTGACATAAAACTAGCCAGCACACTATCCAAAGATATTTAAAGATCCAATGCAATCCAAAATCCTAAGGACAAAATGAGAAAAACACAAAATAAAATATATATGGATTTTCTAATTATCTTTATTAATTCTTTGAGAAGTTTATAGAATGTATTTTGATAATACATTCAACTCCTCCCTTTTATGTATATGGATTTTAAGGGACCTTGAATACCTTATAACAAAGTTCCAAAGCTGGCTAGAGAGACCAATCAGTGGTTAAAAGTACTTGCCACACTTAACAAAGTGTGTAACAATTTCCTCGAAATTGAAACTTTCTATCCTGCAGAGAAGCTCCTTAAGCAGGAATGTAAACAACTCAAAATAGCTTCAGAAAGTCCCTGAAACTGACCAGATTCTCTGGCCCCTTCCCTGCAAGAGTAAGTAATAAAAGTTGAAGAATCCCTCTCAGAAGAGCAGAGGCAAACTGCAAAGAAAACTCTCAGATCAGACCAGTGTCCTACAATTAGTAGAAACCAGCCTAGATGCCTGGTAAAGGTTTAAACCAACTGGAACACCTGGAAAGGACACTCTGCAACCTGTTGAGCTGCCTACAGGTTGCGCAGTGTGCTTCAGGTTCCTAGCTTTTGTGAACTGTCACCTGTTGTAGAAGTTTATTTTTAGTTTTGTATAAAATAATTGTTTTCTGCACTGTTGGATGAGGAGCTGCCTAGATCTTGGCATTTTGTATTGTCTGCAGGTGTTGGATTTATGTGGTGGATGTTTTATTGCTCAGGATCTGCATGTGCTATCAGTAGAACATCTGAGGAATGTTGAATCAATAAAAATACCTGAGTTCAGACGCTCATGGTTCCATTGTCCAGTATGGCACTGGCCAGGATGGTGGTTCCCTCTGCTGATGTCTGGCAGAGTTTGTACTTATAAATATGCCTTTCATCTCTTCTTTGGTGAACCACCAAAGTCCTTTAGACCCCTAGACATATTCATGAAATAATCCAATAAAACTCATTGGTTCACCAGATTGGACCCTACTCCTGGATATGTCCAACAGAAGTACAACAAGGATTCATTCATACATATACTTATACATAAATGTGAATACCAGATGTAATAGCTAAAACAGATGAATAGATAAACAAAATGTAGTATATACAAAAAATGGACATAAATGGGACAAAAATTTTTAATATTCTATTTATTTTATGTGTGCATATGGGTGTGTGTATGTGTGGGGGTGTGTACATCCACAGCATTCATGTGGATGTCAGAGGATAATTTGCGGTAGTTGGTTTCGTCTTCCACCATGTGGGTCTTGGTGATCAATCTTGGCAACAGGTGCCTTTGCCCTCAGAATCATCTCACTGGTCACCATTTTTCAATAATTGTTCACTTCTTATTGTTGTGTGTTGTGTTCATGATAGGTTGACAACATGGTCAAAATGTGAAAATATTATGCTAAGTGAAATTAACCAGTCATGAAAAAACAAATATTATATGACTTCATTTATATGCAGTCTCTAGAATACAGAAATTAGTAGGCACAAAAATTAAAGGTATCATGAAAGGAAAAATGAAGTCACTGTTGAGTAGGCAAAACTCTGCTTTCCTGATGAGGCAGCTCTGGAGGTTGGGTGGCGTGATGGCTGCACAATGTTGAGTGCACATAATGCCAGTGAGCTGCACAATTAGCAATGAGAAGACTGTAAATTTTAGGCTACATATACAGCATACATTTTAACAAAATAAAAAATATTTGGGGTAGTTTTGGATACAGTACAGTGGTAGAGTGCTTGCCTAACATGCATGACTCTTAGGTTCAACCCCCAGTGCCACAGATAAAAACAAAAATCTCAATTAGTTCAAACTAATATGGAAAGAAAGGGAAGTGGAAGGAAGAACAAATGGGATAAAGAGAAAACAAGTAGAAAACTAGTGAGTAATAACTCAAACAGCGTTAATAAGCACATTGATTATAAATGTATTAACAATCTAATGAAAGGTGACAATTGAGGCTGGAGATGGCTCAGTGCTTACGAGCAAATACTACAAACTGCCCTTGCAGAGGGCCCAAGTTCAGTTCCCAGAACTCACAGCAGATGGTTCACAACAGACTGTAACCCAGCTCTAGGGAGATCCAACCCTGTGGCCGCTCTGGACACCTCTACTCTCGTGCACATATCCACACACATAATTAAAAGTAATAAAAATAAATCTTTTTAAAAGGACAGTAACTGCCAGATGGCAGGGGAGCAATGCATAGCTATATGTGCCTACTAGAAACTTTGTATCAAATACAAACAAACAAATACACTGAAAGTGAAAAGGTCAGGAAAAGATTTGTCATGCCAACCTTACTCTACTGAAAGCAACAGTGGCTGTGCTGGTGTCAGATAAAGTATATTTCAGAGCCAAGAATGCTCTCCAGGCTGATGAGGATCATTTCAAAATAATATAGTGTCAATTCATCAAAAGGACATAATAATTCTAACCATTGGACATACAGTGGCAAAGCTTATATAAAGAGAATTGGGTAGGAAATTTGAAATCAGACAAATCCATGATTACAATTAAAAGATTCAAGCCTTCCCTCTTTCCTTTCTCTTCTGATAGAGCAGAAGAGAGAAAATCAGTAAGGACAAAAAACAAAAACAAAAACTGAGCCACGATATCAACCAAACTGCCCTAGCTGACCTTTATAAATCACTTTACCGAAACACATGGGATACTTACAAAGACAAGCCATTCAGTACTATAAAATGAGTCTTAATAACTTTAAAAGGGTTCAAACCAAACAAAGAGTATTCCCTAACCATAATGCATTTAACTTAGCAATTAATAATAATCAAAATATTATCATTATCTCCAAATATTTGAAAAATAAGTAAGTCACTTTTAATTAACCCATGGTTTTTAACTGAATGAAAATGGAAACAAAAACATTTCAAAGCCTGTAGAATGAAAGTAAAGTAATATATAAGAGAGTTTAATAATGTGAAAATGCAATTTTTGTATATGTTTTTATTATTTTTATCTGTCTGTGTGTGTGTGTATACATATATATATATAAATTTGTAGCTAATCTGAAGAAAACTCCAGGTCCAATTGGCTTCACTGGAGAAATTTTTTTAAATAAAAGAAAGCATTTATTTTATTTTTAGTTTCATATTTTTATTAATTATTGGAGAATTTCATATAATGTATTCTGATCATGCTTACTTTCTATTACTCCCAGGTCTATCCTCCTACCCCCATACCCTCCAAAGAAACCACAAAAATAAGTCCTTTCTGTATCCCCATGTCTTCCTTGGAGCATGTTCAGACTCCCAGTGGGTAGACCTGTAAAGAAAACTGACTCCTATCTCCCCCACCCCACCAGAAGGCATCAACTGTGTAGAGCTACACCTCAGCATCTCTATCACAATTTTCTTTTAAGGGAATGGGGGGGATGACACAGATATCCTCAGTGTCTCCCATTCCCAGTCACAACTCTACTTTCATTGATACCACTGCTACAGAAGCCCTCCTGCCCATAGCCAATGGCAGCAGAATGAACCTCGAATATCAACATGGTTCTTGGCGGCAGCGCAGATCACAGACTTAGAGATGGATTCCATTGAGAGCTTGGGTCATGAGCATCAACATGGTTTTCAGTGACAGGCCAGTTCGAAGATATCCTCTGGAACTCCAGAAGGATTACAGACATCTACGTGGTCCAGTGGGAACATGAATCATGGTAATTGCCATGGTCTCCAGAGGCAGGACGGATCATGGACATCGACATGGCCTCCTACAGCAGCCTGGATCACGGACATCAGATGGTCTGTGTACATGACACAGATCACAGGCATCAACATGGCTTCCAGCTGCAGCACTGGTCATGGACATCAACTTGGCCCCCCAGCTATAGCATGGACCACAGCATTGACATGGTCCACAACAGCAGCAGGGATCACAGATATCATGGTGGCCTCTGGCTGTGGTAAGAATCACAGATATCAACATGGCTCCCCCATTTAGCATAGACCACAGGCATCAGCATGGTTCCCAGGAACAACAGGGATCACAGATATCAACATGACCTTCAGCTGTGGCACAGACCACTGGCATCAACATGGCCTTTGGTTGTAGCACTGGTCACAGACATCAATGTAGTTTCCAGTCATAACACTCACCATGAACATCAACATGGTTCCTGGCAGCAGCAGGGATCACAGACACCAACATGGCCTCTGGACGTTGGATGAATCACCGACATCAACAAGGCCTCTGGCTGCAGCACTGATTACAGACATTTGTAAGAGAATCTTTGCCAAGAGGCTTTGTGTGCTGTGTAGCCTTCCTTACGGTTACACGCAGCTTGGACTTCTGAGAACAGTTTGGAGGGAGGTATTTAAGAGAGAGTGTGTCCGTTGGAAAGACAGTTGGGGTAGTGACAGGGGAAGAGTGAGCACCAGGTTGGGTGGTGTCAGGAAAAAGTGAAAACCAGAACTGATGATAGGAAAGCAGGCAGAAATAAAGCTCAGATAAAGTGGAACTAACTGGAGTTTTTAGAAAGTTACATTTTAGTATCTTTCTTAGTAACTGCCTGGAGAAGCTGTACAGAAGGGGATGGAGTCCATTAGGAGTCCAGTTGTGAGTGAAAAAGTAACAGTTACAAAAGGCTTCAAAGCTTAGATACAGTGTTTAGAAACGGCTGCAGCCTTTAAGAGCCCAGACCCAAATGGCAGAAAACAGCCATCTATACATTTTGAAAACAAAAACCTTTTACAGACATTAACATGGCCACTGGTGGTAGCAGAGGTCACAGGCATCAACATGTCTTTCTGGCTGTAGTACAGATCTCAGATGTCAACATGGATTCCAGAGGCAACACAGATCATGGACATGCACATGTTTTCTGGTAGCAGTACGGTTCACTAGTTCACTGAAGTCTTTCAAGGAAACTCAACACCGAAAATAAAACATTCTTCGGCTGGAACGTCTTGTCGTTGCTCAGAATCAGTGTGACCCTGCGTCGGGCAGCACAATAGCTCCAGCAGGTCTGTCCTGGCACCCCGGCGCTCGCGATCACAGCCCGAGGGCAACACTCTAGCCCATGCTTTCCCCCACATCATCGGGTGAGTAGACAGTGACAGCTGCAGGAGCAGCAGGACTCGCCTCGTGGGCAGAGAAGGGGTGAAGCGTGTCTGGTGGTGGCCCAAGAACCCATCTCTTGTCGGCCTCGGGTGCGCTCCCATACCTACCATCTTCTCCAGTTACGTGTTTCTCAGCTGTGCTTGCCATGCTCTGCTGCCCCAACTCCGTGTCTCTGCTGCCCCAGCCTGGCCGGTAGCAACAGGGCAGGCCAGCAGTGGCCCTAGCCGCCCAGCAGCCCGAGTACTGCCCCACTTGAGCTCTTTTGTCCCCCTTCTTGCCCATGCCACTGCTGCGACTGAGTCTCCAGTTCAGCGTCTCTCTGCCTGCAGCCCGGCAAGGGCTCTGGCAGTGCCCCAGCCTCCCAGCAGCATTCCAATGTTTGTTCCCACCAAGACTCTAGCTCCTGTCTCCGCCTCGTACCCTGCTATATTCTGCCATCTTCCCTCTTTCTACTCACGGCCAGTCTATTTTCCAGGTCTGTCGCCTTTCCAACCACCCTTCACTTTTAGTTTTCCTGGTCAGAGTCAGTTGCAGAATAGCCTCTCTGGGTCCACGAACTCTCATGAGGAGACAGGAGTGACTGGGGGATGGTGAGCCCTGCCGGACTCTGCCTACCACCCTGTTGCCATCTTAAGTCCACCGAGAATGTTTCTTAAAACCTTATTTTCTTCTTTTATATTTTAACATTTATTTATTTTCTTAAGATTTGTTTTTATTACTTTTAAGTAATGTATACGTGTGTGTCTGAGTGTGGGCATGCGCACACAAGTGCAGGCACCTGTTGCAGCCAGAGGCAATGGATCCCTTTGAGCAGGAGTTAGAACATCAGGAGCTGCCTGACATGGTGCTGGGAGCCGAACTCAGAGTCTCTGGAAGAGCAGCAAGTTCTCCTAACCTCAGAGCCATCTCTCCAGCCCTGTTTATTCTTTTCGTGATGTATGGCCCTGGGTGCATGGACGCAGGTCAGAGAAGACAACTTGCAGGAAGGAGTTTCTTCTCTCCTCCCACCATGTAGCCCCAGGAATCAAACTCAGGTCACTGTCCTTATTCTCAGATAGCGTCATCTTTCACACAGATAATCCAATTCAACTTACAAAATCCTAGAACCATGAGAAGAGTTTATAAGTTATATTCAAGATGAGTATACCATATGAAACTATTTCTATGTGTTGTCAGTAAACAATCAGAAATTTAAATTTTTAAATGCCAGTAACTATAAAGTAAATATCCTATTACATAGACATAGCTATACAACATAGATGAATCTGAAAATAATTGTGTTAGAAGCCACACAAAATGCATATACTATCTGATTTTTGCTTAAATAATGGTCTAGAAAGTGTAAAGAAGTGTATAGAAGCAAAATGCAGGGGACTAGAAATAACAAGGGAGGGAGTCAAGGGGAAGGGTTGGGGATGAAGAGATAGAAAGACACAAAGTCTGCTTTCCACGCTATTAACGTTTATTCCCTTCAATTGCTGAGTTTCCTAAAGGCATGTGTCAGAACATCAAAATATACATTTTACATTCGCATAATTGATTCTGTCGGTAATTATTTATTTATTTATTATTATTACATTGTGAGTGTGTGTGGTGTGTGTGTGGAGGTCAGAGGAAAATCAGGAGTCAGCTCTCTCAGTGTGCAGAGTTCCAGGGATAGAATTCAGGCCTGTGCACCAAGTGCTTCCACTCACTGAGCCATCTCACTAGCCCACCTTTCAGTTTTTAACGCAGGTTTCAGGCAGTTAATTTATTTCCTTCTTGGCATCTTACCTTTTTTGTTTCTGACAGGGACAGGAAAACACACACACACACACACACACACACACACACACACACTCAGGCACTCAGCTTCCCAAAATATGGGCCTTCGGTCGGAAACTAGTTTTCTTTCACACATTTTCCCTTTCCTATTTATCTTAGTGCCAACTCTGCTATTCTGTCTATCTCAGTTTCTACTGGTGTGATGACAGAAAGGTGGTTACTAAGGTAACAACAGACAGGAAAGTATCAGACTTGGGGAGCTGAAGGGCATAGGGATGTGGTGGTCCTTGGCCCTCATAGACAATGCAGCTGTCTCTCCAGCGTGAGTTATAGTAAGTAGCCCTTTTTAGCTGAAAGCGCTGAGATCCCTGAGAGGGGTGAGAATAAATCTCTGAAGGAAACTAATTCAAGACACTGAGGAGGTATGCACAAACTGTGGGCAATTAAGATAAATCATGCAGGTCACTGTGCCATGGGAAAAAGAAACCACACCCAGTCATCTAAGCTCAGCACAGTCTGAAGACGGCAGGAAGCAACCATGGGAAGGGAACGGTGCATGACAAACTCAGTCCTGATGGTTCTAGTCTGGCTCTCCTGACCCCTAGCCTCCCAATTCCAGCACCTCAGTTTTCATTGGGAAAAATCTCTTTTGTTTTCTAAACCATGGTTTGCAGTTCACTTAAACAATTTCAAGGAAGTGCTTCCTTGAAAGCCATCCCCACAGTCTTCAAAGTGGGATATGTAAGGAGATGCCTTGGTGAACCTAAAGAGCGTATTCAAGAATGTACTCAGGGTAGCAGTCAGTTATAGAAAGGTTATATTTAAGCTTTCTAATGCCAGTGGCCTAGGATACCCACTTTGCCAGCAGCATGTGAGGAATCTCCTGGAACTACAGGTAACATCACAGTTAACATTTGTTTTCTTCAAAGGTTATGTCATTCACAGGACAAAGATTGTTAATTGCTACAAACTTCAGTTTTTTGTAATGGCAGGGGAAATGAGCTTGGACATCTTCCTTTCATAGACAATCTTGAGGAAAGGCCTAACACCTAGTGAACCCAGGGGAGATGTATGTCATTCCCATGCTCCATGAGAAACGACTGTCATGAACATGGGATCTTGAGGTTGAAGGAATGGCTCAGTGGTTAAGAACACATACTGTTCTTCTGGAGGACCCAAGTTTTGTTCCCAGAACCCAGCTCCAGAAGTTCACAACTGCCTGTAACTCCAATTCCAGGATAATCGAGCACCTGTTGTAGAAGTTTTAATTATTTTGGTTTCTGTAAAAACACAAAATGGCATTCAGATTAGGTTTGCATTCCCACCTCAGCTGTGGTATAGTTGTTTACAAGTTGGGTTTGGAATGCTTGACGCAGGTGTCTATAATTTGGTTAGTGTAGCTGTTCTGGCACCTGTAGCTTGTTTTTGGGATTGTGTGCCTCATGGGTTGATGGGAACTTTTAACTCAGGGCATAAAAGGTCTGAAGCCTTTTTGACTTAGGGCATAAAAGGTATGGAGTCGGGGTGGGCGTTGGGTGGTGGTTTGTCGGTTGGGTTGCTGTTGTTAGTGTGATAAATCCTAAAAGAACAAAGGTTGGAGAGATTCAAGCTCAGGACAGCCTACAAAGAGGCTGTGAAGATTTCTACCTTTCTCTCTTTCTGTATTAAGGCTACTTACAAAAGTGGTGAAGATTTCTTTCTAGCTTTCCTTTCTCTACCCCTAAATAGAGGGTAAAAGATTGTAGCATACTGCTACAACCTGTGGCCTCCAGGGCGCCTACACACACACACATATACACACACACATACATACATACACACACACATACATACATACACATACACACACACACATACATACACACACACATACACACACATACATACATACACACACATACATATATACACACACACATACATACATACACACACACACATACATACATACACACACATGCACACACATACACATACACACACACACACATACACACATGCACACACATACACACACACACAATTTAAAAAGAATATGTGATCCAGTACTTATTTTCAAAAACCAAACTAATGACAGCAAAAAGAATACCAATTTAATCCATCCTTTCAAAGGGAATGATAGTCCATGAATGGCTGAGTTACTGGGAGCTGGTGAGATGGCTCACAGTAACAGCACTTGTCATGAACCAACTCTGAAACGTTGTCCTCTGACCTTCACGTGTACTCTCTGGCATGTGCACCCACCCACCACAATAAAAACAGTAAAGAAAAGCTTTCTTTTAAAATGGGTTAGTGAAAATACTTCCAATAGTGTGATTTTTTTTTTTGTCCATACAGCTGCATAACTAGGATATAGGTGGGGACACAGGCCAGGGATGCTAACACTGAGGAGGCAGAAGCAGACGGATTGCAAGTCTGATACAGACCTGAGCTACTTAGTAGTACTATCCCCCCCAAAAAAAAAACCTTGAAAATAGAGCAGAAAATTTAAGTTCCCTAATGTATGTTCTTTTTAAATTTGTCATTTATTGTATGTGTCTGTGTGTGTATATGTGGTGTATGGGTAGGGGATTGTGCACATGTCATGGCACACATGTGCAGCCCAGAGGACAACTTTGTATGGATCCTGAGGATTGAACTCACAATTTTGCAGAGTGAGCTCCTTTGCCCACTGAGAAATCTTGCCAGTCCCTAAGTGTGTTTTAATTATTCCTATAAAATATAAAAATGTAATACCCTTTTCTAATCATTTTAAATGGACCAATTTCTGAGCCCTGAGGGGAAGGATTTGATGGAGACATCCCATTTAGGACATAGTGTTCCAAGGCCTCTCATTCTCTGCACATATTCAGCTGTGGGTCTCTGTTCTCATCTACTGCAGGAGGAACTTCTTCTCTGATGGCTGAGCAAGGCACTGATCTATGAGTGTAGCAGAATATCATTAGGAGTTATTTTATTACCATGTTACTGTAGCAGAAAAGCAGTATTTGATTTTCCCCTAGGTCCCTAACCTAGTCTCAGGTTCTTGGTCACCTGAGAGTGTTAGGAATGAGTCTCATCTCATGAATTGGGCTTTAAATCCAATCAGATATTAATTGGTTACTCCCACAAGCTTTGTGCCAATATTGCACTAGCAGAGCTAGTCAATTTTAAATTACACCTTAGTTAATTTTGGAGTCACATCAAAAGTCTGTGAGAGTTTTCTCTTGTGCAGTTTTGATTCCCTAGAATAGTCCTCTAATCTTCTGCCTAGGAGACAGAATTGTCTAGCTGCCACTCAAATATAAAACAATTCTACTACGATCAAGAGGGGCAGTTATTCCTACGTAGTATAACAGGACTCCAGACCTTAGTAGGCCCTGAGATATTAGCACAGCTGACTCCATCATGGAAGTACCATTCAGGCTGTAAAATGTAGGCAGTACCACCTGCCAAAAGCTAAAACAAAGTCCTAATCCATTTAAGTCTATATAATATATAAATAAGTCTCAAAATGTACTGAGCTTGCTTTTTAGCTTCTGTCTGGCTGAATGTTCTTGTTAACTGAAGTATGTCAACCCAGAATATGAGCTTAAAAGCTCATCCTGAGAAAGGCTCAGGGATACAGTGGGATCCTGAACACCCATGTAGTCACTGGCTAGCTGGCTGATAAAGACCTATTGGCTTAAACCCAAGGATGAGCAGTCTTCTCTGGTGAATATCTCACAATATTTCTGGAGATTCCACAAAGATCCCAGAGACTAGACCTCAAGACAGTGGGAGCCTCAGAGTCCCTTGAAACAAGGAAGAGTACTGTGGTCAGGTGACTCCTAGGCAGTGTACAACCTGAGATGTCCCAGGTCCCCAGGGCTCCCTTTGATCAGTCACTGCCTAATGCTTCAGAAGAGTCTGACACCTCCACCCCAAAAGGAAATAAATTAAAAAGTGGCCTGGTCTGTCACCTCCAGAGGTAAGTCTGGCTAAGGTACCTTCTGTTTGGACATACCACAGAGATCAGACTCAACTGCTGATCCAAGTGTTCTGGGTCCTGTGAGACACCACAGGATTCCATCTGCTCAGGTGTATGAACGTGTGGTGGCCACCCCTGGTTGTCTTTACTGTGTGTCTCTGTGTGTGGGTCTGTTTGTGTATCTTCCTATGTGTTTCTGTCAGTTTTTTCCATGTATTGACCAGTTCCTTTCTCTGGTGTGAGAACTTCCTGGCTTAAGACCTGTGCCCCCTCCTGTTGGGGACCTGAATCCTTTTGGCTCTGCCAGGTCACCCAGAGAAACCCAAAGAGGAAACCTCCACCTGTCCCACTCTGGGAGCAGGAATACTTGCTTGTTTTGTCTTGCTCACAGTCATGGTTGGTCCCTGCGTAGACGTGGGGAGGGGCTGGACCTCTCATCCAGGGCCCCTTGACATCTAAGCATTTAAGCAGAATGCACACAAAGAAGGAGAAATAGTTGCCCCACGTAAGCATTCCCTCTTCTCTATGCCTGCTCTGAGCAGCCCCCAGGAGAGGAAAGTTCCTCTGGGCTGAGCCCAAAAGAAAAGAGAAAGTTCCAGTCCTTTATCATTCATAATTTCTATCTTTGTTTCAATCAGTGATCCATAAAACCCATCATTCTCTTAAAAAAAAAAAAGTAGAAAACCTGCCCCTGAGCCAGGCAGGGGGATGGCTGCCAGGCAATGCAGCCTGCACAGATGGATTTTTCCTCCTGTCCAACCCTGACCAAGGAGACTTTAAACAATTTTTGATAGGTACTTTTTAAAAATATTAAAAACAGCTCCTAAAAAGGTTTCCTTTGTCATCCATTCGGCTACAGATTTTTTTTTAAGTTATTTAAAAATTTAAAGATATAAATAGGTCCCAGTTGCTGGAGGTAGCTCAAAAGGTGTTTAACAACAGAAACTGATTGGGACAAGACCTTTTGCATAAACTGAAAGCTACTGTGATCACCTTCTCTGATAATGAGACACAGTAAGACTTTCAGATACCCAGCAAAATTTTGGTAACTTACCCTCTGTCAGAAGATGTCTTCTAGCTCAAAGTTCTGCCTCCAATCAAAAGACAAAATTGGACTATCTCTCAGATTGACAACAAAGATTCCCCGGCAGAATCCAACCCAACAGGACTGGCCCAACATCAAGCTACTATAATTGTTCAAGTAACCAGGTCAGTTCCTTCTGTCCAGATTAAACAATATCCAGTCATTCTGAAAACAAAAGGGGAAAACAGCAGTCCATATTGCCTGGCTTGAAGAACCAGGCATCCTGGTTCCCTGCCAGTCACCCTGGAATACACCTCTCCTGCCTATGAAGAAACCTGGGACCTCTGATTCTCATGAATCTGATTCTTCCAGAGAAACAGTGTACACTGTCTTGGACTTGAAAGACACATTATTCAGCTTCACATTGGCAGAGGTGAGTCAACCCATCTGCTTTTAAATGGACAGATCCAGTGCGAAGCTACAGAGGGCAACATACCTGAACAAGGTTGCTCCAGGATTTAAAGACACTAGATGCAGACTCTTGCCCTTCCATCAGAGGTTTCCTGGGAAAATAAATTATAAAAGGGCCAGTGAGGGACTGCTGCAAGAGGTACAGACCTTGGACTACAAAATGTCAGCTAAGAAAGCCCAACTTCATAGAAAGCTACCTATGTTGGCTACCAGATAAAGGGAAGCAAAAGGAGCCTGTCTTAGAGTACTAAGAGATGGGTTCAAGAATTCCTAAGTGCAGCTAGATATTACAGCCTCTGTATACTAGAGTTTGTAAAAAATAACAAGGCCTCTATATACCAACACAGGGGTGGAGTGGGCACTAAGTCCCTAACCTGGACTGAGACTAAACAAAAGCCATTTAAGGCCTTAAAAACAGCTCTGACTTCAGCTCCAGCCCAAAAACTTCCAGATGTCTCAAAACCTTTTCATCTGTTGTCCATGAAACAAAAGACAAAAGGGGATTTAATCCAAACTTTAAGGTCATGAAAACACCCTGTGACATACCTGTCCAAACAATTGGATCCTATAGCCACAGGATAGCCCACCTGTCTAAGAGCTATGGTGGTTACTGCTAGTTTAATGAAAGAAGACAGACAAGTTAACTCTGAGTCAAGATCTTATGCTCACAGCATCCTATGATGCAGTTGAGTCCCTCCTCTGAGGAGCAGCAGCAGAATGCTGGCTGTCTAATGATTTTGTGACCCAGTATCAGGCCCTACTCCTGGAGTTAGATGTGAGAGACTCACCACCATCAATCCTGCTACCTGCTTGCTTGATGATGACTAAAGGTATTCATCCATGTTTGCCATGAGATAAAAGAAGAAACCAGGTATGTGGGAGCCACAATAGTTACTTTAACCATCCTGGGCCCAAGCCAGGTACCTCAGCCCAAAGAGCAGAAGTGATTGATCTGACCGAGACTCTCAGATGGGGAAAAGAAAAGTCCA
Source organism: Cricetomys ansorgei (assembly GCA_026225945.1). NCBI lineage: Eukaryota > Metazoa > Chordata > Mammalia > Rodentia > Nesomyidae > Cricetomys > Cricetomys ansorgei. Next base: position 7,439,986 of record JAMJFZ010000056.1, on the reverse strand, counting down.
TGGCTGTATACACAGACAATGGCTGTTTTTATTACTGTGCATGTTTACAGTATGCTAGAGAAAAAAGGTTTCTCACCACTGGGGGAAAAATCTTGGCCCTCCTAGAGGCTGTTTGACTTCCCCTACAAATTGCTATCCTCCACTGCTGAGCTGGCTGCCTGACAAATGGTCCTAAGACCAGTGGGACCTATTGATATTGACATGCTATGAACAGGTGCTGCCTGAGACTCCATGATAAAAAAGAAATGGACAGTTCAAACCTACAGACTGATGGAGGACACCAGGAGAAAAAAATCATTCTCCCAGAAACAACTGGCAGGACTCTGGTAACTAACCTTCACCAGGCTACTCATCTGGGGGTCTATAAAACTTTCTGAGTAACTCAGACCAAGATATGTTATACCTAGACTGGACAGCCTAGCATAGGATGTCTCAGCCAGATGCCAGGTTTGTGCTCAAGTGAATCCAAAACAGACAGCCCTTATCTTGGAAGTGGTCCAAATAAGAGACCAGTGCCAGGAACTGACTGGCACTGAAGAAACTGACTTCACTGAAATCCAGCCTGCCAAGGAAAGATACAAGTACTTGTATCTTATAGATACTTATAGATACTTTTTCTGGGTGAATAAAAGTATTTCCCACCTGGACTGAAACTGCTCAAATAGTGGCTAAAAAGCTCCACCAGGAACTAGTCCCCTGATTTGGCCGCCCCCTAGCAATGAGGCCTGGCTTTCATAGCCCCAACCTCTCAATTAAAGCTTTAGACATAAGTTAAAAACTTCATTGTACATATATAGACTTCTAGTTCTGGCCAGGTAAAAAGAGTAAACAAAACACACACATACACACACACACACACACACACACACACACACACACCCTCTCATTAGAGTTCAGCAAAGGATTGATATGCCTCTTTCCTTTGCTTTGACCTGCTGCACACCATATAGGGAGGGATTTACCTGCTATGAGATTATGTTTGGAAGACCTCCCCTACTGCTTCCCAGGCTTAGAGACCAACCATTGGCAGAACTTTGTAACCATTCTTTTCTCAAGTCACTTTCAGGCACTCCAAGCCTTCATTATACTGAGAGACCCAGCTGACCTCCGAGTCCACCACCAGTTTCCCCTTGTTACTGTCCAGTGATACTGCCTGAATCAAACAGGTAGCCGAAATGACACTGGAACCAACTTGGGAAGGGCACTACATGCTGATTCTCTCCGCTCCTGTGGCTGTGGATCCACACCGTGGATCCACCAAACCCAGGTCAAAAAATGGAAGCCACAGATTATAACGAGGCGCTTTGAAGGAGTTTTGTGATCTTGGTTTCTCTAAAAACACAGAATGGGTTTTGGAATATGTTTTTGTGCCCATAGTAGTGGATGAGAGTGAGTTTAATTTAAACTGTTCATTACTGGTGACTATGATTTGTTTACATGTCACTCTAAAAAAACATAATTTTGCCATGTGCATTTTGTCCTGGTGATTACTTGCACTTAGACTTCTGGGAACTTTGTTCAGAGTATGTATTGCTTGAGGCCTGGAAGGCCAAGGAGGGAATTAGGTTCGGTGACATTGCATTGAGACCTTAGTCCAGCTCACTATCAGCTCCTACTCTCCCAGATTCAGGCCACCAACAAGAGCAGTGAATATTTCTTTCTTTCTTCCTTTCTTTTTCCTTTTCTGAGATACAGAGTAAGAAAACACAGTAGCAACCTGCTACAATGGATGTTGCCAAATGGACTTCTCTGGCCTATGGAACCATTGAAATTAAGATTTCATTGGGGCCCCAGGTCTTTCCACACCCTCAGGAACTCCTCCTGAGTCTTATGTTTGGTGTGAATACAGGGTCATGGTCCAATGCCCATCGCCCTGGGGCCTGGGCCTGGGTATTATGAAAGACATATACAGGGGAAGTGATAGCTAATATGGCTAAAGACCAACAACCCATATTCCATCTTAACCTCTGCTCACTGATGCCCTCTTTAAGTGTCTGGTTGTATTAGAAAAAGGAAAAAAAAGAGATGTGGGAGTTTATCTTTTGTGATAGAAATACAGAGTTTACAATTCTATGCATGCCCTTGAGGCCTTGTAAAGTCTCACACATTAGTAGGCCCTGAGACTTTACTTAGCACAACTGACTCCATGATGGAAGTACTATTCAGGCTGTAAGACTCAGCATGTAGACAACACCACCTGCCAAAACTAAAGCAAAGGCCTAATTCATCTAAGTCCATATAATTCTGGGCAAGTCTCAAAATGTACTAACCTTTTTAGCTTCTGTAGTTCCACTTCTGGCTAACTGTTCTTGTTAACTGAAGTATATCAACCCAGAATATGATCTTGTGCTTAAAGCTCATCCTGAAAACATCCAGTGTGGTCGCTGGCTGGCTTAAACTCATGGCTGAGGAGTCTTCTCTGGTGAACATCCCACAACAGTAGCTAGGAGCCAAGGAGGATGAATATTTAGCGCAGTTGCATTATTGAACCTACACTGAGAAAGGAAAGTGGGGAAATGGTTCCAATGGACTCTCAGCCTTTCCCCTCTGACTTCAAATTGTAGTCACTTGGAATTGGGTCTTTGCCCACTGACATGATTTAGCTACCACTTGTTTTTAAAATCATCAATTATTCAACAAAAGGATAGTTCTGTCTATTTTTAATGCTTTCAGTAATAGAAAAAGAACTTATAATTCAAAATGTCCTAATTCTTGTCATAAAGTCTGTAGACTCTGTAGAACAAATAAAAATGTAAAATTAATAAAATAAAATGGACTGATTGATTCCAGATGCAAACTAACTAGTTGAATTCTGATTAGAAACCTTTATATCACTAGCAAATAGGATTAGAAGATTGCAAATCATGATTTAATGAATGCAGTCAAGAATGCACCTCCCCCCCTCCCAGAATCTATTCATCTTTGACAAATATCTGCTCCAGTTAAGACAGTTTTTTAACTTTCATTAAAAAACATGGTTTTGCCAGGTGTGCTGGTGCATGCCCTTAATTTCAGCACTCTGGAGGCCAAGGCCAATAGATCTCTGTGAGTTTGTGGCCAGCCTAGTCTACATAGTTTCAGGCCAGCCAGAGCTACATAGTAAGACCCAGTAAGGAGCAGAAGGAGGAGGAAAAGGAAGAGGAAGGGAAAGAGAAAGAGGTGGAAAAAGAGGAGGAAGAGGGAGGATAGGGAGGAGGAGGAGGAGGAAGAGGAAGAGAAAGAGAAGGAGGAAGAGGAGGATGATAGGGAGGAGAAGAAAGTGTGATTTTAATCAAGCTAGAAGAGAGCTAGAAGCTTCCTCCCATCTTTCTAGCACTCATAGTGTTGGGAGGCACTGTCCAGACTGCTGGGAGATAAAACTCATCAACAGTTTTATGCAGCTGTGGCTCGTGTGCTATACTACTGATCTGCCAGGCAAGTTGTGCCCACTGGTGCAATAGTGGTGTGACATTATAGGGGTAGCCAGTCACTTTCTGGGTGATTTTGAGGCCCACTCCACAAGAGGGAATTCATGTATGGTAATATAAACTGGTCAAAAGCCCATACTGGTAAGGTCATAGGCTCTCCTGGAGAAATCACTGATATTGTTTTACTAAATGAACATATTATACCCATCTAACTGCCTTCTAAATATTTATGTTTGTGCTCACAAATTGGCATTGCTCTTGGCTTTGGTCAAAGAAGCTTCTTTTTGCAATGGTTTGTGGTTGCTTCAGAGACTTATAACTTGTCACAATTTGGAGAATAAGTGATTATAGAATGCTCAGCTCTAATTGAGACATGTATATCATCCTCTCTGAGGCTTGGGGAATGTCATGGAAGAGGAGATGGAAAGAATGTTAGACCCAGAGGAAGGGGAGTTGTAGAATACCGTCTTTTGGGCATGATATAGCTATTGTACTCATGAGCTGTGATTATCTGCACAGTTCCTACCTGATGGGGCAGTCAACATTCCATCAAAGACAGGGGAGGGCTCACAAAGCCCCTCACCATTTCCTGAGAATTTTTAGGCAGTAAATGGTTGCTGGAAAAGGAGCAGCATTTTCTTCAGTGGTATAGCCATTGGTAAGGTGCCTATGTTCCTGTAAATAACTGCTCACCCTGTTTCTGTAAGCAGCCCTACTTAAAGTCACCAGAACAGGATGTTGGGTGTCCTTCTCTGTCACTCTCTGTCCATTCCTTTTGAGGAAGATTCTCTCTTCTTAGCTAGGCTGGGAGCTAGTAAGCCCAGAGACCCTGCTGTCTCTATCTTCTTAGGGCTGCATTTGCAGAGATGCCAGCTTGTTGCATGGGTGCTGGGATCCAAACACCAGTCCTCGTGGTGGCAGAGCAAGTTCCCTTTACTGAATCATCTCTGCAGCTCAAAAATATGATTTTAAAAATGTGATCTATCCCTAGGCAATGGTGGTGCATGCCTTTAGTCCCAGCACTCGGGAAGCAGAGGCAGGAGGATCTCTGTGAGTTTGAGGCCAGCCTGGTCTACAGAGTGAGTTCCAGGAAAGCCAGAGTTACAACAACAAATAAACAAACAAAACAAACAAACAAACAAACAAGATGTGATCCATCACACTAGGGTGACTGAAGCAGGAGGATGGTGAGTTCAAGGCTAGCCTGAACTGCACAGTGAGATTCTGTCTTAAAAAATAATTAAAGTCTTCCACAACAAGGACATGCTTTATAAACTATATAAATATTTTTATAATATATTTAAAATATACTTAAATAATGTATTTTTAAAATTATGTGTAGGTGTGTGTCTTCATTCAGATATGTGCACATAAGTGTAGGTGCCTGCAGAGGCCAGAGGCATTAGATCCCCTGGAGCTGGGGTTATAGGTGGTTGGGAACCATTTGATGTAGGTGCTGGAAACTGAACTTGGGCCCTCCAGAAGATCAACAAGTGCTATTAACATCTCAGCCATCTCTCCAGCTTCATATAAATAAATGTTAAAAAGAATCATTATACCTCAAGAAATACCTTTTTAATGTTTGATGACTAATGATCTATCACCACAGAAGCGCCACATTTGGAAGCATCATTTTTGCAGGCAGTATGGGAACAGAAGACAATAATTTAGACTCTGATGCTTCATCTACTTTGAGTTCTAGCCTCAGGCTGGTAGAGATGGGGTGAAAGCATCAGCCTGTCACTACAACAAATGCCTAAGATCATCAACTTAGAAAGATAAAGCAGTTCATTTGGGCTTGCAGTTGTGGAGGTCCATGACCAACTGGCCTCATTGTTCTGGGCCTGTGATGAGACAGCAAATTATATCACAAGTGTGAGAGCAAAACTGCTCACCCATGGCCAGAGACCAAGGAGGCGGGCAGAGGACTGGAGGTATTCTAAAGAGACACCATGCCTCTCCCTTCATCTATCAGACAACAGACCAACACACACACACACACCCCAAAAAAGTCAGAATTTTCCCAGGAGCCTCAGGCTAGGAGAATAAAAGGCTGAATCCTGGTACCAACCAAAGGTGGAACTTGTCTCCCTGAAAGATGTTCACATTTTTCTGATAACTTGTCAAACAACCAAGCAGGAGGAACCAGAGCCAGGGTACTAATGAGTCAGTGATGATCAGGACCATACCTCAACCAGGACTGCTTGGGTATTTTAACCTCTTGTCTTCTGTTTTAACCTCATGTCAGGACTCCAAAGATGAACCGGCAAAAGATTGGACCTCTATTCTTCCCAATGTAGCCACACAAAATAATTTCTTCCTCTGCTCTCCACTATTGCTTGTCTGGTTAACTGGCCTTTCCAGGTTGTGGGTTAGTTACTTGTCTCATTGTTGTACAAAACACCTGAAAAAAGCAACTTAATGAAGGAAGCATTTATTTTGGCTTGTGGATAAAGTCCACAAAGTAGGGAGTGCATGGATGGCAGACACAAGAGGCACCTGAGCAGGTTGTGTAAGCAGTCAGAAAGCAGAGACCACTGGTTGCTGGTACTCTTTTTAATTCAGTCCAGGATTCCAGCCCATGGAATGGTTACTGTTCATAGTTAAGGTGGGTCTTCCCACCTAATCTAAATAATCCTTCACAGGCATGCCCAGAAGCTAACCTAATCTACATAATCCTTTACAGGTATGCCCAGAGGTTTGTTTCCTGGGCAATTCTATATCCAGTCAGGTTGACAATATTAACCATCATGGGATTTGTTGTTGAGTCTAGCTTGTGAAGAAAATTAGGGTTCAGAGTTTGACCCTAAAAACTCCAGTAAAAACCCCACAATTCCCTTTGAAGTCACATCTCCCAAGGTGGAAAGACCTCTTACTAAGCCCACATCACAAAGCTAAGGACCAAGCTTTGTCACAAACGGCCTTTGAGGGCACTTACCATCCAATGGGCATAGTAGGCTACACCAATAGTCCCAGCGTCTTAGGGTTTCTATTGCTGTGCTATAGAAAAGCAATCTGTTGAGGAAGGGCTTTACTTCATTTTATAGTTGTAGTTTATCATCCAGGGGAGTTAGATGTTGTAGAAGCTTATTTTTAATTATGTATAAAATAATTGTTTGTGTACTGTTTGGAGTGTCTGCATGTGTTGGATTTATGTGGGGGATGTTTGATTGGTCATGATCTGCATTTGCTATCAGTAGAACACCTGAGGAGTTCTGGATCAATAAAAACATCTGAGCTCAGATGCTCAGGGTTCCACTGTCCAGTATGGCACGGGCCATGCTAGTGGTTCCCTCTGCTGAGGTCTGGCAGAGTTTACACATTTGAAAGCAGCTCCCTGTCTTCTTGGCTGAGCCACATAGCAGTGTACTGCTACAGTCAGAGCAGAAGCTCAAGGCAGGAACTGATGTACAGGATACAGAAGAGTGCTGCTTACTGGCTTGCTCAGACTTCTTTCTTAAAGCTCCCAGGACCAACAGCCCATAATTGACACTACCCATAATGGATTGGGGTCTCTCATATCAATCACTAATTAAGAAAACGTCCAACAGATTTATGTACAGGCCAGTCTTATGGAAGCATTTCTCAATTCAGAGTCTCTTTCCCAAATGACTCAGGCTTGTGTTAAGTTGATATTAAACTAGCCAGCTCTGATGGCTATCCTTAGTTGTCAACTTGAATCCATCTGGAATTAACTAAAACCCAAGTGGCTGACTACATCTGTGAGGTACTTTTTTTTTTTCTTAATTAAATCATCTGGAGTGGGAAGACCCACTTCTGGTCAGTATCTTTCGAGGTGAGAAGAACCACCTTTAATCTGGGCCATACCTTCTGGTGGCAGCCTATATAAAGGACATGGAAGAAGGAAGCTTTTGCTCTTCAACTGCTTGCTCTTGCTGGCAAGTCCATTCCTTCAGGGGCGTTAGAGCCTACTTCTTCAGGATTCTGGCATATACCGAGGACTAGCTGAGATCCCCAGCCGGGTGGACTAAGCACCTACTAGATCATTGTTAAGGACCTTCCATTGGTAGACAGCTATTGTTGAACTATCTGGACCACAGCCTATAAGCTACTGTAATAAATTACATATATAATGTTTATATATATATATATATATATATATATATATATATATATATATATTAGAGGTTCTGTTCCTCCAGAGAGCAGTAATACAGATTTTGTTACTAGAAGATGTTCTAGAGCAACAGAAGTATAGGGATTAATTTTTTAAGTATCTAAAGTAGGCTTTCCAATTTGCTAACACCTATAGTTACTGAAGCCTCTACTGGAAGCTCAAAGATACTGAAAGCCCATGGTGTGAACTATTGTGAGAGGCAACACACTCGATGACTCTGTATATGAAACTTTTAACATTTTATGGGAAAATTACAATGCTGGTTGGTTGCTCCTAGCATCTCTAGATAAACTGAAAAAGAAAAAGAATGAGCTCCATGGTGGAATTAACCAAATTCTAGCATCTCAGAATACAGTGAAGGACAACAATGAACTCAGTAATAAAACTGACTGACCCCAGTTGTACATAAACAGTCTAAAGGCTTTTAAATGTGTCCTGGAAGAGAATCTTCTCTCTAGAAGCCACAGAGCTCAAGTTTCAGAAAATCAAACTGAAACCCTCATTATAAGGTTGGCTGAATTACAGCATGTAGTAGTTTGATAAGAATGGCCCCCATAGACTCATACATTTGAATGTATTAGGGAGTGGAACATAAGAGGTAAGATTAAGAAGTGTGGCCTTGTTAGAGGAAGTGTATCAGTGGGGGTGGGCTTTGAGGTTTCAAATCCCAAGCCAGGCCCGGTGTCTTCCTGTTACCTGTGGATCTGGATGTAGAACTGTCAGTTACTTCTCTAGCACCATGTCTGCCTGCATGCTGCCATGCTCCTCACCATAATGACGATGGACTAATATACCTCTGAAACCATAAACAAGCCCCAATTAAATGCTTTCCTTTCTATAAGAGTTAGCATGGTCATAGTGTCTCTTCGCAGCAACAGAGCACTGACTAAGACACAGCAAAAATTCAAGTCCCAGCATCAGACAATATCAGCAGTAAGGACATTAATTGGTAAAGAATGGAACTCTGTAACATGGGATGCGTAGGAGGATCCTATTGAAGTTGAGAACTTTGAACACTGGTTCTTAAGGGTTTATCTCACCTGAGGAAGTAGTCTCTCCAGCCTCCCACCCCCGCCCCCTGAAATATTGTTTTTTTTCTGTCTTTGACTATGGAAATAAGCCCTTCATTGTCTGCTAAACCAGCTGTGATTTTTCTCTGAAGGAGATGACAGGCAAGGCAATGCTGATGTCCCTCAGGGCCCACCAATAGTTGCCTCTAGACCTACAACCAGACTTAAGCCTAAGAAGATTCCTGCAGGAGAGATACAACACGTAGTCCATGAGGTGGTGCATTACACCATTAACACACTTATGAGTTTGCTAATTCATTCAAGAAGTCTGAGGGTGTGGGATAATGGTGAAAGGGACATAGAACTGGATCAGGCTGAGTTTATTGATGTGGGTCCCTTAAGTGGAGATTCAAAGTTTAATATGTAGGCTTAAACAGTTTTATTTTGTTTTGTTTTTAAAAAAAAAAAGTGTCAAAATTTGTTTAAATGGTTGGCTGAAGCATTTGTCAAATGACAGCCTACTGAAAAGGAGTTGGAGATGCCTGATGCCCCTTAGCTTAATGCTGATGAAGGGGTTTTAAGGGTCAGGAAAATTGCAAGCTGACAATGTAAAATTGCAATTTTACAGAGTGGGTAAGCTGTAAAACCCAATCCTCCACAATGGGAAGGCCCAGAAGACATGCCCTTTACTAATCCTGTAAGACATAAAGTGGTGAGAGGGCACCCGCACATTTGAAGTCTCCCTTGTTGTTGCCCTTTACCTTGTGCCAGACCTTAGACTTGAAAACCCTGCTGCTCAGTTGGATGAATTAAACGCAACAGTTTTAACTGGGCCCCAAAGTAGCAGCGGCTAGCTGGCAGCACTGAGTCACCAAGGTGGTCATAGTTCTCATTCAAATGGGGAGCAAAGACAAAGCAATGTCATAATGGCCTAATGAGTAATGGGCAGCACAGACACAGTGAATTTTATCATGGTATGAGTGATATGGACCTTTGGTGCTGGCTAATTAATCATGGGGTTTCCATGTAGATAAGAAGTCTACTGAATTTTTGTTTGATCTGTATAATCAGAAAAGTTCTCAAACAAATAAAGAAAGGAAACATCAGATCATGGTAAAATGGAATCTGAGCCCGCGAACCAATTTCCAGACTTGAGCCAATTTGTATATTTGAATGAAGAGACAACCAGGTGCTCCTAAGAAGGACTTTGATGAAATACCTAAGAGTTTGCTGTTAGCCTTTTCCCAGTCCTCCTCCAGAGAGACCTACAGCCTTTTGCAAGGATAACTAAATTGGGGGGAAAGGAAACAATCAGACTTTCCAGGGTCTATTGGATACTGGTTCTGAATCAATGCGGATTCCAGGAGACCCCAAGAAACATTGTGGCCTTCCAGTAGGGGCTTATGGAGGTCAGGCGATTATGGAGTTTTGGCTGAAGTACGACTCTCAGTAGGTCCAATGGGTCCCCAAACTCATTCTGAGGTTACTTCATCAGTCCCAGAAAGTACAATTGGGATAGCTATACCTAGAAGTTGGCAGAATTCTCACATTGGTTGGTTCCCTGCCCTATGGAGTAAGGGCTGCTATGGTTGGAAAGGCCAAATGGAAGCCTTTAGAGTTGCTTCTACCAGGGAAAATCGTGTCACATCCCTGGAGGAATTGCAGAAATTAATGTCATCATCAAGGACTTGAAAGATGCAAAGAGCGGTGGTTCCCATGACATCTAGCTTTAACTCTGCTATTGGGCCTGCTCAGAAGACAGATCGATCATGGAAAATGACACTTGACTATCAAAAACTAAATCAAGTAGTGATTCCAATTGCAGCTGCTATACCAGATGTAGTGTCCTTACTTGAGCAGATTAACACATCTCTTGGTACATGAGGTGCAGCTATTAGTACGGCAAATGCCTTTTTCTAGGTACCTGTCCATAAGGACCACCAGAAGCAATTTGTTTTCTGTTGGTAAAGTCAGTAGTTTACCTTTACAATTTGTTTCAAGGATATTTTAACTCTCTAGCCCTATGTCATAACTTAGAAGGGACCTTGATCATCTGTCTCTTCCATGAAATGTTACATTGGTTCACTATATTGATGACATTATACTAATCTGGACTAAGTGAGCTGGAAGTTGTAACAACTTTGGACTTTTTGGTATTGCATATGTGTATCAGAGGATAGGAAAGAAATCCAGCCAAAATTCAAGGGCCTTCCACCTCAGTGAAATTCTTAGGAGTCAAGTGGTGTGGGGCATACAGAGATATTCCTTCTAAGGTAAAGAATGTTAATTGTACCTGGCCTCTCTCACCACCAAAAAGAAACAAACATTGGGTCTGTTCAGATTCTGGAGACAATACATTCCCTAATCAGCATGTTACTCATGTCCATACACCAAGTGACTGAGAAAGCAGCTAGCTTTGAGTGGGGTCTGAAACTGGAGAAGGCGCTTCAACGGGTCCAGGCTGCTGTGCAGGCTGCTGTACCACTTGGACCACATGATCCAGCAGACCCACTGGTACTTGAGGTGTCAGTGGCAAATAGGGATGCTGTTTGGAGCCTTTGGCAGGTCCCTATAGGTGAATCACAGAAGGAGTTTTGGGATTTTGGAGCAAGACTCTACCATCTAAAGATAACTATTGTTCCTTTGAGAGACAGCCCTTGGCCTGCTATTGGGCCTTACTGGAAACTGAATGTTTGACAATGGGCCACCAAGTTACCATGCAAGCTGAGCTGCCCATCATGATGGGGGTATTATCTGACCCATGAGCCATAAACAGCGCAATTTATTATCAAATGGAAGGGATAGATATAGATATAGATATAGATTAGATATAGATATAATCTGGCCCAAGCAAGTCCTGAAGGCACAAGCAAGTTATATAAAGAAATTGCCCAAGTGCCTATGGTTTCTACCCCCGTTAAAATGCAGTCTGCTCCCAAGTATGTACCTACAGCCTGATGGGGTGTTCCTTATGACTGAGGAATAGAAGACTAGGATCTGGTTCACTGATGGTTCTGCACATTATGCAGGCACCATCCAGAAGTGGACAGCTGCAGCATTACCACCCCTTTCTGGAACAATCCTGAAAACACTGGTAAAAGGAAATATTCACAGTGGGCAGAACTTCAGGCAGTAGACATGATCATACACTTTGTTTGGAAGGAAAAATGGCCAGATGTGTTATTGTTCATAAATTTATGGGCTGTAGCCCATGGATTGGCTGGATGGTCAGGGACTTGGACAAAGCACGATTGGAAAATTGGTGAGAAAGACATCTGGGGAAGGAGTGGTGGATAGATCTCTCCAAATGGGAGAAGAATGTAAAGATACTTGTGGCCCATGTAAATGCTCATCAAAAGGTGACTTCAGCAGAGAGGGAATTTAGTAACCGAGTAAATAGGATGCCCCATTCTATGAATAGTCAGCCTCTTTCCCTAGCCATCCCTGTCATTGCACAATAAAACCATGAACAACGTGGCCATGGTGGCAGATGGAGGTTATGCATGGGCTCAACAATATGGACTTCCACTCACCTGGCTACAGCTGCTGCTGAGTGCCAAATCTGCCAAAAGCAGACCAACACTGAACCCCAGATATGGCACCATTTCCTGGGTGACCAGCCAGTGACCTGGTGGCAGGTTGATGACATTGGACCACTTCCTCTGAGGAAAGGACAACGCTTTGTCCTTACTGAAGTAGATACTTATTCTGGTTATGGATTTATCTTTCCCGCATGCAATGCTTCTGCCGAAACCATCATCCATGGACTCACAGAATGCCTTCTCCTCTGCCATGGCAGTCCATACAGTATTGCTTCTGACTAAGGCACTCACTTCACAGCTACAGAAGGGCGGCTCTGTGCCCATGATCATGGAACCCACTGTCCTACCATGTTCCCCACCATCCTGAAGCAGCTGGCCTGATAGAAAGATGGAATGGCCTTTTGAAGACACAGTTACAGTGCCAATTAGAAGACAGCAGCCTGGAGGGCTAGGGCAGGGTTCTCCAGAAAGTGGTATATGCTTTGAATATATATATTTGAATATATCCCCAAGATATGGTAGAGTTTCTCCCACAGCCAGGATCCACGGATCCAAGAGTCAATGGAAATAGAAAAGGGAATAGTTCCACTCACTATCCCTCCTAGTGACCCATTAGGAAAATTTTTGCTTTCTATTCCCATGATCTTAAGTTCTTCTGGCCTGGAAGTTTTTATTCCAGAGGGGGTGTGCTACTGCCAGGAGACACAACAAACATTATTGAACTGAAAGCTCAGACTTCCCCCTGGCCACTTTGGGCTTCTGATACCAGCAAGCAACAGGCTAAGAAAGAAATAACAGTGTTAGGAGGGGTGATTGATGCAGATTACCAACAGGAAAATGGACTGTTTCTCCACAATGGAAGTAAGAAAGATTATGTCTGGACTGCATGAGATCCTTTAGGGCCCCACTTGGTGCTACCGTATCTAGTGATTAAAGTTGATTGGAAACTACAAGCTATTCCAGGCAGAATGACAAAGAGCACAGACCCTTCAAGAATGAAGGTATTGGTCACTCCTCCAGGAAAAGAGCCCAAACCCACTGAGGTGCTTGCTGAGGATTGGGGAAATGCAGAATGGATAGTAGAGGATGACAGCTGGAATACCAGGTAAGGCCTTGTGACCAGCTGCAGAAATGATTATTATAATTGACATGAATGTTTCTGTCATATTTTGTTAAGAAAGTATTTGTACAGATATTTGTATTTTCTTTCCTCAATTTCATTATCATGTAATGTAACATCAATTATGAGAATACCAGTGGTTATCATTTACGTTTTAAGATACTTAAAAAAAAAAATGTCCCTCAAGGGACAATACCATTTTAAAGTTCTCTTTTAAAATCCATAATGTGTTTGTGGTTGTACAAGAGATAGTTATATCATGTTAGGCATAATTATGACCTGGTTTAAATACACAATGTGTTTGTGATTGTATGTGGGATAGTTATATCATGTTAGATGTAATTACGACCTGGTTCTTATTTTCATTTGGAAATTAAGCATGATTTAAGGAGATATAATTGTGTGTCAAGTTGACAAGGGGTGGACTTCTGATGGTTCTTCTTAGTTGTCAACTTGACTACATCTGGAATTAACTAAAACCCAAGCAGCTGGGTACATCTGTGAAGGATATTTTTCTTAATTAAATCCTTTCAAATGGGAAGACCCACTTTTAGTCTGTATCTTTCGAGGTGGGAAGATCCACCTTTAATCTGGACCACACCTTCTGGTGGCAGCCTGTATAAAAGACATAAAAGAAGGAAGCTTTTGCTTTTGCCTGCTTGCTCTTGCTGACAAGTCCATTCCCTCATTTGCATTAGAGTTTACTTCTTTAGGATTCTGGCATATACTACAAACCAGTGGAGGCATCCGGCCTCATGGAGTGAACAACACTGGATTCTTGTCTTACCTTCCATTGGAGACAGTCATTATTGGGCTAGCTGGACCACAGTCTATAAGCCATTCTAATAAATTCCCTTTCTATCTATGAATCAATTGATTGATAGATCCATAGATAGATTCATTCTATAAGTTATAAATTCTGTTCCTCTAGAGAACACTGAGATTGAGGTAATATGCTCAGAGATTGAGGCCAGCCTGGGATACTTAGTGAAAACACTACTCAAAACAAACAAACATATCTCTAGGTGTCTTGAGAGATGGCTCTGTTGGTAAAATGTGCCTTACAAGCACAAGAACCTGAGTTCAATCCTATTCTGTGAGGGACATTCTTGAGAAGATGTAAACAAATACGTACTTACTCCAGAAAGGGGCCCAACAACAGACCAAAGTATGGATACCATCGAAGTCCAACTTGGTCAACCAATGAATTTTATTGGGATGCTTATAAGAATATGGGTAGGGGTTTACTTACAAGAGCAGAAATGACTTAAAGACAGCTGCATCACCACAGCCCACCCCCATCATGGGTGACAGCTCACAAAAGCTAGAAACCTGGAGCACGCACACTCTGCAGCAGCTCAAGAGATTGCAGAGCGCCCTTTCCAGGTAAGCAGCTAAATTGGTCTGAGCCTCTTCCAGGCTCCTTGGCTAGTCTCAAAGTGCTGAACTGTCTGAAATTGACTCTAAGCAGGTCTTATTGGGGAGTGAGGGGCCTACTGAATCTGGTCAGTTTCAGGGACTTCCTGAAGCTATTTTGAGTTGTTTACTTCCTGTCTTAAGGAGTTTCTCTGCAGAATGGAATGTTTTACCTTCCTTTTAAACACCCAGTCTTAAACTGTTGTGTTTTACCTCTCTTTTCATCTTATGTCTTAAAGAGTTTTCCTCCAAGAAAACTGGAAGAAAAATGGAAGGTTTTAACTTGAGAGAAAACTGCTACATAACAAATCCCCAGAACGCATATAAAAAGGAGGCTGAGTTTTGTAGTGTGAACTTGTAATCACAGTGCTGAGAAGAGTGGAAGGGTGGTGCTTACTCACCAGCACCCTTGACCTACTCAGCAAGCCAAGGCTGTTGAGAGACTCTTGTCTTGGAAGAACTAGTGAGGATGTCTGGCACCTGAGGAAGAATGCCACCCACAATTGTTCCTCTAGCCTTCACAAGCATACTTGTGCAAGGGCACACTAGTTGTTAAGATTCAGAAGGTAAGCGCTCAGAAATTTCAAGGCGTTTCTGAAACAAACATTCACAATGCCCCTCCCCAAGGTTATAGAAGCAGTAACAACTCTAGCAGGTCAGGTGGTGGAGGTCAGTAGTCAGCTGTCCACACCCACGCTTTTGGGTGGTGCAGCTGCTTTTAGTTTCTCGTGCTTCTAGAAGTAACCCTAATAACTCCACTGGCTCACTAGGGCAGGCTTTGGTAAAACTGTTGGTGTCCTATCTGGTGTGAACAGACATCTGTATCTTTCCAGGGAGTCACATAACACCTTACATATACACTTGCACACACCACACACACACAAACTATTGCAAAGTCCATTCATCAACCTGTACGGGGGTGGGGGGGGAATGAAGGGAGGGGGTGTGTGTCTGATTTTGGTAGGTTCTAAATAGATGCTTAATCAGTTTCTTTTCCCTCTTGCTAACACAGGTGGCAAGCTCGGAACTGGAATGGGCTCAGGTAGGCCAAGACCAAGGCAGGCCAAAGCGAGAGTACATGACAACGCGCCAGCGCCAGTGCCTGCAAAAAGTCCATTCCTCCTCAGACTCGAATCTCCTTTTTACTTCAGTCTTGGGACCTTCTGACTACCCACAGTTACTTGAAGAGACTGAGAAGCCGTGATTTCACGAAAGGGGTGTGTGTGTTATGAAAATAACATTGCCTTGGAAAGCACTGAATTAAGAAGCAGAGCCATGCAGAATACTACCGCTAACCGGAGGACAGGGTCAGTGGGTGTCCGCAGAGGCGAGGGCACAGCTCAGAGGGCTCCCCGTAACTTGGAAGGGGACGCAACCCACGAGCGAATCGAGCCGAGGGGGACGCGGCGGCAGCGAGAGCGCCGACAGCGGCGCGACCGGTGGACACTGCGGAAACAAAGGTCGAGCCTGCGAGACCGCAGCACCGGGAGCAGCTAGGCCGCTGCGCGCGGACCCGGGGCGCGCCGGGCCGCGAGAGGGCGGTCGGTGCCGAGGAGGAGCCAGCGACCGGCCCGGGCCAGCCGCGGAGGCCGGCGGGGGCGGGGCTGAGGCGGGGAGGGGCGGGGCGGGCGGCCGCGGGCCTGGCCCGAGCGAGCGCGCGCGGGGGCGGGGCCGGAAGCGCTGCGGCCGCGACGCGGACGCCGGGAGCGGCCGAGCGGGGAGGCTGTGGCGGGCGGGCGGGCACGGAGGCCGAGGCCGCGGCCCGGGCTCTCCGCGCCGCTGTGGAGGGCGCCCTGGCCCTTGCCGAGCAGCAACAATAGTGGGAGCGGGTCGCCGGGCGCGATCGGCGGGCGAGGGGAAGCGGGACCGCCGCTCCAGGGCGCTGCGGCGAGAGAGACTTTCGGAGCCTGGACGTGCAGAAGCACACAGCGCTGACTGAGGAAATTGTCTCAGAAAAAGGCCGAACGGAGGCTGGGTCTGAGCACCGGGCTGGGCTAGGTGGAGGAACCTGCAAGTCCAAAGGGAAAGGAACATTTAAGATTTGCTGGGGTTTTGGCCAATGCTACCGTTTTGAAGGTAAAAAAGCATTGCGCTTCAGGTGTTTTGTGATTTTTGTGTGTCTGCACGATTGGCTCATTTCAGAATTCAAAACCTTTAGTGTAAAAGATCGTTGTTTTGCTTTGATTTTTAAGCACAAATTTTGCTTCCCAGGGCTGCACTGGACTTTGTATTGTGTACATACTGCTGTATGGTTTAATTTATTTTAACTGTGCAAATCATCTGGAAGATTTTTTCCCCCCAAGTGCCATTTCACATTTGTTCAGCCTTTTTTGTTGTTGTTTTTTCCCTTCCCTGGAATAATTCTGCTGTTGGCATTTTAAGCATTTGGAATCCAGAGATTTTTCAACCTTTGGAGTTTAAGGCTCTCTTGTCAACAGAAGGACAGCTGGGAAAACTGGATTGAAAGGATGATTTTATCTGTCTGCAGCTAAGACTGATATTTTGAAGTCACATTCTAACTGTGATTCATTTTTTTAGCCCATGGTGCTAACCTTGAAGAGATTTGTGCTTGACGTTTTTGATTTCTGAGAAGGTCATAGTTTTTCCTCTTTTCGTTTCTTTTTCATTTTTTCATTTTGTTTTTGCTTTTTAAGACAAGGGAAGGGGAGGAGGGTAAAGGGGCAAGAAAGGAGGAGACCATGTTAACTGGTAGAAGTAGAATGGCGCTGCAGTTACCAGGGTCCTGACAGCTGGAAGAAAAAGGATTCCGTCTTCAACTTGGGAGGCCTTCCTCTCACCTTCCTTAAAAACTGCAAGGATTCAGGCCTGATCAAGAGGCCCAAAGAAACTACAGGATTCCAGAACTGTGGAGACATCGAGAAACCATGAGCATAAGATTACCCCATAGTATAGACAGGTAGGTTTGCAAATACTTGGGGATTTTTTTCCAACATTTATTTTTCCAACACTGGGAGGGAGGTGTTTTGTTTTGAATGACTGGGCTGTGGGATGATTAGGTAAGGTAGGAATTGTGGTCTATGGGGACTGTCAGTATATATGTTTATGTTCTCTGTCGGTGTGTGTGCATGTCCAAAACATACCTCCTAATTCTGTGTCATTTACAACCAATAAGCAGGGAAGCTGCAGAGGAGGGAGAAATATTCTCAGTGGCTTTCTCTTGCACCAGGTGTAAGACTTGATTCTGGGTCCCCAACTTGCCAGCCTAGGGATTCCAGGTTCCGACCGACTAAGACTGGTCATGTGAACCCACAGGGGTGAATGGGGACTAGTTTTAGATTATTTGGGGAGGGGAGGGGGAAGACTGGCAGGGTTGTGGGCCTCCATTAGGCTGATTGATACGGAACGGTGGGGCACAGTGGTAGAGTGGTTCCGGTTAAAATGTGGAAGATGTTCTTGTGTTGGGACAGAAATGCCATGTATCCATATAATCAGTTTTCGCCAGTGGTTGATAGAGCTTCAAAATGTTTAGGCCTATTTCAAGTTTAAAATGAGACCTACCAACAGGCTAATGCTCTAGGTTTAATGTTCCAAGCTGTTCTTAATAAGCTTGACTCTGCAAAACAGGCCTTCCCTCTGCTTGAAGCCGGAAGGAGTTGTTTTGGCTCTTAGGCCCTTGAAATCAGCTGGAAGCACATGATGCCCCTTCCCCCAGGAGCTTGATCTGCGTTCCCTGTTACTGGTAACATTGCAGTGTGATTGTTCTGTGTTCCAAAGGATTGGTACAAGTTTGGTAGGTGTCTGCCCTGTCATTTCTTCCCCTTCCCCTCTTCAACCTTTCCTCCAAAAATCCTCCAAGGGGGTGTGTTTTGTAGTTATTCCATGCATCCAAACTAGTTAGATATGTAGGTGCTTGGAAGATAACAATCAAATGAAAAAATAGTATTTGCGAGGCAGGAACAAATATCTGTAAGTCATCAGTTGCTCTCTCTGTGTCAGTTAACCTTTGGTTATACATGCTAATAGTAATTTCCTTTTGACTATGGAATGCGGCCTAAAATGCATAATAATCTCTCCCAAACACTCCCTTTGTTGTCTCTAGAGTCCCAGTTGGATCTGTTCAATAGTCCTTGTGTGGGGAAATTGTCTTGCAGTAAGGAGGAGCAGGCAACCACAAAGGCAGTGTGGCTAGTTGGCATCTCCCTTCCCCTTTCCATTGTGGTCTTCTATAATTTGCCCCTGGGAAAGGGTAACTTTCAGAGCAAGGAGGTGAAGGGTTTGCATGTCTTCCCTTCTCTTTTCATCCTTTGGAGTTGGGAGGTTAGTACACCCAAAATAAAGTTCGGGTGATGAACAATTTCTATCAATTCAGGGATATGAGAAGATGGAAACCAGGTATTGAGGGGTGTGAGGAGGAGGAGGAGGCGGCAGTGAGGGCTTTTGGGTTAACATGAGATGTTCCTCTAGGAGCTTTCCTAACTTCACAGATACAGATCTCAGGGTCCTAAGTGCTTTCATTAGAACATTTCGTATGTGAACCTCATAACGTTTCTGTGAGGTAGACAAATCAGAAGGTATTTTGGATATGAGGAGACTGAGTGGTTTGTCTGAGGAGAGTCATGATCTAGTCTCAGATCTAAATCTTCTGATCCTGAATCCCAGGCCCTTTTTGTTGCCCTATCTGCAGAGGTTTATAGACTCACTGTCTAGAATGAGTAAGGCACCATTTTGTGAGTGAGGGAGCTCCAGCTCTCCCCCTCCCCACCCTCTCTGGCAGTTGGGTTAGGTGCTTGTCAATATTCCCCTGTACTTTGTACCTTTAATCTCTGGAGTTAAAGCACCATGTCCTTCCATGGGATAGTGCAGCTTTGCAAGTAAGGCCCTCCTTCCCTTTACCTTGCCTGATTTTCTGTCCCAGTAAGAGGGTTAGTCCTGGAACTGAGATCCCCTTCTGGCCTTGTCTAGCTGCCTTCTGTGATCTTGATGCCTTAGCTATCGAGTTGCACTGCTGAACTTGTTGGTGTCCTAGGCTCTGTACCTTATGAATGTAAATAATTAACAATCTTTTTGTTACCAAAGCTGGCTTCCCAACTTACTATGTATCGGGGATTCACAATCCTCCTGCTTCCACCTACCAAGTGATAATTTAGTCTTATACCCTGCTAACATGATGGATTAGAAGGAAGTGTTGCAAATTATGGTGCCAGGGATTCTATTCTCTTTTAGTTTATCAGTTGATTGTGTGAGATGGTATAAGTGTTTTAGAAAATTATTCATTTCTTATTGACAGCAGGCAATCTAATTGGGAAGTAGACACGGTGGTACAGCTTATAACCCCAGTACTAGAGAAACCAAAGCAGGAAGAATTACATGATTGAAGCCAGCCTTGGCTGCATAGTGAATTTGAAGCCAGCCATACAATGTTGAGACCCTGTCTCAAAAACATAACATTCCCAAAGGCCACATATAAGTGGCACTAGTCTGAGCTCTGAAGGCAGGGGCTGTGTTGTTTTTTTGTTTTTTTTTGTTTTTTTTTTTGTCTTATCTGTTAAGTTTAGTGACTGGTGCATAGTCAGAGCTCCATAAATACTTGACAAATGCGTGTTGGGATAAATGAACATACCAACAAGTGTAAATTCATCCATTGCAGGTTGTTTCAATGACTTCATCCTGTAGTTAATCTAGGGTAAATTAAAGAAAGTTTCCTTGGTGATACGTATTTTCTAGAAGATGAAGGGACAGTGTGGAGGATCATATATTCAGAGGCAGAGTGTGGCTTAAATAAAGAAGATTATGCTACCTACTTGGCAGTCTTTTACATCAGTTTTCTCGTGTGGGTCCATAGAATGCATGAAGTGTTTTTAGGTAATTTCTCTCTTAGTTATCATCAGTTGTTACTGAAAGATGAGATAAAATGTGGCTGCCCCTGTCCTTTGCAGTTTTTTGTGCATAACATCTTTTTGACCCTTCATCTAAATTTGAAGAGTTTCTAAAAATGCATTTGATATTGCAAATAGAGATTATGCCTAATTCCCCAGGGTAAAATGTTTTTGGGTACTGGGTAGGTTAGGAGTTTTCATCCACAGAACAGCTTTTCTGTGCACAAAAGTAGCTCATGTGAAGACCAAACCAGAAAACTCTGACAGATATGGATGCTGGGGCTAGCTTTGCTTCCAACTGCATGGAAAAATGCTTGCCTTCTTGGGATCTTCATTTTCTTAACTGGAAAAATGAGTTCATTGGGCTAGTTGGCCTCAAAGATTTGGGCCATAAAGTCATTGGGTTCTTAGAGCCTCTGGAAATGATGCCAGGCTTTCAGTGAACCAGAACTTTTCTGTTGAGGAATCATTATCATGTCTCCCTGGAAAGTCATGAAAATTTAAAGGGAACAGAGAACCTGATAAAAAGGGAAGTGAAGATAGAAATATAGAATGTGGATATGTGACGAGGAACTGTGTCCCCTAGTAGAATTGAAGACAATAGATTTAGGTGTTTTAAGGTTTAGAAAGAAACCCATGTTAGATGGATTTGAAGTGGGAAAATAAAAGAGTGAAAGAATAATACTGATTTAAAAAAAAAAAAAAACGGGCAGGAGAGGGGCTGGAAAGATGACTCAGTGGCTATGAGCACTTGTTGCAGAGGACCCTGGTTTGATTCCCAGCACCTACACTGTAACTCACAACCATCCATGACTCTAGTTCTGGGGGATCTGACACCCTCTTCTGATTTTCATGAGTACGAGGTATGCACGTGGTACACAGACATGCTTGCAAGTAAAACAGTCATGTACATAAAATAAATCTAAAGAAAAAGATTTTAAATAGGCAGGGGAATTAAAATTGTTTAAGTAGAAGGGAGAGGACACCATTTTAGGCAAAGGGAACATGAGCAAAACTTCTGGAGTAGGTGTGGACTGGAAATGGTATGCTTGGGTCTCTGGAGCAGAGAAAAATTAAGTTGATGCTGTGTACAAGGTAGGAGATATTTCAGACTTTATGGAGGAGTCCATTGAGACTTATTATGGAGTGATGTTTAAAATAATACTTAAGGTCAGTGCTGTGCTTCAGTGTGTTGCAGTGCTCACCATCAAGCCTGACAACCCGATTCAATCCCTGGAACCCACATGGAGGAGGGAACCGACTTCTGAAAGTTGTTCTTTGGCCCCCACATGTGTGCTAAGGCAGTCATGCATGCACATAAAATCAAATATAAGACTTAAAAAAAAGAGAGAGATAGGTAAAGAACGAATCCTGGTATGTAAATTAGAGGAGAATTTAAACTTGGGTAGCCTACCTAGAAGTTTTTGTAGCAATCCTTGCAAGAGATGAGTCTCTAAGTCAGAATGGTTGGTAACAGTGAAAGTGGAGAAGAGGCTGGGTGCAGATGGCATTTGGAAGAGAATCTGTGAGGTATGTTAGAGCTGAGTCTAATGGGATTCCTGACTGAGACTAGTTGACCAGGAACGGGACAATGGTATTGATAGAATAGGAGCTTCATTAAAAGTCACTTGTCTCCTACTGGTACCCAGCAATTTACTGAGTGCGAAGTATTGAACAAATTTATCCTGCTGAGACTCTTAGGCCATTCCTAACAAATAGTTTTTTAGTCCTTTAGTGCAGTTCTTTTAGAGAGATGAGGAAAGGACAATTTGTTTTGGGGTAATCTCTTATAAAATTGGGTCATGCTTTGCAAAGATTAGCGTATATTTAATAGATCCAGATTAATAATGCTGTACTCCTAAATATCAGACCGTATTCAAGGGATGTAGAAACTATACTACTAGATGGACACAGAAAATAGAGGACTTTAAGGAAGAAGGTTGTTATATGAGCCCCACTCGACCACTAACTAGCTATGATCAGGATGATTTTTGTAAAAACATTTTGTGCATTCTATAGTATAGTGGTCAGTGTTGTTGAAGAAATTGGTTTGCACTGATTGCTCTTCCAGAAGACCTAGGTTCAATTCCCAGCAACTAACACCTGCCTGCAACTCCAATTCCAGAGGATCCAGTGCCCTCTCCTGGTCTTTACTGGGACCAGTCATGATTGTGGTTTACAGACATTCATGTAGGCAAAACACCCGTGTATGTAAACACTTCCACCAGGATCTGAGATCAAGAATTCTTGTTCATATTCAATATTAGGTCTTGGGCATTTGGTAGTTATTGTAGGACGGACCAGCCTTGCATTCAGCTTATCAGAGTTTTAGGGCTTTCCCCATTGGCAGCTTAGTTCCTAGGCTGCCTTTCCCCACAGGTGTCCAAGGCAGGGTCTGCCCTCCTATTGTCCTGCCTATTCAAGGCTGGTTCCATTTGTTCTGCAGGGCAGGGCCCTTAGAAGCTTCTCTACAAGAGACTGCAGCTGCAGAGAAAGGCCACTGTTGTTCTGGGAAGTGGTAACTGAAGAGAGTGTAGTAAATAGCTGTGAATGGGACCTTGTATAAGGCAAGAACTGCAGACCCTCTTTTCAGAGCCCCAGAAACAAAGGAAAACACCTTTTCAGTGTCTTCACAAAACAGGATTTTAGTGTTAGGAGAACTCATTCTTGTTCCTCAAATAAGGTTGATATAACAAATCTTCACATGCCATAGTGCCAAACATACGAATTTATCATGAATAAGATGCATACTGTGCCTTCAAGGAACTAAAGATTTTGTTGAGAGACAACAGATGTGAGATAGTACCTTTAGGTTTGTAGACTTCCTAGAGGAAGAGACCTTCAGAGTGAGACACAAAATGATAGCCAGGAAGGAGAGAAGAAACACTAATCCAAGCGAAGAACATCACATACAAAAAGAAGTCTGGAGACAAAAAAGGATTGGTATTGTGGGAAGTGACAGGAGTTACCATCTATTGAGAGATCATGAAACCACAAATTAACAAAATGGAGAATGCATAGGCGCCAGGGCCTGAAGACCATGTTACCGCATGTCTTACTGGTTTTAGAATCAATACAAAGGTCAGTGAGACCACTGAGATGTTAAGTAGAAGGTGTCATGATCAAATAGGCTTTTACAAATAACAAGATCACCCAGGCTCTAGAATGTAAATATTGGATTTAAAGAATGAAAAAGGGGAGGGTGAAAAGATGAAGTAGGAGACCACTGTGGTAACCTGGAAGAGAGGTGAGTGTGGCTTACAGAAGTGACCGTTAGGCCACCATCAGGATGACCAAGGGTCTAAGTCACTGCATTCAGAAGTGACCTTGGAGAAAAATGAGGGATGGGAGATTAAGTGGTTGTTTATATAGGGAAAGAGGAATGAGGAAGAGTGTGAGCAAGGGTGACACTCTTATTCTTGACTTTGGTTCCTAGGAAATACTAGTCAATGAGAAACAACTGTAGAGGAAGAGCATGCTTGAGGAAGGAGGGAGAAGTGTCTGTGGGTGATCTAGACAACCAGGTACAGGTGTGAAACTGAAACTCAGGAGAGTGTTCGAGGATAATAACATTGGTGAGCCATCAACATCTGGACAATTGAAATAAGATTGTCCAGGACAATGTGAAAGAAGGGCTGTACATAAAACAGTTATTTTATGTATAACTAAACATAAACTTCTACAACATTTCCCCCTTTCTGTATAAGACAATAAAAAAAAAATGCTTATCTCTACAAATTTAACACCATACTAGCAAAACTATTTACAAAAGAACAATCACTAGGGTTTCTAATGTACAGGACCAAATGAAACCAAACATCTATCAAGCTTTTCATAATGTATTTGGACAGCAGAAAAACAGTATCAATGTCCAATTATCTGGAATTCACTCACAATCTTATTGGCTCCTCCAAAGGGCTTGGATCATTTCTCTGGCTCTGCCCTCTGCAGCACACATAGCTTGTCCTCCAGGCTCTGGCCGGCTCTGCTCCATTGTTGCTGCTGTTCTTGGTGGTCATCCCATGCTATTGACATTTTCAGAATGCTGGGGTCTCCTGCTGCAACTGGGCTGCACTTTCACCGATAGCGTCTCCTGGGCTCTTTTCATGGTGCCAAGCCTTAACTTCTTTACATGACCCCTTCAATCTGGGCCTCAATTGCTACTGAGGCTGCACCTTCACCAATGGCCTCTCCTGACCTCTCATAGTGCCAAGCTTCAGTTGCTCTCCATGACTTTTCATCCCTTCAAACCCAGTACCACCTGGGTGACTCTTACACTATCAGGTTCAGCTACCAGCATGAGATACAACCTAGGCAAGTTCTGGAGGACAGCTTCTGTGTGCTGACCCTGAGGAAACATTTTCCAGATTTTCAGATATCCAGATTTTAAGATAGAATCTGGTTTGCAGGGAAAATAACTGTTAGTCCTGATTTTTTTTTTTTTCTCAGCTTCATTGCAGGTGTTCCTTGTCAGTAGGAAGGGTTCCCTTGTCAGGTAGAGTTCTCATAACACTACACCATAGCAGAATGTGTCTTGTCAGGACTGCCTCACCATATCTGGACCTCTTGTGGACAGGTTTGCAGGGGGGAAAAAGGATTCTGTGAGGTCTGGAGTTTCTTTTTCTTTCTTCTTTGTCTCCATGTTTGATGTAGCTGGCATGATGTCTTACCCTTCTTTACTTTCCGCCAGCCATATTGGGCACCATTTGTAGTAGTATGCTGCTGTGGTGGCTCACCAAGGAAGACACAGAAGCATGTTCATAGGTGCAAACCCTGCCAGACCTCAGCAGAGGGAAGTGCCATACTGGACAGTGGAGTCCTGAGCGTCCCAGCTCAGGTGTTTTATTGAGAAGGAACTCCTCAGGTATTCTGTTAATAGCTCATGCAGATCCTGAGCAATCAAACATCCCCCACATAAATCCAACACCTAAAGACAATACAAAATACCAAGGCCTAGGCAGCCCTTTTCCCAACAGTGCACAAAACAATTGTTTTATACATAACTAAAAATAAACTTCCACAACTGTATAGACTCTAGAAATGAGGGAGAGAGTTGTTAACACTGTCAGGTGCTTCCTAGAAGTAGGAATGAAGAGGACAGAAGTGTATGCACTTAGAAGATGGGTATCATGGCCTTGGTGAGTATTGCTGGGCAGGGCAGGGCAGGTGAGGGCAGGAGCCACTTTATCATGGGTTAAAGTGAGAAGAGAGGGTAAGGAAATGGTAATTGACAACCAAATCAATTCTCTTGCAAAGTTTAGTCTTAAAGGGGAAAATCTTAACTCCTAGTTTTTGGCAATCAGACTTTAGAGTCTATTTTTCAAAATAAGACTGGGTTCCCAGTCCAGAGGTTGTTAATCTTCAGTGTACATAAGGATCAGCTGGAAAGCCTGTTTAAAATATGCACTGTGTGCCCAATTCTGGCTCAGTAAGTTTGGGATGAAGTCTCCTAAGAATCTGTATTTTTAACAACTTTTCAGGTGATACTGATATTGGTGTTCCATACTTTGATAGTGTCACAGTGCCTAGTCACATCCATGTTCTTAATTAGCTCTTTGTTTTGTGGGTGTGGATATGAGGTTTTCTGAAGCAGGGTCTTAACTGTGTTAGCAGCCTCAGATGGCATAGAACTCACCTCGTAGCTCAAGCTGGCCCCACACTCACAGTGATTCTCTGTGACAGGCTCCGCAGTGTTGCCGCCACTGCTGTTAGCTCTTGCATTCTCATGGCAGTGCTTTTTTATTATTACAGACTATCTATTTCAAAACTTACTCATCCAAGGCTCTGTTTTCTGCTGTGAATTTCTTCAGTGGATGATGAACACTGTGTCCTTACATGTAACCTTAACATCTATCACACAGTTATAATCCTATAAATAATGGTAAAGTAGGTTGAACCACATACACTAGTAAAGCAACACCTTCATCTGTGAAACCTTCTTTGCCCTTTTCCTAGGGTTCTTTTTAATTCCAAATTCCACTTAATGCAGATGTATCAAAAAATAATTCTTACAGAAATCTCAAAGCTGACAGTACCGAAATCAAATACATGTAATTTCAGTTTGGATTAAGTCAGAGAATAAATTTCCTAAAGTGATTCTGAGGTTCTGGGTCATTCAGTAAGAAGGCTCTTTGGAATGTCGTGGATTTCTCTTAAAATATTGGTACAAGTTCTCAGAATGTCAGGTTCCTCCTGAACATGTGTCCTAAAGTGGTCTGTCGTTCTCTACCCTTGTAGTGGCCCACACCACAACCAGGCTTCTCTGCTCAGGGCCTTGAGGTTCTCTTCTAGGGCCTTGGTCACTTCTCTTGAAATGGGGCCCACAGACCACACAGTAAGGTTGCCAGGGTGCCCAACCTTTAGTCTCTCTCATTTTTGTCATGGACAAACTCCAGACCAGGTTCTAGGTTCTCCAGACCAGCAGCTCTGAGTCTGAGATGTAGGACTAGATTTGGGTAATGGTAGATAAACATGGCCTGGCAATTCCTGAGTCGGGTTTTTCTAACACTTCAGACCGTAAGGTCATTTAATTAAGAAATTAGGAGCCAGGATTCTAATTTTCTTCAGCTTAGGCTAATAGCTGCTCCTCTGCTTATAAGAGACACATTCCTAATAGACCTGAACATTAGGTGTGGCACAGTGATTAAGGAAGTTGCAAGACATGGTGTGTATATTAAATGTTAGGTAGTATTCTAGGCTCTGGGGGATAACACTGGTCATTCTGTTGGAAGCAAGAGCATCTACCAGCAAGTAAAGAATTACTAGTTACAATGCAAAGACCTGGACTTAATAACTGTTGTGGGAAAGGTAGAAGAAAAGATGTGACAGGAAACATAAGAGACAAAACTTGAAGTTGTTTTTTAAGTAAGGGAGGACAGTAATCACCAGAAGAAAAGAATTCAAACGTTGGAGGCTTTAAGACTGAGCGCTGGTGTAGTGCTCTCAGTGTTCCTCTCTCCCCAGCGTGCTGCTGCTAACCTCGGGCTCTGCAGATTCCCAGCCCCATTTCATTTTATGTTTTACGTTTATTTTTCTTGTGTTGGGGGTGGGAGGGCACATGTCATGGGACGAGGCTGGAGACCAGAGGAGCACTAGTGGTAGACTATTCTCTCCTGCTACCATGTGGGTCCTGGGGTCAAACTCACATCATCAGGCTTGTCAGCAAGGACTGTTACCTACTGAGGTGTCTCACCACCCCATCAGTCCTGCTTTGTAGATAGAGAAACAGCTTAGGAAGCCTAAATGATTTGCCTAATGTCCATGAGCTAAAAAGTGGTGGAGCTGAGGATTTTCTTTCTCTTTTTAATTCGGAGCCTAACAAGCCCTTTGAGGACTAGTACTGCTTCTGTTTTCCTACACTCTTGGCAAGGCTTAGGTGGCAAATAATTATAAATCTTGTGAGGGAGCCAGACCTCAGTGTTGTGGACAGTGGCGAAGCTGACCTCTAGGAATCAAGTCTCCTGAGTTGCTCCATATCTTCCAGCTAAAATGTCCTTGCCTTATGAGCTGGGGTTTGTGTTTGCCCTCCAGGAAGAGGGCTGGTCTGCTTTTCTCTTTCGGTTGGTTAATGATGAGGAATGACTATACTCTGGGGCCTGGGAAATTTCAGTGAGGTTGAAGAAAATAAAATCTCAGAAGTGGCTCAGCACTCTACTACTAAGCAGTGTGACATCTTTAAACTACTCAGGGGCTTATCTTCATGTGTAGTACACTTTAGCAGCTAAGACTGTACAGTAAGTAAATTATCAGTAAAACATTATGAAAAATGGATAATATTTAAAAATATCTTTTATTTATTCTTTGACAATTTCATAAAGGGTATACAGTGTTTATTGATCCTATCCATCTCTAGCCCCTCCCCCTTCCCATTCCCTCTGTACACCACTCCCAACATGTTCCCCTCCTAACTTTTTTTTTTGTAACCCACTGTGTCCAGTTAGTACTGCTGGTGGAATGTTGACTGATCTCATGCAAGCTGTGGCAGGTAACTATAGCTGCAGTAAGTTTTTGAGTACAACGGCCATGTTATACCAGAGACAACTTTTCACGTCTCTCCTTCCCATCCTTTGGCTTTTACATTCTTTGTGCCACACATCTTGTGCAATATTCCTGAGCTTTGAGAAGGGAGGGCGGGGTTGATACAGATGTCCTATTTAGGGAGCATCTAACAGTCAGTTATTCTCAGCACTTTGGCCAGTCATGAATATACATTAATTATTGCTGGCTGCTAAAAGAAGCTTCTCTGACCAAGGTTGAAAACAGCACTCTGAAAACATAAATACTTAGAAGGCAGTCTATGGGTCTATGACTTCCCAAGCCATGGGCTTTGACCAGGTTTATGTACCAGACATGAATTTCCTCCTATGGAGGAAGCTTCAAATCCATTCAGATACAGATGGTTACTCCCATAACCTTCCTCTCACTATTGCACTATGGGTACATCTTGGCTGGCAAGTTGATAGTTTTGCATTCAAGATCCACTTCTGGGTAATATCAGTGATGACATTTCTCCCCACAATAGCCGGACTAGCACCTTCCAGCATTGTGAAAGCTAGCTAGCAGGGAGGAAGTTTTCAGATCAGTTCCAACTTGGTTTCTATATGTCTTGTCACCACAGTGTCTTCAGCTGTAAGATTTTACCACTTAGCAATGGTGGTCAACCAAGAACAGTGACAATAGACTGTGTTGTTTGCAAGAGTGTGGGGGGCAGTGGCCGCTGGCACTTGTAGGGGGTATCCCACAACTGGCACTGAGATTTCATTCAATAACCCATGTCTTCTGAGGGAAGTATTATCCACACATGCAGCATGCTCATATTCTTTTTTTTTTTTAATTAGACTTTTAAATTAACTTACAGAGAGTGGATTTCCATGAGTTTTTTATACATCCTTAGTTTTGATTAACCTGCCACCCATCCACTCCCTCCTACCTCCTCACTCCAATTCTTGCTTAAACCTTTAACCTTCAATATTTCCCCCTCTTCTAATTTCATATCATGTGTTCTTCTGCCCCATCACTCCTTAAGACTTATCCTACACACATCAGCCCTTTCTAGCTTCCTGACCTCTACTGACACTCCAAATTAAACACACAAATCTGAAAATGTGAAGCTTGGATTCACATATGAGAAAACATGCTGCAGTTGCCTTACTAGGCCTAGGTTACCTGACTTACATGTTTTCCAGTTCATTCATTTTCCTGAAATAATTCTTAATTTCATTTCTCTTTACAGCTGAATAAAATTCTGCATATGTGTACCGCATTTTCATTATCCATTATCAGTTGATGGACCTCTAGTCTGACTCCATTTTTCCAGCTGTTGTGATCAGAGCAGTAAACGTGTCTCTTAATAGGATATGGAGTCATTTGGGTGTTTGATCAACAAGATATAGCTAGGTTACTGATAGTTCTACTTCTAGCTTTTTTGCGGTATCTCCACACTGACTTCCATAGTGGCTATACCAGTTTAAATTCTGACCAACTGTGGTTTCCATCTCCTCAGTCCTTCGCAGCATCTGTTGTCATGTCATTTGTTTCTTGATGCTGGCCATTCTGACTAGAGTAAGACGAAATCTCAAAGTAGTTTTAAATTCATTTTCCCTTATGGCTAACAATGTTGGACACTTTTAGAAAAACGCTTATTAGCCATTATGTATGTCTTTGAGAACTCTGTTCAATTTCATGACTCATTTTTGTTTAATTGGGCTGTTATTTTCTTGATGTTCAGTTTCTTTAATTTTTTTGTATATTCTAGATACCAAACCTCTGTGAACAATTTTTTAGTTAATGACTTTATTGAAGTATAATTCACACATCTAAAATTTGCCATGTTAGAGTGTATAGTTCAGCAGTTTTTAATATATTCAAAATTGTGCAGTCATCACCACTGTCTAATTCCAGAATATTTTTATCACACACACCCAAATCTTGATCCTGCTGGCAGTTGCTTTCCATTGTATTCTCTCCCTAATCTAAAACCACTAATCTACTTTCTATTACTATGGATTTGCCTACTGTAGGTAGAATCATGTAATATGTGGCTTAATGTGGCTGGCTTTCTTCATATAGCAAATTTAAAGACAAACATGTTGTAAGATGTAGGTTTTTATGGTTCAGTAATGTTCTATTGGGTGGGCGGGTAGGTGGATGGTTAGATGGATGGATGGATGGATAATATCATTTTTAGTTTATCCATTTGTCAACTGATAGATATTTGGAGTTTTTACAATTTCAGGCTATTATGAATAATGTAGCTATGAACATTTATGTATAAGTTATTTTAAGTTTTATTTTTAGATTCATTTTATTTTGTATGTATGAGTGTTTTACATGCATATATGTATGCATGAGCACCGTGTGTGTCCCTGGTGCCCAAGGAAGTCAAAAGAGGTCACTGGATTCCCTGGAACTGGAGTTATAGATTGTTGTGAGCCACCCTTGTCCTCTGCTAGAATAACAAATACTCTTAACCATTGAGCCACCAACTTGTTCAAATTTTTGTAGAGATATATTTTCATTTCTCTTGGGTATATAGTAAGAGGGGAATAGCTGATGAGACTGGGTTTCAAGTAGCCCAGTAGCTAGAACTGACCTAGAACTCCTGATCCTCTCTTTCTACCTTCTAGGTATTTGTATTTCAGCCATGCACCACCATTCCAAGCTTCAACTCTAGTAGTTTAAAAAAGTATGTGGTATCGAGTCATTACTTTTGAGTTTGCACTCACTATCTTATTGCAGTACTGTCTATTAGGGCTATGAATTTTGTGTCAGACCTACATTTCTTGTTATTTAGCCCTTTTAGGCCTGTTTTCTCTCTTTAGAAAATGAAAAAAATAGTATTTCTTTCACAGGATCTTCTGAAGATTAAGTGATACATCACTTAGTAAAATACTTGACATTAAGTAGCTGTTGGTTTTTGTTATACCATCCTTACCTCATCTGGTAGTCTGCATCTGGAATCTGCTCCCTGAATGACTTGTCCTGGTAGTTGGAGCTTTGAATGGATTACTATTGTTCACCTTACCATTGCTACTTAACAAACTGCCTCATCGGGAACTTTATAAGATGTTACTCGTTTATTTTGCTTATTTTCCTGAGGGTTGATTGGGCTGAGCTAAGCAGTCGCTCTTGATTGAGGGGTCTCTGCTACATCTGTAGTCTATTTGGAATAGGGCAGGACTTCAAATACTGCTCTAGCACCTGTGTTGACAGGACTCCAACAGCCAGGGCCTTGAAACAGCCAGAGCTCCTCAGGCATCTCTTTCTCCATCCCACATCCTCTATAGAATCTCCAAATTTCCTTTCTACTTGGCACTAGACTTTATTCATTTTGACTTCGGGCTTCCTGAGCAAGCATCCCAGAACATTTGTGGAGGTAACAAACTAGCCTCAAGAGTCTGCTAGATGAAGGAGTTACACAGACCTGCTCAGCTTGGGGGGAATGGAGTGTAAGCTCATAGATACGTAGGTAGGTAGGTGGGTGGGTAGTAGGTAGTGAGGAAGGAAGGAAGGTAGGTAGGAAGGGAGGGTGGGTGGGTTGGTTTAGTTCTTTGACAGTTGGGAATATGTGTGTGATGTGTTTTGGTCATTTTCCCCCTTCTTACCCTATCTAGTGCCCTCCCTACTCCCCTACCCCTTCTTCTGAACAAGTCTCCTCCTACTTTCATGTCTTTTTTGTTGTTTTGGTTTACTGTGACCTTCTGGGTTCAATTAGGGTTGCTTTGCATGAGCATTGGTGGGGAGGGGGTAGATATACCAGAGCATAGGCAACTACCAGTCTACATCACTGAAGAAAATGACTTGTCTTCTCCAGCAACTATTACCTGTCCAAGGAGGGATTAGACTCCCTGATCCCCTCTTCCATCCATAATGGAATGCTGATGGGCCTAATCTTGTGTCGGTTTTGTGCAGGCAGCCACAGCTACTGTGAGCTACAATTTCCCCCTTTCTGTATAAGACAGTCAAAAAGAACTGCTTTATCTCTACAACACAATTTAACACTATACCTATAAGAGGAACAATCACAAGGACCGGACCAAATGAAACCAAGTATCTATCAATCTTTTCACAATGTCCTTGGACAACAGAAAAAAGTTATCAATGTCCAATTATCTGGCATTCACTCATGATCTTCTGGGCTCCTCCAAAGGGCTTGGATCACTTCTCTGGCTCTACCCAGTATAGCACACACAGTTTGTTCTCCACGCTCTGGCTGGCTCCATTCTACTGCTGCTGCTGTCCCTGGTAGTCGTCCCATGGTACTGGCATCTTCAAAATGCGGAGGTCCCTTATTGCAACTGGACTGCACTACCAATAGCCTCTCATAGACTTTCTTCATGGTGCCAAACTCAACTTCTATTCATGATCCCTTCAATCTGGGCCTTCAACTGCTACTGATGCTGCACTTTTACTAATGGCCTCTACTGGCCTCTCACAGTGCTAAGCCTCAGCTGCTCTCTGAAGACCCCATCATTCCTTCAAAACCAGTACCACCTGGGTGACTCTTACAGTACCAAGTTTGGCCACTAGCATGAGATAGAACTTCAGCCAGTTCTGGAAGACAACTTCTGTGTGCCGACCCTGAGGAAACACTTTCCTGATTTTAAGATAGAATCTGGTTTGTAGGAAAAATAACTGGTAAGCTTGTCTGCAGGAAGAGTTCCCTCGTGGGTTGGAGTTCTATCACCATAGCAGATGTGTCTGGTCAGGACCGCCTCACCAGTATCTGAACCACTTGTAGATAGGTTTGTAGAAACAAAACAAAACCAACTTCAGTTAACTAAGCAGCTTCTTGGCTCCAACCCTCAACCCCACCCCCAGCTTCCACAGTAGGAGGTCCTGGGCCAGTGGGAAGAACGTCCAGCAGTGTGGCATTCTTTTTCACCACCACTACAGCATAATATGCACCTTTCTTCATAAACCTCAAACATAAGATCCACTTGGGCCACATGCAAAAAAAAAAAAAAAAAGACATCAGCAAACTCAGTTTACAGAACAGTACACCCTGGTTTCCATTTCCCATGCCTGACTACTGCCAGCAGTGAGTGAGAGCAGCAGCTCCATGATCAGGAAAAGTGATTAGAACCTTGCTTTTTCCCTGCTCCCAGCTGAATTTTTTGTATTTGCCTGCATGCATATATATATATATATATAATCTCATCCTCTGGGAACTGCTCTGAGCATACTTTACTGGACTTTGTGAAGTCTGGAGTTTCTTCTTGTTCTTTTTTATTTTTTACCTACCTCGTTGGGATATAGGTACCTGATGTGATTTCAGGCCCCATGTTGGGCACCATGTGTAGCTGTAAGCCACTCTCTAGGCTCACCAAGAGAGACAAGGAGACATTTTTATAGGTACAAATCTGTCAGACCTTAGCAGAGGGAACCACTATCATGGCAAGTGCCACCCTAGACAGTGGAACCCTGAGTGTTCTAGCTCAGGTATTTTTATTGATACAGAACTTCTCAGATGTTCTACTGCTAGCTCGTGCAGATCATGAGCAATCAAACATTGCCCACTTAAGTCTAAAACCTTCAGACAATACAAAATGCCAAAGCAGCCCTTTTCCCATCAGTTCACAAAACAATTATTTTATACATACCTAAAAATAAACTTCTACAACAGATATCACAGACTGACCTCGACCTTTAAGCAGTCCTCCCTCCTCAGGCCTGAGTACTCTATTACAGGCATGAGCCCCAAAGCCAGCTGACATTTCTTATTAAGATGAGGTATAGAGGCATTAAAGCTTGAAACTACATATAATGAACTTAGTGCTCCAAGGAGCACTAAGGAGTCAGAGGAAGGCATCAAGTTTCCCTTTCAGTTTGACATTCTTACCCAGAACTCGGAAGAGCCCCCAAAAGGACTGATCTCACCAATCTCTCTGTACTACCTTCCAGTCTCTAATGAAGAACCTTTTTCCTTGATAGTTCTAGTACTCACTCCTCTGTAATGGTCTGAGACTCTGAGCTGTTTCCTCCCATGGCCTTGGCCTTGTCTTTGCTGCCTTGGTATTTATACCAAAGATTGTGTGGCTTGGAGCCCTATGTTTGTCTTGGGTTGAGCGGAATACTGAGTGCTGATGGTATCTCTGCCAGTGCTGTTCCTGCCTATAGACTGGCACTCCCACAAGTGGGGTTTTTCATTGAGGATCTGGTTCATTTAGTTTCCCATCCTGGTGATTGGACACTTGATATGTTTATTAGGGTGTAGACACTTGGTACCTTTTATTAGGGTTCTGTTGCCAGAACCAGGATATAACCCAGGCAAAGCATAAGACCTCGCTGAACAATCACTGCAGTGCCATGTACCATATGGCACTTTTATTGTTCAAAGCAATCTCCATCTATTACTGTACTTTATTCTCACCATCTACTTGTTAGGGAGAGCTTAGGGATAAAGAGGGAAGGATTGCTCTCTAGGTTACTTTGGTTTCCATTCCTCCTCTCTTTGGCTACCCAGGGCGCTGCTTTTGACAGCTTTTAGAGCTGCCTCCCTTTTGATACAGCCTAACTCCTCTTCACCTGTCCTCCCTTGAATGAAGTGCCTTCCTTCCATCCTAGTGACTTACTGGGGAGCAACTTATCTGTGTGGTCACCTAGTCTGTCCTCCATCTCTTGGAGAGCCTTTCATATGCAAGCTATAAGATTTAGAAAGTGAATTAACTAAGGCAGGAAGACTAAGGGCTTCTCAGAAAGATGCAGGGAAGGGGTGCTGAAAGAGTGAAATAACCAACCTCCTGGCAGCATGAGTCCTGCTGGAGCCTTCTGTACCATCTCATGCAACAACTGCCCTCATCTTGGCATCTGCTATGGCCCTGTTGTGTGCTCCTTGTTCTTCTACCTGCCTTGGAGAAGGGAATGGAGGTAAGTGATCCTAGCGTTTGACTGACCTAAATGCTAATTGGGAAGCAAAAGGCCTCAGAACCTAGAAGCAACTCAGTGCTTTCCAAGAGGGCAAGTTAAAGGTCCTGGCCCTCATCAGGAATGCTCACTGTGGAGCCTTGTGATGATAAAGAGCCACCTCTCCTTTCTTATTTTGCTTTGAAGTCATGTTTGGCAGTTAATGGCTTCAAATAGAAATGTTTATTCATCACAAGAATGTGCTAGACTGCAATTGAGGTTAGAGATTTAGTATTGATAAGTGCATGCTTAAGCCAAGGTATGTGGTCAAAAAATATGAAAAAAATGTCATACAGGATGCCAGAGGAGTAACATCTGGCACATTATTTCAAAATTTCTCTCTTACTAGGAATAGGCAAGGGTCACTGAGTTAATAATCCTAATTACTGAGTTAATAATCTCTATTTACCTCTGCCACAGACACAGAATCTTACACTGTGGGGAGGAATCCACTTTTGTTTCCTTCCCCTGTGCATTTAATCTTGAAATATTGTTGGTCAGAGATGGGCTGCACCCCCCATAGCTGCAGACAACATTTTTCTGAGGATTAGTAAACTGGCTAGTTTAACTGCTACTTCATCCAACATTCATGACTTCATGGTCCACAGCCATTTATTTTGAGTTATAATAATCCCTTACATTTCTGCAACACTTTGCAGCTTTTCAGGGTTTTTTTTAAACATACATTCTTTTTATAAAAACAGCTTTATTGAGACATAATCATACAATGAAAAATTCACCCTTTAGGTTGTGCAGTTATCAGTGTTACCTAATTGCAGATATTTCATCATCCCCAAAGAAATCTATTAGCCATTACCTGTCACCTCCACCACATATAGATCCAACCACTAATCTACCTTTTGTTTCTATGATTTATGTATTTAGGCATTTCATGTAAAAAGAATCATACATATATCATTTAGAATATTTTGAAGGTTCATTGTTTTATAGCATGCTTCATTCTTTGTATTGCCAACTAATCTACTGTTGTATAGTTAATACTACCTTTTGTTTTTTATCCACTCATTGGTTGATATGTATTTGGGATTTTTTTTCCTGTTGTAATATCACTGTGACTATTTAGGCACAATTTTTTTGGATTTGTGTTTTTATTTCTCTTGGGTATGTACTTTTGACAAAAATTATTATATCATATAGTAGTATGTTTAGGATTTTGCAGTACTGTTAAAATGGTTTTCAGGATTGGAGAGATAGCTCAGAAAGTAAAGTACTTACTGTGCAAGTGTGAAGACTGGAGCTCAGATTCCCAGTACTGACATAAAAGCTGGGAGGGTGTGGTGGCTGTCTGTAAACCCAGTGTGAAAAATGGAGATTGAAAATCTCTGGAGCTGGCTTGTCAGACTAGCTGAGAGGCCCTAGCTCAGCACAGAAGGCCGTATGCAATCAAGAAAGACACCTGAAGTAAACCTCAGGACTTTACCCACATACATACATAACACATGCATATACATAACACCCCTCCTCCAAAAAAGTGTTTTCAGAAGTAGCTGCACCAGTTTACATTCTATATCAGCAGTTTATGGAAGCCCTGGGCTTCCAATTCCCCAGGGCTTATCTGAGATCTTTTCCTGCAGTCATAATACAGGTATACTGGGATTTCTGTGGTTTGGGTTTGTATTTCTGTTAGTGGTGTTGAACATCTTTTCATGTACTTATTGGCCTTCTGTACATTTTCTATTCAAATTTGTTTTGTTTTGAGACCAAATCTCACTGTGAGGCCGTGGCTAGCCTTGAACTTGCTATATAGACAAAGCTAGCCTCAAACTTGTGATGACTCTTCTAGCTCTGCCTCCAGAGTGTTGGGATTCTAGGCATCTTGTCTCTTTGCCCATTTTTAATTTGTTTTTCCTCTTATTGTTCAGTTGTAAGAGTTAGTTTTGTTACCATGCTTTTGGTGTCAGATCTAAAGCCATTGCCCAACTTGAGGTCTCCAGTATTTATTCTAGAAGTTGTATTAGCTCTATTCTAGTTTTGTTTCCATTGTTGTGATAAAGACCATGACCAAAAGAAACTTGGGGAAGAATTATCTCATCTTACACTTTCAGGTAACAGTCCATCACTGAGGGAAGTCAGAGACTATAGAGGAACACTGCTTACTGGCTTGTTCTCCATGGCTTGTACAACCTGCTTTCTTCTGTACCACAGGACCACCTGCCCAGGGCTCACATTGCCCGCAGTGGGCTGAGGCCCTCCCAAATCAGTCATTAATCGAAAATCTCCCAAAGACTTGTCAACAGGCCAATGTGATAGAGGCATTTTCTCAGTTGAAGTTCTATCTTCACAGTTTAAAAAAAAAAAAAAAGTATAGCCAGGACATGCCCTTATTCTCTATGGGTCACTTGGAGTAAGTTTTGTACATGGTAGGAGGTAGGACTCTAGATTCATACGTTTATATATGATTATCTGGTTGTTCTAAGCATTAGTTGTTGAGAAGGCTACTCTTTCTCTGCTGAATTGACTTAGCAGCCTTGTTGAAAATCAGTGAACCCTTAAAGCTAGACAGATGGCTCAGCAGTTAAGAGTGTATGCTGTTCCTCCAGAGGGCATGAGTCCAGTTCCCAGCACCCACATCAGGTGGCTAATAATGCCTGCAACTCCAGCTCCGGGGGATTTCGCGCCCTCTTCTGGATTCCTTAGGCACTGTCACTCACACACACACCAGTACACATGTACACATAAGTTAGAAAATAATGTCTTTTAAAAAAGATAATTACTGGAACTGGCTATGGTGGTGCACACCTCTAATCCCAACACTCGGAGGCAGGGGCCAGCAGGTGTCTGTGAGTTCAAGGCCAGTTTGGATTACATACTGAGTTCCAGAACAGCTAGAGCTACATAGTGTGACCCTGTTTGGGGCAGGGGTAGGGGGAGAGGGAGAGAGAATATTACTGAATCCATAAATGTGAGTTTATTTCTAGGTATTTTTTTTAATGTGTTTATTTATTTGGTTTTTTGAGACAGGGTTTCTCTGTTGTAACTCTGGCTGTCTTGGAATTCACCCTGTAGAGCAGGCTGGCCTCCAACTCACAGAGATCTACCTGCCTCTGCCTCCCGAGTGCTGGGATTAAAAAGGGTACGCCACCACCACCAGGCTATCTATGTCTTAATTTTAATCTGTCGTGTGTGTGTGTGTGTGTGTGTGTGTGTGTGTGTACACATATATATGTCATTTTTGCCAGTATCACATTGTTGCATAATGAGTTGTGAAGTTAATAAGTACAAAGTTTCTAGATTTGAATGTTTTTTAAATATTATCCTGGTTATTTGCATTTACATGTGAATTTTAAGTGAGTTCATATATAAAAGCTGTGGATTATTATCTAAACAGTATTTGACCTCTTGATATCTTCCCACTTACTCAGTCCTCACCTGAATTGTAGTCTTCAGTGTATAAGTATAAGGTCTTGAACAAATCTTGACAAATATTGCAAGCCTTTTTCATCTTTAAAGAAAAAGTTTCTTATTTCTCTTAAATATAGATGGAGTGATAGAGTGACAGGGCTGTAGGTTTGTCAGTGCTAACTTGATGCTGGCATTGCATCCTGCAACCTTCCTGAGCTCATTGGTTTATAGTCCGTCTTTCCTTCTTTCTTCCTTCCTTTTTTTCCTCTCCTTATATATTTTTCTTTTTTTGTAGAATCCTTGGGTTTTCTAAATGCAGATTATATCTTCCATGCAGAGTTGAGTCTTTTTTTCCTCCTTTCTAGTCTAGATGGCTTTCCTTGTTATCCTCTTGCCTTGCCGCCCTGACTAGGTCCTCTACCAAAATGTTGACTAGACATGGTGATAGTTACCATCCTTCATTTTTATTCCTAATCTTAGAGTCTCCACTTTTACTTTCATGTATGAATCTACCTTGGGATTTTTATAGACCATCCTTATTAGGAACAGGAAATTTTCTTCTAGTCCCACTGTGTTACTCTGATACCAACTGATTGCCATATATTAAACCAGCCTTGCATTCTTGAGATAAATCCCACTTGGCCATAGTATCTGCTCCATTTCCCATATTGCTAGATTGAGTTGTTAGTGTTTTAGTGAGGATTTTTTTTTTTGCACTTATTTGATCCTTTCAACAATCCTGTGATTATAGTCCTCCAGAAAAACTGAAGTATAAATTAGACAGTTTGCCTGTGTCCACATAATGTCAAAACTGAACCAGGATTGAAGACTTTGTCCCTCTTAGCATAAATAACTCACCATTGGTTTCATTTTTTTGAGCTGTTTGTTTGAGACAGGGTATATATAGCCCAGGCTTAACTTGAATTAACAGAGATTCATCTGCCTCTGCCTCCTAAGTGCCGGGATCCAAGGCCTGCGCTACCACATGCAGCCTGCTTTCTTTGAAAAAACACTATCAATACCGTCCTGGACTGGAAATTCCCAGAGAGGGTCTTTCTGATGCTCTCATCACAGAGCCACACATTAGGATATCACATTGATTGCATTTTGGTTGTTATTTTTGTGCTTTTCAAGGTGCTTGTTATGTCTCTTTTGAATCATGAGAATTAATGGGCAAGGCTATGATTCTACTTTGCTTTTTGGTGCTCAGCATTGGTGGTGCCTGTACATTCATTCCCCTTGTCCCAAATCCCATTGCCTTTCTCTTGAACAACTCTATACCTGGAACTGTGTACTTATTCCCTCCCCCACTCCACCCCCATCACTATAGCAACTGCTTTACCAAAGACTATAATTGCAGAGAATTTACTTAAAGAATCTCAAAATTAAATCTTTTGCTTTCCCCACCTTTTCTGATGTGTGTATAGGCAGACTGTTAACACATTTCACAATGGAATCCAGCCTTTTAGATGACCAGAAAGTTTTTTATGGCAGCTTTCAGGAGAGGGTAGAGAATGCAAGGCAAGAATTTCCCTGTATCCACATTGGACACATTGGGAGATACATGG
Source organism: Cricetomys ansorgei (assembly GCA_026225945.1). NCBI lineage: Eukaryota > Metazoa > Chordata > Mammalia > Rodentia > Nesomyidae > Cricetomys > Cricetomys ansorgei. Next base: position 7,399,681 of record JAMJFZ010000056.1, on the reverse strand, counting down.
ATTCTTTTGAATTCTCAGTGTCTACATGTAACAATTGCTTCATCAATTTCAGCATTTTCATGTGTCCCTGCCATTTGTGAATTCCTGAGCTCCTATTCTAGCATACAAGTTTTAACATTTTTTTTTATGTGTATGGGTGTTTTGGCTGCCAGTATTGTCAGTGCATTACTTGTGTGCCTGATGCCTGTGGAGGCCAGAAGAGGGTATCAGATCCCCTGAAAGTGGAGTTACAGACATTTGTTAGCTGTTATGTGGGTGCTGGGAATCAAACTCAGATCCTCTGGAAAAGCAACAAATGTTCGTAATTGCTAAGCCATCTCTCTAGCCCCTAGTACAGTTTTTAAATGACACTTCATGAACCAGTGAGGTTGGCTAAATGGGTAAAGACACCTGCTGCCAATCCTGATGGTGGAAGGAGAGCACCAATTCCCCAAAGTTGTCCTCTGACCTCCACATCCAAGCCATGACACGTGCACACCCATAACAGGAACATGGGGGTGTAACACACACACAAACATACACACACACATTTAATTAAAAAGCAGTCATCTTTTAACATTTAACTAAATGTTAACATTTAACTAAAAAGCAGTATTAGATCCCTGAGAGCATATCTTCAGCAAGCCACATACTAATGTTTTACAAAGGCAATAAAAATGCATTTAAAAAATTATGTGTCCTGATTATTTGTGTTGCTTCTCCATTGATACTTGTATTTGGAACTTGCCCGTGCATTAATCAACTAAATAACCATATGCTTGTTCAAACAGATAAAATGCAAGAGTATATGTACTCTTTTCTCCCATTTTAAATCAAAATGGCATTGCCTCATTTTATAATTTAGAAGCATTCTGAAATGAACTTTTATTGCCAGCAAAAAGCATGTGTTCCTACATCTGCACATTGAGGAGTGCAATTTATAGTCTCTAGTACAGATCCAGTGCTGTAGTGCTGTTTTTTTTCTTTAATAGCTTTATTAAGATTTATTTGTTTGTATACATGCATATATTTATAGAATTTAACTTGATGCATTTTGATATATATGTACATTTTGATGCATTCTGATACATATATGACACCATCTCCCAAATCAGTATAAAGAACATAACCAACACTCCTCTCAAAAGTTTCCTCATGCCTCTTCTAGAATCATACATTTTTATTGTTCGGTTTCTTTCACTTAACACAATTGTTTTGAAGTTAGTCTGTATTGTCAAGTTTATCAGTAGTGTGTTTTTACATTGTTTAGTATTCCATTTAGAAGGAAATTGTGTATTTTTGTTGCTATACTCTTTTATGAACTCTCGTGTGCAGGTCTTGTGTAGGCATGTGTTTTGCTTTTTGAGGTTTTTCCTTGTGTAAATCTTAGAAGAATGGCTAGGTCACATGCTAGGTATGTGTATAATGCAGTTGGTCTGATCAGTCTTACTTAGCCATCAGTAGTTGTACATTATTGTGGTGAGTAGTGTAGATGAACAGTATATGTCTATTTGCTATTGTCCTAGTTTTCTTTTTGTTGCTGTGATAAAACACTGACCAAAACCAACTTGGGGAGGACAGATTATAGTTCATCATCAAAGGAAACCAAGGCAGGAACTAAGGTGAAACCACAGAGCAGTGCTGCTTACTGGCTTATTTCTGCTGCTCAGCCAGCTTTCTTATACAGACCAGGCCACCTGCTTTGGGATGGTACTGCACTGCATACACAGTGGGCTAGACCCTCTTCCATCAATTAGCAATCAAGAAGATGCCCATGGACAGGGCCACAGGCCAGTCTGATGGAGGCAGCTCCTCAATTGAGGCTTTCTCTTCCCAGGTGTTTCAACTTCACAACCAAGGTCAGCCATCACAGCAATGTGCATGTTCTTCTTTCATATATTTAAGCCTTTTTTCTGTTTTAAAAGAATTTTAATTTTTTTTATTTTTATATATGTATGTACATATTTACTTATTTTTGAGGAAAGGTCTCACTCACTATGTAGCCCTGGCTGTCTTAGAACTCTGTGTAGACCAGACTAGCTTCATGTACACAGAAGTCTACCTGCCTCTGTCTTCGAATACTGGGATAAAAAGTGTGTGCCACCCTGGCCTAAAGAATTTGTGTGTGATAGGTGTAACTGTGAACTTCTAAGAGTTTGTCTTTTTTCTCCATGTTGGTTCTGGGGATCTAACTCAGGTTGTCAGGTTTAATAACAAGTGCCTTTACTTGCTCGGCCATCTTGTCAATTTTTTAAATTGGATATATTGCAGTATTGGCCCATTAACTGTATTGTAAGAACTCTGTGTTCTGGGCAGTTTCTGTGTTGGATGTCTTTGCTCGTTCTCCCCTGGACTTCGGCTTGCTGTGTTTTTGCTGCTCTTCTCTGCTATTCTTGCTTCTTCCTTTTGTCTTTTGAAACGTGTCATTAAATTTGTACATAGTAAAATGCAGTGATGTTTGAAGAGCAAAAAGTTCTTAATTCTGATGAAATCCAGCATAACAGTTGTTTTTCTTTTATATAGTTTGTACTGTATGTGCTTAATCTGCACAACTTAATCACCACAGTTTCTTCTAGATATTCTGTGTTTCTATCTTTTAACTGTGGTATAGTTTCGGTAACTTTGTACAGTGTATGAGAGCAGCTGAGTTCTGTTGTCTGTGTGGTATGCACTTGTTAGAAGATTATTCTTTTGTCGTTGAGTTTCATTGTCAGCAATGCAGAAAATTAGTCATCAGATACACTTAGTCTAGTCTACTCTGTTTTATTGACATGTGACAGTCACAAGTTTTTTTGTTTTTTTTTTTATTATTGTAGCTTTAACCTACACCTTAAAGACATATAACACAACTTTTCTGACAATGTTCTGCCTTCAGAATTATTTGGGTCATCCTACATAGTTTTCATTTTCATATAAATTTTAAAATCAGCTTGTCAGTTTCTACCTCCAAAAAAATAAGTAAAAAATGTTGAAGCCATAACATTTGGCAATCAGGTTGAGAAAATTACATTCTAGCAATATTCAGTCTTTTGACCTATGGGCATGGTGTAGTTCTCCACTTTACTTAGGTCTGTTTTTGTGGTGGTGGGATTGAACCCCAGAAGTAATGTCCTTCACCATTTCAGAAGCACTTTGTACATAGTCACTCCTTCGGTCCTAACAACCCTAAAAGGAACTATACAGCCCAGGGTAATTAAACATGAGAGTTATGCACCTTCCCCAAAGCCATGAAGCTGATAAGTAGTAAATCCTGATTTCAGATCCTTCTAGTGTGGCCCCATCTTAGGTTTCTATTGCTGTGATAAAACTTCATGACCAAAAGCAACTTGGGAAGGAAAGGGTTTATTTCATCCTACAGTTTGACACCATTGTCATCAATCAATGAAAGAAGTCTAGGAGGAACTTACGGCAGGAACCTGGAGGCAGGAACTGAAGCAGAAGCCATGGAGGAGTGCTGCTTACTGGCTTGTCTCCATGGCTTGCTCAGCCTGCTATCTTATACAACTCAGGACCACCAGCCCAGGGGAGGCACCACCCACATCAATCTTTAATTGAGAAAATGCACTACAGACTTGCCTGTAGGTGAATCTGATAGAGGCATTTTCTCAACTGAGGTTCTTCTTCCCGGATAACTCTGGCCTGTTTCAAGTTAAGAAAAAGCCAACCAGGAAAGACCCTTGGAATCTTGGCTCTTGGTCACTATACCATGCACTCTGGAATTCCCAAAGTAGCCACAGAAATGAGAAGTAGAAACACCTTTATTGTATTGGCAGAGTTATTACCTAATTGGCTGCGCATGAGAAAGATGTAAAAGGGGACAGGGTGGAGAATGGGAAATAAATTTCAGTGTATTGGATTTGAGTATCTGTGGGATGTTCCCCAGGAAGTTCCACAGAGGAGTCTCAAACTTGAGAGTCTTAGCACTGAGAAGTATTGTAAGGTTGGCCAAAGTAAGAGCAGCCTGTCTTCCAAGACAACATGAGAGCAAAAGCCCAGGTAAAAGAACAGCACTGTCAAATGAAGTGAGAGGTCCAGCTCAGTGAGATCTGGAAAATAAAATCCTTCAAAATTTTCTATTGATGGGCTGGCTATTAATAATTTTACTGAAATAACTTTATCAGAGTTCTGGCAGAAGCCAGATTAAAACCCCTTTGAGGAGGGTTTTGATGGGAAAACAAAGATGGTAGATGTGCACCATACTTTCTAGAAGTCTAGATGAGAAGCAGGCCAGGAAGTTGGTTGGTAATAGCTAGAGGGGCTTGTGTCAAGAAAATATTTTTTCTCAGGTTAAAAAGGATTTGGTTGGATTTGTGGTCTGAGTAGGTAGAGCCCAGAGAGGGTGATGGGGTCAGAGTCATGGGTGGGATGTGAATTTGTACTAGAGGAGACTAGGTGAATGTGAATGTAGTGTGAGGAGCTTGAGAGAGAGGTAGGAAGTTGAAAAAAGCATATAAAGCCTCCAGTTATTTTGTTAATATAAGAGTACCCTATATTTATTATGGCCATAAAAATGGTAGTTGAGGAGTCATCAAGTTTTGGTGTAGTGGAAGAATTGGCCAAGGCTAAGAAGACTGGGCCATGGGCCCTGAAAGCCTGACCATGGCTACTGACCTTAAAGCTGCCTACTATAATACACAGTAGTCTAGTTTTTCCCTAGCTGAGTGTAACTGTATAGAAGTCGGAGCAGAACCCACAGATGGGCTCTTTGGTTGGACAGATTCAATGAGAAGATGGGACATGCAAAAGAATCAAGATAGCTGCAAACAAGAAATCAAGAAGTAGGTGTCACCTGGGAGAAAGCTAGAAGGGTGTGATGAGGTTGCCAGAAAGCCAGTATGCTAAGATTAAATGTGTGGTTGGGGGTGAGTGCTTGAGAGAGAGAGAGAGAGAGAGAGAGAGAGAGAGAGAGTGTGTGTGTGTGTGTGTGTGTGTGTGTGTGTGTTTCTGTGTGTGTGTTTGATTCAGAACATCATTTGAATGGTTTCCACTCATCTTGATCCAGGTACTTGTTCTCCTGCTTCTTCCTGGGGGAGTATCCTCCTGTTAGCCTTGCTTTTCTGTCTGTAGGCTGACAGGACAGTGGAGCAGCCAGTTCTCAAGATAGCATTTGGGCATGGCCAAAGACCATTGGGATTTAAAGCACCCTGGGCATTTTACATCCATGGCCATGTTTGAATATTTTTGTTTCTTTATATTGCCTGGTGGTCCTAGCTAGAACTACCTTAATTCAATTAAGTAGAACTGATAGGCAGCAGACTTTCTTACCTTGGTTCAAGATGCTAGGAATAAGACAGTCTTTCCCTCTTGAGCCTATTAGCTGTAGGTGTCTGTGCTAGTTAGTTTTTTGTCATCTTGTTACAAGCTAGAGTTATCTGGTAAGAGAGACCCTCAATTGAGAAAATGTTGGCCTGAGGGAAATCTGTGGGGCATTTTCTTGAATAATGACTGGTGTGAGAAGGCCCAGACCACTGTGGGTGTTGCCAACCCCTGGGCTGGTGGTCCTGGGTGCTGTAAAAAAACCAGTCAGTAGCTGCATTCCTCTATGCCCTGTATTTCAGTTCCTACCTCCTGCATTGGTTTCAATATGTGTTGGTATATGTTGTCTGCATGTGAGTACATACAGGTGAGTTCAGCAGATGCACTCAGAGGCCAGAGGAGTTAGACCCCTGAGACCGCTGTGGACTGACATGTAAGTGTTGGGAACTGAACTTGGGTCTTCTAGAAAAGCAGCCAGTGCTCTTAATCTCTGAGTCATCTCTTTAGCCCTTGATTGTTTAAAAGAAATCATGATTCAGACTTGAGTTTTAAAAGCTAGAAGTGGAAAAAAATATATTCCTAGGTAATTTCATTCACAAATACAATTTTCTTAATTTAATTTTATTTTCATAGAGGAGAAATTTTAAAGAGAGTGTCAACTCTGTTGTAGTTTGAATGAGACTGGCCCCCATAGGTATATATTTGAATTTTTGGTCCCCTGTTGGTGAACTGTTTAAGAAGGATTAGAAGGTGTGGCCTTGTTGGAGGAGGTGTGTCACTCACTGGGAATGGGTGTTAAGGTTTCAAAAGCTCAAGCCAGGCCAGTCTCTGGCTCCTACTTGTAGATCAGATGTAAGCCCTTAGCTACTGTTCTGTGCCATGCTTGCCTGCCTGCCACCTTGCTCCCCACCATCATGATCATGGACTTACCCTTTGAAACTGTAAGCAAGCCTGCAATTAAATGATTTCTTTTCTAAGTTGCCTTGGTCAGGTGTTTCTTCATAGTAGTAGAACACTGACTAAGACAGAGGGTGTCCTTTAAGAGCCTGGTTCAACACAGCTGACCTTAAGATAACTCTCTGTGATGAGCTTTACTTTTGGATGATTTGTGTTCAGCATATCTTTGTAGAATTGTGAATTTGGATGTAACTTTTTGCATTATGCATTTGCACAGAATTGTTTGTTCTGTCTCCAAGCTTCTCAAGATTTTAAGTCTCTCAAGCACATGTTTATACCTAAAGTATGTCCCAGATACCTAAAGCTTTTCTTTGTACCAGTGGGCATCTGTCTACTATTGTCAAAGTGAATGTGATTGTAAAGGTTAGCCAGGCATTGTAACAAACACCTAGAATCCCAACATTCAGGATGCTGAAGCAGAAGGGTGGGGAGTTCAAAGCTAACCTGGGCTACAGGGTGAATTTTGGGCTACCTGAGCTACAAAGAAAACTCTGACTCAGAAATGTGACTGGAAATACAAAAATCTCTGAGGTACTTAGGAAGCATATTAAGTATACATTTGTTTTATACATGATAAGCAGATTTTTCATAAAGATAAAGAATGTCACTTGAAAGCTATGATTTTAAAGGGCTAGTGGCATACAAGAATCTTAGCACTAAACTGCCTCCAGGATTGCTTTAAGTCCAGTCTCATTGTTTACAGGTAATTTTTTTTTACTAGACAGTCTGATTTGAAACTTCCTGTGAACTTCATACCACTGTAACTCCTAACCCTGACTGCAGCCTTGAGGCTCAACAGTAACTAAGAAGGGACTGTTGAGATAGCTCAGCAGGTAAAGAAAGCTCTTGCCATGATACCCTGAGTTTGATCCCTGGGACCCATGTAGAGGTGGATGGCGAGAATGATTGCACACAAGCACTGAGGCATACATACATCATAAGCATACACAATAAAAATAGATTTTTAAAAATAGGTAGAAAAGCCTTTGAAAGCAAAACTGTACTTTGGTTTATGCTCATCTCCCTATCCTGCGAAAGAACAAGAAATGAAGCTGAGCTCAGGAGAAGCAGAAGGTGAGAAACTTTTGGAGATTGAGCAGAGTGAAATCTGGTGGGGGGTGGCTGCCCATTTTCCCAGCTTCTCCTCATGACATTATCTCCAGAATCTGGATAAGCCAACTGGCTACTTAGGGTAGACCCAGCATTCTGGTTCTTATTCTCCCAAAGGACCTCTGAAAAATTCATTTAAAGGCTCCCATAGTGAGCTTGGGTTCTGCCTCACTTCTCCTGTTTCTGTGATAAAATACCCTGATGAAAGCAACTAAGGGAGAAAGAGTTTATTTTGGCTCACAGTTTGAGGGTGTTGTCCATCAGGGTGGGGAAGTCGTAGTAGCAGGAGCTGCATCCACCATCAGGAAGGAGTGCTCAGTTAACTTTCCACCTCAGTTAATGTAATCTATATAATGCTTCACAGAAGTCTCCAGAGGGTAATCTCATCTATGCCCAGAGGCTTGTCTACCAAGTTGACAATCAGTACTACCACAGGCTCCTATAAAATACCAAAGACTGGGTAAGTTAAATACAGACATTTACTTTTCTTGGCTCTGGAAGCTAGGAATCTGAGATTAGAGTGAGAGTATGGTTGAATTCTGATAAAACATTACTGGATTACAGTTGATTGCCTTCTCATCCATACTCACATGGCCTTTCCCCACACTGCTTGTGAAAAGAAACAGCAGAGTCCCTGGCACCTCTTCTTCTGTGAGCACTAGTTCCACCATAAGTACCACACCCTCATGACCTCACTTGACCCTAATCACCTCCTAAAGGCCTGTTGGGTGACAAAACTTTTCCTGGGGACACATAACACACACGTGTATTCACCCCAGATAGGGAACCCACAACAGACCCAAAGTACGGATACCACCAAAGTCCAACTTGGTGAACCAAGAGTTTTATTGGTGTTAGGTAAAGGATATGGGTGAGGGGTTACTTACAAGAGCAGAAATGACTCAAAGACAGCTGAGTCACCAAAGGCCCACCTCAGCATGGGTGACAGTTTGCAAAGTTGGGAACCTGAAGCACAGTGCACACCCTGCAGGCAATGGGTTGCAGTATCCTTTGTCCTTTCCAGATGCCTTGGTTGATCTAAACTTCTTCCAGGCAGCTTGACTGGTTTTTGTTTCTTGCAGGAAGCTGGTCTAGTCTGAAATTCTTCTTTGCAGCTTTTGTCCTTTCAGAGTCTTCTTTGCAGCTCTGTTTGTGTGCAAGTCCTTGCAACTTGGCTTTCTCAGCTTTTATAGCTTACTCTGGCAGGGAGAGACCTAGTGAATCCGGTCAGTTTCAGGGACTTCCTGAAGTTACTTTGAGTTACCTTTCTGCTTCAGGAGTTTCCTGTAGAATGGACCATTTTAATCTCAGAGGAAACTGTTCTACAGCAAGGCCCCATCTCCAAATTCCATCACTTAGGCCTTCACCATATGAGTTGGAGGGACCCATATGATTGTGTAGACACAATCACTCAGTACATAGCAAAGAAGTAGAGATAGGCTTGTTTTTTCATTTATTAGATACATTTCTAGCTTCTGCTGTGTTCCAGGAACTATTGCTAACATTGCGACAATAATAGTGAACAAAATGGACAAAACTTTTTTGTCCACTTTTAACTTAACATGTTTTAAATTAAATTAGAAATGAATTTAAAATATATGAGGTAGTAATGACTAAGGTGATAAAATGGGTAATATTAGCAATGTGGAACTTATAATTTTAGATAAGGTGATCAGAGAGAAGATCAATTCAGGCAATATTTTAGTTAAAGGATGGGAACAAGTGTTGACTTCTATGTGATGAGATTGGAAGCTGAGATGGTACCAGGGAAAGCACCTTAATTCAAAACCTACATAAGCTAAACCTGGTTCTTGTTCTTAAATGCCAACTATTCACTTCTGCCACCTGCTCTCTGCCCTCCTCAGCACCCCATCCTGTTTTGTGACAGACACTTTGCTCTAATTAATGACATTACAGCCTTTTTTATAAAACACAGTCTGAAATAAGATGTTCCATTTTAACAGCACTGCTGCCAGAACTGAGCAGGTCTGGCTGGCTCAGAGTCTGTACCAACTCCTGAGGTGGTGTGATATTTAACTAGTTCTCCTGCGCCCTTCTCTCCACACTGTCAGTGCCTAGTCTCGTTGCCTGTTGTTTTCCTTTCTCCACATCTTTCTGTGTAAATCCTACGTTCCACTCTTTATTCTCACTCCCTTACTCTTCTTTCTTCTGTGCTTTCCATTTTTCTTCTTGCTTCGTTTTCACCACACATCTGAATTTCATCCTAACTCATCCCTTTTCCCCATATCTCTCATCTTTCTCCATCTTGTACCTTGGACTGTGTGAAAAACAAGGATAACCAGGTGAGGAGTTCTGTCCATTTCTTCAAAGTAAGTCATATCTTGGTATCTTAGCAGCTTCCCCTATTCAACTGCCTGCATATTCAGAACCTGCAGGAGATTCTTTTTACCCCTAGTCAGAATATAAATGGCTATTAATCTTGGCCAGCCTGGCCTTTCAAGAACCTGTGTCCTCCGACCCATGTCTGTAGCACATTCATACTTAGTAGTAGATTAGGGAAATGACATTCTTTATCAGTCAAATCAAAGATTCAGTGTGATCCAAGGAAGGAAGTGCCAGCAAGTGATGAAACTTCTGTGTCACTGCTGCTGCTGTCTTCTTACCTCTCCGACATGAAACTGCTGTCCCCAGTCTATGGCAATCTTTTGCCTGTAGGATCATTCTCAGTACCTTTTCCCCAATTGTAGAATGAAGCTTTTCCAGGGAAAAGCCCCTCCACTCGTGGTTGCATACTGCTTGGATTTCTGGGAATAGCTTGGAGGGAGGTATATAAGAGGGACACTGACATTTTAAAGACAGTTACAGTTGCTCTAGTTCAGAGAGAGTGCACAAAAGCTGATGATAGGAAAAGCAGGCAGAAATAAGTCTCAGATAAAATGGACTAACTGGGGTTTTAGAAAAGTTACAATTTAGATCTTTCTCAGTAATTGCCATGCTGGGGAAGCTGAAGAAGCTACTCTACTACCAGAGTAGATTAGAGTTAAGTTCAGTTCCCCAGACTTAGATTAAGACAGCCATAAAGGAGCTATAAAGGTTTTCCTTTCCTACCCTACCCTAACCTACCATATCCTACCCTACCCTACGAGCTAACTGAGGTTTAAAAACATTACAAGTTAGAAATCTAGCAGCTGGGAACAGAAGGGCAGAGTCAAATTGCCAGTGAGAAAGAGTTACAGCAGCTTTTGAGAGCCGAGACTCAAAGGGCAGAAAACAACCCAAACCACCCCCAAAAGAGAAAAACTGTTACATTTTAAATACTATTTATACCCAAAGACCTGGCAAGATACAGAGAAACAAGATTCTATCTAATTCTGTCCTGTTATTGCAGTGCTTTTGATGGAATGCAGCCTAGCTCCTTCCTTACCTTCTCAGTCTTCACATCAGAATATGTTTCAAAGTTGGAAGGACTCTTGAAATCATCTTAATTAACATAGCCTGTAAGATTGTGTGATTCCATTTTGAATATCCCCAGTTTCTTTTTAGCTATCTGATCTATTAGATTTGTGTCTGTACCGGTTACCATTTTCATTTGGTTCGCCAAACAAATGGATTGAACAATGCAGTACGTCGAATCCTGCATCTTGTGGTGGGTACTGGGTGTGTGCATGCGCACATGCTCTAAACTACCATTTACTCATCCAGTTGGCCAGCCGAAAAGAAGGGAATACAGAGGTACTTTGAAAGTGAAAAGATAGGTTCTTTCCCTTCAAAGAGCTGATCCCCTACTGGGGAAAACCAGAGGTGTGGAATATATTGATTTAAGAATGTTTTAAAAATGAGTATTGGGCTGGAGAGATGGCTCAGCAGTTAAGAGCACTGATCGCTCTTGCAGAAGTCCTGAGTTCAGTTCCCAGCAACCACATGGTGGCTCACAGCTGTCTACCTATAATGGGATCTGATGTACACCTGCGTGCAGGTGTACACGCAGATAGAATACTCATATACATAAATAAGTAGTTTTTTTAAAAAAAATAAGAAAGAAAATGGGTATTGAAGCAAGCACCTTTAATACAATGCAGAACTTTTTAGAACCAACTCAAAGGTGAAGTGTTTGTATTTTTGGTTGTGTTAGATATGTCAACTGTAAATCAGAGGCTGGAAAGGCTGTGTATTATGTATTATTTTTCTTCTTAATCTTGTAAGAAACTAAGCAATAATGTGTTTATGAAGACTAAGATAAGCTAGCCTAGGGAAAAGACCCATCAAGAGGCATTAAATCAAAGAAAGCTTTCTGATGTTAACTTGTTTTAGCAGCTTTTGATGAAATTGGGTCTAGATTGCTCTGGAACTTTTCTTCATCAGCGTGTCGCTCACAATTATAGGGGCTCTAAAAACTACTGACCTTCAGCTCCAAAACCCTTTTGGATTTTAAAGTCCATTTCCCACTTGGAATATTATTCGATTCATATTTTTTGTACCATCAACTTTAACATCACCTCCTGAGTTCCTGGTGATCCAGTGTTTTGAGACTTACTGAAGGCCTTCAGCATTATCAAGCAGGGATCGGCAGAAACGGTAGACCCCAGAGAATACAGAGAGCTGTAAAGGGAAGCATACTCTATTGAAATTATTTGTTTGAGGCTGTCATAGAGCTAAACTAAGCAAATCTACTTCACCAAGAAAGAGGAGTTAGCACTGAGCAGGAGAAGACAGTTCTGCAGAGTGCTGCTGGGCTGGAGTTTGAAGTGAAGAGAGCATCAGTCCTACAGTTTGTGAAGGAAGAGCCACGTAATTAGAAATGAAGGCGACTGCTGGTATTCCTTCTTGAACCGTGTTAGGAGCAGCTTAGAGAGAAGAGCTAACTCCTCCAGGGCCCCTCTTCTGTCTTGAAGATAAAAGATAACAAAGACATCCTTAATGTCTTTGATCTTCAAGACATCATATTTGCCACATCGTGTTTCCAAGACTATTCCCATTCTGGAGAGTTGGAGGTTGCTTTCCATCTTTCTTTTTTTCCCTTCGGATTTATTTTTATTATTTTTATTTGTGTGTATGAAGGGTGGAGAGAGAATGTCATGTATGTAAGGGTGTCCATGGAGGCCAGAAGAGGATACTGGATCTCCTGGATCTGGAGCTACAGGCAGTTGTGAGCCACCATATGGATGCTAGGAACAAAACTTGGGATCTCTACAAGAGCAGCCAGTGCTCTTTAACTGCTGAGCAGTCCTCCAGCCTCAGGTTTCTCTACTTTCACAAGATCCCTTTTCATGTGTACAAGGAGGAGGACTCCCCCAGGAGACTCCTTCACAATGCTATTTTTGTGGGGTGTAAGAGGCAGGTGAAGAGAGGTACCCCAAGAGTGTTTCTCTTTCTGTGGATGCTGTTACCATTCAGTGTTATTTATACCCATGAGTTGGGTTCTTTATTTTCTCATCCTACCCTTTTTCCATTTCCTGGAAGTGGGGTTAGGGTTGGAAGACAGGACAAATGGAAATTTCCATTGCATCTGTCCACCGTGGCGTTGTGGAGGTGGGGTTTGAGTGAGTGGGGGTGGGGAGAGAGGCAAAGCCAGCCCTGGAGGGAGAACTGCTGAGCTGATGGTACGGGTCTAATTACTCCACTGCTTTGAGCTTGCCTGTAATTGTGGTTTCTGGGAGCCAGCACGTCCTGGAAATCTGCTGGAACAGCAGAGATTTGGGGTTTCCGCCTGGAATGGAGTTGAATTTTCCACTTGGAATAGCTTGCCCAGCACCCATTTTTGGCTGGGAGCAGGATGAATCCCTAAAGTTCAGAAAAGACAATAATCAGTATAGTTGTGGGACATAGGCCTTCCTTTGGAACAAGGTAAGAGTTATATACTCTGAAATTCTAGACATTTTGAGACAGCAGATAGCCAGGTTCAGTGAAGGGCAGATGCTGAAAAGTTAGATCAAACTCTGTCCCTTACCTCAAGCAAGGGATTTACATGTCACTGCCATTTTTATAGGGATGTCCCTAAATAATATGTGGGGAAATACTATACTAAGTCAGCAACTTAAGTTCTCATTTCTCATGGTAATGAGGTTTGGTAATAGCTGGCATGTTCTGAGCATATATTATGTGCCCTGTACCAAACAGTTAGTGAATTCCATCACTTAACTTTCTAATGATACAGTGTCATAGTTATCTCTGCTTCAGATGAAGTTGAGAGGTTAAATATCTTGCCTGATACAGATGAGGATGCACTTCTGGATGGGCACTTAAGGCCAGAGTTCAAGTGCCAACTGCAGGTCTCACCAGCCCAGGAATCTCAACCAAGTACTTATCTTCTATAGATATTTTCAAGGTTGCTCTGAGTACCAAATACAATTCTTACTACTCAGCCTTACTACTTGCTACCTGGTACTTAGTAAATGTTAGCATTTTTTTTTTTTAATTCTCTCGTACTAGGAATGGAACTTAAGACCTTGTGCATGCTAGGCAAACTATATCACAGAGCCCCATTCCCCCTCCCTCGGTTTTTTAAGACAAGATTTGACTGTGTCGCCTAGGCTGGCTTCAAACTCAAGATCCTCCATGTCCTGCATACCGAGATCACAAGTCTGTGATCTGTATGGTCATAATTTGAATTTGAAAACAAGCAGCCAACACTTGCTTTCCTGAGTTTGAGATCTGAGATTTTAGAACACTGAAGTAAGTTAAAAATAGATCTGTGATAAAGTAAAGTAGATGCAGAGGACTCTTTTTTTCTTTCTAGCCAGAGAACAAAGAGAAAAAATTGGTGACTTTCCCCCTGTGACATTGGGAGTTGAATCCAGAGCTTCATGCATGCTAGGCAAGTGTATTTTTACTAGCCTTTGAAAGCAATGCTTATAGAAGATGTGCTCTGATACCAAACTGCTTGGGTTCAAGTACCAGCTCCATCTTGCTTACTGGATGCTTGTAATCAAGACAGCAGCCTTTCCATAGTCCTGTTTCCTCATCTGTAAAATGGCAAAATTGTGCCCACACAGGGAACATTGTGAGAGTTGACTAGGATGGAGAAAAGAATGACTTGAAAGTTATTGAGTGCCAGGCCCAGGCCTGAGCATTTTAAAGGTATGCCTTTAAATAATCCAGTCCTAGAAATCCTGTATTATTATCTCTATTTAATGGATGTAGAAGCTAAGGCAAGAAGTTAAATAACCTACTTGAGGCCGTGTGATTAAGAATGGTCTGGGGCATTTAGAACTGTAGAAGAGGCTCAGGAGCCTGTGCTGTAAGTATGTTTTGTTTCAGTAAGTGCTTGAAAGCGGCTACTTTTGGTTTCAACATTACTGGGATTCCCTCTATATCCATTGCTGAGCACATGCTTAATACTGTGGGGTTGTTCCACACAGGATATGGCAGGGAGGATTTGAGCTCTAAAGATGTTGGTTATACAGTTGGAAGACATGATCAATGTTAATGAAGTAATTTGAAATAAAATGATGCAATATGAACTCAAAACACAGTAAAAACTAATTTTGTTACTATAAAGATCATTAGGGAATTTGGACTAGTTAGGAGAGCATATTGGAGATGGTTGTATTTTAATTCAGCTTTAGAAAACTGTCCTGAAGGGCAATGATGAACTATTTGGAGTCCTGGGGTTTGGAAAAAGTTTGAGTTTCAGTTAGTCACTCATCATTCATCCAAGTTTCATTGAGTGTATATTTAGACACCACATATTGAGGTTTTAATCATCCACAGACCACATTTCTGATGGTAGTCTGTAAGATGTTATCACCCAGTGATGTCATAGCCATCTTATGTGTCTAAGGACACTATGATGTTCAAACAGCAATTAAATCACATAACACTCTTCTCAGGATATGTCCTCCCTGCATTAGGCAACACTCAGGGGAGACTGAGATCCAAGTATATTGCTCAGCTGCCATTGCCTCTTTCCTGTCCATCCAGGTTTGTATTCTAGAGATTACTTTTGCAGATTGGTGTTTTCCAAGTTGAAGTACTGTTATTTGCATACTCTGGGTGGGCCCTTGTTGTCATAATAAAAAAATGATTATAATATGATTTGAGCCTGAATAAAATAAATGTATGTCCCTGGTTTCTCTGAAAGAAGTAGAGCCTATCTGGGTCATTCATTTCTTCTTCTGCCCATGACTTCCCAGCATGCCTCACATTTGAAACCACACCGTAGAACTAAGACTATATTCTAAATTCTCAGACCCATAGTACACCATATTTAAATCTCTCTGCTACCTGATAATAAACTTAGTCAAATTGCATGTTCTGGAGCAAATGCTTATCATTCATGTTAATCTCTGGAAGGTAATATAAGCCTGCCTTCCTGAACCAGTAATTTTTGTCTTAATACCTTTTTCATTGTTCCCCTCAAAATAAAATTTGATTCAATAGAAAAGAGCACGTGTGCATACGTGTATATGTGTGTGTGGAAGTAGCTGAAGCTGTTCTACAAACCCCTTGTCCTCCCACAAAATGACCTGGATCTCCCCTAATAGAAGGCAACAGCTGATTTCCTCTTTATGTGGATAGACTAGTTCTGCAGACTTGAAAGGCTTAGGTGCCAAAGCTACTGGAGCATTCTCTTGGTTTGCAGTCTCCCTATTTCACCTACAGTAAGACAGGCACATCTGAGTTTGCTGCTGGGGAATATCTTAGGCTAGATGAGTTTGTTCTGTCAACAGTGCCTTGTTTCAGTGGTGCCAGCTCATCAGTCAGCCTGATGAAATGGTAATGAGAGCTGCAGGAATCTAGCTACTAGAGAAATTGATTGAATTTTTCCCTGGTTGGCCTTCTGTCAATCTCCTAACCAGATATGTTTAAATTAAAAAATCCACAATGGACAAAGAGTCATGCAGTATTAGAACAAGAAAGGACCATAATAATCTGTCTCAGACTCTCACTGAAGGGATGACAAGCCAAAGTACAGAGAAGAAAGGGTTAATGGAGTTTACACCCTCATGTCAATTAATAGTTTTTCTCAGTCTCATTTTCTTCATCTGTAGAAGAAAGTAGCAGTGTTACCTCATCATGTTATTGTCAGGATTAAATGAGTACCTCTTTCATATTAATGTTTGTTATTTACCATTTTCTTCTGCCTTTTATGGGTATACAAAAAGACAAGCAGAGTTGGTCTAGAACCCAGGTGTGTCACTGAGCCCTACCCCCTTGCTTCCAGGGTCTGCTTCCTCTCTCCTGTGGCAGCCTCAGTGATTTCCTCCCCTTGGAATTTGTCTGCTTCAACCACCCCCAGGCAGTCAGATCTTCTGAAACTTGCTTTGATTATGATGTCAAGTTGCAGATCCCGTAAGTGGCAGGATTGGTACCTAACATCCCAGTCTCCTGATCTCCAGATGCTATCTTGAGATACTGTTCTTTTCATCAAAGGTAATTGTTTGCTGGATTAAACTTGATGGACAGTAGTGAATCCTCTACCCCAGAGATCTGTGAGATGGGCATATCTGTGTTGGGTAACTCAATTCATATATTTTGTTTTACAAGACAAGTTGTAATCGCTTTGACAGGAGCAAAGTAATTATGTTTGTCTTCATGCCCTGTAACAAGAATATCAGCCTTTTATACAGTATTGCTATATGTATGCTAGTTACTTATTAATTATGCTAGTCTTGTTGGTTTTCGAGACAATATCTCTCTGTGTAACCCTGACTGGTCTGGAACTCACTGTGTAGACAAGTCTGGCATCAGGCTCTCAAAGATCTACCTGCCCCTGCCTCTGCCTCTGTCTCCTGAATTCTTGGATTAAGGTGTGCACCACTGCACCTGGCTATGCCAGTTTTTAAAACAGCACCGCATGACTGTTAGTTAGTATTAAAGTTTTGTAGATAAGAAAACTAAAGTATGCAGAAAGTAAATTATTTGTCTTTAGTCACAGATATCAAAGGTAAATCTAGGAAGCAAACCCATTCTGTCTAACCCACAAGCTACCACACTGCACCTTGACAATAATCTGAATTCCTAGACATAGCTCAGACACTGAGCTTTATATGAGGAGTACGAAACAAATGAAATAGAGCCTGTGGAAGGCGCTCTGGAGATGGGTGAGTGAGTAAAGCACTTACCACATAAGATGAAGACTGGAGCTCAAACTTCCCAGCACTCACGTGAGTGTCAGCTAGATGTGGCAGGCCTCCTGACACCCCACAGCACAAGAGGCAGAAACAGTGAATCCATGGACCAAGATGGCTGACTAGACTCAGCTAAATCAGCAAGCTCTGGCTTCTAGTGAGAGGCCCTGTATCAGTATATATTAGAAGGGGAACAATTGAGAAACACAACTTGATGTAAACCTCTGGCCTCCACCCTCCACACACGTATGCATCCACACATATGAGCATTCATACATAGGAACACATAGCACACATACATACACATGCAAAAGAAAACCCCATAATGATATCTAATACCTTGTGTACTACTTTTACTTCTTAAAGATATATTTATCTTACGTGGTTTAGTGTTTTGCCTATATTTATGTCTGTGCACAATGTGTGTGTAGTGCCTGCAGAAGCCAGAAGAGGGTGTCAGATCTCCTGGAACTAGAGCTAAAAACCATTATGAGCTGCCATGTGGGTGCTGGAAATCAAATCTGGGTCCTCTGAAAAAGGAGGCAGTGCTCTTAACTGCTGAGCCATCCCTCCAGTCCCTTGTGTGAGATATATATGTATGTGTATGTGTGTGTGTGTGTGTGTGTGTGTGTGTGTGTGTGTGTGTGTGTGTTTAATATTCTGAACAATTCTTTTATAAATATGGATGCACAACTAGCTCTAAGCTTTGCTGAGTTACATACCTTTAGAATGTTCCAGAAGAAGTACAGATGGACCAAAGGAAAGTTCAACTCAGACTAGAAATGTGTATAAGATCTCTCTTCCCTCTGTACATGCTCATTAATTTTTTTCTTTGGTTATATTGTAGTTTTATTTTTTAATGAATTTATACAATGCATTTTAATCATTCACCATCTCCCCAACCCCTCCAGACCCACCATCATTCCATACCCATCAATTATATGCATTCTCCCACCCCTTCTGTGGTTAGCCAAAGAGAAAAGAACATTAGAAAAAAACAGACTTCTAAAAGATAACCAAACATAACAAAGTACAATATAATAAGATAAAACGAAAACATCACATTGAGGCTGTTCAAAACAACCCAACAGAAGGAAAAGAGCCCCACAAGCAAGCACAAGAATCCAAGACCTACTCATGCACACGCTCAGGAGTCACATAAAAATAAGCTAAAAGTTATAATATATACGCAGAGGACCTGGTGCAGACCTATGTAGTCCCTGTGCTTGCTGTTTCAGACTCTGAGTTCATATGGGCCTTGCTCAGTTGATTTAGAGGGCCTTGTTCTGGTGTTTCCCATCCCTTCTAGCTGTTAACACTCTTTCCTTCTCCTTTTCCAAGGTGTTCCCTGAACTCTGAGGGGAGGGATTTGGTGGAGACATCCCATTTAAAGAACTGTATGTTCCAAGGACTCTCTCTCCAAGTAATATCTGGCTGTGGGTCTCTGCATCTGTTCCCATCTGTTACAGGAGGAAGCTTATCTGATGATGACTGAATAAGGCACTGATCTGTGAGTGTAGCAGATTGTTAGGAGTCATTGTATTGATTTGATTTTTTTTTTTTAAACCTGTAGTGCTTTATCTTAGATTTCTGGGCTATTTAGTCTCTGGTTCTTGGTCACATAAGCAGTGTCAGGTATGGGTTCCATCTTGTGGAGTGGGCCTTAAGTCACATCAGACATTGAAGTTCTGTGCTACCATTGCCCTAGCATATCTTGTAGGCAGAGCAGATTGTAGGTCTGAGTTGGTGTTTATGTTTCTCTTTTGGCAGCCTGCAGAGTACCTTCCCACACAAAAGACACTAGAGTGTAGGGGTAAAGTCTCCATGTAGTCAACAGCTCAACTTCTCCATATTCAATGTGTGAGTGATGTCTTCAGCAGTAGGGCTCTGTTGTCTGTTTGCAGAGAGCAATCCATTGTCTTAGCAACAGCCTGGGTTGTTTGGGGATTTCCCTGGGACCCCCTTGCCCGACACTTCGAATGCAGCCCAATCCCAGTACTGGAAGCCTTGTTTGGTGACAAGAAATGGCCAGATGAGACTCCGTATTTCCTGTTGTAGAAGTTTATTTTTAGTTATGTGTAAAATAATTGTTTAATGGACTGTCGGGTGAGGGGCTGCCTAAGTCTTGGTGTTTTATATTGTCTGCAGGTGTTGAATTTCTGTGGTGGGTGTTTGATTGCTAATGATCTGCATGTGCTATCAGTAGAACACCTGAGGAGTTCTGAATCAATAAAAATACCTGAGCTCAGACACTTGGGGTTCCACTGTCCAGTATGGCACTGGCCATGATAGTGGTTCCCTCTGCTGAGGTCTGGAAATCTATGAAAATGCCTCCCCACTTCCTGCCAGGCCACTATGGCCCATAGAACTCTGTTGAAATAAATTTATTGGGTCTGGAGAGATAGCTCAGCAGTTAAAAACATCTGCTGCTCTTGCAGAGGATCCAAGTTAGTTCCCATCATGCGTGTCCAGCAATTCAAAACCACCTGTAACTCCAACTCCAGGTTATCTGATGCCCCCTTTCTGTCCTCCATAGGCACCCACATAGGCATCCATAAACATACATAGACACATGCACATAGACATAAAAACAAAATAAATCTTTTGAAAGAGGGAGACATAGCTGTATCTTGTGAAACACAGTGGTGCATGCCTGTCAATCTTGCACTCATGAAACTGAGGCAGGAGAATCTCAAGTTCAAGACCAACCAGGGCTACATAACTACAATGGTGGGACACTTTTATCTTTGTGCTCATTGATCTCCAGGGACAGCTGTCACATGGATCTGTTCTACCAGACTTGCCTGAAATAAAACAAGAGTTCCAAAGGGGCTGTCCAGGCCACAAGTAACTAGTACTTAGGCTTTGTGGCCAGGCCCCCAGTTCACATTACGAAGGTTAGAAAAAGTGATTCAGAGGGAGGTATGCACCCCACCATTGGCCAGTAAGTTACTACTAAAAACACATAGTGACATCCCAAACCAGCAAAAAGGTTAGCCAAGTAGAAGCTCCTCCCAGATGTACCAGAGCCCTTGGCTCCACCCCTCCTGGAGCAAAATGTGAAAATTCAGCAGCTTACTTTGAGGAGTGAGAAGAGCCCTTGGGACAGTGGACATGCAGTCCCTGTGGCTCGTAGAACACATGTCCCAAGCCCAAGGAATCCATCCTCCTCACACTGCACACAACCCACACAATTCCTGCCCTGAGGTGTTTCAAGAGAACACAAAGCCTGCATCCCTGGCCCAGCAACTTTGCAAACACACAGAGTACCTTCCTCCATAGGAAACAAGGTTAGGGAGCTGGCACTAGACATAGACCTTATCCTTTCCTTGTCCCATGAACTGTTCCAAATCTCATCAGAATCTGGCTCAAACAGCTCAGACCCTTCCCTCTCCCGGCATCAGGGTGGTTATTCTGCTCTCAGTCACAGACTTTCTCAGGAGAGGATAGCCCACAGGGTAGGACCCTCTTCAAGGAACATCAGACCCGTCTGTAGCCTGGGACACATGGGACTTTCCCAGTGGGTGTTGTGTAGTAGTACACTACATTCCTTTACCCTCAATTTAGAGAAAGAGAAAGGAAGGATAGAAATTTTCACCACTTTTGCAGTCGGCCTTAATAGAGAGAGGGAAAGAAGGGTAGAAATTTTCACAGCCTTTTTTAGGCTGTCCTAAACTTGGAGAGGACTAGCTGACAGTGAGTTAGACTAGCATCTCGGCTCACTATCTGCAAACCCAATCTCTCCAACCAATGTTCTTGCAAGAATCAACACACTAACAGCAGACAAACCGACCAACACACCACCAGCCAACACCCACACCAGCTCTCGGGGCTTCAAACCTTTTATTTTCTTAAGCAAAAGTTCTGTAAACCCAAACAGTAATCTCAAGAACAAGCTACATGTGGCAGGGGGTGCCTGCTGGAGTTGGGGGCTGGGAAAAAGCAACAAGTGGGGAGAGGGAGGTTAGGAGGGGACATCTGGGATCCACAGGAGATGTGGGCAGGGGGAGGAAGGCTGCAGCAGGTGTTCTGTTGCAGAGCTGGGGATGAGTCTGGGAGTTGGGTTAGGAGGAAAAGAGGGGGTGGTGAAGTTAGCTTACCTGTTTCCTTGGTCTGGTCAGCTGGTGTGTCCACAGGTATCAGAGGCTGGGATACTGGGATGAGTTGGGAAGGAATGTTGGAGATCTTTATTATCCCTTGAGTTTGGAGTCAGAGAGGAATAGGAGACCACAGCAGATATTCTGCTACAGAGCTGGGGATGAGACTGGAGGGGATTGGATCTGGAGGAGCAGAAGTAGAGGTTCGGCCTACTTTTTGCCCTGTTAGGAGTGACCTTTGGACTAGCAAGGCATGCCTGCTGGAGTTAGGGGCTGGGACAAAGCAACTAGTTGGGGAAGGTTAGAAGGGAAAGAACTGTGGGATCCACAGGAGATTTGTTGGTGGGGTGGAGGTGTCAGGGAAATCTGCCACAGGTGTTCTGCTGCAGAGCTGGGAATAAGACTGGGGAATTGGATATGGAGGAACAGAGGGAGAAGAGAAGATTTGCAGGCAGCCTACCTTGTTTTCTGACAGGTGTGACCTGTGGGCATTGCTGGTTTTGACTGCCAGGAGTTGAAACTGACCTTTAGGTTGTCACAGACTAACCAACACAGGAGTCTAGTCAGCAGCTACATGGAAGATGCATGGCAGAAATACTGCCAGGTGCTGTAGAGAACGAGTTAACTGGAAGAGTGTCTTCCTTCCATCTGAAGGCCTAGGGGCTCTGATTGAAGAAAAGGCAGAGGATGGTTCATCTGTAGCCAGTGCTGGCCAGACCAGTGCTGTTCAATAGAAACAGAATGGAAGCCACTGTGTGGTTTAAATTTTTCTAATACCCACATGAAAAGTGGTAAGAGACAGGTGAAATCAATTTTGATGGTATGCATTTCATTTAACCCATTACATACAAAATGCTGTTATTTCAATGTAAAAATCATTGAGACCATTTATTTTTAACACTAAATCATTTAAATCTGTATATATTTTCTTTTTACAGCATATTTCAGTGTGAACCAGGTACAGTTTGGCAAGTACTCTTAACATGTGCTATTCAGCACAAGGCAAGGCCAGAAAGTGCACCCAACATCAGCTCCCAGCAGCCTGTCCTTAGGAATCTCTCGCTTGCCTTTCTGGCATATTCTAATTGATAGTGCCCTCCCTCAGGTGTATGTCCTCTATGCTGTGTGGACTCTGGGCCTCCTCAGTATACTATAGTCACTAGTAGTCAGGCTCACCCTTTTTTTTTTTTTTTTTTTCCTTTTTTCTTTTTTTGGTTTTTCGAGACAGGTTTCTCTGTTGCAACCCTGGCTGTTCTGGAATTCACTGTAGACCAGGCTGGCCTTGAACTCACAGACCTGCCTGCCTCTGCCTCCTGAGTGCTGGAATTAAAGGTGTGTGCCACCACTGCCTGGCTAGGTTTACCTTTTTAAAGTTCTATCTGATCTTACTAGATACATGCTCTGCCTGTAAGTAAAATCCACAACCCTTACATGTAAGGATTGTATGTGTGTAACCTGTCCTGGTCCTAATGACATTCTGCTTCCTTAGGAACATATCAGTTTTCCTAAAGCAACATTGCTGTGTTGCTTTAGAATTTGCAAGGCCTTGACATACTGTATCTCACTTAATTCTCACAGCTGCCATATAAGGTACATAGGGCAAAGCTAGTGAACCAGTTATCCACATTATTTAGGTAGAAAAACAGACTTGAGGAACTTAATAAAATATTTCCTAGGATTTTCATAATCAGAACAGAACCAGGCTGAAAACTTGTGTCTTTGGAGACTCTTCTTAATTATATCTCTTGCTAGATTATTTTCCTTTTCTCTCTGTATCACATTGGCCTTGACAGCTTGCCAGGGTTGCTGTGTCTTTAACTTTCTTCTGTGCTTCTACGTATTATCCCCTGCATGTTCTTCCACAATGGAGCCACTGTCAGAATCCTATCTTTTCCTGAGTATTCTACATAAAATCTAGCTCCTTACACATTCCTCCTTTGGCCAATCATTTCTCAGCTCTAATTTGTAGTTACCAATGCACTTTAACATGCATTTGCTTGTTTAGCAAATGCTTCACTAATTAGTGAAGAACTGAATTCTTTTCTAGTGGAAGACTGAAACATTTAGGTATCCTTACAGTGGCTCATATTTCCTCCCTGCTGTAAGTCCATGGAAGGCCTTCTTACTTCATTTAGTCTTTATTAAAATTTATTTAATATTTATATTAATAAATACAAATAAATATTGTTTAATATTTATTAAAATGACATTATTAATACAATTCTAATTTATATGCATGGAAGAAGTCACCCAAAACCAGACATGCTTTTGATACCTTGATGTCTAAAATTCTATTGCCTGTATTATCTGTACAAATGTCTTCTATATTATGTGTTCTGGGGCCACTGTGTACTCTAGAGATCAAGACATGACAGTTAGATGATAATCTAAAAGCACTCAAATAACAGTTTAGTTAGTGTTGAGGTTGGCACCATGGAAGGAGTATTCAGGAAATCCAGTGTAGCTTCCCCTGGAATAGACTTGAAGCTGAACCCCATAGAATGAGTGGACCTCAGAAAGTTAAAAACTGGTGACTGAGGGGAGCGTGTGGAGAGGTAGAGACTTGTAAAGGCTTTGCAAACTATGTTCAAGACTTAGAGCTTCAATTAAAAAAAAAACAAAAACCAGGAACCTCTGGGTTGGGTGTGGTGGTGCACGCCTTTTATCCTAGTACTCAGGAGGCAGAGACAGCCTGGTCTACATGATGGTTTCCAGGACAGCCAAAGCTACACAATGAGGAGATCCTGTCCAAGAAAACAAAAAGCAAGGAACCCCTGAAGGGTGTTGGATATTTGACTCATTTCTTTACAGGATAACTGAGGAACAGGCTCTAGCTTCTGTGGGAGTTGAAGCTGAAAGTGGATGTGAGGCCAGGTCTTCTAAGGTGAAGTCGGAGGTGCCTTTATGCCATCATAGAGGCCATGCTATGGAGGTGGGTTTCTGAGATGGCCAGGCAGTCGTGTCAGTAGGGCTCAGTTGATTCCATCTAGACATCAAGAAACTCGAATTTCTGCATGGGCCTGCACAACACTACTTGCTGGGGAGAGAGCATATGGCCAGAAGCAGGACTGGGCTGGGGCTAAGGAAGGACATTGGCTTCAGTTTTAACATTCTAGTTTTAAGGAGTTACTGAGGTGATTTTGTCTTTTTCCATAACCTTTGAGAAAGAAATCGGGTGCTACCATGTTTTTTCTTTTGTTGGGAATCAGATTTGGAGGGGCCAGGTGACTTCCTGAGACTACACAGCCAGGAAAGAACTGAACTGGACTTGGGATTGTTTTAACTACTAAAGCTATGGGGATGGAAGGGATATTGTTGATTTGTTCTATGGGGAAGAATGTGTATATGTGGGGGTGTATGTGCCCATCCATGCATGCATATATGAAGGCCAGAGGTAAACTTCTGGTGTCATCGTTGTCCATCTTATTTTTTGAGACAAAGCTCACTGACCGGCTCGACAGGCTGGTCAGTGAGCCCTGGGTCATCCCAACCCTGCTCTGAGCACTGGGATTGTAGGTGCACATTGCCACACTTGGCTTTTTACATGGGTGTTGGATCTGAGTGCTTCAAGCCATCTCCCTGGCCCCTGAAGCTGGGTTTTTAACCACATCACATGGTTCTGTGGTCTGGTGTTGACAAGCTACCATCCCTCAGCAGACTAGTTCTGCACGCCGCCTCCACACCCATCTGTTAGGCTATTGCTCTGATGGCCAAATTCCCCTCTAATCCCCTCATGAACTCCTGAAGTTAGAAAGGAGAGCTTTCCTGGCCACACCCTGCTGGGGCTGGAATACCCTAGGGCTCTTGTTCACTTTCCCACTTAGAGTTCATTCTAGTCCTGGTTCTCTCAGCACTGACATTTG
Organism: Cricetomys ansorgei; assembly: GCA_026225945.1. Lineage (NCBI taxonomy): Eukaryota > Metazoa > Chordata > Mammalia > Rodentia > Nesomyidae > Cricetomys > Cricetomys ansorgei. The sequence goes on along the minus strand of JAMJFZ010000056.1, from coordinate 7,374,388 downwards.
TCAAGCGTAGATTACTCAGTGTAATTTTTTTTCCTGGGAGGAAAAAAAAAAATACAGCATGAAAACTTTGTGTAGGATTTTCAAAGCATTTAACTCAGTAGTTCTCAACCTGTGAGTCGTGACCCCTTTGGGAGTCAAATGACCCTTTCACAGGAGTCATCTAAGACCATCTACATATCAGATATTTACATAATGATTCATAACAGTAGCAAAGTTACAGTTTTGAAGTACCAATGAAAATAATTTTATGTTTGGGTCACCACAACTTAAGGAACTGTTTTAAAGGGTCACAGCATTGGGAAGTTTGAAAACCACTGACTTAATTGATATTACCTCTTTCAGAATCCTCACATCAGCTCTAAAAGAGAGAATGTGTATCTTGTTTCATTAAGTGTACTTGGAATAGGCGCCCATTCTGCACATGGCAATTCTGTTTTAACTCTCAAGAGTTAAGGCCTCAAAGTAAAGACAAACAGGTGTTAACAGTATGTGCTCATTTCACACTTGAGAAAACTGGTGATACATCCAAAGGGGTTTGTTTAAAAAAAAAAAAAAAAAAAAAAAAAAAAACCACACGTTTATTTATTTTATTTTGTGGCTATGAATTTTTGTCTGCTTGTATATATGTACACCAGATGCATGCAGCACCCATAGAGGACAGAAGAGGGCATTGGATCCTCTGGAGTTACAGACAGCTGTCAGCTGCCACATGGGTGCTGGGAACTGAAACCAGGTCCTGTGCAGGAGCAGCAAGTGTTTCAACCACTGAGTCATCTCTCCAGACCCAATATATTCAAAAGTTAAGGGACTGGGGGAGGGCGTCATCAAAGCTTTAGTACTGTGAGTCTAGTATGAAGGCACACAACTATAATCCTACCACTTGGCAGGCAGAGGCAGGAGGCTTGCTGCAAGTTCAGGGCTAGCTTAGACTATATAGCAAGACTGTCTCAACAACAAAATTTTTAGGCCTTTACTTACAAATCACTTGGTCTTCTTGATAAAAATGGACTCTTATTCCTGAAACCCACATGGTACAGGAGAGAAGTGCCCCCCCATACACACCACTAAACGAATAAAATACTGAGTTTTTGTTTGTTTTGATTTGGGGGGGGGGGGTGGCTGATGAGATGGCTCGGTGAGTAAAAGTGCTTGCCACCAAGCTCGATACCTGAGTTCAGTTCTCAAAGTCAACATGGCAGAAGGACATTGTCCTCTGACTTTTTGATGTGTACTGTGATTCACACACACACATACATACATACATACAATGATTAGTCGATCTCTGCTGTCTGTCTGTCAGTATCTATCTATCTATCTGAGGCAATGTTATCTATGTAACCCTGACTGTCCTGGAACTCACTATATAGACCAGGCTGGCCTCAAACTCACAGAGATCCACCTGCCTCTGCCTCTGGAATGCTGGGATTATAAAGTGTGTGCCACTATGCCCAACTAATTAAATATTTTTAAAAAATAGATTCTATACCACAGATATGCTGAGTTGAATCACTGGGGGCAGGGCCTCAGGTGATTCATGTGCTGCTCTGAGCTAGTAATCAGTTGAGATGTGAGCCTTTTCTGGCTGTTCTATAGTCTTCACATTGTATTTGTGTAACCCTACTTTGAGGCTGGAGAGAACTGAACCTTGTAGATAATCAGGGGTTGTGTACACGTAGCCTCCCTCTTCACAGTACAGACATGTACAGGCTGAGGAGGCTCTGTTACCAGCCTTAGACCATAAGAAAGATTCTGCCCAAAGACAGAGTCCTTGGAAAGTTAGAATACCAGAAGTCTGCTTAAAGGTCTACCGTGTAAGATGTGAGAAAGGAATAGGTCAGAGACACCGCTGTCAGAGGAGGAAGAAGACGGAAGACTCAGTGAGTTACGTTACAGATCCTGTAAGTGAAAAAAACAATGTGTAAAGTATTACCAAAAAGCAAAGGAAAATAATATTTATTTGTACTTGCTTGGTTTTGCAAGACCCCCCCCCAAAGAAAAGGCAGTGGTAACAATGGTTAATTTGGGAGGAGTTACAGGAGAGGATAGTGACACATCTGAATATATCAATATATTTAAGCTTTAAATATATTAAGTTTTAAATAAGTTTTAGTGTAAGTGTTAGGTATATAAAATGAAATTAAATAAATAAGATCAGGAAAGCAAACCCTAAAATTAAGTACACATATATAAAGAAATGTAAAGATGTTGCATGCTTGGTGACATAAGAAAGAATTAAGAACTGGAGAGATGGCTCAGAAGTTAAGAGCACTGTTTGCTCTTCCAGAGGACCTGGGTTCTATTCCCAACACCCACATGGTGGCTCCAGCACCATTCTCTGGTCTCTGTGTGCCCTACATGAACGTAGTACACAGGTATACATAGACAAAACACCCATGCACATGAATTTTAAAAGGTTTTGAAGAGACTGGACATGGTATGGCACACAATATTTGGGAGGCAGAGGCAGGTGGATCTCTGTAAGTTCCAGAATAGCCAGGGCTATAAAGACCTTGTCTCAAAAATCATAATAATACACAAATTTGTAAAGTATTTCATATTTTTAGGTCTCACTGAGGATGGATAGATAGATAGATAGATGGATGGATGGATGGATGGATGGATGGATGGATGGATGGATGGATAGATAGATAGATAGATAGATAGATAGATAGATAGATAGATAGATAGATAGATAGAAAGAAAGAAAGATATAGTGCCTGTCTGAGGGTGTCAGATCCCCTGGAACTAGAGTTACAGACAGTTGTAAGCTGCCATGTGGGTGCTGGGAATTGAACCCAGGTCCTCTGGAAAAGAAACCAGTGCTCTTAACCACTGAGCCATCTCTCCAGTTCCTCACTGGGTATATTAACCACACGTAAGGATAGACCACATGCTGAACAGTAGATGCCCAAAGCAAAACTCATGAACTCAATATTTATAAACGTTTTGTCTCATGCTACTTTGGGCTTTTTTTTTTTTTTTTTTTTTTGTCTTCCTAGTCTTTTGCTTACAGATTATGGTTTCCAGTTTTGTATTTTTGTGGATTTTGTCTATGTGTCTGTTTTTTGTCCTTTTTCTTTGTGTTTTTCAGATTTTTATCCCGAGTGCTGGATTAAAGGTGTGCGCCACCACCATCCTGCAGCACTGTTTTCTATATTTTTAAACATATACAACAACAAAAAAGCATTAAAATTCCAACACACTAGAGGCAGGGGCAGGCAGATCTCTCTAGGTTCAAGGCCAGCCTGGTCTACATAGGGAATTCCAGGCCAGCTAGAGCTACACAGTGAGACACAGTCTCAAAAAAATCAGTACCCTTTTTGGGCCACCAACCCTGTGTCCAGCCCCAGCGTCCCAGTTGTTTGGCCTGGCACACCCACCACCTGTACCATTGTATCAGTCAAATAGTTTCTTAAAGAAACATCTTTCAGATGCTGGGTGCTTTTCAGTGCACATACCTTTGACATCCTGGGCAATAGTTTCACCGGTGTTCTTAAAGTGATTGTGAAGGTGTGAACCTGTTTTTTGTATGATTTTTTTTTTGTTTGGGGGGTGGTGGTTCCCGGGTCAAGTGAACTATTTTCACAAGTTATCCTAGACTGCTTACAAGAATAGGAGGCAACATTTTTAACTTTTTTTTTTTTTAATTGGTGAGGGGATTTCAGGTGCGACTCAGTGGTAGAGCCATGGCTAGCATGCAGAGGGTGAAGGATAATGAACTGTAATATATAACTTTAGGGGAAAAAACAGGATCTGATTACTTGTTAGCAGCATAAAAGAGAGTGATGGACACATCTCAGACAAGGAGCACAGTAGATAACGCAGGCTTGAGAAGTAGTTCAGCTCCCCACACCACATCAGGCAGCTCACAGCCACGTGTTACTCAAGCTCCAGGGAGTCTGATGCCCTCTTCTGGCTTCCATAGTCACCTTCTCACACATGACAGAAGCACAAACAGCACACTAACACATAAGTAAAAGAAGTCTTTCTAAAAATAAAAATAATAGTAACATATAAACACCTGGGTAAGTAGAACAGAATTCTCAAAACACATAGCAGATTTCAAATGGAAGAATAGATATTTACGTTTGAGAAATCTCAGGTAATCTAATCTCACATCACCAAAGTAGAGCAAGCTATACAACATCACTTACAGTGTTTCAAAATATCTAGCCTGGATGGGCTGGCAGGCTAAGGCAAGAGGATAACTAACATAAGCCTAGCCTGGGCTACATAGTGAGTTCCAGGCCAGTTTGGGATACAGAGTGAGATTCTTTCCCAAGCAAACAAAAGTATTTACCTGATTTTAATCATGAGGAGACATCAAGCGTTTCCCAGATGTGAGCCATTCGTTCAACAAGACAGCTGGCTTGGACTCTTCAGAACACTCTGTGGAGGTGGGGAGATGGCTCAGTCTATAAAGTGTTTGCTGTGCAAATGTGAGGGCCTGAGTTCAGATCCACAGCACATCTGGAACTGTTAGTGTACCATCTCTGGGACAGCTCTGGGAAAGCAGAGACATATGAATCTCTGAAGCTCACTGGCCAAACAGCCTAGCTCAATTGTGGAACCCCAGGTTCAGTGAGAGACCCTATCTCAAAAATAATGTAGAGAATAATTGAGGAAGACATCTAGTATTGACCTCTGACCTCCACATCCATGTATATACTCAAAAATGCATATACCACACATACATGAAAAGTGTCATTGTTATAAGAGATCAAGTGGATAGAAAGCTCATTAGGTAAAGAGAGTTTATTTTATATATGTGTTAATGTGTATGTATGCATGCATGTATGTATGTATGTATATATACATATGTATATACATACACACAACTTTTAAGAGCTTTGGTTAAATCCTGGATTGAGGCAGTTAAAGGATGGCTGTAAAGAACATTGATAAAATGGTTAGAGAAATTTGAATATTACTGTATATCAAATATATTCTATCAAAGTTAGCTTATCAAGCATGCTGATGACACTGTTCGTAGAGTCTCAAGGTACTTAGTAGGTATATACATACCAATGTAGTTAGAGGTAAAATGTCATGATGTCGCTACAATTTTTTTAAATGAGGAAAAAATGTATAATGTAGGAAAAGAAGCAAAAATGGGGGTGGAAGGGTGACTCATTAGTAGAGTTGCTGTGCAAGCTTGAAGACCTGAGTTGGGATCCCAGTGCCCATGGAAAAGCCAGTGAACCTTTAGTTCCAGTTTTGGCATACAGAGGACTTATTGGCTAGCCAGCTCTGCCAAATTGGTAAGCTTCAGAGACCCTATCTCCAAAAACAAGGTGGAGAGCAACAGAAGATGTTAGCCTTTGCACACCCCACACCGTGTATGTGCACTGGCACAGGTGCTCTGTGAATACATATACCACAGGTTGTTTTTGACCTCCGCATGCACACCCCCCAATAAAAATTAATAAATAAAAATAGAGGGAGGGCCAGGCAGTGGTGGCACATGCCTTTAATCCTATCACTTGGGAGGTAGAGGCAGGCAGATATCCATGAGTTCAAGGCCAGCCTGGTCTACAGAGTGAGTTCCAGGACAACAGAGAACCCCTATCTCAAAAAACAACAACAAAACAAACAAGCAAACAAACAAAAAACAAACCAGGGAGGATAGTTGGAAAGAGGGAGACAGAATACAAATGTGACAATCAATGGATCTAGATGAAGAGTGTTACCCTCCTCCTCTTTCAGCTTTAATGCTGTTTGAAATTACTCAAAATGAAATATGGACCAGGGTAACTCGATGGAGAGGAAGAGAGATATTAGTGATTTGGCCAATATATTTAAAAAGGAGTATGATGGAGAATGGGGAACATCACAAGTCAGAGGCAGAAGTGAACACAGCATTTCTTAGGATCTGCTAAATGTAGAGAAGTAGTCCGAGATGAACTTTCAAAGGCTTTGGATCCACCTGATGAAAGGTATTCACACATCCACTTGTATAGGTACTCAGGCTGAGGAATCAAGTGTTCCTGAAGGGCTGAGGGAATGATGTGGCAGAGTGGGGGAGTGAAATGAGGTGATTTAGTTGGTAGTGTAGTTTGTTGGTAGCTTGTTGGTTTGTTCTAGTAATCTAGGCTTGAGACGGTGTACCTACTGAAGTACCAGATGTCATCGATAACATAAATAAAGGACAATCCCTATTGTTGAAGGTAGAGGTTCTGACTGAAGTATCTAACAAGGCAAACTTTACTCTTGATCAAGTAAGTGTGTTGGGGAAAGAGTAAACACATAAAGACAAGAAGTGCATTTGTTATACTAGAAAAAGGTTCTAAAGGGCCTATATCTCTGGCTGGATAGTTTGTGTCAGAAAACCTGTCACTAGAGAGTGCATATTTGAGAGGAAATCTACTCTCCAGGTTGAAGCTAAATGGTGCTACATTTTGATGGAGAAAAGAACTGCAAAAAAAAAAAAAATGTTTTTTTCCCTGACCACCTCAGTCTTATGCCAAACTGCCTGGTCTCTCATATTTTAACCTACTAAGGTCTTCCTTGCAAGTTTATACTCAGACTCGGAACTAAGATGTCCCAAAAATTTGGCCATTCTTTCCATTTACCAGGCCTACCTAATATAAGCATTTCTTCCTCCTCTAATTCTTGCTGATTTTTCCTTCTTTAAACTCTTAGTTTAAAAAAATGCATATGTGTTTACAATGGTGCATGCAAGGATACAGTGAAACCATCAAACTAGACTGCCCCATGGCTAGAAATAAAGGTTTGTTGGGGATCAGACTGCCAAGGCTATTTCTGGCGGACAGAGAGAAAAGCAAAATGGCAGAAAAGCAAATGGATTTTATATGACATCCAGCAGGGTAGGTCTATGAGTTGATACAGGCTATTCAGATTGATGGGAACTAGATGCCCTTGCTGACCTTTGGGGCAGGATTAAGGGGAGTTCTTGGTAAGCAGAAACCCACCTTTAGGCCTGTTTAGCCAATAACAATCCTGTTTTCCAGGCCAAAGTTCTTCTGTTTAAGATAATGTCTTCACTACTATTGATGGTGTGTTGGAACGGAGTTGGGGGGGGGCACCTAAGATGTGGCAATCTGCTTGTTTTCCATCATACTTGCCCTGGCTTGTTTTTTGTTTGTTTAAGTGGAACCTTTAAGTGACTGTTCATGGACAACTGATCTTTGTCTACACCTCCAACAGTCTTCTTTGGTAGATAATAGATACCTGCTTTCAATTTTTGTGGTCCTGATCATGTCATAGTTCAAATCCAATCCTAGCTTGAATTCATTGATGGACTTCATGCTATGCAAAGTCATAGACTCAGTCCCCATCCCTCAAAACAAACATTTCCAAGTTCAAATGAATCTTCTAAGTTTTAATAGGACTATGGAAAGCCAGTTTCCTTCCAGAGTCAAGAAGAACAAGGTGAGAGGGGGCCTGGGGTATACTGATGTAAATAAAAATGGACATTCTCCAGAAGCATAGTAGGGTTTCAGACCCAGCTCGGGATTAGGAGGAAGACATTGTGGGTACGCTGGAGAAAAAGCAAAGGAGCTGTTGGAGCCAAAGTCCATCTTGACAAGCCCTTTTCCGAAAAGGGGCTTCTGGTACTTGGGGTTTAAACTAAAACTACCGCTTTACTCATCCACTTGTTTGTTACCCTATTGCCTAGCAGTGTCAGGAGCAATGCTGTTCAATAGTATTCCCTGTTGTTTCGAAAAGGGCAAGATATTGGGCCCTGTAGAACAGTTCAGGGAGGCACCTAACCAGGCATCAGGCCATACCTCCTGTTAGATGCTATGGGCTAATGGCCTAGTTAGTACTTCCTCCTGAGCACAAGACAAGACTGAAGAATTTTAAACAGCCAAATTGGTGAATTTGCATTATAACAAGCTCATCACTGTATCAACTCCCAGCCCTGCTTGGTCCTTAGCTCTATTGGGGTTTTTCTTTTGAACCAACCTTCTCCAGTGTGTTGTCTGGTTTATGTTGTTTTGTTTTCTTTTTCTTTCTTCCTCCTATCCTGCGTCCGTCACTCTCTCCTGGGTCCCACTTCTCTTCTTCTTTGATGTCTTCCTCTCTCTGACCCAAAGATCAGCCAGTAAAAAGCAGTCTCATCTATCCAGGTAAGAGGGATGGCCTCTGGGGGGAGAAAAGATCCCCTTCTTGGTATTTTTAAATTTGTGTAGGGTGTTGGTAGAGGGGTGTGGCTGGGGTGGGGATGATAATGGTGGTTGGTTGGGTGTGGGGGGAAGTAGGGAGTGTTGTTTTGTTTTTGAGACAACAGTCTTCAATATAACCCAGGCCAGTCTAAAAAAAATGTTATATATAGCCCAGACTGCCTCAAGCTCAGTACTCTTCCTGCCTCAGCCTCCCAAGGGCCAGGATTACATTGTCTGCCACCCCATCTGGCTCTTTTGAATAGTTAATATCTTCACACAGTTAAATTAAGCACCAAAGATAACATAATGAGAGGTCTCCAGGCTTTTGCCCATTCTCCAGCCAACCGCTTTTCCCACTCAGAGACAGCCAGTGTTGTTTCTTTCAGACTCTGCAAAGATACGTAAGATGTTTGCATACATAACAAATATGCAAACCTACCATCTTTTCCCTTTTATCTACTGCTTTGAATGTCCACTTAATTCTTTTCTTCTCCCCTTTTAGCATCACAGAAGTCATTTCTTATACAGTTTTATAAGGTCAAGTTCCATATCATTATATAAATATGAGATCATTTCTGGTGTTCTGCCATTGTGCACAGTGATTCTGTGCATAAGCTTCCACTTAGTCACCAACTATAACTAGGATGGGAACCACCCCTTCCTGACTGCAGCAGCTACTGATTCTGGAGCTGTGAACTTGTGCACATTATAAAAAGCAAGTCCACAGCAGTGATTTAAGTTTTTCTGTTCCTGTGTCAGTCCTAATTAAAGAAGAGATCAAGAAATGAGTCTGTTGGTTGATGATATGTGGTACTTGGAGGGTTTAGGGTCTTAATTTCTAAGCAGGATGCCGCAGGCTAGCTGTGAGGATGGATCTGATGGTAAGGTTAGAGAATATGGTCACCAGGCGACCAGATTCCTAGTCTTCAGTGGTACCCAAAAGATATATGGACTTTTCAGAGGCTCAGGCTATTGGTATGCTCCAGTAGTTTCTTTAAAACCTTTAAAAAAATAGGTTCAAGTTGTCATTTCCCTTGTAAGTTATTACTGAATGTTCAGGTACCATCTTAGAGAGGTCAGACCTTCAGGAACAAAGAAATGAAGCCATTCAGTTCTCTGCTGTACTCATGGAGGCCTCTGTGTGTTCCTGGCCTACCATGTCCTTCCAGTCTCCTCCTCTTTTGCAGATCATTACCTAACACTAACTAGCTGTTTGTTTTTCTTGCATTCATTTTCTCTGCTGCTTCGTTCTGTTCCATCAGCCCAATTGCAGCCTGGTAAGACCCAGCAAGCACATGTATGTTTGCACAATCTTCCTGCTGTTATCTCTTTGTTGTCTGACTTCACAAAGGGTATTTCTCCATACTCTGCTGAGTATTAAAGAGACCATACTTGCCCTGTCCAGCCAAGATTCCAGATAGGTGGTGTTGCCAGCAGTATAGATATGACTATTCTATTGGGACGGCCTGGTTTCAAGGTGGATGGGTTATCTTTCATTATTGACTCTGGGCCCCTTTTAATAGAGCCTTCTTCCACTGGTCCCTCCCTGCCCAGCTCGCTTATCTGTTTTCTTTACTCTCCTTCTCCAGGTTAAGTAGCCTGTCTTCTCTGGGAGATTCTACGTACCTGAACGCACATCTCCTTCCCACCACCGCCAGCCCTCTGACACCTCTGAGACAACAGGTAACCACCTTGTTGCGTATCATTAGGTAGACACAGTTTGTGCCCCTGTAGAGAGATCCTGTACACTCAAGTGTAAAACACCTGAACTTTATATTGAGCACTTAATATGTATGTTGGGTTTTATGTTAGGAGTTTTATATCATTTGCTTTCTTATACAAACCTAGGAAGTGAGATTTATATTATTTTGCAGATAAGGAAACTGAGCCACAGAGAAGTTAGGAAACTTACCCAACCTCACACTTACTGGAGACAGAATTGAGGCTTGGAGCCAATTATATTGTGACTCTAGAGCCCATGCCGCTATCATCACAGTACTGTTACATATGTACAGTATCTGGTAAAGATTCCCAGCGAAGACAGCTGATAGCCACCATCACCCTTTTCTCCTTCCTTCGTCCCTTGCTCCCTGCTTCCCTCTCTCCCTTTTTATTCTATACATGAATATTGATATGAATAAAAGGGTTTCTTCTAGCATTTATCATTCCCTCAATTTGGCAAGGAAACAACCCTGAGTCATCTTCATGAGTTATCCAGCTCTGTAACACCAGTCAACAAACTTTGGTGTCCACTTGCTATGTTCACTGGGTATAACAATGTAAAATTTCTAGTCAACCCAGGGGGCTGCTTATCTTTAATACTAGTCTTCAGGAGCATAGCTGAGCTTAGCCCTTCCCCTCCTTCAGTCGATCTCATCCATACAGACCTAAAGGGACAACCATTTCAGCACCTTAGAAAAGGGTTACTTCTCATGAAATACAAAGTCGATTACAGGTTTTTACCAGTTACTCAGGATGGTATATGTCACAACAGTGTATGTGGACAGGGTGAATCTGAGGGATTGGTTACTCTGGGAAGGCTACTTAAATAAATTGGCTGGCTTGGATACACTGACAATGAGACTGCCTGCCCAAACTCCTCTCCCCCCACCCCAACAGGTCTTGTTCAACGTTGTGTCATCATCCAAAAGGACCAGCATGGCTTTGGCTTCACAGTTAGTGGGGATCGCATCGTGCTGGTGCAGTCTGTGCGCCCTGGTGAGTGCTGTGACCCTCCTGCCACAGTGGACAGTTCTCAGAAGGCACCATGTGTGTAACAGTGCTGCTTAACTTAGAGACTGTTTAGTGGAGGAATCCCCAACGGAAGGGTGAATGAGTTATTCTAGAACTAGCTCCTTATGGATACCTAGGGAAGCCTCTGAGACAGAAAGCAGAATTTCTGTGAGGTGTGCCCAACAGCTTAGGTTTTAGTTGATTCCAGATGTAGTTTAGTTGACAACCAAGATTAGCCATCACAGAGGCCATGTGATAAAGTACATTGTGATGCACACACAGAGACACAATAAATAAGTAAATCTTTTTAAAATGTGCTGTATATGGAAAACTACCGGCAAATAGCTTGAAATTGGAGAGGAAGCATTTATCTTGCCTGAATATATAAACATCAGGTCACTTCTAAAATTTTGTAATTTAAAATTTAAACATGAACTGGGCATGGTGACACACACTTTTAATCCCAGCACTTGGGAGGCAGAGCAGGCCAATCTCTGAGTTTGAGGGAAGTCTGGTCTACAGGATGTTCAAGGTCAATCTACCCACAGAGGCCAGAAGAGGACATGGATTCTGTGGAACTGGAGTTACACGCAGTTGTGAGTGACTCTAGAAACCAACCCGGATCCTCTACAAAAGCAGCAAGTGCTATTGACCTCTGAGACATCTCTCTAGCCCCAAATAGTACATTTTAGATGAGGAAAGTCTTAATTTCCTAATTGAAAAACTAAGATGGAGAGGTGACTTTATAGATTAGAAGCATCTAGATGTACTTTGTGAGAAGTTTAACAAATAAATACAGTTTACAAGATTTAATGACCATTTTCGGGGAAATTACAAAATAGAATATTTATGCTTCTCATTAACTTATTTTTACTATAGTGTTCTTGTGCTTCTTGGGTATAAATTAGGGCTAAGAAGCTATTTACAGCTATACAGTAAACAAAACCACTGCACCCTCCAGTTGAAAAGGTCAAAAGTATGTTCTTTTGAGCACCTCTCTAGGTCAACCAACATCAGAAGGCTTTAATGTGTTCTATCTCAAATGAGGAAACTATCAGTGGTTTAAAAGTTTTTTAGTAGAATGTTATATCGTTATCTCCAATGATAAGAACTTTGAGAATATCTTTATGAACTTCTTCTCAAGACTTCTAAGCTGCCAGTTTGAAAATTGTTGTTTTAATCCATTTCTCCAATTCTTCTTAATATTACTTTACTAACTATATTTAATACAGTAAACTTACATTTCCAAAGAAATAACTCTTATCTGACCTTAAAACATTCAGTTAAAGCAAGAATATATTTTCCCCAGGGCCTAGCTCTACCTGTCTCCCATACTAGCTGGTTGTCAGAACTCTGGTCTCTGAGCTAGGTGAAGAGCAGAGCAGTGGGTGTGTGACCTTATGTAGTTCATTCTGTATTCAAATATGTCCATCCAGGATTTGAAGTTCTGATATAAAATTCCAGAGCAGGTGATCTAACAGGGACTTAGTGTAGATCTGGTAGCTTTTAGGGATGGCTATGGAACTCTGCTGACCAGCTCTGCTCTCTGCAGGAGGTGCAGCCATGAAAGCTGGAGTGAAAGAGGGTGACCGGATCATCAAAGTGAGTAAACTTGACCTCTCCTCCATCTTACAGGTAGCAGGTTCAGAGGCTGCCTAGCGCTGTGACCTCTCTTGTACTTCCGTTTCAGTACCTGCTCAGGCACCCACTGAGTCAAGGTGGCACCATAACAGGGAGAAAGAATAAAGGTGGCTGGCTTCTATGTTCTTGGCTCTTCAAGTTCACTGAACTTGAAGCATTCTGGAATAGGTTTTTATCCCTGTTTCACAAATGACAACAAATAAGGTTAAGTGGGAGCATCTGTGGCTAGTGAAGGGCTCAAGCCCTCAGGTTCTTACCTTAGTGGTCTGTCCTCCACACAGTGCTGACATGAGAAAATCTTCTGTCTGTGCAGAATGGAGTCCTGGCTACATTAAAGAAATCGTAGCTGCAGAGACTTCTACTCGTCTAGTAAGGAAGAAGTCTATAGGACCAGTTGATACACACAAATATAACTGTAAAAATCAGTGGATGGAGACATGGGTCTTATCCCTGAAAATTTAGAAGCCAGCTTGGAGCAAATTGATAATGTGAAATTGAGTAAACAAGTAACCAGAGGTAACTAAAAAGCATTGGGAAATGGCTTCCTAAAGAAATGGCATTTTAGACTTGGATAAAGGTTTCTACCACTATTATTCTATTATTATTTGTCCCTCCAACAGGTGAACGGCACCATGGTGACCAATAGCTCACACCTGGAGGTGGTGAAGCTCATCAAATGTGAGTTGCTTAAGGCATAACAACTAAAGAAAATAGGAGACTTAGTGGAGTCTGGGACTAGCTGACAGGTTTACTCACCTGAGAGGCTTCATTTGTAGATAATGAGGCAGCTAAAATCACATCTTTACTCCTAACATGGAGTGATCAAGTTAAACTGCTGCAAAACACTAGTATAATGTCAAGTAGAGACACTATTAGTCTCCCAGTAGACAGCTTCATTTTTAGCACACCATCTTTGCCACTCCTGACCACATCCTACTAAGACATTTCATTTAAATGTCTTTCTGTTCGATTCGCATTCTTCCTTATCAGCTTCCTATGGAGGCAGAAGAGGGACAAAAACACTCTAGCCAGGAATACGTAAAAGTGAGTCTCTACAGATAACTAAACAGAAGCAACAAATATTGAGGAAATAAAGAATGTGGAAAGTCTTGGGCAAGTGGAAAGCTAGAGTTTGAGTGCCAGTTGTATACCAGGCAGGCAGTATGCTGGGCGTTACATTGGCTGCTTAGTTTAGTGAGATGAAGAAGGAAGCTGGGCATGATAGTGCACCAGTACAATCCCAACACCCAGACTGAGACAGGAGGATCTTGAACTTCAGGCCATTCTCGCTACATTGAAAGACTACCTCAGAAAAAGGGGGGAAGGGAGACGAAGAGAAAGAGGAGGAAAAAGGATTGGGTAAGATGGCCCATAAGGAGTGTTTCTAGAGACGTTTATGGGGAATTTGTGTTGGGGTCTCTGCATGAAGGAAGGAGAACTTGGTTGACGCAGGGCAGGAGGGCAGAATTAGAAAATAGCTAGAACTTTAAAAATGAGGCGATTTTAATCTGTAGGATTGTGAGGCTTACTGAAAGGAGAAAGAAATTTTTCTTTGTGATTTAAATAACTTCAGAGCAGAGGTACTCAAGCAGATCTTTTTTTTTTCTTCTAGCTGGTGCCTATGTTGCACTTACTCTCCTAGGCTCTTCTCCTTCCTCCATTGGTGTCTCTGGGCTCCAGCAGAACCCACCTCTGGCAGGAGTGCCCAGAGTTAACACCATGATCCCTCCACCACCTCCTCCTCCACCCTTGCCACCCCCACAGCACATTACAGGACCCAAACCTTTGCAGGTAACAGTTTCTCTGATGCCCTCTTATCGTTCCAGGGACTCTCTAAAAGTCTCCCTCAGTGAAACTTAAATTGAATGAGGTTGTGGTAGGCAGAGACATGCAGGAGAGATGTGAATACCACCAAAAAGTTAAACAAAAATGAGGTCTATGTAGAAGGATGCTCATGCCTTGGTGTCCTCCTCTCTGAATGTATATGAGGTTTTAAATAGATAGCATCTTAGGGTGTTTCCTCAGTGTGTGAAGACTCTCACAGAGGACCTCTGATCATGCTCTTCCTACCTGGGCCCAGGCATGGACAGAAGCATCTATTAGAGATTGGTGCCAGTTGGTATTGGGAGGGCGTGCTTGAAAGTCAAAGAGGAAGAGACTGGCTTCCCAGAGCAGAAGGGCTGCCTGAAAGAGTGAGACACGGAGGATGATCAGCAGAGGAAAAGAGTCAGAAAGGACAAAAAAGGGCAACAAAAGTGTCCTGAGTGAAGACTTCAAAGAGGGCAAGATGCAGATATATATAAGGAACAGATTTCCAGGTTGAATTGAAGACTGAACCAGTACGTTGGAGAAATTAGAAACAATTCAATATTAAAGCTGATTACAGCCACTATATCTAAGAAATTCAGTAGTAAAGTAAAAAAAAAATTATATTTTATGTTTATTGTATTCCAACAAAGTGTTGCATTATCTAGACTATACTCATGACTCAGGCTCTACTGTCAATGCCTTTACTCATTCAGAAATGAGCAGATATAAGAAAGTTAAGCTATTGAGCTAGTCCCCAGGTCTCACTACTGCTATCTTCCTGTTCCTAGGATCCTGAAGTTCAAAAACATGCCACTCAAATCCTCAGGAATATGCTGAGACAGGAGGAGAAAGAGTTACAGGTGAGATCAGTGTTACAGATAGACTGGCCGTTACCTTCATGAAGTAATCCCTATCACAGCAATCTGCCAGTGTGTGCAACTTTGTTTTTTATTTTTTGCAACTTAATTTTGTAGACCATATACAACTATAGTAGAACATAAAGGTCTGTGGACATATAGCTCAGTGGTAGAGCACATGCTTGAGACCCTGCGTTCAATCCCTAGCAGACAAAAAAGTACCATCTGGAGACCACTAAAGAGTTGTCTTTGACCAATAGAATTTGTTAAAGCAGATCAATGGGATGGTTAGATAGCAGAATCCCATGGTTAATACATTAGGATGATGAATATGCAGACTATATATAAATAAATAAGGAAACAAACTAAAACGAGGAACTAGTAGAACTGAGGAAAATTGGAGTTTGTTGGAATTGTTCTTAGGAATTTCCAAGGAAGAGAATGGTAAGCATAGGAGGTAGGGATGGGCAGATGACTGCAGGGCTAGACTGATGATGGAAAGGATGAAGAGAGATTGGCAGTCTAGGAAATGATGGGCACAGAGACCAAGAAGATTAATTTGGTTAGAATAGGTCACTCTATAAGTATTTACATATAAAACATTGCTTTGGCTTCTGTGGTATACAAAAATGAGGTGGTTCTTACCTTCAGTGTGCTTAAAATCTAATGGGGAAAATTTCAAATTAATAAGGAAGTAGGAAGAACAAAGAGTTCATAATAAAAATTAAAAGGAAAAACAATTACAGTGGTGTGTGAAAGCTTCACAGTAAAAATGATGTTTTGGTTGAGTTTGGAGGAGTGGAACTTTAGCAAACAAAAAGAGGGGGGGATGCCAGACACATGCCTGTAATTCCAACACTTTGGGAGAAGCAAGTGGATCCCTAAATTTGAGGCCTGCCTAGTCTGAATAGTTTCAGGCTAACCAAGGCTACATAGAAAGACCCTGACTCAAAAATAAACAAGATTATTTTTTTTTAAAGTTTTAAAAGAGTTGGGGGAGACAGTTTAGGTCAAAGGCACGGTGTTGTGAAAACACTCTTAACAAGCATCGTGTTCTTGCAGTTTGCTGAGTATTCTGTTAGAACAATGAATGGAGATAGTCTTAGAGAAAAGAGCTAGAATGATTACAGGGATAAGTAAGAGATATTCCTTTCCCTTAAGGACATGATGGGGTAAATGAAGATAAGCTACATTGTAATCTGGTATTTGTATAATTCATATTGGATTACTAAGACACTATGTTACAACATAAGGCTAGACATAGGTCATTGTACTAGAATTCAGAGTCCTGAAATTAATCCATACATGTCCATTAGTCCATACATGAGATTAATCCATATAGTTGAAAATGGAAACTCATTTTCAACAAAGGTACTAAAACAATTCAGTAGTGTTCGTCTCTTCAACAAATGGTGCTAGGTCAACTGGATATCTACAAACAAAAAATTAATTTGGACCCCTATCTCATATAACTATCAAAATTTTTCTCCTTCTCCCCCTCTCCCCCACCACCACCAGAGGCAGGGTATCTTTGTTATAACTCTGGCTGTCCTGGAACTCACTCTGTAGACTAGGCTGGCCTCGAACTCACAGAGATCCGCCTGCCTCTGCCTCCCGAGTGCTGGGATTAAAGGTGTGCACCACCACTGCCCTGCACAAAATTTAATTTTGAATTGATTAATAAAGTCTCAACAAACAAGCATATAAAGCTCCATAGAGATGAGGAAGAGGGGGCTTGCATCTGAACTGAACATGTACAGATATTTTTCCTTATCAGTATTTCCTCAAGTACTGAATCTACACAGCATTTATTTTAGATTAGATATTATAAATAATGAAGAAAGAAAAATATGAAACTCTTAGAAGGAAACATGAGTATGAATCTTCATAATCTTGGAGTAGCCACTGGTTTCTTTATGCTACTAAAAGCAAAAACAATCTTCCCCAAAGATAATTGGATATCATCAAAATTAAAATGTTTATATATAAAGGAATAATGTAAAAATAAATAAAAGCTCACAGAATATAAGAAATATTTCACAATCATTTATCTGTTAAAGGTTTGAATACCAGAATATGTAAAGAACTTTTCCACCTCAAGAGTAAAAAGACAAATAATGGAACTGGAGAGATGGCTCAGCTGTTAAGAACACTTGTTACACTTCAGAGGCCCTGGTTTAAGTCTCAGCACCCACATGGCAGCTCACAACTGTCTGTAACTCCAGTTCCAGGGGATCCAATGCTCTCTTCTGACCTCAGTGGGTGCTGCATGCATGTAGTACATGTACACAGACATGCATGCAGGCAAAATACCCATACATATAAAATAATAAAATAAAAATAATTTTAAAAAGACAAACAGCACAGTTAATTTGGAAAGGGCTGTGCTGTTTTTCAGTGGTTAGAACACTTTCCTAACCCTGGATTCAATTTCTACTTAACACTAGAAGCAAGCAAACATCAATCAAAATTTTAAAACGTACATACAAAACAAAACAAAATTGTACGTGGGAAGCTGATTAATTCAAAATGTTTTTTGGGTTTGGGTGGGGGGATATTATAAACTTTGGGTTTTTGTTTGTTTGTTTTTGTTTTTGTTTTTTGAGACAAGGTTTCTCTGTTGTAACTGTGGCTGTCCTGGAACTCAGTCTGTAGACCAGGATGGCCTTGATCTCACAGAGATCTGCCTGCCTCTGCTTCCTAAGTGCTGGGATTAAATGTGTACACCACCACTGCCTGGCTTAAGCTTGCTTCCTCTTTTGTTTCTTTTCTTCCTTTCTTCCTTTCTTTCTTTCCTACTTACTTTCTTTACACAGTTTTTTTGTTTGTTTTGTTTTTTAAGATTTGCGTATTTTGAGTTCTCTATCTGCATGTACACCTGCATGCCAGAAGAGGGCATCTGATCCCATTTTAGGTGGTTGTGAGCTGCCATGTAGTTGCTGGGAACTGAATTCAGGAACTCTGGAAGAGCAGTCAGTGCTCTTAACCATTGAGCCATCTCTCCAGCCTCTGCTTTGTTCTTTTTTAAGATTTCTTTTTTTATTACTGTTTTAAGAGTGTGTATGTGTGTGTGTGTGTGTCAGTCACGTGCACATGTCAAATTTCCCTTAAAGTCCAGTAGAGGGTATCAGATCTTCTGGAAGAGTAACGAGTGCTCTTAATTCCAGAGACATCTCTCCAGCTCCATAAGCCTTTTTTTTTTTTTTTTTGCTAAATAAAATTAGAAAGGATTTGAACAGTTCTTTAAAAAGACACAAGCCAGGCATTGTGACATATGCCTGTAATTCCAACACTTGTCTGAGGCAGAAGGATTGTAATCTGGAGGCCAGCCTAGGTTATGTAGTGAAAATAGCCCTAAAAATATAATTAAAGAACTACAAATGGCTAATAAACGTGTGAGAAGATGGAGATCTGCTCCTCAAAATGACAAGATAATAGCTTAAAAGCTATTAGGATTTTTATAGCCAAAATTATGGAAAGTAGCATGTTGTGGACAAACCTGAGAAAACCTTGTTTATGTCTTGTCTACATCTGCACTGTCTTAATCAGTTTGCATCCCCGATGGTGGGAATATAAAATAATACAGTCAGGTGGAAATGTTAGGCAGTTCTTCCAGATGTTAAACACAGATACTGTGTAACCCGATGAATCCTCTCCTAGATGAATGCCAAGAAGAACTGAAAATATATATCACACAAAAATTTGTACATGAACATTTTTGACAACTATCCTTGTAATAGCCAAAAGGGAACAACCTAGAGCCTATCAACTGATAAGAAAAATGTGGTGTATCTATAACACAGTAGAACATTTAACCATAAAAAAGAATGGATTACTGATACATGCTATAAATGGAAGAATCCTGGAAGCTTGCTAAGTGAAATAAGCCGGACAAAAGTCCACAAATATTGTGGTTTTATCCATATGGCATGTCCAGAGTAGGCAAATGCTCAAAGACAAAGTAGACTCATGGTTACCAGAGGGTGGAAAGTGGGGGAGGTAGATTGATAGTGATTGTTTATAGGTACCAGCTTTCTTATTGAAGTAATGGGAATGTTCTCGAATTTGATGGTGAGAATGGTTGCACAATTGTGTGAATACACTAAAAACCCATGTATTATATACCTTAAATGCATTTAATTTATATTAATTACATCTCAGTGACAATCTTTAAAATAATTACTGGGTGCTATAGAAGCCTAAAAGAATGAGTAATTTATGCAGATACTTTTCAAAACTTTCAGGAGGTGATAATTGAGGTGGGTTTGGTCTATTGTGACTGAAATATTGAAAATAACAGTGGAAGATAATTTTTAGGAAGGGATTTGGGTCACTTAAAGATCTTGGAGTTTCTCCTAAAGGCTGTGGGAATTGATCAAAGATTTTCAAATCAGTCTTCTTGAGAGAAGTGTATTTTGGGAGCTGGAGAAATGGTCCTGTGGTGAACAGCACTGGCTGCTCTTGCAGAGGACCCGAGTTCGGTTACCAGCACCCACATTGGTCCACCAATAACTGCCTGTAACTCTGTTTTCAAGGAATCACATGCTGCCTCTTTCTGGCCTTTTCAGGCACCTGCATATACATAGTGCACATGCATGCACTGAAGTGCACACACACGCACACACTAAATAAAATAATTTTAAGTTTTTGTTAAGTGAATTGACATGAAGAAACCTTGGTGGTGGCTGCTGTAGTATGTAAGAGATGATACTGTAACTTCTAACAGTAGAAGTTAGAACAAAAAGGGGAGTACAGGTAATAGATGTTTCAGAAGAGTAAAACAGTTTGGGTGCCTGGGGTGGAATCAAATAGGTCACAAGAGCAGGACTTACAGGATAGAAATGAAGGTCAGCTTTTGGTCTGAATTGAGCGTGCCTGTGAGGCATTTATTTATGTAGCTATCCTCTGGGAAGCAGCTCTGGAAAAAGGAGATTAGGGTATCCTCAGCAGCAAAGTAGTCACTGAAGCTGGGGTCTGACTGAAATCAACCAACCTACCAAAGCAGAAAGGGGAAATCTAAAAATGGATTGAAGATTTGTGTGTGTGTGTGGCACTGTACCAACCTTTAATATCTACACCATTTGCTGTTTCTTGACCTTTTAAAGGGTATCTGCTAAAGTGATAGAGAAAGGGAAAAAAAATGAGACTGTGGCTTTAAAATATATATATGTGTGTGTATGTGTGTATACATACATATGTATATATGTGTATATATATGTATATATACATATACACATATATGTATGGATTGGTGGAAATAATTTTATTGTAGAAGTTTGCTTTAATTTAGGGATCTTAGGTGTCTTTAAAAGGTAGGATAAAGGGAAGGAATCATTTGAAAAACATTTTAAAGGTATCTAAATGATGTCTAAGCAATCAGATGTGGTTCAGAGTGGTAAAAGATTAAATTTCTTTTCTGAGACAGAAGATATGGTTGCAGATTTTTTGAAATGGAATAATGTTGGAAAAGTTATTTTCAGATGATATTATCTGCCGAGATGGAATGTTTGGGGTTTGATGGACATGATAGAGATAATCTAAAATGTGAGGAATTTTCACAAGGTTGGTGGATAGCAGGAAGCCTCAGGTGAAGTCAGTTAATGTGTAAACCTAGCATCTTCATTTAACTAATAATTTTGCTGGCTATTCCTTTTATACAAAAATATAGCTGCTATTTATTCTGACATGTAACTGCAACAGCCAGCCACTCTGGTGAGCCTGTTAGATAATCTTATTCAGATCTTAATGATGCAGATACTACCATCTCCATTCTTGACAGGATGTTTTCAAGCTTGCCCAACCTATACAGTTAGTAAATAGAGGGTCCAGAATCCAATGCCAGTCTTCTCAGCTGCTGTGCTGTACACTGCTGCATGCTCTAAAGCATTAGGAGAGGTAGAAGGGTGCCTGCTCTCCAGAAGCTTCTGCTGTCGAGCAAGGGTATTGGCTTCTCTAATTAAGCTTTTCTTCTTATTTGAGATTTCCATCACTTTACATTTGCTCTAACATTTTCTGTGTAATAATCTGGATAGTCACTTCAATATTTCACACTTGACTGCAAGTTGAGGAAGATCCCATATAAGATGTGGGACCTCATCTAGCTTTAAAAAAACAATAGGTCAAATTGGGGCAGGCCTTTTGTTTTTGTTTTGTTTGTTTTTCCTTTCTCCAGTTGCTTTATATATTCTGTTTCTCATCAGTCACTCCCTTTTCTGATCCTAAATGATAGTGAAATAGCAGGCATCTACTAAGCAGACAGAAATCTCTTCTCTCTTCTTTGTTTTGTGATAACTGCCTGTGCTTACTGCTGGTAAATCATCTGTCCTCTACTAACCACTCCTCTACCTTTTCTCCTCCTCTTCCTCCTTCTCCTCCTCCTCTTCCTCCTCCTCACCCCTCTCTAGCGTATCTGTGAGGTGTATAGTCGGAACCCTGCCAGCCTGCTAGAAGAGCAAATGGAAGGTGCCCGGCGGCGAGTCACTCAGTTACAGCTGAAGATCCAGCAGGAGACTGGTGGCTCAGTGGTGAGTGGTAGTAGGCATTGCTCCAGGAACAGCACCATGCAGAGGGACTAGTGCAGGAGGAAAAAGCAGCTCAGAGAACCTCTTGGGCCATGGCAGGACTAGCAACAAAGATGCTGAGCATTACTGCAATACCTACCTGGGATACCATAAAAAGACAAAGCCTGTTGTTTCATGCTCTCCTAGTGAAAAGAAAAAAATAATAAATTAGATAATCTACTTTAACCTGCTAATTATTCTTCTCTTCTGAATAGTTTCCTCAGGACGTGTGTATCCCTACTCTGGCATTACTCAGTATTCATCTGGTAGCTTTTTCTCTGAGGATCTCCTCAAAGGAACACAAGTGCTTTCCAAGTCAGCCTCAGTAAAGGATCCCAGTTAGTTCAGAAGGGTCTAAATGCCTCTCTGGAAAATGCCACACAGGAGGGGGATATTTATTCTTCTCATCAGGGGCTTTACTATTAATGTCTTGCTTGTATTCATCAAGCCTCACTTTTGGCTAAGTAAAAACTAACCTTAAGAAATTACGGTATCCACAAACAGTATTTTCCCAAATCCATAGAACTTGTTTAAGGTGGAGCTCGAGAGATGACTCAGCAGTTAAGAGCACTGACTGAGAGGAGCCAGGTTAGGTTACGTACAGTTCCCAGAACCCACATGGTAACTCACAACCATCTATAACTCCAGTTCCAGGTATCTAATCCCTCTTCTGGCTTCCATGGGCACTGCACACACATGGTATACATATATACATGCATGTAAAACATCCAAACACATAAAATAAAAATAAATAAATCTTTTAAAAATATTTTAATGTGTTTAAGACATTCATTCTACTTTCTTTTTTAAAATGTCCCAGTCAGAAGTTGATAAAAACATAGGCAAATAAACTTTAAAATTCACTTCTGAAGGAACTTTCATGTCATGGTGGATGGCTTAGGTAGACATAGACCATCTAGTTTTGATTACCAGCTCTAGTTCCCCTCAACGTAAGATAATGGCCAAGTAACTTAACCACTAAGAGCCTCTCTTTATTTTCTCATTTATAGAAGGGCACAACAGAACCTACCTATGAGGGTATTGGGAGAACTGCCTGCCACTGCCACCATGTTTGTATGCCTGCGTGTGGCTGCTGCCACTGTTGGTGTTTGTGGTATGAAGCTCTGAGACTCTGAACTGAAAATCAGAACATTTGGGCTCTAGCCCTGGTTTTTTTAGGGTATGGCTAACTAAACATCTGAGCTTCTTTCTGTCTCCTCATTTGTAATATGGGAATAACTTCTTTTGCCTAGAGTTGCTGAGAGATTAATGGAGTTACAGAAAATGCTTTATACACAATAAAACGCTGTTGGTGTTTCTTCTACAGTGGCTGGGCACTGAGCTCCATGCCAACACCAGTGCTCCCCCACAGACATAGATGTTTAGCATCTTTCTTTGGTGAAGGCTTAGGCTTTTTTTATTCTATGATGGTTAGAAAATCCTCTCCTGTATCCAACCCAAATAAGGCAATAAATGCTTTGAAGTCCAGGGTGATAAGTGAAGGGAGATTTTTGTTAGTTTTTATAATAACAATAAAGCTCCTTTCCCAACATTAGGGGTCACCACCTTCTCAGTGTGCACATATGAAGAGCATCTCTTCAACCTGGGCATTCTTCAGGCAGTAAAGCAGAAGTGGCCACTTGCTATAAAGACAGGCCCTGTTTGGAAGATGAAAACAGGAGTCGGAGAGGCTCAAAGAAATTTCCCATCCTTTGGTCTTTTCTCTTTTAGGACATACTTCCACACTATAGTGACACCAGCCAGAGAACATCTGAAGGTAACTCCCCATCGTCCTCTGGTATAATTGAGGTTTCTTCTATGTTGGTCTCTCCCAATAGGGCAGATTCTAGAATAATGAGGAAAAAGCACAGGGCAGTTGGATGTATGAAAGTGAGTGATAGTTAAGTAAGAAACAGGAGCTACTGGGATGACAGGTCCAGGCAGCAGCTTGCTTGACAGCATGTGGCACTAAGAACTCAACAAACTCTTGTGACCAGAAGAGGGTTAGGAATGATTTGAAGAATAAGAGTAGCTGTAAAGGGCTACAGAGTCTTATTTTAGGTGGTGACATGTTCTATACCCATATGCAGAAGTAGGCAAAAACTGAGTATGGGGAGAATAAAAAGACCAGTGAGCCAGGAGAACCTGGGAGTCATGAGAGAGTTGAAGGACAGCTGACAAAAGAAAGGAAGGTGGCAGCTTCCCCTTCCTGCCTAATGCCCACAATAAATGCCATTCTTCTCTCAGGGCTGAGGTCTTTTCTAAAACTGTCTAAACTGGCTTCTTCACAGGACGCCTCTCTCTGGATTCTCAGGAGGCAGACAGTGGCTTGGACTCTGGAACAGAACGCTTTCCCTCTATCAGTGAGGTGAGTGCCAGAAGGTACAAGGCCCATTTAAAATGTATGCATTCAGTGTCCCACCCCTGAGCACTAGACGGCTCTACTGCTCACTGGCCACTGAAGGCACTGGCCCATCGTCTGGGCTCTTCCTCCACAATTCTAGCTCCAGTGATTTAGTCACTGTGTTCTAGTGACTAAATCCAAGTTCCTTTGTGGCTTTGACATGCATCCTCATGCCAGATCATCACGTCTGGCTTGTATTTTATCACAATTGGTTGGCTCTGTTGTATAAGAAGTAGGATGAAGAGGTGGGCAGTGTTCTCACTGTAGCTCTTCTTTGAGAGCAAGTTAGTGAACCCCACTGAGTCAAGTGTGATACTTAATCTCTTTGCTGTGCATCTTTTTCTGCTTTAGTCAAAGGTTATCTCTCTTCCAGGTGCTCTCAGATGGTATATAAGATAATACAGAGATAAGAAAGAATTAAATGTGTGGAAGAATGATGACAACAGTAAAATATCTATTTAGCCAGACTTGTTAAACATGGAAATAAGTTTTAAAAACATATTAAAAATCTAATTGAGATAACATTTGGAGTTAACTTTTCTGCCTGCTTCTGACTGTTGGTGAGAAGATGATAGATAGTTACAACAGGACAGATGAGTGGGAAAGTCACCAAGACAGTGGGAGGATGTAGTATAGACCTACGTAACCTATAATTTGCATACATGAGAAGTGGTGCCCTTGACAATGAAGTGTGTGAACTATGACTGACACTTCCTGGATTGAATACATACCATGAGCTCTTTGGCCTTTAGTAAGACTCATGACCTTTCTGAGACCTGGTTCTTTGTGTGAAAAGCACGTTGAGGGGTAATGTTTCCCTCAGAGAGCTGTTAGAGCAGTGGTTTTCAATCTGTGGCTCATAACCCTTTAGGAGTCAAGTGACCATTTCATAGGGGTTGGCTAAAACTGTCTGCATATCAGTTATTTACATTACAGTTCATAACAGTAGCAAAATTACACTTATGAAGTAGAAATGAAAATAATTTTATGTTTGGGGTCACCACAACATGAACTGTATTAGGGTCACAGCATTAAAAAAGTTGAGAACCACTGCATTAGAAAGTTAAGTGAAATAATATATAATCAAGGATGTGGTGAGTATCATCATGGTCATTATTACAAAGCAAGCTGAGCCCAGAGAGTTGTCGGGGTGAGGTTCCTTCTCACAGAATTCTCTTCCTCTAGTCATTGATGAATCGGAACTCAGTATTGTCGGATCCTGGTCTAGACAGCCCTCAAACCTCCCCTGTAATCCTGGCCAGAGTGACCCAGCACCACAGGCGACAGGGCTCAGATGCACCAGTGCTCCCACTCAACGACCAGGTAAGAGATGGGAACCACCCCAGTTTGCCTTTCTCCTTTCACAACTAGGGTTTAAGCTAGGGTTATCACCTATATGTAATCTTGAATAGTCAGACCAAACCCTGCTCTGGTAGCTCACAATTTGAAATAGTCACCTAGAGAACAAGTGGAGAAAAATGAACATGGTGTGAAGAAATAAGGAAATCCAGTAGATCTGGGTTCCATGTGAAGAGTCAGTAGATAATCTGTCAGAACATACACATTAAGGAAAAGACAGCTTTTAATGGATCTTTTGATGTCTAGATAGAATGAGAAATAGGTTTGTTTAGTGTCTGTTCAGAATACTTATCTTCCCTTATCAAAACTTTGCTTCAGTCAAAACTGAGGACAGAATAAGAGCAAGATACAGTGATGTAGAGGTATGCAATGTCATTAAAAACCCATTTTGTGTATTAAATAAACAATAAGCCTTATTATTGAAATCCTAATACAGAAAACAAATATGGGATCTTTCCTTGTCAAGCTACTTTCCAGCACCCACCCTCAGTCAAGTTCTTACATACTGCCCAAAGAGCACAAAAAGTGTCTTGAAAGCCCCCACTCTCAAAGGTGGAACTAGGTCCAGGGAAGATTTCAGGAAGATGGATTTTTTTTTTTAGCTCATGGCAAAATCCTGCAAAGAACCTGGGCTGTGTATCCATGGATGGACTTGCTTGTCATAGTGCAGAAGGAAGCTAGCTAACAAGACACTGGCTAACAAAAAGAGGAGTCTGTAAAATTCACCACTGCACTGATTTTTTTCCACATCCACATTCCAATTGCTTAATGTATTTTTAGTATTTTCTTCAAGCTTACTCCTTCCTTCCTTCCTTCCTTCCTTCCTTCCTTCCATTCTTTCATCCATCCATTTGAGACAGTGACAGTGTCTCACTGTGTAGCCCTGGCTGGTCTGGAACTGACTTTATAGACTGGGCTGGACTTAAACACACAGAGATTTGCCTACCTTTGCCTCTGGAGTGCTGGAAATAAAAGCAAGCACCATTCTGCCTGGCTAAGCTTACTTTCTTAAACTTAAATTCATTTTAAAGGATATTTGTTACTGCTTCAAATTAAAACCAGTATCACATACTGTAATGCAAGATAAGTGTAAGTAAAGCAGCCTGCATGTTTAGAAATGATTTTGTAAAGCCTTATGTAGAAAGACACAGACAGTGGAGAAAGAAGGCTACCATTTATATTAGAAAGATGCCTCTTTCATGAACTATCTCTGGATGAGTGCATGAGAAGCTAATGGTGATCAATTCTAAGGAGCCTCAGAACAGAATTTAAGAGACTTTTCATTGATTTACCCTTTTATATCATTTCAGTTCCAAACTATATGAATGTATTATTAAAAAGTACATAAATTCAGAACTGGAAAGATGATTCAACTGACAAGAACACTGGCTGTTCTTCCAGAAGACCCAAGTTGGGTTCCCAGTATCCACATGACAGCTCACAACTGTCTTAGTTACAGTTAATGTTTGGCTTACACTTCCAAATCACAGTTTATCATGAAAGGAAGTCAGGATAGGAACTCAAGCAAGGGAGGAACCCTGAAGTCAGAAACTGATACTGAGGCCATGGAGGGGTGCTGCTTACTGGCTTGCTTCTCATGACTTGTTCAGCCTGCTTTCTTATAGAACCTGGGACCACCAGCTCGAAGATAGTACTGCCCACAATGGATTGGGCCCTCCCTCATCAATCACTAATTAAGAAAATGCCCCACAGGCTTGCCTACAGCTAGATCTTATGGAGTCATTTTCTCAAATGAGGTTCCCTCCTTTCAGATGACTCTAGTTTGTGTTAAATTGACATAAAACTAGCCAAGACAAGAACCATCTGTAACTCTAGTTCCAGAAGATCTGCCACCCACTCTGGCTACCACAGGCACTGCATGAACATGGTACATAGACATACATGCAAACAAATCACCCCTACACATAAAATCAAAATAAATAAAATCTAAAGAAATTTTAATAAAATGTAAAATTTATCTATTTGAATTTATTGCCTATGTATAATATTATATATTATATTTTTACTCTAGCTAGATTCTTTTGCTTGTAATTAAGTCTGAGGCAGAATCTTCATTTTTAAAGGTATAAAGAGAGACTAACATCAGACTGAACCTTTATTTGGATTAATCAAAGGGTTTGAATGGGAACTGAAATTAACTCTTACAGTTTGACTCACTGCTATTTAGTGTATCATGTCTAGGTACCACCTAAATGATTCTAGCCTCACCAAATATCTTTTTACCTGAAATCAACTTGGTGATTTTACTGGTAGTAAATTCCGCCAATGGTAAATTTCTCACACTGGAGGACATTGATGTAAAGAAGCTCAGAGGTGTTATTTTCAAACTGTGAGCTATCCGTCACCTTTTGGTGAATCATTAAGGCAGTAGTAAATATCAAGAACAGCATTTATTG
Source organism: Cricetomys ansorgei (assembly GCA_026225945.1). Taxonomy (NCBI): domain Eukaryota; kingdom Metazoa; phylum Chordata; class Mammalia; order Rodentia; family Nesomyidae; genus Cricetomys; species Cricetomys ansorgei. The sequence continues at coordinate 7,346,479 of JAMJFZ010000056.1, read as the reverse complement.
TAATAAAGTAGAATCTAATAACATTTATTTTATTTTCAGTAAAGAAATTTTATAGTGGAAGCCAGACATAGTGGTGCACACTTTTAATCCCAGCATTTGGGAGGCAGAGGCAGGCAGATAGATCTCTGTGAATTTGAGGCCAGCCTGGTTTACATAATGAGTTCCAGGACAGCCAGGGCTATGTAGAGAGACCCTGTCTCTTAAAAATTGAAAGAAAGGAAGGAAGGAGAGAAAGAGAGGAAAGGAGGGAGAAAGAGAGAGAAGGAGGGGAGCTGAAGGAAGAAATTTTATAGTAGGAGTATTTTTTTTTTTTTATGTGTATGAGTGTTTTGCCTATGTGTATACCGCATATATACTAGTGCCCTCAGAGACCAGAAGAGGGCATCACATCCCTTGGAACTAGAGTTATACATACACATAAGTAAAATAAAATCCAATTGAAGAAAAAAAAAAAAAAACAAAACAAGAAATCAAAAACTCAGTCAGTAAATGGGCTAATAAAGTAAAGGAAAAGTTCTCAAAATATGAAATACAAATGGCCAATAAACATGAAAGTATGTTCAACTTCACTAACCATCAGGGAAATGCACTATTTGAGATCCATCTTATCCCATCAGAATGGCAATTATTAAGAAAATATATAACAGAAGCTGGTAGGGATGTGTAGATTAAAGGAAACCCTTATCTATTGCTGGTAGTAATGTAAACTAGTCCTAGCCACTATAGAAGTCAGTATGAAGATTTCTCAGAACACTAAAAATAGGTCTTCCAGGTGACTATTTTGTGGCACTATTACTGGGGCAAGGTGAACAAACATTTACTCACCCCAGATAGGGAACTGGTGACAGGATAAAGTATGGATACCACTAAAGTCCAACTTGGTGAACTTGAGTTTTTATTGGCGTTTCTTACAGGAGTAAGAAATATTCAAAGATAGAGACATTACCTAAACCCCACCCTAGCTCGAAAGACAGACCTTGAAAATTGGAAACCTAGAGTGCACTGTGTAACTTATAGTCAACTTCATAAAGTGGAGAGTGCCTCTTCCGGGTAGCTCAGTTGGTCTGATAGTGTTTCTCAGCAGTTTTTACTGCTTTTATATTCTTGGGGACAGAGTGGTCTAGTGTCTCTGATCAATCGCAGGGATTTCCTATAGCTTCTGAGTAGTTTACTTCTTGGGTCATAAGAGCTTCGTGCAGGATGGAATGTCTGATCTTGAGAGGAAATTGCTGGACACAATGACCATTTATACCACTCCTGGGTGTTTACCCAAATCACTCTAGGTCTGGGTCACAGAGACAGTTGTTTACAGCAACACAGTTCACAGTGGCTGAATTATGGAACCAGCCTTGGTGTTCAGCAGCAGAGAAATAAAGAAAATATGATGTGTTAACAGTGGAATTTTTTTCAGTCATAATGAAGAACCAAGTCATGTCACTTGCAAGAAAATGAGTGCAACTAGAGCTAATTCAGAGAGACAGAAAGTGTAGTGTTTGCTCATCTTCTGTTTCTTGGCTTTCTGTAGCTACAAGAAATCATGTATTATGTATATGATGTGACTGTTTCTGAGACAAAGGGGGCTGACAGGAGGAAAAGGCACTAGAAAGGGGAAAATAGGGAGGGGAGTATGTTAAACATTCAATATGTACTTGTATGAAAACTTTTTAAAAATAAACTTATTTTTTAAAAAATTCTCCCTAAACAAGTTAAAACCTAGTCTTTTTGGTGATTTTGCCAGAGATTCAAGGGGATCTAGATAGCATGGGCTTCAAAGACTGGGTACTACAAGATTGGAGGGTATTAGGGTATGTCTAAAAAGTACAAATACAGCTCATCAGCCTAACTCTGTGGCCTTGACTGAGTGAGTGGCTCTCAGAGCTCTCTTTCAATCTCTTTGATACTTTCAGGGTCTCAGCCATTCTGGGGTTAGAGGTGGGTAACTGTCTGGAAAAACAGAAGATAAAGACAAGCATTAGGGAGAGCTCCTTGGGGAAGTTAATGAGTAGGTACGTAGGTTCCAGAAGCAGAGCCTTTCTAAGAGAGTCACTAAAAATGGGGGGAAATATAGTCCCTAGCATTTGGGAGGCAGAGGCAGGTTTATCTTGTGGGTTTGAGGCCAGCCTGGTCTACATAGTGAGTTCCAGGACTCAGAGCTCCAGGACTCAGAGTAACATAGTAATAAGACCCTGTCTCAGAAAAAAAGAAAAAAAAAAAGGAGGAGGAGAAGAAAAAGAGAGAGAGAAAAAGAAAAGAAAAGAAAAAAAATTGGTAGCTCAGGAAACTTTTAGAAGAATCTGACTTGTAAAGCTTTGAAAAGTTCGTGTAGTGTGAAGTCACTTGTGAGTTATTACTGGTATGTCAGTTAGGAGTAGTATTTTATTAAAATTCATGGAAAGAAAAAAGAAAAAGAAAAGCCAGGGTAAAAAGTCTGTCTTTTAATGGGGAATGGGATCTACCATAGATTGTTAAGCAGACAAGGGAAATAGTACATGCTGGTGTTTGAGGAAGATCAGCCTATCCTTTCTCATCGAGGGAGAGGCAGATCTGCTGCTCAGGTCTCCCTAGCAGTTACTGATCCATGGTACTTGCTTGTCCACACTGCTCAGCAGTACTGTAGTAGTTGCTGTATTAGATTTGGAGAGTGTTTAAGGAGATAGGTAGTAATTTGATCTGCTTAGGAAAACACAAGTCTCCAAACAATAGCCAATTAGGTGCTGTCAGCTCTTACTCTGTTAAAGGACACTCACTCCTTATCTTTTGCAAACAGAAAGAGAACATTTTTCCTATTTCCCATCTTCCTGTGTCAGTGTGACCAGGCTGCTCTGCATCTACTGTGACCCACCCAGAAGCAGTTAGCTTTCTGCAAGTGCAAACCATTACATCGATGCTGGACCATGGGGTGCTAGCAAGACCCAAGTGTCTTCTGAGAGTTAGGCTGCTACACAGACACCCCTGAGGAAGTTGAATCTATGTCTTTTGTAATCTCTCATCCCTAATCTCACCTCTCTTCTCCAGGGTATAGATCAAAGCCCAAAGCCTCTGATAATTGGCCCAGAGGAAGATTATGACCCAGGTTATTTCAACAGTGAGGTAACAGTCTTATCCTTTTATCCTCCTCCCTTGCTTGACCCATATTGCCCTTGACTGGAAGCAATTTGATTAGCACCAGCTATGCAAGGACCCTGTGGGGAAGGAAGCTCAGCTGACAGAGCCTAGAAGGTAGAGAGCATGGGGTTAAAGTTTGCTGTCTGTCTCCTGCCTCTGTGCCACCCAGTAATTCTCATCCTTCTAGAGCGACATCATCTTCCAAGATCTTGAAAAACTGAAGTCGCATCCAGCTCACTTGGCAGTTTTTCTACGTTACATCTTCTCCCAGGCAGACCCTGGTCCACTGGTAAGTCAGAAGTGTCAGTCTTGTTTGAGTGCCTGCTTATGCTTGACAAGAGACCACTTGTCTCTGACCACTCTGCCCGATCTCTCTATGTATCTAGCTTTTAAAGTCAGATCCATAGGCAAGGTCAGGCATCTCAAGGACAGAAACAAAACAGAAAAGAAGATGAAGCCTATTGCATCATGCAGCTAACCGTACCTGTAGCCTAAGGGACAGCAAGAAGATCTAGGCCAGGAAACTATCATTCTCCGTCAGTTTAGGGAGTGTATTCAGCGTTTTGTTTTTTAAATGAAAGTGGATACAAATTGACTGAGGAGTTGAGAGAAACACCCTTGCAGATTTACAACGTTGCTATAAAAAATCTTGGCAGGAGCAAAGCACTAAAGAATCTTCAATCTAAGGTGATGGCATGAAGGAATACCAGCAGGGCTGGTGGTGCCTACCTTTAATCCCAGCACCCAAGAAAACCAGACAGGTAGTCTCTGAGTTCAAGGCCAGTCTAGCCTACAAACTGAGATCCAGGCCAGGGCTCCACAATGAGACCCTGTCTCAAAAAAAAAAAGATGGATGGAGTTCACAGTGCCCTACCAAGAGCCACCACCTTACGCCCTCTAAACAAGGGATGATTGTAAAGGAAGGTTAGTGTTGTATTCTTCAAAGTAAGCGTCTTTTCCAAGGAACAAATTGCAATTTTTTTTCTTTCTAGAAATACCACAATTAGAGGCCAGAACAAGCATTGATTTGCTCAAAGGGAATTCATTGAATACCTGTTTAGTCCCAAGTGCTGATGTCTCAGAAACATTCCTGAAAAAGCACATCTCTAAGAGAAACAAGTTAAAAGCCTTTCAGGAACAATGCATAAACAAGTGGAAATACCACTAAAATGTTGCAGAAGTTTATTTCTAGCTATGTTTACAATGGTTGTTTTGTGCAGTGTTGGGAGAAGGGCTGCCTAGGCCGTGGCATTTTGTTTTGTCTGTAGGTGTTGGCTTTATGTAAAAGATGTTTGATTGCTCATGATCTGCACCTGCCCACTGCTCTCTGGTCGAGCCAAGCTTTTGGATAAGAGGGCAGAGTTTTTATACAGTAGAACACCTGAGGAGCTTCTGTATCAGTAAAAACACCTAAGATCAGATGATCAGGGTTCTACTGTCCAGTATGGCACTCGGCCATGACAGGTGGTTCCCTCTGCTGAGATCTGGCAGGGTTTGCAGATATAAAAGTGTCTCCTTGTCTTTCTTGCCGAGTTCACATAGTAGCGATCTGCTATACTACAACATCAACTATAGATGGAGACAGTAGAGGAGTGATCATCCTGAAATAGGCTCATGGGAAGGAGACTGAAATTACTTAGGTTTTTGAGACTCATTATTGTTGATGTTTGAGACGGGAGAATTATTTGTTGTGGGAGGTGATCTTAATTTGGAGATGTTTAGCCACTTACTGGACTCTTCCCCTAGATAACAATAGGAATCACTCCCTAATAAATTCAGCCACTAAAATGTCTTCTGACATTACCAGACATCCCCCAGGGTAGAGTCAACCCTGGTGAAGACCCACTGCTCTAACCCAGTTTTTCTTGTTGTTCTAGCTTTTTTATTTGTGTTCAGAAGTTTATCAACAGACAAATCCCAAAGATTCCCGAAGTTTGGGGAAAGATATCTGGAATATTTTCCTAGAGAAAAATGCGGTAAGGTCATCATGGGTTAGATTACAATTTCATACTCTGCACCACAAGCAGAGGAAAACCGAACAAAATATTCGAGCCAAGCAGAGACAGGTTTTTTGCTTTGTTTTGTTTTGTCTTTTTAATATATAAAAAATGTGTTTCTTGGGATGGTTCCCACTCAGCTTGAACCAGGCACTTCAGTGCTGCTCCCTCCTGGAGAAGCATCCTTCTATCAGCCTTGCTTCTCCTCCTGCAGGCTGACAGGGGACCATGGAGCAGCCAAAACACAAGACTACCATTTGCTCATGGGTAAAGACCACAAGGATTTTATAGCATCCTAGGCTTTTCACATTCGTAAAGTAGAAATCGGCTCTACATCAGGCACTGTTTCTTGTTTCCTTGTCTTCTTTTTTGGAGAGGGATGAGGGAGACCTTTCTTGAGAGGCATGTTCTCGTAGAGAGGCCATCACTACCAGATTTTTAAAGACCTTTGCTCTCTGAGAGATTAGGATTCCTTGTTTTGGTTCCTACCTCTCAAAGATTTATCTCCCCTAGGGCTGGAGAGATGGCTCAGTGGCCAAGAGCATGTATTGCTCTTCCAGAGGACCCAGGTTTGATTCCCAACACCCACATGGAAGCTCACAACTGTCTGTAACTCCAGTTCCAGGGGATCTGACACCCTCTTCTGGCCTCCACAGGCACCAGGCACTCACATGTTACACAGACAAACACACAGGCAAAACACCCAACCACATAAAATAAAATATTTTGTTTAATTTAAAGGATTTATTCCTCTGTATGTCTCTTTAGTTCCATATATAGAATGCACACTGTGGCTCTTCAGAATATTTAGAGATAGAGGGTTCTAATAACTCCCCAAACCTTGTCTGCTTTTCCTTCCCCGGATGAAGATACAGGCAAAAGACTATCAGGTGATCTGGATCAGTGAGGCAAGGAGAGTGCAAGTGTGTGAGATTCAGCCAGACTTGCTATCATTCCCTAAAGAAAGAGTCAAGAAGGAGAGCCCGTACTGTCTGGGAGGAATGTGCCTCTCTGCATCTGAACTGGCTTCTCCGGCATGTGTCAGGATCCTGCTGGCCAGAGCAGCTGCCTGTACATAGCATTCCTTATCTTGACTTTATAATGTGGTCAACTAAACTAATTTCAAAATGATTTTATTCTTCTCACAGTCAGCTACTAAAGCTAATGAGTTTGGGAAAATTTGATTTGTCTCAGTGTTTTGCATTTATTGCCTTCAGTGGGTCTTGAGTAGGGAGGTTAGAGCTACCAAGTATGAAACCATACTAGTACCCAGCCACATCTCAAGATAATTAAGGGCAATGCCAGAGTGTCATGCTAGCTGCAGGACTAGGTGACACATACCCAGTTTTCTCTGATAGCAAAGGAGAGAAGCAGTAATCCATCAAGTAACAATGGTTATCCTCTTGAGAGCACTCCGAGGAAAGGAAAGTCTAGCAGCTAATTTAATACTGGTCTAATTTTGGAACGTGTCATTCTACATTCTGTCAGAAGAGTAAAAATACTGCTGGGCTACTCTCAGAAAGTAGTATTATTTGTCCTGTAAACTCCTGTGCCATTTCCCAAAGTTCTGTCCTAGAATTCATGTCCAGAGTTGAAGAGGGATAAGAAAGGGGAAGGGTTGGTGTAGATGAGAGAAAATAGCATTACCAGGCTCTGTGTGCCTGCATGCCTCCATCTCTTGGTGTTTGCACCCTCACTGCTTCTTTCCACACCTTTTGTTTTTTAGCCTCTCAGAGTGAAGATCCCTGAGATGTTACAGGCTGAAATTGGTAAGTTGGCTCATGGGTCAGGTTGCCTTTTTTAGTGCCCTTCTTGTACTGAGTTCTCAGGAAACACCAGAGACAGAATCCCTGTCCCTATGTAACTGTCCTGCACTAGGGGCAGAATCCATAGAGCTCACTCTGTCCTGTCACAAGAAGATCCTGGGTCAAAATTAGGAGACCAGAACTCATCTCTGCCAACTGTCCATGGGGCTTCTGGCCCTTAGTTTGTAGGCTTGCGTGTATAAAAAGGGAATTAGACCTAACCAAGGATAGATTTCTATGGGAAACTGGTAAAATTACATAGACCAGGTTTTCTCCATCCTACCTGTTAAGTCAAAATCCCTGGAATATTGTTTTGAGAGGATTTTTCAGTTGGTTCTATGGACACGGGTTTTAGTTTGCTACGTTCAATAATAATACAAATACCAGAAGTACCAGGGTCAGAGTGAAAGACTAAGGACTGAATGAAGATGCTGTTCCTTCCAATTCCAGAATAATCGAGGCAATGTAGAGAAGATATCTGCTCGGGGCTGAGGATGCAGCTCAGTTGGTTGAGTGCTCGCCTAACATAAACTAAGCCCTGAATTTGAATCCCAGTGTCTCATAAACTGGGTGCAGTGGCACACCTATGTAATCCCAGTAATCCAGAGGTAGACTGAGGAGGATCAGAAATTCAAGATTACCCTTAGCTACATAGCAAGTTTCCAGGGCCAGTCTAGGATATATAAGAGTCTGTTTCAAAAAAGAAAAGAAAAAGAAAGAAAAAAGAAAAGAAAAAAAGCAACCTGAGAAGCTAGGCACAGGTAATGTTTTACAAGCTGGAACTTGCAGTCTGCATTTGGAAAGAAGCAATTAATGGCAAAGACACAGGAAGGACAACCTACATGTACACATATAGAGTAAGAGTTCTGGTATAGCGGCATGCGCCTTTATTCTTAGTACTCAGGAGGCAGCAGTCAGATCTCTCTGAGTTTGAGGACAGCCTGGTCTACATAGTAAGTTTCAGGACAACCAAGGTTATGTAGAGAGACACTGTCTCAAAAAATAAAATAAGATAGAATGAGGTTGCCATTTCTAAGGCCTTAGCCTAGTCTACAGGGTGCTAGATGGTAGAACAGGAAAGACACATGTCTTGGTTCCATGAAATATGAAAGGTTCTTTTTATAGCCTTTGAAATGGTGTCAAGGCAACAGAAGAATAAGTCTATAAGAAGTCTGCATGTTGATGTCAGCAGACATCTAAGCATACCCAAATGAGAAAGGGCTTCAGTATTTCTTCTCATGGAGCATTAGACATCCAGAAATAATTTTGTTCTTAACTTTTATAGGACCAGAATATTGACTCATCCTTAAGCCTGACAACCTGAGTTCAACTCCCAGAATCCACATAAAGGTGGGGGGAGAGAACCAACTCTACAGAGTTGTCCTCTGACCTCCACATGTACACCACTGCACATACACACACACATGCACACACACAGAGTGATATGTGAAACATTTTTAATTAAAACAAGAAAAAAACATTACCTGGATAGAATACAGGCCTCTACTGCTTTCAGGCTAATGGGCCAAAAAGCTAGTTTTTTCACCCAGCATCACTGGATGTAAAAACTCCTTGAGGTTCTCACCAAAAGCTACCTCCTCCTCACCTAACACCTATTCTACCTTCCCTGGTCTCCCGCTACAGACCTGCGCCTGCGAAACAGCGAGGACCCTCGCAGTGTTCTCTGTGTAGCTCAGGAGGCAGTCATGTTGGAGATCCAGGAACAGATCAATGACTACAGGTTTGCAGAGCCCTACAGTGTTCTCTCTGTGCCTCTGGAGTGTGTATCTGATTTTCCCTTTCTGTGTACACACCTGTTCAGTATGATGCTTGTTTCTGGTTGTATCTCTGGTGTAGATCAAAGCGCACTCTGGGACTGGGCAGCTTCTATGGTGAAAATGATCTAGTAGACCTAGATGGGGACCCTCTTCGAGAGCGCCAAATGGCTGAGAAGCAACTGGCTGCCCTCGGAGATATCTTGTGAGTATTTAATTTTCACAACTACCTCTGAACTTGCCAGATGGCAGATCTTGTAGGTCTGTTTTCTACCTTCTACTTGCACAATCTCTTTGACCAAAAGACAGGAGATCCTGCTTCGTTTCTTGTGCTGAGGGCCTACTTTCAAGCCTAGAGCTGCTGACACTTCATTGATGGTTGTGACAATCCAAGGCTCCACGAATACAGTGATCTTTCTGCTTCCCCTTTCTAGCCCTTTGATGGTCTTTCTCCTTCCCTGCTCTGAGCTCATGGCTCATACTCAGAGTAGGACCTGCACCCTGGCAAGGAGAATGAAGTATCTTCAGGAGGTGGTCAGAACTGACCTAAGGAAAGCAGCCATGTTTTCACTAGCACAGTGGAAAACTAGAGCATCTTCTTGGGAGCTCCAGGCACAGTTGTTCTTGCTGTGCTTCTCCAGGACTGTTTTGTTTTTCTTTCTTTTTTCTGTTTATTTTTTGTTTGATTTTATGTATATGAGTGTTTTGCCTGCGCACGTATCTGTGCATCCTGTGCGTGCAGTGCTGACAAAGGCCAAAAGAGGGTGTCAGATCCCTCGCAGCCAGAATTATGGAGTTATAAGCCACCCTGTGGGTGCTGGGAAGAGCAGCTTAGGTGCTTTGGAAGAGCAGCCAATGGTCTTGACTGCTGAGCCATCTCCCCAGCCCCTCAAGTCCTATTTTCTGAAGTACATGTCCATGATTTGAATCCCAGGTCAGGATTGATGACTGAACTTGTAATCCTAGACAGTTTTTCTTCCCAGTATTGCTTCTTGCTGAGTAGTGTTCTTAATCAATCTATTCTGCCTCTCTGGGCCTCACATACTAAATGACAAAAGTTAGCCTGGGTGACCTTGTAGTGTCAGTAACATGAGCCTTTCAGTTTGACAAATATCAAATGTGTTTCCATTAATGCCAAACACTTCTACATGAGGCCTCTAGTGAACAGTGGTTATTTTCATTGTAGGGATTATGCAGTGATGGAAAGAGACAGCAGTGTGTAAGAATTAAGTGAATTGGCAGTATGTTAGTGATAACCAGCACTGTGAGCGGAAATAGAACAGGATACAGATGGCTGGGAGTACCAGAGTCAGTGGGTTGCAGATTTAAATAGACTAGTCTAGGTGAGCTATCTGGAAAGTAGTGTTTAATCAGTTGAAGAGATTGACTAGATTATCCTTGATATCTGGGAAAGAGCATTGCAGACAGAACAGCCAAGGCAGCCAGAGTAGTTTGTGCTCAACATTTAAGGAACAGGAGTGAGACCAGTGTAGAAAGAGCAGAGTGAAAAGTTAGTGAAAGAGCCAGGTAACAGGAGGGGCAGCACATGATATGGGGAAGGTTTGGGTCTTCATTTAGCATGTGAGGAGCTGTTGGAGCTGCAGGCAGAAAGATGGGAAAGCTGGGAAGTTCATTTAGAAGGCTCCTCCTGTAGGAATCCCCACAAATGATAGTAGAGCAATAACCATGAAAGTTGTGAAAAGAGGTTACCTCTTGGAGGAGTTGAGCAGTAATAGAATCATTAAGAGAACTTCCTAAAGCATAAGTATAAAAGAGTGTACAGGAAAAGTCAGAGGAGAGATTCCTAGGCTTTCTTAGCAAGGCTACTAAAAGGACTGGCGGTCACTCTGAGTGCAATTGATAACTCAGGGAGCATTTTGAACATACTAAGTTTGAGGTCTCTTTGAGGTATCAAACTGAAGATTTGACGAGACAGCTGTTTGTGTGATCTGTCATTTGGTGACATATTGTGCTAGAGAGGGCTAGGATTACAGCTCAGTAGTGGAGCCTAACAAGCACAAGGCCCCAGGGTTCCATAGCACTAAAAAATAAAAAATAGCTAAGTCTGGTGGCACAGGCCTATAAACCCAGCTACTTTGAGAGGCTGCGGCAAAATTTAAAGCTTCCCTAGGCTACTGAGTGAGTTTAAAGCCAAACTCAGTAGAATCAAGATTTTAAATAAATAAATAAATAAATAAATAAATAAATAAATAAATAAATAAATAAATAAATAAATAAGGGCAGAGGCTAGAGCTCAGTAGTAGAGTGATTGCCTAACATATACAAGACCCTGGGTTCAATCCCTAGTACTAATGAATAATAAAGAAAGAGAAGAGAATTGGAGAAGAGGGGAAAGAAAGGATAGGAAATCTGAACTAGAAATCACACAGAAAACACCGCCTTTGCAGATTCAGCCTCCTGACCTTCAGTGATAAGGTGGATTAATCACTTCTGGGATAGAGGCAGGTATCTGACTGAGCCTGTTCGGAGAGTCTAGGAACCCAACTTACAATGGTGTCTATTTTAAAATAGTAACATTTTGTTCTGTGGGTATTTTGAAAATTAGATAGATTTATGTGTGTAAATAACTTAAAAATGCCTGACCCATAGTAATTCCCAAGCATGAATTGCTACTACCATTTGCCTCTTTAAAATAAGTTTCTTTGGATTTCTTTCTTTCATCTTTTCCTCCTGATGACTTTATGCCTTGGAACAGAGCAGAAACTGAATTTGCCAAATCCTGTCTTATACTAGAAAGACATAATTGTCACCATCATTGTGCTAGTTGAATCCTTGAGGAAATAAAAACTCTCACCTCCTGAGTCGCAGGGCTCCAGAGCTATGAACAAGATTCTTGAATCTGACCTTGTATCTCCTACCAACCCTCCTCTTTCGTCCAAGAAAGGACTTTAAGCCTCTGCCCAGAGAACCAGCCCACAAAGTCCGAGTCATTTGTTCTTTTGTTACAGGTCCAAGTATGAGGAAGATCGGAGGTGAGCAAGTCCATGGTGTGGTTCATTTGCAGCGTTCAAGGTGGGAAGAAGTAGGGCTGAGCTCTCCTGTGCTTTTCATTTCTGCTACCCACAAGAAAGTTGTAACATTACAGGACATGAGTCTGTGCAGGTTCCCAAGTAACTGGTTCCCAAGTAACTAACCATAACATGCAGAACTTAGGAGGTCCAGATCCCTGATGCGTAAGGACCACTGCCTGGTATGTGGATCCGCTCCGTGCTGTGACAGGCTGGTCCTCAGCTTCTGATTTCCTGGACCTGCTTCTGCCTCTGTACCCCTGAGTCTCCATTCCCTCTTCTTTCCCTGAAGAGAGATTTCACCTCCCAAAGAAATGATGGTGTTAGAATCAGTCAGTTTTGGTGATACCAGCAGCGAGGGAAGCATCTCCTTTCTTGGCACATTTTTAAAATTCGATATTTTGGCCATATTATTTTTTGTCAGCTTAAAATGGGTCTGTATTCCCTACCTGCACACCCTTTTTAAGGAATGAGATGGGCCATGAAGCCAAAGTGGAAGCCCCGCTGTACTGGCTTCACAGAGTAGATAATCTGCCTACTAAATTACAGGCCAAATACATGTAAGCACAGAGCTGTGGACAGTTTCATTTGTTTGTGCCAATTAGAAGCACCTTGACAGTCATTTCTTCTCTTTCTCCTTGTTCTCAGGGATGGAGGGAGGTGAAGTCTGTATGTCTACTTTAAACCTCCACATATGTGTCTGAGGATATTGCTGGTTACAGACTTAACTCATTCTCCAAGCCTTATGCTTTAGGGACTTGTGTTCCCCTCCACTGGCCATCATCCCTTCATGGGGAAAGAATACTACTTAGATTTCTCTTGGGAGCAATGAAGAGCTTTGGGCCAGCTTCTGGCTGCTGTCACATTTGATCATCCAGACTTCACTTTGAATATGTTAGCTCATAACTGCCCCTTTCCTTCTCCATGGGATGACTGTGGGGAGATTGTCTTGAGCTGAGTTTTTGTCCTTCAGCCTTTTGTTAAGAAACATTACTTGACCTCTCTGGTTCACAACTCTCCTGCCTTACAGTGCACCCATGGACTTTGCCCTTAATACTTATATGAGCCATGCTGGGATCCGTCGGGAGTCACGACCCTCCAGCTCAGCAGAAAAGACCCAATCTGCCCCTGACAAAGACAAGTGGCTGCCCTTCTTCCCTAAGACCAAGAAGGTAACAACTGCCCTAGAGCATAGCTATCTCGGAGCAGTCCTCTGTGCTGTGGTAGACCAGGAAAGCCATTTCATAGCTTCCAGGCTATATCCTTCTCCTTTCTCCAAACATGGCCATAGGTGGAGCATGTTCATTAGGATATCAAGCTGAGTCAGCTTTGCAGTTATTTGTTTAGGGCCAGTCTTGGGAATGGGGAAGCATGATTAGCAGTCATTTCTGAGTGTTGGAACCACCTCCAAACTAGTGTCTCCTATCTCAGCAGAGCAGCAACTCCAAGAAAGAAAAGGATGCTTTGGAGGACAAGAAGCGAAACCCCATCCTCAGATACATTGGGAAGCCCAAAAGCTCTTCTCAGAGCAGTGAGTATTGTGGAGAGCAAAAGCCTTGGCCATTCTTTGGTAGAGATCTCAGCCCCTTCACCTACACAGGAAGTGGAGGGCTTCCTGCGTTTCTGAGAGCCAAAGCCTAAACTCTGTATACTATAGCTTCCTCTTAGTGCTACTGCTCTCTCCCCTTTGCCACATCTAGTGCAGTCTCAGTGAGGTAAGGTGAGTGCTTCAGAGCCAGAGGGGCTGTGCTGACCCTTAGGTCTTAGTTTGGGAACTCAGGAGCAGTTTTTGTAGCTACTAAATAGTTCTGTAGAAGAACTTCTGTCTTAGAAAGATTGCCCTGGTGATCTGTAGTTCCCTCTTCATCTTCATCCCTGGGATTTATGTACACTGCTGTGATTTTGTGTTTTGGTCCCTTAATGAGGGGTTTGAATGAGTTGTTAAATAGAACTGGCAAGGGTAGAGGCAAGCTCCATGATACCATCAGTAACTAAAACACTAAGGATCCTTCGAAGGGTCACCAAGGAGCCTTCCATTGATTTCTTACCAGCTGTGTGTCATACATCTAAAAACTGTCAGTATTTTCAGTCCAAGTTTCAGTGGGAATCTGAATAGTTATGTGGGCCTGCATTGAACTTGGTGACATTGGGAAAGGAAAGAAGAGGCAAATCTTCCAGATCTACTTTGGTTTTTGTCACTACCTTTTCATTTTCCAGCTTGATACAGTTTTTATTTTGACTCTTGCAACATTAATTTGACTTTTCATGGTTTACTTTTGTTTTTGTTTGTTTTTTCTTTTAGCATTTCATATTCCCTTGTCCCCTGTGGAAGGTAAAAGGACCATTTTCTTTGGGTTTATCTTCTCATTAGCATCAATTTCCCATCTCCAAAATTTTGCTGTCCCTTTTCTATCTGGTCCCTCCTCCCTCCCTCCTTTTCTTCTTTCCATCTCTCTTATATATTTTCCCTATCTGCTACAGCTGCTCTGTGACACAATCTGCTGGGGTCTCCCCCTTGTGTTAGCTGCCAGACTGTGTTGCCTTACCTGGTTTCTGAGGCCTAGGAATCCCTTACCCCAGGCCAGGCTTCCTTGAAATTGTGGCAGAGACCAGCCTTCTCAGTAACAGCTTCCCTGTGGCCCTAGCCTTTGCTCTTTAAGGTGTGTTAGCTTGCTGTTGCTATATAAAATGTCTGAGATAAACAACCTGAAAAGAGAAGGTGTTTACCTGGGCTAATAGTTTCAGACGTTCCAGTCCATATCACTTGGTCCCGTTGTGGTATGGTAAGACTGTCCATTGTAGCAGCAGTGTGTGGCACGTGGCAGAGGAAATCTGTGTAACTCATGGGCAGAAAGAGACAGTGCCAAGGTCCAGGAGTCTTTCTCAAGGGCATAGTCTCCTTGAGACCTCCTTCTTCTAAGTAGACCTAACACACCTCCTAAAGAGCTTACCTCCTCCCAATCACACCATTAGCTGGGACCTAGCCATTAATACTCAAGCGTTTAGGAGATTTTGTGGGTGAAGGAAACTGTTAAACCGCAGTGTGTACTGTAAGGCAGTAGAAACGAGAATGCCTCACATTCTCGTTGTCAATTAAATAATAATCATTTCTCAGGCTTTTTAAAATTAAATTACAAGTTGCTAATAAATTTTAGCAGCACCCCCCATCTTGCTTAGGCCCTTCAATGTAGTGCAGGAGGATGTTGAGCAGGAAGCCATGCTGAGCTACATGGTTACGTCAATAAAGCACTTGCCATGAAAACATGAGAACTTGAGTTTGATCCCCAGTACTCATAAAATAGTCAGGTGTGTTGGGCCTGGAAAGATGTTCAGTGGCTAAGAGCACTGGCTGCTCTTCCAGAGGACCCAGGTTTCATTTGCAATCCTCCTGGTGGCTTATGACCATCTATAACTCCAGTTCCAGGGGGTTTGAGGCCCCTTCTGGTCTCCACTGGCACCAGACACAAAAGTGGTGTACAGATACACACTCATGCAGGCAACGCACCAATATACATTAAATACATTAAAAAAAAAAAAAGATCTGGGATAGTGTGTGCATGTGTGATCCCAGCAATGAGGGGGAGGTGGAAGCCAGTAGATCCCTGGGATTCACTGGGACCCTGTTGGGAGAAAAAAAGGTAGTCATTTCCTAAGGAATAACATTCAGGGTTAGGTTACACACACACACACTTCACAAACAATAATTGGTAGAGGGCTCTAGGGGTAGCTCAGGAGAGCACATGATTAGCATGTATAAAGTCCTGGCTTTGATCCCCAGGACAGCAAAAATAGTAATAATAAAATAAATTATACATATTAACCTGTAAGAAGCTTATATCCTACATCAAAATGTCACAGAATCATGCAAGTTTAGTTCCATTAGTGAGGTCCACCTATATACAATTAAACAATATTTTCAGCTCATGGATGATGGCATACTCCTGTGACTCCAGAACTTGGGAAGTAGAGGCAAGAGGATTATGAAATCAAGGTCAGCCTCAGCTACGCAGCCTGGGCTATATGAGGTTCTATCTCAAAAAGTACAAAAAAAAAAAAAAGATTAATGTTTTTAGGTTCTGTAGTAGTTTGTACGTATATAAAGAGAGTAATGTAATACAATCAGGGAATTTTGTTGCTAGAAGTCATTTTATGTAAAATTGGCAATTTAGAGTAGTATCTTTGAAATTATTTTAAGTTACTAACACCATCCTATCTTAAGCTACTAAAATAATTCTTGAAAAAAAATTTATCTTGTGGAAAAACAAAAGAGTAGCCCTAAAATCCAGGGTCATCATTGGAACCAAGCTACTCCACTGCTGAGCCTCATTCCCAGCTCCAGGCTCATAGCTGCCAAATCTTTCTCATCTGCCCTGCCAGGGAAAGTATGAGGCAACAATGGGTTGTAGGAAGCCTAGCAGCTGCACTGAAGGAGCTTGCTTTGTGTCAGCTTGAGAGAGGACAAGAGTGCCCAAGGTGGCGTAGGCTGCTGACCCCAGCAGAGCAAGATAAAGATGCCAAGGTCCACTGCTCTCTTTATTGGGATTATTTTATTAATTAATATTTATTTATTTTTATTAATTACTTTAATTGTGTGTATAGGTATGTGTACATGAATGCAGATGCTGGCAGAGGCCAGAGGAATTGGATCCCCTGGAGCTCTGAGCTGCCTGATGTGGTTGCTGGCAATTGAACTCTGTTCCTCTGGAAGAGCAGTGCACTCTCTTACCCTGCGAAGCCTCTCTAGCCCCATGCCACATCCACATGCTCCTTAATTCAGATTTTCGCACTCTTGATTGCTTGATTTGATTCTAAATCTAAAATTCCTAGGACATCAGACATGTATATCTGCATTTGAAGACCAAACACCCACTGTTAGGAAGGCTCAGTTGACAATTAGAATCATCAACTATTACCTCTGTCTGGTTGCTAATGACATAATTCATGGGAGGGGGCTATAGAAGTCAACCTCATGTGTCAGTCCTCATGAGACTTCCACCTTGTTTTTAGTGACAGTCTCTCTCACTAGAACCTGGAGCTCACCAGTCTGCTAGGCGAGCTGCCTCCATCTTCCTAGGATAGAACTACAAGCACTTGCCACCATACCTGACATTTTATGTGGGTGCTAGGGATTCAACTCGAGCCCTCACACTCCTGCAGCTAGCACTTCATTGGCCACATAATTCACTTGTATTTAGTTCCATTATCATTGGAGACTGGAAGAAAGGGAGCAAAGTCTCTTAGTGAAACTTTCCTGGGATTAAAAATGTGCTCCTTTCTGTTTTCCCTTGTTACTCTGAGTTACTCAGCAGGGCTACACTCTATACAGAGCACACCTAGAGATTTTTCAGGTGGCCGGTGAGATAGGAACAATAGACTGATTCATTCATGCAGTCAGTTATAGGATATTCTAGGTTCTGACATAGACAAGTCTCTTGCAGGTGCACAATAGACCTTGAGTCTACAGTGACACCCCCATTCCCCATGCCCCCACCGCTGCCCCACGTTAAATTCACATTCAGTCTAAAATATGTCCTGACTTCCAAAACCAAGTGATAGTGACAGCCCCTATTAAACATACCCAGCCACGTACTCAGGAAGTTTGAGAAAGGTGCTACTCCAGCCATCTCCCTCTAGGGTGGGACTGTGGGTATAGAGAACGGACAAATGTTTTTTGTTCTCTTGGGCTTGGGAATTTTTCTGTGAAAGTCAGATTTTTATGACAAGGGGTTCTATAAACTGTACATGTAGAGTCTCTAAAGTTAGTCTTGTTATCGCCAGGTCCCTGGGGTACTTAATGCTGCCTCCTCTGCCCTCTGCCCAAGCCCTGCTGCCTGCTTGGGTAGACCTTACATGACTCAGTTTTGACTTGAAGATGAACTCTTCGTCTCCTCTCTGGCTGCCAGATATTGGGCTTGGGTCTGAGACCCCCTTTGCAGAGTTTCCAAGTGTCTTGGGTTTTTCCCTCTCTGTCCCTTGCTTGACCTTGAACAAGACTAACTCCCTAAGGTGTTAGCTTGGGGATAGAGCTAGAATTTGAACACCAGAGAGTGTCACTTCTCACAGATTTTTTAATGATGGAGCTCAAAGCTGGCCAGAGGAAAGTTATTGGGGGGGAAGGGGAAACATAGTTTAAAAGCGATAGACATTTGAAAATGGCCTGAAATTTGGCAAAATGGGCAGATTCCATGTAGATGTGGTTTGGGTTTTGCTGGCTATCTTTTTTTTTTTTTTAACCTGCCATGTGACTTAAGGAAAACTTAGTTATTGTTTTCAGGTAGAATGCGAGTGTTTCAAACCCTCTCATTTTGTACATGAAAAGGGGAGACCAAGAAAGGGAGAGTGTCCACCCAGGACCACATAGCATTTTGGAAGAGCCAGGACTAGGCCATGTCCCCTGTCTTCTGGTTCCATGCTGTTCTCATCTATGCTTGTTCATTGCTCTGTCTTCTGGGCTGAAGGGGAGTAAGGGCCCTGGAACAGAAAGCATAGTACCCTTCATTTTCTTTTTGCCTGCAGTTAAGCCAGGCAATGTGAGGAACATCATTCAGCACTTTGAGAACAGCCATCAGTATGATGTCCCAGAGCCGGGGACACAGCGACTCTCAACAGGAAGCTTTCCTGAGGACCTGCTGGAGAGTGACAGGTAGCTGTAGCTGGATGGGGCCCACCAGCTGCCCAAGGCATGGGACAGGCTTCAGCACTAGGGTTTAATTCCAGCTGCCTTGCTCCTCTCCTCTAGATCATGAGGTCCCACTGTAGCACCTGCCCACCCTAAGTAGCTTCAGAAAGCATAATGTGTTGGTAATTAGGCCAGTGGAAGGTCATGCAGACAACCTTCAGTTGACCCGTAACTACTGAGTAGTTCCATCCCCAAATGGAGCTAGATTATATTATCCAGCAGTTAATCAAGAAGCACTGGGTGATGTGAATAAAGGACTTTGGAGCTGACAGAGGGAATAAAAGGCCCAGAGAGGCAAATGGAAGTCTTTGCCAAAGCCAGGTGGGGGTGGCACACATCTTTAATCCAGCACTGGAGAGGCAGAGGCAGGCAGATCTCTGTGAGTTCCAGGCCAGCCTGGTCCACAGAGTGAGTTCCAGGACAGCCACAGTTACAACAGAGAAACCCTGTCTTGAAAAAACTGAAAGAGAGAGGGCATAGGGGGAGACAGAGAAAGACTTTGCCTATTAAGAAGAATGCTTAAGCTAGGCATGATGGCACATGTCTTTAATCCCAACCCTAGGGAGACAGAGGCAGGTGGATCTCTGAGTTCCAGGCCATCCTGGTCTACGTAGAGAGACCTTATCACTGAAATAATAACAATAACAACAACAATAATAATAAATTTTTAAACGCTTAGGAAAGAGTTTCTGCTGACACTTTTAAAGACAAGCAAATAGCTGGGAGTGAGTCACTCATCTCAGCAGACACGTAGCCATTTGGTTCTAGACAAATGGTTCTTCCCTTCAAAAGAAAAGGGAGGGTAAGTGTGGTGACACATGTCTGTAATCTCGGCACTCCAGAGACTGAGACAGGAGGATCACTGGGAGTTCAATGCCAGCCTAGGCTACAAAGTAAGACCCTATCTCAAAAAGGGTGGGGAAGGGAATAGGGATTGTGTGTCTCATTCTCTGCGTCTCTGTCAGGTATCCAGTTTTAAAGAAGGATGTTTGTCTCATTGTAACACGTGCTCTAAGATTTACTTACTCTTGACTGGCATGAAAGCAGTCGAGTCATGACACAGCCAGCATTAAAATAAAGATTGCTATGTCAGAAATATCTGTGTAGATCCCTCAAGTCACTCTTGAGGTACAGTACTGCGGTCTTTTATATAGGAAAGTAATCCTATGTACAGTCGTCTGAATGTCACTGAGGAATAGAGGTAGGAGAGAGGCAAGTCTGTAGGCAGCAGTGTAGATATTCTAGTCATTTCACCTTTGAGATAACTATCAACTCTAAGTCCGCTGTTCTTGTTTGAATGCAGGTTTATTCTTTCTGTTTTATATTACACCTTCATAGACTTAGTGTATGTCAAAGGATTTAGCCACATTAAGAGTTGACAAAGATTTGGAGGCAGTAAACTCTAGATTTGTACTGTGGAGAGAGGTTGAGTTCTAATATTTGTAGATAAATTAGACAAGAATTACATAATTGCTGTGACAGGTGTGATAATTTATATTATACATGTCAAATATTTTAAGTTTGGAAGACATTGTCAATACCTTGAAAACGTTTGAAACCACTTATAGACTGCACTCTTGGCCTTGCTAGGTAAATTTGAGTGATATAAGAGTCAGCAAAACCCTAAAACTATTCTAAACAGAAGCCTTTGGATTTTATTTTAAACTCCTTGGCAATCTTTAGAGAATAGTATTCACAGGAAGATAATTGAGATGTTATGGATATTTACTGGGTGCTGAGTGCCCAAGGGTTCTTCTTTGTAGAAGCTTTGTAGCCCTATAACACTACTGGAAGAGGTTTGTAATGCTAACTGAGGGCACAAAAATCAATGTGAGTTGGTCTAGATTAGACTTGTTCTTGAAGATTCCTGAGGAGTAAGTTCAGTAGGCTATCAGTTGTCAAGATATTTGCAAACCCTGAAGACAAATTCAGGCCCTCAAAAAGTAAGCTCCATATTGAATCCTCTGACCTTTTAGAGAAAGTATAAATGAAGATTTAAGCTACTTGGCTCCCTGCTACAGCAGCTTGCTTTACTATTAAGAGCAGACATCCAGACATCTGAAGGCCTTCTGTGGTTCCAGACACAGAACAGGATATAGATTAGTAATAATGTCAACAAAGGGCCAGCCCAGCAGAGCCTGGTGGTGCATCAGGGGGCATCTAGGGGTCAGAGATGCCAGCTGTGTTGAGGCTGATGCACTGCAGGACTCAACAGAAAGCAGTTCTCAGTTGTCAGCATCTCGCCAAGTTCCAGAGATGCTTGGTAGTCAGAAACAGGGCAGCCAGGGTTGAACCCCTGTTTATCTATAACCAGGCTCTGAAAGCATCCTCTCCTGTCATTCCTCCCTAGAAAAGAAATAGAAGTTTAAGAAGGGTAACTGTCAGAGTAGGTACCTTCCTACAGAAGGGTACTGTAGAAAAGGGAGAAACCTACATCATAGCTAGAGGGTGAGAATACAACAGATATCTCCTAGCAGACAACCTGGGGAATTATGCACTCAGTGTGTGGGAATCATACTATAACTCCCTCAAAGAGGATCTTGTCAAGGAAGGATCCACATCAGAGTCAGAATCGGACCAGTCAGAGAACTGGTCCAAAATATGCAAGGTGCATTGGCCATGATATGGCCTCCAGCGCAGGGAAGTTAGACCTTGTGGTTTCTGATAAGGACTGTGATATCCATGGGTCTTCTGAAAGGATCATGGTGTCTTAAGCACTGGACACACTACAAAGCTGATCAACCCCCTTAGCCCCGGACATCACCTTTCTGATAGTTCAAGGTGAAGAGGGGAACCATCCACTAGGCCCACCGAGGAGAGCAAGGTAAAGAGGAGAAGCCATCCAGTAGGTCCACTGAGGAAGGCAAAGAGTCTGTAGAGCACCAGAGCGGCTTGTCATTGGGCAGCGTCTGGACTCTCATGTTTGGGCCTTTGAGGGCCAGGTAGAAAACCTATGCTATTGAGGCACCCTTGGAGCAGAATACAGGTAAAAGCCAGCCACAGTGTCAGATCTCAAAGTTTCCTGTTCCTCTCTGGCAGTTCACGCTCAGAGATTCGCCTGGGCCGCTCTGAGAGCCTCAAGGGCCGGGAAGAGATGAAGAGATCTCGGAAAGCAGAGAATGTGCCCCGATCTCGAAGTGATGTTGACATGGATGCTGCTGCTGAGGCTACTCGCCTTCATCAGTCAGCCTCCTCCTCCGCCTCCAGCCTCTCTACCAGGTAAGAAACCTCCAGTGACTGCACCCATTGCTACTTAGTGTGATGACAATATATTAAGAGTTGGCATTTTCTCCTCAGGTCTCTCGAGAACCCAACCCCTCCCTTCACCCCCAAAATGGGGCGCAGGTGAGTGGTGAGCCCTGTGGTGCCTCTGCTTGATATCTCTGTGGCACATTTGTGTTCAGCCACCTTCCCACATCTAGGGCTGTCCATATGTGCATCTGTTCTCCATGGGCCTGGGGACAAGCAGGTTGGGTTGGAGAGTATCAGACAACCTTGAGTATAAGTTACCTACAAGTGAAGCTGAGCTGCCCATTTTCGCTAGGAGCATCGAGTCCCCCAATCTGGGGTTCTGTGCAGATGTCATCCTTCCCCACCTCCTGGAGGATGATCTTGGCCAGCTGTCTGACCTGGAACCAGAGCCAGATGTCCAAAACTGGCAGCATACAGTAGGCAAGGAAGTGGTGGCAGGGCTGACACAGAGGGAGATTGACCGGCAAGAGGTCATCAATGGTGAGAACCTGCCTTGTTCCCCTTGTTTCCGCTCCTGCTTATGTGGGGTCAGGAGAGATTCCCCAGGGTCACCTCATTTTTGCTCTTAACCCAAGGGTAGAGAAACCAGCATTCCATTTCCCCAAAAAGTAGTGTGGTGTGGGGACCAGGTAGTGACTGTACACTTGCTCATCTATTTCCCCTGCCTCTCCTTGTCACAACCCTGCTTAGAGCTGTTTGTAACAGAAGCATCCCACCTGCGCACACTCAGGGTCCTGGACCTCATCTTCTACCAGCGCATGAAAAAGGAGAACCTGATGCCTCGGGAAGAGCTGGCTAGACTTTTCCCTAACCTGCCTGAACTCATTGAGATTCACAGTAAGGAACCTGCGTCCTTCCAGACTCCCTCTGCCATCTTCATTGTGTTTCAGGTTGAACCCCACCTCCACCTAGACCCCTGAATAAACAACCCCCACTGCTCTGGCTAAGAGAAGTTGATAGCTTAAAACTAACCCTCCATATCCCCCAAAGTAGAGGTTTCCAGACTTCTCCACGGCACTACTGTCAAGAAAGCCTTTTCTCCTGGTCACAAGGTGTCTAGCAATATAACTCAACCCCCAGCATTTTCCTTCCTTCTTACACAGATTCCTGGTGTGAAGCCATGAAGAAGCTAAGGGAGGACGGCCCCATTATCAGAGACATCAGTGACCTCATGCTGGCCCGGGTATGGCAAGGAGGAGATTGGCAGAAGCAAAATCCCTTTACCCAAAACTAAGGAATTTGACAGAGAAGGGGATAGTCAAGGGGAGGGGGTGCCGCTTCCTAACAGGAGTGCGATACCTAGACCGGTGTCTATTCTGCCTCTTTAGTTTGATGGTCCTGCCCGAGAGGAACTCCAGCAAGTTGCTGCCCAATTCTGTTCCTATCAATCGATAGCCCTGGAGCTAATCAAGACTAAGCAACGCAAGGAGAGTCGATTCCAGCTCTTCATGCAGGTATCCTGGGCTGTGTCTTGACCCTCCTCTCTGTCATGCTAACCCAAGATGATCTAACCTCCTCTCTGGCCCAACCTCACCTGTTCTCTACTGAGGAGGACACCTAGCAGTGCCCTCCACCTCCCCACACCACCCAGCACTGTGCGGTGTTGTCTCTTAGAGCCAGAGGTGCCTTTGGTTGAGAAGTACTTTAGATTAGCAGCCAAAAGGCATGGCTCACCTGCCAGAGCTAGTGTGTACATGGCTGTAAAATGGGACTGATAGTGCCCTTCTGTTTTGATCGTCTCTTCCTGACATCAATCCCCTCGCTAAATGTTGAAGGAAAGAACTGCCACCATTTCCAAGTGACCCATCTAGGGTTAGGACCTACCTGGCATTTTCACAGCCATCTTAGCCCTGAGCCCTTAAGGCAGCTCCAAACCACGAGTTGACCTCTTCCTCTGTCTCTTCTTGCTATCCAGGAGGCTGAGAGCCACCCTCAGTGCCGGCGGCTGCAGCTTCGAGACCTGATCATCTCTGAAATGCAGAGGCTCACCAAGTACCCACTGCTGCTCGAGAACATCATCAAGCACACAGAGGGTAGGGCACAGGGAGGGCCAGTGCCTTGTGGCAGCAGACTTCCTTGCTTTGTCACAGTTTTGTGTTAGCAACCCTTGACCTTTGGGGTCTTCAGTGTCTTCTTCCTTGTCCTGGTACAGGGAGTCTCAGAGAAGAGAATGATTATAAATGTGGTTTAGAATACGAAGTGCTGCACAGCAGGGAGAGAGCAAGGCCCCTATTGGCCTGTGGGGCCTGTCTACAAATCAGGAAGCACGGACCCACAGGCTGACCCTTGAGGGCATCTTAGCATCTCTGGGCAATCATGAGCTCGTATCAGGGCTACACTGGATTTTAGCCCCCATTCATACTTTGCTGGATGCCTCTGGAGTGTACAGAAATTATAACCAGGACACTAACAAGATGACTCAGAAGAAACCCACAGAAAAGGATGGAAGGGGAGAACCAACTCAACAGAGTTGTCTTCTGACCTCCACATGTACACTGCCATGCGTGCCCACACATACAATAAATAGTAAATAAGCAAATATGCTAAACCACATACCCACTAGAAGAGTGGCTACTTTGCAGGCAGAGCACTAATCACCTCACATTTCCCCATTTGGTAGGTGGCACATGTGAGCATGAGAAGCTCTGCCGTGCCCGGGACCAGTGCCGAGAGATTCTCAAGTTTGTGAACGAAGCAGTGAAGCAGACAGAAAACCGTCACCGTTTAGAGAGCTACCAGAAACGCCTGGATGCCACTGCCCTAGAGCGGGCCAGCAACCCCTTGGCAGCAGAGTTCAAGGTAGGAGGTAGAAGCCACAACACTGGCAGCCCCTCACACACATTCTTCTTAGGCCCTCTTAGGAGCAGAACTCAAGTCAGGGTCCAGTAAGTCCTAGAGTTAAGAACCATGGACTGCCTGTGATAGGGTGGCATGGTCAGGCCCTGGGAGACACATCCTGTTAATGTCACTAGATGGACAAGAATAGCCAAGCATCACTAAAGACTATGTGTTGGAACTCAGCCTAAGGAAATGGAATGGTAAAGGTGGAAATAATTTAGAGGAAATAAAGCTGAAGAGAAGATCAGGAAGAGCAGCACTGTCTCCCTGGGAGGTTAGACAGCATGTAGTGGGCCAAGTGGGAAATCCAAGTCAAAGCCCTTGGTATATCCCCCAGAGCATCACAAGACATAGGCTTCATAGCACCCTTTACTTCTCTCCGTCCCCTGGAGGAGTTTAAAGGTACCAGTTGTTTCCTACCCACTGATTCCTAGCACCTTAGCATAGTTTTCATACACAGTGGTTTCTTACATACTTGAGTGAATGGAGTGATGCTGTCTCCTTGACAGAGCCTGGACCTTACAATGAGAAAGATGATTCATGAGGGGCCCCTAACCTGGAGGATCAGCAAAGACAAGACCCTGGGTATGTGCCAGGGACTGGGAATGGGAGGGAACCTGGGATAAGTGTGCTTCTCCAAGGCTGTTCTCTGTTACTTAAGCCTTGGAAGCTGCTGCGCTAACAGAGTACTGGGAAGCTGGGAAGGCATACACAGCACAACTAGGATGGCAGCGCTGGACTCCTTGATCAAGCACAGTGTGGGAAGGGAGGATGTAGAGTCAGAGTTGGAGTCACTGGATTCCTAGGGCCACCCCTGGGCATGGGCATTTAACAGCCTCTGGGCCCTCATGCTGGTGAGGGGTAAGTGAGCAACAAGGATGGTCTTAATTCCCAGACCTCCAGGTGCTGCTGCTGGAGGACTTGGTAGTGCTGCTGCAGAGACAAGAGGAGAGGCTACTGCTAAAGTGCCACAGCAAGACAGCCGTGGGCTCCTCAGACAGCAAGCAGACCTTCAGCCCTGTGCTGAAGCTCAATGCTGTGCTCATCCGCTCCGTGGCCACAGGTACCCATGAGGAGATGAGCTAGCAAGCCTGAGGCTCTGTGACATGTTCACCATTCACTACCCAGTGAGCATTGGATGATGTAGGCCCATTCTGGGGCTTTACAAGACTCAATGTCGTCCTGTGTTCCTTTCCTATCTTGACCCAGTCTAATCAGGAAGATCTGGTCCAGGATGGACAGGGTGAGGGGTGGATGAGGGACCAAGGTGAAGATGGACAACCTCAAGTAGGGGACCATGACAGATGGGATGGATGCCTGGGTGGGGCTGAGGATATAAACACAAGATTAGAAGGAATGGGAGTAGAAATTAAAAAATAGGACAGAGCAAGCTGGGCAGTAGTGGCGCACACCTTTAGTCCCAGCTTTCAGGAGGCAGAGGCAGGTGGATCTCTGTGAGTTCGAAATCAGCCTGGTCAACAGAGTGAGCTCTAGGACAACCAGAGTTACAACAGAGAAAACCCTGTCTTGAGGGGAAAAAAAAAATAGGACAGACCTTGTTGCAAGAGTGACTTGGGCAGAACAGAGTTTCAAAAGAAACCACACTTATGGCACAGGCCCGATCGGGGAATTTGAGATAACAGTACAAAGTATGATATGATGAGAAAGGGCAGGAGTCAGCAACCACATGCTCTGGGATCGTCTTCCTCTGTGACACCTAGTCTCCCTAAGCAGCTTAAAGGGATAGGGTAGACATGGAAAGATCTGGTAAACCCTAAGCACTGTGTGTACATCAGCCCTCAGTAGAACAGGAAGGAAATAGGAATAGCCATGACATATGTCACTGGGGGACCTATAATTGCCTGTGTCTGTGTCTTTTGTCAGTGAGTCCCACTTGATTCTGATGACCCAGCTACATCTCATAGTGTTTTCTTCAGGTTGGGGACCAAGTCTGCCATGCCCAATGTAGACTTTCTGCCTTCTTTTCCTCACCCAGATAAACGAGCCTTCTTCATCATCTGCACCTCTGAACTGGGCCCTCCCCAGATTTATGAGCTGGTTGCATTGACGTCATCAGACAAGAATATGTGAGAATTGTTTGCAGGGTCCATGTAACTTGCCCCCTTGGAACCAGAGTGGTGTGTAGGAGGGTCAGAGCAGTGAGGCCAGAGCTGGGCCCCAGAGCAGTTCCTGGATGGAGGACTAGGAAGAGAAGTAGGAGGCAACATAGGCACAGACAACAGAGGCCTTCACACCAGGCTCTCGGACAAGCATCAGAAGTCCATGTATAATCTAGGCCCTGCTTCTTCCCAGGCTGTCCATCCACCCCATGTTTCCCAACATTGGCTATCTGGGGTGGCATAGCACAGTGGGCAGAGAGAGGTTAAGTCAGACACTTTCTTCCCCTCAGGGTTCTCATCTGTATACGGGAGTGCTTAGTGCTAGGCTTAACCAAGTGTTGGTGTCCAGTAATTGGTAGCTGTGAGTCATTTGAAACCAGGGGAACAGCCAGTGAGAAGGGTTGATGGAGGTGGAGACCTGCCTAGCAGAGGGTCCTTGAGACAGTGCGTGGAGAGGGCTTTGAAGGTTTTGGGCAGTGAGGTCCACAGAGGACAGGGAACGTGCCTGGCCTTGTTCTCACCACTAGTCCTGTGTTTCTGCTGAGCCACAGATGGATGGAGCTCTTAGAGGAGGCTGTGAAGAATGCCACCAAGCACCCTGGAGCTGCCCCAACACCCATCCATCCCACACCGCCAGGATCCCAGGAGCCAGCCTACCAGGGCCCTACCCCCAGCAGGTGTGCTGCTTAGCCTGTAGCCCATCACCGTTCCCCTCCAACCTGCCTGTCTCCTGATGCTCCTCAGCCTTTCATTGCCAGGGTAGACAGCCTCCACGGGGAGATGGCACTGGGAGACAGCCCAGGCTCTGGCAGATAGAGAAATGTGCTTCTGCTTCTCTGCCTTCTGTCCTGCTCTCCCCCACCTCCTCCCACTTGGGTATAATGGAGACTGCCTCTGCAGCGGGATTGAAGTATAGCGTGCAGCCAGAGAAGCTAGGCGAGCCCACACCTTCTGCTCCGCCAGCCTCCACAGCCCAGTTAGGTGATGAGGCCCAGCACCTTCCTCCTTGCACCCTGCTCCTTCACTGCCTGTGAAAGATATGACACCTTGGCCAGGCTGGCAAAGCTAGAATTGCTGCTAGTGGTCTGCTCTAACCTCCAATGGGCTTCTTCCCTCAGGGTAGAAATAAGTGACTCAGAAGCATACAGTACTGAAATAGGACCCAAGGAACTATCTGGAGGTAAGGCCCTTCTCCATCTTACAGGAGACCACCATAGTCCATTTTGTTGTGGGTATGGGTCAGATTAAGGTGTCAGGTGATGGGATTATCTATCAGAGCCAGAGGTGTGAGGATTTTGATCAAATGAGAAGAGAAACACAGGAGAGGGGAGTCTAGGAGAAGACACTGGCAGACAGCTTGACGACTCCCACTGCTTCCGTGAGTAACAGGGTTAACAGAAGAAAGGCCCCTGCCTGCTTCAGCCAGAGATTACTGTCATAAAGCAAAATGCATGCAGAGTGAGAAGAACTGGGGTGTGCAAGGAGTTCAGGGTTTAAGGTATAATTGCTGGGATAGGGTATAGAAGCACAAGTTTCAGGTAACTTCTGAGTTTGTTTTTTTAATAACTTAAGAGTTCCATGCCTAGGTCACTGTACTACTTGGAATGTTTTCCCTCTAAGTCCCACACTTCCTTCATAGCTGTGTTCCAGTTGCTGTTTTGTTGTTACGGTTTTTATTGTTGTTTATGTCAATTAATAGTATAACGAGCACTTCTAATGCCCATACCCTGTTGTTTTGTCCTTTTTTCCCATAATACTCACCACCTTCTAACAAATGTCTGACCCCTTCACTTGCTTTTACTCCTTGTGTCCCTCCACTAAGACCCTAATGATGCACCCCAGGCACAGATCTTTGTCTGCTGGTATGTGTCAGGAGGCTGGTGTGGTGGCTGCCACAGGAGGTACTCCCTGAATTTCCATAGAGCTTACCAACCAGTGTTCCCAAGCCCTGGGTCCACAGCTAGACATAGACTTCCCTCACACATCTGCTTTCCCATGCCCTGACACTCTCATCTAAAACAGGCCCTGGGCCCCAGCAGAGTGCTCAAGAGAAGCCGCTAGTAGCGGCTCAAGAGGAGCCTGAGCAGGAGGAGGATTCAGAGGATCTGAGAGCCCTGCCTCACCCTTCCTCCTCCCTGGATGAAGAAAACAGAGGCATCAGGACAAGGGACCCTGTCCTTCTGGCACTCACAGGCCCTCTGCTCATGGAGGGACTTGCTGATGCTGCCCTGGAAGATGGTGAGTGCTTCAAAGACACTGTCATTGGCCCCTGGCATTCCAGTAGCCTACCCAATAGGAACTTCACCTTCCACCTGCTCAAAGGTTCTTACTAGTTATGCTTGCGGAGAGCTGGATGCAGAAATACCAGCTAGTCGCCCAGCCCCATCCTTTGACTACAGCAGATTGACTGTGCTGGTGGCAGGAGCAACAATACCTCTCCCCCTGAGCTTTCCCCTTACTGGGCTGTGTGCAGTCCTTCACTAGTGAGGCTGTCACTTTGTCTTCTCTCCAGTGGAGAACTTGCGGCGCCTAATCCTGTGGAGCCTGCTGCCCAGGCACACTGTGAAGACTCAGGCTGCTGGCGATCCTGAGGATGACCTCACACCCACCCCTTCTGTTATCAGCATCACCTCTCACCCCTGGGACCCAGGATCCCCAGGGCAAGCTCCTGCTCTAGGTGACAACACCCAGCTGAGGATGGAGGGAAGCCAGCCAGAGGAGGAGGATGTGGCTCTCTGTTCTTTGGCACACCTGCCCCCAAGGACCAGAAATTCTGGCATCTGGGACTCTCCTGAGCTAGATAGGAATCCAGCAGAAGAAGCTTCAAGCACAGAGCCAGCAGGAAGTTACAAAGTTGTAAGAAAAGGTAAAATATGTGTGTCTATTGTGTTCACACTTTTGCTGGGGTAGTGGTATTGCAGGCAGACACTTCTTTTCCCACCTCTCTCCTGGATACTGTGTGAGCAGACTAGCATTGAGACCTGAGGGAAGAAGGCCTGTCAATAAAGACTTTGAAGTCAGACAGGCAAGGCTCAAAGCCTTTGCTTGCTTCTGTGTGTCTTACACAAAATTCAGAGCATGTCTCATTTTCCTTCTATAGTACAGGAGGACATTTCCCACCTCCCTCCTCAGCCAGCATAGATCAACTTCCAGTAAATGTTTTTTTGCTATTCTTCACTGATTATCTCTTCTAAAGAAAAAGATGTTGCTTTTCTTCCCAGGAGACTCAGACTTAGAAAGATGGGGCAAATGCATACAGCCTGTTACTCCAGAAAGTGACTGAACACAAAGACAAAGCTGGGAAGACTTTTGGAAATGAGGATGGTCTGGGAGCAAGTGCACAGAGTGGTAGAGAGGATGCCCCAAGTTGAGGATACTGTGGGCAGCTCTGTGACAACTCCACCCAGGTTTGAATAGACCAGTAAGGCTAAGGCTAAGGGTAGGGTGCCCCAGACCAGGCAGAGTGAGCTACGGAGGAGGGCAGGCTGGCCTGAGGAGTGTGGCCAGAATGGTGAAGCCAAGCCTGAGCCACTAGAGGCTGAAAGGATTGTCTGGCAATGACTCCCCATCAGTTCCTTGTGCCTTTGCTGCCCTCCTGCTACACTGGCCAAAGGCTGCCTCTCCTGGGCTTCTGGGAACTGACCTGCTTTTGCTCTTCCAAGATGGCTTGGTAGAAAGTTCTCTGCAGTTCCTGGGACGTGGCCATGTATGATCTTGTACTCATTTTGTTCTTTTCTTCCTCTATTCTTGTTATCCCCTGCTGTGTCCACTTCTTTCTCCCTCTCCTTCATGCTTTCTCTCCCTTCTTCCCCCTTGCCTTGTCTCAGTCTCTCTTCTCCCTGGTGGTGGTGTCGGTGCAGCCACGGTGGCGGGCAACAAAGTTATCCCTGCACTACCAGAGAGTGGCCAGTCAGAATCTGAGCCATCTGAAGTGGAAGGCGGAGCACAGGCTACGGGTAATCAACTTCTCCTTGGAGCCGAAGCCAGGCCAGAATTGGGCCTTGGCTGTCAGAGTTCTGTTACCCACAAGCATCCTGTGTACTCCCTGAGCTGTCTGAGATGGGTGGGAAGTAGCACAAGAAGCCAGAGACAGGAAGGATATCTGTACCTCCAGCTTTGAGAAACCACTCCTTGGGAGATGTAGAGGCCCATTTCAAAGTTTAAGTAGCCTATGCTCAGGTCTGGAAGAAGGCAAGAAAGTCTGGCCAGTGCCCACACTCTACTAAGTACTAAGTACTCTAGTGTACTTAACCTGACCTCCTGAGCAACCACCTCCCAGCCCTGTCATATCTCTAGCACTGCGGCAGGCAAAGGTTTGCATGGCTTTGCAGGTTCCTCCATGTTTCTCCATGGTAGGGCTTTCCAGTGACCCTTTACATACTTCTGTCTGTAGCCTCCCCTGATCAGTTGATGTTTCTAGGGATTGGTGACATGTAGGCAGTGTTGACGAGCAAAGTAAACTGAAGTAGTTGAAATACCGCTGCCTGCTGCTTTCCAGAGGAGGGCCTAAAACCTCTTGCCCCTTCCTTTCATGGATGGGAGCATCTCTCTGTCTCCCTCAGCATAACACCTCCATCTTGCCCCTTCTCCTTCACTCTCATCACTGAACATCTTCCCCTGGCAAGTAGTCAGCCTGAGAGTACTTGCCATCTAAAGAGAAAAGGGCCTCTCAGGAGCCTGGTAGGCAGCATGGGTCTGCATGCACTAGGTTGTCTATAGAAGCCTCCCTGGCCCATTCTGTCACAGGATACACGGAGGGACTGGTAGAATAACTTAGGCATCTCTGCTTGTCTCCTAATTTCTTTCTCTTACCATCGGGACAGGGAACTGTTTTTATGTCACCATGCCAGCAGGACCTCTGGACTCCAACACTGAGCCCACTGGGACACCCCTGAGTCCCTCCCAGCCTCACAGCTTCCCTACATGGCCAACAGAGCCTCAGCAACAGAGGGGAAGCACTGGGGACCAAATGTGTCCCAGCTGCTCCCCCCCAAGCCTGGTCCTCAGGGATGTGGGTGTGATCTTCCACACCATTGACCAGCTCACCATCAAGCTTCACAGACTCAAGGTGAGGAACATGGCCTTGGGTCAGGAAGCCCTCTCTATACTACCCAGGACAGTCCCCTGAGAGGGAAGTGTATTTATTTACATAAGTGTATTATGTGTGTGTGTGTGTATATATACATGAATATATGTATATGTGTGTGTGTATATATACATATATGCATACATATATATGCACACACACATATACAGAATTGAGCCTAAGGCCTCACACACCCTAGACAAACATTCTACCATTATTAAGCTACATCCCCAACTCAAGAAGTGTGATATCTTCACTGGAGTCCCAGGCCACCCTCATCTTCAGCTATCCCTGCCACACCCGCTGAGTCTTAGCACTGGGACTCAAAACACTCCTCCTACAACTCTTCTAGGACATGGAGCTAGCCCACAGAGAGCTTCTCAAGTCCCTTGGAGGAGAGTCATCTGGTGGTACCACACCTGTGGGCAGTTTTCACACAGAGGCAGCCAGATGGACAGACCACTCACTCTCTCCTCCAGCCAAGGAAACCCTGGCCTCTGACTCACAAAACAGTGAGGAACAGGGATCCTGCCCTGAAGGTGAGTGAAGTCAATTCCTGCATGTGCCACCACCATGAGGGAATGTCATGCCCCATGAGGGCGGACAGGTGTTGAGGGTGGTCTCATGACTTTCCCTTGAGGTGTAACCAACACATTCCCCAGCTTCAGAAAGGGACCTTTGCCAGGCATTGTAGTATTACCCTTAATTCCAGCACTCATGCTGTGCGTTCAAGGTCAACCTGGGCTACATAGTGAGAAAAGGCAGGGGGTGGGGCATCAGAACAACTTCAACCGTCTGTTCTTGCCTTCCATACTGAGACAGGGTCTATGTTTGCCACTGGGTTAGCCAGACTGGCTGGCCCACAAGTTTCTTGAGGTTCTCATGTCTCCTTCCACCTTCCCTATTGCCATAGGAGAAATGGGACTACAGATCTGCCCCGCCTCACCCAGGTTTGCATAGATTCTGGGATCCTCTTGCCTACATGGCAGCACCTATCCATTGAACCTCTCTCCAGCCCCAGAAAGGGATCTTTTTAGAGAAGCCACACAAAGATTTCCCCTAAATAGGGACTATAGTTCAGAACCCTTTTTTTAAAATCCGTTGTGTGGATGCTTTGCCTGCATGTAAGTCTGTGTGCCACATACATGCAGTGCTCGAGGCCAGAAGACGACTTTAATGCCCTGGAACTGGAGTTACAGATGGTTGTGAGCTGCCGTGTGGGTGCTGGGAATTTAACCTGGGGCCTCTGGAAGAGCAACAAATGTTCTTAACCATCTTTTTATGTTGTGGAAGTAATCCATCAGGGGGACCTCATCTCACCTCTGCTGCAGGTTTTTAGTCACTTAGACCTGGACTGTGAAGGCACTGCCATGGCCTGACTCGGGAAGAAAACACACCTGCCTTGGTTCGGAGGGCCAGAGAGAAGTGGGGTTCTCATAGACCTGCTAAAGTCTCACAAAAAACGAGGGTTGGACTGACAAGATGGCTCAGTGTTTAAATGCATTTCCCACACTCTTGCCAGTGTCTGGCTTCCACACACACAAGTAAAAATTTTCTTAATAAAAAATAGTTTCTGGAGAATAAGTCAGGGACTTAGAACATCTCAAGGCAAGCTGGCTTCTCACCTTCACCATCTTCCTACAGGCTCTAATACCCCCCTGGAAGACAGTGCCCCAGACACAGCTGCATCTCCAGGACCATAGCCACCCAGACAACCAGAGCCTTTGCTGCTTCACTCTGCCGGAGTCTGGCGTGAGCCAGAGCACAGCAGTAGGAGACCCAAGCTGCCCCTTGAAAGATGCCGCCACGGGCCAGACCCGTATGTCGCTTGGTCTGTTCACATTGGACAGTCTAGTTTCAGTGTCTCTTCCTTTTAGCCCAAGTCTCTCCATGGCTTTCGTCTTCTACGCATGCTGACCACATCAGAAAGGCCTCCTACAATGGTCTACCCCTCCACCAAATAGCCACATAGCATGTGTGGGTGTGCTGTGTGCACAGGACCCTCAGGTGTACAAGTCAGAGGAGGCCACTTATGTATAAATGCACTTTTTTCTTCCCCTTCTTCCTAGGCCCGAGACAGTTGGGTGCCTGGCTCTCCTCTTTGTCTCTTTAGTTTCCTATAAATATGTCTATTATATGTGCAACTTTGCCATTGTAAATAACTTGGCCTTTTTTCTGCCCTGGCATGCTCAACCAGTCACAGAGACAGCTAAGATAAGAGAGCCAGTCAGCAGCCCAGCTCAGGGCTATGATTGTCTATGTCCCACAGGCAGCGAGGTCTTCCAGACTCCAGCCCTGCCAAGCTCTGGGGCCCTCCTCAGAAACCTAGGCCTTCTCATTGTTGGGAGATGAGCCTGCAGGAAGCTTCTTACCCCACCCATGTCCACCCCTTCCCCACTTGCCCCATAGAAACAAAAACAGCAGGTACGGAACTCAAAACAGACCCCAAGAGAGATGTGGATTGTATTGCCAGAGTCCCTTAGTTAAGGGCCCTTCCCCAGAGGCTACAACAGCATCGGTACATCACCATGCCCTCAGTCCACTCCCCACTGATGAACATACACACTGTGCTAGGTGTATATATACATATATATAAATATATATAATATATAAAATATAGTTATGGAAATGACTGTTTTGCTGTTAAAATAATGTATACTCTTATTTTCTTCCTTTCATGGTTAAGATTTTTTTTAAAGAAAAGTTAAATATTCTTCCATTGTGGTTGTATGATTCTTAGACCGATAGTGGGTATGAGGCTGTTGGTTGTGACTGGTCAAGCATGGGTACAGGTGGGCAAATGACGCTGGCCCAGAAAAAGACATTGTTGCAGAACACGACAAGGAGGATCGCTGCACTGCTCTCGCCCCTCTCCTTCCCACAGGGAAGATCAGGGTTAGCCATGGCTGGTGATCAAGTGTGGGGCTGAAGACTGAGTCTTAGAGTGATGGATGATCATGGTGCACCTTGACAGTGTTGGAGTGTAGAGCAATGGGAGATGTCTATGGAGCCACTCAGCAGCCAGTGCTGAGGCCACCAGTGCAGAAGATGGAGATGCCCTGTAGGTTGGCATGGGCTCTCCAGAATTCTTAGCAGCAGCACTGCAAGGCTGTCTTATGGCTGTCTCATGGCAGACCCCATTGCTATGCAAGTGTGGATAAATACCCTCTACAGAGTGCCTTCATCTTCAGCAGGAAATGCTGGGTCCTAGTTCTAAGCCTACTCCATCTGTTGTGTTGACTGACCCCCATCATCCTAAAGCTGTGTACATGCTGGCAGAGATGGCCTGGGGAACAGTGGCCCTACCTTTGTAGCCAGAAGTTCAGTTCATCCCCTAACAGAGCCATGGTGTGATTCAGACCACCACTCAGCCATGTCTAGCAAGGGAATATAAATAGACTCAAGAGCCCAAATATTCCAAACAGTTCTGGAGTGATTTTCAAAGAACAGCACAGCAGTAGACTATGTTACTAGTCGATATCTCCCAGGGAGATGGGGGCCACCTAGGTAGGTGTGGCCTCCTCCTCCCTGACCTTTGACTTCACAGGGTCCCTTGGCAGCATCAGTTCCTGAATCATGATGTATACTGGACACTGAGGGTCAAAGCAGTTTTTCTGAAAGAGGAAAAAAGGGAAGTTAACAGTGTCTCCAGGAGAAAACAGTACCCTGGGCAGAGTGTTAGGGCTGGTGAGCTGGGGAAGGCAGTCATACCATTGCTAACTACAGAAAGCAAAGGCTGCTGCATTAAAACACATCAGGCAGGGACTCACCGCTAGGGACAACCACAGCAGCCCCATGGGGCCCTTGGTTGCAGTTTTGTGCCTGGAGACCTGGACCTGGTATCGCACAGCAGTGAGGAAGCCTTCCAGCCCCACCTCTGTGATTCGGTTTCCTGAAAGGAGGCACAGACGGTGGCCTCAGACATCACACAGGCAGGACTGACTTTAGCCTGCCACCCCATCCTCTCTCACACCTTCACCTCACCCCTTCCCCCTCCCTCGTGACCCTCTCCCCCACACACTGCCTTACTCGTGTCACTACTGCACTAGATCCTTTCCCTGACCCAGCACTTCCTCTCGGCTCCGGTCCCATGAGTCTGGCAAAATGATTCTCAGCTATTGGAGAATCAAATACACCCCATGGAGCTAGGGTGAGTACCCCTTAGCAGGATGGAGCCCCAGCAGTCCCAAGGTGAGGACAGTCATAGCTGACAAACATACGGAGGAGGTTGAGATGCAAAAGGACCTTGTTCCCAGGCATGAAAACCTTCCCATCCCGGTGTTCCACAGGCTCCAGGAGAGGATTAACCATCTCTGTAGCTTCAACAACCAGCTGCTAAAGAGAATACTAATTATAGCAGAGGAGAGGGGAACTGGTCAACAGGTCATTCATTCATTCAACATACAGGTTTTAAATGGTTATAATTCAGGCTCTGCCCTAGGTGCTGGAGAAACAAAGATATATAAGCCCATACCCTCAAAAGGCTCCTTGGTGTAAGGGAACCAGAGGATTAAAGAGGAATGTGGTATAAAGGGACCTCTGAGATAAAGAGGGTGGGTGCAAAGGCTCTGGAGCTTTAAGCCCACATGGACTGAGGTTTTCGTAAGGATTTGTGATTCCTCCATAAAGAGGAGTTGG
This sequence comes from Cricetomys ansorgei, assembly GCA_026225945.1. Classification (NCBI taxonomy): domain Eukaryota; kingdom Metazoa; phylum Chordata; class Mammalia; order Rodentia; family Nesomyidae; genus Cricetomys; species Cricetomys ansorgei. The sequence continues at coordinate 7,310,155 of JAMJFZ010000056.1, read as the reverse complement.
GAAACAGAATGGGAAACTGGTGGTCCTGATGAGAAGTAGCAGTTTGCCCAAGAGAGAAAGACAAAGACTATAAAATGGGGGTTAAAAAAGCCATCCTTCCATCCGACTTGCTCTTCAGAACTTGTCTTGAGTGCCAAGAAAGACTCCTAAAAGAACAGGGCTTCCTTTCCAGTAGTTTGTGACAGGGTTGTGGAGTCTCTTCATGGAGAGAACAGAGACCACACAAATGACAGGATGGAGGACTAGGAGAACTGGGAAGCAGGTGGCCCAGGAAGGTTTCCTAAGGAAAGGAGCAGGAAAGGGGGAACCAGCAGCAAAGAAAAAAGGGTCTGAAGCGGGAGACCTGCATTAGGGAGCACCTAAGAGATGTAAGGAGCCTTTGTCCCTGTGCAGATGTCGGCACTGGAGGGGCTGGTGGTAAGCTGAGGACCTAGCGAACATAACCTCAGTAGGGTAGCAGATCCAAAGTGGGGCTTCTCATAGCAAAGAAGGTAAAGGGCCCACCACATGGCAAGGGGTGCTCTGAACATCACCCCCACAGTGAGTACAGGTCAGGTAGGACTCCTGTGTGGGCTAGAGTGGAGGTTTAGAGGGACAGTTGCCAAAGCAGGGAGAACTGGGTGGCTCATTCCTGATGCCATTCACCTCTGACTCCAGGAGGATGCTGCGCTTCTCTTTGTTCCCCGTCTTCATCCCTTTTCCCTTGCTCACCTTCTGCTCAGGGATGGTTACCTCTAGGACCAGAAGAGAAGCCAGAATGCACAGAGCAGACCTCTGATACCACCCAAGTTCCCCAGAGAAAGGGGTTTGGTAAGGCAGAGATCCCCCAAACTGAGATGTACAGTAAACATAGGAATATCACAGTGAGCCCCCATCTAGGGTAGGCTCCTTTTCTAGGACAGCCATGGAGGCCTAGTCCTGCACAGCTAAGTGGAATGATACTCATCTGCCAGACATGAAAAAACAGCTCCTGGCAGACACAGTCAGACCAAAAGCAAGCTCCTGCTCCCTGCCCAGGGCTCTTCCTCCACATGGGGAAGATTCCCGTAGATAGAGGGGTGCTCACACTTACTCCCCTTGGCTGCCTTTGTGGCATCTTCTTTCTTAGGGGTTCCTTGTGTGGGTGACTGCGCGGATCCTGATTTCTCTTCCTTCTTTACAGTTTCCTATGAAGGATGAGAAGGCAATGAATACTCTGCCTCCCAGAGGGAGAGTACACGAAGGCTGGGCCTGGGAGACACCAATGGGCCAAGCCTATTTGCCCTTCTTCCTACTCCCCTGCCCACTCAGGGCCCATGTTCCCTCTCCCTAGCACACCTACCCCTGGCTTCTCCTTTTTCTTGCCCAGGCCCTTAGGAGTTTTCACTGCCTGCATCTTTTCTGGCTTTTCCGACAAGGCGACACTGCTCATCCCCATCAGCTGAGACTTCTCACGGTCCATTTTGGAGTCTCCATGTCGAGAGGAGGAAGGCTGCACTCACAAGGGAGGGTGTGAAGGAAGTAACTAGAGCCTCACCTTCCCTAGCAGTCGGTGTGGGACAGGGTTGGTAAGAGAGATCCCAGAAATGGTCATGAATGGGCTTGGAGGCTCAGGCTCTCACCTAGGAGGGGAAATAGCTCAGTTTGTGTGTTGTAGAACTGGAAATCAAACCCAGAGCCTGGTTCATGCTAGGCAAACACTACCACTATAGTTCCAGACCTTGGTTTAATGACCAGGGTCTCACTCTGTAGCCCAGGCTGTCCTGAAAACTCTCCTTTCATCTGTCTAACTGACAAGGTTACACGGTGCCCACCAAGCAGCTTTTGTTGAGCTGGTCTAGGCAGTATTCCAGAAGCACTGTAGTAACTCATTAATCATCTCAATTCTGTGGAGAAAGTAATGAGTTCAAGGTCAGAAGCTGGTTGTGCGGCAGGAGGATTTTGAGCCTAAGTGGTCTGAATAGTATCTTTTCTCTTAACTACCCTCTAATTGCCAGAGTAGTTAGAGCACCAAATTGGGCTTGGCAGATGCTGAGTCTGCAGAGTCCAGAGAGGCAAGAGGATGGAGAGAATTTTAGAGTGACGGGCAGCAGGCAGAAAAGCAGCCATGGAACACAAAGGCAGCTTCCTGGGGCCCCAGCAGCTCCTCACCGATCGCGACCGCTCCTGCGATCCTTTCTCCAGCAGCAGGCGCCGCCGCTCCACTACTTCCCTGTGGGTCAGCTCAAAAGGCTGCAGGACCTGAGGCAAGGCCAGCTCCCTGTGTCAGATACCTGAGTCAGATCCCCTGCCCCACCCAGCATTCACACCCACCTCGGCCAGCTTCAGTGCACCCTTGTCTTGAATACGGTTGTGTGCCAGGGACAGCCAAAGGAGAGAGCGGTTCAGCCTCAGACCCTGGAGAACATAGCGACCTATAAGCCAAAGGCAAACCGGTGCCCCCACGCAGGACACGTCCCACAGCACGCACATCTGCGATGTAGCCCGCGCCCTCATCCCCGATGTGGTTGAAGCCCAGGTTCAGTGAAACAAGGGTCCTGTTGCTGGTGTGCAGTGTGGACAGTGCCTGGCCCAGGAGCTGTGCCCCGTGGTCATCGATGTTGTTGTTCCTCAGAGACAAGTGAGAAATCCTGGGGCAGGGAGAGGGAGAACCGGTGTTCCTGGGGCTCGGGCCTCTTGGGACATGAGCAGTCCTATCTGATTGATAGGTCGGGGGCAGGACTTCAAGGTGTCTGGGGATGAGGAGAGGTAAGGACTAAAGATAACATGGAATTGGGGACAGGCCAAGAAAGAAAAGAAGTCAAGGAGTCTCACGTGCCGTCCAGTCCCATGAGCTTGTAATAGGACTGCTCCGGTAGTGGGTTCCCCTCCAGAGATACCTTCCTGAGGATGAGACTGAGACTTAGGAAGCACCACAGTGGCCATGGGGGAGGGGAACAGTGGATGTGTGATCTCAGGGGAGCATCTGGGAAAGATGTCTAAGGCTATCTATCCCAGGATAGGAAATAGATCCACAACATTTCCCCAGGCTAAAACTCCTGAAGCATGGCCATGAGAGTGGCCAGCTCTCCGAGCTGATCATGGTACAGTGGTCTCTAAAATGGCCTCTGAGCCCTACTTCTGGGTACCCAGGCCCCTGCCATGTGATCCTGTCTTCTGCAGTGTGGCTAGAACTGGTGAGACTTTTTTTGTTTTGTTTTGGTTTTCCAGACAAGGTTTCTCTGGGTAGCCCTAGCTGTTCTGGAGCTCCCTCTCTGAGCTTGCCTCAAGCTCAGAGATCTGCCTGCCTCTGCCTCCCTGTGCTGGGATTAAAGGGGTGTGTGTGTGTGTGTGTGTGCGCATGCACGTGCGTGCGTGCCCCTCAAACTAGTGCCACTTATAATGAACAGAATCTGGCAAAGTGATATGATATCATTTCTGAGTTTAATTTCAAGGACTGGTTTCCATTCTGGGAGCTCTCAGACACTCAGACAGATAATGGAAAGGCCCACAGTCGATCATATAAGCCAGTTAGAGGCAGAGTCTTGTCTCACCGTCCTGTGAGAGGACCACAGCCCCAGGGAAGAGCTTTCCAGCTGCCACAAGCCTGAGTCAGAAGAACTCAGGGGGTCTCAGGGGAACTCTCACAGCTCTCACAGGGATGGAAATTAACTGGTTGATCTGTTTATTTCTGAGACAGGCCTCACTCTGGCCTCACACCCCTGCTCAACCTCTTCAGTGCTACAGTTTTAGGCTTACATGTGTATGCCACCATACTCCACTCTGCTGATCGTTTTAAGTCACTACATTTTGGAGTTACTTTGTTACACGACAATAAATCACTACAAGACCCTCTCTAAATGGAACCAATGGGTAGAAATGTCTCTATTCAAGTATTTTCCCATGGTATATAATTCTTGCTCAGCATTTTAGGCTGCCTGGTTTCATTTAAACAAGTCATTTTAAATCATTTCATTCTGGGGCTGGAGAGATGGCCCAGCAATTAAGAGCACTGGCTGTTCTTCTAAAGGACCAGGGTTCGATTCCCAGGACCCACATGGCAGCTCACAACTGTCTGCATCCCCAGCTCCAGGGGATCTGACACCCTCACACAGACACACATGCAGACAAAACACCAATGCACATAAAATAAAAATCATTTTTAAAAAAGGAAAAGGAGAAAATAAATCATTTTAAGCTGATATGGCTTATTCTTACATAATGAATTCACACAGTTCTTTCTGCTAGCTCATTTGTGTCTACTTTCTGAGCTAAAGACACAGTCACTGCCTCAGGCAGCCTCCAATTCACAGGAGGAAAGCCCACATGTATGCCTCTGAGGGGTACTATTTGTCAAGCAAGAATGTTGACTCTAAGGTCCTGTGGGAACTTGAAAAGGGGCAGACAGCTAAGTTGGCTTCATCTTCTGTACAGCAAACTGCAACCTGTAGGCTGCTACCTTAAACCTGGCTCTGCACATACAAATATGCACGCACGCTCACGCACACACACGCACCTGTGATTCCCATAAGGCTAGCTTACCACCACCCCTACAGCCTTCCAGGGTTTCCTGCACACATACTCTGTGGTGGGCAGCACTCCGTTTGTACAAGCCATTCCTCCAAGTCCACACCCCCAACTCCCTGCTGACTGTACTGGGTAGTCAAACGGGAAATGATCTCTAAGAAGGGGTTGGGGCTGATGGAGAGAGGATGAGACCTCAAAGGGCTCTGAGGATGCCATGTGTTCTAAAACGGTGGCTTCTCTGGTGGGACCCCCACCACCCAATAGACATGGGCTGAGTCCCATTTCCACAAAGACACCAGCCTAGGCCTACAGGCCTCCTTCCTAACTCTGTTAGGCAGCTGCTTCCCCCTCACACACTCCAGCCAGCCCACCTGGAAACCGGGGCCTGACCACAACTGACCTGAGTGTAGGGGAGCAGAGAGGCAAAAGAGAGATGAACGTGGTCAGAGTCTGATCCGTCAGCCCCACCTTCCACAAGCTGGTGTTGGAAACAGAAAACACTGGACACCACCTCCCCACAGGAAGCCCTTCCCACAGGCTCCTAGGCATACCCTTCACCCTCCCCAGTGAGCCCACTGATGTCTTTCTCAAGCCAGCCAAAAGCTGACCTCCCCTAGGACCTCTCACTTGATGGCTTGCAGCTGGCTGAGGCAGGGCAGACATTTGGAGAAGATACCCAGAATCCGATCCTCGACTTTCCAACCTGAGGAGAGAAAGGGCCTAAGGCATCTCAGGCCTGCGAGGACCCTGATGTGAACTTCTTCTGAGACCCAGTAGGGGGAGGTGGTGCTAAGGGATGAAGGATGGATGTTAGGGGTGGGGCTGGGGGGAGGGGCGAGAGGTGGGGAGGGCAGCTCTCACCTCGGATGAAAATCTCTTTCACTGCTTTGCTGTCGTCCTGCTCCAGCTCCACCTGAATGGTGGGCCGAAAGAACACATATTTGCTCTCCACGCCGCTGTTCTGGCTGCCGGACGCCGACAGCCGCTGGTCGTCTAGAAGACAGGGTGAGCTGTGAGGGCACCGGCGCTGCAGTGTACCACCACGCCACATCACCACCCCACCCTGTGAGTGAGCGCGGTAGGCTGTGGCTCTCTCACCTTGGGTGGGTTTTTCTGACAAGGAGGCTGAAGGGACAAAGTTCGGGTGGGGCCGGGGCCGGGTGACGACTTTGGGAAAGTCCGTGTAGCCTGACCTCGTGCAGAGCTCCGCAAAGTCGGTCTCCAGGATCCCGGAGCACTGGTACTCCTCTGCAGGGAGGCAGCAGAGTGAGCCCCACGGTCTGCACTGCGGGGACCTCCTTGCAGCCCGCAGTGTAAGCTGCTTTGCTCAGACCAATACTGAAAACACTGGAGGAAAGCACGCACTCACAGGAAGAGGTCGTCTACTGTGTCTACGCAGCGGGGTTGCTGACCTGTTAACAGTCAGTTTTTTATATGGTACTTTCTAAGCAATGTTCCAGCATTTGTAAGGGTTTTGAAAATACTCATTGCCTTGATAAGTTCTGTTAATTCAGTCCTGCCCGCCATCTACAGTGCTAAGGCTCTGCAAACCTGGTGTCTGATACCCTAAAGAGATCCCTACTCTCCCCATGGTGGCCCAGGAAGTAGTTCCTGGAAATGGGGAGTTCCTGAAAACTGCCATCAACCCCACCACAGCACCCAAGCCGCCTACAGCGGGCACTGGTCAGTGGTGCCTGGCCTGCTGGGTCTGTGCAGCAGGGAGCCTGGCCCCAGGTGACCCGGAGGCTGCATGACACAGAAAGCTCTGAGAACTCTTTGAGAAGAAGGGTGAGAGGTGCTTCGTTCCTGTGCCCAGCTGTCAGTGAACACAGGCACATGGGAAATGTTCAACCAGTTAGCCCAGTTTACCAATTTAACCCTTAGAAGGAGACACAGGGAGGCCCCTGCACAGCCCTATGCTCAGGCTCTCCTCTACTGGATGTGCCCCTCACCCACCTCTCTCAAGAGCAGAGCCCTTCAAACTTTAACATCCCTAGGAAGGGATGCTAAGTGGCCTCAACTCACATTTCTTGAGAAATGGGCCATCAGATGGAGTCTCCTCTCAATCCACACACCTATCAGCATCTCTACCACGTGAGACCCACATCTGCCCCTGCCAGATGTGGTTGCCAGGGTGGCCACCTATAAAAGTTGCGGTGACCTCCACATTGCCCTTACCCAGGGTCCCTGTACAGCTGTCACTTGAGTTCTCACCTGCCTCTGCCAAAGCTGCGTAGGCCATCCTGCCAGACTTCTGCTCTGTACCTCTTCAGAGTTCTGACCCATCTTAGGTTAAACATTCCAGCACCCTATCCGTCCACGCTGCCACTCCTCATTACTACTGAGCCTCGCTCCTGAAGGCCCCCCCTTCCGGTCTTCCTTCCAGCTCACCTCCACCTAGCCAGCATCCAGAGTCCAGGTTAGACCCAGGACTCAGCCATGTTGCGACCTTCACTCCTGTAGGTTTACTACTGTGCTTGTTTACCCTCTAGCTCAGAAAATTAAAAAAAAAATAGGAAGAAATATTCACCGCCCTGGTTGGTACCTGACTCTGGGAAAGCAGGAGCTTAGTGAGCTGGACTAACGGCTCAACAGAATATCCCCAGACCTAATTCCCTCTCCCACTCTTTGGGCCTCAACCAATGTATACTCTGAGAAAAGTTCCCAGAAGTCTAAGCTGTGTGCAGTCAATCACAAGGATAAACTGCACATGGCAAACATGTTTCTCACAGTGGCCAAGTCACAGCCACTGGTCACCAACAGACTAACCTGAACTCACTCTCATCCACTAGCCTGGGATGGGCACAGAAACATTCCAAAAACCATTCTGTGTTTTTAGAGAAACCAAAATCACAAAACCCCTTCCAAATGTCTCACTCCTCTCTCCTCTCTCTCTCCAGTCCTCCACCAATTTATCACTTCTGTCTCCCTGGAACCTAACCCGCCCTCTCGCACCTTCACTGTCTTGTGCCAGCTACCACTTTCCCTGTACTGGGCCACTCAGAGTCACAGCTCATCTCTCTGCTGCCTCTCTTCTCCGTGCTCAGCCACAGTGTTTTTCTCTTTTACTTCATTGAGACACAGTCTTGCTGTGTATATGGCCCAAGTTTTATAAGGAACTCAAGTGTCTCCTGTGCTTCAGCATCCCAAGTGCCAGGGTTACAAGTATTCTCCTCCCTTCATGTGCCCAGTCCTATCTCATCTGCCCTATGGAAGATGCTTTTTCTCCAGCTCTTCAGGATCTGCCTGCCCTGGACCACTAGCACAGACAGGGAGACAGCACCTTGCAAAGGGTGGACCATCAGAGTCTTCCAGGTCGTTTTATCTCCATTCCAAGGACAGTGGGTTCCTGACTCTCTTTGATAACAAAAGCATCGAATTTGCATCAAGACATTTTCTGACAAATTCCCTTTTGGGATCTGTCCTTGCAACACAAAACAAAACAAAAAAGCCTTGATTGGGGCTGGAGCCATGGCTCAGCAGTTAAGAGTACTGTCTGTTCTTGAATCCAGTTCAATTCCCAGTACCCACATGGCAGCTCATAATTATATCTAACTACAGGAGTTAGAAACACCCTCATGCAGACATTCATGCAGGCAAAACACCAATGTAAATAAAAGAGACTTGGTCCCATTTATCCAACTTTAATGTTTTAAAAATATGCCAAATCAGAACTGTGTCCATGGTCACAGGGCAGATACTCAAAAAGTAACTTGGCTAAATGAGTCTCCATAGTGCTCTGGTCAAAGAGCCCTCCCACAGCACCATGGGATCTTCTCACCCCCAGCCCCACCTTCTTTGGCATATCCCTGGGCAATGTGTATTATTTAAAGTCAACCCCTGAGATGAGATGTAGTCTATCTCTGAGTTCTGGACCAGCCTAGTCTATATAGCACTTTCCAGACCAGGATTAATTAAAAAATAAGCCAAGCTCGGGACTCAGTCCGATCAATCCACCCCACCCCCACCCTGCCAGCATACCAGGGTTTTTTGGCTCCTCCTCGCCCACCGGTGGCAAGGCAGTTACTGGCTTCTCCTTAGCCGCTCGATCCCCTTTCTTGGTTACCGCACCAGATGACTTCTGGGCCCCAGGACGTGGTGCCCTGGGTGAGGTCCCCGTTGCACTGGGCTCACTTGACATTACTAGTGGCTCTGGAGTAGAGAGGGCAAGATGAGACAGGACTCTGTGGGCCTCGCTGTGAGGATCTCCACTCACCAGATCCAGTGGGCCAGCACTGCGCAACTGCAGTATCTGCGAGTCCCTCTCCAGGACAACCGAGCCCAGAGCAACGGGCGGAGAGTGCACGTGGAGAGTCCCAGGCCGCACCCCGCCAGAGTGTGGGCGTGTCCTGGCGCGGTTTGGGTGTGTGTGAGCAGAGATGGGCTCAGGCAGCCTAGGATCCGCAAAGGGCTGTGACAGATAAGCGGATCCTGGGGCAAAGGAGTGAGCATCTAACAGTCCATACGCGGAGACGGCGAGAACCCGGACACTGAGCGGGGATGTGGTAGAGTCCGTATCGGCACACTGAGTGGGGACGAGTGGACACTCTGGAGAGTGCTTAGTGGTAAGGGCTTTTACCACCTCGGCCTACTGGAGGCTCAGACTGCTGAAGACTTGATCCAGGAGATGCCATCCTTACCATTTGTTATCCTGGGCCCCCTCAGTTGCTTTGCTTCCTCTAGCCTGATACCTCATTCAGTGCCACCACGTGGACCCCAGCATTTCAAGCATCGGTGCCACTCCCTGCAGGCCTCTGAGGAGGCCTCCATACTAGGCTGGGAGGGACACTGAACACAGGTGCTAGTATTTACCCAGCATAACTGGTACTTTCAGTCAGTCACTCAGCTTTTGGAGGAACATTTATTGAGTGCTTACCATGTGCTAAGGGAAACCAATAGTGAACAGAAACACAGGAGTCCTGCCTTCAGGGAGCTTGTCGATTGCCTCCGCACTAGGGAGAGGCAGAGGCTAATCTAGGAACGCGGGAACCACATCAGAGAGCGGCCTGAGCTGTACATACCGCCACACCTTTATAAACTCAGTACTTAGGAGGCAGAGGCAGGCAGACTTCTTGAGTTCAAGGCCAGCCTGATCTACACAGTGAGATCTACACTGTCTCAAAAACAAAACAAAATTCAAGGGCTGCCTGGCACCATGTCTGCAGGTACAGGGAGAAGAAACAGTAGCTGTGAAGGAGAGCTGAGGGGTGGGTACTCTGCGGGATACACAGACAGGCAGGAGTCCAGAACGGAGGAAAGCTGAACTTAGATGTGCCAATCCATGGGGTGAGAAGGAAGACAGCAGCCAGCCTCCTGGAAAAGAGTGAAGCTAGACAGAAGAGGTAGGCTGCAGGACCACTGAGGCACAAAAGGATTCATTCTGTGTAGCCCAAGGAGTACCAGGAAGACCAACACCACGGGCAGGGAGCAGCCTTTGGAACATAAACATGGAGGATTACCAAGTGAGGGTGGCAGGCAGGAGGCCGCCTATTGGAGCTAGTTAAGTTCATGGACATTGACTACATGGGAAGTGCAGAAGGCAGAGGCCTGTGCCTGGCACCCTCTGAAGCCAACTACACACACACAACCCCGGCTGGGTATACACGCAGAAAAGACACCCAACACCATTTTTTAAAATCAGTCTAAAATCAGACTTATAAACAACATTCAGCCCAGCGGCTTATACCCACAGAGCCTGGGTGTTCAGGGAACAGCGGGTTGGAGAAAAAGGAGTCAGATCCTTTGCCAACCAGTCTTTCCCTTGGTGGAAGCTGAGCGCATCAGTCTCTGTTCACAGCCTGCTGATCCGGCCCCTGCTCCTGGCAGGGTGTACACACACTGTCCCAGCCTCAGGAAGCTGCCATACCAAGCTGGCTCCTCAGCGGTCCTGGTGCCGAGGCGGAGGGGACGGAGGGTGCCGCACTGGAGGCAAGTCGTAGTGTCCCGGGATGTGGCTGTTCTTGGGTGAGTCATAGTGGCCAGGAGGCAGGCCTGGAGGAAGAGGGGGCACAGAGCCCACAGACTCCTGATCTGAAGACAAGAGAGAACAGAAGAGGTGACTCCCCAATCTCCCCTAGCTCTCCTACCCATAGAGCAGTGAGCAGCAATGCAACCCGGATGTATGGCTCTGAGCAAGGACCCCTGCTTCTCAGCCCTCCCCACCTGTCCACTTCACAGGACATGAGGACACTGTCCCCTAACTTGGTCCCCATTTCTCTGGGCGCTGATTCTACCTCTCCGGTGCTATGCAATACCATCTCAGATCCTCCACCTTCAGATGAGAAACAGGCTCGTAACCACCCACAGGCCTTGCTTTTGCCTTACTGTGCCACTATTCCCGTCTCTCCCTTCCCCTTCCCCCTTCCTACTTCCCATGTTCTAGTGCCCCATAGCTCCTGCTGGGGGCCAGGAGGGCTCACTATGGCTCAAGGGGCTGGGCTGCTCATAGGTGCCGCTGTCTCTCTGTGGCTGCAGTTGCCGCTGTCGGCTGCCCCGGAGATGAAGGGGCTGCCCAGGAGGAGACACGGATGGAGGGCCTCTCATCTCCACGTAGCTGCTTTCTCGGGGTTCCCCAGGCAGGCCAGGCAGGTCTCTGATGGTAGCATAGGGGTTCTCACTGCTCAGAGACATGACGCTTGCCCCCAGCCCCTCTTCAGAAACAGGACCTAAGGATCAGAGAAAAAAATCAGGCTACTTGATCCCCGCTTCCCTTCCCTCCTTTGCTCTGTACTCATACCTTTGTGACAGAATGGTCCTGGGCCATTCCTGTGGCTATAGCTACAGCTGTAGCTTCGATCTAGGTGGCTGGTGCCTGAGGAAAGACAACTAGAAGTCAGTTCCTTTCCAGGCCTCTTCTGAAACCAGGCTCTTCCCCTGTCCCCCCACCAAGATGACCCAGCAGGTGAGGCTGTGCATTCGCCTCAGCCATAGCCTCCAAGCACCTACCTAGGTCGTGGCGCTCCCGTCTGTGCTTCCAGTCAGCAGGCAGTGTAGCATGGTTATCACACCCATGGGCTCTGCTTGGCCGCTCAGGAACCTGGCTGCCTGGAACCTGGTGGGGAGAGCACAAGTAAGGTTGAAGCTTTCCCGAGAAGTGAGCTGCCCCCCGCCCCCGCGCCCCACAGAGCACACCCCCTCAATGCACTGACCTTGTTAGGAGGTGGCGGGTTAGGAGAACACTGAGACAGTGTGTGATAGCTAGGGTTGGAGTAGTAGTGACTGTAGCTCGGAGAGACATCTTCAGGACAAATACAGTACACGGTGGTTCAGACACAGGCAGAGGTCACCAGCAGCCTGGCCTCACCGACTCCCTCCATTCTTCCACCCCACACCCCACGGGTGCATACTCAGCTCTATGCCCTTCACTCATTCCCACCCCAGCTTACCTGGCATGATGTATTCAGAGCCATCCAGCCGCCCACTGCTGTAAGCCACTGCCAAGTGCTCATGTTCCTTGCCCTTTTGCCAATGGCGGTAGCCAATGAACAGTGCTACCAGGGCCACCACAAGGGTCCCCAGCACTGCAATGCCAATCACTGCACCCAGTGAGTTATGGATCACAGGAGAGGTGGGCATTATGGTGAAGGACTCTTGGCTTCCTGTGAGACGGAGTGGGCACTGAGACTGGCGCCTTGATTCTGTTAATGAACCTCGGTGCAATTTAAGGAAGAGGAAATGATCTGAGGGCCCTGGGTCCCAGAACCTTGAAGAAAATGAAGGTCAAAGAGTCTAAGAACTCACCCAATTTGCAGGGTGCACCACTGTGTCCCGGGGGACAGACACAGGCCCCAGTCTCTGGGTGGCACCTCTCTCCAGAACCACACTGGCATAGCTGAGAGCAGTTGACGCCAAACACTCCTGGAGGGCAACCTGGAGAGAGCCAAGGAAGCAAGCAGAGTCACGGAGCCAGCAAACTGCAGTCTCCTCCTAGATAGGGGCTACGGTATGTTCAGGGAGTTAGCTTGCTCTTGGTACCTTCCGAGCAGTGGGGCCCAGTCCAGCCTGGGGTACAGGCACAGCTCCCGTCCTGAGGGTGGCAGGTTCCACCATGATGACACTGGCAGGTTTGGGAGCATTTGGCTCCCCAGTGGCCTGGGGGACACGCTACAGGAGACAAGGGGCTGTTAGGCAGGGCCAGGCCATCCCCGCTGGATAAACTCTGAGCCCTCAATCTCTCTGAAGTCTTCAGCTTGGCCTTTTCTTGGGGATACTAAGGCTCTGAAAGGTATCTACCCACTGATGACTCAAATGCTCATCTCCAGCCATCTTGACCCACTATCCACTTGACATCTGCACTTGGCTCCCTAACAGCCATTTCAAAATAATATACCCAGTGCTGGGGGACCAGAGGCTTCTCAGAAGTTCCTGGGAGCTGAGCACTGGGCTTATATTTTCTATTTTCAAACATCTGCCTCCTGCCATACCTGGGGTTACAGGTATGTTGCTGATGTCATTAATGCTTATATTGCTAATAAAGGTGTGTGTGATCCTAGCAAATAATCTAATAGTAGATGCTACTGAATTCTACGCAAAAACACACAAACAAAAACCTTCACCAAGATCTCTTCCTTTATATCCTGCCTGCTAGAAGTACAGTCAGCTCTCTCTGGGCAGCTTCACCTGATGCCCAGACTAGTAATTTCTCAATCATCATACAGTTATGTGGGAGATAACACATAACAGATAATGTGAGAGAGATATAACAGCATGGCTCCATCCACGCAAGCAAACAAACTGGACTCAGTGGGCTATAAAAAAGGAGCACACATTTGGGTTGCGGGAAGATGTATATTTGGAGCATGAGGGGGTGTGGGATATGATTGGGACACACAGTATATGTGCGTGAAATTTCCAAATAAAATTAATAGTTTAAAATAAAATTTAAAATGTTTAATATTTTTTTTAAAGGAAGAGAAAACAAGAATATGCCCAAGAGGGAACTTCTTGGGGATTTGGTGTTCCAAAAGCACCCTGATTCTTCCAAAGTCCCCCTGTGACTTGCTCGCTGCCACATCCTACCACCAGAACCAGTACCCAGCATGAAGGGGATGCCAGGATTTTTCCTATTGTACAGATAACTAGTTAGGTGAGTGGGAGGCTTTCTGCCCAGGGTCAGGAGATTGAGGTTCCAGGGCCCAGCCACCCAGGCAACAGGCACACCCGCTCCCACACAAGTTGCTACGCACGTTCAGAGCAGTCAGGGCCTGTCCAGCCTGCCAGACAGTAGCAGGTCCCATCCGATGGGTGGCAGGAAGAATGGTTGTTGCACTTGCAGGGCACACAGCGTTTGCCATAGCGACCAGGCTGGCAGGCTGGGGAGAGGGAGGTATGGTGACTGTGGGCCCTGACCAGGGTCCCCCCACTAAGTTAACTGTCCTGGAGATGAGAGGCAGAGGCAGGACCCGAGGGGTGGAGTGGGGCTCTTGAGTCTCAACTGCTGCTAACAGGAGGGGGTGGGTGTAGGGAGCCTCACGCCTCTGGCAGGAGGGGCCTCGGAATCCTGGAGCACACACACAGTTGCCATTCTCAGGTACACAGGTACCCCCATTTTTGCAGGTGCAGATGTTGCTGCAGTTGGCTCCCCAAAAGCCCTCGGGGCAAGGCAGGTGGCAGCGTGTGCCTATAGGAGACATCTAAGAGTCATCTCCTGTGGAGTGCACTCCCAACTCCATAGCAGACCTGTGACCTCCACACCCAGAATTCAACATCCAGAACGCTCACCCATCCAGCCTGCCTGACATTGGCAGTGTCCACGAACAGGGTCACAGCCATCCGAGTGGTCACAGTCACAGATACTGGCACAACCTTCACCGAACTGTCCCTTCTTGAAGAGTGAAAGGAGGGGAAAGTAGGCTAGTCACTTGAGGGGTGCTGTGCCCTCCCCTCCCCCAGGCAAGTGGTCTGTGATCACTTACTGGGCAGGGAAGCTGGCAGTGAGCACCACGCCACCCAGGGGTGCAAGTACAGGCTCCAGTTTGGGGGCTGCAGACTCCTTCATGGGCACACTGGCAACTGGCATTGCAACTGAAGCCCCAGGTGCCAGGGGGACAAGGCACAGAGCAGTTACCACGCTGCCAACCTAGAGAAGGTAAGCAGGTATACGTGGGTGCTGGTTATTTCAGCTTTACATTGTAGCTGGGCATGAGAAAAGGACATGAACTCCAGACGTTGAACAGTTCAAAGACTCCCACTGGCACAATATTTAATTGCCTGGGCCTCCCATAACTCCCACCCCACCTGAGCCTACTGTGTCTTCCACTTCACTTGGACCTCCAGTCTTTTCTACCCTATCTGAGCCCCCACTGTGTCTTCTAACCCACATGGACCTCCTATCTTCTACCCCACTTGTCCTGCCCCCTCCGTCTCTTCTACAGAATGGAAGAGGCTGGCAACAAAGCCAAGCTCATCATGGGCCCCACTAGGTCATCTGTATGACAACAGGGAGAAATGGGGGCAGAAGACGTGATGCTTAGTTTTGTCTAACACCACTGGACTGGAATTGAGCCCAAGGGCTGCCAACATGCCACGTCGATAGACCTTGGAAGCCTTCACTGGCACTGTCAGGGTATGTTTATGAAGAACTGAGGGTGAGAACTGTCCATCATGGAGGTATCTCTGGTCTGCACCTTTTAAGGACAAGTATGACCTTTGTAGCTGAAGAAAAGCAAAACGAGTAGGGCATTTTGGCTCTGCCTGTGATCCCAGCACTCCAGAGGCTGAGACTGGGCTATATAGTGGGACCTTGTCTCAAAAAAAGTGGAGGAAGGGACAAAGGGGGGGAGGGAGAGGAGGAGGGGAGAGGCCAGGACAGGGGAGGATGAGAGAGGATAAGAAAAGAAAGAGTAGTACTCCAGCAGGAACTAGCCTGGATCCACCTCTAGTAAGATGGGCCCTGGGAGTGCTCTCCTCGCCTCCCTCCCCCCCACCCCCGCCCACCGGGTCTGCCCCTCCCGAAGACCCTGGTCCACAACCTTCCTTGCAGATGCATGTGCCGTCGATAGGGGAGCAGGAGATGGCGTTTTCGCAGGAGCAGTGGGAGGAGCAGTTTACCCCGTAAGTGTCGGGTGGACACAGGCTAGCACAGTGAGGTCCCTGAAAGCACACCAGTGAGGAGCTGCCAGACCCAGCCTGGCCCGCCCCGCCTTCCCCATTGGTGCACAGCCTCACCGTGTAGCCGGGTGCGCACCGGCAGAGGCCGCTGTCAGCCAGGCAGACGCCGCCGTGCAGACAGAGACAGTGCTCCTGGCAGCCCGGCCCGTGCGTGTCCTGCGGGCAGCTCTCGTTGCAGTGGAGACCTGCCCAGCCTGGCCTGCAGGAGCACTCGCCATGCATAGGGTGGCAGCTGTGGGCGCAGGAGGGGACGGGGGCATCTGAGCCGGACTGCAGACCCCTCCTCGGCAGAGCCCGGGTATGGAGCCAGGGGCTCAGTAAGATCCTCTGGAGGGCCAGGCTGGGCTAGGAGGGAAACCCAGGCCGTTCCCGCCCCCTTCCCAGACCCCTCCCAGATCCTTCTGTGACATAGGTGCCACCCTTAGCTACATCCCGGTGCTTTCCGTTTCTCTGGTGTCTCCCTTCACCGTGTTCCACAGCCCACCTGAGACTGTGTTCTGGGTCGCAGGTGCAGGGTTCCTGGCAGCTGAGACCATAGACGCCATCCGGACAGAGGCGCTCAGTGCAGCGGTCGCCTGTGAAGCCATGTTCACACAGACACGCACCATTGGCAGGAAAGCAACGGGCACCAGGGGCGCAGTCGCAGGTCTCAGCACAGTCTTGCCCAAAGCGGCCCATGGGGCACTCTTCATGACACCTGGGTACCAGGTTAAGTACGGCTGTATGAGCTGGGCTCCACCTCTTCCCGGTCTACCCCAGCTCCCTAGGGCCACACACTTACCGATCCCCGATATAGCCAGGAGTGCAGCGGCACTGCCCAGTAAACCGGTCACAGAGGCCACCGTTGTGACAGCGACATTCCTGAGTGCAGTTGGGTCCATGGAAACCCTCTGGGCAGGGCAGGGAACAGATGGCTCCCTGTGGGGGTGACCACAGGTCTTTGGATACCCTCATATGGCCAGACCCTTCAAACCTCACCAGGGTGCTGAGAACCCAGCCCCTGAAAACACTGGTCCATAGCCCCATCTAGTGCCCGCCCCCCCCCCCCAGAATTCTCTTGGAATCCAGACCCTATGCACACAGGCCCCACCCTTCATACCATCCAGCCGGGTGGGCAGCTGCAGGAGCCTTGGGAGACCTGGAAAACACCTCCGTTTTGGCAAGGAGAGATGATGGGACAGGAGCCAGCAGCGCCCTGTGAACAGGGCACATTACAGCTGTGGAACAGGGGGTGAGGTCAGAGTGTCATCAGAACCTTCAGCTTGCCCTCTCTTTCCCCTAAGGCTGGCTACCTGCATGGAAAGGGTCTCAGGGCAGGTAAATAGCAAAGACACCCCCCCCCCCAAAATCAGCAAGTGGTCAGCAAGTGTGTGTGGCAGGTCTGCTTTTCCAGCAAGCAGGTTCCTGTGTCCCCAGGCCCTGTGGTTCCCTGGTCCCTCTTGACACCTGCTCCTGCAGGTTGCCATCCTAAAGAGCTCACTGGTTTCTAACCAGTTTAGCCTCTCCCTCCTGTGGTCCCCCCAGGCCCCTCTGCATGTGGCCTTGCAGTTCTGCCTAGATCCTCATCTCAGCCTCACTTGCGCCAATGGTTGTTCCAAGCTGCTTGGCTGGCACTCAGCAAAGCTGGACTAAGAACTTGGTCTCTCAGCTCCATCATTTCCCACGCCTGGTCTTGTGTCTATGACTTTATCACACACCTGGGTCCTGTTCTCCCAGCAGGGCAGAAGCAGGCTCCATCCTGGGGGTCACAGGATGCCCCATGGCAGTGGCAACCAAACTGACAGGCAGGACCATAGAGGCCAGGAGAGCAGGGCTGAAGGCAGTTGGGGGGCTGCAGACCAGAGGGGCAAAAACATGCCCCACTCTTGGGATCACAGGAACTGCTGTTGCCACAGTGACAGGGCTTGTCGCACTGTGGCCCCCACGCTCCTGGGGCACACTCTGTGGAACAGAAAACGGAGGGGAGGCACCAGGGACTTAGCCCCTTTCCCAGGTTCCAGTTAGCCCAGTCTCATCCCACATACCCATCTCCTTGACCACATCTCCAGAAAAGGCAGCTAGTGGCAATGGTCTCTGACTAAAAACCATCCCTGAGTCACCGGCGACTTACCACTGGAGCAGTCGTCACCCCGCCAGCCTGGTGCACACTGGCACCGATTAGGAGCCACACAGCGACCGTGGACACACTCCTGGGCACAGAGTGCTAGCCAGAGATGGGATAAATGAGAAGATGCTTCCACCCACCCTCCTTTGACCTTCGAACCTAGAGCCATTTTCTCCCACACCAGCGGCCTGCAGATTCAGATCCCCAAGCACCAGCCCTGTCTGAAACGAAGACTTGGAGACAACTCAGGGCAGCCTGGGTTCCCAGGGGTCCAGCCTCCCTGGCCCTTCTGTGAACATTTCTAAGGATCTTCGTGGGATACTTTGGGGGTACTTTCAAGTGGTAGCTGGATGAGGGGAGGGCTAAGTCAGGATGGGAAGCTGAGCCTGCGGGGACTGGTGACAGGTCAAGGCGGAAGGAAGGGTCAGAGGATGGCCGGGCTCTATATGAAGACAGGCTCACAATGTGCTAGGGAGTTAAGAGACTAGACAAAAGCAGAGTAGGCCTAGCTACCACTTCCTGCCCCTCTTCGTCACCCCGACCCCAGCTACAGCTACTGGCCAAAGGGGAGACCTAAAGGAGCAGATAGTAGCACCCCACCACCACCACACCCTTCACTAGGGCAGGGAAAAACTCAGTCAGATGGGTCCCTCCCGATTCCATTCCTACCCAGCCCCAGCTCAGGACTCACGGACACAGGCTCCGCTGCTCTCGTAGTAACCCCCACAGCACTGCAGGCGTGGGCGAGAGTCGGTCTTCACCACCTGACGGTACACCGTCCGGTAGACAACCCTGCAGTGGCCATCAGGGCTCTCAGCTGAGGCCCCGGCCACCCATCTCCACCCCTGCACCTCAGCAAGGCACTCAGGGTGAGTATCCCTCCCTGCCTGCACCAGCCACACCTTCACAGGCACAGGGGTGCCCACTATGGACAGCTGAACGCCTTGAGGGCAGAGTGTCCTCTGAACACCGGAGGTTCTGGCAGGGCTCAGCCAGCTCCCGGCCCACAGAAGGACGAAGCACTCACGTGGGCTGAGGACAGGCGTGGGGGTCCTCCCAGGGCCTTTCGCAGGACTCAGTTGGGAGCAGGCTGAAGGGGCGCAAGTGGGACTCCTTGGTGGTGGTGGTGAAGCTGTGGGCAGGGGCAGAGTCGAGGGCAGCTCAGGCCTGAGTAGGCAGGGTGCAGAGGCAAAGGCTTCACCGTGCAGAGAACAGTATCCAGAACCTGGGCTTCCTCATCCTGCTCCTGACCCAGCTTGTCTAGATGCTCCTTCTAGAATTGGAATGTTCCAGGACCACTCCTAACCAGAACTATGTCTCATCCAAAGGACCAAAGCCTTCTACCATCAAAACACACACACACACACACCACACACACACACACACACACCACACACACACACTTAAACCTCCCAATGTGGGAAGATTGAGCTTGACCCAGCTAGTACCAGTAGATTGAAGCACTTTTGGCTTCCTTCTGCTTTGGGCCTTGTTTTCCAACCCTTTCTGCCTGCCTTGCCCCTACTACCCCCACACCCCTCACCCCCCACCATCCCCACAGCACCTCTGCTTGGTATGTATGGCTCTCTCCCACAGGAACCAAGGGAGGATAGGGAAAAACTGGGGTCAGAGACAGAGACAAGGGCAGAGGTGGGGCAGGTGAAAGGCCATGGAGGGACACAAAGAGACCAGAAACAGATTCCTAGAAGGAGCCACCCCTGCATTACAATCAGCAAGCTTGGGGCCCTTCTCACCTTTCCCAGACTGTGCAGACATTGGGATCATTGGAGTTGAGCGTCCTGGCCAGCCCCAGGCCTAGGGCCAGGAGGAGGAGGGGCCGCAGAAGTGGCAGCATTGCAGTGGCCTGCAATAGGGCACACAGCAGCCAAACAGCACTGCAGCCAGCAGCCTGAAGGACGCATCTGCAAAGTTCCAAGCGGTAGGCATGCTGAAGAGGCCGGCCCACCACCTCCCTGTCCTCTGGTCCATGTGGCAGGGCTCCAGCTTCCCCAGAGCAGAGCTCCTAGCATTTGTCTATGGCTCCAGGTCTCAGTTTGCTAACACACTAACCCAGCTCTCATTATTCCCAGAGTTCTGTGCCTCAGGCCTGGCTTGAGTACCACCTCTGCCCTTCTGCCTGCCCCCTGACACCTCCATCCCCCTATAACTGGCTGACCATCATGCTCATCTCTTTGACGTTCGCTGCTTATCAATGTCTAGTGTTACCTGACCACCAGAAACAGGGGCCTATGGACCTTTATTTCTGATTCCCTACGCCCTAGCCTAACAAATACTCAGTACACTGAAAGGTGCAGTGGTGTACCAGGCTTTTTTTACCCTCTGGTGCAGAAAAGGAAAAAGATAGGAAGAAAGAAATATTCACTGCCCTTGCTGGTGGCCTGAATCTGGGAGAGCAGGAGCTGATAGCAAGCTGGACTAATGTCTCAACGCAATATCCCCGAACCTAATTCCCTCCTTGTTCTTTGGGCCTCAACCAACTTTGCTCAACTCTGAGCAAAGTTCCCAGAAGTCTAAATTGCACTCAATCACAAGGACAAGCTGCACATGGCAAATCTGTTTTTTCATAGCAGCATGTAAACAAATCATAGCCACCAGTAACAAATACTCTAAATCAAACGCACGCCTGTACACTACACCTGAGAGGGGCACAAAAACATTCCACAACCATCCTGTGTCTTTAGTGAAACCAAGATCACAAAACAACTTCAAAATGTGTCACTACAGTGTACCGCAGTGTGAAGCTGGGACCAGTGAAGGAGGGTCTAAGGAAAGTCAACTTGGGCTCAGTCCAAGGGAACTTTGGAACGGCCGGGATTCAGTATCAGACGCCACTGACGGCAAACTGCCGTCACTGTACAAGGGCAGCCAAAGCTTCTCTGATGAAGGAACTGTCAGGCGGTTCCTGCTCCCGGGGGTGGGGGTGGGGTGGGGGTGCAGCCTGATAACACAGCCACTGGGGTGCTGGAGCCAAGGGGCAACTTCCATCTTTCTCTGACAGCTCTGGGGAACTGGCTCCTCACCATCTCCACTCCTAGGCCTCGCCCAGAGGATGGGAAGAGTTTTTCTCTGAACTCTAGGCCCAGGAAAGGCTGAGTGCCGGAAGGCCCACCCCTCTGCCTCCATGTTCCTGCTTTCTGCCTGGAGTTTCTCAAACTTGCCGAGGCTCCCTGCTTTACTCTCCAGAGATGCCCACATCTGCTTGTAATTTTTCCGAGAAGAGAGGTCACAGTTGCTGGCCCCTTACACCCCTGAGTATCTCTGGAATGCTTGCTTCAGCCCCACCCTGACCCCCCACCCACATACTCTGGCAGATCATGATTCTCTGGGCTCAGCCAGGGGGCCTACTTCTCAGATTAGCATAGCTCCCTGCTGTGCTCCATCTCACCTCCAACCCCCCACCGTCATCCTCTTTAAGTAACCCCCCCAGAAGGCTCCCAACTCCTTCAGTTGGCTAGAGCTGCTGCACCCCACACCTCCCCCAGGCCTAGCCACACCTCTAGCCTTCTAGACCTTTTTCTCATTCAACCACGTAACTCACCAGTGATGGCCAGCATGGGCCCAAGAAGCCAGAGAATGTCCTGGAGATCCTAGTGCTCAGGATCCAGATCCTACAAAAAGGAAACCCGACAGCTGGATAGTGATGTGGGGTTCCACCCTACGACTGCCTCCATACAGGTGTGAAGGGCTCCCATTTGCCTGGCTTGGCTACTAAGCTGGCATTGTGGCCTTTGGAGATGGGGGTCAAGGGAACAATGCTGAGCCCTGCACCCAGGTAACCACTCCATAGTCAGAAGTACCAAAGCTACAACCTGACCCAGTAAGTGTACCACCAGACACTGTCCCCATCCCTACAAAGTCAGTTCCTTCTCTTAAGATTCCCAAATTGCCTTCCCCAACTAACTGCCCACCAACAGAGTTGGCTCTAGCTGGTCCCGGCTACTCTCCCACTCCCCCAAGGATGTTCCACAGGGCCAGGACAGAACCCAGAGCTCTCCACATCTCTGCCCATACTCTGTGTCCTTTCCACCCTATCCTTCCAGAATCTTGGGCTCAAGCTGGGATGCAGACTCACCTATACCTATGAAGTTACCCCTTGGGGGGCTCAGTGAGCTGTCTAGTCAGGTCCCTAGAGTCCACAGGATGATGTCGTGGGCAGAGCCCACAGCATGGAAGGCTGAGTTCAGATGGAGGTAGGTTGAGCTGTGGGGCCTAAAGTCCTTCCCAGTTTCACCTGCCCTTACCCCCAGGCAGTAAATACTAATTGTTATCTCATCTCCCCCTTCAGCTGCTGGAGAAAATAGTTCAGTTGGGGGCTCAGGATGGCCCTGCACAGAGCAGGGGTGCAGGAGTATGGGAGATGACTAATTGCAATCCTACCAGGCTAGCTAGAAGGAGAAGGGCTACCTTCCCTCCTTCCAAAGGCCTCCAGGGTGGGGCTGCAGTGCGGAGGAGGCTTCAGCAGCTCGGTCCAGGGCTAGAAGCCAAGGTGGGGCCTGCAGAGACCGGTGGGTGGGTAATAGGGAGAGGAGATAGGAGGGGGGTTCTAGCAGAGAGCGGAAGGATTTTACCCCACTATTCCCAGCCTGAGAAATAAACATAGGCCTGATGAGGCTCGCAAGGCCCCCCAAGCTGGCTTCCTTCTGGGTGTTGAAGCATGTCCCAGGACACCTGCCCCATGAACCTGCAGCTCCACTCCAACCCCAATAGCACATTGCCTCTATGATTATACAACCCGTCAAGGGGCTTAGTCCTTAGTTCCTGGAACTCTGCCCCAGGCAACCCCTCTTAGACCCCTTCTGCTCAACGCCTATCTCCCACCAAACTTCCCTCACTGTTGTAGATAGCTGCTGTGGTGGTTCAGCAAGGAAGACAAGGAGGCATATTTCATAACTGCAAACCTTGCCAGACCTCAGTATAGGGAACCACCATCCTGGCCAGCGCCTAACTCAACAGTGGAACCATCTGAGCTCAGGTGTTTTATTGATTCAGAACTCCTCAGGTGCAGATCATTAGCAATCAAGCCTTCTCCACAGAAATCCAACACCTGCAGACAATACAAAATGCCCAAGGCCTATGTATCCCTTTCTCCAACAGTGCACAAAAACAATTATTTTAAACAACTAAAACCTCCACACCTCACAACCAGTCAAAATGTGACCCTGTATTTTTCTGAGATGGGTCAGGCAGGAGTGAGTGACTCCCATAAGTCACTTCATCGAAAGCTTCCATCAGCCCTCGTGGAAGGTGCCACTACCCAGTCCACAGATGCAAAGGCAGACTCAGCACAGGAGCCTGCCCAGTTGCGTCTGAAGAGGGATTCAAACTCCAGCAGCAGCAGAGGCCTCCCAATAGTTCTGGAGGAAACCAGGGGCTTCATATCTTTACAGCATTAGTCACAGTAGTAGGGAGCTGGCCAGGGACTGGACAGAGAAATAGAGGCTGTCACTAGACCATAAACAGGGGCGTGGGAACTCTGCGAACAGAGTCAAAATGAAAAGCTTTTCTCTCCCACCTCCTCATGCAAATTGCTGGGCTCTGGGCCAAGCCCAGCTCCACTTCCTGCCTTCAAGGCTGTGGGCTACATTCCTGCCTGTCAGCCTTGTGTCCCACAGGACCCTGGCCCGTCCATCTCTGGGAGCCCCTCTACCCTCAATGCACCCCAGCCTCTGGGAGGAGGAAGTGAGTCTATGGCCTCTGGGAGCTGTAGATGAGAGAAGAGGATTCTTACCCAGAAAATGGGAGTGACAGGCCAGGCATCAGCTTATTCCCAGTTCCCCTCACTCCTGAGGAGTGGTGTGGCATGGGATAACCCCTGCACTCCAGAGATTGGCAACACCCTGCCACAAGGCTACTGTGCAGACTAAAGGAGGTGGCGTGGATGCCGCACTTGGGGCCAATCTGCAGCATGCATACCTCCATCCACATCAGTTGTACCAACAGGCACAGACCGGTGTGTAGAGGGAAGCTTTGCCAGGGAAAAGCCCCTCCCCTGTGTGGTTGGATTTCCGGCAGCAGCTTGAAGGGAGGGATAAAAGGGGCAGTTGAAGGCAGTTAAGCAGTTGGAAGTTGACAGCAGTTAGAGCTAAGAGTTACAGCAGAGTTGCTGCAGGATAGGAAAACAGAGAGTACAAAAGCTGGGGAGAGGGAAGCAGGCAGAAATGAGGCTCAGATAAATTGAACTAACTAGGGTTTTAGAAAGGTTACAATTTAGATCTTCTCAGTAACTGCCATGCTGGGAGAAGCTGAACCAGAGTGGGATGGAGTTAGTTCAGTTCCCCAGACATAGGCAGATTAAGACAGCCAGAAAAGGGCTGTAAAGGTTTCTCTTTCCTTCCTATCTCTTCATTTCTTTCCTAACCATAAGAGCTAACAGATTTAAAAAGTTACAAGTTAGAAATCTAGCAGCCTGGAACAGAGGGGCAGAGTCAAGTAGCCAGTGAGAGAAAAACTGTTACATTATAGATACATTTTAAATACGTTCTGAGCCCAGATCCAAACCGCAAAACAGCCAAACCCTCACCCCCTTTTAGAAGAAAAACAATTACATTTTAAGAATTCGTTTACATTTTAGCACCCAATGTGGGGCTTGAAATAAAATAAAGGATAAAAATGATGGGAAACTTGATTTCAAATGTAGAGAGAAAAGTAGAGGAAGAAGGGATGGATTTTTGTGTTTAAGAAGCCAACAAAGTATAACATGTTACTATGGGAATATATACTACCATGATTTCAGTTATATGTTTTTTTTTCTCTTTTTCTTCTATTTTGTTTTAAAAAACAATAAGGAAGTGTCTAGGCAATTAGAAGAGATGAAGGGAAAACTGAAAAAAGCCAAACCAGGAAAAACAGAACAAAAAGGGCTCAATTTTTTCTTTCTCTTCAAAAAAAGAATTGATGGAACTGTAAAAGAAATATGGGGGGAGTTTGAAAGGATGGAAAAAAGGGAGACTAAGGAACTGAGAACACAAACTTGGGGAGAACTGTCAAGGGAAGGAAAAGGAAACACTGAGGAAATAGGAGCACAGACTGAGGAACTGGGAACACAACTGTGCTCCTTCCCAGTGACAGAAGATTTTACCCAGAGGAAATATAAGGGGGGAGCTTGTACAGGAAGATGATCAGAAAAGGCAGCCTAGGGCCACAAAATCACCTTCAGCATTTCCAGCAGGAATTCAGCATATTCCCCAGGATAATCCCCAAGGTTACAGTGAAACAAAATGGCATCCGATACAAATGAATAATTTAAGAAAGTTGAAGGAAGCTGTGGTGTTGTATGGCATGCACTCACCCTATGTAAAGCAGGTCCTGAATAACTGGGCACTGCAATATCGGATATTCCATTCGATTTGGAAAGGGTTAATATCAGCTATACTAGAGGAGTCCCTCGGCTTCAATGGTTAGCTTGGTGGAGGGAAGAAACAACAGAATGGAACAACAGTATGGAACAGCAGAATAGGGCTAAAAGGAATAAATATTAACTGAAACCAGCTCCTTGGTGAGGGTTGGTATGCTGAATTACAAGAACAGATTATGTTTGATGACTTGACCTTAGAACAATGTCATTTAGGAGCTTGGGAGAAAGTAAAGGAACCAGGAAAAAAAGTCTACCTCATTCACAAAAATTATACAAGGCTCAAGTGAAGCTTTTACTGATTTCTTACAAAGTTTAACTGCAGCAGTTAATAGAGCCATCTCAGACCCTGAAGAGAGACAGGAGCTGCTTGAGACAATGGCATTTGAAAATGCAAACACAGAGTGTAAGAAAGTTTTAAGGCCATTAATTGGATCAATGGATCCATGCTACTGCAGACATTGGTGCCAATACTTACACAGCTGCTGTAATAGGACAAGCTATAGTTAGAGGGCTGAAATACCAAAATGTCCGATGCTTTAACTGTGGAAGACTCGGGCATCTGCAAAGAGACTGTGACCAAGCTGCTTCTAAGGGCAGCTTTACAATTTTCTGTAAATATCAGTCAGAAAAAAGGAGCAGATTTCCAGGGGTGTGTAGATGGTGTGGAAATGGTCGACCCTGGGCGAATGAGTGTAGATCTAAGAGAGACATACAGGGGAATTCCTTGCAGTCAGAAAATGCCACAGGGGGCCTAGCTCTGGCCCCTGGAGAGAAAAAAAAAAAAGCTGCCTGTGTCCTGTCAGCACTGGGGTGGCATGCAAACCAAAAAACCCAAACTCAGTGTTGGAGATCTGAGGCATGCTACTGAAGGCAGTGCTGCACTAGATCTGTCTACAGACAGACCGCTTACCCCATCCCCAAATGTTCACTGCTATGAAATAGCTACTGAAGTTTACCCTCTTCCCCCAGGGACAGTAGGGATGATCTTAGGTAGAAGTAGCCTCACATTAAAGGGTTTTGTAGTGCATCCTGGAATTATAGATGGAGATGCTAAGGGAGAAATTAAAATCATGGCCTATGTAACAAGAGACCTGCAATTTAATGCAGGACATAGGATTGCAGAACTGTTACTGTTTCCCTATATCAAAAGAAAAGCTGCACTGGTAGAGAGAACAGGTGGAGGAAGGTCTCCCGAAAACCCTGACCACTAACTGAGAAGTATGACTATGGAAAGAAAAGCTCTTTTAAAAAAGACAGAGCCTTCTGAAGATTGTAGTAAAGTACAAAAACTAAAAGCCACAATCAGCCTGGGTTATGGAGTAAAGTTTCTGAAACCTAAATGCCCACCTGACTCAAATACCAGAGACAATCAACAGTATGAGGAAGATGAAAAGTATGAAACCTTGATGAAAAAAAGCTGTCCCCGTGTGAGTCTCACTCCGGCTGATTTAGAACAGTTGGCTGGCAGTCATCAGAAGGTTCCAAGAAAAGATAATGAGAGCAACGGCTCATCACTTCAAGTTTGACAACCTCCAGAGGAAGAAAACACTAACAGCAAACAGAAACCAGAGGAAAACTTCTTAAAGCCAAAGTTCCAGACATTCAAGGGAATAGACTGTCTTTTGATGTAGAATGTTGCCTTTAATGATATCAGTGAACATCAGAGTTCCTTGAAACATGAAGATTCCTATAGTAAGTCTATAGATAATGGATTACTGCAAAGAGTTACAAGGCAGAATCTGACAGAGACATGTGCCACCTGCCTGAAAGTAACAGCTTCAGAGAAAGGGGACTCATTCCAGCAACTTCATAACCCCTGGATTTTCACTCTGTTAGTAATGTATTATGCATGAATGCAAAAGATAAACTCCTGAAGACTAAAAGGGGAAAAGTAATCAATATTGTACAACTTGTATCTTAGTAGAAGGGGGGAAATGTAGAGCGAAGCTTTGCCAGGGAAAAGCCCCTCCCCTTGGATTTCTGGGAACAGCTTGAAGGGAGGGATAAAAGGGGCAGTTGAAGGCAGTGAAGCAGTTGGAAGCTGACAGCAGTTAGAGCTAAGAGTTACAGCAGAGTTGCTGCAGGATAGGAAAACAGAGAGTACAAAAGCTGGGGAGAGGGAAGCAGGCAGAAATGAGGCTCAGATAAACTGAACTAATTGGTTTTTAGAAAGGTTACAATTTAGATCTTCTCAGTAACTGCCATGCTGGGAGAAGCTGAACCAGAGTGGGTTAGAGTTAGTTCAGTTCCCCAGACATAGATTAAAACAGCTAGAAAAGGGCTGTAAAAGTTTCTCTTTCCTTCCTATCTTTTCATTTTCTCCCTAACCATAAGAGCTAACTGAGGTTTAAAAAGTTACAAGTTAGAAATCTAGCAGCCGGAAACAGAGGGGCAGAGTCAAGTTGCTAGGGAGAAAAGCCCAGACTCAAAAGGCAAAAAGAGCCAAACCCACACCCCCTTTTAGAAGAAAAACAGTTACATTTTAAGAATTCATTTATACCCCTGCATTCCCCTGCATTCATTCCAGGAAAAACTGGAGGGTTGTTTTTTTTTTCTTCTTCTTCTTTTTCTTCTTCTCCTTCTTTCTCTTCTGAAGAAGAACCCCCACGATGATCCGGGAATGAACAGAGATGAAAATGCTGACAGAGAGAAAGGAAATGGGGGTGGGAGGAGGCCAGAACCTGATCCCCCAGAATGATGGGCTGCTGGCCAGGTGCATGTTCAAGCTAGAGCCAGTAACAGGGCAGGGTCCCTGGGCCTTCTGCCCTCCCTCTCCAGGACCAATTCCAACTCCCTGACACTCCCCCATCTTGCAGTCTAGAGTCTAGTCCTGTCCCTGTCATGAGCTGTGTGACTTTGATCATGTCACTGGAGCCCTCTGAGCCTCCATCCAAGTATCAGCCTCCCTGATAACTGGGGCTGTTTATTTCCCGCTTGCTTTCCACACACCTCTCATCAGCACTCCGCCTTTTCCTTTCACCCTTTGCCTGGTCTGTGAGTCTTCCAATCTCCCTTTTCCGTAGAGTTGAGCGTCATGTTCCCCCCACAAACATCTTTAGCCTCCCAAGGAGGGGTGGGCGTATGAACGCCCACACAGCTGTGCAGCTTAGCTTGGCGCTGCGGTGGGCTTTGGAGTCTCTGTTTCTCCTTGCCGGTTCCTGAGCAGCCTTTGCCACCAAGACGGGCTCATGAAGTCTTCCCCAGCCATGAGTGAGACCCCAGCCCAGACCTCTACATTCTCCCCACAGAAGAGCTAGCTCTACCAGCACTGGCTGCCCAGAGGCACCTCACGCCACACAGCCTACAAGGGCACACTCAAACACAAGACCATCACGCAGCCAAGATAGGCTCTGGCACGCCAGGCATGTCTGCCGGATGGAGGACAGGAAGCCTGAACGAAGCAGACTGGAGGCTGGGGCAGGAGCAGGGCAGGGGTGAGAGGCTGGCCTGCTGCTGGCTCAGGAAACGGAGGCTGGAGGGTCCACTATCGGCCTTGTTTACTCATCAGGAAATAGAGAACCAGCAGGATCCTGACTCACAATCTAAGCCAGTCTCCGCCCAGCCCCAACCCTGACCACCACCTGGGGAGAGACTGCCCTTTTCACAGAGGAGGCGTGGAGGGTCTCCTGTAAAACGATTTGCTCTCTGGCCACTAGTCTGGGAGAAGCGCCTGGAGAGCAGCTTCCCTACTGGCTCCCCTTCCTCACCATCGCCCAGAGATTACCTTCAGAAAGTGCAATTTGGACAGGGCAAAATGATTTAAACCTATAATCCCAACATCCAGGAGGCTGAAGTAGGACGGTAATTTATTCTAGGCTAACCAGGGCTACACACAGAGCAAGCTGCTGTCTCGGAAAGAAAAAGAAAAAACACAGTGAAGTTCTGCTGTGGCAACTGTTCCTTCTGTGGACCCCCATTTCAAGGAAGGCCAGCTGTACCAGGCATTTAGCCAAGCCACCCCCTATCCTTCACTCTGCAGCTGCCTCTGCTCACACCTCCTCAGAATGTCCAGTTCTCCCCAGCCTTCAAGACCAGCTTCCACCAAGAAGCTCCCGAATACTCAAGCCTCAACTTCTCCCCCTGCCCTGTAGCACGACAGTCAGCTTCCAAATTACCACGGTGCCCCTATTTTCCCTAGCTCTGCTCATAAGCTGGCTCCCGATGGGATGCTCATCCAGACACAGGGGAACGACCCAGCCAACATCAGTACCCGTGTCCTCCTCTGGGAGCAAGTAGGGCTAGCCCAGGCCACTCTAGGGGCTGACAGTAGAACACTGAAGTCTAGGGGTAGGCCAGGGACAGCTCTCTGTAGCAGCTACACCCACCAGCCTTTGCTCTCAGTCTCTGCTGTGCAACACTCTCCAACATTAGCATTTTCTCCCAGCTTAGCCCTGGGCCACAGCAGGCTCTTCACTGGTCTAGGCTTGCCTGGTGGCGCTGGGAGTGGAACCCTGGACCCAGAGCATGCTAGGCAAGTGCTATACCACTGAGCTAGCTGTACTGTCCTGCCCATCAATGGCTGTCTGCCACTGTGTTAGAGTTGCCTTGGGCAGGGCCCTTCCCCCACACCTGGGTGCCCAGCACCAGGCAGCACCCATAATGGACATGTGGCAGGGACAAGAGGGACCCCCTGAACTGAACACAGAGCACTGCAACCTTCCTTCTGAGGAATACCAGGAAGGCTATGGGTTCCCCTCAGTTCCCCATCAGCTCTCCCAGAGCCTCAGACACAGCGTAGCGTGACTGGTAAGGAAAAAAGGCTGAATGTAGAAAGACTAATACCACAAAGTTAAAGATGGCTCCACATCTGCCATGCAGCCTGGATGAGGAACTCCTTAGGGTTGGTCTCTGAGTTTCCCTGGGAAAAGTTGGATGAGGGCACAGGAACTCAAGGCTCTGAGTCCCCTAGCATGTAGGGGGTGAGTCCTCGTCCTGCACCCTGGGGCCTGGGACAATGCTCCTCACCGTCCACACATTCTTCTAACTCAGGTCCCCTCTGTGGGTGGGAGCAGCCACAGGAGGGAAGAGGAGCCCACACCCAGGGTCCTGCATGCAGGCTGCGTCTCTCAAGCTGGTACGTAACACCAGTCATCACCCTTGGGAAACACACTGAGGGCTAACCTTCCTCCTCTCAGCTCTTTCACCTCCTATTTCAGAGATGAAGAAATGTCCTAGAAAGGTGGGTCATTTGCCCTAGTCATACAAGCCACACAGCACAGCAGGGTCTGGACCAGGCCTGCCCCGCTGTATACCTCCAGTGCCTTCCTTCTACCCTGGGCCTTCCCTCCATGGGTGATCTCAATCTCTAGATCTCCAGTTTCCTATGTCCATCGTTCTCCCTGGGTTCTCCAAGTCTGCGTGTCCCCATTTGTTGGCCTGTGTCTGTGTTTGTCTGTCTACACCTCTCCTCTTGCCTCTCTGCTAGCTCTCCCACCACAGGGCCAGTACCAGGAGTCACCACCCTGCACCAAGCTGGGCTGAGGCCCCGTGGAGTTTCCTCAGAGAAGGTCGTAAAGCCCCTTGCAACGTCTCTGGCAGCTATCTTTCCCAAGGTTTCCCGATGGTGGAGCAGGGTGCTGGGGAGGGTTTCCTCTTCTGGGAAAGTCTGATAGGGCTTAGTGGAGTGGAGTAGAGAAGCCTAAGCCAACCCTCCCACCTCACCCCACAGAGAAGGAAAAGACAAGCAGGGGGGTGGCGGGGGTAAGGTGGCAGGCTTCGGAAGATCTTTTGGGGAGCAACAAGGGGCACACGGGGGGAGGGGGGGAGTCCACACCCCCAGACAGAGACAGAGGTATATGTACTATGGGGTGGAGTTGGGTTTGGAAAACAGCCTCCAACCCCTTAGGCAGGGGTTGAGAACTGACCCCTTATCCGGCCCAGCCTGGAGCTGAGTCCTAGCTGAGCCTGGGAACCTCAGCCAGCACATGCTGTTCCCATCTCCTGGGACTACGGTCACAGTCCCCAGCTGGGGCAACAGGCACTACTAAAAGACCAAATCAGGGAGTCACGAGTCCATAGCTAACGACTGGAAACAAGGAGGGCTTGCCAGAACTTGGGCCCCTGAGCTCCAGAGCCTCACCATCTGCCTGGCTGTGGGCCCACATCACCCAGGCAAAGAGACTTCAGAGGTTATGGGTGCCTATGGCTGACCTCTCTCCTACAAGGTGAGAAATGAATCTGTTCCCTTCTCTGGGGGAGAGGGGCAACACCACGAGAACATTGAACAGGGTCTTCCCCAGGGACATGCTTTCCCTCGGCCACAGGAGGAGACAGGCGCTGTGTTTTGTTGTGTCTCCAGAAAGAAGAAATTGGGGAACAGAGGGAAGACACGGTTTATTTTTCCGGACTTTGGATACCAAGGTTCTACAACTAGCGAAGTGTACTCTGGAATCCAGAGTGCATACTTGCAGGCTGGGGAAGAGAACACTCTCCCAGGCTGGCCCTGGGTCCCTGATCCTCACAGCCGCCGCAGTTCCCCCCCCCCCCCGTCCCCCCCACTTAGCTGAGTCTCCCTCTCCCTCTCTTCTTGCTCTTTCCTTTCTCTCCTCTCTCTTTCCACTTAGGCGGCTCTTTTTTCTTAGATCTCTCTCTCCTCTACTTTCTTTCCTTTCTCTTCTCTTTTCACTTAGACGGCTCCCGTCCTGTCCCGTTCCTCTCCACCAGCCCCCGGCCCGCCCTTCTCTTTCTGCCCAGCGGTCCCGAGCTCCAGAGCCCAGGGCGGGTCACTCACCTGCCTCGGAGCTGGAGCTCGGAGCTCGGCACGGCGTGTGAGCACCGACGGGTCCGACTGGCCGACAGAGCAGGCTGCGCGGGCAGGAAGGGGGTGGGCCTCCGCCCGCGCCCAGGCAGGAAGTCCGCGCGGGGAGGCTGGAGCCGGGCCGGGTGGGGTCAGGCCTCCGCACGCCGGTCTGCGAAGTGGACTAAGAGAGCCGCCCAACCTGACAGGCTCACGACCGGCCCCATCCCGGCGTCGCGGTCCCCTCGACGCCCCTCTTTCCTGCCCGGCTGCGCCCCCTGGCGGCCCACAGGAGAGGGGCACCCCTCCTGTGCAGTCTGGTCTCTGCCACCTTCGTGTGGGCTGGAGCGGGATGCGGCTAGGAAAGAGGCCAAGGCAAGACCTGAGCCGAAGTCAATCAGATCGCTCCTAAGCAGAGCTCAGAGCAAAGACTACTTGGGCTTCGGGGTGTGGCTCATGCTTCAGATCCTGGGCTGAATTCTCAGCAGCGTAACTGAGCCCATTTGGTTTGATGACTATTATTTTAATATTTTATCATGGCAATATATACATAATATAAAATTTATCCTTTCAACAAATGTTAAGTGTGCAGTTCAGTGGCGTTAAGTACTTCACATGTGTGTAACCGTTGGTACTATCAATTTCCAGAGCTTTTCCCTCATCCCAAACTGAAACTCGGTCCAGCTCCCCTGGCCCTGCTAAGCATGGTGAAGGTGGAGTATAGTCGGCTCAGTCTTTGTCCTCCTACATCTGGCTTATTCCACTTAGCATGGTGCTTCATTCGTTTAGACAAATGTGCTCGTCAGTGTAACTAGCATCCCAATAAGACCATGGTTTAAAATGCCCATCTCTGGGGATGGTGAATGGCTCAGGGTGTAAAGGCACTTGCTACCTAACCTGATGACCTGAGTTTGAGCCGAGAGACCCACATGGTGGAAGGTGAGAATGAACCCCGAAAAGTTGTCCTCTGAGCCCGCAGGAGTACTATGGCACATATTCCCTCCCCCTTACAACATAAATAAATACATATTTTAAATGTCCACCTCCCCAAAAGTTTACCTACTCTACTCTGCAATAATGGCCAAATTCCATTCTCACCCCTAACCTAAGCTCCATGGAAATTTTGATTTGCTGTCACTGTGTGTTTTTCCCCTAGAATTTCTGTGTAAGTAGAATCATACAGTATGTCCCAACTTATGTCTATCTTCTTTCCCTTGTCGCAAAGTTTCTGGGTCACTGGGTGCTCTCTACCACAGCAGGTGACAGTGCTGAGCCTTCTATGGTTGGGTCTAATACATCTAGGTGCTCTGAGCTTGTGCACACAGGGCCTAGGTGGTCTCAGAATTCTCTGATCCTGGTAACTATTCAAGAACAGGATTGCTATGTCCCGACAGTTACTGATGCTTGGGTATCATGTTTCTAAGTCCTTTGTTTATAATATTTACTGAGATTATTTTTATGTGGACAATTGAGCTGAGAGCCAGGCAATGCTGTTTAACAGTTGTTGCTTTGATGGTGAGCTATGCTGAGCTCTGGTGCACTGGAGGGCACCAATGCTTCGGGAAGGAAACACAAAGTTGCACTTTGGTGCCACCACGTGTCCAGCAGGGGGCAGTAGAAACCAACGCACAGCTCAAGGTCAGGCGGCAGAAGACCAGAGTTCTGTCAGGTTTGACAGGTCCCCCATCCTGTTCATTTAAGCAACCAATGAGGAAGACTGAGGTGCAGAGAGAAAATGAGACTTGCACATAGCTCAACTTGCACTCAGACTTCCACACTCAGCTCCTTGTTCTTTCTCTGGGAGCCGCACCCTGCCCGCATCTCATTCTTGCTAAGAAAGTTCAACACTTGTGCCCCAGGGATGAAGGTTCCACTGCTTCGCTACAGTCATGCCAGACTGCTTTCTAAAGAGAATCCACCTTTATACTTTCATCATCTAGCCTTCATCGGAGAAGCTCCTGATGGCAGCAGGCGGAGGTGAACCCACACCAACACTAGTGCACATGCATGCACTCACACATGACACTAGTGCACATGCATGCACTCACACACACTGACACTAGTGCACGTGCATGCACTCACACACACTGACACTAGTGCACATGCATGCACTCACACACACTGACACTAGTGCACGTGCATGCAC
Organism: Cricetomys ansorgei; assembly: GCA_026225945.1. Lineage (NCBI taxonomy): Eukaryota > Metazoa > Chordata > Mammalia > Rodentia > Nesomyidae > Cricetomys > Cricetomys ansorgei. The sequence continues at coordinate 7,276,200 of JAMJFZ010000056.1, read as the reverse complement.
TCACACACACTGACACTAGTGCACATGCATGCACTCACACATGACACTAGTGCACGTGCATGCACTCACACACACCGGCACTAGTGCACGTGCATGCACTCGCACACACCGGCACTAGTGCACATGCATGCACTCACACATGACACTAGTGCACATGCATGCACTCACACATGACACTAGTGCACGTGCATGTACTCACACACCGACACTAGTGCACATGCATGCACTCGCACATGACACTAGTGCATGTGCATGCACTCACACACACTGACACTAGTGCACATGCATGCACTCGCACACCGACACTAGTGCACATGCATGCACTCACACACACTGACACTAGTGCACGTGCATGCACTCACACACACTGACACTAGTGCACATGCATGCACTCACACATGACACTAGTGCACGTGCATGCACTCACACACACCGGCACTAGTGCACGTGCATGCACTCGCACACACCGGCACTAGTGCACATGCATGCACTCACACATGACACTAGTGCACATGCATGCACTCACACATGACACTAGTGCACGTGCATGTACTCACACACCGACACTAGTGCACATGCATGCACTCGCACATGACACTAGTGCATGTGCATGCACTCACACATGACACTAGTGCACATGCATGCACTCACACATGACACTAGTGCATGTGCATGCACTCACACATGACACTAGTGCACATGCATGCACTCGCACATGACACTAGTGCATGTGCATGCACTCACACACACTGACACTAGTGCACATGCATGCACTCGCACACCAGCACTAGTGCACATACATGCACTCGCACACACTGACACTAGTGCACATGCATGCACTCGCACACCAGCACTAGTGCACATGCATGCACTCAAACCCACACTGAGGACACGTGTGTGCATTCATACACAACATTAGTGCACATGCATGCACTCACACATGACACTAGTGCACGTACATGCACTCGCACACACCGGCACTAGTGTACGTGCATGCACTCAGACCCACACTGAGTACATGTGTGTGCATTCACACACAACACTAGTGCACATGGATGCACTCGCACACACTGACACTAGTGTACGTGCATGCACTTAGACCCACACTGAGTACACGTATGTGCATTCACACACAACACTAGTGCACGTACATGCACTCGCACACACCGGCACTAGTGTACGTGCATGCACTCAGACCCACACTGAGTACATGTGTGTGCATTCACACACAACACTAGTGCACATGCATGCACTCGCACACACCGGCACTAGTGCACGTGCATGCACTCGCACGCATTCACACACACAATGATAACCCTCTGCATGGAGTCTTGGGTATGCAGTGAGGACGGTGATGGCGGATATAAAGACAGGCAGGATGGCAACATTGCTGTGTGGAAAACAGGCTGTGGGGAGAAGTGGAACCTGGGAGCCTGCTGAAGAGGCTGCTGTGCTGATCACATGAGCTAAGGCCTAAATAGACCAGAAAAGCTGCTGAGGAGCCAGGGCTGGGAGCCTTGTCCCACCCACAGTGGGAACAGTCTTATAAGGAGTCCTAGAGGTGTCTGCTTTTCGGAGACTTTGCTCAAAGCACCTCAACCCCCAGACAAGGCTCCCTGACAAAGCTCAGAGAGGATGGTGTGAGTGGAGACCAGGTTGTCTCCCTGGTTTCTCACCTAGTTCAGTTCCCACAGATGAATGTCAATCCATCTAGCACATGGCTCTGTGTCCCCAGAGCCCCCAGAGATGTGACAGAAAACACAGAAACAGAGGGGCCTCTAGTGCCTAGCTTGCACCGTGTAGGCCCTGATCAGCCCAGCCTTGCCAGGAGCAGGGAGAGCCTCTCAGGAAGGCCCTGTGGGAGCAAGCATAAAGGTTGCTCACTCTCCTTTCCAGCCAGTTCCTCAGAAACACCTGGCTTCAGCTGATGATGGGCAGGGTAAGCTTGACCCTTGCAGAGAAGTGCCCAGTTGACTCCCCTCACCTTCCTGAGGCCCACATACCAGGACCCTCAAATGCCCATTTTCAGTCTGTCCCCCACCACACATACACACACACATAGATTTCAGGTTCCTGCTCCCAAGATGGTCACTGTTCTGCATCTGCTCACAGGTTCCAGCCCCGCCGCCCCGCGACCCCATCCCTGCTCTGCTTCTGCCTCCTGCCAGCTTGCCTGGCACTCAGACCCTTGTCTTCACCCCTCCACTCTAGCTGCAATCACAGCTCAGCCCAGCACACCCCCTGCATGAATAATTGGGACTGATTTGGGGGCTATCAGGAGAAGGGGGGCTAATGGAGCTTGTGGGGGCACCCCGGTGATGAGGGGAAGGCTGAAAGGCAATTAGCTGGACAGGCAGCCTGGGAGTCACCTAATGTTCCTGTCTGCAGGAGGGGCTAGTGCAGGGCCATGGAAGGAGGGATGGCCTGCTCCACTCTCACCTACGTCCAGAGATAGACTTGAACTTGGAGATCTGCCACTTCCTCAACGGGAAGTTCAAGGATATGCCAGGAGGGAATTCCAGGAAAGTCATCGCAAGGTGTAGGGGTAGCAGGAATAGATGGAGGCACTGTAGGGAGGGCAGGAAACTGAGGAAGGAGTGAGGAGTTCCTGCCACCCCACAACACATACACACCACATACATACACACACACACATACATATACACACACCACATACACATACACACACACACACCACATACACATACACACACCACACACATAGCACACACAAACATATACACACACAGCACACAACACCACACACACACACACCACACATACACACCACACACATACACACATCAGACATACCACATACATACCACATACATACCACACACATACACACACACCACACGCACACACCACATCCTTCCCCACATATACACACATACACACATGACACACAAACATGCACATATACATTGGCTCAGCTGAACCTGATCCCTCGCTGGGGACTGGGGACCAGCTCCTGATTAATACCAACATTAGCCCTGAACATTCACTGTCCAGCCTCCCATCATTAATTACCTCCTCTCCTGTCCCAGAAGAGGGGAAGCCAGCTCCTCTCGGGCAGAGAGGTGGGCTTCAGAGTCCCTGATCACCAGGCCCTTCTCATCCAAGGTAGAGGGAGGGAAAGGGAAAAGTTTGCTTCGTGCCTGCCACCCGACTCTGTCCCCTGTCCCTCAGTACTTCCCTCTGTCAGCCTCCTGCAGACACCCACAGGGAGCCTTCTGGAGAAGGTGGACATGATACCTAAGCCCTTCTGGCCCACATCTATCTTAAGATGAAGACAAAAATGTGTGAAGCTCCCAATGGAAAGACAAGACCACACCAACCATCTCATAGGGTGTCCCACAAAAATAGGAAGCTGGACACACAGGTCAAAGTTACCCCTGAACACATGGGAACAGCCTGCTCATGAGCGGCCTGGGGCAGGCAAGGGCTTAGAACAGGCTGGGGATGCCCTTCCACTCCCCCTTGGATCTCTCCAGCAGCTATGAGGGTGCCCACATTCTCACATGCACACAAAATGGCCCAGTGCTGGGGCACCAAGACCTGAGCCCCCCTCAGCTTTCCCATCCCCCATCTCTCCAGGGCGCTCACTCACACGTCATATTTTTTGTGTCATCCTTTGACCAGGCCCTGTGTGGCTGCCATTCCAGAAGAAGGGGTAGGGGCTCTGTGGGATCTTTCTGTGCCCCTCCCAACACCCCCATGTACCCCATTATAAGACCAAATGGGCCTGGAGACCCAGCAATCGATATCCCTCAAAGATGAAGGACACTAATAACTTTATCCGTCTTGTCCTCCACTTCTCGCTTACATTAGCCCTGACCACAGGCCCCAGGCAGCTGAGACCTGCAGTGGGCAGGCCCCGAGCTGAGTAACCCCTTCAAATCCAAGCGAGAGGCATGGGGGTAGACTGCAAAAAGGGCTTCTGGACACCCGGAACAGCAGGCTACAGGGGAAGAGATGCAAAGTCTTAGAAGTACATTTTCCACTCCCATAGCACTGTTAACTGTCAGAGACCTGACTCGGTCATTAAGGTCCACAACCTAGAAACACCCGTCACAGGTACCAAGGTTCCTATCTGTCTCCCAGACTACCCAAATGTGATGAGTCAGGAGACACATTCCTGTTGGGAGAGTCAAGGAGTTTGAGGACTGGGACTAAGAAGACCTTGGGTGTGTGGCTCAGTCCTGCCCTCCCTGCAACTTAGAGCCGCAGTCCCACAACCCCTCCACGCCTCACACAATCCACTGGGAAGCACTTTCAGGTAGAGGGGAAAGTTGAAACTGGGTCAAAGTATCTCTTCTCAAACACTGCAGCCCCCAGGATATCTGCTCATACTCAGGATGAGATAGATGACCATCCTGAATACCAGGGGCCCAGCTGGGTACTCAAGGCCTGAGACAGGCTAGCGAGAGGAAGGAAGAAGAGAAGAAAAATGAGGAAGAAAGAACTCTGATATAAGAACAGTCTCTATTGGGCACTGGCTGGAGGGCAGGCCCCACCAAGAGAGCTTTACATGTGGGTCTCAGCCTCCCAGCATCCATGTAAGGATTATTTATCTATTATTAGATATTATTAGCTATCCCCATTTTGCAGAAGATATTTAGGTACAAAAACATTGAGTGACACCACTAGCAAATGGCAGCACTAAGCTTCAGAGTCTAGAAGTTTACCTACCAGGAAGGGCACATAACCCAGAAAGGAGACCAAAGGGGCTCAGCTTAGTGAGAGGTGGGTGACAGAGCCTCCAGTTCCAGGCAAAGAAAAGCAGATTGTGCTGGGAGCTATGTCAGAGGATGCAGTCAGCACTGGGGCTTGAGGAACACGGCCCGCCGTTTGTCAGGGGATTTCCCCCGAACAGCTCCTTCTGCTGCTGCTGCTGCTGTTGGACTCTGCATGCTGACTGCTACTAGAGTCACTTTATCTCTCTGGTGGTACAAAAATTCTGTGGGTCTTCAGTCCCTCCCTACAATTCATAACAACAGTGGCGATTTTCTAAAAAGGCAGTGCCACTCAGATAAATTGGTTCAACTGAAACTTCAGAAAGAATAACTTAAGAAATATGTATAGTTAAAAAAGACTATGTTTGCCAGCTGCTACAGAGAAAGTTACCCGGGGAAAGCAAAACAAATTCTTGCTTGCTGAGGACTTGCTGGATCAGGAAGCAAATACGAAGGATGATTAATAGATGGCAGGTGAGTTTCAGTGCCCACTGTTACGTTTGATCAAATTTGATTTTCCTTGTTTTACAATTATTATTATGAATTTGCTGATGCACCTTGAGAACAGAGACAATGGAACAGATAGATTTTCTTCTCTATATGATAAAGAAAAAGTAAAAATTCCCAAGCTTGCGATCCTTTGATTAACTTTAATAGAAAAATGACAGGATGATTGATTGTTGTTTGGATACCATAAACTACAGCCTACCAAGGAAATTGGCTAAGAGAAAATACTTGGTTTCCATAAACTCTGTTGATCTACAGTAGAAAACCCATTGCTTTGTTGTACAGTGTAACCATGGGGACAGAACAAATGAGAGATGTTTTGTTATGTGTGGGCATTTTCATGGTAACCTACTTAAGGGCTTTGTTCAAAGGGCATATAAGATGCATGTGCATTGAAGCTTTGTTGAATGCACAAAGTTGAATGAATCCACAAGGCTGAATCTGCAAGACTGAATCTACAAGGCTTCATCCACAGGATGTATGGGTAAGGTGTATGTGCGTTAAAGCTTTCAAGATGTAGGTGTATATGAGGGCTGTGTGTGTGCGTGTGCGTATGTGTGTGTGTTGAAGCTTTGCTTCATCTAGAAGATATATGAATGTGTGGATAAGTGTGTGATTTTGGGGAATTGCATAGAGAGGAAAAAGTCTGAATTGTATAGAGAGAGAAAGGAGAAGGAAAAAGTCTGAATAAAGAGAAAAGATGCCATCTAGAAAAAGTATGACTAAAGAGAGCTGAAATCTTCATTCTAGAAAAGCATGTGCATGAGTGATTTTCCACTGACTCCACACCACCTCCTCAAGCCCTGACCTGCCAGGGCTGGACCCTGGTAGCTCTGCCCCGCTGAGTCCCGGGGCTCCTGGCTGCTGGTTCTTTCCCTCCTAGCCTCTACTGGCCTGTTACTGCAGCTGTGGCCTTGACTTGTCTGTCTCTCCCAGCTGCAGTCTGCTCCTACTACTGGCTCCTTCCTTCTGGCACAGTGGGGAGGGGACAGAAAGACTGTCCTGGAAAGTTCAGAGCATGCAGCCAGTTCATACCCTGCTGAAGGCACCTGGGTGGCCTGACACATCAGCAGGACAGGAGGCTAAAACTCAGGGTCCCTGGATCCTGGCTGCTCCCGTGACTGTCCTGCTTTTACCAGCACTGGGTAAGCCTGTCCAAGGCACAGAGGTATACAGCAAGCTCCCTCCAGCTGTTACAGCCCCAGGGTCAGTGCAGACTACAGTTAGGACCTGTCCTCAGCCCAGGGGGCACAGGCAAGGTGGAATAACGTCTCTGAGCAACCCTGGGAACCTGTCTTAAGGGCTCTGGAATCTGGCAGCTATTCTACTTTCCTTCTGGGAAGCCAGCTCCAAGGGAGCAGGAGAACCCCAAGTTCCTCAGAGACCTGTCCCAGGGCTGGAGATCTAAGGAGCCTACGACCTTGACCACTACTCCCTCCTCTCTAGAGCAGGAGTGACTGATCCTGGTTCCTCTGGCCAGTGTTCCACAGCGCCCAGCCTCTTGGAGCCTCTCTTCTGGCCAACACAGCTCTTATCTGAGAAGGAAGAGCAGAGGGAGGGATAATACTACCCTCTAGCCCCAGGTTGCTATCGCAGTCTCAAGCCCCCCAAAAGTCCCCAGAGCCCCATTCCATCCGTCTTCTTATAGCTATCCATCTCAACCGGTGCTCAGCCCCTGGGACCGAGGGCAGCTAATGGACTTGGCACAGCCAGGAGGTAATTAACAGAGATGGGGCAGGGGCCACAGGGGGACAAGGACATTGTTAATGGCAATGGGATGCAGCAGCAATGGGAAGGGGTGCTGTTTGTATATGCTCACATGCATATGCCTCCATCCAGGATGGCTGTGCGCAGTAGGCCAGGGTACTGTAGACAAGTGTGCATGTCCATCCATGGGAGGGAGGCCACTGGCTGACAGAGGCCACAGTCCCTTCTTGCCCTCCTTCCCCCCGCGCAAAGCTTCAAGCCGTGTCCCCTGAAGGACTGGTATTCATCTCTGCTGTGCCCAGCTCTCTCTGCCACTTTCCCGGAAGGTTCCCTTTGCCCAAGTCACATTCCCAGAACTCGGCACCTCTTCTGCTCAGCTTCTCCAGAAATCCTCCAGCGGGGTTCAGGAGTCTCTCGTGCCCCATAATCAACATTGGAAATGGTCCATAGGCTTTTCGGTTCTCTTCTGCTATCTGGCTTCCAAGCCCTGCCCAACCCTGCTCCATGCAGCAAACCTCAGAGCCCTGGGCCCCCAGCAGGGCCTCCAGACCTGCTAGTACCCACACCTCACCCACAAGTGGATCAAAGAGCAGAGGTGGTGAGAGGAAGGGGCAGGTGAGCCTGTCGGGGTCCTGGGCCCTTAGGACTGTTAGCTGATGCCCTCCCATGCCTGTGTGCTACTTCTACTCTCTCTTTGTCCCCGTCTCCGTTATTGCACCCCACTCTGCAGACTCTTGGCTTCAATATCTGTAGCTCTTGCTCACGGTCCCACCTGCCAGATCTGATACCTCCGCTCGGTCCCCCTTCCAGGGTGAAGCAGCACCGCCCATCCCAAGGCAGGAAAGGAGAGCCTGCAACGAGGACCCTGGGGACCATATTCCCCCCACTAATCAGCCTACCGCCTTGGGCTAGCCCTCCATTAGCTGGAACCAGCCTGGACAAGAGGCAGACACACTGCAGGGCCCGGCCCAGGGTGATAAGAATAGATTGAATCATGGGGACAAGGCAGGGAACTGGGCACCCAGGGACAGGAGACAGCCATCATCTGCCCCAGGAGCTGTGTGAGCTAGCATGCGATATTGCAGGAGCCCAGCAGGTGATGGGAAGTGATGGCTGGTGGCTGAAAAGCTGATGTTCCAGCTCCAGGGCAGAGGCAAGCCTCTGGAGTGGCAAGGAGGCCTGGCTCTGCTCCCCTGATATAGTGGAGTTGGGGGATATTAATGTGACAGAAGCCTAAGGTCCTTCAGTTAAGGTTACAAAGTAAAGAAGACCCCCATCTGCCCTGTGAGTAGCATGGGACAGCACCAGAGTTCTGTCCTCAGGAAGTCACCTTGACCAAGCCCCATCTCCAAGTACTAATCTCAAAGCACCAGAGCCAAAAAGGAGATGGAGGGGAAGGAACAGGGTCCAGTCCTTCATCTTCAGTCTCCCTCCCATCTCCACCCTTCCCCCCACAGTATGGGAACCGTACCCAGGTCCTCACATACACCAGCCAAGGGGTCTACCACTAAACGATTTTCAAAGACCTCTTTTTGTTCCTTGTTTTGAGATAGGATCTCCCTATCTCAAAGCCCAGGCTGGCTTTGACTGACCCCGAAGCCCAGGTAGACTCTTGAATGTGAGGTTAAAGGTGTGTACCACCAGGCTCTTCTCCTTCAATCCTGACCCCTGGCCCTAGCCACATGTATGTACACACACACACACACACACACACACACACACACACACACAGAGACAGAGAGACACAGAGAGAGAGAGATTCTTCTCTTGTTCACTCATTCTAATGTGTGCTTGCTCTGTCTACCCCCACCCCCAGGGCAGCCATCCCTGGGGACCCTACTCTCTATGCCCAGCATCAGCTTTTCTGAAAACCAAATACAGAGAGTGAGGGTAGAGAGAGGCTGTCACTACCAGGTGAGGGGTGAAGATGAAGGGGAGACAGCTGCAGAGAGCAAGGAGACACCAGAGGAACCAGAATGGGAATCGACTCCAAAGACCTAGAGAGCACAGCCTCTCTGCTGAGTCCCAAAGCCCTTCTCCCCAAGAACGGCCAGGAGACGCAGCCAGGGGTAATAAATATAATTGCTACGATGATGGATGCTGGCCACGAAGCAAGATCACGCCCACTCCCCACCTGCCGGTCCCCTCCACATGCTGAGGGTGAGAGGCTTGAGTGTGGAAGCTGCTGGGCACCGAGGGAGCCCAGGGTGGCCTGACACCCAGGTTCGGCTCCTAGCCCAGGATGTCCAGGTAACTGGGCGGTGCCTGCGCCAGGGCCTGCAGCCGCGCATGCACATCTTTCATGGTGTGGCGCTGCTGCGGTTGGTGCTGCCAGCAGCCGCGCATGATGGCGTAGACATCAGGCGGGCAGGCGCGTGGCCGCTCCAGCTCTCGGCCCTGTGTGATGCACTCGATCACCTGTGCCACAGGAGAGACAGAGAGAAGAGTAGGCTGAGGGCTTCAGGGCCTGGAGGGTACTGGCTTTCCCACAGATGGGTCCTGGCTGACTGCACTGTACTGGACTCTGCAAACTCTGAGGCTCCTTCCTACTCTGAAAAGTAAGAATGATAAGGGCTGACCCAGGATTTCCTCCAGAAGGCTAGTGTCACACCCAAAGATGACTTGCCAGGTGGGGTGACAAGGGTGAGGCCCTGACATTGTCAAGACCATTAACCTCAGCCTCAGTCCCCACCTCCCAGCTGGGGGAAAAAAGAACAGTGTGGGGCCACAGCTACAGCCTTTGGTGGGGGAGGAATAGCTGCTTCGGTTCAAAGCAGAGGCAACCCTTGCTTCTCCCTTTTGCGGGCACCGCTCTGTGGAGACATAGCTGAAAAGAAACTGTAGCAATAAAGATCACAGTCAGACTCCAGGAAGGGCTGCTGAGGGCTACAGGATCTGACAGAGAGACGGTGACAGGGAGCTGGTTGGAGCAGGCGCCTGCAGCTCTTCCCCCTTCTCCCCATCCCCATTAGAGGACTTAGATTATGGGCAGCACTAATTCCATTCCTTCTCTCAGTGCTTGAGAAAATTAAAATCTATAACCCTCTCCCCCACCCCATCAGCCTCGAGGGAACAGACTGCATTAGAAGGAGAAATGGAAACTGACAGCTGTGAGCCAAGGAGGCTTGGGGGAGCTGCTGGGGAGACAGAACACCTGGGGTCTGCTCTAACTGGCCAGCCAGAAGGGCAGGGGAGGCAGGGCTGTCTTTCTCCATCTAACCTCTAGCCTTCCTGCTGTTCTGTAAGGCCCTCTCTCCTCCGCCCTGTTAGTGCCCACTGTGACCTATGGAAAACACACATGGCATGGCCCGGACTCCATCCACAGTGATTTCTAAGGACCCTCCAGGTTCAGGAGACTTAGCAAGAAAGGGACCAGGACAGGAGAAAAGGAAGGGGCTGAGGGAGAAGCACAGGGCCCCAGGTCAGCAGGGCTGACCTCAGTGTTGGAGAGCTGGTACCAGGGTTGCTTTCCATAGGTGAAGATCTCCCAGAGCACCACCCCAAAGCTCCACACGTCACTCTCAGTGCTGAACTTGCGGTAGAGGATACTCTCAGGTGGCATCCAACGGATGGGCAGCATGGTCCGGCCTCCCACCTGCGGACACGAACACATCACCTCCAGTGGGGGCAGCCACAAAGCCCCCCCAGCCCCGCCCACAGTGACTAGATCGAAGGTACGCCAGCCAGGGCTGAGGGACCAGGAGAGAAGACAGTTTCTCATCCAGGGCTGAGGTGCTGGAAGGGATGGGAGGCCAGAGGCCACACTACTCAGAGGACGAGGAGGGCAAGTTGGCCAGTGCAGGGTCTTACAAACTCCAAGCCAGGATGTGTACAGTATGGACGAGGAGGGGGCACTTACACGGTAGTAGTCAGTGCTGTAGATGTCCCTGCTCATGCCAAAGTCTCCGATCTTGACCACTAGGCCCTGACCCACCAGACAGTTGCGTGTGGCCAGGTCCCGGTGCACGAAGTGCAGGCTGGCCAGGTACACCATACCTGCAGCCACCTGACTAGCCACGGCCAACAGCTGCCCAAGGCCCAGAGGACCAGGAGCAACATCCTCACCACCAGCTAGCAGTTTTGCATCAGGTCCATGGGACCTGAGAAAGAGAGAGAGGAGAAGCTGAGAGGGAGTGAGAGGGGAGGGGAGAGGGAGGGAGCAGCTGGGAGAACAGAACCCCAAGAGCTGTGGAGAGGATGCCTAGAATTGGATGTGATAAGGGAAGAGACTGGGGGCCAAAAACGGAGGAAGGGAAGGAGGAGACAGTCTGGGGAGCTGGGGTAAGGGAGAAAAGAGGGCTGTCTTTCTCCATAGCCAGCTCCACCCACAAGGATACTAACTCCATAGTCCTCTGAGGAATTCACCCCCAGCCTCCAGCTGCACCTAGCCCCCATTTGCTGTCATAGCACTTAGGCCCAGCCTTCGCTAAGCTGAGCTGTTGCCCCCACTCTGCCCTGTGAAGGAAGCCTTTCCAGCTCCAGGCCAGCAACTTGAGTCCACTTTAAGTCTTCTGTCCCTCCCATCTTTGCCCTTAATGTCCAGCTACTCCTTGGACAGGTTTCCTTTGCAAAGATTTCCAGGGTGCCCCCACAGCCCCCAAGTCCAGGTCACTCTGATCCCTCGGTGCCACTCCCCAATGCCTGCCCTTCCCAGCCTTTCTTCCTCTGGCTGCTTTGCTAGCAGTGTCTTTTCCAACTTGCCAAGTATTTGTTGAACGCCTCTGAAACCAGGGCACTGGAGTAGAGAGTAGAGTATGAATAAGCATGCACCAGGGGGATGGAGACAGAGAAGGCTTCCTAGAAGAAGGGGCATTTAAACCAAGACTCCAGTACAGAGGCAGAAAACTAAGCCAGGTAAAGGAGGCTTGGCCAGGAGGCACTGTAGCTGGGAGGAAGGTCTCATGTGTCATCAGAGGGAGCTGGAAGCACAAAGGTCCAAGCTTCCTGCCCAGTCTTCCAGGTTTGCCTTATAGTCTCTCCTTCCCTCCTTCTCCATCACCAGCTGTTCCTCACAGCCTGAGCCCCATTTGATGACATCTCTCTGGCTAGGCCTGTACTCTGTCCAGAAACAAAAAGATAGCTCTCCATGGCCTTCCCTTGATGCTGGCTCCTCTGCCAGTCTACCTCCATGCACCTTAGGGCTGGCTCACCTGACGGCTGTGAGTCATCCAGTACTCCTAAGCCCCAGGGAACACTGCTACTCAGGGTCTCTCGAAGCTGAGTTCTATAGATTGCACACATGAACTTTCACTACCTAGAGCTGCTGGACATCAGATCATGAGAATCGGCTGCACAGTGCTTTCTAGAGAACCACAGATCCCTCTGGCTGACACGTGAGATGTCCTTCCCAGCTACAGTGCCTCTTGGACCAGCCTCCTTTCCCTGGCTTACTTCTCTGCCTCTGGACCAGTATCTCAGTTTAAATGCCCTTTCTTCCAGGAAGCCTTCTCTGTCTTCATCTCTGCCCCCCCACGCCCCCATCCCTGGCCTGGTGTGTGTTCTTGGCCAGAGAGGAAGGTTTACAGACATGGTAGCTGATTCTGGACCCCACTAGCTAAGCCTGCCTGGTCCTTACAGCTACCTTGGGGGAGAAAGACCATCACAGCCTGATATCTGAGGGTAGGAGTTCTGCTAGAGTGGCACCCTTTACTTCCTGTGTACCCACGGGCAGGTCTTCCCACCCATAAGTCTTCTTGTGAAGCCACACATTTCTCAAAGTGATTACAAGTATCAGCAACTAAACATCAGAGTTGTTCTATCCAAATCCGAAGAAGTGAGTTTGGGTGACATGTTTTGAATATAAGTCAGCATCCTCCATCCACACCTCCCTGTAGGCCTGGCCTCTGTGCGCACAGCACACTCACAGTCACGCTCACAGAACCATGGTCCTGAAGCTCCAGCTCAGAGCCTGTCCTCCAGCAACTGTCCCACAGACACGCACATTCCCACTCTACTTCCCTGGCGATGGGAACTGTGCCTTCCTCACCCTGCCTGGTATCTCCCCTCAATCTGGCAGACAAGCAAGGATGTTCTTGTGGGGAAGGGACCAGGAACTGAATCAGGGGCTTGGTTCTTGTACCGGAGGAAACGGTTGAGGTCCCCGTGGCGCATGTACTCAAAGACCATGAGCAATGGGCGACCCTCAGTGCAGACTCCAAAGAAGCGCACGATGTGCTGGTGCTGTAGCATGGTGAGCAGCTCTGCCTCACGCTGAAAGTCCTGCCGAGCACTCTCAGATGCCTCTTTCAGTGCCTGGGGGCAGAGACGGTGACAGAACTGGAGGGGAACCCAGTCCCATCTCAAGTCTTGTTCCATTCAAGTACCCTCATCCTGACAGAGGGTGCTCTGAGGGACTCAAGCCAACAGTCCCTACCGGACCATGGTCTTACCTTGACAGCCACCAGCATCTTGTCCTGCTCATTCAGAAGGTTGTAGCACTCGGCGAGGAAGACCTTTCCAAAGGCTCCCTCCCCTAGCTCCCACTTGAGAATGATGTCCCGGCGCTTGATGTGATGGACACCTGGGAGGGACTCGTAAAGTCAGAAGGCAGCCCTGGCGTGGGCAGGATGGGGTAGTAGTAAAGGCAGTGCAGCCACAGGAAATGGGGTCTGGGTGGGTGGGAGCATCTGCCCAGAGAGGGTTCAGTGTGGGAGATATAGCCCTTTGGGATAGGGTAGGAATAGGCTTGGGTCAGCATAATGATAGCCCAGGGGCTTTACACACACACACACACACACACACACACACACACGCCTACTGTAACACAGTTCCTCACAAGCATCACTGAAGTACTGTGGGTTCTCCATGACGTGGCCCTGGAGTCCGGAGCCTTTGCCCTCCGTAGGGGAAAGAGAGCTGCCACCCAATGTCATGAAATGTAGGGACATGGCCAGCCCATCCTCTGGAGCCAGCACAGCAGGGCCTGGGGAAGAGACACACCTGCATGGAGCTCATAGCTCAGGTACCATCTCCATTTTTGCTCAGACTAGCTTGAATAGTGCCAAGCTCCCCACTGCTAACTTGCAAGAGGACAGGGTAGTGCCAGAGCCAGACAGCAGGCAAGGGGAGGGAGGTACCAAGGCCTCTTTTGATCTGTCTCCTGGCACCAAAGAACTCCCCTGTTCCTGACAGAGCCAAGCCCTCCAGACCCACTCAGTGTTTGACAATTTAACCACCAACTAATAGCTGCAGCCTCTAAAACGACCCTGCCCTAGCCCAGCGCACACACAGCCTGAGCCCCACACACCCCCAACTATATGCCTAGCACAGGCCATAGATGGGAAGAGCCAGTAGAAAACCAAGCCAGTAGGAAAAGCAGATAGACAGACAGATAGCCCGCTGCTGTCAACTCACGGTTGATTCCAAATTTGCTTCTCTGTCCACATTTGTTGAGAACAAGGAGCATTGCAGAAAGGAAGAGGGCAGCAGAGACAGCTAGGCCCACAGCCACAGAGACCTAGAAGTAGGGCCAGGCCTGCAGGCTTCCGTAGTCTGGGCTTTGCATAGCTCCATCCTTCGTGGGAGTCCAGAACCAGGCCCCCTGCTGGATGCCCAACCTCCCAGTCCTCAGCTGGCTGGGAAAGCAGCTAACCCAGCTCAGGACACAACAGACTGACTGTCCTGCTCTAGCTCCAAATGACAAGCAAAGGAGCCATGCCTGGCACCCCATCCCATGTCCCCATCAGCTTCCATGCCCCACACTCACCCCAAAAGGTGTTTCATCTTTCTTCTCCACTGGGTCTCTTGATGTGCTGTTAGTGTCTGTGAGGACACAGGGAACAAATGGTGGGCCTTGGCACATACTGTCTCCTCCAGCAGCCCCCCAACCTGGCCACAGCGCAGAGTCCCAGCCAACTGTCCCCTCTGCTTCAGCTCTGAGACAACACAGCTGCCCTCCAGCCCACACGACTCACCCACTGGGGAGAAGGAGACTGCAGCAGGAGGAGGAGAGAAAGCAGTTAGAGGGGAGGGCAGTCAGGCCCTGCCCTCCAGGATGCTCCGTTATGGAGTGGGTAGGCTGCTAGGCCTCAAGAGAGAGGGAGCTGTGGCTGCCCAAAGGGCACCCTCTCCTTGGCCTGGATAGATGGAACAGCTCAGGACCTCAGCAGGCCTGGCTTGGGAGAGGGACAAGGAGGACAACATAGAGCTGGCCACCAGGACAAACCAGGGTCATGGCAGGCAGAGGCCAGACCTCCCTGGATGGCTGGATCTCCACCCAGATGCCCCCCAAGAGCAGGGCAGGGTTTGGGGCAGCTCTCACACCAGGGATGGGGTCCTCAGGGTTGAACTCAAAAGGGTTGTCCATAAAGGTAGCCATGGTGAAGTCAGCAGCCTGGCCATAGGGGTTGGTAGCCAGCAGTGTGTAGTTCCCATTGTTGACATGGGTGGGCTGGTTGAGGCGAAGGCAGCCGTGTCGCACGGTCTCATTGGTCAGTGGCGGCTCCAAGAGTTGAGTGAAGATGAAGCTAGTCTCATTGAGCACAGAGCCATTGAAGAACCAGCGCAGAGAGGGTTCTGGGTGTCCATCTACATAGAAGGGTATGCACCAGTGGTGCTGCTCCACTGCTGGGTCCACCCTCACAGTGGCTGGGACTGTGGGAAGAGAGCACATGACAGGAAATGGGCAACTGGCTGGAAGGAACCCAGGGGTAAGGTCAGGAAGAGCAAGTCAGCAGACCCCCAAGGAATCTCTAGGTCACAAATTTGGAAGAAGATAGAGCAGACGATACTGAATATGGCAACAAACAGACAAAATTCTGAGGCTAACGGGACACATACGGAGCCTGCTGCAGGCCTGGTGGCACTCACCTGCCAGCCAAGCTACTTGGGAGGCAGAAGGGTACAAGTTCAAGGCCTTTCTGAAAAACTTAGTGAGACCGTGTCTCTAAACAAGTAGATAACTGTGCTAGGGTGTGGACAGAGCACTTGCTAGGCTAGGATATGGGAGGTCTTGGTGCCATCCCAGCACTGAGAAAGAAAAAGACAGAGAGAGAGAGAGAGAGATGGAGAGAGATGGAGAGAGATGGGGGGGAGGAAGGAAAGAAAGAAGAAAGGAGAAAGAAAAGAAAAACAAACAAGAAACATGGCTTTGAGACAGTCACAATCCTGAAAAGTTGAAAGCCCTTCAATAATAAGTATATATATGTAACATATGTGTATAAATACATACAATTTACATGGGAATTCTCACCAGCACTCATACCATGAAATGTATGCAGTACGTGAAGGAATTATAGTTACTTTTGTTGCCACACATGGATTTTACAAAAAGACTGCACAAAAGAAAATAAAAAAAAACAATAGAGTAAGTTTTCATTTATATATAACGTATATATAATTTATATATAATTTATATATAATGTGCAAAACCAAACAAAATCCTATTGATAAGGAAACAAACATGCAGAAAAGTATTATTTTTAGGATTTATTTTTATTCTATGTACCGAGTGCTTTGCCTGAGTGTGTACGTGTACCACAAGCACGGCTGGTGACGCTGGAGGCCAGAAGAGGGCATCAGAGCCCGTGGAACTGCAGTTACAGGTGGTTGTGAGCCACCATGTGGGTTCTAGGAACCCAACCTGGGTCCTCTGCAAGAGCAATCAGTGCTTTTAACCTGTAGAAAATGCTCATAACTGCTCAATTTCCAGCCTCTCTGGAAAATTATTTTAGTAGGGAAGTGATTAACGTAAAAATTAGGCTGCAGAGATGGAGTTGGGACTGAGGGCTGTCTTCTAAAGCCCTGGCATGGGTAATTCTTGATGAAAGAACGTACATTAGCCAGGTGTGGCAATTTTGTAATCTCAGCACTCGGGAGGCTGAGGCAGGAGGATTCTGAGTTCCTGGCTGCCTGGGTTTCATTGCAAGACCCAATCTCTAAATAAATAAGTAAATAAACTATGTGTATGCTTGATATGGACAACTATGTGCATTTCCCAATAAAAGAGAAACAATGCTGAAACACAGATTAAAGATAATTTGTTGGCAGAACTAGGGAGATTAGGCAACGAGCCTAAAAAGGAACTAGAGAGGAATTCCCCTCTTTTACAGTTAGGATGCTTATCTGTGGTCATAGCACCCAGATTAAACCAAAGATTGTCCTAGAACTGAGGAAAGCCTCTTTCACTGGAAGTTCAGCCCTGAGCTCGTTCTACCCACAAAGTTCAGTTTGCACAAATGCCAGCCTATGCTGGAAGTTCAGTCCCAGGCTAGTGGAGACTTCGCCAAACTAGATTAAAATCCTACATGAAGCAAATAAATAAGGGGGTATGACAAAACCCTTAAAGAGGAATAGGCAGCAAGGCAAGCCTGCAGCTGGTGCAAAGGCCTCAGGTAGCAAGCTTGGGCAGTGGGCCAGAAAGAAATACATCTCTGACCCTCTGGCCCTGAGGAGCCTCCAGGACTTCCCGAGCAGGATCAGGTTTTCATGGGAATCTGGAAACAGCTGGGATGTAGCAGCTGGAGAGACGCCTGCCTGCTCGCCCTCCCATCTACCTCCCCCCCCCCACAACTGCAGCCCCGTTTTTTTTTTCAGGAAAGAGGAGATGATGAGTGGGGGCGGGTGCAGGGCAAGGGCTGTCACAGGGGCTTACAGGAGACGTTGACTTGGACAGAGACCTCAGCCCGGCCCACATCATTCTCTGCCCAGCACGTCACATTCTTCTTGTTGAGGTCTTTGGTGACACTGGCCAGGGTTAGCCCCAGGGACTGCAGATCTCCAGATTTCTGGACCATGGAAGAGAGAGACATCAGAAGGGCTTCAGTAGACATAGGCTAGAGGCAGGAGGATAGAGCTGATGCCTTTGGGGATTCTGTGGCCCCATATGGAGAAGTGGAAGGAAGGGGAGCAGATCTATGACAGAGAATGGTCCCCTTTGCAGTTTGTAGAGCATCTCCTGGATCAGAGAAATTTAAACACAATCAACAGCCTCAGGATAGGTAGATGTGCTCTAAGATGGAGACTGCAACCAAGGGGCCAGATAGCAGCCATGGAGCCATGGAGCACCAACTGCCGTGTTCACATGCAGCTCATCAGAGAGCCAAATAGAACCTTGCCAACTCATTCCTGGCTCACAGTTCTAGCAAACTCAGTCTTAGTCCCAGGAAGTCAAAAACAAAGAATGTGCTAGCAGGTTGTGGCTAGAAGCAGCTTCAGCAACAGCGTCACCTTTGGCAGAGGAAAGGGATGCCAGCAACAGGTCAATTTCCCAGAAACCAGGACTTCCCAAAGTTGACTGAAGGTGTCTCCACATGCAGGCATGACTCCTCTGCCGCCCCCTTCTCCGTTACTCACTTGCAGCAACCCTGCACTCTGAGTAGGAAGAGCCACTCAGCAGCAGTGGTTTGCCATGTTGCCAGGATCTCCCTCCTCAATTTGCCCAGGGGTCTCCAGCAACTGGAATTGACTCCCCTTTTAAAGTAAGGGTCCCCAAACTGAAGATCCTCATCCCATATGTCTACTTCTTAATCCCTGGATGGGCACAGCCCACTGTCAGAGCCTGGTAAAATTGTGAACAAGACCTCTGAAGTCTGCTGGACCTATTAGTTGCCTGAGGCCAGCTTGAGAACAGAGGCAAGGCCTGGACAGATGCTCAGAAGCGAGAAGGCCAAACACTGCCTAGAGGAGGCAGGACATCAGAAAGCCACCATGGCTACCTCAGTTACAAATAAGAAAATAAAAAAGCAGGCAGAAATAGGGATTTTTTTTTTCCTGACAGTTATTCCAAGAAGTGTTAGTGGCCAGGGGAAGATGGTGCATCCTTTTAATCCCAGCACTCGGGAGGCAGAGGCAGGTGGATCTCTGTGAGTTCCAGCACAGCCTGGTCTACAGAGTGTTCCAGGGCTACACAGAGAAACCCTGTCTCGAAAAGCAAAATGAAACAACATGAACAAACAAAAGAGGAAGTGATTTGTGGAGCCTGGAGGGTCAGCTCAGTGGGTAGAGTGCTTGCTGTTCAAGAATGAGGGGCTGAGTTTGGATCCCCAGAACCCACATAAAGCTGGACTCAGCATCGTGGTCCTCTAACTCCAAAGACCTTCTAAGTGAGGTGGGAGGCAGAGGCAGGAGACTCCCTGGAAGCTCATGGACAAGCAGCAGACAAGGAAGAGAGATGAGACGGCAGGTGAGGACTGACATCTGAACTCAACCTCTGACCTCCACGTGTGTGCCATGTACATATACGCACACATTTTTACACATGTGTGCCATGCATGTATATTCACACATTTAAAAAAATAAGTAGTTGAGAGCTAGAACCAGCTGCCCTTCACTAATGTGTTCATAACACACCCAAGAGAACGTTGCTTCTGAGTGCCCGGGGAGACTTCAGAAGCCCTGGAAATTGGCTCTGGGTGTGTCTTGTCCCCAGGCCTCAGTGTCCTAAACTAGAGAAGTAATATATGGGAGCAGTGGCCCATTGGGTCTCTCCTGGGTCTCACATGTGAGTGCTAGCCCCCTCTCTTGCAGCCAGCATTGTGTTCAAAGATGGAGCCCAAGGCCTGGTGAGTCCAGCAGACCTGTCCTAAGGACCTGCTGCTCCCCGGCTGTCATTCTTAACCTGGAATGGCTTGAGCCATCTCTATCCTTCCTGCCTCCCTAAGTGCTCATATTCCTTATGCTGTCTCTTATGGCCTGATCTTTGTTTCCCCCCAGGGGCCACAAGGCTTCTTACCTTAACTGTAGCTGTCCCTTCCAGCTCTGTAAGGATCCAGTCAGCCCCCTGTAGGGCCTGCCCCTCCACCTGGCACTGCAGGAAGACGTCATCCCCCACTTTCACAGAGTCGTTGAGCTTCTGGATCTTCACTGTGGGTACAGCTGCCACCCAGAGCATGGAGAGGCATTAGAGCCTAGATGTGCCCTTATGAACCCCACCCTGCTCATGACCCCAAAACTAAGCAGCATGCCCGGCCTCCAGGGTCCGTAGCCCCTGCCAATGCTACCCCAGGTTCCTCAGGTAGGCCCCAGGCTTCCCTACTCCACAGCAACACCTACCACAGCTTGTGTCCTGTTGGAGTAGGAGGAACTGGTTCCCAGGCCCAGAGCCCTGAAGCTTCTGTGCATGCACAGCACACAGGCCCTCCTGCTCCCAGCGTTGGAGCCAGTGCAGGGCACAGGAGCAGTGCAGTGGGTTCCCTGACAGGGTCCTGTTGGATAGGGGTACCCAGAGTCAGAGAAAGAGGGTGTCTGAGGAGCCAGGAGGCAGTGCTCTGGAGATGGCTGGCTATAAGGGTGTCTAGGCAGAAGGGGCGGGATATAGGCCAGACTGTCAGAGATGCCAGCTGAGGGCTGCACGGGGTGCCTTTATCCCAGCTCTAGAGTGGGAAGCCAAGCATGGTGACAGGAAGAAGCTTGCCATGGCCCACGGGCTTTAGGGATCCATCATACATGTGGACTATTATGTGGATCTCCCTTCTAGTGTGCACTGGGAACGGGGCTGCTGTCCTCAAGCACCGAGCTGGGCCTTCAGTCTGTTCAACACAGTCCTGAGCTTCTGGACACACACTCAACCATGCTGGCTGCCCAGCCCAGTCCAGCCCAGCCCGGGATAGTTCTGCAGTCTCTGTTTTGATGTAGGGGAGTGAATGACAGGCATGCATATAATCCCCAGAGCAAGATTACAGACACAACAGTCTCCAGTGGTACCCCACCTCCCACCCCATCCCTATCCCACACAGACACAGTGACATATAGTCCTGGAGACACAAACATATACAGCCACTTATCACACCCAGTGGTCCCTTGCCCTGCCCCTGCCCACACTCACAGGTCTTGTAAGGAGAGACCCTGCACAGTTTTCCAGGAGAGGGACTCCAAAGCATTGAAGGACAGATTCCTGTGGGAGGACAGATGCCCTGAGCCAGTGACCTCACTCTGACCCAGTCTGAGGCAGAAGCCTGAGGGAGACTGTTGTTCCCTCCCCAGCCCAGGCCCAGAGAGGTAGCATGCTATGCTTGTGGGTATATGACATTGTGGGAACTGGGGAGCAGGTAAGTCTTTCTGGGTATATCTTCTCCTTGGGACAACAAGGGTTAATCCCACTTAACCCCCTCTCTGACCTCAGGGAGAGGGATCCAAGGGAACAGCCGGTTGCCCTCCCCCCACACCTCAGCCCCAGCTGGTGGAGTGCTGAGGCCACAGCTGGGGGAAGGGGCTCCATCTGTGCTCCCCACCAAGGAGGAGAGGAGGACCTAGGCCCTTACAATCCCCCCACAATCTCAAGACAGGGTTGTCAAAGTGCTCCCTTGGGTCCCCTCCCCTTTCCCTTCCTTCCTGATCCTGCACAGGCAGGAAGAACTCCAAGGACAGAGCTCCCCAGGTGAGGAATGAGAGAGCCCAGCCAAGGCTCTGCTCTGGCCCCTAGGAAGGTGCTTCAGGAGCTCAGTGCTTTGTGTCTACAGCACACTGCCACTGCCAGGACCCTCATCTTTGAGGGGCATGCCCTAATCACTCTCCTTGCCCAGCCATCCTTGAATTTATGAAGACTAGGTTGAATGGGAACCCTCCCAGAGGCCCCAAACACTGAAAATACCACCACCTTGGAGACGATTAGAGCTGTCTCACCAGATTAGGGTATCTCACCTGTCCTGCCATATAAAGCCATGCAACCTCAGCCAAAGAGCAACCTAATTCCCAGAATCTTCATCTACAAAATGGGGATGGATCCTGCTACCTCTGTCCCCGCTGATTGCAAGCAGTCACTGTCGTGAGCGCCATGAACTGCCTCTGACTACACATTTAAAAATTCTTTTTAAGGTTTTGTTTGTTGTTCTTTTGTTTTGTTGAAACAAAAGGCTGGCCTGGAACTTGCTGTGCAGCCAAGTATGACCTCAAACTTCTGATCCTCCTGTTTCCGCCTCCCGAGTGCTGGGATTATAGATGTACATCACTATATCTGGTTTGTATGGTGGTGGGTATCAAACCCAGGGCTTCCTCAATGGTAGGCTACCAACTAAGCCACATCTCCAACCCCGAATGTACATTTTTAAGCCAGTACATATAGTAAGTAACATATCACTTTTGTTGTTAAATCCCTAGACCCATCTGAGAGTTTAGAGAACCCAGCCCAACTCTGTGAATGACAGGCTCCCAACCCAGGGAGGGACTGCCAGGGACTCTAAGGGTCTCTCCTACCCATTCCATGTTCCTCTCTGTCTCTGGCCTCTATGGGACAAGTAGCTATGACTCTCAGGAATGAGGAGGATGAGTACCAGACAGAACACACCACCTCCCAGGTTGGCCTGGGGCCAGGACAGTGCACCCCACAGGAGGAGATGAGATTCTGGCCAGAACCCAGGGATCTTGCTCCTGCCCTTCACTCCCTATGAACCTCAGGCAGAGAGCCCGGGTGGATGCTTATGAGAAGCATCTCTGAGGCATAGAACACGGAAGTGAGGCAGCAAATCTTCTAGTCTGATTGGATGAGCATCAGAATGCCATCCTCCCTGAAGCAGAAAGAAACGCCCTACAGAAAGAAGACCAGGCTGGATCTTCTTCTGGGCCTTTCACTGGCGGTGTGTGTGTGTGTGTGTGTGTGTGTGTGTGTGTGTGTGTGTGTGACAAACTCCATTAGCTGCCAGAGTCTGGAGGACCTTCCAACCCCACCCGCACTGATCCAGCCTGCCACATGTGTTCTCACAGGTGTATGAGCTGAGGAGTGAAATGGAAGGCATCTGGAGCCACAAAGCGGAGGCCACTGTTCACGATGGTTCTGGGGAAGGGGTGAGAGGAGTTTAAGCTCCACCTTCTGTCCACCCAGGGCAGATACCCCTGAGGAGCTGTGCACCCCTCTTTCATACCTTAGTTTCCACAGTTACCTGGAACCCTCCAACCCCGAGCCTCCAGACTTCTCCCAGACTCTCCATCTGGGCACCCACCACCCACCACCCTGTGCCCAGTCCCACCCTGTCTACCCTTAGTCCTCACAGGCTTCTCAACTCCCCCAGGCCCTGCAGGTCCCCAGACTCCAGGCGTTGAAGATGCTGCTGGTTCTCCACATAGCTGCAGGGAGAGGGGTGAGGGTCAACAGTGGTCAGGACCTCAATGGGGTTACCCCACGCCCACTGCCCACCTACCTCCCCCACACAAGCACATGCATCATTCACCACGTCACACACACATTCATGTACATGCCCTCACATGCTGACACACCTCACATGCACGCATGCACCCTCACCTTTACATACATGCAGACTCTCACATGCCTCCTGAAACACATATGCAAGTGTACAGGAACACCCATGGACACACATGAGTAAAGCTCACATAGCCTTTTTTCACGAACACACAAATGAGAAGATGTGAATACATGTTACTCAATGCACTAGCCATTTCAGCTTGGGGCTCCACTTTTATAGCAGGCCTCTCTGGCATATATATATTCATATATATATATTCAACAACAGGGGTCCTGCTGAGACTCACTTCCCCAAGGGCAAGGCTCTCAATGCTGCTGCTCCACTCTGGGCTAAGGACACCACAATTGTCATGCTAATGTGTGCTCTCAAACACACTTGCTCAGAGGCTACTATCTGGGTTCACTGACACCAACCACACAGACACACACAGGTACACGCCACCCTTTCCGTCTGAACCTTTGGTTCCTCCCCACAGCGATCCCTACTCTTCCCCTCTCCAGCACTTTCCCAAGGCAAACAAGAAGCACAGAGCTATTGGGGACCTCCTAACCCCTTCTTAATCCAGGAAGGCCCCAGGAAGGGAGAGAGGAGCACAGAGTAGGTGGAGTGTGTGGGTGAAGAGAGATCTAGATACAGTGTGAGGCATGGGAAGGCCAGTAAGGTGGCAGAAGGAGGGCAGAAAAGCAAAGAGTAAAATAACCCAGAGGAGACTGATAGCAAAGGTCAGGGGGTAGGAGAAGGGGGAAGGAACGCAATGTATAGATAAGGAGAAGGAGACACACAGACAGATAAGGATAGAGAACCAGGGAGAATAAGTGCCAGAGAGGCAAAAAAGGAAGAAAGAAGGGCAAACAGCTCAGGGGTGGGGTGGCTGTGGCTACAGTCCTAGCTTGTGGATCTGGCATCTGGGAGTTCCTGTGAACTCACTCCCCTGTAGTGACATGTCCGCTCTCCCCTCCCCTCCCCACCCACATGTGTGCCAGGGGCCCCTGACACACTAACAGTTCTCAGAACTCTTCCCCTCATTTTTGGACTTTCTCTTAGTAAAAAAAAAAAAAAAGAGCACCAAGGAAACAGTGTCAGCCCAAGGGGCCCCTGTGCTTCCCTGCTCCCAGCCTTGGCCCCAATAGGACAGGTACGTGTCCATCCTCCCCCTGGAAGCCTAAGGAGTCGAGGGAAGCCAGATCCCTGTTCTGCCCCAAGGCTTTCAAGCTAGAGAGACCCAGGGAGTTGGTAAGAAGATGTGAAGAGGCGGGTATGTACGATCTGACAGGCCGTGTGCTCCACGCCGCCTCATTTGTTCGGATTCATAATCAATCTGTCTATTCGAGTCCATTAGCTCCTTGTTAGCTATGTGGGTGAGGGAGGAGGGAGAGGACTGTGCGGGAGGAGATGGGAGGCTCAGGCCCCACCCAGGGGGACATCTCAGCTCAGCACTCTGCCAACTTCCTCTTCTATAGCCCTAGCTTGTCCACTGCCCCATTCCTGGGCTGGACTCCCCAGGAGCCTGCAAAGGCACTGATGGGAACAGTCAGTAGACACTGGTGTGAATGAACAGGCCTGGGAGCAACAATCTAGACCCCAGGTCCCATCCCATCATGCAAGAGCCTAGGCCCAGACCTAGACAAGGCCATCTCCTCTCTTCTTGGTCTCCCCAGGGTCATTAGAGAGAGATTGAGTACCTCCGTTAATTACCACAAGATGCCTGAGTAACTCGGTGCCAATCACTGCAGGCTGCTGGCTCCACCAGCGTGCAGAATACTCAAGTATTTTCCAGCCATCACTATGTGATGCTGAGTCTCTTCAGGTCAATTATACTCTCATAGGTTTCACCAGCTGCTAAAAAGTACTTGAGTATTTTGTAAACGATTATTGCAGAATGTATTGCAGAGCTGAAGGTTCCTCCCAGCTCCGGACCTGGAAGATGGGAGAATTTCTCAGCAATAACCCTGACTCCCTGACCTGGGTAAAAAGGGAGATCGGAGAGCAGAAAGAGAAGCAAAGGGGTTTCATTTCCCACATCCAAATCAAGAAGTCTCGGGGTCAGTGGAAAGTAAAGAAAAGCTCAGACATCAAGCTGGATCCTCACCATCTCCCATCAACTCCAGCTCAGGCATAAATCCAGAGAGGAGCTGGATTCCCTAGACATTGCAAGGAAGGGGTTGGGGGCTGGGTTCCCCCTAATAAAGAGAAGATAGCAAAGGTGCCACACTGCCGAATTCTCCACAGCTAACCACTCCTCCATGAGACAGAGCTTGGACAGTTGAATGAACCCCACAAAGAGGCTCCTAGATCACTGGACCAAAACATGGTCCACCGAGTTTCCCTCTAGTTACCCTGCTACCCTTAATCCTGGGCTACATCCAGCCAGTGACTGAGCCAGGGTGGTGGCAGCAGCAGAAGCCACCGCAGCACGGCCAAAAGCTCCACGTGCCAGCCTCCTACAGTCGCCAAGCCTGGCCCCTCAAGCCAGAGGTGAGTGCGCGCCCTCGGGGAAGGGCTGCGCCCTCCTGACCCCGCGCCCCTCCCCCGCCACACACTCACAGCTCGGTCAGGTTCCCGGCATCCCGCAGGCCGAGGAGGGTATCCAGGGTCCCTGCCTTAGTGCAGCGCAGCCCCGAGGGGCCCACGGGGCAGCAGGCCTCGCGGCAGGATGCGGCACAGGCAGAAGCCAGCATCAGCGAAGCCAGCAGGCCGCCTAGCCCCGCGGCCCCGCGATGCCAGCCCAGCTGCCCGCGCCGCTGGCCTCGCAGCATCGCGGCGGCGCCCGCCTAGCTCCAGCCGCGCGGCCGTCCGTGCGCTCCTGGCTGCCGCCGCCCGGCCTCGCGCGACACGTGCGCGGGGCGGTGTTAAAGACCAGCCGCCAGGAGAGGGCGGCACCCGCAGCCCCGCCCCGCCCCGCCCCGCCTGCAGATGCCCCCCGGTGCCCCCTCCCCTTTCGGGGCCCTAATGCCAGCTCGCCTCCATGAAGTCCCTCGATTCTTCAGGAAACCTGGGGCGGGGGACAGCCACAGAATGCCTCACAGGTGTCTTCTGAGACTGGGGGAGCTAGGAAGCTGAAACATTCGTTATTTCTCACGGTAAAACAGCTGCACTTTCAGATTTGCGACAACGAGATTAAGCAAGAAAAAGGATGAAGTCCAGGTCATCCCAGCCAGTCTCACGGTGCACTTGCCCAAAGGAGTGTGCATGTCACTTGGAATAAGTTCGATGAACGCTCTCCAGACCCTAGTAAGGAAAGGGAGAAAGCCTAGAATGATCGGGCGCAGAACCTGGGGAGGAAAACAAGGGGCAGAGAAGAGTTCTCTGAACACAGCTGGAGGGAGACTGGAAAGTGGAGACCCCTCGGTCCACAAGAGGCCACCGGGTGGCGCTAGAAGCCCTGGCGCTGCTGCGTTTGCGTCCGGCCTGGGTCTTCCAGGGCCGGGGCGCACGGTTCGCAGCCCTGCTAGGATGTAGCTCCCGTCCTAGGGTCGGTCAGTCCCCAATCCCAGTCAGCCAGCTAGGGCCCCAGAGCCGGTAGGGCCAGGCAGAGCAGGGCTGGCATCGACCGCTGTCCTGACAGGCGCATCGATTTCTGAGCAGAGAAATTAATAGATCTCGTAGACCTTCGGACGTGGGAGTTGCCCGCTGGTAGAGCTGGGAATCGTCGGCCCTTAGGATTTGTGAACCTGGGAAGTCTCAGAATCCCAGCATCCAGGCCACCAAAGGGCAGGTCTCACGCGTTGACCTTCGTAAGTCTCACGCTTAAGAGAGGGGGCAGATTGGTACTGGGACTGACCGGAAGTGAGTAGGACCCAGCGGTCCAATAAAGGAAGTCCCAGGGCCAGGAAGCATTCTGCACCAGACCCCAGGATAGTCTCTCAAGTGCCTCCAAACAAGAACACATGAAGAGACCACCAAGCATCCTGAGTTCTTAACCAGAGAAGGGGGGAATCTCACAGAGGGATGGCTCTCTTGAGGATCTGAGGCAGAACCAAGGGACTTGGCGATCAAAGCGGCCTCTGGAGTCTGGGGTGGGCTGCGAGAGCCGAAGGGCTAAGATCTTTAGTTTCCACAAGCGGAGTCCGACCTGTCCACACTTCGTGAAGTTACCCTGCAGGTGTCAAAGCACCTGTTGGACTCTAGAACCACCGCTCCTCAGACCAGGGCGCCCAATCTCCTTCTAGGTCTTCAGCGAGAGGAGGCGGAGCCAGAGATGAGAGAGACTAGGCTAAGGAGCGAGGGTTCAGGAGCTCAAATCTCGGCCCCCAACCCTTTCGGTATTTTGGCCTTATTTCCCCAACACATCTCTCCCCCACGTCCCTCAGTTGACAGGCCAAATATTTTTACTTGACTTGGTGGGAGGGGCGGAGAGAGCAGAGCAGTCTGCACAAACCAATCGGTTTCTGGAAAGGGCGGGAGCTGGGCGAGGTCCCTGTGATCGCTCCCCAGGAGCTGTCTCGGACAGAGGTTGGAAGTCACACACCCTGGAGGTCCGCAGACAGTTTGGGCTGCAGGCCTGCGCGCCTCCGGATCCGCTGCCGCCCTCTGGGCGCTTCCGGAGCTTCTGCTCTGCCTCCCGTCGGGATGGCCCGGCCTCTGCACCTTTGTGTTCTGAATCCTGGGTCAGTTTCTCCCTCTGGAGGCCTCTCAGAGGCTCTCCTGCTCCTGTCTGCATCTCTGCTCCAATCACTGTCTCCAGATCACACTGAAGGTGTCTCAGCTTTCTGACACGGGCTTTGTTTCCTCCGATTCGAGCTTCTTTTTAATCTCCCTCTGTCTTTACTTGAGATTTCTAACCTCTTTGCCCCTGTGCCCCACCTCCACTCTGAAACCTGGGTCTGCATCCCAAGGAGGCTCTTTCTCCCTGGAGGACACCTGGAGGACAATCAGGGCTGAGATCATGGCAGTGCCTGCTCTGTGGCCCTGGGGAGCACACTTGCTTATGAGCCTGCTGTCCTTGGGATCTGGCCTGGAGACACTAGAGGGTGAGTCCCCGCACCGTCTTTCCAACCCCTTTCTCCCTCACAATACCTCTATTTAGTCTTTCTTTTTGTTTTTGTTTGTTTTTCAAGACAGGGTTTCTTTGTGTAGTTCTGGCTGTGCTAAAACTCCATGTATAGACCAGGCTGGCCTCAAACTGCCTCTGCCTCCTGAGTCCTGGGATTAAAGGCAAGCACCACCAAGACCAGCTTCTACTTAGTCTTTATTGGAACGTGAAGACTAGGATTAGCCCTCAGAAGGACTTTGCACCAGAAAGAACTGTTGTGTGAAGAGTTTTGTTTTTTTTTCTCTCAGCTCCCAGAGAGTCAAGGAGTTAGAAATGGGATGAACAGATGTTCTCCAATCCATTGCTGTTTATGAAACTGCAATCCCAGTAAGGTTTGAGTTTGAACCAAAATGAGACTATGAGTAGAGTTCATTTTGAGGGCCACTGAATGGTAAGGGGCAGGCTGACCTACAGCTGAAAACCAGCACCATTAAGCAACTTGACCTATTGTGCAGATAGCAGGCTCAGAGACTGGAGAGGCACACCGAGGGTAAGTCCAGAGCTCTGGCACCCCAGGTCCATGTCACCCAATCTGGGGGACCGGCCATTGTGAGCAGAGGGGTCATCTGAGATGGGACTGTCTCTCCTCTGTCCCTTAGTGCTATTCCCCAGATACACATTTCCCACCAAAGGCAGTGTGGGTGGGACCATGCAGACCAAATTGCCCTCAGAGAGTTGCAAGGGGCTATATGGAAAAAAGGAAGCAGAAAGGGACGGTTAAGTATACCCCTTCCTCATCTAATCTGCCCTTGCTCTCCACACAGAGAGAGCTTGAAAACCAAGCACTCTGGGACTGTGAAAGGTCTTGGATGCTCTTCCAGGATCGAGGCAGGGGGCTCCCTATCCTGTACAAAGAATGCAAATGGACCAGAGTAAGGTGTCCCCTGAAGGGGGCCACCCACAGAAGATTCGCAATGCATGGTGATCTGCCTGAGCACCCCACCCCTGCCCCTTCTGCGCCAGGACTCTACACAGCAGGTGCCAGGCAGGAGCACAGTCGTCAAAATAAAGCATGCATGCCCTGGGAGTTAGTATTTGGCCAAGGAGTCCAGCTGTTGTTTCCCAGTGAAGCTCTACACAGAGCTTGTCCTAAGGAAAGGCAGGGGTTAATCTGCAGAGGTTTTAGATTTGTTTTTCCAATGTCTCACATTAGGGGAGCTCTGGAGAGGCTATGGCATGATGGGAAGTGGGCGCCTGAGGGAACCCCCCCACCTGCCTCAAAGAGCCTAATTGGCTTTCACAGAGGGAACAGAAGTGTTTTTCCTTCTCTTCTTCTTTTGTGTGTGTGTGTGTGTGTGTGTACCTGCCTTGCTTAGTGTATGCATAAGCATGTGGACATGTGTGCACGTAGGCATATAATAGCTGGACAGTCAAGCAGAGACAACAGGGAGGAGGTACAGGGAGCAAGACTTTCCTGTCCCTCACTCTATCCCAAACTGGCCTTGACAAGCCCTGAGCCAGGGACCGGACTGGACTGTGTGGGAAAATGTAGGGTGTGATACAGTGTGTGATATTGCTAGAGGGCCAGATGAGGAGAGAGGAAGTAGATCTGAATGTTAAACTGAAGCATTCAGACTGATGTCTCCTACAAAGACCTTGAAAGCTCTCCTTGGGAGCAAGTAAGGCCAAGTCTCCAGTCCCTACAGGGACACCAGCCTGAAGGCCCTGAGAACAAAAAGGCAAGTGGATTGGATCCCAAAGGAAAGAGTAGATTTGGGATCCAGATGTTCATGGCCCATAGACCCTGAGTGTCCAGAGGTTCCAGTCCTGAACTGAATACCACAGGAGATACAAAGTTGACTTATAACAGCCAGAAACTTGAGTGGTGGAAATATAAATAGCTGTGTTTGAAGGGTAATTTCTCCGGAAGGCAAGTGATACAGGGCCAGGAAGCTACGGCAAGGAGACCAGGTCCCAGGATTGCAGCCTTTCTAGGTTTAAGGCTGGAGAGGTGAATGGGGACCAGCCTGTCCAAACCCCAGAATGTCAGCCTGAGGAAGTGAAATGAGGATGTTTTGGCAAGGAGGAACCATGGAATGCACCTTCAAGCACAGAAAAGATTTAGGTACCAGCATACTCCCTGAGGACAGAGACAGAAGCTCGGTGCTCAATCCTCGCTGCTTTTCATCAGAGCACATTCATTTCCTCAGCAAACCTTCACTGAGCACCCTAATCTTGTGTCAGGCACTGTACATGAACTAGGGTATAAGCAGCGAGTTCAACCTGCCATCATGAGACTTACAATAAGCAAAATAAATAAGTAAAGGATATTAAGTTAGTTGAGAGTTACAGGGAAACAGGGTGTGTGGTACACAGACTCCGGAGACAGAGGCTGGAGATAGCATTCCAAGCTACTGGGGATCATAGTAAGAGCCTATCTCAAAACACCATGGGCTGTGGATGTAGCTCAGTGGTATGGTGTTTGCCTAACGAGCACCGACCCCCACCAAAAGAGCAGGGGAGAGAGTTTTAAGCAAAATAGTGAGAGAAGTCTCCACTGAGGTCAATAAAGGGGGTGAGGGAGCCAGATAAGGGGAAGTGGTCTATCTACAGGACTAGAACACACAAGGACCCTAAGCCAGAAGTCTGACTAGCTTGTTCGGGAGGAGGCAGCTCTTCATTAGAGCACAATTTGGTACCTTCCACTCCATGTCCTTCTGCCAGTGTGGTCCTCCGCCACCAGAGCTGCCAAGGCGTGTCCTTGGTCTGCACTGTATTCATTTGCCTGCCGGCCTGTGCCTACAGTGTGCCCCAGCCTGGATATCCGCTCCGAGGTGACAGAGCTCCGTCGTCTGGAGAACTGCAGCGTGGTGGAGGGCCACCTGCAGATCCTTCTCATGTTTGCTGCCACTGGAGAGGACTTCAGGGGCCTCAGCTTCCCACGCCTTACCCAGGTCACCGACTACCTGCTGTTGTTCCGAGTCTATGGCCTGGAGAGCCTTCGGGACCTCTTCCCCAACCTCGCTGTGATCCGAGGTGCACGCCTCTTCCTGGGCTATGCACTTGTCATCTTTGAGATGCCCCACTTGAGGGATATTGGGCTGCCGTCGCTTGGGGCAGTGCTGCGTGGGGCTGTGCGGGTGGAGAAGAACCAGGAACTCTGCCACCTCTCCACCATTGACTGGGGCCTGCTGCAGCCTGCACCTGGTGCCAACCACATTGTGGGGAACAAGCTGGGCGAGGAGTGTGCTGATGTGTGCCCTGGTGTGCTGGGTGCTGCTGGTGAGCCCTGTGCAAGAACCACCTTCAGTGGGCACACTGACTACAGGTGCTGGACCTCCAGCCACTGCCAGAGAGGTGGGCACTTGGACAGACATGGCTGTAGCCACAGGGATGGCAGGGCTGGGAAAGGGTGAATCCATATTTTGCTGTCCCCCTTTGTTATTCTTTGCTTTTTTGGGACAGCATGTAATGTAGCCTAGACTGACCTGAAACTTGACATGTGGCTGAAGTTAGTCTTGAACACCTAATTCTTCTGTCTCCATCTCCTAAGTGCTGGGATTACAAGTGTATACCTGGCTTGCTACCAACATTGTTAAATTTTTACCCTGCCTATGGGTCAGGTACCCTCGTTATCCCACTTTACAGGAAAGGAAATTGAAGCTCTGAAATTAAATACTTGGTGTGGCATCAGGTAGGCAGAGTAAGTAAGGAGGGGGTTTGGGAAGAGGGTAGACACAGAGGACAGAAGTCAGCACAGGAAACTGTCTTCTGGGACAGCAGCTACGGGTGTAGCCAGGTGGCCTGGATCCGTCACTGCTAGCCAGGCTCACTGGGCATGTCTGTGCCTCTGTCTGAGCCGTGATAGAGTGGATGGGATTCTCATAGAATTAGAACAGAGCCAGGGTCATAGTATCAGTTCTGTGCTCTCAGGAAAAGTGTTCTTGGACCAGGTGAACCAGGGTGAGCTGTAGTGAAACAGAGAGATGAGGTGCTGTGGACAGAAAGGAAGGGGAAGGGATGGATAGAAACAGACAAGGGTTAGCATGTTGACCCAGGAAGTACGCTTACAGAGGCAGGACAGCCATGGAGAAAGTGGGGTGGGAAGTAAAACCTCCCAGAAGCCAGGAGCAGATCTGGAGTTCCCAGGCCTGAGAGTCTTCCTCATAGAGCTCAAGGTCTTACCCACCCCTTCCACCCCCCCACCACCACCTCCAGCCTCAACTCTGGGCAGGAGAATAATCAGATCCCTGCTGTATCAGCAGCAAGCAGCCTCCCTGTTGGCTGTAAACACAGCTGCTGCTGCATGTCCTCTCAATTTGTGTACCATGTCAACAGGCCCTGGCTGGACCCACCTTGCCCTGGCCTAGCTGATCAGGAGTGGCCAGCTGGTTCCCCTTGGCGCCATACCAAGCCACCACAGGACAGCCTAGACAGGACAGCAGGCTGCAGAGCAGCAACCCTGATGGACAAGGTCACTGCTCTATCCTGAGATCAGAGGCACTCTTTTTTTTTTTTTTTTTTTTTTTTTCTGAGACAGAATCTCACTGTGTAGCCGTGGCTGGCCTGGAACTCACTATGTAGATCAGGCTAGCCTCAAACTCACAGAGATCCACCGATCCACCTGCTCCTGCCTCCCAAGTACTGGGATTAAAGGCGTGCAGCACCACCAACTTGAGTTCTCAGGCGTTGTGGGCTGTTGAATCGCAGAGAGGCCCAGTGCTTGTCTACACCCTCATCTGGGGCTGAGGGAGTCACCCGAGGATAGGGTGGGGCAGGGTTGGAAAAGGGTATCACTGAAGGGTTGGGGGGGGGAGCGGAGGGGAGATGGAGGGAAGGTCTAACAACCCTCTCCCACAGTGTGTCCCTGTCCTCATGGGCTGGCCTGCACGGCAGGTGGTGAGTGCTGCCACGCTGAGTGTCTGGGGGGCTGCAGCCGACCTGAAGACCCTCGTGCCTGTGCAGCCTGCAGCCACCTCTACTTCCAAGGAGCTTGCCTCCGGGCCTGCCCTCCCGGCACCTACCAGCATGAGTCCTGGCGCTGTGTCACCGCCGAGCTATGCGCTCATCTGCGGGAGGTGCCTGGCCACGCCTCCGCCTTTGGCATCTACCAGGGCAGCTGCCTAGCTCAATGCCCTCCAGGCTTCACCCGTAATAGCAGCAGGTGAGGGGGATACCCCTGGGGTGGTCGGGAGGCCTGAAAAGTCTCTCAGTCCAAGGCTTAAGCTGTCTGCTTGTCCTGCCAGCATTTTCTGCCACAAGTGTGAGGGACTGTGTCCCAAAGAGTGCAAGGTTGGCACAAAGACCATCGACTCTGTCCAAGCCACACAGGAGCTGGTGGGATGCACCCATGTGGAGGGGAGCCTCATCCTCAACCTTCGCCAAGGCTGTCAGTACTCTTCCTGGCCACACCCTCTCCTAACTATATTCCTTGCATGGCTTCCCCTCATCCAGGGTCCTAGCCCCCAGACCTGCCTGTCTTGTCCCTCCACCTCCCTGCTCTGTGGAGCTATCACCTTCCCTGCCCCTGCTCCAGCCCTATCTTCTCATCCCCAGACAACCTGGAGCCAGAGCTTCAACGCAG
The DNA here is from genome assembly GCA_026225945.1 of Cricetomys ansorgei. Lineage (NCBI taxonomy): Eukaryota > Metazoa > Chordata > Mammalia > Rodentia > Nesomyidae > Cricetomys > Cricetomys ansorgei. Next base: position 7,242,558 of record JAMJFZ010000056.1, on the reverse strand, counting down.
CCTGGGGCTGGTGGAGACCATCACCGGCTTCCTCAAAATCAAGCACTCTTTTGCACTCGTGTCCCTGGGATTTTTCAAGAACCTCAAACTAATCCGGGGAGATTCCATGGTGGATGGGTAAGGGGTCAGAAATCAGGCTGACCAACGCCCCCTCCCCCTTCCTCAACATTCTCGGAACAATGGTGAAGAGAATGGGTTCTGAAATCAATTTGCTTGTTACTAGCTGTGTGAGTCTGGGGAGGTGACTTGACTTCTCTAGTCCTCAGGTTTTCTGTCCTTAAAATGACGCCTGTGTTCTAGGATTGCGATGGCTGCTTATGCAGAGAACTCAGTACATGCAATAATAGCTCTGTGTTCCATAAGGACGGGCTGTACAATCTGATCAGTTCAGTCCCAGAGTGAACCTGGCTGGGCGTAAAAACCATTCCTATCATCTATAAGCCAAGGCCTGCTCGCTTAAGTGGCCAGTATTTTTCAAGAGAAAAAGTTCAGTTGGGCAATGGTAGTGCATGCCTTAAATTCCATCACTTGGGAGGCAGAGGCAGGTGGATCTCTGTGAATTCAAGGCCAGCCTGGTCTACAGAGTGAGTTCCAGGACAGCCAGAATTACAACAGAGAAACCCTACCTTGAAAAACCAGAGAGAGAGAGAGAGAGGAGCTTAAAGTGTCGTCAGATGGCTCCCGGTGGCTTCTTCTGTCTCCTGGCATGTTATCATGTCCCCTGGGTTGTACCCACAGCCAAGCTGGCCGGGCATAGCTTCTGTATCCCCACAGCCAGGGCTCAGTTAAAGTGAGATGGAGGGAAGAGGCAGACAAACTGCTGACCCCACTTCACTGGTGAGGACGGCAGAGAGAGCGTGGGTGAATTTCAGGATGTCCCACTCCTCAGTGGCATAGGGCGGATGCCCCCAGGCCCCCCACCCCCGTGGGCTGCAGATCACTCCAGTGCCCAGTGCAGCTTCTGCAGGGAAACCCATGAGCCAGCCAGCCCCTCTCCAGCGCCAGCCCCTGCCACCTCGCAGAGCAGGGCACTCGGCTTCCTCCAGGAACTACACTCTCTACGTGTTGGACAACCAGAACCTGCAACAGTTGGGGTCCTGGGTGGCCGTGGGACTCACCATTCCCGTGGGTAAGATGTACTTCGCCTTCAATCCACGCCTCTGCTTGGAGCACATCTATCAACTGGAGGAGGTGACCGGAACCCGAGGACGGCAGAGCAAGGCTGAGATCAACCCCCGCACCAATGGAGACCGCGCTGCTTGTAAGGCCCTGCCCAACCCCGGGAATGAACGCGGACCCCTCCTTACCCACACCCCCGCACACGCACACACCGCGGGGGTCGCCCAAGGTGAGCAGCCATGGGGTCAATGTCAGCAGGACCTGCGGCAAGCTTGCTGAGAGCGGTGCTTTCCTTTCGCCCGGCTCAGGCCAGACGCGCACTCTGCGTTTTGTGTTCAACCTGACCGAGGCGGACCGCATCCTGCTGCGCTGGGAGCGCTACGAGCCGCTGGAGGCCCGCGACCTGCTCAGCTTCATCGTCTACTACAAGGAGTCGTGAGTGGAGAGCGCCTCAGAGGGGGATCCTAATTCCTTCATTCCCTCCTTCCTTTCCTCCTTTTTCTTTTTTCGTTTTCTTTTCTTTCATTCTTTTTTCTTTTTTGTTTGTTTCTTTGTTTGTTTTTGTTTTTGAGACAGGGTCTAAGTACATAAACTAGTCTCCAACTCTCAAAGATTCTCCTACCCAGACCCCAGTCTCCAAGAATGCTGGGATTCCCGGCCTGCATAATATTTAGAATCCAATTATTTTCAAGACCATGGGAGGTGAGAGCATAGCCCAACTGGGCTATGGAGAGCCAGAAAGCTAGGACCCCCAAGTCACATCCCGCCTGAATTTGTCTCACCTTCTTTGATCCTCCATGCCTCAGTTTCCCCTCACTAAGTGAAATGAAGAGGACAGTCAGGGTTTCTGAGAGCCCAGAAGGTCATTCTGCTAGAAAAGCTTGGCTAATTAAGCTTCAATTCACTGTGCTAACATTCTCTGCTGACCACATGCCCCAGCAGCCGTTTGGGAAGTACCCACTAATTTGGCCACTTTTATGGGCATCTTTACCAGCATTTCATTAAAGCCTTGGTGGGGGGTGAGGAACAGGGACTTTCTCTCCTTCCTCTTTCTCTCCTTCCTTCCCCTTTCCTTTCTCCCTTTCTTTCTTTCTTTCTTTCTTTCTTTCTTTCTTTTTCTTTTTTTCAAGATAGTGTCTCATGATGTAGCCCAGGCTGTCCTGGAACTCTCTATAGACCAGGCCAACCTCAAACTCACAGAGATCCACCTTCTTCTGCCTCCCCAGTTCTGAGGTTGAAGATGTGTGCCACCACACCCTCCCTCTTTCATTTTCTTAATAGGTTCTTATATATCCTGGCTGGCCTCAAACCCTTTGAACTTAACCTCCTGTTTTCAATCCCCAAGTGCTGGGATTCCAGAAGTGCATACCATACCCTGTTTATTTGATGCCGAGGATCAAACTCAGGGCTTTGTGCATGTTAGCCAAACGTGCTACCAACTGAGCTGCACTCCAGTCCAGAACTCACTATTTAGAGTGGACTGATCTTAGCAAGAGGGATACCACCAGAAGGGCTTCTCCCAAAACAATTCCAAGATTCAACAACAGGTATCCCAACCAATTCTGTCATCGGCACAAAGGAGGCTAAGATGAGAGAATCCTAAATCCAAGGCCTGCTTGGTCAGCCTAGTGAGATTCTGCCTCAAAACAAAAAATAGACTGTATATGTGGCTCAGGGATAGGACACTTGCTTGCCATATGAGAGGCCCTAAGTTCTATCCCCCGAAGCAGGGCAAGAGTGAGAACAAGATCGAGTGATTTCCTTGGAAGAAAGAAATGGATTTTTATGGTTAGGGTGAAGGAGGGTGAGGAAGTACTCTCCATGGTAGACAGGGGCTGGGCCACCCATGTTGGAGGTTCTTCCTACAAATTAAAAGGGAGAGGGTTTAGTGCAGTGCCAGATCAGAGTCTGGCTGGAAACAAGGAGCCCACAGAAGCAGGTGCTCACCTGGCCCAGGCTCTCCTAGGTCTAAGTGGCAGGAGAAGAACTAGTATGGGGAGGAGAGTGTGTTAAATACAGATTACAGGGCCTCACCCTGGCAGTCTGAATTGGTTAATGTCAGGCAAGGCCTATGAACTTGAATTCCTAACAAGCTCCTATGTGATGCTGGAACCCATGGGCCACACGTCAAGGAGTTACTGACATGGAAAGCAGTGCAGAAGCCTCCCCACCTATGCTCGTGCTTCACAACCTACATAACTGTACACAGCTGCCTCCAGGCACTCAGGTCAAAGAATCGGGAAGGTCCCTCCTCAACACCACTGCTTTATAGAATGGCTGTTGTGTGCTCCTTCAGGGGCAGGCACTGGGGGTCTGGTCCAATTCTGGCTCTGACCCAGTGTGTCACACCTCACAAGACACCTGCTCTCATGGCATCCACTCTGCCACTCCCATACCAGCTCCTGGACCATCCTGTTTCTGTGTTCCAGCAAAAACAGGCACTTCAGCTGGGCCGTAAGCCTCCCCTCAGGCCTCTCGCCTTGCCTCATGTCTGTCTGTCTGTCCCTGGGCTGGGAAGATGGCTTAGTGAGGAAGAGGTTTTTGCTGCATATGTATGAGAGTCTTGAGTTCAGATCCCCAGCACTCACATGAAAGCCAGGTGTGGCAGTGTGCATCTGTGACACCAGTACCAGAGAGGAGAAAGATCCCAGGGGCTCACTGGCCAGGCAGCTTAGCTGAGAGAAAGTTCCAGGTTCAGTGAGAGACCCTATCTCAGAATAAAGGTAGAGAGTGATTGTGGAAGACATCTCAGCATCAACCTCTGGTCTCCACACACACCTGTGCCAGTGTGGGCATCGCTACATATCCACCATCACACACACCACCACAGACACACATATGTACCATCACACACACATACTCACCATTACACACATATACACCCCATCACACACATATACACTACCACACACGCATACACACATCACATACACACACATCACACACACATACACACATCACATACACACACATCACACACACATACACACTATCACACATACTCACCATCATACACACCGTCACACACACATACACCATCACACACACATATGTACCAGCACACACACATACACACACATCACACACACATACACCATCACACACACATATGTACCATCACACACACATACATACCATCACACACACCATCACACACACCATCACACACACATACACACACATCATACACACATATTCACCATCACACACACATACACAGCCTATGGTACCTCCCAAGGCCTGCCTCTGGCCTAACCCCCACAGTCTTGGCTTTTGGAGATCTACTTTTAAGACTTGAGAACTAACCCAGCTGTGGTGGCACACACCTTCAATCCTGGCACTCAGGAGGTAGAGACAGGTGGATCTCTGAGTTCAAGGTCTACATAGGGCCAGCCTGGGCTGCTTGGAAAGACTCTCTAAAACAGAATAAAACAAAATACAAACAGATTGTACTGCCCTTGGCAAGAGAGTGCTCTCCCGGTCCTGGCTTCTGGTAACCTCGCTAGAAGAGAGAAAGACCTGCTGGATTGCCTATTACCCATTTTCTGAGTTTTGTTTTAATACAATGAAAACTTTTTTCTTTGCTATTCTCATTAGGAAAAGAGCTTAATAATTTCTACTAAGAATGAGGGATATTTTGGTATAGTTTGTGATGTGCAGCCAAGATCATAAGCCCCACAGTGTGGTAAACTGGCTGGAATTACAACTGTGCTCACATGAATAGTGATAAAGTGGCTATGACAATCCTGAGTAGTGTGGGGGGGTGGGGGGCTAGAGCTGGGCCTAAGACACCCCAGCACTGGGGATGGGGTATTCAGCCCATTCCAGAATGCCACAGAACATGTGGGTCCAGATGCCTGTGGAGCCCAGAGCTGGAACCTGTTGGATGTTGAACTACCTCTCAGCCGCACCCAGGAGCCAGGGGTGACCCTTGCCCCCCTTAAGCCCTGGACACAGTATGCCGTGTTTGTGCGGGCCATCACACTGACCACTGCTGAGGATAGCCCCCATCAAGGCGCCCAGAGCCCCATTGTCTACTTGCGAACATTGCCTGCAGGTGAGCTGAGGGCTCCAGAATGTGCTGCCTGAATCCTAGAGATGAAGACAGAGGCACACAGGTGCCAGACACCAAGAGGCTGGGGCACGGGCCCTACAGAGAATTGGGGCGTTCACTGGGGAAGCCTGGGGTTGGACTTGTGATAACTGAGTGAACTCAAAAGCCTGTGAAGGATTTAGAACACTAAATCCTGAACGTTGAGCTTCTGTATAACAATATTGTCTCCTCGGGGTCGGGGCCACAGCTGGGTTGGGAGACTGCAGGCCTACCATGGATGCCCTGAGTTTTATCCATCCTGTTTTCTGAAACAGAGAAAGGACAGAATGATTTCTAGGGAAGGAGGGCTGAAAGCCACAGATCCCTCCGGAAAATGAAGGGAGGTGGAGGGGGGAGCTCGTTATCACACAATATTTGGAAGGGGCCTCACCCCTGGGTGGCATCCTCTTCACAATCGTAGCACCCACAGTGCCCCAAGACGTCATCTCCACATCCAACTCCTCATCACACCTTCTGGTGCGCTGGAAGCCGCCTGTCCAGCGCAATGGAAACATCACCTACTATCTGGTGCTGTGGCAGCGGTTAGCAGAGGACGGCGACCTCTACATCAATGACTACTGCCATCGCGGTGCGCGGGGCTGCCTCAGGCCGCGGGTAGTCAGTCATGGCGGGTGGAACACTGCCCTGACTTCTCTCTTCTGCACGGTGGCCACAGGTCTGCGGCTGCCCACCAGCAGCCACGACACACGCTTCGACCGTGAAGACCCGGCGCTGGAGGCTGAGCCTGAGAGAGGCTGCTGTCCTTGTCAACACTCACCTCCTGGGCAGGCCCTGCCCGCACTGGAGGCGCAAGAGGTCACGTTCCAGAAAAAGTTTGAAAATTTCCTACACCACGCCATCACCATCCCGAAGTGCGACCTGGTTGGGAGAGCCTGGGGACGGTGCTTGGAGAGGATGGGACTTTGTGGGAGGGGCCTAGTATAGTGTGGGCAGAGCCTTGGAATGGGTGGATTTGGGGGCGGGGCGGAGCCGCAGAGCGCAGGGGAGCTGAGAGAGTCCCCTGGCTTTCCCAGGTCCCCATGGAAAGTGACATCCATCAACAAGAGCCCCCAAAGGTGAGCTGGACAGGGGCGGAGGCGGTGGGCGGGGTTCTGGGAACAAGCTTTGTGGCTCTGACCCTTGCCATTTCCAGGGACTCCTGGAGGCACCGCAGGGAAGCTGTGCCTCTCAGACTAGGGAACAACAGCTTGGATTTTGAGATTCAAGAGGACAAGGTACCCCGGGAGCGAGCTGTGCTGAGCGACTTGCGGCACTTCACAGAATACCGGATTGACATCCATGCCTGCAACCACGCGGCACACACCGTGGGCTGCAGCGCTGCCACCTTCGTCTTTGCGCGCACCATGCCACATAGTAGGTGACCCCTCACGCCTGGTGCCCCTAGTGGCCCCAAGAACTGCGCAGTCAGTGCTCTGTAACCAGCAGGTTTGCCCTCCCACTAATATCAGAGCCTTTCCAGTTTCCATGATTCTGGAACTTCTCCAATCTTCCCAATTTGGCCATCTAGCCTGAGTTTGAAAGTGAACAAGAGGAACTGCTTGTGGCCTATTTACCAGATGCCCCTTCCTACAGGAGAGGCCGATGGCATCCCAGGAAAGGTGGCCTGGAAGGCGGCTGGCAAGAGCAGTGTCATTTTGCATTGGCTTGAGCCACCTGACCCCAATGGGCTCATCCTCAAGTACGAAATCAAGTACCGCCGCCTGGGAGAGGTAAGTACCTAGGAACCCCTATCCCCATCTGGGTCTGAACCTCCACAACCTTCCCAGTCTGCTGTCTGTGCTGCCCTCAGGAAGCCACGGTGCTTTGTGTGTCTCGTCTTCGATATGCCAAAGTTGGTGGGGTCCATCTGGCTTTGCTGCCCCCTGGAAACTACTCTGCTAGAGTCCGGGCCACCTCACTGGCTGGCAATGGCTCCTGGACAGAAGGTGTTGCCTTCTACATCCCTGGCCCAGGTAAGACCGACTTGCTTCCCAATCTGTCCAACTGGTCCCTGCCTAACATCAGCCCTGCCCACCACCACTCTCCAGTGTTGCCAGAGAAGCATCTTCCACTCTGACCTGTCAATTCTTCCTCACCAGAGGAAGAGGATGCAGGGGGACTGCGTGTCCTCCTCACCGTCACGCCTGTGGGGTTCATGCTGCTCGTCATGCTTGCTGCCCTCGGTTTCTTCTACAGCAAGAGGAGGTGATGACAAGTCCCACATGCTCCTGCCCCATTCTCTCCCTGAGCCATCTCACAAGGGACAGCACAGTCAGGGGTAACAGCTTAGACAACAGAAAGGACTTCTTTAGAAACAGTAATTCTCCGCCTGGCAGGCATACCTCTTAGCTAGGATGACAACTCAACCTCATTAACCTGGAAATGTTTTGTGTCCCGAGAAACCCCTTGGTCTGGGTACATGGGGACTCTTGGCCACCATCCTCTTAACTCAAGCTGAGAAACAATGAAGCTGGCTCTGCTGTGACAAAGGGAAAACAGGCCCCCAGGATGAGCCTGTGCAGATGTCAAGTCCCCCTGGGGCTGAGTATAAGAGGGCCCACTGAGAGGAGGTCCTCTCTCAGTGGGAGGACCTTCTTCTAACCCTGGGTCTACCGATTGTCAGTCTATTTGATCCCAGGTCTGGGACCATGGACAGCTTGGGAAATGCTTGGGACTCCCCAGAGGTCACCTTGACCAGAGTAAGGGTGGTCAGCATAATCCTGGTGTGTTCATTTTTCCCTTGATCCATTGCCTCCCATTGCAGAAACAGCATGCTGTACACATCTGTGAACCCAGAGTACTTCAGTGCTTCTCACAGTAAGTCCAGGGGCACAAGTGGTGTGGGGAAGAAGAGAGTTCCAGGGGGCTTTCTTGGAGAAGGTGGCCTTGGGGACAGGACACTACAGAAGGGAAGTCAGGGGGCTTCTGTGTCTGTTTTCAAAAGAGCACCTGAAATGACACTGTAGCCTTTGGTGAGGAAACACTACCCTACTCTGCTGCTGGAAGTGATGGCTTGGGAGATGGCTCTGAGTACAAGTGCTTGCTCTGCAAGCATGAGTACCTGAGTTCGAATACCCAATGCCTACATAAAAAGCTTGGCATCATTGTGCATGCCTGTGACCCCAGCACTGGTTGTAGAGATAAGCAAGGGTCCCCAGAGCTTGTTGGCCAGCCAGCCTAGTCAAAACATGGAGCTTCTGGTTGCATGGGAGACCCTGTATCAACGCAGTAACTCAGCAGGCACACCTGCACACATGCACACACACACACCACACCACACACACACACTTAAGCAAACAACAACAACAACAACAAAAAAAAACAACTGAAAGCTGAAGAGGTGATTCACCATTAAAATACTTGCCGCAGCAGCTAAGGGCACCAGCTGCTCTTGCAGAGGACCTGGGCTCTATTCTCAGCACCCACAGGGTGGCTCACAGCTGTCTGTCATTCTGGTTCCAAGGATCCTATGTCTTTTTCTGGCCTACAAGGGCACCAGCACATGTGTGGCACACATATATGCAGGCAAAACACCCAGACACTTAAAAATAAAGTATAAAAAGATAATAATTAAAATGTTTGCCGCACAAGGGTGAGGACTCAAGGTCAGATTGTTTGGATCCCCAGAAAGCTTCATAAATGCTAAATGAGCATAATAATCCACTGGTAATTCCAGCCTCAGAAGGTGGAGACAAGGATCATCAGAGCAAACTGGCTAGGACTAGGCATATTGGTGAGCTCTGGTTTTGATTAAGAGTCCCTGCCTTAGTGAACAAGGTGGAAGTGCAACTGACGATGATTTCTGAAATCAACCTGTGGCCTCCACACATCCATGCATGAGAGAGAGGGGCGGGGAGGGAGGGAGAGGGATGGGAGACCATGCACACAGGAAGAAAAGAAATACTACCCTAACTGTGTTTTCTCTACCGAGGAAGTCAGAGTAAAACTGGCCCTGATGCCTTTGTCTTGCTTTCTTGAAAATCTGTAGTTACCTAAATGTTAAGGCATGTATGATCTTCAGGAAGGTAGTCATTGTTTCACACTAAAGTTGGATAATAGCTTTAAGAAAAAAAGAGTCGAGAGGCAGGTGAAGGCAGGGCAGAGAGAAGCACCCTTGATCCTGACAGCATCTCCTCTCAGTGTATGTCCCTGATGAGTGGGAGGTGCCTCGGGAAAAGATATCCATAATCCGGGAGCTGGGCCAAGGCTCTTTTGGGATGGTCTACGAGGGACTGGCACGAGGGCTTGAGGCTGGAGAGGAGTCTATGCCTGTAGCCCTAAAGACCGTCAACGAGCTGGCCAGCACACGGGAACGCATTGAATTCCTCAAGGAAGCATCCGTCATGAAGGCATTCAAGTGTCACCATGTGGTAAGGTCATAACTGTGGTAAAGGTTATGTGGTAAGAGGGAAAGGCTCTGACATGAGGTCAGGATATTATTAAGGTCAGGGTCAGGACTGTAGTTAAAATTCTAATTGGAACAGAATTAAATCTAGAGCTAAGATCAGTCATGGTCAGAGTACAGTATTGGGTGTCCAGAGAGTTATTAGGGTCTTGTTTGGAATCAAAGCCAGAGTTGAGCTAAGCTTACAACTGAGATCATAATCAGATATGATCAGGATTAACTGTTAGGTCAGTTAGAATCACAGTTGTGGCAGGACTGAGGGTCAGGTTATAACGGCAGCAGGTAGCCACGTGGATCCAGTAGAGATGGAAGGGGCTACAACAAGATCTTTGTCATCCCAGGTTCGTCTCCTGGGTGTGGTGTCTCAGGGCCAGCCTACTCTGGTCATCATGGAATTAATGACCCGTGGGGACCTCAAGAGCCACCTCCGCTCTCTGAGACCTGAAGCAGAGGTTGGAACCAGAAAGACCCTGAGCCATAGGAGGCTGGGGAATTGAAATGGGTGGGGGCACAGTGTGGGCGAGGGGCAGTCCTTCAGCAGCCCCTCTCCGGCCTGCAGAACAACCCTGGCCTCCCACAGCCGGCACTCAGCGACATGGTTCAGATGGCTGGCGAGATTGCAGACGGCATGGCCTACCTTGCTGCCAAAAAGTTTGTGCACCGGGACCTGGCAGCCCGCAACTGCATGGTGTCCCAGGATTTCACCGTCAAAATTGGTGGTACGGCGGGTACTGGGTGGATGAGGGGAGCCTGCAGGGAGAGAGTCTCCCCTAGGCTACCCATAGGAGATCAGGAGGCTCACAAGCTTGACACGAAAGTCCCCCAGCTCCAAAGCTCAGCCTCCACATCCAAGAGCAGGGATGACCTCTGAGGTCCTGTGCGCTCGCACAGTCCAGGATGCCCGAAGACGGGAGGTAGAAAGGTTTGGAGATTGTCTTCCAGGGGAACTGGTGCATGACTCCTAAACTCTGACTTTCCAGACTTTGGGATGACTCGGGATGTGTATGAGACAGACTATTACCGCAAGGGTGGAAAGGGACTGCTGCCCGTGCGCTGGATGGCTCCTGAGTCCCTCAAAGATGGAATCTTTACCACTCACTCAGATGTCTGGTAGGGCCTGGCAGGAGCAGAGGGGGCCAGGGGTGTGAAGGTGGCATCTGGGAAGGGCCTGGGACAGTTCCTCACTGGGGGTGCCCAGCAGCCTTAGGGTGCTAGATTCAGGCTGTCCTTCACGTTCTCCAGGTCATTTGGTGTGGTGCTCTGGGAGATTGTGACTTTGGCTGAACAACCATACCAGGGTCTATCAAATGAGCAGGTGCTCAAGTTTGTCATGGATGGTGGGGTCCTCGAGGAACTGGAGGACTGTCCCCTTGAGCTGTGAGTCATCCCTGCTGCCTACCTTTGTCCCCGCGCTGTGCTCACCACCCTCGATTCTGACCCACCTCCTCCAAAGCCTCTGCATCACTGCCTCCCAGTTCTTTTGTGTATGTGTGTTTTGGTTTTGGCTTTTTGGTTTTTCAAGACAGGGGTTTTCTGTGTAGCCCTGGCTGTCCTGGAATTCACTCTGTAGACCAGGCTGGCCTCGAACTCAGAGATCTGCTTGCCTCTGCCTCCAGGGTGCTGTGATCAAAGACGTGAGCCGCCACCACCAGCCTCTCCCAGTTCTTAACTCACCCACATTCTTCATTTATTCCCCTCTGTTCCCTTCCTTCCCGTTTGATACTCCTAGTGTGGGAAGCAGGGGTGCATCTGGGCTCCCTCTCACCCCACCTCACCCCCCACCAGACAGGAGCTGATGAGAAGCTGCTGGCAGCATAGTCCACGCCTGCGTCCCACTTTCATCCACATCCTGGATCGCATACAGGATGAGCTCCGGCCCTCTTTCCGTCGCTGTTCCTTCTACTACAGCCCAGAGTGCCCGCGGGGCCAGGCCTCCTTGCTGCCTGCTGAGGCAGAGCCTGACTCCCCACCAACCTCAAATGGAGCTTCAGACTACAAGCCCCCAAATGGGGACCCAGGACACTGAGGGTCACCCATTCCCTACCTGACTGGCCCCATGGGCAGCAAAGGCAGAACCCAACCTTTAAGGCCATATGTTCACCTCTCACTCCAAGTCTCCCTCAGGTGGATCTAGAATTAGCCCAGCACTAGCAGAAAGCAGGAGCCAGAGAAGGAGCATATGAACGGACTCACAGAGCTGCTCTGTGGGAAAGCATGTGAGGCCACAGCAGGAGGGAGTCTCAGACCAAGGGTCAGGAATGTCCTGCCCTTGGAGCTAGACACTGTTCAGACTGAGAAAGCTAGTCCACTGGAGGCAGGCTCCAACTTTGGGTCATCAACTGCTTGAAAGCAAATGAGTGCCAGAGGCAGGCCTGGAGATCTCTCTGCTCCCTTTGGGGCCTGGAGCCAAGTATCCCTATCACTGATCCTTCTTTCCCCTATGTTTGTCTCCTCCCTTCTGCCTGCCCCACAAACCAGGACAGAGCAGGAACCCTAGGACCCTTGGCAAGCGGGTTCTCTTCCCCTGCTCTACCCAGGAACCTCGAGCTTGGTGCTCCTCCCTCTTTTGCCTCAGGGGCACGCCTTGATGACAATTCCCCTTTTTCCATTGCACTGAGGTTGCTAGCCCGGGATGCTAAGGCTTTAAGAGCCTTGTCTTTCTCTCTCCCATCTCTCACCCCAGCCTCTCAGGGGAAGACTGGAGAAGACACAATAAATGCTGAGGTCTGTTTGTACTCTGGTCCCAGGCAGCCCATTATCTCTCCGTCTGTACAGTGCTGACACTGGACAGACTTCCTCTCTCCTTCCTAAGGCGGCAATACAAGATAGATATACTGCTCTGAAACATTACCTCCACAAGGACCCAGCAGTCACAATTGTCATGACAGCGACACAGAGAGGTCTTGCCATAGTGGCACATTCATGGTTAGAAGTGGCCCATAGAGAAGCCCTGTATCTGGCCTCTCAGCAGAAACAACCAATCCTCCACCCTGTGTCTGCATCTTGTCCACTGCTGTATCTGACAAATGGACAGACATTGCCTTCCAGAAAATGACAGGACAGGCTTTCAGAGGCCAGAACATAGAGTGGAGGAGGGCCCTGACGGCAGTGCCTGTCTCTACGAGTGCTGTAACCAAGGCAGGAGACATGCCAGAACAGGGTCTGTGTCGGGCTCCGTGTGATTATTCTAGGACTCGAGAATGCTCAGCTTCTGCCCCATAGGCCTTTGAAAGGTAATAAAGCTGCACAGGGAGTCAGTCCAGGCTTTCATGTCAAAACCAGGGCCTCAGAGCTTTTCAGCACCCAGGCTGATGCTGCCGCACCCACATCCACTGAGAAGACTTGTACGTCACACAGTCCTGCAGTAGTTGGGGAAGCCAGAAAACCATCAAGATAGGACCTGAGCGGGGCAGGCGTCGAGCTGTGTGAAGCCATTTCTGGTTCCACAGCTATCCTGTTCTACTGCTGGGTGCTGGTTCCCAGCCCTTGCCTGGCATTGTGATTGACACAACACTGACCCCTGATGGTGACTACCAGAACTTAGCTATGGGAGACGAGGCCAGCCTCGGTTGTATAGTGAGCTCCATCCAGTCCAGCCTGAGCTACAGAGCAAGACTCTGTCTTACAAGCAAGAAAATAAACAAACAAGTAAGTAGCCAACCAACCTGGACCTGGAAGCTGCACACTTACATGGCACACAGATATATCGCAGTGTTAGGATCAGCCGCTCCCACCCAAGCTTCCAACCTCCTGTGGTGGACATAACATGCTCAGGATGCTATGGCAACCTGGAAGCGGGGAAGCTGCAGGAAGGGAGGGGAAGGAGTTGAGAGTTGAAAAACAGATGCTGACCTGCATTTTTGGGCTCCACCTCAAAAGATGAAAGGTGGTAAGCAGCCCCAGAAGGACTAGTTCTGTTACTGTCAGCATCCTGAGAAGCTATAGATATAACAAGGTAAGAAAAGAGCCAGCTGGGAAGCCAGGCAGTGGTGGCGCATGCCTTTAATCCCAGCACTCGGGAGGCAGAGGCAGGCGGATCTCTGTGAGTTCGAGGCCAGCCTGGTCTACGGAGTGAGTTCCAGGGCAGCCAGACAACAGAGAAACCCTGTCTTGAAAGAAAGAAGAAAGAAAAAGAAATGAGCTGAAGATGGGATCCAGTGAGGATTTCCCAACTACATAGGAGACTTTGTGGAGGGAAAACATACTTTCTTTCTTAGAGACAAGGAGAGACCCAAAAGGTTGGCCTTGAAGGGAGGGATAGACACCTACCACAGAGGAAGACAGATGGACAAGTATAAAGAGAAGAAAAAAGCAATTTCTTGACCCTCTACTAGCATCTAAACTCAGACAATTCAAAAATAAGTGACCAGCCGCGAGCCGGCGAAGAGGTCGCAGACGCAGTGGAGGTGACGGAGCATGAAAGAGCGGAGTGCTTAGTCGTGCCCTCTGGACTGTCTGCGACCTTGTCACGTGTCGCCAACCTGCCCAGAAGTGTGCTGGCCATGCGCCTTTGTAAGGCTGCAGAGCAGACTAGAGTGTTCCAGGGAGAGAACCCGAGGGTCCGAGGAAGCAGTGGAGGTCCTTGGGTGATCCCTGGTGGAAGCAGGCCAAGATGTACAGACAGGTGTAAGGTACCTGGGACCCCAAAGTGTTTAAGGAAGCAACTTTGAAGATCATTAGGACACTTCTCAGGGCGGTCTGGCCTTCAGTGCCGCCCGTTAGCAAGAACAGTGAGCAGAGGGCCTGGACAGGCCTGACCTCTCAGGGTGTGTTAGCCTGTGTCCTCAAGCAAAACTAGACCGGAGGAAGGTCAGGTTAGAGCTGAAGGCACAGAGAGAAGACAGATGGGTGAGGTCAGAAGAGGGTGACGGATGAGAAGAAATCCGGGAGCTCGGGTCTGGAGAGATGACTCAGCAGTTAAGAGCATCTGTTTCTCTTCCGGAGGACCTGGGTTCAATTCCCAGCACTCACATAAGGCAGCTCACAACCACCTGTGACTCTAGTTCCAGGGGATCCAACACCCTCTTCTGGCCTCTGAGGGCAGCTGCATACACATGGTACACATGCACACACTCAGGCGCACCCACACATACACATAAAACGAGCAAGTAAAATTTTTTTTTAAATCCAGAAGCTATGAAGAAGGGTCCAGAAAGGAATGAGACAAGAGCAGAGATGACCACAGGGTCAGACTAGAAGTGAAGCTGCTGGAGGTTTCGCCTTCCAAAGTCAGTCTGAGAGGCCATCAACTGCTACAGAAGCAGGAGGGTTGAGACAGCACTGTGGCGATTATACAGGATGGGAAGCCCAGACCTGAAATGAGATCATGCGTGGTAGGCACTTTGTGCATTCTGGAGCACTACTACCATCGTTTGTAAACTATGGCATCGTTTGAAAAGATGCTGCGGAAGTGCATGCAGAGGCATGAGGCATGGTCACCGTGAGCTGCAAAATGAGTTGTCTGCATTTACAGGCGCAGTCTTGGGAAGCATCCGGGGCGTGAGTGTGTGTCCTCACGACAGGACTCTCAGTTACATCTCCCTGCTGCTTGCCTGTATTTTCTCTTTTTTTTTTTTTTTTTAAGAGTATACATCATGGAGCTAGAGAGATGGCTCAGTGGTTAAGAGCACTGGCTGCTCTTCCAGACGACCTGGAATTCAATTCCCAGCACCCACAGGGCAGCTCACAACTGTCTATAACTCAAGTTCCATTGGATCCGACAGCTTCACCTGCAGGCCAAACACCAGTAAACAAGTTTTTAAAAAAATCTTTTAAAAAATATATATCATTTACAGAGTGAAAAGAAGAGAGTTTGCTTTTAATGTAAATGTAAATGTACAATCACACGGGTGACGGCGGGGCTGCCGGGCCGGCTCGGTTTCATTACCTGCTTTTGTACAGTGCACCATGGGGTCCTCGCACACACTTTCTCCAATGACATTTTTCTTCCTGTGATGTGGTCAAGAATAGATTTTCTTGGATTCAGGAGTAGTGGTGTGACTTTGTGACCCTGTGATGTCTGTCTTCCAGCTGGGGAAAGACAGGAGGAAGCAGGACAAACAGACACTTGCCAGGGATTCCCAGCAGTGGGTTGACAACCTTCTGCTTACAGCATCTTTGGGGTCACACAGTGGTGGAGGGTGTCCCCAGTGTTGTGGGATCTTCTATCTATGGTGGCTGCCAGAGCCACTGTATGCCAGATGTGGCTTCCCAGTCCTCATTTCACACATGCTGTGCCTGTACTAAGTCTAGTCCCCTCTTCCATCCCCTCCATTGCCCTCTGCTCAGCCTCTCCTCACAAGTATGAATGGACATTACAGCCCTTGAAGCTTCCATCTGAATTCGTCCCACTGCAATCCTACTTGGAACCACACCCCCAGTTGCTCCTCTCCACCACCCATAGCATCTTATACTAGCAAGCAACATTCTATGTCCAAAGTGTATTTGTTCACACTTGTTTTCAGAAGGACCGCACCAATGGTCTAGGAACCAGAAGGACTTGCCTGAGATCATACAGTAGATAATGGAGACCCAGCCTACCCTGCCTTGAGATCTGAAAGGGAGAGGTGTTGTCTTCTCTGCTCCTTCACTCCCCAACCTTACCTCTAACTTACACCTCCCTGGCCTCTAGACCTTGGTATTGAAACCTCCCCCTTTCCACTGCAATGGGCCCTTCCAGGGTAATGAGATGCCCTGCTTCATGCAGATGCTACCTACCCTTCAACCCAGCCAAAGCTTCCCTGTCTCCTTTGCACACTGCAGGCCATCACCAGGCCTGGCAATAACCTCCACATCAGACCCTTCCCTCCCCAGTGTTGGTCTTCAATAAATCTGTG
This sequence comes from Cricetomys ansorgei, assembly GCA_026225945.1. Lineage (NCBI taxonomy): Eukaryota > Metazoa > Chordata > Mammalia > Rodentia > Nesomyidae > Cricetomys > Cricetomys ansorgei. The sequence goes on along the minus strand of JAMJFZ010000056.1, from coordinate 7,226,105 downwards.
AACCAACTACAGGGTGCTTGGTCCATACTGCTATGCAGTGCCACGTGTAACTGTGATGAGTCCCCTTAGGAAAACAGAAGCCTTCCCCAGTGCTTCCTTGGAGTGCGCTGAATATAAAGGATTGGCTTTACTACCGTGACAGCTGAAAAGCAAACCGCTAAGCAAGTCAGAAACAGTTGCAGGAAGAAGCTCCTAGCCTAGCTGAGTCATGGGAGTGAGGGTGTGTCAGGGAAGGGTGAGACTGCTCACAAGGGCTGAAGCAGGAAGCAAGCCCTCCCAGTCCCCTACAGCACCCCCTGTTGGTGGAAGCTAAGAGAGCCCCAGATGGCAAAGGAGTCTACATGTTGTTGCCAACATTTTATAGATGGGAGACTGGGCCTTAGGGAAGTGAAATCAGCTTGCTCAGAGGCCCACAGCTATCACTAATAAGCAGCAGAGCTGGGGTTCAAAGTCAAGTCTGCTGACACTTGTCCCACCCTACCTCTCGGCCTATGAGGTACTGGCCGAGTGGTGACAGGCGGGCATGAGTCTTTGGGAATGGATGGTGTCTGTATGGCCCCAGCAACAGGCAGCCTCTAGCACATAGTGCCATGCTGAATTTCAGCTTCCAGCAGACCCTGATGTAAGTGAAAAAGTCATGTAGACAGGACAGAACCAGCCCTGCCCCGGGAGCCCACTGTCTCCTAGGAGAGATGTGGAGACCAATAAGGAGGAGCATGTGCACCATGGGGTGCTGTAGAGGAGGCCAGCATCACAGGAAGGCATCACAGGAGGGAAGGAGTGAGGACAGCACTTGACCTTCAGCACCCTGCTAGGAGCCCTCTGCAGCTCCCCAGGGCCAAGGAGTGAATGACAGAGCCTATGGGCAGTGGGCCTCAGCTTCCTGTCTGGAGCCCCTGACTCACACGCGTGCCAATCAAAGAGGTCCTAACTGCTCAGACCTCTCTGCCCTCACTTTGCAGACATCCTCATCTCTGGCTTCCTGCTAGTTGTAAGGGCTATTGCTCCCCTTTATGTCATCTCCCATCTGTTGCATCCTCTCTGGAACCTGTCTTGACTTCCATCTCTCTGGTAATTCCATACCATGGAAAAAGACCACTCCTTAGATCCCTTTGACCTTACCCCCGTGTTTCTAGCTCAGCTGTCACCCTGAAATATCCGTATTAATTGGCTGTGGTACACACCTCTACCCTCAGGTGTCTCCTGTATCTTTTATCTATCATGACCAGTACATTATAGGTGCTGGGTGAATTCATAGAAAAAATTAAACAGCTGAGCCCAACTTGAGCCAAATCTTAACCGTACTCTGCAGAATACCAGAAGAGTTCATAGTAATTTACTATACCGTTTACCACATCTTTCTATTGAAAGTCTACCCCACAACTCCCAGAGGGATATCAGACCCAAGACATCTTCAGAGCTTCACGAGGCATCCTTGAGGGTGTGCTCAGACTATATGCAGCCCCTGGGCTGTAGCAGGGAATATGCAGTGTGACTGAGTCTACACTCTGGAGAGAAAGTAGGAGCCTTTGAGTCTCTCATCCTTCTGTCCTTCAAGCTCTATCCTGCAGTGTCTTGCTAACACTGCCTGCTCTGACCACCAGATCCTTCAATAGACACATCACAGATTCCCTCAGAGTATGTGGATATTCCCTGGATTCTCTGACAAACCTACCAGGATCTTCTGTATGTCTCCACTGGCCTCCGAGCACCTCCAGGTCACCCTCTAGTAACACAGAACTCTCTGTTCCTTTCTCCAGACTCAGAATTCCTGGATCTCTGTTTTTATCCCTCTCCACTTCTCCAGGCATGACTGGCTCCGACATCATCAGTCCTGGCCTCATGGCTCAGGAGCTCCAGCTGCTCTGCCTGCTGCAGGACACGGCCGTGTTCCTACCCAAGGCCCAGTCACCACCTTCTGTGGCTTTCTGTAATATTTTCTAGCAGCAAATCAGCTCTGTGGGAACTTGCAGCAGCAAAATATCTAAGAAGGGAGAACAAGGAAAGAGGAGGGGCTGGAGAGGTGGCTCAGTAGTTAAGAGCACTGGTTGTTCTTCCAGAGGACCTGGGATCAATCCCCAACACCCACATGTCAGCTCACAACTCTCTGTAACTCCAGGAGACCTGACATCCTCACACAGGCATACATGCAGGCAAAACACTAAAGCACATAAAATAAAAATATAATAATAATAATAATTAATAGATAAATAGCCAAGCGAATGCCTTTAGTGAATGCCTTTAATCCTAGCATTCAGGAGGTAGAGGTAGGTGAATCTCTGAGTTTGAGTGAGTTCTGGGACAGTCATGCATGACTACAGAGAAACGGTCTCCAAAGGGGGAGAAAAAGAAGAATGAGGAGGAGGAGGATGAGGACGAGAAGGAGGAAGGAGAGGAAGGACTTGTGTGCTGGAGCAAGGCTGAAAACGACACCCTGTCCTCTGGCCTGCCCAGGCCCAGCCATCCCTGAGCCCCAGGCAACCTCTTCTTATACTTTGTCTTTGTCTTGTCTTTTTCACACAGGCCTCACTGTAATCCTGGCTGGCCTGGAACTTACTATGTAGTCCAGGCTGTCCCGGATCCTCTGGTGATCCTCTGCATCAGCCTCCCAAGTGCTGGGATGACAAACACAAGCCTCTGTGATCGCTAATCCTTTTGTCAGCTTGACTATCTGAAATCAACTAGCACCCAAGCAGCTGGCCCCTCCTGGGAGGGACTTTTCTAGGTTGGATTATTTGAGGTGGGAAGACCCTCCCAAAGTCCGGGCCATACTTTTTGGCCATGGCTATATAAAAAGGACATGTAGTCTTTGCCTGCTTGCACTTGCTCTCTCTCTGACAAGTTTATCTCTCCTGCTGCTGAGGCAGTCCTTCACTGGCACTAAAGCCCATTTCTTTGGGATTCTGATGTATGTTGAGGAAGTTTATTTTTAGTTATATTTAAAATAATTGTTATTGTGCGCTGTTGGAAAAAGAGATGCATAGGCCTTGCAGGTGTTGGATTTCTGTGGGGGTTGTGCTATCAGTAGAATACTTGAGGAGGTCTGAAAGAATAAAAACACCTGAGCTCGGGGTTCCACTGTCAAGTATGGTGTTGGCCATGAGGGCGGTTCCCTCTGCTGAGGTCTGGCAGGCTATGCCTCCTTGCTGTCCGTGGTGAGCCACCAGCAGCAGCTAACAACTACAGATGAGTATTGAAGACCAGCTGAGACATTCAGCTTCGTGGACTGAACAAGTACTGAACTCTTGGCCTTTCACAGGAGGCAGCCATTGTTGGAAGAGCCAGATCACAGCCTGTGAGCCACTCTATGCATATTCATTATATATATTCATTCATATACATTCAATATATGTATTTGTTGTATCAGCTCTGTTCTTCTAGAGAACCCTGACTAATACAACCACCATGCCCAGCTACCTGTGACTTCCTATTAGGAGTCTATTCAGCTTTCAAGGTCAAGCCAGATGCCTGACTCACCCTCTCCTCAGAACCTCTGTACCTTCACTGTCTGAGTCAGAGTTCTCTCTAGTCTTAGTCTCTCTTGATCATCAGACTGAACCCCTGGAAGGGAGATGGCAAGCTCTGACGTTTGGGATCCCATCCCAACCAGAAGAAAACCTGAGACCTGTCCCTCAACCCACCTCTCAAGGAGAGCCACTTTATGTCCCCATCACAGTGTTAGAGGCTGGCGGAAAAGGAGAGAACAGGACACATGGCATTAGCTGTGGTACCAGCTTATAATGCTGAAGAGGAGAGTCACTTGAAGCCAAGAATTCAAGGCCTGCCTGGGCCTTGAGACAGTGAGACAGTCTCAACAAAGTAAAAGCAAGGAATCAAAGCATCCAAACTTCTCCCAAGGTTAGACCCCAGCGTGACTGGCTCCATCTACATTCAAAAATCAGCCTCCCCCACAAGCCTCCCCTCCCCTGCCCAGGACCACGCAGATGACTGGGTTTGGAGAGGAGGAAGAACCTCCAGATTCACCCAGCACACGGGGTGGAAGACAACCCACAGGCTAGCACTTTGCCAAGCTAACTCCACCTGGGTGATAAGTTGAGGTACTGTGTTGACTAGTTTTTGTGTCAACTTGACACAGGCTAAAAGCATCTGAGAGAAAGGAACCTCAATTAATAAAATGCCCTCCAGAAGATTGGACTGTAGTCAAGCCTGTGGGGCGTTTTCTTAATTAGTGGTTGACGGGGGAAGGCCCAGCCCATTGTGGGTGTGCCGTTCCTGGGCTGGTGGTCCTGGTTCTATAAGAATGCAGGCTGAACAAGCCATGTGGAACAAGCCAATAAGCAGCATCCCTCAACAGCTTCTGCATCAACTCCTGCCTCCAGATTCCTGTTCTGCTTGAATTCCTGTCCTGACTTCCTTTGATGATGAACTGTGATGTGGAATGATAAGGTGACTAAACCTGTCCCTCCCAAGTCGCCTTGTTTATGGTGTTTCATCACAGCAAACAGAAACCCTAACTAAGACAGGTAGACAAACAGGCTCACACTCTGGCCTCTGTGCAGACTACGCTGTAGCCAGAAACAGAATTCCCAGAAAGGATGCAGTCTTTTATAAAGGTAAAAATGCTCCTGTTGTGTGCATGAGGTAGACGTAGTTTCCAGAAGCAGGCTGTGCACGTTGGCAGTCCAGCCACTCCTCAGGGGCAGGCAGCACTCTTGAGCTGCTCCCAAGGCCCCTCGTGGCCCTCAGGCTGGGGAGACAAAGGACTGCGGTGCTCTAGGCTGGTCCCCGGACTCTTAGAGGCTAGTTGCCGCTAGAGGCCTTCCCGTCAGGAGGCCTTCCAGATGCATTACAGAACCCCAACCCCTGGTCCCACCAGCTCCTCATTCCTATAGAGATGGAAGTATCTTCTTCTCTCATTCTGAGATTTCCTCTACTTCCCAGAAGGAAGGCTCACAGAGAGCACGGCCAAGGCATCCTACCTCCCGATGGACAGCCAACCCCACCCGCCCACATCTCATTCCCATCGCCCACTCTGGGAGGGCCCAGCTGTGCTGTGTGCTGGATGAGTGGCAGCACAGGGCTCCATTTCTTAGAAAACACTGATGTCTGGATGTAATGATGATTTATTCCCCACCCTCAGTGCAGTCGCCTCGTGGAGCTGGCAGAGCTTCACACTCATCCCTGCTCACATCCTCCTCATGCTGACTTGGGCTGGTTTATTCTCCTTTTACAGAAGTGAACACTGACTCAGGGCCACACTAGTGACAGCTCATGAGAACCTGACTCTCTCTTTCTCTCTCTCTCTCTCTCTCTCTCACACACACACACAGAGCATCCCTTCTTCCTTGGTGTCTATGACTATGTGTGGCACATGGACCCTCAGGTGGCCTCTGAAGGACAAACAGGAAGGGAGGGTAGGAGTCGCTGTGACCACCTTGCTTACACGGGCTATTTGTTAAATTTTTCTCTTCCTTTCTTAAAATGCCAATGCGTAGTTGCTCAGCATGTCCTATATGCCAACAGTTTGCCAAACACTGGGAACTCCACAGAAATCAGAGAAAATTTCTACCTCAAACAGCACCCCAGTGTGGTGGTATGCCCTGTGACCCCAGCAGTAGTGCCCCAGTGTGGTGGTACATCCTGTGACCCCAGCAGTAGTGCCCTAGCGTGGTGGTACACCCTGTGACTCCATCAGTAGCACCCCAGTGTGGTGGTATGCCCTTTGACCCCAGTAGTAGCACCCCAGTGTGGTGGTATACCCTGTGACTCCATCAGTAGCACCCCAGTGTGGTGGTACACCCTGTGACTCCAGCACTCAAGAGGCACGGCAGGCAGATCACAAGTTCCAGCAGAGCCTGGGCTACAGTGAGACCCCCATCTCCAAAGTTAATAAATGACCTCATCCATGAGGAAAAGGTTTTATTTTCTTATTTATTGTAGAAGTTGAATGTTTAATGATGACACAGACAGCAATGCAGTCTCCCCAACTCCACAAAGCACTAAAACTGCAAAGTGCAAGAACAGCCCCAGGAGAGGAGCCCAGGAGACACCTCCAGTGATCGATAGGAACGTCATTAACAATGGGCTATCTAATTATAGTCACACTGTAGGCTGCAGAGAAGAGTCGGAGTACCTTCTGTGATGCACTAGCTGAAAACAAACACTCCGAACACGATAATAACAGTGCTTCAGAAATTCCCAAATGAGAGACATTCTACGTTGAAATCTCTAAGTTAAGGAGTCCAAAAAGACTGAGGGATGTTCCAATTCTGTCAAACTCTCAGTGTCGTGTAGCAGTTACATGAAATGTTTCAACTTGTAGAAAACACTAATCAGGAGACGACAGCAGACATCACCAGCTGCAAACGGTTTGGAGGCAAAAGAGTTTTGGATTAGAGCTTGGAACTTGCCTATAACCTAAGATTGTTTTTAAAATGTTAAAGGAAAATTTTTAAGGAAAACAAAAAACAAGGAAATGGCTCAGTGGGTAAATTTGCCTAAGCATGAGAATTCACAGGACCCACGTAGAGTCAGGCCAGCTCCGGGAAGTGGAGACAGGAATCATATTCCAGGCCGATCAGTGTCACGAGGGCCAAGTTCAGCAAGAGACCCTATCACAAAAAATTAAGTGGCAAATTGACAGAGAGCGACTCCTGATAACGGTTTCTGACCTCCATGTGAGCACACAACACACATGCCTGCAAATAGAAACGTAAAGGTCAATAACTTTTAAAACCAGAATAGTTGGGCGGGGTGTGGTAGTGCACATCTTTATCTCAGAGGCAGAAGCAGGTGGATCTGTACAAGTTCAAGGCCAGCCTGGTCTACATAGTAATTCCAGCCAGCCAGGGCTACATAGAGCTCCTTTCTCAGAGCAAAAACATCATAAAAATGAAAAGCCTTGGGAAAACATTTCTTTATGAAGAAATAACTCCTTAAAATTACAATTCTAAGGAAATAGCACTATGACAATTGAAATATATTGAAACATTAGTGATGGCTACAAAAGTTGCATGCTAAAGTAACATCTACTTAAATCTTTAGGCATAGCCTGTGCTTCTATGTACTCCAGCCAAAGGGATTGTGAATTTATGGCCAGCCTGGGCAACCACATCTCAAATAATTAAATGGGGGTTGGAGAGATGGTTCAGCAGTTAAGAGCACTTGTCCTTGTAGAAGACCCAGGTTAGACTCCCAGCACCCACATGGCGGCTCATTAGTATCCATAACTCCAGGGCCAGGGGATCCAGTGCCCTCTTCTGACCTCCTTGAGCACCAAGCATGCACACTGCATACACATACACACAGGCAGAACACTCACACATAAAACAAAATAAATGTAATTTAAAATTTTTAATTAAGTATATTTAGGCTCATATACAGCAATAAAATTTGGAAAATACAAATAAGCCATCACTAAAGCAATACTTAACCCACCAGACTATTAACGGAAACTTGGTTGTTTGGGCGTTAGTTAAGCACCTGGAATTTGGGATGTTTGTACATGTAACACGCTTAACACAGGTTTTCACTTTCAAAACCCACTTAGAATTAGTTTAAATGTCAAGGTAGAGTCATTTTCTTTAGGGGTGGAGCCTCTGGTAAGTTGCTCACAGTCTGGTGAAGAGTTCCTACCCACACTTATACAGGCAACCCTGATTAAACTTAGTGAGTCAGAAAAGAGAGAGATGGTGAGATGGATCAGTGAGTAAAGGCACCTGCTGCCAAGCCTGAAGACCTGAGTTCAAACCCTGGGACCTACATGGTGGTAGGAAAGGACCAATTCCTGCAAGTTGTCCACTGACCTCCGCACACATACCTGGGCACATATGTGTGCACACATATACCCAAAATGCACAGATGTAAAGTAAAGTATTAAAAGGGCATAACAGTACAGGGACTTGTTGGGGGAAAGGAGATCAATAGGGAGGCAGATAAGAAAGGGCACTAGAGATTGGATATGGTCATAATCTTTGTATTCCTGTACAAAACTATCAAAAATAAAAAATATTAAAAGTTAGTCTGGATGCCACAAAATATGTGAATCTTTATCATTGATGATACAGGGTGTTTAACATGATACAAGAGTATTTTCAGAAACTAGAGAGATGGCTCAGTGGGTTAAAGGTACTAGCTACACAAGTCTGACAGCCTAAGTTTGACCCAGGGGCCTACACAGAAAGCTGAATGTAGAAGAGAGAATCTGTAGGAGCAGGTACTCCTGCAGTGAGGGGTTGGGGACAGGGTTACCTGATAGCTGGCAGGCTAGCTGGTCTGGAAGATACAGCCCAGTAGTGGAAACAAAAAGAGAAACCCTGCTTCAAGACTTTCTCCAACTCTTGAAAATTGTCCTCTGACCCCTGCGTGTGCATGCATACATGTATGTGTGTGTATCTCTGTGTGTGTAAATAAATAAATAAATAAATAAATAAATAATTTAAAAATAAGTTTCTTTTTCAATAAAATTTTCAAGTCTTAATAGGAAACAAATATCATATTAACATTGCACTAGTTCTGTGGTTGTTGTAAAAAAGTATCTTACGAAAGCTACTTAAGGAAAAAGACTTTGTGATGTGTACTTGTGTGTGTTCGATGAGCCTGAAGAAGGTGTTCATTCCCAGGAGCTGCAGTTTCAGCAGCTGTGAGCTGCCAGACACAGGTGCTGGAAACAAACCTGGGTCATCTAGAAGAGAAGAAAGTGCTCCTAACTGCTGAGCAATCTCTCCAGCCCCAGGAAGGTGTGGTGTCAGGAGCAGGAGGTTGGTCACATTGTTTCCACAGTCGGGGGCAGAGAGAGGGTTGGCGCTGGGCTCCAGGTCTTCGGTTTAGCCTGGGACTGCAACCTGGGTAAGCGATGAGATGGTACCACTCGCGTTTCAGTTGGGATTTTCCCCTCCGTTAAGCCTTTCTGGAAAACCAGAAGTGTGCGTCCATGGTGACCCTAAATCTCATTGCTTCAAGTCAGCCATGCAGTCTAACCATCATAAATGTCTAAAAAGTAAAAATTTCTTCAGATCATTTTCTTTTTCTAAATTTCTGTATATTCTAGACTTGTTTCTGAAGGTAAGTGTAGTCATACTGCTCATCTTGGTAGATATAAAGCAGACGGTCTAAAAAGCATCCAGACACACATTTGACAGTGTCATCTTACTTTTTCATCTTGCACTTATTTTGCAACTCCAGACACCTCTGCTTTGTTTTTAGATCGTTTCTTTAGTTGGCTGGCTGTCTTCTGGGAAGCAATAGGAATGCTAACCCCAAGAGAAGGTCGCCCATGATGAAGACCCCCAACTGTCATGCTATATTCCACACACCAGGAAGAAGTCTTTTATTGTCAGAAGGTTGTGCACTTTAAAATCCTACCACTCAGAAGGCAGAGGCGGCAGATCTCTCTGTGAGTCTGAAGTCAGTCTGGTCTACATAGGGAGTTCCAGGCCATCCAGGGATAGATACACAGTGAGACCCTATCTCAAAAAGAAAAATATGTGTAACAATATAACATGAGCTGCACAGTCACCATCCATATGCTCAGGCACTGGATGCTCAGTTGCATGGCACTCAGTTTCATATAAAGTGACAATTCTCCCACTGAGGGGTCACAGTGATGTTTTGCTGGCTGCATCTGAATCTGTTTCTTTTCTTTCTTTTTTTTTGGGGGGGAGGGCTTTCTTTTATCATGATTTTTGTCAGCCACTAAGCGGCAACCATGGTGAGAAACCTCAAGAAGCAGGGTGCTACCACTGAGCCAGGTTGCCCTCACCCATACCTTCAGCCAAGTCCACGGGATCCATCTGTCCATCAGTGGGCACTGAGAAATGAAGGCCAACAGCTAGCCATTTCAGGCTCACCACCCCTTTCTGCTCATTCGCTTTGGTCACTGCTCCTTTTTCATATGAAGCTGAGGCATTAAAAGGTTAGTGTGTGGGGCTAGAGAAACTGCTCCCTGGTTAAGATTACTGTTGTAGAAGTTTATTTTTAGTTATATATAAAATAATTGTTTTATGCACTGTTGGGTGAGGGGCTGTCTAGGACATTTTGTATTGTTTGCAGGTGTTGGATTTCTGTGAGGGATGTTTGATTGCTTATGATCTGCATGTGGTCCCAGTAGAACACCTGAGGAGTTCTGAATCAATAAAACACTGGAGTTGAGACACTTGGGGTTCCACTGGAAGTATGGCACAGGCCATGATGATGGATCCCTCTGCTGAGGTCTGGCAGAGCTTGCACCTACGAGAATGCCTCCTTTGCGTCCTTGGTGAGTCACCCATAGGCATTCTACGACAAATGGTGTACTAACGTGGGGGCACTGACATCACCCTAGCTAATCCAAAGTGGAGACAAGGGAGAAAAAGAAAGAAACTCCAGACCTCACAGAGTCCAGTAAATTATGCTCAGGGAAGCTACCAGAGGATAGAGATTAAGGTATTAATAGAAGGCTCTTGAAGGCAGAGGAGAGAGAAAGGAAATAAGCCTCTGAAGAGAAAAGGCTGTGAAATTAATAAATAAATGAGGAAAAAAGCTTCGAAGTGAGAGCCACAGAATGGATGCTGAGATGAAGAATTCAGCTGGGGGGCGGGGAAGCAAGGTTTTTACTGCTCTAAGTAGCATACTGTTTTGCAAACTGAATTTTCTGATAGATACATTGTTATGTCTGTGAAGTTCAAGATGTTGTGTTTGAGATCTATGGAAGGAGTTGTATGTTTCCCCATAGTGGTGGTAAGAAAAAATGCCAAACTTCCTGAATGTTTCAACTGGAGATTCTTCCCACCGGCCCAGGACTCCCTGTTGTTGTGGAAGCTGCAGCTTAGAGTCAAAAAAGTTACACTGAGCAGCTTTTGTTGTTGTTTCTGCAAACCTGTCTATGAGAGGTCCTGACAAGACACATCTGCTATGGTGATGAGAACTCCATCCCATGAGGGAATACTTACCCTAGACAAAGTGACCAGTTATTTCTCCAGCAAATCAGACTCTATCTTAAAACCTGGAAAGTGTTTCTTAAAGGTCAGCACAAAAGAAACTGTCTTCCAGAACTGGCCAAGGTTGTAACTTGTGCTGGTAGCCAAACTTGGTACTGTAAGAGTCACCCAGGTGTTACTGATTTTGAAGGCATGAAGGGGTCATGGAGAGCAACTGAGACTTGGCACTATGAGAGGTCAGAAGAGTCCATTGGTAAAAGTGCAGCCTCAGTAGTAGTTGAAGGCCCAGATGAAGGGGTCATGTGAAGAAATTGAGGCTTGCTACAATGAAGAAAGCCCAGGAGAGGCTATTGGAGAAAATGCAGCCCAGTTGCAGCAAGGGACCCCAGCAGCGCTCTGAAGATGCCAGTACCATGGGATGACCACCAGGAACAGCAGCAACAGTAGAGTGGAGCCAGCCAGAACCTAGAGGACAAACTGTGCTGCAGAGGGCAGAGCCAGAGAAGTGATCCAAGCCCTTTGGAGAAGCCCAGAAGATCATGAGTGAACTCCAGACAATTGGACATTGATAATGTTTTTTCTGTTTTTGGACATTATGAAAGCTTGATAGATGGTTTCATTTGGTCCTGTACATTAGCAACACCCATGATTGTTCCTCTTGTAAATAGTTTTGCTGGTATAGTGTTAAATTGTGTTATAAAGGTAAAGCAATTTTTTTACACAGTAAAGGGAAAATGTTGTGGAAGTTTCTTTTTAGTATATATAAAATAATTGTTTTATGCACTATTGGGTAAGGGGCTGTCTAGGGCCCTTTTTTGTATTTGTTTTGTATTTTGTATTGTTTGCAGGTGTTGGATTTCTGTAGAGGATGTTTAATTGCTTATGATCTGCACATGGTATCAGTAGAAACCTAAAGAGTTCTGAGTCAATAGAACACCAGAGCTGAGACACTCAATGTTCCACTGTCGATTATGGTATTAGCCACAATAGTGGTTTCCTCTGCTGAGGTCTGGCAGGTGCACCTATGAGAATGCCTCTTGTCTTCACTGGTGAGTCACCCATAGGTGTTCTACTACAGATTACTTCCTGCTCTTCTGGAGAACCAGAGTTCAGTTCCTGTGGGAACCACAATGGAAGCTTCCTGTTGTGGGAGATTTTAGTTATGGATAGTGTTCCAGTAAGCTGTCCTTGAAGCATGTAAAGGATTCACTTCCTACCAGTAAACAAAGGAGTGGCTATCCAGTTCTCCATGAATAGGACATTCCTTAGCCTTAAGGCAGATGAAGGTTAGGCTCCATTGATTTGTATATTGGAGGGCTAGGTGGAGACAGAGAGGATTTGGAATAAAAGAGAACTAGGGAAAGAACAGACAGGAGAGAGACAGCAGAAAACAAGGAAGAAGAAGCTCCTGAGCAGGAGAAGAACCAAGAGGAGAGCATGGGGTGAGGAAACCTTGGAGTGAGCTCTCTGCCTAGCTGCCCGGGTATAGAATTCCCTGAGATTTGACATGGTTTGTGATTAATAAAGAGCATTGAAAAACTTAACGATGGACTCTCCATTAAGCGCCTGAACTTTAATTTAACAGCTTCCCAACTCTGGTGCATCCTCCTGGTGATGGTCTAAAACCTCTGAAACCATGATCCAAAATATAGCATTCCCATACAAAACATAGTATTTCCACATACACCTATAATGCCAGCAGTTGGGAGGTGGGACAGAGTCCATCCTGAGCTTCATAGTGAGGTGCAGGTCAAGCTGAGCTACAGAAACCCCGTTATAAAAACAGCAAAGGAAAGAATGAAGGAAGGGAGGAAGGGAGAGAGGGAAGATGAGAGAGAGGGAGAGAGAGAATTGGTACTAGAGAACTGGAGTCAGTGCTGTGTCTAAACTTGACCTTGTACTTCAGGGGTATGTGCTTCCCAGTTCCAGAGAACGTTAGCAGGCTGAGAGGCTTGGAAGCAGCAGCCTTCCTGAACCAGTGAGACTGTGGAAAAGACATCGCTGGGGCCTCCAGAAATATTTCAGGAATCTTTCTGGTATAAGCACTCAAAGCCTTCAGGAGCTATCCTTGGTTGGTCCACTGGTGACGTCTCCTCTCTTCCACTCTCATTGATGTCAGAATGCTAATTCCAGAAGGATTCCACAACATTTGAGATTTGTTTCTAAGAGTGTGGAGGGAACCAGCCTTTCCCACAAATGGGTTCACGGAAACTCCACGCAGGAGAGAGTACGAGCGCAGGAAAAATAAAGAATGACAAACAGGGTAGTTGGTTCTTTTATGGGACCCGAGGAAATGACACACATGATCGCGCTTTAAAATGACACGTGGAACACGCTCTAGAAGTAAAATGCAGGAGCGTTTTTAATAGGGGAATTAACAGTGTACATATTAAGAAAAGAGAGCGGCAAGAGAGAGAGACTGACAATGCAATGCGCCTTGTCAGTGGAAAAACCACACCAAGAAGAGAAGGAGGGAGAGACTTACAACATACATTACCAGGGAAGGGCCACACCAGAAAGAGAGAAAATTGCTCTGGGAAGAGGTTTAAAAAGCCAAATAGTTTTTTGATATGCAGATGTTGCTCAGGCCTTCACAGGTTTCGTATGTAGATGCAGTCACGCCCAGGATGGGGGTTGGGAGTCCTTCCTCCTGCGACTTATCTTGTTTGCTAAGAAAGAACATTTGTCTAAATACTGTTAGCTGAATAGTACCTCCATCTGCCCCAGAGCAGAGTGCCATGTAGGCAAAGAAGGTTTTTACTTTACAGTTTTTAGCTGTTTGGTGCGTATTTATTTTTTCTCTATCTAGGCCCCTTTTGCTTCTATCTGTTACTATCAATATGAATGCATAGCTTTACACATGCCAGGACTTAGAAGTCTGCAAGATATTTTACAAAGACAATTACTTTTGAGTAAAAAATGGCTGCTTCTCCTTCTCAGCTCACACTGGCCAGCTAAGGTATTACTATGCCATGCAGACATAATGAAAGACTTTTGTCGCCATTACAGCAAAGGGGAGGAAGGGGCAGAATGGCTGGTAAGCCGAGGTTCCCCGCTGGGGAGTCTGGAACCTTGTCGACAGACTTCAACCTCATTGCCAGGATATTAGGGCTCCAGCATAAGAGGAATTTAGAAACGTATGCAGAAGGAGACTTAAGAAAAGCTAGAACACAGAGGCTGAGGAGATGGCTCCACACTTGACGGAATCTGTGATGGCTAACCTTGGTTATCAACTTGACTACATCTGGAATCAACTAAAATCCAAGCAACCATAAATGATTTTGCTTGATTGGATTATTCAAGATTGGAAGAGCCACCCTAAATCTGGATTATTTGAGATGGAAAGAACCACTGCAAATCTAGTCCACACCTTATGGTGACAGGCTATATAAAAAGCCATAGAAGAAGCAAGCTTTTGATTCTTGCTTTCTCTCACTTTCGCTGGAAAGTTCATCATCTATCCTGCTGTTGAGGCATTTCTACACTGGCATCAGAACCTCTTCAGATTCCAACATAGATCTGTAAAAAATACCAAATATTAGTCTTTTCTATCAAATAGTATAAAATCTGTGTTTAGGACAGGGAATTAAAATCTTTACTTTTTGTAGAGGAACATTTAATCCTTTAATCCAGCAGCATAGCTGCTCTAGCAAAGGATGGCATTGAAAGGCCTGTGTGATAGTTAGGAAGGGATCATATCCAAGGGCCTGTATGAAGGGATCACATTCAGAGGCCTGTGTGATCCAAATGGAATGCAGAAAGAATGTTAGTCAGACTAATCCTGTCCTCTGTTCTAATGTTAAGTGACAGGGATTTCTGTGGTTAAGGCAACACAGTACACATCTTTAATCCTGTATATGCCTTTAATCCCAACTCAGAAGGTAATAGTAGTACATGCCTTTAATCCCAACTCTCAGGACATAAAAGGAGGCTCTCAGGTCACAGGAGGGGAGTTAGTTCAGAGAGAGGCAGAGCTCAGAGAGTAGAAGCAGATAGAGTTCAGAGAGAGAAGCAAGGTAGAAACAGAGGCAAAAGTAGACAATAGGCAGAGCAGAAAGTTAGTTCAGTAAGGCAGTTTGAGTGTAGTCAGCTCACAGACAGTTCAGTTCAGAAGGAGAAGCTAAGAAGAGCAGAGCCAGTCCAGAATAAGCTAAGAGAGAAAGCAGAGCGTCAGAAGCAGACCGTTTATGATTTACAATTCAGAGTTCTGAAGACAGCAGCAAGTCTTAGAGGCTGAAACATTCTAGGTTTATGTTCTCAGATTAGATTGTATGGAAGTTGAAGCCTTCCAGGTCTAGGCTTAAAATTAGATTATAAGGAGGCTGAAACCCTCAAGGACAGGGATAGAATTAGCAAAGAATAAACTGTCTTCTACCATGAACTCACTAGAGTAATACTTAATAATAAAAACACATCTGTACCTACAATTTTTATTTTATGTGCATTCTTGTTTTGCCTGAATATATGTCTGTATGAGGTGTCAGATCCCCAGGAAACAGAGTTATAGACAGTTGTGAGCTGCCATGTGGATGATAAGAATTGAACAAGGGTCCCCCTGAAGAACAGCCAGCGCTCTTAACTGCTGAGCCATCTCTCCAGCCCGATGAATCTTCTATCTCCCCTACCTTGTAAGACTTTTATGAAAATGTTTTAATTTTCTCCACCCAGTAAAACCTTTGCTTACGCAAAGACCTAGTGCTCTGTTCTAGGAATTTGATGGCCTGGAGCAGTGACCATTTCCCTCTTCTCCCTTTGTTTACTGTGTGCCAATTCTTTACAGACTAGCCAATGGAAAAAAGACACAGCCACCACCTGAGTTAGAATAAAAACCAAATGTACTTCTTGTTTTGGGGTGTTTGCTTTTCTGAGCTTACCTTCTTGATCGAGAGTAAAGTTGTTTTGTCCAGACACTTTAGTTGGAAAGGCAGTCTTTCCTTACAGCCCTGAACGTATTCCTAACAGATCAAAGACCAGCTAAGACATCCAGCCTCCTGGATTGAACAACTTCTGGACTCTTGGCCTTTTTTGTTGGTAGATAGCCACTGTTGGACTAGCTGGACCACAGCCTGTAAGCCACTCTAATAAATACTCTTTTATTATAGATTCATTCTATTCCTCTAGAGAATCTTGACTAATACCGACTGTAGTACCAGGAGTGGTTCTAGAAAAACAGAATTCTAAGAATGAGTATTTCCAGAGTTACAACAGAGAAACCCTGTCTTGACCCTCTCCTCGCCCCCCCTCCCAAAAAAAAGAATGAATTTTTTAAAGTATCTGGAACAGGCTTTCCAATTTGCCGACATCTGCTGTTGCTAAAGCCTCTCCTAGAAGCGTGGAGAGCACTAAAATGCCATGGTGTGAACTCTTTAATCAATTTATCAGTTAAGTGCATTTGATTATCCTGATTCACCTAGTGTGAGGAGCAAGGAATTTAGTGAAATAATGGTGCTGGCTGATTGCTTTTAGCATCACTGGATAAATTGACAAAGGAAAATAATGAGCTTCATGATAAAATTGACCAGCTCCAGATTCACATAAACAGTCTAAAGGTTTCTAATTGTGTCCTGGAAGAGAATCATCGCTCCAGCAGCCACAGAGCTCAAGTTGCAGAAAATCAAACAGGAGCCCCGATTTTAAAATTAGCTGAATTATAATGAAAATGCAAGTCCTAGTGAAAGGTGTCGCAGTTAAAGCCAGAACACTGATTAGTGAGCAGTGTATCCTGTAACTTGGGATAAAACTGTGTGGGAGTACGCAGTGGGGCTGAGGATTTTGAACACTCACATCTGCAGAAGCTCCACCCTCCCTCCTGCAGTATTGCCTTCTGCACTTTTGTATGAAGGAATTACTCCTTCATTGTCTGCTGGATCAGCATTAACCTTCCCTGGAGAAGATGCCAGGCAAGACAATGCTGATATCCCTCAGAACCCGCCAATAGTTGCCTCTAGACCTATAACCAGACTCAAGGCTAAGAAAGATCCTAGATGGGAGATAAAAAGTACAAATCCATGAGAAGGTGCACTATACTATTAAGAGCTTAATGAGTTTGCAAATTCATTCAAGCAGAACTCTGGGGAATATGTGTGAGAATGGATTTTGAGAGTGTGGGAAGCTGGGTGGCAGTAGTGCAGGCTTTTAATCCCAGCACTCGGAAGGCAGAGGCAGGTGGATCTCTGAGTCTGAGATCTGGTCTACAGCCTGGTCTACAGAGTGACTTCCAGAACAGCCAAGAGTTAAAACAGAAAAACCTTGTCTAAAAAAACAAAAAGGAGAAGGAGAAGAGGAAGAGGAAGAAGAAGAAGAAGAAGAAGAACAACAACAACAACAACAACAACCAAGAGTGTGGTCTAATGGTGGAAGGAACATAAGCTGGGTGAGGCTGTTCATTCATATGGGCTTACTAAGGGGAAATCCTAGGTTTAACATAGAAGCTCAAACCTTTTTTTTTTTTTAATTGGTCCAAAGTTCGAATGGTTGGCTGAAGCATTTGTCCAAAGACGGCTTATTGAAAAGATTCTGGAGATGCCTGATACCCTTGGCTTCATGTTGAAGAAGGGATCTTACATCTCAGGGAAATAGCAATGTTAGAGAGAGTATGTCGAACCTAATCCTCCACAGGAAGGCCAAGGAGACATGCCCTTCATTAGCATCCCATAAGATACAACATGGTAACAGGGGCCAGCACATTTGAAGGGCTTTATTGCTGCCTTTGTGTGTGTCTTCCCACCCCAAGATCCAGGTTAAAGGTGTGTTTTCCTACCTCGAAGATTTAGATTGGAAGTGGATCTTCCTACTTCAGATTAAGTGAAAATTCTTTACAGGTGTGCCCTCCATTTTGGGATTTTAGTTAACTCCAGACGTCAAGTTGACAAGCAAGAATAACCATCACATGGTGTTTCCAGGCATGAAATAGATAAGAAGCCTACTACATTTTTATTTGATCTGTATAAGCAGATAATTTCTCAAACAAATTTAAAAAGGCTACATTGGATCATGGCAAAAGGGAAACTCTGCCCAGGACCAGTTTCCAGACTTGAGCCAGTTTTCAGACCCAGAACTCCTTGAATGAAGGGGTGCCCAGATCCCCTGAGGAAAGACCTCTATAAAATACCTACAAATTTTACTGTTAGTCTTTCCCCAGTCCTTCTCCAGAGGATATAGTCTTTTACAGAGTAACTGTACACCGGGCGAAAGGAAACAATCAGACTTCCCAGGGTCTATTGGATACTGGTTCTAAATTGACACTAATTTTGGGAGATCCCAAAAAACATTGTGGCCCTCCAGCTAAAATAAGGGTTTACGTTTACGAAGTCCGGTGATTAATGGAGTTTTGGCTGAAGTCCAACTCACAGTGAGGTCTAGCGAGTCCCTGAATTCATCCTGTAGTTATCCTCCCAGTCCCTGGGATAGCTATTCTCAGAAGTAGGCAGAAATCTCACCTTGCTTCCCTGGCCTGTGGGGTGAGGGCTGTTACAGTTGAAAGGCCAAATGGAAGCCAAAGGAGTTGCCTCGGTCAAGGAAAATAGTGAACAAAAGACGATATCACACCCTAAAAGGAATTTCAGAAAATAGTGCCACCATCAAGGACTTGAAAGATGCAGAGTGGTGGTTCCCACCACATCTCCCTTTATCTCTCCTGTTTGGCCTGTGCAGAGACAGATGGGTTGTAGAGAATAACAGTTAATATTGCAAATTTAATGAAGCAGTGACTCTGATTTGCAGCTGCTGTACCAGATATTGTGTCCATACTTGAGCAGATTAACATGTCTCCTGGTTCATGGTACGCAGTTATTGATACAGCAAATGCCTTTTTCTCAGTATCTACCCATAAGGACCACCAGATGCAATTTGCTTTCAGTTGGCAAGGCCAACAGTATACCTTTACAGTTTTACCTCAAGGATATATTAACTCTCCCCGTGTCATAATTTAGTTTGAAGGAATCGTCAAACTTCCACAAAATATCACACAGGTTCACTATATTGACAAAATTATGCTGACTAGACCAAGTGAGCAGGAGGTGGCAACCATTTTGGGTTTGTTGGTATCAGAGGAGGAGGAACAGGTCCAGTGGCTGTGCAGGCTGCTCTATTATTTGGACCATATGATCTGGCAGACTGAGTGGTACCTGAGGTGTCAGTGGAAGACAGGGATGCTGTTTGGAGGCTTTGACAGGTCCCTATAGTTGAATCACAGAAGAGACCATTGGGATTTTGGAGAAAGGTTCTACCATCATCGACAACTACTCTCCCTTTAAAAGAGAGCTCTTGGCCTGCTATTGGGCCTTTTGGAAAATTGAATGTTTGACAATGAGCCACCAAGTTACCATGTGTTAACCCATCATGAGCTGGATGTTATTTGACCCACCAAATCATAAGGTAGGGTTTGCACAGTAGCAATCCATTGTCAAATGGAAGTGGTATATACATGATTGGGGCCTGGCTAAAACAAGTCCTCTGGCCTCTATCTACATGCATACAGATACACACACAAGAAAGCCTAGAATATAATAAGCAAAGATTAATAGGCAATTCTGATGGCAGCTCAGAAAGTCAAAATGGCTACAGGGTGCCTGTGGCTTCTCAAAGGAACAAGGGTTCTATTGGGAATTGAATTAGAGCCCACTCATGTTACATAATAGCAGAAAACCTGCTTATAGTTTTTCTGAGACCTGAAACTTTGTGCTAGGCTATGTAAAAGTAACATACATAATTAATATGCCCTAGGGTTCCTGAACAAGATCCTGTCTCTTTTTTTTTACTTGAATTAGATTATCAAACCAGATATGGTCATGCTGTTGGATCCTAGCACAGACTAAGCACCTGGTTAACAAACACTAAGTGACTATTCTACCTGAGCTGTTTATCATAAGCTGAGTGCCATACGATTTGCTGAGTCATAAAGGTCCACATGCAAGCCAGCATCAGAGCTCACATCTAACCAGCACGCAGGATGCTGAGACAGGAAGATTGCTATAAACAAGGCCTCCCTGAGCTACACAGTGAGTTTGAGGCCACCCTGGTCTACATAAGCATATCCTGTTACAAACAAGCAATCAAGCAGCACACAGCTGAGCATGCAAATTAGTGATCCAGTATGTGCTGAAAAGGATACATTTACACCAGAACTGTGTAAGAGCTGGTCCAGAACACGTAAGTAAATTGCACGAGCAGGTGGTGTAAGGCAAAAGGTCCCAAATCATTTCTGAGTTTTGAAAACCCACAATTCACTGAACCAAAACTCACCAATCCCTGAGTCCAAAATCCCACCAATACCGGAGCTTGCCCAAACTCAGAACTTGAATCCCATCAATCCCCATCCTGGAAATTTTCACACTGGAGAACTCCTTCCCTAAGAAACACTATATAAGGCCTGCCTCCTGCTCAGTTGTTTGCTGCTTCTTGCCCAAGGAGGAGTTGGGGTAACTACTGAACAGTGGGGCAGGAGGATAACGTGCTACAGCAGTGGTTCTCAACCTGTGGGTCATGACATCTTTGGGGCTCAAATGACCCTTTCACAGGAAACACCTAAGACTATCTTCATATCAAACATTTACATCACATTCATAACAGTAGCAAAATTATAGTTATGAAGTAACAACAAAAATGATTCTATGGTTGGGGGTCACCACAAGAGGAACTGTATATTAAAGGGTCGCAGAATTAGGAAAGTTGAGAGCCACCATTCTACAGGCAAGGGCTCCCTGAGGTATCTCCCTCTCTTTTTTTTAAGATTATATATATATGAGTGTTCTATCTGAATGCACACCTGCATGCCAGAAGAGGGCATGAGGTTCCATTATAGATGGTTGTGAGCCACCATGTGGTGCTGGGAATTGAACTCAGAATCGCTGGAAAAGCAGTCAATGCTCTTAACCGCTGAGCCATCTCTCCAGCCCCCTGAGGTCTCTCTTAAGTACTGCCACATCAACTGATGACTATTAACTGAACTACATTAACCAACAGGGCCAGGGCAGCTCAGATGTAGACATTTGGGAAATAAAGCTCTGGATCCTCCTAGCTGGAAACGGCTCAGGCCCAGTGCTGCTGGAGACAGGTAGTGAGGAGGACCGCTGTGACTGCCGGAGCTTCTGGACCAGTCACAGTCAGGAGATTGCCTCTTTGTTCACTAATCCTTCTGTGCTACTCTCTAAGAAAACTGTCTCAGCCACCATTTCAAAAGGAACATTGATTGACTGAGTCTCTAACTGCCTTCTAGGGGTGGGTGGGAGTTAAGAATATCTTTTAAAAAAAACAAAACAACTTTTTTCTGAGACAGGGTTCTTCTATGTAGCACTAGCTGTTCTAGAATATGCTGTGTAGATCAGGCTAGCCTCAAACTCACAGAGATTCTCCTGCCTTTGGGACTAAAGGTGTGTACCACCATGCCTGATGAAGGTTGTTAAAATAAAGTTATGGTGCCTAATGGAGAGTCCAGCATTGAATTTTCCAAAGCTCTTTATTAATCACAAACCTTGTCAAATCTCAGGGAATTCTATACACGGGCGGCTAGGCAGAGTCTTCCTCTTTCTTCCCCCAAAAACCTTTTCCCTCCTCCTGCCTTTTTAACTTTTCCCCACCCCCTCTATCTT
This sequence comes from Cricetomys ansorgei, assembly GCA_026225945.1. Lineage (NCBI taxonomy): Eukaryota > Metazoa > Chordata > Mammalia > Rodentia > Nesomyidae > Cricetomys > Cricetomys ansorgei. The sequence continues at coordinate 7,204,639 of JAMJFZ010000056.1, read as the reverse complement.
TTAGGCCTTCATTGCAACACAATGATACTAGGCTGGGGGTGATCAGTCTTTGCTCGTGACCTGCTCGTGACCGGTCACCTTCAACTGTCTATCTGTTCAGATCTCAAGGCTAGCACCAGGGTGTGACTAGGTAGGAAGCAAGGCCTGTACTGCTGCAAGGCATCTGGCTTCCCAAAACCCAAACAGCACACAATAGTAAAGTATCCCACAACAAAGGTCCAGGGTTTGCAGCTGGGTGATATTGATGATGATCTTCCTCAGCCAGTAGGAGCAGAGTGCATTCTAGTATTACGCATGATAGTCAATAGGGGTGAATCTTCTACTTGGGCATCAGGTCAACTTCTCCATGTTCAATGATGTAAGTGTTGTTTTCAGTAATAGTCTTACCATCAAGTTGTGGAGAGCCACCAATAGCTTTGACAATAGCCTGTTGTGTTTGGGGGTTCCCATTGGTCAACGTTTGTCGCCTTTCTAAAGGTGACACCATACACACACTTGCAGCTGTCACATACACATGTGCACATTATAGTTAGCTGAGGGAGCATGTGCTGGTTTCTTCTCCTCGCTCAATATTGTGTATTCTAAATCCACCCAATTTCCTAAAAACTTTATGATTTCATTTTTCTTTATCACTGAATAATATTACATTTTATATACATACCAGATTTTCATTATCCATTCATCTGCTGACGGACACCTATGTTGGTTCTGTTTCCTTGCTACGGTGAATAAAGCAACAATGAACATGGGGTGCTATAAGTGTCACAGCTCTGAGGTGGGGAAGGTGTCCCCAATGGAAGTGTTATAGCTCTGAGGGGAAAAATACCCCCAGCTGAAGTGTTACAGCTCTGGGAGGAAAGGCATCCTGGCAGTCAGGAGCCAAGAGTACCAACCACAAAGTCACACAGCACAACAAAACCTACACAAGAGATTGATTGGAGAAAGACACAGGAAGATGGCTGCCTCTGATGGGGTGAGAAGCATCAGGGAACTGAACAGAAGGCAGGCCTTATATAGGTGGGTTTTGGGGGGGGGGGTCGGGGGGTTTCAGGGTGATATTTTCCAGGATGGGGATTGGTGGGATTTCAAGCTCTGAGGGATTGGTGGACTTTTTAGGTCAGTGATTTGTGGGTTTTTAAAACCTGGGAGTGAGTTCAACTTTTCACCCTACAGATACGGATGTCTTTATTTTAGGGGACGGAGCTCTCTGAGAATATGCTCAGGAGTGAAATAGCTGAATCATGTGATAGTTCTGCTTTTAATTTTCTAAGGAATCTCCAAACTGACCTCACCATGACTGTATTAATTTGTACTCCCACCAAGGATGAGTGAGGGTTCCTTTCTCTCCATACCCTCTCCAGCACTTGTCAGACATCTCGATGTCAGCCATTCTGACTGGGGCCAGGAGGATCTCGGAGTAGTTTTAAATTGCATTTCCCTGATGACAAAGGACAACGAACACCTTTTAAAATTTATCGGTTATTCATATTTCTTCTTTTGAAAACTGTTTTGTCAGTTCATTTGCCCATTTGTTGGTTAGCAGTTTTATTTCCTTGACATTTAATTTCTGCAATTAATTGTAAATTCTAGATATTAGCCTCTTGTAGAGGAACACTTGGAAGAAGTTTTTGTTATTTTGGTTTCTTTAAAAAGGCAAAATGGCGTTTGGATTAGGTTTGTGTTCCTACCCCAGATATGGTAGGTGTTTATGAGTTGGATTTGGAATGCTTGATGCAGGTGGCAATAATTTGGTTAGGTGCAGGTGTTCTGGCATGTGCAACTTGTTCTTGGTATTGTGTGTCACATGGGTTTGTGGGAACCTTTGGCTTAGGGTATGGAAGGTCTGAAGCCTCGACAGTTGGTGTGGGTGTTGGTTGATGTGGGTGTTGGTTGGTGGTTCGTTGGAGGGGTTGTCATTGTTAGAGTATTAATTCTTAAAATAACAAAGGTTGAAGAGATTGAGTTTATAGACTGTGAGCTGAGACACTAGTCTGACTCACTGCCAGCTAGTCCTCTTCAAGCTTAGGACAGCCTAAAAGAGGCTGTGGAGATTTCTACCTTTCTCTCCTTCTATATCAAGTTTGCTTGCAAAGAGGGTGAAAATTCCTTTCTAGCCTTCCTTTCTCTTTCCCTAAAGTGAGGGTAAAAGACAGTAGTTTACAACTATACCTTGTTTTGGGGAGTTTTGCTCTGTTTTGCTTCTTGGTTTTTGAGACAAGGTCTCTCCCTGTAAACCAGGCTGGCCTTGAACTCATAAAGATCTTCTTGCCTCTCAAGTGCTGGGTACAACCATGCCCAGCTTCTGATAGCTTCTTTTACTATGCAGAAACTTTTGTTTTCATGTTGTACCATCTTTAATACTTCTGTGATCTTGGTATTCTGTTCAGAAAGCTCGTGCTTACCCCAATGTCTTGCAGAGTATTCCTGGTATTTTCTTCTATAAGTTTCCACTTTAAATTAAGCTCTTGGATCCATTTTGAATTGATTTCTGTTCAAAATGAAAGATGTGAATCTAATTTCATGATTTTGCGCGTGGATGTCCAATTTTGCCAGCACCATTTGTTGACTAAGCTTCTTCTCACTGCATGCTCTGTCTCCTTTGTCAAACATCAGGGGACATAGTTTGGTTGGTTTACTCCCATGAGTTTACTCTGTGCTGTTGCATGGTCTAATCCTCTGCCTTGACGCCAGCACCAAGGTGTCTCTGTCACTATAGCGCTATCTGAAGTTAGCTCTTGCGATATTCCAGCTGTGCCCTTACTCTGTAGGGTGCTTTGCGATTTGCAGTTGTCTGTGGTTCCTTCCATGCGGATTCTTGGATTTTATTTTCTAGATCTATAGAATATGACGTTGGAATTTTATAGGTATTTCGTTAAATCTGTAGGTTAATTTTAGTAGTATAACCATTTTCACATTATTAATTCTGCCAGTCTAGGATAGAAAGTCTTTCCGTCACCTAGAGCCTTCTTTGATTCCTTTTTTTGATGTCTTGAGGTTCTCCTTGAAGAGGCCTTGCTCTTCTTTCGTTAGGTATATTTCTACGTATTTAACTTTTTTGGAGCTATCACAAATAGGATGTTTTCTCCAATTTCCTATAAAGGCTACTGCTTTTTAGTTCTAATTTGTATCCAGCAACTGAGTTATTAGATATTAGAGTCTTCTAGTAGAGTCTATAGTTTTTCCATTTGTTTGTTTGTTTTTTGAAACAGGGGTTCTCTGTGTAGTCCTGGCTGTCCAGGAACTCAGAGATTCGCCTACCTCTGCCTCTCAAGTGCTGGGAACCACCTGGGGTGGGAAGTCTTTTCCATTTCTAAGTAATGCTAAATGCCATGTCATGGGTCATATCTGGTCTCTTGAGAAGATGCCAACCAATGCAGAAGATGCCACCTGACCCGTGTGACCTGCTTCTGGCACCCAGGCTTTACCTCTTAAAATCCCACAGCTTCCCAAGACAGCACTCACTGCCTGCTTGGGAACACACGTTCAAAGCCTGAGCCGGGGGATGGTTCAGATTCATCCACAGCTGACCCTGCCACTTCCAGCGGTGACCCATTAGTTAGAGAGAAGCCCCCAAGCTTGCGTAGTGTTGCTCTAATCCAACTCCATTATCTGCTCAGGGATGGATGTCAGGTCCTCTTCTCTCAGTATCTCATGGATCTCGTGTGACTAAAAAAGTCCCTCCAGCAGCTGGAGCAATGGCTCCATGGGCGAAGTTCCTGCTGAGCAAGCATATGGGCGCCTCAGCGTGCACATGAAAACCAGGCCTATGTCTGAGACCCCAGTGCTCCTTTAGGGGGAGATGAGTGAATCCCAGGGCATTAGCTGACCAGCCAGTCTAGCTGAAATTATGAGCTCAAGACCCTGTCTCAGAGAATAAGTGGTTGAGGAAGATACTTGCCTCGGCCTTTAGTTTCCATGCACACACACGAACAAGTGCACCTGCGGTACAACACAGATATTGCCCAAACACAGGCACATACGAACACACACAAAAGTTCTTCCAGAAGTCTAACCCACATCCTTCCTGTTGCTGCCTGGCCCCTCCCTCCTGATGTCTCTCCTTAAAGGCAATTCTGAGTGTGAATATCTGAGAAGCCTTATAAAGCTTTCAGGGGGACAAAGGTCAGCTAGCAAGGACTCCTCAACAGCTAACAGAATAACACAAATACCCACCACTGCCTGCTTCCAGCACCCAAACTGTTGTCTTACCGGGCTTTCCATGACGTGGGTCCTCTTCACGACAAAGGTGGTGGGTGAGGCGACATTTCCTGTCCCTGGGGGAAGGAGTGAGAGGAGAGATGAGATGCTGCCGAGTGTGCGCCTCTTTTGAGAGCACACACACCCGCCTCTATGGAGTTCTGCTTGACCCAGACATACGCCCAAGGTACGTGTGAAGTTCAAGACTCCCCTACCCCTTCCACCTTCCTGGGCCTGAGCTCCCTCTTCATGGCTAAGCAGTTGACCCAAGCCAGACCTGCCATAGTGTCCACAACTCCTGCTCTGTCTCTGGGACTCCCGTATCTATGCATCCTGAGGGCAGCAGACAGGGGCCTGAGAGATTTTTAGGAAACTGGAACAGGAGGATTAAAAAAGATGGCAGGCAGAGGAGCCTAGACTGAGATAGGGGCCTGGCCTAAGGGATGTACCTCTCTAGTTCCCAGGGCTTCTGTTTTTTTTTTTTTTTTTTTTTTTGACAGCTCTAACCCTCTGGAATGCCTTGGCCCCGTATTCCTATCCCTGAGATACCCACCTCCATGCGCTTGCATTTCTCCTGTTGTCATGACTGTCCCTATCAGGAAAAGTCCCTTCAGAGATGTTTAAGATACACTCTGAGCCTGGGGAACAGGAGGGAGACAGAGGGAGAGACAGACCCTCCCTTAGAAACCCAACAGCCCCCTTTGTGCCAACAGGGAATCGTGAAACCCCCTCCCCAACCTTCATCACCTTCCAGCCTGTGAACCTGTCCCAGGGGACAGATGTCCCCAGATGTCAGTACCTGGTTTCAGGGATCAAGCCCAGCATGAAGGCTCTGAAGGAACAATCCGTTCAACTCAGCCCCAGGGCCACCGACACCACGGTGAGTAGAAACACAGAGAGGTCCTCCTTTATCCACTCCCTATCCCCTCAAGGATGAGGGCACACACACGGACACAGGTCAAAAAGATGCCAGCAGCAATGAACGGCTGAAGACAGGGCCAAGTACAGATGAAGAAGGAAGTGGGGTGTGCCTTCTTCCCATGCTTAGCTACCCACTCGACCTGTTTTTCTGGCCCTGGAGAACTCAGGTCCAGTCAAAGGTGACCAGGACACCATGAGTTGATCCCAGATGCAGGTGTCTGCATACTGTGTCAGCACCTCCATTTGCCCAAAGCATTCCAGATCCTATTTTACCTCCTAGCCACCAGCTTAGTCTCCTTCACTAAAGGAAGCCACCCTCCCCTGGCCTGGCCAACTCCCTGTCCCGTCTCCTGCCCTCCAAGGCTGGTATGGAAAAGACACGGAAGGAATCTAAGTCAGTGGCCTTGGAAAGGACTTTCTGAGCAATCTGACCCTAAAACAGGTTGGGGGTCTGGTGTGAGGATTGTAAGGAGGCAGTTTAGGGTCAAGGGAAGTCCTCTAACCATGGCTGCTTCTGTCCCCGACTTCTCTTGTGCCCAGGCCTCAGCCCCAGGAGCTACCCGGGTCCTAGAGAATACAGACAGGGAGGAAGAGGTGCCTGGGAGAGTTGACCTGTCATTGCAAGCGGAGACCAGAGCATGGGTGCAGAAGACCCAGGCCCACTGGCTCTTGCTCAAGACTGCCCCTGTTTGGTTCCATGGCTTCATCACCAGGAGGTGAGTCACAGAAGAGGAAAGCCCCAGGAGACACAGGGACTGTGGGTCCTGAGTCAGTCCGGAAATCATGACAGCTAGGACTCTATAGTTTCCCAGGCCTTTCACTAAGGAGAAGCGCTGGCTAAGCTCACTCTGTGCCTCAGTTTCTTTCCCCATAGGCTCACTTAGCCTACTGGCTCCAGGTCTCCAGTTCCCATATTTTCAGCCTCTCTCCTCTCCAGCTTTATCCGCTCTCTCCAGTCCTCGCACACAGACACCTGCCTTTCCGCAGATCCTCCATCCTTCATCTCTCAACCCTACTTTTCTCGACTTCTGAACTCTAGCACTGTAAGTACCATGTCTGTTGCTGCTGCGGCTCTCCTTCATCCTTCAGGATAAAGCCCGGGGCCTCCCCTACCCCTCATCTCCACCTAGTCCTGGTGTGCTTGCTTGGGGTAGAGATAAGGGGTCCCTTAGGAGAGACAGAGAGACAGAAAATGAGGTCACAAGAGTCAGAACTGGCCCCACACTTCTCTCCAACTCATACAGGGAAGCTGAGAGGCTGCTGCAGCCCCAGCCTCAAGGATGCTATCTGGTGCGCTTCAGCGAGAGCGCTGTGACCTTCGCACTGTCCTACAGGTGAGGGGCAGGCCTTCCGTACTCAGCTGGAGCCTCCGTGCTGACCAAGGGGCAGGCCCTGTGCTAACCCTTCTTTCCAAGGAGGGCTCAGGGGTCTTCCTCTGCTTGGTTGGGGAGGAAATGGCAACTCTGACTCAAAGTGGCCCCTCCAGGAGCCGGACCTGCTGCCGTCACTTCCTCCTTGCCCAGCTAGGGGACGGTCGCCACGTGGTGCTGGGCGAAGACAGTGCCCATGCACAACTTCAGGACCTGCTTCAATACTACACAGAGTTTCCCCTCAGCCCCTATGGGGAGATCCTCACCCAGCCCCTTGCCCGCCAGGTGAGCCCTTACCCAAGACCCATGACCAAGTCCAGTGTCGCTGCCGCCGCCACCCCAGCATCCCCTCCATGTCCAGGCTTCTGGCATCTGCCTTTCTCATCCCAACCCATGACCAGCCATACTTGCCTACCCACACCTCTTCCAGAAAGGTGTCCTTTTGAGACCAGTCCAGACACAGCAAGGTAAGAGGAGAGGAGGGACGCAGACGATTTAAATTAAGCTACATTTACTGCATCCCTGGAGCAGGGTGGAGGGTGTGGAGGTCTGGGTCCTGTAAACAGACCTATGGCCAAGACAGGTGAGCATCTCACTCATAAACCTTACTACAGTAGCAACGACAGACAACCCAATGATAGGATCAAATGTGGAGGCTGTGGTGGAAGCCAGGGAGTGCAGTGTCTACTGCTTAGTCTGGCAGGAGCTGTCAGGGAACTCCATCTTCAAAAAGGAAAGATGCTTCTGACCACTGTGTGTTGAGTGTGGTTCTAGGCACTGAGGAAATAAACACCGATACATTTATTATGGCCTTTGTGAGGCATCCATTCCAGGACAAGACAGATATTCTGTGTTATCCACAGAGAACACACTGGTAGCAGAAAGGGTGAGCGCTAAGAAGAAGTCAAGCTCTGATAGGGAGTAAAGGGTTGGCACCATCTCACATAGAACAGCAGAGAAGGCGGGGGACATCTGAACAGAGGTCTGAATGAAGCAAAAGAGGGAGCCTTGCAGATGGCTGGGGGAAAAGCATTTGGGGCGGAGGTAACAGCAGAAGCAAAGGCCCTGGGGGCGGGGCGGGGCGGGGCGGTGTTTGAAGACTGATGAGCAGTGCTGAAGCTGCTGTAGATGGATCCGGATGATTGATGGATGGAGAGGCAGGAGATGAGGTCAGAAAGGGGCCCTGCAGTTCTCACAAGGGTCTGGGGTTTTATTCCAAGTTAGATATGGTTACACTGGAGAGTTAGAAGCAAAGGCCTGACCTGACCTGACAAGTTAAAGAGGGCCAGACAAGGCCACTAGAGATAGACGGGCTACAGTGTTTCAGAAGGTGATGGGGGAGCTAGTACGGGGGAGGCGAAGGAGGAAGAGAGGGCCTGCTGCTGTTTAAAAGGTGGAGCGGCCATTGTCCTTGCAGAATTAGATGAGGGAGGGATGGGGAAGATGTTTAGATGGAGGCTGGAGGAGGAGCGTGTCTGAGCCAGGTGTGGGAACATTTGTAGTTTGAGATGTCAAGCAGGAAGCTGGGGCTGGAGTGTAGCCAGGGGGGCATGTCTGGCTCGGGGCCCTAGGTTCAATCTCCAGGTGTACAGGAGAAAGGAGAAAAGGCAACTGGGATCCACAGATTGGATCCAGTCTGGGACAAAGTCAGAATGAGAACTAGGTACAGCACTAACCAAGCTTGAAGGTCTGGATTCTTCTAGAACAGGAAGCTGGCTGTGTGGCTAGAGAGACAGAGCAAAAGGGCTGAGGAATTGGTATGGGAGGGTGGAAGGACTCAATGGGGAGTGTGCCCAAAACGGTGGTGTTGGCTATGGGCTTGGAGAAGAGCGGCAGATGTGAAAGACCGGCAGTGGGCAGAGCAGGGTTCGTGTTGGATTTGACATCGGAGAAAGGCAAGGTATTGAGGCTGACCTTCCTGCTGTTTGGGCAGCTGGGTGAACATACTGCTTTTGAAGAGAGACAGGGAGGGAAGTGTAGGGCGCACACAAGGACAAAGATCTAGGAAGCTCTGAGTGGACTGTAGGAGCCTGAGAAAGTCATAGGGCCTTGGCTTTCTCCAGAGGCAGAGGGCACATGGACACCTTTGGGAGGTTTGCATTAATGCTGAGCTAAGAACATAACCAGCTAGGGCCGTTACAAGAGAAGGTTCCTGTCTCCTGAGGTGCTCTCTGCCCTAAACATATAGCTCTGTCTTCATATATTAAGCATCTTGAGGCCAGCTGTCACAAAGTTTTATCCCCATGCTGATAGTTTGAAGATAAAGACTCCTAAAGCCTTCTGGTTTTGCAACCACAAGCAGATGGACCGTCTTGTATAGTCCTGTGTGGCACCTGTCGGTACTCCAGATGAATGAAATTCAGTGCTAGCCACACCTGTGGCCAGTCATTTCTGTCCACGGCCCCCAAGCTCCATGGTACCTCCACCCTCTCTTCCCCATACAGAACACTTCTCTCTCCATCTTTTCCTTCCTCTCACACCTAACTACTTCTTCTGGCTTACCCAGCACTATCCCCACCCCCAGTTCTTCAGGCTCCTTCTTTCTCTGCAGACTGCCGAGCCTGCTGGACTTTCCCTAAGGACTGAGTCAGACTCTGGAAGCAAAAGGCAGGACCCAGACACCCAACATAGCCTGCTCACCCAACAGGGGCAGGCCCGGGCCCCGGTACACAAAGAGAAAGTGCAAGCCTCCCAACTCAAAGAGGTACTGTATCAGAGGAGTCGGCCCAAGGGGGAGAGGATCAGGGTCTGGAGAGGGGACACAGGACAGAGGGAGAGGCCAGGAAGGAAGGGACCTCAGGGTAGATGCTCAGGCTGAGACAGGCCTGGGCTTAGACCCTGTTTCCATGGTTTTTACCAATTCCTCTCTGGTCTTGCCTTCTCTTCTGAACTTGACAGGCACCCAGACCCAAGCCTCCCATCCCTGCCAAGCCTCAGCTGCCTCCTGAAGTCTATTCAAGTCCTGCTTCAAGAACCCACCGGGCACTGTCCATTAACGCAGTCTACCAGGAGCCTGATGAACCCATAGCCTTCTACGCCATGGGGCGGGGCAGCCCTGGGGAAGCCCCTAGTAACATCTATGCTGAGGTAGAGGGGCCATCAGGAATGGAACCCATTGGGCACCCCATCCTACAGAAGTGCTGGTCCAGGCCTATCACAGGAGGCCAGGTAAAGGAAATACAGAGAAAGAAAAGCTCAAGAAGGCCAGCAGAAAGAGGAAGCCCCTCCTGAACACTGGGGCAAGGTGAAGGTCAGTGGGCTGAAGCAGGATGGAAGGAGTGGGTCATGCTGCTGGAAGCCTTTGCCCAGCTCTGGGCCTGAGACTGTCCTCCTACTCTCCTGGACATTCACACGGACTCACCCCTGTCAAGCCCCACCTGCCCCTACTTCAGAGGAACCTGAGGGGAACAGGTTTCCCTCAACCAACCTTCCTGCATCCCAGCCTGCCTCTTGTCTGTCAGACTGTCCTCAGGCACACGTGGTACTGATCCAGCTCTCCTAGAGAACAGCATTTAGGAACCCATGTGTCACCTGGGCTCAGGGGAGGAAGCCACTGCACTCTGGGGAGCTCACCATCACAGCCTCCCCACTGAATGTGGTACCACTGTGCCATGAGTCAGGCTCCCTTCCCTGTACCTGCCTCAAGTCCTCTTCAGGCTTCCTTCCTCTCTGCCAGCACTGAAGATCCCTGCTCAGCCTTCACCTGCTCACCTTACCTCATCCCTGCCAGCTGCACTCTCAGTCCTGGCTCCATGCAGCCTTCCCAGGGTTCCAAAGTCCCTCAGACATCACTCAGCCAATATCACTCTCACCCTTGCCACACACACACAGACATATACACATATACACATATACACACACATATACACATTCACATATACACATACACATATATACATTCACATATACACACACATGCACACACACACATACACATATACACATTCACATATACACATTCATATATACACACATATACACACATGCACACACACACATTCACATATACACATTCATAAATACACACACATATACACACATGCACACACACGCATACGCATATGTGTGCACACGCACACACTGTCCTGTGTTCCACATCCTCTCAGCTGTCCAGCCAGAAATGTATGGTCCTTAAACGTCACTACCCTCTTTACTTCAAATTCTGTAAGTCAGTACTATCTGCCCTCTAGCCCCATTCTACTCCCTGCCATTTTCTCATCAAGACTTTTCTAAGAACTATGTTTTCTGTTGTTGTTATTTTTGAGACAGTGTCTCACTGTGTAGCCCTGGCTGGCCTGGAAGTCACTATGTAGACCAGGCTGGATTAGCACTCACAGATATCTGCTTGTTTCAGCTTTCCAAAGAATGATGGGATGTTGGGAATATATCAACCTGGCTGATTTTCCCCTCAAGGCAGTCTCTTGTAGCCCAGGCTGGCTGGCTTCCATCTTGCTCTGAAGCTGATAAGGACCTTGAACTTCTGACCCTACTGCCTCTACCTCCTGAGTACTGGGATTACAAGTGTGTGCTACCTTGTACAGCACTGGGGATCACTCTGGGCTTTTGCAGAGTAGGCCAGCACTTTACCAGTTTCTCCAAGAGCTTCTTAACTGGTCTCCCGAGCACCAGGCTTGTCGCTTCTGACCCAGTCTTCCCTGAGGAAGACAGAGGGGCTTTCTGAAGCATCTGCCCAGCCCTCTAGGATTTCCACTCTGAGGTGAGGTCCCTTAGTCTGCCCATTTCAAGCACTCCCATCACGCTTCTCCAAACTCACGCAGGCCTATCACGCCTCTTACATATGTCAGTCCTACCTACAGCATTCCCTGCAGGCTCGCTCATCCTCCTGCTGCCTGGCAACCCTTCAGCCCACTTCAAGATCACTTGCCTTTCTCTCTGGAAAACCTTTCCTGGCCTGACCTCCTGACACACCCTCACTAGGCCACTGGCCAGCTGGGACACCCATTCCTTCCTTTTCCTTCTATCTCCCCCTTCCCCACTGAGCATGATTTACTAGGGGCAGCCCTGGGGAACACTCAGCTCTCTCCCAAAGTACCAGCCCAGGGTTTGGCACGAAGCAGGTGCTCAGCAAGGGAGGAGGGAGGGAGAAGAGGAGACAGAGGGATGGATGGATGGATATGGATGGAAGTCTAAATCCCCTCTCTGGAGGCTGAAGTGTTAAGATCAGATGTCTTCTAGAGATTGCAAATCAGCCAAAGAGGCAGAGGGTATGACCTGGAGCTGTCCTTCTGTTTGCAGGAGACAGGTAGCTCAGAGCTGCATCCTGAGAACTCTAGCAGAGCAAGTCCCCCTCCTTTCTCATCAGCGCCCCCCTTCCCCACTCACAACCTTTCTAGACAGGTGCCTCAGGACAGAGAACAGGCATGGCTCCCTCTCAGTCCTCATAGTTGGGTGGTAAGTCTGATCTGGGAGAGGACAGCTTAGGGCATTTTGGATCCTGAGACCTTCACACACACCTGGTCCTTTCTTAAGAAAGCCAGGTGGAATAAACTACAGGCAAGCAAAGCTCCTTCATCTGCCACAAGAATGGCCAGGAGGTGTCATCCAGCATGCCAGCTCCAATCCATTGGTCTCGGCTGCCTAGAGCGCGGCATTGGAAAGGATGTTAAGGTCACATCTAAGCTCAGCAGCAAAGAACACCGTGACTGATGAATGATGTCTGCTGTGGGTGCAGGAGGGAAGACAAGCAGCATTTCTTTTGCCATTATCAATTAATTCCCTCATTATGCAAATAACAAAATGAAGCTGGAGAGGGAGAATGTCTGGGCCAAGGTCAAGGATGAAACCCCTGTTCAGTTTCTCTGTCCTTAACCTGAATCTTCTCTTCTCCACAAGAGACAGAAGATCCCCTCAGTTGGGAAGCCTTGTTGCTTTCCAGAGTTCCTCACTGAGGCCTCTGCACCCCAGTTTTCCCTGTTCCCTTACCACGTCAGTCTGCCTTCCTCCTCCAAAGCAGCCTGGAGGTCAGAGGAAGAACTACGGGGGTCTGCTTCATCTTAACAACACACATACTGGCTTCCTCCTGAGTCACCAGGAACACAATGCAAGACCGTGTTCTAGGGAAGCAGTCCTGCCTCCCACGCCCTGGTTTTCCTTTCTGAAGAAACTGGACTTTAGGAAGCCTTGACCCTCTGAGCCTTCGAATCCCGGCCCTGGTCCAACGCTGCTGTTGTGTGAGGGATGCTTTGGTGAGAACAGATGATAGAATTTGTTTGTTGGTTCTTGTCTGGCTAGTAAATCATCACTGACAATCTCCCTCTGCAGGACTGAGTTCTCCCAGTTCCTCCCACACCCCTTTCTCTCTCCCACTGTGGTTCATACGGGTTTAGGGGCTCAAAGACACTTTGGGAAACACTAGAGGACAGGGCTCCCTTCGCCAAGAGCTTCTCTCCCAGCTGGGTAGGCTGAGTGGGCAGCCAGGGGCACAGAACAGTTGCACAATGATCTAGGACTCAGAAGAGTGTCTTAGGAGCTTGTGGCCTCGGTGGATGCAGACTCCTGAATCAGCTCTATGACTCTCTGGGGACTTCAGCCCTTGCCTCACATGGGAGCCCATCCCCTTCCCTGCCCCACCCCTGGGGCTTTCTCCCTTCTCTGCCCAGACTCACTTCAATACTGGCCTCCTGCCTCAGAAAAACTCCACTCTGGAGTTCCGGCCAGGAAGAGATCTGCCCGAGACCCCACTTCTACCTCACACTGTAGGCTTTCTGAGCTGGCCATGCATGCTCCTCCTGGCTCCAGGGGTGCAGCGCCCCACCTGGCTGGTACCCTGATTCTGCCAAGACTCATCTTAGGAAACATGTGCCTTTCAGGTCCTGCTTTCTTCCGAGGATTCTGTCCCTGGCTGAAGCACAGCAGTCTCAGCTCTTCCCTCCAGACAGCTGGATGCTGCCACTACTGCCGCTCCCCAGCCTGGCACCAGCACCTGCTCCAGTGACTAGCCTGTTCTTTTCCACTCCAATGCTTTCAGCTGGAGAGCCGTAGGTACTGAGTCAACAGTTAGGGTTCCATGCCTGCTGAAGATCTAGAGCCCCCCTAAGCATGTGGAAGATGGGAGTGGGGAGCACATGGCCCCCCTGGAACAGGGAGGAGGCTGAAAGCACACGATCTCACAGGAGACTCCGTAGTCACTTCAGGTTGGTCATCCTTCACTCTCTCTATATAGTCCCATTCCCACCCACCCCACCGGCCGCCAAGAGCAAGCTAAAACCAAAATCAAGCCACTTTCCTGGGCCCTAAGCTGTGTTAACCAACACCAGGGAGCTGCACTTGGAGGCTGAAACCCCCTCATGGCAAATTCTCCATCTCTCTTCAGTTTGAATAGATCCTCAAACACCTCAGCCTCCTGTCCTGGTCAGTGTGACTGTACACCTGTATCTTCAGGGATATTGATGTTTTGTTTTGAGACAGGTTCTCTCCGAAACCCAGGCTGACCTTGAACCCATAAACCTGCCCCTGCCTTCCAAAGGCCAGGATACAGGTACCCTAAGGACCCATTTGTGGTCAAGATCTTCTCACCTCCCTTTCACCCCTTGACTGATGCTGTTAGGCCAGTTTTACTAACAGCCATTTCTACTGCTCCTCTCTCTCTAATCCATCATCTGTCTTCTTTCCTGTTAGTCAGAAGCAAGGCTGTCACCCCAGGAAGTACCTATTTTCTTTCCCCCTCTTTTCTTGCTCCCCACCCCTTTTAGAAAGGGTCTCACTATGCAGCCCTAGCTGGCCTGGAAATCAGAGATCCACCTACCTCTGCTCCCAAAGAGGGCTAGGATTAGAGTGTACCACCATACCTGGCCTACCTTTTGGATTTTGAGACAAAGCCTCACACACAAATTCATGGCAATCCTCCTGTCATCTTCCTAGTGCAGAAATAGTTAAGTGTGAACTACCATACATCAGCATTTCTCTTGGTGACTAGGAAATTCTAACCACCAAATAAAATATCATCTTTAGAAGGACTAAAGAGTGGCTTTTTGTTTTTTGAGACGGGGTTTCTCTGTGTATCTCTGGCTGTCCTGGAACTCACTCTGTGGACCAGGCTGGCCTTGTACTCAGAGATCTGCCTCTGCTGGGATTAAAGGCATATGCCACCACCATTCAGCTTTTTGTTGTTGTTATTAAGAGTAGCTTTTTTAAAAATGAGGCTGGGACCTGGTAAAATGGCTCAGCACGTAAGAGCACTTGCTTTTGCAGAGAGGGGGTTTGGTTCCCAGCACACACCCATGACAGATTACAACCATCTAACTCCAATTCCAAGGGATTCTGATGCCCTATTCTGAGCTCCATGAGCATCAGGCACGTATGTGGCACACGTACACACACAAATGCAGGCAGGCAAGACCCACATGCACAAAACATGTTTTTGTTTTTTTAATTTTATGTGTATGTCTGTGAGAACTGGGAATTGAACCCAGGTCTTCTGGAAGGGCAGCCAGTGCTCTTAACCTCTGAGCTATATCTCCAGTCTGACAAATACTTTAAAAAAAAATTTCCCCTAGAGTGGGGCATGGAGGTGCATGCCTGTAACCCCAGCACTTAGACATGATTAGATCTTGCCAACCTCTCACTCTAGCCTATACAGCTATAGTGAGTTCACAACCAACCAGATTGCTGTAGTGATCATCTCAAAAAAACAAAAAAAAATTTTTTTAAAGGTACTTGCAAATTCCTTGAGAGCCAAAGGTAAAAGGCACTTCCTACTACATCACAGTGCACACTTTGAAGAGAAGCTACTGAATGCAGGGTGGTAACCACACAGATAGACTGTGCTTAGAGTATGCTGGACCCCGAGAGCACCTGATTCAAAGAGATCTCAGAATTCTGGGCCCTGCTGAGCCTACCATCACCTAGCCCACCATTGCCTAAGACACCCATCTGGAGGTGGGTCTCAGCCCTGGCCCAGAGCCTCAGTGGACAGTGGGAGTATCATTGGAGCTAATGCTCCCTACTGAGACTGGCTGGATGTGCAGATTTGAACAACTACAGTCCCTGTGGGACCTGGGAGCCCTGTCTGGCTCCAACCCGAAGTAGGTCAGATTTCAGATAAGCGGGTAGTTTTCCTGTAAGTGATGAAACCCTACAATGTACTTAATGAAAAACAGACTCCTTGACTTACCTCAGCACACAGAACCAGAAAGTGAGATGTCTAATTCTGCTGGATAGTCCCAGCTAGTCTCCACCACACTCTCTTCAAACTGCTCCTCTGGCCATATCCTTGCCTGTCCAGGACAGCTAAACACTACTAAGCCCCACCCAATGCTTCCCATCAGCAGTGGACCGAGCACCTGTGTGGTGCACAGCTCTACTGCCTGGCACCTCAGGCTCTGGGGTTTCTTTAGCACTCCATTCCCACAGACCTGCTAGCTCTCTTGGATCCCGGCAGCTGACTCATGGTATGATGAGCTATCTTGTGATCATCCCTACTGGAGCCTTGACCTGAAAGGAAGAATACTGCATTTTGCATATTGTTCCTGGTGTGTACACAGTACCCTATAGCTCCTATGTCTGCATTCCCTTTCACAGTCCTCCCCTAAAAGAGCTAGAGATTCTGAAGTCTCCATAAAGATCTATCTATTCCCCAACTTCTATGCCTAGCTTCCATATAACTCACAATCTACTGGGGGTACAGTGAACACAATTTTTCTCCAAACCAGTCCATGCCATTGTCCTCAGTGTAAATTTGATTCACTTTGGGAATGAGTGTTTTTGCTATACCTGGGTATCACTTTGTGTCTATCGTGGCTCCTTTTGGGGGAGTTTTCAACACAGGGTTTCTCTGTGTAGCCCTGGCTGTCCTGGAACTTGATCTATAGACCAGGCTAGCCTCGAAGTCAGATCCACCTACCTCTGACTCCCAAGTGCAAGACAGGGTCTAGGTACTATAGCTCAGACTAGTCTTGAACTCACAATACTTCTTCCTCAGCCTCCTGAATGCTGAGATCACAGGCATGCAGCACCACACCCAGCTTAACAAGGCTTCCATGCCCCATAACCTCTCTCCTGAGAGTCCATCTCCAGGAACTGAGATCAGTAAAACTCTCAACATTTGGGATCCCAGGCCTCTGATAATCATCCTGCCCAGGCAAAACTACAAACAACTCCTGGGATCATCAATGGTCACAAAGTCAGTGTATAAGGTAGGCAGAGAGGGGGAAAAGTAAAGCAATGGTTAAGGCAGTTCAGAGTGCTTAGCAGGGTGCTCTGGAAAGCTGAACTCTGAGATCCAGACACAATGCAGACAGCATCTGTCACACTCAATGTTTTATTTCAACAGACATCCCTGGTTTAAAAAAAAAAAAAAAATGTGGGAGAGTTCAATGTCCCATCACACCCAACAGGGAGCAAAACTCCCAACCAAGAACTCAGAGCCTTTGGGGCACCACTTGAGTCTTTCCAGCCCCAGCACAGAAAGGAGCTGGATTTTCTAACTTGTTAAGAAAAATCTATCAAATATGTTCCTTCTCCCAGAGGTGAGGGCTGGGTCCTCAGGGTAGAGGTCCTGGACTTAGAGCAGCTGGGGTCCTGGAGGTGAAGCTGGGGGCTGAGCCAACTGGGCCGACAGGAGATCCTGGGGGTCATCAGTTCTGAGCCCTAGAATCCATATTTGGCTTGGGTCTGACGGCGACTTAGCTTATTCTCTGACCAAGTGTTCTTTAGCTCCAGCTCCCGCTCCTTAGCCTGGAACAAGAAAGAAAGGTTGGGAAGAGTCACAGAGGGCAGATCAATTCACTGACAGACTGAGTAGGAATCAAACCCACAGTCCTTGTATATGCCAGGTTCACATACACTATACCACTGTACATCCCAGCCCCAGCCTTTCATTTATTTTTTTTAAATAACATAAAGTTGTTATTGAGAGAGCCCTCTGAGGGACTAGCAAGATGGCTCAGTGGGTAGAGATGACTGCCACCACACCTGATGACTGAGTTCAATCCCTGGGACCTGCATGGTGGACAGAGAAAACCAATGAAATTTGTCATGACCTCTACACACACATTGTGGCACACATTGTAAACACACACACACACACACACACACACACACAAAATAAAATGTATTAAACAATTCTATCCCTAGGAACTTATAAACGAGGCACAGAGACAAATGCCCATCATCTTGGCACTCAGGAGGTAGACCCAAGAGGATCAGAAGTTCAAAGTCACCATGGGCTACAGCCTGGAATGCTTGAAACCCTGTCTCAAAAAAACCCCAAAGAATCCTATAATAAACCATGTCACTTCCCCTTTACATAACATGGTTTCTCTAAGCACCTGGGCCAGAGTCCTATGAACCAGAGGCATAGGGAATGATACTAAGAACACAGCCGCCCCCTAGTGGTCACATGGAGAACAAGAGAGACACCTACCAAAAGGGTGCAAGGCACTTGGGCTTCCCATCCCCAGGTTTGATGGGATCCTGTGAGGGAAGCCCTAAGCATCCTCACCTGATGAATCAGATAAGTGATCTGGTGTTTCCTCCGCTGCTGCCCAGTTGGCTGCTCACCTTTCTTCTACAAAGGAAAACAAAAATAAAAAATACAGTCCTTAATCCACAGACAGAGAGATGTAAGTTTCTCATGTGCCTGGACAGTGTAAGGCTGGTGAACTGAAACAAAACATACAGCCCAAATCTTTGGGGAGAAAAGTCAATTTGGAGCTTTTTTTGTGTCCATATACATACAATGTACACATGATATTAAGGCAAATCTAAGCTGAGAATACTTGCTGGAAAGAGCCTTTTAATTCCCTAACAGACTGGCTACACTTTGAGGTTAGGACTGGGATTACTTTGTCTTTGATAACTCCACTCAAACTACCTAGCTCCACCTCAAGCTCCAGGTTGTGCCTATGGACACTGGACTGTAGTAAGTCTAGGACAGCTTTCTGCCGTGGATATGTGATCTGCTGCCCTCCCTCCAGACTGTCTTACTATCCCTCTATCCATCTGCCCCTTAAACCCTCTACATTCCTGTCCTCTTCTCTCCAGTCTGGCCAGATGTCTGGTCTGACTCCTACCTACCACTTATCAAGCCCTCCCATCCATCACCTTTAGCTGAAATTCCTGTCCTAGAACATATCAACCACTTCCCTGGGATTACAAAGTTCACAATCTCACTCTTCCTCTATGCAATTTTCCAGCCTCCACCAGTAACTACATCCAGCTCCAAACGATTTTGATGCAAACGATTTACTGTCAGAATCTATATTGGTCTGAGCTTTCACTGTGTGGTTTTTCTGTCCTCTGCCAGAGCTGTCTAGCTAGAAGCTTCCCCGCCAGCCCCACCCAACTCTCAAAACTCCTCCCCAGAGTCTCCTCAGCACTTATGTAATCAATTTGCACTGTAATCATTTACACTCAAGTGTCCTTAAATCTCTTCCCAACTCTGCTGTCAACTTCTTGGGGACAGGGGACTATATCTTTTCTTCTCTTTTAAAAAGCAAAATCAACAAAATGAAATGGGACAAAAAACTTGGAAAAAAAAGATTGTTAATTGCTTGCTGCTACTGAACGTCATTAAATGTTACAATTAAAGATGATATACATACAGCATTTAGTCCTATTCCACAGTGAGCACTCACACCAGCTTGTGTGATGATGCCTCTCAAGCCCAAGTTAGCAAAGCCCTTTCTCCTAAGTGGTTTTTCCAGTAAACAGTGATAGATCTATGCTGCTCTAACCACAATCCTTTGCTCTATCCTGTATGACCACCAGCATTCAGTTAAAATAAATGATGGGGGCCTGGATGGCCATCTGTGACCATAGAACAAAGAAAAACCAAATGGGGGGCTAAGAAAGAATAAAATCCTCGGCCTTGATGTTGCTGGCAGAAAGCTCATATTCACACACACCCCTAACACTTGCTGTGCTCGGTTGCTAAGTGAAGAGACATTCACCATACTGACTGAAGAAAATGAGCACAGGAAAAGTGGATGACGTAGGAAATAGGAAGAAGAGCATTCAGAGACAGCAGATGGCTACATGAACTATGGAGACAGTGGTAGAGAAGAGCAGCATGCCTGGAATCCATGGCCTAGAACCTCTGAAGATATGCTGTGGCAGCTCAAAGATTAAGAGCATGGAAACCAATGTGATTACAGGGAGAGCAGCTATAGATTCTGACCAGTGGAAGAGTCACATACACCAGAGATCTTCCCAGCAGCTGGGAAGCTGCTCCAACCATTCATTCTCAACAACCAGCTGCATTAGCAGCTGGATAGCTGCTAACTTCTGGAAAGTTCTGAAAGGCAGTAGTTGTTCCCATGAAGCTAGGTGCATACTCTACTACCATAAGCAACAGTATTTGCTAAAGGTGTGTCAAATAATGTGGAGAGCCCACTGATCTTGAGCTTAAGTTCTGCTGTGTGTCTTCAGCTAATTCTCATTTGGGACAGCTGCTAAGCAAGGCTAAGTTGTAAAAAAGACAAGCCCAGAGGCAGTTCATTTCAGGGAAATCAAAGATTACTTAAAGAGACCTTCCTCTTAATCTCACAAAATAGGAGGCTGGCTTTATGGCTAACTAAAGAACAACAATGTTTTGTATATATTTTGATTTACCTTGTTGATTGTAACCTAGTGATTACACATATGCCCTTTTCCCTTGTGATCTGTAACCTTGTGATCAAACTTGTGCCTTCTACCTCATGATTTTAACCCCGTGCTTGCAAGCACACCTGGTTTTGCTCCTTGTGATCATTGCCCTGGCAACCTCACATATGTCTCTGGTGGGAGAGGGTATAAGAAATGGACAATGAACTATTTGGCCAGTTTGGCCCCTGTGAACTTGAGATGCAGTGTGTGTGTGTTCCGGTTATTCAGGCTACCCTTGAACCAGGACCGTCTGAACTGGTAAGCTGGCCTTATCAAAATAACATTAGGTTTGATGAGGAGCAGGACAAGACTGCCTTGTGACCTTCCAAATGGGCCAACCAAATAGTTTTTCACACTTACTTTGCTGAAAGACTTCATGGTTTTCTCTTCTGTCAATGACTTGGTCATCCACTGCTGAGCCCCACTGAGTTGGTCATCACCTTTGATTTCCACAAAGTTGATTTCCTCCCTCCCTCGGTTCCTTTTGCCCTGCAGTCGCTTAAACTGAAAAAGAAAAAAAAGAAAGGCTGAATTTGCAAGAGTCTGGAATGTGGGTGAGGAGAGCAGGAGACACTGCTAAGAATCCAGAGTCTCTAGAGCAAGACTAGGACTGCCCAGACATATTGTGCCCTTGGTTTTTCTCTGTAAAAAACTTCCTTTCACCCCGCCATCTACCCAAACTTCCGTGGTGCCAGGTGAGAAGAGCTGCTTCTCAGGTCTCTTGAATTCAGAACCAGGGTGGCTTAAAGTATTTGTGGAGAGTCAGAGGTACAAACCAGATAACTGTGCCTGCCTGAAAAGCTATCATAGTTTCTTCCTTTCTGATTTTTGGACACAACCATGATGGCCTCAAACTCAAAATCCTCCTGCCTCAGTCTCTCAAGGTCTAGGATTACAATTTTCAAATTAAGAACTGAGGGTAAGGGGCTGGAGACATGGCTCAGCAGTTAAGAGCACTGGATACTCTTGCAGAGGATCAGGGTCAATTCCCAGCACCCACACGGTGGCTCACAACTGTCTGTTAACTCCAGTTCCAGGTGACTGAAGTCCTCCTGTGGCCTCCATGGACACTGCAGGCATATGGTACACAAAAATACATACAGGCAAAACATTCAAACACAAAAAATTGAAATAAATAAAATAGAACATATATGCATGTGTTGTTGTTTTTTTAAGGAATTGAGGTGTGACGGCAAATATCTATAGCCCCAACTAATTGGGAGGCAGAGACAGTAGGAGTCTTTAAGTTCAGAAGTTTTTTTGGTTTTTTTCTTTTTTCTGTCTTATTTTGTTGCTGTTTGGTGTCACTTTTTTTCCATTATATTTTATTTTGAGAGAGAGCGAGTGCACACTCGAACCAAGGCATGCATGTGTATGCATGTGGAGGTCAGAGGACAACTTATGGTTACTGCTTTCCTTCTTTCATGATGTGCGGAAAACTCAAACTGGGCACACCTTTAATCCCAGCACTAGGGAGGCAGAGGCTGGGGATCTCTGTGAATTCAAGGCCAGCCTGGTCTACAGAGTGAGTTCCAGGACTGCCAGTTACGACAAAAAAACCCAGTTTCAAAAAAAATGAAAAGAAAAGAAAAGAAAAGAAAAGAAAAGAAAAGAAAAGAAAAGAAAAGAAAAGAAAAGAAAAGAAAAGAAAAAGGAAGGAAGGAAGGAAGGAAGGAAGGAAGGAAGGAAGGAAGAGAAAGAGGAAAGAAAAACCTCATATCATGAGGCTTGGCAACAGGAGTCTTATACCCACTAAGCCAACTATCTTGTCAGCCCTGAATCCAGAAGTTTAAAGAATAATAGCAAGACCTTGTCTCAAAAAATTACAAACCTACAAGATTTCTTCTCTAAAACTCAATTCTCTTTCAGGACTGGTGATGTGGCTCAATAGAGTACTTACTCAGCATGCACTAAGCCCTGGGTTCCATCTCCTGAACACTGTATGAACTGGCCATAATGGCACACACACATGATCCCAGCATTCTGCAGGTGGAAGTGGGAGAAGCAAGGTGATCCTTAGCTGCATTGGGAGTTTAAGGTCAGCCTGGGCTGCATGAGATGCTGTCTCAGAGCCAAACAAAAACAGAAAACCTAGTTTCGTCCA
The DNA here is from genome assembly GCA_026225945.1 of Cricetomys ansorgei. Lineage (NCBI taxonomy): Eukaryota > Metazoa > Chordata > Mammalia > Rodentia > Nesomyidae > Cricetomys > Cricetomys ansorgei. The sequence goes on along the minus strand of JAMJFZ010000056.1, from coordinate 7,182,442 downwards.
TCATCAGATTCAACCCTAAGAACCCACGAAGAAAGAGAATGTGGGATGGATAGCGAGGGACCTCAAAAAGCCAAAGAACTCTCTATAATACTCCTGTTCTCTTATCTTCTGGAAGGAAGGGAGGGGAGGGGACAACAACCATCTGGGCATGATGTACATACCTATACTACTAACACTGAGGAGGGCAAGGCAGGAGGATTCCCATGACTTTGAGACTAGAGCCCCTATTTTGGTGGGGGGGCTAGTGAGGGAGAAGGGACAGAAGGAAAAAAATGAGAGCGTGAGAAAGGAAGAAAAGGGGTGCAAGGGAGATCACTGAAATAATAGTAAACTTCAGTGAGACCCAGGACCTGGTCTGACCACTGGTGAGTTCCTATGCTCACTTTAACCATAAGAAACTGACCACGGCTACTGAGTGCATTTTTAAATTTATTTTATATGAATGAGTGTTTCGCTTACATGTATGTCTGTGTGCCACATGCATGCCTGGTATCCTAGGAAGTCAGAAGAGGAAGCTGGATTTCAGGGAAGCTGGAAGTTCCCTGAAACTGGAATTATGTATGGATAGCTGTAAGCCATGTGGGTGCTAGAAATCGAACCCCAGTACTCAGCAAGAACAAGTGCTCTTAACCACCAAGCAATCTCTCCAGCCCCTACTGAGTGTATTTTAAGCTGCTTCCTTAGCTGAGAAACTTAAGGACTCGACTATTGCACTTGCCTAGAAGGAAATACTTAAGGGAGTGAATGCACAGACTTCCAATCAGAACAAAGGTTAGCAAACGATAGATACCTTTCTGGGGAAAGTGAATAGAGAATTATTTTTCCTAAGAACCTCTATCTCTCATCGTAAGCTGAAACTTCCCTGAAGACGGGACAATCTGTCATATCTTGATCTTGGGCTGAAGGCCATAGGACACATTTCATTTTGCCTGTCAGTCAAGTTAAACCGAGGGTTACTGATCACAGCTGCTGGTTGTCTCTCACAATCCATTCTCCCCTCCTTTGGTGTAAATAAACCAATAATTCAGCCAGACTATCATGCAACTAAAAGAATTTATTTTGTGGGCCTTGTTGCAGCCAGATCTGGCCACAAGAACAGACTCTTGCCTAGTCATAAACTGCCTGATGGCAGGCATTCCAGATGCTAGCACGAGAACCAAGGCCACAGTCTAGAGATGGCAGCACAACTCAGGAGAGACCAGATCCCTGACCATTTTGTAGAGCTGCATGATACCAATCCAGGCCTGCCTACCGTCTTCTTTCATAAGCAGAAACTTAATTGCCATTACACAAACTATTGTTGTTTTAATTTCTCACTCACATGTTGCCAAATCTAATCAAAACTGATAAAATTAAAAATCAACTTCCTGGGGCAGCAAGCTGGCTCAGCAGCCAAAGGCACCTTGCCTTATGCCTGAAGAACTGTGTTCAATCCCTGGAACCCTGGAACATAGTAGAAAGAAAAAAAAACCCAACTCTTACAGGTTGTCCTCTGATGCATGTATGTGCTAGCTAGTTTTATGTCCACTTAACAAGTTAGAGTCATTTTAGAAGAGGACACTTCAATTGAGAAAATACCCCCACCAGAGTGGTCTGTAAGAAAGCCTATGATGCACTTTCTTGACTGATGACTGATGTAAGAGGGCCCAGCTCACTGTGGGTGGTACCACTTCTGGGGTGCTGTAAGAAGACAGGCTAAAGAAGACATGCAGAGGGAGCCAGGAGGCAGTGCTCATCTAACCTCTGCCTCCAATACCAGTACCCAGGTTCCTGCCTTGAGGTCTAGCCCAATCTTCCCTGGGTGATAGACTACAAGTGAATAAGAAAAAACCCTTTCCTTCCCAAGGTATTTTTTTTGGGAGGGGTATTTTATCACAGCAATAGAAACACTAAGACAACATGCCTGAACATATACACATACAATAAAAAAATTAAGATGTAATAACATTCTTATATAAAAATAAACTCCCACCAGGCCTGGTGGCTCATACTTTTACTCCCAGCACTCGGGAAGCAGAGGCAGGCTGAATTTAAGAGAGGCCAGCCTGGTCTACAGAGTGAGTTCCAGGACAGCCAGGGTTATATAGATAAATCCTGTTTCAAAAAAATAAAATAATAAAAATAAACTGCCTATAATCCCAGCAATTAGAAGACTGAGAACAGGAAGCCTGCAAGTTCAAAGCCAGTCTGACTACTAGTGACTTAAAACAAACAAACAAATAAACAAAACAAAAATTTTCCTTTAGCTTCAGATTTGAAATCTGATGTGGAAAATGGTCACTTGTGGGGCTGGAGAGGTGTCTCTGTGGTTAGGGGTGAGTACTGCTCTTGCAGAGGATCTGAATTCAGTTTCCAGCATCCACTTCAGCTCACAACTGCCTATACCTAGCTTGGGGGTGAGGGTTGCCCTGACTCTTCTGGTCTCTGCAGCTACCTGCACTTAAGTGCATATACATCGACACAAATACACAAACATGTACATAACTAAAAATAAACTTAAGAAAAACAAAGTCACTTGTGGACTCAGGATGGGGCTCAATAATCTACTGCTTGTCTACCTTACACAAGGTCTTGTGTTTGATCCCTAGCACAAAAAACGGAAAGTCACTTTAGCCATGTGGTAGTCTGAGTAAGATTTGAATAAGAAATGTCTTCCATAGGCTCAGGTATTTGAACACAGGCCCACCGGGTGGTGGTGGTGGTCGCGCACGCCTTTAATCCCAGTACTCAGGAGGCAGAGGCAGGTGGATCTCTGTGAGTTCGAGGCTAGCCTGGCCTACAGAGCGAGTTCCGGTGGTACTGTCTGGTGGTCCAGTCCTGCTGGAACACTGGTGGTAGGCTGTGAGAATTTATAGTCTTGCCCCAGTCCAAATAGCTTTGTCCGTTCTCTGCTTCCTGTGTGTGAATGGAGATGTAAGCTTTCATCTTCATGCCTGTTCCTACTACCATGCCTTTGCTTGATTCCATGCCTCCCCCCAAGATGGTCTCTTATCCCTTTGGAACTGTAAGCCCAAATAAACCTTCTATATAGTTGCTTTTGGTCATGGTATTTTCATATAGCAACAGAAAAGTAATGAATACATTTTGTTAACTCACTGCTTCATCATCAATGAAGGAGGCATCTGGGGCAATTTCCTGGGGAGGGACCAGAGCCGGGTCCGGTGCAGGATAGTAGCCACCACTGTAATAATCCTACAGCCAAAACAGAAAACATACAACTGAGGGCATAATGGAGACAAAACAAAGCAAATTGCATAGAAAAAGCAGGAGAGATGCCCACACCAAAGCTCCTCAGATGAACCAAGGACATACCCTCTGGGTCACCAACCGTCACCACAGCTCCCTCATCTGTACCATCCAGGCAGAAGGGCATTTTTTAGGGAAGGATGGCAAAGAATGCACATTTTTTCCTGTTGTGGCCTGCTTCCTTAGCTGCTTCCCAGGATAACTTCCACACCTCACCTCTCCAGTGCCCTGACCAGGCCTGACCTGTTCCTAAGACCCAGCAAGCTCTATCATGAACAGGAATAAAAAGGCAGCACTATTATATCAGGAGTCACCTCATCACACACAGAACAGTCCATCCTGCCCCTCTCCCACCCCTCCTCCCCTCTCCACTGTACAGGTTCAGGGAGCTGACTGCCCATCTGCTGTGATCCTGCAGTCAGAAAAGGTAGACTCTTTCCCTGGAAATGATCTGGGAATCGGAGGCAGCCTGACTACAAGCATGTACCATGAGCTACTTGTTGCCGATCTTTAAAAGAAAAAAAAATGCTTCTTACGGTAAGCTAAGTAGAAAACATGCTTCATATTCACCACACAAAAAAGGTAGAACATAAAGACCCAAAGCAAAGCTGGTGTGGTATGATGTACACCTGTAATCACAGCACTGGGGAGGTGGAAGCAAGAGAACTTGAACTCAAATTTGAGAGGACAGGAAAAGGGGAGGGGGGAGAAGGGAAAGAAAAAAGGGAGAAATATGAAAATATCTAGGGCAATTAAGAGTCTGGATTTTATATGGTAGTATTGACAGTAACATACACTTGTATTTCAGAAACCCCAGAGTATTTAAAGTGCTTCAATTTGTAATTGTTGCCTCAATGGCATTTACACATAAGAATCACAGTGTTAGACCATTATCATATTCCCTGTCTTCCTAAAAGCCCTAAGGGAAAAATACACTGTTTAAGATCTAAGTCTGGTGGTGGTGGTGGTGGTGGCACACCCCTTTAACCCTGGTACTCTGCAGACAGAGGCAGGCAGATCTCAGAGTTCCAGGCCAGCCTGGTCTACAGAGCAAGTTCCAAGACAGCCAGGAGTAATCCTGTCTCAAAACAAAACAAAAAAAGATTAAGGAAAAGGGCTGGAGAGATGGCTCAGCAGTTCAGAATACTGGCTGTTCTTCCAGAGGACCCAAGTTAAATTTCCAACACCCATAACAGGCCTCTAAACCATCTGTAACTCCAGTTCCACAAGATTCAACAACCTCTTCTGGTCTCTGAGCAGAAGGGCACTAGGTATTTAGATAGTACACAGACATACATGCAGGCAAAATACCCATGTACATAAGATGAAAAAAAAAAAAAAAGATTTAGAAAAACACTGGTTTCAAAGTCTTGGCTAGCTCTCCTTCCCCACTGTGAAAATTTTTATTTTTTTTCTACCAATAGTTGTTAGTCCAACAAGGGCCCATAATCCCTGAACCTCCTCTTTCTCTTCCCAATGATTAGCCAATCGTATCGTATTGTGAAGCTGAGCTTCTACCAATGGGATAAGATACAAGTCACCACCTGAGTTAAGGAACAAAGACAGAGGCCATCTTGGCATTGTGTGCTGGGCTAGCTGATTCAGGTTCTAGGGTGTCTGCTTTGCAAAACAATAAAACAAAATAAATAATTGCCTCGACAAGTTACTTTCACTCTGTTCATGTGCACCTTCATGTGACACTACCTGCTACCCAGAAGTTTAAACCAAATTTCCCTATTCCTCAATATCCATTGAAGATGGATTTTGAAGATGCCTTCAAAAAGGCATCTCTTAGTTCTAAGATTAGAGACCTTTCCTCTCCTACCTTCTCCTTAAATCTCCCACCATCTCCCACAATGAGCTTGTTTTTAAAAGGACTCCTCCTGAGCCCTGTGTTAAAGGCTTGTTCACTGGCCTGTGGTAGTATTGGGAAGTAGTGGACCTTTGAAAGGTAGAGCTTATCAGAAGGAACATGGGTGATTGGTGGTATGATCCTGTAGGAAATATTGGGATCCTAGCCTTCTTTTCTCTTAGTGTCCTTGGCTACACAGTCCCACCATCATGCACTGCCCAGAGTAATGTAGCAAATGTATGCCCACAGCTCAGAAGCCAGGTAGCAAAGCAACTATGGGCCAAAGCCTGAGGTCCTGAGCCAAAATAAACCACTCTTCTCTAACAGATCACCTCAAAATTTCTAGAAAGCTAACATGCAAAATGAAAGGGTCAGTAACAGGATCCACCCTGTCAGACTCTCAATATTTGGGCAATTTAGATTGATAAGGTTCAGAATAAAGATAGTATGTTGACACCTAGTAGATACATGAAAATCAAGCAAAGAGACCCACAGACCATATCACTGGTTCAAATGCTCTGTCCGCACCATGCTCCAATACTCTTGGCCTGCCCCCTATGTCCTTACCCACCTGATAGTAAGCACCAGCGGCATTGGCATCGCCATATGTGGAAAACTGATTGTAGCTGTAGTCATCCCCAGGCTTCGGCATCCAGGGGGCCCCACTCGATCCTGCTGCCATCTTGAACTCAAGGGGGGCATTGGCTGCATCGTCCTGAAAAGCTGGCTCTGGTTCTGTGCCTGGAGGCAACTCTTCAGGGACAGTGGGGATAGGGTAAGGGTATGGCTCAACTCCAGGTGGCTCAGCCTTGTCGGGGAGGGAGAAAAAGTTCTCAGGAGCAACTTCCTCATCACTGTCGTCATCCTCCTGTGTGATCTGCTTCGTCACCTGCAGGGCAGCACTCTTGGCAGCAGCCTTGATAGCAGAGGGTGACGGAGTGGTGGTTGTGGTGCCCAAAACAGGAGCAAGTGAGGCAGGCTTGGTCTTAGAAGCCAGTCTAGAGGGCTTAGCATCTGAGGAGACATCTGAGGGTTTCCGGGAGAAGGCATGGGGCAGGAGCAACCTGTTAGTCTCTTTCACAGTCAGGTTTTTAGGTTGGGGAAGCAAGGCAGACAAACCAGTCCCCTCGCCGGATCCCTAGTGAGCCCAGGTTTGGAAAGAGGGAAGAAAGACAAGTGAGACTTTATGTTATACACCAGCAACAATGCAAACAAGATCATACTTTTGTGCTTCTCCTGAGTCCCTCGCAGTCCTTAATGCTTTGTTACCTCCATGCACTCAGGCTCTCCTGCCCCAGGCCTTACAGTAGTCGTTCCTTCTACAGGAATAGGCCATCTCTTATCTCAGCTCTGTCCAGCTAGTTCCACGATTATTTGCCATAGATTTTATCCACTCCATGTCTTCAGCAAACACAGTACCCTCAATTTCACATTATCCCTTCACCTTAAAAACCTAAGTCTCAATGCCAGAGAAATGATTCAGGGATCAAGAGCACTTGTTCATCTTCAAGCAATCAGGATTTAGTTCCCAGCACCTACACTGCAGCTCAGAACCTCCAGTAACTCTAGCTCCAAGGGATCCAATGCCCTCTTCTAACCTTGGCAGGCACCAGGCACACACATGGTGTGTGTGTGTGTGTTTATACATATATACACGCAGGCAAACACTCATCCACATAAAATGAAAATAAATCTTAAAAACAACTGAATGCTCAACTTCTCCCTCCTTTGAACTAGTAATTAGTCGAGCACAAAATTCTACTCAAGAGATATCTAAACCTTTTGCTAAAAGCTCCCTCTGCCAACCAACCCAAGGAAAGCCCTCTACATGCCAGAGTCAAGCACTTAGCTCATCAATTTCTACACTAATTGGCCCCACCCATCCAGAGTTCCTCTCACTCATATGAATTGCTTGGATCTGCTTTCTGTACGCTGAAGGGCCAGTCTGTACTAAGTGTAGGGAGGTATCACTAGGAAAAGGAGAGTGTTATGAATAAGGTCATTCTGTTCTGAAGCACAAGGGTATCTTCTCAGCCAAGGAATGTCCAGAATGAGTAAAATATGACTTCTGAGGCAAGCAGGCCAGGCAGAGAAGAGGTGTTCAATTTGGAGAGGGGCCCTTCTTACTGCTATCTGAGTTTACAGTACGAGTAGGGTGCTGGGGTGGGAGATCGAGAGTACTGCTTAGGCCACGTAAAAGTGTTGGACTTCTCAGCACCATCTGGTATCATAGCTACATCCCTCTGCAGGGTGCTACATCCCTCTGCAGGGTGTAGCAGGTTGCTACCTGCTTGTTTACCCTCTAGCTCAGAAAAGGAAAAAGAAAGATAAGAAGAAATATTCTTGCTGGGAGTCTGAATTTGGGAGAGCAGAAGCTGATAGTGAGCTGGACAAATGGTTCAACACAATATTCCTAATTCCCTCCTTTGCTCTTCAGGCCTCAACCAATACTCACTCTCATCCACTAACCTGGGATGGTACAAAAACACATTCCAAAACCCATTCTGTTTTTAGGATCACAAACTCCTTCAAAAATTCTCACTACAGCAGGGGCAGGTTCCCACTCTGCTTTCACAGGTCATCTCTATTTGCTCGTTTTTTTTCCCACCATCTGAAAGACAGCTCTTTGTGGAATGCCTTTCAAGTAAGTCCACCTACTCCAGGAAGCTATCTGACAAGAGAACTGGCCTCATTCAGTCTCATCATCCTGTCTCTTCCTTCAGCACTCACTATCAATACACACCACACCACCCTCACCAACAGTCTTTCTGACCTCCACATGACCCTGTCCTAAGACCTGCCAAAACTAGAAGTAACACTTAACGAAGTGAAGAGAAGGGACAGTTTCAACACTGCAAATGTGAATTCCAAGACAACGACTACATAAGGCAGGACCACCCTCCCCCAAGATACAGATCAACATGAAGTCAGTGTAAAATCATCAGGTGTAGAGGCAAATGGAAGACACTCCAAGGGCCAGAGTAAAGGCACTGCAATGAGCAGTAAGCACCAAACCTCAGGGAGGTCATTCTGTGGAGACTCTGGTCTTGATTGCAGAGAAGCAGCCAAGTACAACAGTTGCTTGGACTCTCCAGGACCAGATTTGGACTGTGGAGTCAACTCAGTCTGACACAGGTGTGATCCCAGTCCCACCCACACTAGCTGTCTGACTTTAGGCAAATTCCTCAGTTTCTTCATATAAACTGGAACACTCATAACCTAGGAATTAGGCCCTATGGTGAAGAAGGAATCAGCTAGATACAGGGTAAAGCATTTAGAATGGTTCCTAGTAAAAAGAAAGTGCTGCCTGAGTATCTGTTTCCAGGTTAGAAACACAACAGGAAGAACAGCAATTTTACAATGCAGATGTTCCCTATCATCATCTGACCAACCTACTTACACCCTCCCTAAACAATCCTTCTTCCCGAAATGTAATGGACTGAATTAAGTTACTGTCCCCGTTCCTATCACTGCCTGTCCTTCCAGAGAGATCAACTCCACTGTGCTAATGCCAGAAAGCAATGAGAAAAACAGGGGTCCATCAGACTCAAAGCTACATCGGAAACCAAAGTCAGACCAAAACAGTCCTCAAATACCTGCAAATGTGCTAGTCCTCAATTGAAAATCTTTGGTCACTTTTAAGTCCTATGTTTCTAGAAACAATATAGAAAGGGTAAGAAGAGCTATGGCACACCAAGCTTACCTGCAGGACAATTTTCTTCTTTGCAGGTTCATCTTCCTCAGAATCTGACTAAGAGAAAAAGAACCAGAATAAAGCATAACTGGTTTAAAACTGTAGAAGAAACACTCAACAGACAAAAGTTGTTCTGACCTCCAATATGCCCACACTGACACATACATATACATAAAAATCAATTAGGATGTTTAAGTCTTTATTATTATTGGGGAGACAGGCACAGTTAAAGAATCATCATGTCTGGCAACATATTGGTAATGAGCAAGGACAACTCTCAGTGATGCAATATCCAGGCAGCTTAGGCAGAGGCCCATCTCACACCCTCTCTCATGGCCTCTCGTAAGGATCTCCTCATCCCTGGCTTCCTCTGCTTCAGCCTTTATGTGCTTTATTCATTCAAAACTCCCTCCTTCCTCCACACAGGCCTCCATTATACAAATGAATGGGACCTAACACTTCTCAAGGTCTGCCAGGGACTGTCACCTATTCTGGTGGTATCCAAGCTGGGGGTGAGCCAGAGTCTTCTCTGGTCACCCCAACTGCAAACTGCTGAGGGCCATGGAATCCTTCATCTGCATCAACATAAACAAATGCCTGTTATGTGGAGATCTAGAGGGTTACTCATTGTTTTTAGCACAGAGGTGTGATAAGTACAAGTTACAAGTTGCAAGGCATTAGGAAGACCCTTCCTCCGTACAGCACAGAAAGCATATAGAGGAGCATATCTAATTCAAACATCTCACTACAGGGCACACTTGTCATAGTCCGTGTGTAGAGGTCAGAGAACAACTTTCAGGAGCTGATTCTTTCCTTCTCTCTTTACATGGGCTCCAGGTACTGAATTCAGGTCAGGCTTGCACAGAAAGCACTTTACCTGCTAAGCCATCTCACCAAGTCCCAAAATAAAATTTAAATCAAGGGCCAGTGAAATGGCTCAGCCAGTAAAGGTGCTTGTTACACAAACCCAGAAACCTAACCTTGATCTCCAAAGCCTACGTAAAGGTGCAGAGAAAATACTCTAAAGTTGTCCTCTAATCTCCATACACCTACCATGGCACATACACACATGCACATGAACATAAAAAGTAGAGTGTAGTAGTAAACTACTGTCTTTTACCCTCAATTTACGGAACGAAAAAGGAGGGATAGAAAGAAATTTTCACTGCTTTTGCATGCGACCTTGCATGCAATGAGGAATAGAATGAGGAGAAAGGTAGAAATCTGCACAGCCTCTTTTAGGCTGTCCTAAGCTTGAAGAGGACTAGCTGACAGTGAGTCAGACCAGCCTCTCAGCTCACGGTCTGTAAACTCAATCACTCTAAACTTTGTCCTAATGATGGACAACCCAACCAATGAACCACCAACCAACACCCACACCTGGAAAGACAAACCTAATCCAAACACCATTTTGCATTTTTAAAGAAACCAAAATAATCAAAACTTCTTCCAAGTGTTCCACTACAGTAGAGGCCAACTCAGTGAGAGAGGATCTGCCTGACATGTATAAATAAATAAATTAATTAATTAATTAATTAATTAATGGTGGGAAGATGATTTATTGGTTAACAGTGCTTCCTGTTCTTGCAAAGCACCTAAATTCAGTTCCCAGCACCCACATCAGGTAGTCACTATCTCCTGTAGCACTCTCTTCTGGCCTCTAAGGGCACTGCACTCACCTGTTCAGACACAAACATAGACAGACAGACAGACAGACAGACACACACACACACACACACACCATTAAAAATAAAATAAATCTTTAAAATAAATAAAACTTAAAATTAAAAGCTATTCAGAGATCTACCTGCCTCTGCTTCCTGAGTGCAGGGATTAAAGGAGTGCACCACCACTGCCCAGCCTGTATTTGGCTTTTTATGTGGGTTCCAGGGATTGAACTCAGGTTGTCAGGACTGCATGTCAAGTTCTTTACCTACTGAGCCACCTCCCTGATTCTGTGAAGTAGTTATTTAAAACAATTTAAAATTTTTTATCATATTTAATTATGTGTGTGAGTATATGTGGGCATATGTGCTAAAAATAATTTTTAAAATTGCTATTCCTGGAACTAAAGAGATGGCTTGGTGGTTAACAGCACATACTGCTCTTGCAAAAGACCTGAGTTCAATTCCCGTTACCCAAGTGAGGTGGCTCACAATCCCTTGTAATTCCAGTTCCAGGAGATCTGATGCCCTATTCTGGCCTCCTTGGGCACACACACATATATACATATATACTCTATATATATACTCTATACATATGTGTGTGTGTGTGTGTATGTGTGTGTACATATACTCACATGAACATACACACATTTAAATAAAAATAATAAAAATCTTAAAAAACAAATAGAAACCTTTGCTATTCATGTGCCTTTCATCTTTCCTCAATTTGAAGATGCTAAGAAATTGATCCTGAGCTAATTAAAGCCCAGGGATAGCTGGGTGTGGTGGCACACACCTTCAATTTCAGCACCTAAGAGACAGAGGCAGGTGGATTTCTGTGAGTTGGAAGCCAGCCTGGTATAGTGAGTTCCAGGTCAGTCAAGGCTACATAGTGAATTTCAATCTCAAAATTAAAAGTTCAGGGGTTTTGTTTTTATTTTTGTTTGTCATTTTGCTTGTTTATTTATTTTGAGACAAACAAACAAAATGTAGCTTTGGCTGGCCTGGAACTTGCTATGTAGATCAGGTTGGCTGCGAGCTCTCAGATACCTACCTCTGCACCCTGAGTGCTGAGACTGAAGGTGTGCACCACCATACTTGGCAAAAAGCTCAGGCAGGTCTTTTCAGTGTGTCTCAGCCCTGCTGAGTCCAAAGGCTAACATCAGTAGCCTTCTTAGCCAGGAACTCCCAGCCATCATTTGCCTGGCTGTGAAGACAGGCATGGTGGTGTCTGGCAGACAATATATCATACTTGGAGAGGGAATGGATTTCTCCAATTATTTTGACCTTTAATGCCTCACAGAGAAGTAGTTAATATATCACTTAATCCCACTGGAGCTCCCTAGCTGTGTGGTCATGTAGTTTATGTAAGTGGTTTTAGAGGTAAAGCTGAGATTGGGTGAGATTGGGGGCCAAATCCCATTCATCTTCTAGTGGATGCATTTATAGGAATAGGTATAGTGTATCTTTGCACCAAGGACCAAATGGAGGAAATAGCCTCAGTTTAACAGAGTAGAAACTGAAGCAATCAAGGTGTACTCATCTTCTGTAGCTGTTGCGGTGCCCAGGGAGAGCACTGTTGCTTGGCTAGGGCTAAGGTGGCAGCAGCTCTGCAGAGGTGGGCACAGACATAATGGCCTCTATTGCACAGTTTTATACACACAATTAAAAAAAATACATTTTTAAAATAAATAAGACTTAAAATTAAAAGCTACTTCCCAAGTAGTACTTCCCACTACTACAACCACCACCACCAACAACAACAAAAAAAGACTTCCCAAATCCATCTTTCTATGGTCTTCATATACGCCGTCTGTAAAGTAAAGGTAATTAAACTGGCCATGGTGTCACACATCTTTAATCTCAGCACTCGAGGCAGAGAGAGGAGGATCTCTCTGAGTCTGAGGCCAGCCTGACCCTGTTTCAAAGTAACAGTTTCCAACAACTGTTGTGGCAAGGCCTGGGCATCAAGAGTACTAGACATTAATCTTCAGAGGTACAAGCTGGGTCATTTACTCTCATGTGCCTAAAGATTTTGTGTGTCATGATCTGCTCACAAAGAACTTGGATGCCAACAAGCATGACAAGCACCCAAATAACTGTAAAATTAGATAATAAAATCAGGTGTAGTTCAAACTTCCCTCAGTGAATACAGCTGTTATAAAAAACCACAGCACAGTGCATATGGAGCTATGTGTGCTTTCTGAGGCAGCTCTTGCTATGTAATATTGACTAGCCTTGAACTTGTAGTGATCCTCCTGCTTCTGCTTCTGAGTGCTGGGATTATGGGACACACCACCACATCTGACTACAGAGGCTTCCAATAAAACTAAAACCTCAGGAAGAGGGTGGAACTCAGTGGTAGAGCACATGGTCAGTATGTGCATGGCCCTGGGTTAATCACAAACCCTAACAAGAGAATTACCAATCCACTGGCTATCTACCCTCAAACTTGAAAGCTGTGTGTTGAAGAAAACACATCAGTGTTCACTACAGCATCATCTACAATAATCAGGTTATAGAGTCAACCCAAGGGCCCATCAACATATAAGTGAACAAAGAAAATATGGTATATATAAACAATAAATAGTAGCCTTTAAAATAAAGTGCTGGGGGGCAAACAAGATGGCTCAGCAGGTAAGGGTGTTTGCCACCAAGCCCAATAACCTGAGTTCAAATCCCTGGGATCTACAGGATGGAAAGAGAGTGACCTCTACTCACACACCATTGCATGCATATACCCACACCCATACACAAAATAAATGTAATTTTCAAACATTTTAAGGAGGGCTTGAGACATAACACAGTGGGAGATGGTTTGTCTGGCATGCACAAGAAACTGGTTCAGTCCCAAAGACAAGAAAGAGGAAGAAAGAAGGAAGGAAGGAAGGAAGGAAGGAAGGAAGGAAGGAAGGAAGGAAGGAAGGAAGGAAGGAAGGAAGGAAAGGAAAGGAAAGGAAAGGAAAGGAAAGGAGAGGAGAATGGCTATTATAAAGCTTTGAAATGGGAGGAATGGAAAAATGATGATGCTGTAAACTGAGAACTGTACATTTCAGAACTACTAAAATAAAAAATTTCACATGTTCTCACCACAAAAATAAATGTTTGGCACAATGGACATGGTAATTAGCTTGATTATACCACACTATTGATAAATTGTGGTATCACCCTATGCTCAAAAAAATACATATAATTAAAATTGTCAATTTACTTTAAGCCCTCCCATCCTCACTGCCACTCCTGATGCCAGTATCTCTGGTGCCTTTTGGTGACCTTTCAGTGTGCTTTGTTGCCCACTTCCTGCCTCTAAGGTCCCAAGGAGCCCTCAGCAGTGAGTCCCCACGTCCCTCGTTTGTCCGCAGTGTCATCGCTCCAACTTACTCATTAGCTCTTGCTGTATAAATATGATGTTTTTCCACATGCTTTTCTGTCTTTATTCTGATAACAGTGGCTGTGTTTTACACTGGAACACTGCCACTGGCAGTGAGAAAAACGGTGTTATCTGCTGTTATCTGCTGCCAAAACATTAAAAAGGGAAATCTGTCTTAGACTTAAATCTGAAAAATAAAGGGCAGCAAAAGAGAGTGGAGCATGGACCAAGCGCCTGCTATATATTTCTGGTAACTTATAATTGCATGTGTAATCCCTCCAGTAGTGCTTTGCTCTTGTTTATCTATTTGAGACAGGATCTCATGTAGCCTTAAATTCCCTAAGTAGCCAAAGATGACCTTGAATTTCTGATCCTCCTGCTTCTACATCCAGAGTGCTAGAATTACAGGTATGTGCCACTATGTGTTTTTATGTGGTGCTGGAAATCAAACACAGGCCTTTATTTGCAAGCTACATAAGCACTCTACCAATTAGGCCATATTCCTAGCCTTCCTTCCAGTAGCGTTTCAAGATCGGCTTTATAATTTCAATTTTAGAAGTAAGGAAAGTAAGGCTCAGAGAAGTCAAATAGTGGCACGGACATGACAGAACCAGAACTTAAACCACTTCTGGCTTCTGTGCTTAGACAGTAACAACATACCAACAGTGTCTAAACCTGAGGACTGTTGGGGAAATTTATTTCCAGTTATGCTCACGTAACTTTACAACAATTGGCTTGTACACTGTTGGAGGAAGGGTTGCCTAAGTCTTGGCAGTTTGCTCCATCTGCAGGTGTTGCTTGATGCAAATCTGTGATTCAGATGTTCCTTCCTCATGACCTGCACCTGCTCATGGCTCTCTCAGAGAGCCACTGTGAAGAGCAAAGTTGCTGTAGAGGAATCCTTGTAGTCCATCTCCCACAGTCTCAGGCAACAAAGGAGAACACTTCCCTTAGGTTTTGAGCTTCTCCACTGTAAAAGTGATATAGCTTGGCGGCTAAAGGGTTGTGGGATGAGACTAAGCTACAGGTTTCCTTCATTATGCAAATAGGCCTCTGGATGAGGGTGTGAACAGTTTTTTGTATCAATAGAACACCTGCAATCAGAGGATTAGAGTTCTACTGTCCAGGATGGCACTTGCCATGACATGCTGTTCCCTCTGCTAAGGTCTGGCAGGTTTTGTATCTATGAAAACGTCTCCTTGTCTTTCTTGCGGAGCTACACAGTAGCAATCAGCTACAAAAGACCACACTAGTCACAATTGGTCTCCTAGAACACAGGTTTTTGTGTCAGTCTTGTCACTTACTGGGTAGGAAATGTAGCTACTCATCCTTCTCAAGACTAGCTAGAATACTACTTGCCCATGTCAGTGATGCTGAGACTACATGGGCTACTGTCCATGAAAACGCACATAAACCACGGTTCCCAGCAGAACTCAGGGGTTATCATTCTCTCTGGCTAGCCACATGACACACTGAACCAAGAAAAGGTGTAAATACCACCCACCTAAGCATGCTCAACCCTCTCTTTTCAATCTCCATTCCCTCCTATCCACCCACCCCAACAACCTCGCCCCCTTGTCTTCAGATCCTAGATAGCTTAGCAAACCCATAGCACCTGGCTCCCTCGGTTACTATGAAGTCCTGGGCACATCTAAACTAAAGTACCCCCTGTAACAGGTCTACTGGCAAGACTTAGGCAACTGAAGACCATTCTTTTTGTTTGTTTTGTTTGTGTGTGTGGGTTTGCATTTGTTTTTGTTTTTTGAGACAATGCTTCACTCTGCAGCCCAAACTGGCATTGAACCCTCAGCAATTCTACTTCACCTTCCAAGTGCCGGGATTACAGGCATAACTCATCATGCTTTGTAAAAGTATGTCCTCATTTTCTTAGATCCTGTGAAACACAGTGGAGGCAAACTGTCCTAAGGCTAATAGAACTGAAGGCCAGATCTGTAGCAGGTTTGCTATCATGCTTGTTTACTCTCTGGCTCAGAAAAGAAAAAAGAAAGATAGGAAGAAAGGAAGAAATAGTTACTGTCCTTATTGGAGGGCTGAATCTGAGAGAGTAGGAGCTGATAGTGAGCTGCACTAACGGCTCAACACAATATCCCCAGATCTAATTCCCTCCTTGGCTCTCTGGGCCTCAACCAATATTTATTCTGAGCAAAGTTCCCAGAAGTCTAAGCTGCATACAATCACAAGAACAATCTGCACATGGCAAACTCTTTTTTCAAAGTGGTATGTAAACAAATCATAGCCACTAGTAATCAATAGTCTAAACCAAACTCACTCTCATCCACTACTCCTGGGATAGGCACAAAAACATATTCCAAAAACCATTGTGTTTTTAGAGAAACCAAGATCATAAAACTCCTTCAAAATGCTCAATACACAGATCAGCAATGAGAAGAACATTTCAATTTCTCTTTAAATGCCACAGACTATTTTCAATATACGACAACCTGAGTCGTTTGTCTGTCTGTTTTTTTAAACAGGGTCTCTCTATATAGCCCTGGATGTCCTGGTACTCTCTATATAGAGCCTGTACTCTCTATGCGGCCTCAAATTCAGGGTCAGAGATCCACTATGTCTGCCTCAAGAATGCTAGGATTAAAGGTGTGTGCCACTACATCCTGCTCTAAGTTTATTTTTTAAATACACACACAAACATCCCTATATGACTGACCATTTCAAATATGCCACTACTTCTGGATCTAGAGATTGATATGACTACTCATATTCATCCGTCTCTGAGCTTCTATTGAGAGGTCATTTTATAAGTTATCCTGTGACATAGATCGCTATGACAGACTCCAGAAAGCAGAGCATCAAGGAAGCTAAAACAAAATGTGCTAAAGGGCTGGGAAGGCCTCAGTGTCTAAGAGTGTTTGCTGTGAAAGAGGACCTGAGTTCAAAACCTCAGTACCATGTAAAAAGCCAGGCACATGCTTGGCTTTACAAGCTGCATGTGTTTGTAACCCCAGTATTGTAGGGAAGAGAGATGGGCAGATCCTGAGAGCTTGCAAGCCAACCAGTCTCACAGGAATGCTGAGTGTTAGGTTCAGTGAGACTTTGTTTCAAATAACAAGACAGAATGCTGGTGAAACTGCTTAGCAGGTAGAAGCATCCACATGCAGACTTGATGATCCTAACTAAATCCCCAGATGTCACAAGGTAGCGGGTGAGAACTGATACACATACACATACACACACACACATTGAGCCCCTAAACCACTGCAAAGTCACAGTGTTTCATCTTTGAGGGGCAAACAGAGATAAGTGTTTGTTTGCCTCTAGCAATTGACAAGCAAGGCTCAGAAGCATCACAGCCATAAAGGAACACATGGGTACCAGTAGATGAAGAAAAAGAATACGGGCCCTTCACAAACCTCAGCAACTTGACCCCAGAAGTAGCTAGAAACATGGGACTCCATGCTACACTATGGAAAAAAGCTTAGATGCCAATCTAAGCACTCCTGGGCACTAGGGAGCCTGGCACAGACCAACAAGAGAAAAAAGTACAGAAAGGAATTATCCTAACAACTCACAAAAGAAAATAAAATTCAGTGCTGCTAGGCTGCAGCTTAGTAGTGAAGCACCTGCCTAGCACACATAAGGCTCTAGGTTTGATGGGGTGCAGGCTGACTAGTTTAGAACTGGATTTCTTACATAGTTTTCTTTTTGCTGGAGATATTTTTATGTGCCCCAAGTACATAGGTATATAAAAAGCATATGAAAAAATATGTTCTAATAGTAAACCTTGAAGAAATTTATCTTAAAATAATTGTTTGGGCCAGGCATGGTGCCAGCCTTTAATCCCAACACTCTAGAGGCAGAGGCAGGAGGATCTCTGTGAGTTTAAGGCTAGCCTGGCCTGATATACAGAGTGAGTTCCAGGACAACCAGGGCTACCCAGGCTATATAGGGCTATACTACATATACCTAAATTTTTAGGTATTACTATTTTATTTTATTTTTTGGTTTTTTTAAGACAGGGTTTCTCTGTTGGAGCTCTGGTTGTTCTGGAACTTGCTCTGTAGACCAGGCTGGCCTGGAACTCATAGATATCCACCTGCCTCTGCCTGCAGAGTTCTGGGATTAAAGGCATGCACCACTATCACCAGCTGTATTATTATTTTTTAAAGACACACTAATTTCCATACTAATGAAATTAACGTGTTGTTGTTGTTTAAGATAGGGTCTCATTATGTAGCTGGAACTCCCTATGTAGACTAGGCTGGCCCTGAACTCTCTGCCTGCCTCCACCTCCCAAAGAGTATGCCACCACACCTAGGTTTTTTGGTTTGGTTTGGTTTACCATTTTTTATCTGTTGCTGTTTTTTGTTTTACTTGTTTTTTACTTATTTTTATTTTATTATTATTTTTTAAAGACAGTGTCTCATCCTATGGCCCTGACTAGCCTGGAACTCACTATATCAGGCTAGATTTGAACTCACAGAGACTTACCTGCCTCTGCTTGGATTAAAGGCATGTACCACCATACCAGCCTGACATTTAATTTATATATATATATATATACATATATATATATATATACACACACACACACACACACACACACACACATACAATACATACATATTAGTGAACACCTGACAGTATAGAACGTAGGGCATCTCAACCTTTTTCAGGGTTGATCCATATTTTGATTTTATAGGCACTAGGGCTAGGATGCAGCTCAGTTGGTGGAGCACCTATCTATCAGGCAGTAGAACCCAAATTTAATCCTCAGCTCTGAATTTTAAAATCTTCCACAGTGGTATATGCAGGTTAATAATTTCAGCACTCAGAAGGTGGAGGATCAGAAGTTCCAGGCCATCCTAGGTTACATAGTGACTTTGAGGCCAGCCCGGAGCTACATGAGACCCCCATCTCAAAAAAGAGAAAAAAAAAATGCCATGAATCAGATCTACATATTGTGCAATATAAATGGAAGAAGTACATTTAGGGCTACTTCAGAAATTCTTGAGAGCTAGAAAGATGGTTCGGCAGTTAAGAGCACTTGCCACTCTTCCAGAGAATCCATGATTGATTCCCAGCACCCATGTGGTGGCTCACAGACCTCTTTCAGACTTCACTGGCATTGCAAACGTGGTGCACAGACATACACGCAGGCAAAGCACCCATACCCATAAAATAAAATGGGAGAAGATCTTTAAGTTAAATTGTTGAAAATTCTATTCTAATCCCAAGCTAAAATTCATTTAATTATTTTTCTCCTCTTTGGTGTTTCTGAGACAGAATCTCATGTCGTCTAGGCTGGCCTGAAACTCAGTATATAGCCAAGGATGTCCTTGGACTCAGATTCTCCTTCCTCCCATCTCCCAAGTACTAGGATTACAGATGTGTCTGCACCACCATCCCTGGCTTTCATATAGCAATTTTGTAAAAACTTATTACGTTTATTTGTATTGTGTGTATGTGCATTGCTATAACAGTGTGGCAGCCAAAGGACAACTCTTCGGAGGTGGCTCTCCCCTTCCCACCCTGTGGTCCTGGGGATCAAACTCAGCTTGACAATCTTGATGACAGGTGCCTTTACCTGCTGAGCCATCTTGCTAGCCCTTTGTTTAATAATTTTTAATGATCTCAAGTGAGCAACTCAAACTAAGTTTTTCTTTTTCTTTCTTTTCTTTTTTTTACATTTTTATTTTAAGGGGTGTGAGTAACCCACATTTATGAATTCAAGAGGACAGCTTGTGGGAATCAGGTTTTTCCTTCTACCATGTAGGTTCCAGGGATCAAGCCAGCTTATAACATGTGACCCTGCTCCCCGATCTCCCCCCAAAATATTAAGATATACTAATTTGATGCTTACCTGCTGAGGAATGATAGACAGCAAAAGCTTTGTTTTCCATATTTAAACCATATGTTCCTATAAGAGCAGAAAACTTCGTATAAACAGTAAAAGTACTACAATTCAGGTCTGGAGCTGACTAGGTAGGTAAAGTGCTTACAACATAAGCATGAGGACCCCAGTTTAGTAGCTACATCCTAGACACTAAAAAAGAAAGAAAAAGCCAGGAGATGGTGGTGCATGCCTTTAAACCCAGCACTCAGGAGGCAGAGGCAGGCAGATCTCCGTGAGTTCAAGGCCAGCCTGGTCTACAGAGTTGAGTTCCAGGACAACCAGTGTTACAACAGAGAAACCCTGTCTCAAAAAACCAAAACTAAATAAAAAAGGAAGGAAGGAAGGAAGGAAGGAAGGAAGGGAGGGAGGGAGGGAGGGAGGGAGGGAGGAAAGAAAGAAAGAAAGAAAGAAAGAAAGAAAGAAAGAAAGAAAGAAAGAAAGAAAGAAAGAAAGAAAGAAAGAAAGAAAGAAAGACGGACACACAGTAGTAGCTCACACTGCATGTAACTCCAGTTCCAGGAGAATCTTATACCCTCTTCTAACCTCTACCAAGGGCACAAATCCACACTCAGACACACACATATACACATAATAGTTAAATATGTACATACACATACTTTTTTAAATTTTATCTATTTATTTACATTTAAGACAAAGTTTCTCTACATAGCCCTGACTTTCCTGGAATTCACTCTGTAGACCAGGCTGGCCCTGAACTCAGATCTGCCTGCCTCTGCCTCTCAGTGCTGGGAATAAATGAGCAAGCCTGGCTCAATTAAAACAAAAACAAAAACAGAAACCCTGTCTCAAACAAACAAACAAAAAAGCATGTATAGTGGAGCACTTTAATCCCAGCACTAGGAAGGCAGAGGGGTTAAGAGGCCTGCCTGGTCTACAGAGCAAGTTCCAGGACAGCCAGGGCTGTCTCAAAAAAAAAAAAACAAAAACAAAAACAAAAAAAACAAACAAACAAAAAAAGACCTAGGAAGTAAAGAGTTCCCAAGTTTCAGGAAGTCCCTGAAATTTATAAGGTTCCTAAGACCTCTCTTCCCCAAAGTTATATGAGCAGTATAAACAGTACAGATTGCTGCAAACTGACTCTCTAACCTATAGCACTGCCTACAAGTCATGCAGAGCTCCAGGGTGTCAGCTTTTATGAGCTGTCACCAATGGACTTCTGCTTCTGAGTTGTGAGCACTTATAGCTCCAAAAAACTCAATGATTTACCAAGCTGGACTTTGGTAGTGTATTTTGGTCCCTATTTAGGATGAGGAGACATTTGTTCACAAGTCCCCAGGAATAATGTCACACAGTACAGCTGTGCCTCTGAAAGTACTGAAGGCCAGGCTGGATGACTGAGAAAGATGGGGTGTGGGGGGTATTTCTTCTTATCCTCACAAGAACCTAAATCTCAGCGGCCACCACTGTCCTCTACAGCTGCCAAGAGTGACAATATACACACCCAGAGACTGCTGAGCAAGAACGGAAACAGACATGTTCCATTAGGCTGGGTCCAGTGGGATGTACTCATCTATCAGTGCCTCATTCCCCATGGTAGCTCTCCTCTTATCTTCTCAAGCTCTGATTCTGAGAGACTCTCTCCAAAAAGCAATCACTAGCTATCAGGGCCAGGAGCCAAGTAGGAAATCAAGGTTAAAACAGACACCCACCTCTCCAGACTCCAAATGAATTATACTATTACCCCATTAGCTAGATTCACCAACTTCTTTAACTCTTTGGTCTCTTATCTGCCCTTTGGTTAGGATTTCATTTTCTCTATTTTACTTGTTTGTCTTCCTTTCTGATTCCCACCTGCCCATGGGCCTTCTCCTTATCTTTTCAGTAAGCATCAAGACAGAGCAAATATAACCTCTGCCACCACTTCAAAACTACGTGGTTTGGGGCAACTTCCCTGTATTCTTTCTCTAAACCTGTCTCCTTCTAGGTAACTTAGAGTTAAGAACCTCACACAAAGGGGTGGGAGGCAGGTGCATGCAGTCATCCTAGCACTTGGGAAGTGAAGGCAGGAGGATCAGAAGTTGAAGATAACCCTCCACTACATAGGGGAGTTGCTGACAGCCTAGGCTAAACCTTGTTTTAACGGGGAGAAAAAAGAGCTCAGTACTGTGCCAACACCTTCAATAGGTGCCCACAAACATCAGCAGTGCCCCAGCCCCCTAAATTTGTTGTTATTTGAAACAGGGTCTCACTGTATAGACCAGGCTGGCCAGAAACTACTGAGCTCGGCCTGCGTCTGCATCCTGAGTGCTGGGAATTAAAGATGTGTGCCACCAAACTTGGCAAGGAACCAACCCTAAAGTTATTATTCCTACCAGAATATATGAGAGAAAACTCTCACACAGGACTTGTTACCCTCAGTCTGTCTTTTCAGTATCTTAGTCCCCTGGGCCTTGGAATCAACCAATGAAGTTCGAGTAAGAACAAGAGCAAGAAAGGGGGAAAACAGACCACCATTCCACGCATCATTCCCCGCTTAAGTCAAAAGCTGGGCAAAGCTGGGCTTGTGGGCACAGCCTGTAATCCCAGCCCCAGGAAAGCTGAGGCAAGATGATCTTATTCAAGGATAACTGAGAACTGGGCCACACACACAGTAAAACTCTGTCTCTCGCACACACAGAAGATGGGGGGGAGGGAAAGAAGGGGAGGGGGATGATGAGAATCAAGGAAAAGGAAAGATGACTGAGGTTGATTCTGGATTGCACCTCTGCGTGTCACTCCACTTCCCTTGATGACAGATAATTGGGTAACCACATCCATCGAATCAAGCTCTTCCGGACACTAGGATGAGGGCTAGACTATAGTTTACTCTGAGCTGATCAATAAAAGGAAGGAAATAAAAATCAAGATGCTGTACTGTAGGTGGCTCTTTCCCCTGCAACAAAGATAAGAAGTGCCAAATTCTAAGAAAATTTTCTTTAAGCTTGTCCCTACAAACATGCCCTGAGGGCCGTCTATGTGTGCAACATGGTGCTTAAAACCAGAGCTCTTAAAACCTGATGGGCACAGATCTTTAAAGACAGGTCACAGCCAGGCAGTGGTGGTGCATGCCTTTAATCCCAGCACTTGGCAGGTAAGTCTCTGAGTTTAAGGCCAGCCTGGTCTACAGAGTGAGTTCCAGCACAGCCCAGGACTATACAAAGAAACCCTGTCTCAAAAAAAAAAACAAAAGAAAAAAAAACAAAAAAAGACCAGGTCACAGGGCTGGAGAGATGGCTCAGCAGTTAAGAGCAATGGCTGCTCTTCCAGAGAAAGTACCCATGGAACTAACAACCAGTTATATTTCTGGTTCAGGGGAGTCCATGCTCTATTCTGGCCTCCACAGGCACTGCATGCATATGGTACACAAACACATTTGGGCAAAACACCCATCCACATAAAACATAAGACCAGGTAGCCTCGAAGTGTGACCTTTAATCCCAGCACTCGGTTGCAGAGGCAGCTGGATTTCTGAGTTTGGGGCCAGCCTGGTCTACAGAATGAGTTCCAGGACAACCAAGGCTATAAGTAGAAACCCTGTCTTGAAAAACTCAAAAAAAACAAACAAACCATGTCACACACACACATGAACACCTTCAATATTTAGGCTGCCTTTCCCCAAGAGTATGTTCAAAGAACAAAACTTCCAATTTGAATAGAACAAAATTGAGAAACAACCATTGTAGTGGACTACAATCATTTCACACTTCAGAACCTCAGTGGGTAATACACAAAAAGTCAACAGTTCTGTTTTCTGCCACTGTCTCCACAGCCTTAACCACAAATCTTTTTCTTCTTGAGTACTTGAGACAGGGTCTCATTATGTAGCCCTGTAGATCAGGGGGTCCCAAACTCAAGGCATTCCTCCTATCTCAGCTTCTAAGTGCTGGGATTGCAGGTGTGCCCCACCGAGCTGTTTTCATGCTACCTTTGTGCAAGATATGAGCCTTTCCACAGCTGTCACTGTGGAGAGAAGCATGCTGGGTTAAAGTGTCACCATCCTCTCACATTCCCCAAATATAACAATTAAGCTGAGGTAAAGTATGGCGAAAAAGAGGAAGAGGAAAGAAGAAAGCAGAAGCCAAACTACATCTGTTTCACTCATGGACAGACTTTTCTTCGGCCCCAGTCAAATCAAGACCAAGGTTAATTTCAATGTGATAACAGTAGGCTTTTGAGAGATCTTAACCAAGAAATGACAAACTCAGAGAATAGAAGCACAGGTGATATGAAAGAGACTCTAAGGTCTCCTTTCAGAAAGAATTCACTTAAGTTCAGTCATTCAGAAAAAGCTTTACAGAGTGCTCCCCCTCAAGGAAATTTCCTCTTTACAACAGATGGAGACAATCAAAATGCAGAGTTGTGAAGCCCAGTCCCAAAGGATACATCTACAAAACAACTTCCACTTGGACGGCTGAGGGAACACAGCAGAAGAGGGGCAGCACAGGATCGGCAAGTTTGCTATGAGATT
Organism: Cricetomys ansorgei; assembly: GCA_026225945.1. NCBI lineage: Eukaryota > Metazoa > Chordata > Mammalia > Rodentia > Nesomyidae > Cricetomys > Cricetomys ansorgei. The sequence continues at coordinate 7,158,276 of JAMJFZ010000056.1, read as the reverse complement.
GTGTCTGTTAGTTATAGCAGAAGCTACACCATAGAGTCACCAACACAACTGCTGAAGCATGAGCTGAACAAGGACAACAGCAAGTCACGGGGCCTCAGCCCTACAAAAAACTACAGGATAAGGAGTGCTGAGTGAGAGAAGTAGCCTTCCCCAGAGAAGAGCACACCAACTGGTTATCCAATACCAAACAGTCAGCCCTGAAAACAAACATACAAGTAACACACAGACTGAGCAGGTTATACCTAGAAATATATATGTATATACATATACATACATGCATATAACAACAATTAATGAAAAAAGAGGCCATGAATTTGAAAGAGAACAAGGAGGATATATATAGAGAGAGAGATAAATAGATAAATAGATATGTATATGTGTGTATGCATACACACACATATGGAAGAGTTTGAGAAAGAAGGAAAGGGAAAATGATATAATTACATTATAATTATAATCTAAAAAAGAAATAGGAGAAATTAAAAAAAAAAAAAAATACAAGTCTTAAGTATGTACCAGTAACTGTAGTGACCACTAGGGATATAACAGTGAATTAAAGAAGTAATCTCTGCCATCATGGAGTTCGTATACTTGAAGAAGGAGAAAAGCTAAGTATATAGTGTGCAATGTGGTAAGCTACAAAGAAAAATAAAGCAGAGCCAGGCATGGTGGCGCACACCTTTGATTTCAGCACTCAGAAGGTAGAGGCAGGCAGATCTCTGAGTCTGAGGACAAGCCTGGTCTACATAGTGAGTTCCAGGACAGCCAGGACTACAAAGTAGGACCTGTCTCAAAAAGAAAAAGGCAGAACTCAGGGAGGGGCAAATGTCAGGAAACTGCAATGTGACCAGGTAGTTTAGAAGTGCTCACTGAGAACATGCCTTTAAGCCAAGACCTGGCAGAGCAGTGAGAACTGACACATCTGCTGGGAGGAACTGAAGGAACTGCAATACAGAAAACAGATGGCTCTTGGTAGCTCAGGAAAGCTAAGAAAAGCAGAGCCCAGGATAGACCAATTCATTTATCAAAAAATTCTCACATACTTTCTTCCCTAAGGTTACTGTTTCCTCTATCCTGGAACCCCTCATTCCAAGAGGCCTTGTCTTTTTCTGCTCAAACATCTGAAAACTACATAAAGTCAGGTGTGGTGGCATTCATCTTTAATCCCAGGACTCCAGGGGCAAAGGCAAGAGGATCTCCGTGAGTTCAAGGCCAGCCTGGTCTACACAGCAAGTTCCAGAACTACATAGAGTGTATGTATATATATGCATACACACACATACACACACACACACAATATCAAGCTTGGCTGCCTCTTCTAAAAATTATACCCTAATGTCCAACTCATCTAGCCTTTGTAACACCTAGATGAGAAACTGGGATTCATACAGACCAGTTTTCATCTCCAATAAAATCATGCATTCTAGACTCCAGTAAAATCTGTAAATAGTATGTTAGGGCTGGGGATGTGGCTCAGTTGACAGTGATTGCCTAGCATGCACAAAGCCCTGGGCATGGGAGTAAACTGCATAAAGCAGGCACCATGCCAGCACTGGGGGCTGAATGAAGGAGGATAAGGAGTTTAAGGCTAACCTTAGCTGCATAGTAAGTTTGAGGCCAGCCTGGGCTATCCAGCCCTAGTTGTGTAGGCTATAATCCCAGCAACAGGGGAGACTAAAGCAGAATAACTTAAAATTTGAGGTCAGCCTAGACAATCTAAAAAGGCCCTTAACCAAAATAAAAAAAAAAAAAATTTTTTTTAAAAATGGAAACAGAGCTGGGGCTGCAGCTGGGTCGGAGAGTTTTACCTAGCATGCATGAGGCCACAGGTTCAACTCCCAGTGGGGGATGGGGGCAGGGGGAACCTATACTCAATTTCTTAAGCCAGGGATAGTGTAATATACTTTTTAATCCAGCACTAGGAGGCTGAGGCAAGAGGATCACAAGCTGAAGCCCAGCCTGGGCTACATAGTGAGTTCAAGGGAAACTTGTGGCAAGACTATCTCAAAATAAATATTTCATTCCTTCTCTAACTCCTCTCAAAAACAGAGTCTAAGAATCATGTCCTCTACTTCCTTCAGGCCTGATTATTTTAGGGATGGGGCAAAGGATAAGGCGGGTCCTGAATGTTCAACAGGGGCACTGAAATCCTACCTGCTGTCACTTTAGGTGCTACGTTTTAACCTAACCTCAGTGTGCAAGGAGGAGGCCAGGATGAAGATGCTAAAAGCGAAAGAAGTGTCCCAACGCATGTGCCTTGGCCTGTCAGTACCAGAGATACCATGTGGCCCTTTCTGCAAGCCAGCCTCAAGTTCCAGAACGCCACCATGGCCAATACGCTAACTTCCCAAAGTCGACAACTTCAGCTGAATTAACCGCCTTCTAAAAGGATTCTACCGGCCTTGAGTCAACGGATGAGTTTATAGATTATGACCACAAGACCCGCCTACCCTTAAACTCAAACCCAAAGAGGCTTGGGGTGCCCCCTGGATACTCACATCGCCCTTGTGCAGCTCCGGCGCCGCGATCCTCACCGGCTCGGTTCTCTTCTTTGGCTTGGGAAGCCCCAAGGGGGGTCCGGCACTGCCCACAGCTGGGGGCAGACTGAGACCAGGGCCTTGGGGCGATTGCAGCCCCAGCCCCTCCCCAACTCCCGCAGCTTCAGCTGGGCTCACTCCCGCAGGTGGCGGGAAGCCGCCCAGGCCGAAGGGCAGAGGTGGAGGAGGCTGCAGCCTGGGGTCTCCGGTGGGCGGGGGAAGCAACAGCGGCGGGGGAAAGGCTGGGGCCAGCATCTGAGGGGGCGGGGGTAGCAAGACCGGACCCTTGGGTGCAGGGAGAGAAGCGAACAGGCCTCCTAAAGTAGGCCCAGGCATAGGAGCCGCCACATCCTCTTCCTCCGGCTCCGGCTCCGGCTCATCCGGCTCACTCTCATCGCTGCTAGCATAAGCAACCAGAGACATGGCGCCTCCCGCCTTTGGGACGCCCTTGCCGGCAGACTAGGCCTACTTCAGACCCGGGATGCCCCGGAGGCCTAGTAGGCCCCACCACTGGGCAAGGCGGAGAACCGACAAGCACCCCCTGCTCCGTGCTCTAGGGCTATCCCCGGCAGGAACCCATGGCCAGGGTTGATTTCCACCGAGTAAGAATTCTCGCTTCACTTAAGCTCCTAGCGCCAGGCAACTACACACAGCTAATGGCCGCCGAGTCACTCCGCCTACTACTCGCCTCACAAACATATGAACTACAATTCCCAAAGAACACTTTTGCAATAGCTCCATTCTCTACCTCAGGAAACTCAGTGCAAAGCATGGCGGGAATTGAAGTCTGAAGGTGGAGTAAAGAGTGCGCAGAAAGACTGAGAGGAAACCCTCCTCTGACGCAGGGATTCCTGGGATTCGTAGTTTATTTGTTTATTTGTTTGTTTGTTGTTGTTGTCGCCTTGCAAGTCCTAGATTACTACAAGCCCCATGGATCAGCGCGGTAGCACGGAAACACTTAGAGCATTTCGGTACTTGAAGTTCCTCAGAACGCTTAAGGTTTATGGGAGCTGTGGTACGCTTAAAAACTGCAAGTGTTGTTGGGAAAGCGAAGGCGTCTGGGAAAGTGGATGAGTAAATAGCTTAAAGGGAACGTTATCTGTAAATAAAATGGTGATGCTTTCAAGACGACCTGGAAGTTAGAACAAAGCACCCCAAGAAAAGCCAAAGTCCAAAGAACGTGCCTGAAATTAAGCTGCAAAAACCAGAAAGAAACGAGGCTGCAGGCATCTGAGAGCTGAAGTAACTATGTTATAAAAGTGATCTTCTTTGCTATAGCTGGTGTACATGTCCAGGAGCAGGCCTCCCATGAAGCCTACCTCCCATGGAGTCTGAGGCTTGGGCTCCTTCCGCAGCAACCAGTGAGATAGAGATGGGCAAGGCGCAGAAAGCTAGGGCGAGGTACCCACGATTCACCTCAGTAAAGGGGCCCAGCACCCTTCACAATTCTGAGGAATCACCTGTGCCCGCCCCTAACCTACCAACTCTGCATATGTCTTTGGCATTCTTTTAATGGCTGGGCATGATGACTGCTCTGCCTTGGTGTATGTCATATCCACCCATGTTTGTGATAGGCTTTTTCACTTGCTGTCTGCCTATGATGATGTGCTTTGTACCTGTTCTTCCCTGACTACCTGTGATTCTGGTTCACTTCCTGTCGCCTGTCTGTGCATGTCCTTTACATAATAATCCATCTCTCTGTGGGTACTACCTCCCTGCCCCTAAGAGCAAAATACTACTGAGATCAGCCAACGAAAAAAACTGCTGAGGTTTGGCAAGGAGGCTAGAGAAAATAGGATGCTTTGGGAGAAGGGTGATGGCAGTAAAGACGTAGTGAAAAGACAAGGCTAATATGGCTCTTCCACATCATCATCCTCTCCATATGTCTGAACAGTTGGCGTTATAGACCACCTTCTCAAGACATCTGCTTATATCTTCCCAGAATAACTTTTTGTGTGCACCTGCCTTTAAACTATACTGTGGGGTCTAGGCAGCTCCATAGGAGAGTGCTTACCTAGCATACACAAGGTCCAGAATTTGATACCCCACTGCTATCTGTCCCAAAACAAATTTTAATGTTTGTGTGTGTGTGTGTGTGTGTGTCCTAGGGAAAATACTGAAATCTACAAATTCTTGCTGGGCATATTTGGGAGGCTGTGGCAGGATCAGGATCAGGAGTTGACTACCTAGCAAATTGAGGCCAGTCTGACCTAAATGAAGCTTGTCTCATAAACAAGCAGGAGCTGGAGAGATAACTCAGTTGATAAACTACTTGCTGCTCAAGCCTGAGGACCTGAGTTCAATCCCAAGCACATATGTAAACAATGCCAAGCAAAGTGCCTGTAACTCAAGCACCAGGGAGTAGAGACAAGAGGACCCCAGGGTCTTCTTACCGGCCAGACAGCCTAGCCTTGGTGAGGCCCAGTCTCCAGTGAGGGACTCAAAAGCCAAGGTGGAGGGCTGGAGAGATGGTTCAGTTTATTGTTAAGAGTACTTGCTGCTCTTGCAGAGTACCTGAGTTCAGTTCCAAGCTCATGACCATCTGTAACTCCAATTGCTGGGAATCCAAAGCCCTCTTTCTGACCTTTCAGGCATCAGGCATATATGTGATATATATATTTTAGGCAAAGACTCATAAAATCTTTTTGAAAAGGTGGAGTTAAGGAATAATACTCAATATTGAGTTCTATCCTCTACATGTTCTCTCCATCTCTCTCTCCATCTCTCTCTCTCTCTCTCTCTCTCTCTCTCTCTCACACACACACACACACACACACACATGTACATATACACAAATGCAGAGTATAGTGCCTCATGATTGTACTGGAGAGCACTGAGGAGCACTGGGGAGCACTAGGGAGGCTGAGCAGGAAGATCAGTCATGAGATAGAAACTAGCCTGGGCTATATACCAGGTTCCAGGGCTATGGAGTGAGACACTGTGTGGCAAAAAAAAAAAAAAAAAAAAAAAAAAAAAAAAAACTGGGCTGGCAAGTTGACTCAGTAGATAAAGGCACTTGCTGAGAAGCCTTAAGACTTGAGCTCCATAGCTGGACCCACATAGTGGAAGGAAAAACTGACTCAAACGTTTTGGGTTTGTTTTTGTTTTGTTTTGTTTTTTTGACTCTCACACTTGTGCCATGGCACACACATATACAGACATAATTTTAAAAATTTTTTGTTTTAAAGCAAATGCTTGTATTCTAGCCAAAAGAGCTTCCTACTGAGTAGATGCGGGGTGGGGCCCAAAACTCTGGCTCTTCCAGAAATTTCCCAGTTGACTGCAAAGCAGACGTACAGAAGACTATACTGAGAAACTAGACCATCAAGTCCTACCTCTCAGCTGGTGTATATTGTGCAATGCTGACTTCTAAGACCTGCTTTGAGACCAGGTCCCTCAACCTGCTCTCTGGTGACCTCTTTTGGTTTGTTTTGGTGGTGGTGGTGGTGCTGGTTTTGTTTGTTCGTTTGAAACAGGATCTCACTATGTAGCCTAGGCTAACTTTGAACTTGCAATCATTCTCCACCTGCTACCTCCCAAGTGCTGGAATTATAGATACATACTAGAGATCGGACCCAGGGCTTCATGCATGCTAAACAAGCACTCAAACAAATGATCTACATCTCTAGCTCCATTAAAAAAAAATTTTTTTTTGATTTTTCAAGACAGGTTTCTCTATTGTAACTCTGACTATCCTGGAACTCACTCTGTAAACCAGGCTGGCCTCAAATTCACAGACATCTGCCTGCCTCTGCCTCCTGAGTGCTGGGTTTAAAGGCGTGCTCCACCATTGCCTGATTAAAAATACTTTTTTAAAAAAAGACAGTTCACTTTCTGGGGGGGGGGGGGGTTGGTTGGCTGGTTGGTTAGTTGGTTGGTTGGTTTTGGCTTGGCTTGGTTTGGTTTTTGTTTGTGCTTTTAAGACATGTAGCCCTAGCTGCACTATACAGGCTAGGCTGACCTTGAACTCACAGAGATCTTCCTGCCTCTTATTCCCAAGTGTTGGGATTAAAGGCATGTGCCACCATGCCCAGCTTCAACTTTATATTTTAATATTCATGTGTGTGTGTGTGTGTTCGCGAGAGCAATTGCTGTTTATATGAAAGGGTCAGAGGAGTGTCACATCCCATGGAGCTGGAGTTATATAGCCAAGTGCAAGCAGCCTGAGATGGGTATTGGGACTTGAACGTGGGTCCTCTGCAAGAACAATATGTGCTCTTAACTACTGAGCCATCTCTCTAGCCTCTAAAGATAATTTTGAAAAGATTGTAAACCTTCAAACAGGCTTTCAGAAGAGGAGATGTTCTGAAAAGTGGACACAGAAGCACCAGGGGTTGGAGGTGACTGAGTAGCAGGTACACAATAAAGCAATGCTGGCCCCAGGAACCAATTAACACTGCAGAAACATCCTTATGCTCAGCTGTGGCGGCCTTAAGTGGCTCTGAAAGGGAATTGGAGAGAGGGGAACAAGAGTGATTGGTTAACAAAAACTGAGAGTGACTTCTGTAGCAGTATGCTACAATCTTTTACCCTCAATTTAGGGAAAGAGAAAGGATAAAAAGAAATTTTCACCACTTCTACAAGCGGCCTTGATATAGGATGAGAGAAAGGTGGAAATCTTCACAGCCTTTTTTAGGCTGTCCTGAGCTTGAAGAGGACTAGCTGACAGTCAGATTAGCATCTCAGCTCATGATCTATAAACTCAATCTCTCAACCTTTGTTCATTTAAGAATTAACACACTAACGATGACAACCCAACCAACAAACCACCAACCAACACTCATACCGACTGTCAGGGCTTCAGACCTTTCATACCCTAAGCCAAAAGTTCCCATAAACCCAACTGGCACACAATCCCAAAAACAAGCTACAGGTACCAGAATGACTGCACTTAACCAAATTATAGCCACCTGCATCAAGCGTTCCAAATCCAACTCATAAACAATGACCACACCTGGGGTGGGAACACAAACCTAATCCAAACACCATTTTGCATTTTTAAAGAAATCAAAATAGCAAAAACTTCTTCCAAGTGTTCCACTACAGAGTCCCACAGCTGTGTGCTAGAGAGGGAGCACTTCTAACCCCAGGAGAAACAGAGGAGAGTACTTCTTCTCCAAACTGGCAAAAACAGTGTTTCAACAGGGAAACCAGGCACAGTCGAGGACAGGACGGTAGAGACGGTGAGGCAAGTGAAGCGATATACAGGGGCTTAGCTGGGGTCTGGGATTGTGTACTTGCCTGATATACAGAAAGCCCCAGCACCCAAAACTAACTATATAGCAGTATATACCTAGGTGCTGAAGGCTTTTGCTATGTTTCTTCTAAAACACAAGCTACCAGAACTTTATACTCCTGAGAAAGTACATTGAAAAATCTCTGGAAAAATCTATTCAGCCTAAGAGAAAGAGCTTTGACATGTGGCACCCAGAATTGCCCTAGAAACTTCCCAACCAGATTACTCTGACATAAACTTTTCAGTTGTCCTAGTAGGCTCACACCAGTCTTCCCAGCTCAGGAGACAAGAGGATTGCTAACTTAGAGGCCGGTCTGGGTGCTATATAGTGAGCTTCAGGCCAGCCTAGGCTATATGAGACCTTGTCTCAAAAAATAAATAAAGGGATAGAGGATGTAGCTAGTTGATAGAATGCTTGCCTAACATACATAAAACTTTAGGTTCCATCCCCAGCACCAAACAAACCGAGCATGGCGGTCTATGCCTATAATACCAAACTCTCAGGAGGAAGGTAGAGACAGGAAGAGCAGACGTGCAAAGTCATCATCTTGGAAAGGGATTCCAGACCAGCTTGGGATGCAAGAAACACTGTTTTAAAAAATAAAATCAAGCTGGGCATCAAGCTGCTTGCCTTTAATCCCAGGACTCATGAGAGGCTGAGACAGGTAGATCTCTAAATTCAAGGCTAGTCTGATCTACATAGAGAGTTCTAGCATAACCTGGGCTACACTGAGAAACCCTGTCTTGGGGAAAAAGAATCCAGCCTAAAATACCACATTGGGCCTGCTCTGATTTAACTTCCCTGTTGTGGAGCATTAAGGAGAAGGACCAACTGAGACCTTTTAAGATGGGATTAGTTCAAAAGGGTTATAATTCCAGGGGATCCAAAGCATATACATACATGCAGCAAAACAGCTACACATAAGATTAAAATTAAACATTAAAAAGCTAAGGTGGAAGGAGATGGGGAGATGGTTCCCAAGGTAAGAGCCCTTGGTGCTCTTCAGGAGGATCCAGGTTAGATTCCCCAGCACCCACACAGTGTTTCACAACCATCTGTAATTCCAGTTCCAGGGGATCTGATAACCTCTTCTGATCTCCATGGGTACCAAACATGCAAGTGCTGCACATACTTGCTGGCAAAACTTTTACAGGTAAAATAAAATGAATAAATTTAATAATAAAAACAAAACCACTAAGTAGAGAGCAATGGATGAAGATGTCCTGTTTCAGCCCTCACGTGTATGCACATGGGCACACACATGGACATATGCACCCACATACATGCACACACATATACTGCTTTGGCACTGTCTCTTGAATACTTGTTTTTTAAACAGGATGATCTTCCTTTTCTTAAGACTATTTGGAATTACCAGGAAGAAGACCATCACCAGCTCATGCCACTTGACCTTAAGTCTTAGGACCATGAGCTGAAGCCATCTTAATTCTTTATAAATTACCCAGCCTGAAATATTCAGTTATAGCAACAGAGAACAGATAAGGAGAGAGCCAACTATATGATATTCTTGAAGACAGGACAGGCTTGTGAGTTCCTCCAAACATTCATGGTGCTATGCGTCTTTTTTTTTTTTGGACAGGAAACAGGAAAGGCAAGAACAGAATTTGACACAGACAGGCACAGAGAGACAGACAATTTGCAGCTGCACAGGATTCGAACTTGCAGACAGACTTCCAGTGGGATTCAAACCCTCGGACTCGGGGCCAATTGAAACGTCTTTCATCTTTGGTGACCTTGTGGGCCAGTGAGCAATTCTATGTCCAGATTCTCACTGAAGCCCCCTTAGACAGTGCACTAGAACAAAACAGAGATTTTATTTCTTTACTCTCCTTAAAACTATGGGCCAAGACCTTGGCCCTGAGAAGGTCAGAGACTGGGGTTTCCTGCAGCCTTAACTGGGACCCTCCCCAGTGGGGAGGTGAGTTCCCAAGAAAACAGAGCTCCAGACTGAGCAAAAGAGCCCAGCGGGAGCAGAGTTGAACTTGAGCCTCCCGTGGTGATTGTGTCCTGGTAGGAAGGAAAAAGGTGCTGTGTGTGTGTGTGTGTGTGTGTGTGTGTGTGTGTGTGTGTGTGTGTCTGAAGGTGACAGTGTGAGTGCCAAGCCCTGCTTTTCCCGCCTCCCAAACAGAGATGCCCAATGGCCTAGAGAAAGCAGACGGGCAGCTTGGAGACAGAGACAGCGCCGCCTCAATCTGAAAAGGCTGTCAGACTCTATCTCTGAGGGAAGAAAATGTGTTATCAAGGAAACACAGAAACTGGTTCTGGAACATCCACACCCTCCTGGGACCCCAACATGGCTACAGGAAAGGGAATATATGGCCAGATTCTGATGAGAGGTCTCCAGACAGCCGCTGGATGTCCTGCAAATTTATCCAAAATAAACCAAGCCCTCTCCATTAAACAGCTAGGGCTTGGCTTTCTGTGGCAGAGTTATAGTTCAGACTATTAGTAAAATTATAACCCCTTACAATGGAGGGCTCCAACAGTTTTGAAAATGCTGGGGCCCTATGGTGGCCATCAAAAACGGAAGTCACAATGAAATAGAGCTGGCTATGACCTAAAAGATAACAGACTTTTGTGTTGTTGAGGTTTACAGAAAGGTAAATCCAAGCCCCTTAAAAAAAAAAGCCCAAAAGATTATGAGTAAATTCTAGACAAAAAGACAAAATTAGCTTGAACTCTATAATAAAAAGATTATGATGTTCTGTGTGTGTAATGTAAATCCATCTCTTGTTTAAAAGTAAAAAAAGAAACAGTAAGTAAAAAAGAAAAAAATACTTAGTTAAAACGGATGTAAATGTGTGGTTATATTTATGATAAAAAAAGAGTTAAGAAATATCCTAGATAGGGATAAATTTTGTATGATGAGATAAGATTTTGCCCTAAAAATAAAAAATAAGAGGTAAGGACAAAACCATAAAAACTTAAAGCCAAGTAACAAAAGGTCTAAATAAGTTGTACAAAGTTCATGGAGGATGAGGCTTAAGGATGGTTTATATTTGATGATTAAAGGTTATACTAGATTAAAAAATAATAATTGTTTTAAAATCTGTTTACCATAGAATTAGAGATTAAAAACCTTGGTGCTCCAGTACTGAGACAGCCTGTCTGCTAACTATCCATCCAACACATGCCTGTGCCCTGTGGTCCCTGCCTGAGACATCTAGGGAGGTTTTGTTTTTGTTTTTGTTTTTGTTTTTTTGAAAGTGATTCTACAGAAGTTGGAAGTCATAGTGCTGATGGCATTCACTTAGTTTGCTATATATAAATGTGCTGTTTGTAATTGCTTGTCATAAAACAAACAAACAAACCAAAAAAAAAACCTGAAACGCCTGGGTCACAGGGACTGCTGAATAAAGGGTACACAGAGTCGCAACAGATGTTCAAGGTATGGGTCTGCTTCTTTGGGAGAGAGGATTAAACAGACAGGAGGATTGGCTGGGCACAGGGGAGTCAGAGAGTGCTCAAGGCCAGAGGAGTGCTCTGTGAACTCTAAACTCCAGGTGAGAGGCTGTCTTGGAAATGAAACACAGGGTGTCTCCCTACTGAGGGGCAGGTACACACTTTAATTAACAGCTGTTTGCTAAAACTGATGACCAACACAGCCCCCTTCCCTTCAGGCTCCTCTCTCTTGTAGTTTTCTAAGTCCACCTAGGCGTCTCATCTCCTCAATGTAGCTCCACCTGCACTCCAGGGAGGGAAGCTGCATTGGGGTGGGTCTATGGCAGGTGCATAGGTCCCCCTCAATGGGTCTTCAGTCCGGGAAACCGTGAACCAGCAAGAATGTATAGAATTCTCAGTACCCCGCAGCAGTGGGAGTGACTTAATTTACTGGGGGAACGGGATCACATATATAGTGAGAGGAAGGGTTTCTGGTATCCAGAGACAGCAGGGAAACCCATTGGTTTAGGACATGCAGCCCCATTTTCATGTTGGGGGTTATAGCCTGGACCTGGGTGTTTTCTGGGGACCAGAGAAAGAGGCTTTATATGGTTACATAGGGAGAAGTGCTACAGCTCCAGATAAACAATTCTGCAGGTGGCATACATCTGCCATGAGCAGGCAGCATAGCTTGTGGTCTTTCAGAGATGCAGAGGGGAGGAGCCAAACTCCTACCATTCTCAGAATGAGAGTTCCAGGGTTCTAGGCATGCCTTCAACCTTACCTCAGCTCCGGCCAGTCCCACACTCTCTGGCTGGACTTTTGACTGCTCATAATAGCCAAGCCAAATGTGCAATGCCTGGAGGAAACTTTAGAGTTCTACAAAAATTAGCTCTAAAAAACTCGATATTTTAAGAAACAGTTCTTAGAAGGCTATGAAACATTTTAACTTTATAAGATGTTTTATATTATTAATATGTGATTAAAAAAAAAAACGGCTTAAAAAAAAAACCAGGGCCACATCTATAAATACCAAATATTAAACCCTAGAAACTAGGATATTTCTATCCTATAATACAACAAGACAATGGCTAAAACAATCTGGCAAAGAGCTTGGAACAATAGTTCTCAACCTATGGGTCATGGTATTTTGGGGGTTGGAGGACCCTTTTGAGGAAACAGCTGGAGATTGTCTACATATTAGATGTTTGCATTACAATTCATAATAGTGACAAAAATTACAGTTGTGATTTCATGATTGCGGGGTCACTGCAACATGAAAACTGTGTTAACAACAGCCCCAAAATATTAGTCTGTTAGTTTATGTAAACTTTCTGTGCCTCAAGGTTTATAAATTTATTGGATATGGTTAAAAATCTATAAATCTATATAAAGGTTAACTGTAAATCTTGTTAACGTGGGCTTGATAATTTAAGATGTATACACAGGTATTTTTAAGACCACATGTCGTGGTGCCATTTTAAAATGTAAACAACATTTATGGCTTTGTCATACAGTTGCTACTTTCTTGGTTAAATCCTCACTTAGGGAAAAAAAAACCAACAAAACAAAACAGCCGAGTGACTGGTTGTAACTAAGTTTTCCACTTGAGATAAAAAAGGTGTTTTATTGTTTGGTGTTATAAAAAAACAAGTTAGATTTTTTAAATGTTTTTTTTAATTCAGAGTTTTACATAAGATTAAAATTTTAATAAAAGATTATTTTAAGGACAGTTTTTGTCATGGGCATATTTATAAGACTATCAGACACTATGAAAAGGCCAAAATATAAAATTGCCAGACTTCCTGGAGACTGGATAATTTAAGTACATATAAGATCTGTCAGTCACCTCATAGATAGTCAACTAACTATGTTTGTGGTCATGTTAAGGACTAATAAGCTGTATTTAGAACCTGTATATGTTTTCAAGTTTGAGCCTGAGACACATATCTAGGAAAACAAAGTCTGCTTAGCTCTGGTATTATCTTAATAGATTCTTAAGAAGATTCTTAATAGATACTGGTTCTCAAGTCCTTCAGAGGTGCTAAATACTATGACAAACAGAGACCCCAGATCCTAGCAGTGACCCCAAGATCTCCAGAGGAAACAATGGGATCAGAGCAACCTCACCTGGATTGTGGTAATGCTAACCACTGGGCAAAACTGCCCTAACTGCCTCACCTGCTGCCATGGACCTGCCTAAACTGTGGCCAATTCAGGACACTGGCGAGTGGATCACCCTGCTTTGGCTGGACAGAAAAGTACTTTCTGGCCTGGCAACTGAAGGCTGGCATTGCCCTGGGACCTCTGCCCCCCAATGAGGCCACGGAGAGCATGGGAACCTGGGGTCACCTGTCTAGGTATGGATATGTCTCTGTCATTTTAATTGACACATAGGTTAATTGGTTATACTTACTGGTATTGTGAGGCCGGAGACCCTCGGCCCTGGCTTTCTCTACTCAATACAATAATTATTGAGTACTTTCCAGAACTCCCTGTTCCAAGAACTAGCCTACCCCAGAAACCATAAAACAATTATTGTCAGGCTTAATTCAAGAGCACTGTGACCCAGCCCAAATTCCTAAAATGAGCGGCAGCGACAGCCGCCACCTAATTGCCTTGGGCAAGGGACTTTACCCTAAGTGTACATTTCCTGGTGCCCGTGACCTTGCTATAATCAATTTAAAGGTTAACTGGCCCCTACCTATCAAAATGAGAAAACAATTTGGGAACCAATCAACTTGTACCAATTCGGTTTGTGCCCAACAACTGTATAAAAAGCTTCACCATTTGCTCCTTGGGGCCGCTTCTATCCTGTGTGTTAGAACGGTCCCAGTGCACTGGAATAAATCCTCTTGCTATTTGCATCGATATCCCGTCTGTGAGTCTCTGTGGGGATGTGGCGTTCCGGTTTGGGCCCTGGGGGTCCCAGTTTGGATCTCTGAAGTCCAACAGTATAATTTATTCGTCTCAGATCTCTGATGGTATTGATGATTAAACAGTTAGGTTATCTAACAGCAACAGACAAACAGCCATATCCCTCAAGGTTTATGGCAACCTGATTAGTACAATTCGTAGAGCTACTGGAGCTCCTGCTAAGAAGGCAAACAGGTTTGCCATACTGACAGACTTCATTTTTAAGGACAAACAGGTTTCAGGTGTAAGTTTTTACAAGAACTTGTTTTACAATGACTGCTCTTGATAACAGCTACTCATGTCTCAGGCAAATGGTTAGATTTAAAAAAAAGTTTAAGGTCTAAAAAGGTATTGTACTTGAGGGTCTAAAAGGGTGATTTATACATAGATAAAAGCTTAAAAGGTGTAACAGTAATTTTAAAAGATTTAAAAATTCAGTGTTTTAGGAGCTCTGGATAAATGTTCTTACAGAGTTCTGGTGAGCTGGTGCTGATGTCATCAGCCACAGGTCAGGATCTATAGGGTGTGGGGTTTTTTTTTGTTTTTGTTTTTAAATGCTTCAGGCTAAAACATTTCTGTCCAGTTTCTGTTTGTGTGTCCAGCTCTCTGGACAAAGAAAATGTTTATGCTTCTGACCTTGGATCCTGGCTTTTGCTATGAGTCAAAGATATGGGTCTGCTCCAATTGTTCTACAGACCCTGTTAGCTGCTTTTTCAATATAAATTACAACAATGAAAATGCTAATGTATTTCCTTTGGAAAACTAAAAATTCATGTAGGCCTCAGGGAACCCAAGGAGCCACCTCCCACAGGTCTCCCTCCTGCTTATTCCTGAGGGTCTGATTTCTCTCTCTCCTGGATGTGGGAATTCCTTCTTTCCCAACTACCAGACTATAAAACTAAGAGTTCCAAATGTAAGATTTTCTTAAGTTTCCTAAACTTTAACTTCTGTCTCTAGTATATATGTTTTAACAGATTTCCACTTGGCTGACAGACACCATCCAGAAATCAGCTACAGATTCCAAACTGCTTCAAACAGCTGCAAGTCCTGGAGCTACTAAAGCTGATATGGACCAGTTCAGCTGATGTGATTACTTCCTCTTCTTTCAGCTAAAACAGCTAACCAGATGCATCTGATAAAACGCCCATTGCCTGAATCCCCTCCCAGCTTTTGACTAACATTATTGCCTTCCTAGGCTCCCTGAAAGCAATGCCCTAGTTTCAGCTGGAAGCAGTTACAGAAGATAGGACACCCCATTTCCTCACTAGCTGGAATGTTTTGGTCAAAAGAAAACTCCCTGGCATAGGGGGAAAAAACTGGTATCTGTGACACTATTGACATATATATCAGCAGGTAAATCATTAGCTAATACACTTCTACAATATGATAGGACATTCAACCTGCTTTATGCAAAACAAAGAGTTATTGAATAGCTTTAATTACTGTCAGCCCTTACATTATGCTTTAACTGAATATACAAATTTCCATGTGGGTACCATTAAACTGATCTATAGAGTCAAAGATTTGATTCAGGTACCAGCTCAGAGGTACAGAGGGAGGACTGAACTTAGTTCGGAGACTATGTCCCTGGCTGTCTCTCTAGTCAGTCTTTTTCTTTTTTTTTTTTTTTTTTTTACTTTTTCTTCAATTTTAAATCAAGTAACATATTTTTTATCAATGAGTTGTGTGTTGTGTAGTAATTGGATCACCAGGAACCTATAACACTAGGATTAAAGGCATGGGCCACCATTGCCTAGCACTAAGTATCACTTTTAAAGAAGCAACTAATAGATGCACTTAGAAAAGAGTTAAGATGGAGCTTAGCATCAGATTCAGTGGCCAGTCTATGGGAGATCCTGGGTTTCAGTCCCAATTCTGAAAAAGAAAAAGAGGACTGAACCACAAAAGAGAAAGACCTAGGATTTAAAAAACACAATCTGATATGCAAGAAAGAGGTTGAAGGGAATCCCCAGGGCAATGGGGAGGGAGGCTGGAGGACAGCTAGGTCAAATGCAGAAGGTCAACTGTTAAAATAGATCAGTGGCCTTGGAAAGGAGAGCTGTGATAATTGAAGGAGGCAGGATATCTGGTCTCTCTAAGCATTTTAAAATTGAAATGGTGAGTTCATGCCTCATGGATCAGTGCCTGTAAAAGTGAGCAACAGGAAAACAAAATGTGTATAAAAGGAAATAAGACCAGGTGTGGCAGGGCACTCAGAAAACTGAGAGTGGAGAATCATAAATTCAAGACCAGGCTAAGCTGCCAAACTGAAGACCCTGTTTCAGCCGGGAGGTGGTGGCGCATGCCTTTAATCCTAGTACTTTGGAGACAGAAGCAGGTGGGTCTCTGCGAGTTTGCGGTCAGCCTGGTCTACAGAGTGAGTTCTAGGACAGCCAGAGTTATAACAGAGAAAACCTGTCTCAAAACAAACAACTCTGTCTCAAGACAATGCAAATACCCATAACACTATTGGGATAATGTGAGTTTAGAGGCAGGAATAGTTCATGATTCTGAGATAGAAGGTAGATTCTGAGAGGAGCACCAGAGCGCCTCCTCATGATGGGCAGGCCTGACCTCGGCTCTTTGGGAATCCTGGGTAATTCTCAGAAAACCCCAAAGTCAGCTGCTGGCCAGTTAGAGCTTTCTGCACATCTCTCATGCACCCCACTTTCCTGAGAACCCCTCACTTCCCTGCCTGATGTAACAAGCCAAGGATTGGCTCAGGTCCTAATCAATCAGAGAGATTCCTCCTAGGGATGCCTGTTCCACTTAAAACCCTGGTGCACCCACATTTGGGACTGCCATGTTTTTTTAAATTTGTTAGTCCTGGCATGTCAGTATGTAACACTTGGGAAATAAACTGCTTTAGTTTTAAAATGGCCACGTTTCTCTCAGTGTCTACTTGAGCTATTTCGCAGACCCAACAGATTCCTTTCTTAGAGTTTTTCTTGCTGTGATAAGACATCATAACCAATAGCAATTTGGAGAGAAAGGGTTTATTCCAGTTTATTGTTCTACATCGTAATCCATCATCAAATGAAATCAGGGCAGGAACTCAGGGCAGAGCTCAAGACAGGAACTGAAGCAGAGGACATGGTGAACACTGCTTACTGTCTTGCTCCCCATGAACCCAAGACCTGTAGCCATTTAATTAAGCCTGGCAGTGATACATTAATAAAGACACATGAGACATGTTCAAAGGTACACACCAGACAGACCAGAGCAGAGACCACAGCATGCCATCATCCGATTCCCCTCCTGGCAGTGTACTCTTGTCTGAAAAGAGCCTCCTAGCTCTCAAAGATCATTTGCATAACCAAAGAGATACAATGGTTTGCTCCTCCCAAATCTTTGGCCTTTGGGGTGTGTCCATGTCTACAGTGGGGTACCCCCAACACAAAAGGGACCAGGCTCCATCCGTCTGAACTATGTCCACATTTTATAATGGGGTAACTATAGAACAATAAGAAAGACCAGGCCACGCCTAACGTTGCCTCTGTTGTCGTGGGATATCCAAATGACCTCTTTATCGGCAACTCTATGTACATTTAGCTAAGAGGGAGTAGCTCTTATTTACATGAGAAAACAAGTTGGTTCAGCCACAGAAATCATATCCTGCCAGGCTTCAGGCAGTCAGCGCAATGAGTCTTCAGTGAATATAATATCTAGAGATATGTTCAAATGTTCCACAACAAGGACCAGAAGCCCAGAGATGGCACCACCCAGAGTGAACTGGACCCTCTCACATTGATCATCAATCAAGAAAATGTACACAGGCTTGAGCTGCAAAAGTTTATTTTTAGTTTATATATAAAATAAATGTTTCATGCACTGTTGGGTGAGGGGCTAGCCTAGGTCATGGTATTTTGTATTGTTTGCAGGTGTTGGATTTCAGTGGGGGTTGTTTAATTGCTAATGATCTGCATGTGCTGTCAGTAGCACACCTGAGGAGTTCTGAAAGAAGAAAAACACTTGAGCTGAGAGGCTCTAAGTTCCACTGTCCAGGTAGGCGCTTGCCATGCTTGGTTCCCTCTGCTGAGGTCTGGCAAGGTTTGCACCATGAATATGCCTCCCATGTAGTCCTTGCTGAGCCCACTCAGTGACGTACTACTGAAGGCTTGCCCACAGGCCAACATGGTGGGGGCACTTCCCAAGCTTGTGTCAAGTTCACATGGAACTAGCCAGCAATGTCCCACAGGTTCAGCCCACAGCTGATGCCAAAGATTGAACTAACCAAAGAATAGCCATCAAAGTAAATTATCTAGTGAGATGGTGATAGGTCACCAAAAATAAGTGTCTAGTAGTTTGAATGTTAAATGGTTGTTTCTTCTCTGGAGAGAGGAAATAGAGGAGTTTTGAATAGTTTCATGTAACTGTGCTTCCTCTTTTGAAGTTGCTATTGTTGCTGAGAAAGGATCTTAATATATAGCCCATGCTGTTCCTGACCTTGTGATCTTCCAACCTCGGTTTCTAGAGTTGGCATTAGAGCAGTGGTTCTCACGCTTCCTAATGCTGCAACCCTTGAATGAAGTTCCTCTGGTGACTCCCAACCACAAAACTAGTTTTCTTGGTACTGTAAGTAGTTAAGTCTGAAATTTGCCCCCTGAGGACCAGCGAGTCCACGTATGCAAAAAGCAAAGACACTTTTATTCTGCAGAGCAAACCAGCACGCTGGAGTCAGGCTTCAAGTAAAATGGTTGACCCTGGACAAAGGCTTACTGGCCTTTCTATAGGTTGTAAGGAGAATTTCAGCATGGGTGAGGTACTAGGGAACACGATAGTGAGACGGTTACATGGGTCGATCTGATATTGGCTAATTTCAGTATAAGATACTACGTACCTTCTGTCATGTAGGGGTACCAGGCGCAGATGTCTGGCCTTGAGATAAGGCCTTCCTGCATTCCTGTAGCTACACTGTGGTTGCCCTCATCTCTGAATGTTTGCCCTTTGGGTCAGGGTTTTTTATGGCTTTCTCTTAGAATTTACTTAGCTTCAGGATCAGGCTCAGGTCAGGGGCTTGAGCACATACACTGTGGACCTGGACTAGGCCTGAGATGAGGGACCTTGCATTTTTGTACACACAAAAATGGAGTTTAGGTCCTTCGGTAAGGGCAAAAGTTAAGTTTTAAATTGTAGTTACAGAGTCTAAGATATCTTAGAAGAAAAGCAGATAACCTCCTGGGATGCTAGGTGGGGCTGTTCAGGTGAGATAGTCTTAAATCTCCCTAGCCCAAGGACATAATCTCTTGAATTATTGGGTAGGGAGTGGCTAGATCCCATGTTGACCCTACTGCACCAGTGCTCCATGCTCTGGATGTGCCTGGTCACTTGTAGAAGGGAGATAACCCAGACAGGAAGTACATCAGGATAACTGCTTGCCACTGATTGGACCTGCTGGGAAGTGTGTAGCCTTATGGATTCTGACTTTTCAAGCACCTGTGCCATGTGATTCGGGACCATTCCGAGGGAGTTCTGGAGGTGGCAGTTTCACTCCGCGGGTACCTCAGAATGGACCCTGTCAGAGTGCCTCTTCCTGGCCAGTATTTGGTTAATTTAATTGAAGCTTGCTTGCTTCAAATTTGGCTCAGTTGTGGCATTCTTATTCTCAACCAGATTTGGGATTTACAATACTAAATAACTGTAATTGTGCTATTATTATAAATCATAATGTCTGATTTACAAATGGTCTTAGGGGACCCTGTGGGGGGTTGTGACTCACAGGTTGAGAACTGCTGTACTAGAGGTTTGAGATACCATGATTCACTGTGTGACACTTGGAATAAAAACATCAGACTGGGATAGAGCAGAGCATTTTCTAGCATTGTAAGGTCCTGGGTTCTAGGCATTGAGAGACTGAACAGTATTTGAAAGCACTGGCTTGTAGCAAAAGATTTTGAAATACTTTTATGATCTTTGTTTCTCTAAAAACACAACATTTTTTTGAATATGTTTCTGTGCCCATCTCAGGAGTAGTGGATGAGAGTTACATGCTGCTGTGAAAAAACATAATTTTGCCATGCGCAGCTTGTCCTTGTGATTATGTGCAGCTTAGACTTCTAGGAACTTTGCTGAGAGTATCTATTGGTTGAGGCTTGGAGAGCCAAGGAGGGAATTAGGTTTGGCACTGTTGTGTGGAGATGTTAGTCCAGCTCACAATCAGCTCCTGCTCTCCGAGGGCCAGGCCATCAATAAGGGTGGTGAATATTTCTTCCTTTTTCCTATTTTATTTATTTTTATTTTTTATTTTTTATTTTCTGAGCCAGAGGGTAAACAAGCATGCTACACTGGCTGCTCCTCCAGAGAGGGCTAGGGTTAGATTTCCTGTATCCATATCGCCTCTAACAACTGTCTGACAACTCCAGCTCCAGTGAATGTAATACCACCCTTCTGAACTCCATGGGCACTGCATGCACGTGGTGCCCAGACAGACATGCAGGCAAACACCATAAGACACCTAATCAAAATAAATAATATTGCCAGACAGTGGTGGCACATGCCTCTAATCCAAGCACTCGAGAGACTGAGGCAGGTGTATCTCTGTGAGTTCGAGGCCAGCCTATTCTACAGAGCAAGTTCCAGGACAGTCAGGGCTACAAAGAGAAACTCTGTCTCAAAAAATAAATAAATAAATAAAATAAAAAATACATCTTCATGTCTCTAACTATCTTCTTCTTCCTTCTATACTGTCAGTTTCTGTAACTGAAAACCTATTCTCTTGCCTGTACTGTTACTGTGACAGATTCCTAACTTGTAACTGATTCCTAACTTGTAACAGATTCCCACTGTGCCTTTTATACCCTCTTGCTCTAAATGTTGTGAATTTCCCAGAGCTGCCTAGGCACCATTCCCTGGAGCTTGCCCAGCCCCCACGCCCCAGCTCCATGACACTTCCACCTTCTGTCGCCAGGTATGAGAATAGTACCTGCCCCCAGCCACCTGTTCTGCGTCATCAGCAGGGGACTGGTGTGGATTGCCACATAACCCCGGTGGGCTTCGGGCTCTCTCTCTCTCTCTCTTTCTCTCTCTCTCTCTTTCTCTCTCTGCCCCGTGTTTTCTCTGTCCCTTTGTTAAAACTCTCCAGCGTCCATGCATCTAAACTCTGTCCATTGTGTCCATAAATATAAAGAATTATTACTCTAAAAAGATAGAAAGGAAAAAGAAATCTTCACTGCTTTTGCAGGCAGCCTTTAAAGACAGAGAAAGAAAGAAAAATTGTCCTTTTTGGCTGTCCTTAGCTTGGATCAGAACTGCAGAGAGAACTAGCTGAACTGAACTGACATCTTTCAAACCATCCCACCAACTGCCAACTCACTGCCAACACTCTGCTTTATAACCTAAGCAAAGTTCCCAGAAGTCCAAGCAGCATCCAATCATAAGGAAGACTGCACAGGCCAGAAAACTTCTTGGCAAAGTGTCCTGCTCCAGTTTCCTATTTCTTAAAACAAAAAAACAAAAAACAAGGTTCTGGATTCCATCTCTAGTGGCACGTTAAATAAATGCAATAATAAATAAATATATGTTAAAAATCAAAAAAACATATAGTCAGATGTCATGGGCAAAGGATGAAATCTGGAGAAAATCAGAACTTCCACTGAGGTCAGGGCAAGCACAGGGTGTGCGAGATGACTAGCGGAATGGCGCTGAAGAGCGGTCTGTTCATGGCGTTCCCTGTTCTGGCAGTCAACTCTCTCCTTCATCCTTCTTTGCTTTTTGTTTGTTTGTTTTTGTTTTGTTTTGTTTTTTTGAGACAAAGCTCTCACTATGCAGCCCTGTTTGCCCTGGAATGTACAATGCAGACCAGGCTGGCCTGGCACTCACAAAGATATACCTGCCTCTGCCTCCGGAGTACTGGTATTAAAGGTGTGTGCTATAACGCCCTGCTGTCCCTTTCAGATATATATCATGCCCCAGCACTGACCCAGGGTCTGCCATTCAGCAGGCTAAGAATGATTGTGAGAGGAATTAATGAATGACCAAGAGAATGAATAGAGCCCTTGAGCCCACGGGCAAATGCGGTAGCAGAAAAGGCCTTTCAGTACACACCGCTGCCATCCGTCCTCAACAGAAACTACAATCAGCCTGCTGCAGCAACACCAGACTGACATCAGAGGAGGTTATCATCCTGAGAGGGAGCTAGAAAGCCTAGCAGGATTCAATCTTATCAGTCCAGAAGAGGAGAAACAGTCCCTGTGCCCCTCACTTTCCTGTCTCCAGGATCTCTGCAGCAACATCCTTGGATGGAAAGAGGTGAAGGGTGTAACCAGATATGTCAAAGCCAAGTGTCCTCCTGACTCTAGGCCCAACCTCATTACTTCAGTCTCAGGGTCCATGAAGAAAGAAGAATTTGAGCTTGTGACTTAGAGTGATGGGCTCCCACCCACTCTGCGGCACATTTGTCAGCGAGCTCCCGCAGGCAGTGCTGCTGGGCATGACCTCAAACCTTTTCTATCTTGAAAGTAGAGAGAAAAGTGGCAGGAGGTCTCACTCCCGAGGGAGAGGACATGGTATTATTCAAATCCACATTATTAATGTTATCTAAAGAAAGTAAAGCACTCAGTCCCAGTTGAGTGGGGCTGGAGAACCACCTACAACAGCGACGTGGCCTGAACCATTGCTACGAAGTGAACTGGTGGCCATCATATCTTCACAGGAAGGAATCTCATGTGCTGTAGTAAAATGTGTACAAATGAAATATATATACCCTGCCAGACCTCAGCAGAGAGACCACTATCATGGCAAGCGCCATCCTGGACAGTGGAACGCTGAGCCTCTTATCTCAGGTTTTCAGTGATCCCTAAGCTCCTAAGGTGTTCTATCTGATAGCACATGCAGACCATGAACAGTCAAACATCCCCCACATAAGGTCATCACCTGCAGACCATACACAATTCCATGGCCTAGGCAGCCCTGCTCCCAACAGCGCACTCATGTGGAAGTCAGATGGAATTTGAGGGTATCATCTTTAGAAACACCACTCACCTCCTTTGAGGGAGGGTCTCTCACTGGCCTGGAGCTTACAAAGTAGCCTAGACCAACTGGCCCATATGCTCAGGGATCTGCGTGTCTCTGCCTCCCTAGCCTTGGGATTACAAGCATTTGCCACCACATCTAGCATGTTTTTATTTTGTTTGTTTGCTTTTCAAAACAGGGTTTCTCTATTGTACCTCTGGCTGTAGGTGTACAACTACAGGGTGGCTCAGCACAGAAGACAAGGAGGCATTTTCATAGGTGTAAATTCTGCCAGACCTCAGCAGAGGGAATCAGCATCCTGGCCAGTGCCATACTTGACAGTGGAACCCTGAGTGTCTGAGCTCAGGTATTCTACTGGTACCATGTGCAGATCATAAGCAATTAAACATCCTACACAGAAATCTAACACCTGAAAAATAATACAGAAAGCCAAGACCTAGGATAGCCCCTCACCCAACAGTGCATAAAACAATTTCAAACATAACTAAAAATAAACTTCCCCAACATCTGGCTGTCCTGAATTCACTCTGTAGACCAGGCTGGCCTGGAACTCACCGAGATCTTCCTGTCTCTGCCTCCTGAGTACCGGGATTAAAGGCAGGCGTGTGTGCACCACCACCACTACCTTGCACATCTAGCATTTTAATGTGGGTTCTTGGGATTGACCTTAAGTCCTCATGCTTGTAAAGCAGATTCATATACACCATACACACACACATACACACACACACACACACACAAAACCAGAAGAAAATGTATGTGCAAGAGTGTTATGAATGGGTAACATCATGCAAACTGTCATCAATATAGTGAATTCCATGATGGCCAAGGCCTTCTAATTATTTATTTATTTTAGACAGGGTCTCACTGTATACCTCTGTCTGGCCTGGAACTTACTCTGTAAACCAGAATGGCCTTGAACTCACAGAGATCCACTTGCCTTTGCCTCCCTAGTTCTGGGATTAAAGGTGTGTGCCACCACGCCTGTCTTGAACCAAGAATAAAATTATCACCTAATCCAAGGATTTCTTGAAATTATTGGTTATATGTGGAAAAGATTTTATGATTTGTGATATGCCATCAAGACACTAATGGTATTAAAACTTTTTTGCCAGAATTTGATGATGAAAACAAGTACAGACTTAGCATTTTTACTGGATCTAAAAGTTCATTTAAATAAGTTAAATATGTATGTCCCTAGTGAAAGTCAGTTTATCAACACAATATTTCAAATCATAATAGCCTCCAAATGAAACCGGCAGGCTTATATTAAGGCAAATAATCTTAGGTATGTCAGTTCTGTGAACAGAAAGAACATTTAGTCTTACTTTTCTTGTCTTGTATTTGACAAACTATTTTGAAACATATTTTATGATTTTTTGGGGGAAATAGTCAACATTTTGTATATTTACATTTCATATTCACTTAATAAAATGAATTGCCTGCCTGTCTTCAAACAGGATGCACAGAGCTGCTTCATCCTGGCTTCGGTCTAAAGATTTCACATTTCTTTACAAGACAGTCCCAAGTCTGACAAGTTAAAATCTGCTTTTTAAGAAAATCCCCAGTCTCAAAGCACAAACGGAAGCCCAAATCCCCCAGGGTCCAGCTTCTGCTCATGTTGTAACTGAGCCTCTGAGGTTCTTGGCTGGGGCTAGGGGCAGCTGGGGGAGTTGATGTAAGAACTTGGATATTAAATTGCAACCAAAGCCGGGAAAGTTATTGCAACAAAAGGACCACTGCTTGTGGCATGCTGTCTGTATTCGTGGCTGAGGGAGAGGCCATGAGCAGGCGCCATGAGAATTTTTTCTTTGTTTTTGTGTATGGTGCTAGGGATCAAACCCAAGACCTCTTTCCTGCCCTCCTACTGAGCTCCAATCTCAACCCCACTAAGAATTTATTAGTCTTATTGACACTTTTGAATAAAGGGCAATGCCCTCTGCTTTAACTAAATTAGAATGTGCATGATTTGAAAAGTTTAAAAACATGTAAAACTTCATACTTGTAGGACGCCAAGGAAACCTGTTGACACCGAACTTAATCATGAACCTTCTTTAAGAATTTGTGATCCGGGCTGAAAAGGTGGCTCAGTCATTAAGAGCACTTGCTGCTCTTCCAGGAGACCCTCCTTCAGTTCCCAGCACCCACTTCAGTGGGCTCACAATAGCCTGCAAGCCAGTTCCACAGGATCTGACACCCTCTTCTGCACACGTGGCATACATTCACACATACAAATAAAGAATTTTAAATGTTTTTATTGTTTTGTTTTTTTGAGACAGGGTTTCTCTGTTGCAACTCTGGCTGTCCTGGAACTTACACTGTAGAACAGGCTGGCCCTTGAACTCAGACAGATCCGCCTGCCTCTGCCTTCCTAGTGCTGGGATTAAAGTCCTGTGTCACCACTACCCGGCCTTAAAATCTTTTTAAAGGGAGCATATGAGTGAACACCAGGATGCACACCTTTAATCCCAACACTCAGGAAGCAGCAATCTCTGTGAGTTCCAGGCCAGCCAAGCTACATAGTAAGGCTGTCCCAAACAAACACACAAACAAGTAACAACAAAGAACCTATTCCACAAACAGAGATGTATTAAAGAAATATTATTATTTCCGGCGATATATTAACAACAAGCAATGACAACTCTCAGAGATGCAATACCCAGGTGGTTCAGGCAGAGGTCCATCTCACACCCTTTCACACAGCTTCCTCACATGGCGCTCCCCATCCATCGGCCTGGCTTCCTCTGCCCCAGCCCCTGGGTGCTTTATTCATTTATTCATTTATTCATATCCCTCCTTCCTCCACACAGGCCTTAATTATACAACTGAATGGGACCTAACACTTCTCAAGGTCTGCCAGTGGACTTGTCCCCCTATCCCAGGGGTGTCCAAGCTGCTGGGTGAGTCAGAGTTGACTCACCCAGCTGCAGACCATTGATGGCGATAGGGATCCTTCATCTTCATTAACATAAATAAATGGCCTGTTCATGTGGAGATCTGGGGGGCTACTCCATTGTTTTTAGCACAGGGGTGTTAACAGATGTAGGAAGAAAGTCCTTTATTTGCTGCCAGGCATCAGGAAGCACCCTTCCCCTTTCCCCATACAGCAGGTACACATGAGTATGATCCCATAATAATTATAAAATATCTAATTCAAACATTCCACAACAGAGATGTAACTAAAACAAAATCTTGTTTGGTTTGAGATCTGAGTGCAAGTTTTGGGTCGTCACTCCTTAGTTTATAATCCAGACCAAATACAGTCTTCCAGAATTTGACAAAGTCACACCCATTCTCAAAGACACTTAACTTAGCTTCTCTTTCAGATTACCAGGACTATATATAAATCTCAAAACTGGATTTAGTGGCCTTTCACTGTCTTTACGCTCTAGGACCTCCTCTTTCTGGTGAGGTTAACTTGTGGCAGTCTAGATCTTTTACTAGGCAGCCGCATAGCTTACAAGCATTTACTGCACCCCGAAAATGGACAAAATCTCTTGCACACCTTGGGGCAGCCTATTTCGAGCCTTTCCTCTACTGCTTAGGCCAACCTAGCAGGATTCGAACTCTTACACCCCCCACCAACAGAAGCACGTGGAAGCCCAGGGAAGACCAAGGCCTCTCGCCTCGGTCGTCTAACTAGCTAGAAGCTAGCGGCGCCGAGCAGAAACGTGGGTTGGGACACCGCACACTGTAGGGGGGGGTCACTGCGCATAGACTACCACAGTAGGCCCCGCCCGGCCTCGGCAGGAGGCGAATCGCCGAGCCAGAGGAGGGGCATGGGCCGCTCGTCCACAGGCGCCCGCTCCTCCGCTAGCACGCACCTCCCGCCCGCACACAAAGCCCGCTCGGCTTGCTCGGCGCTCGGTTCCTCAGGCCTGTGCCGCGGCGCTCCGCCTGGCGGCCTGCAGGTTGGAAGCCGGGCCCGGGCAGGCAGCAGGCGTCGATCGGATGCGCTCATCGAACCGCCGCGGGAGGGAGGGCGAGGGGAGGAGTGGGCCGCGGGGGGGTGGAGGAAGCCGCCTTGCGCTGAGGTGGGAGCAATTGAATTTCAAACACAAACAACCGCACGAGCGCGCCCCGAGCCGAGCGTTGCCCACCGCGCCCGCCCCGTCCGAGCGGCGCGCGGGCGCAGACGCCGTGGCTGCTCCGGAGCTCGCGTCGGGGGCCACCATCGAGGCGGGGGCCGCGCGAGGGCCGGAGCGCAGCGGCGCCGCAACCGCCGCACGCGCAAACTTGGGCTCGCGCTTCCCGGCTAGGCGCGGAGCCCGGGGCGCCCGCGGCCCCGCCATGTCGCGATCCAACCGGCAGAAGGAGTACAAGTGCGGGGACCTGGTGTTCGCGAAGATGAAGGGATACCCACACTGGCCGGCCCGGGTGAGCAGCGCGGCCGTCGCGGGCCCTGGCGCGGTTGCATAACGCACGGGAGGGTACGGTCGCCGCGCGCAGAGCGGCCGGAGGGGCAGGGGCGCCGGGCCTGCTCGCCCTGGCGGGAGCCCACCACCTCTTACATAACGTAGGCGGCGGGGCTGGCACCTGGAGGGCGTTGCCACGTGCTCAGTCCACCCGCAACCCTCATACCAGCCGAGGGTTCGGGCGCACTGTCGGGGAGCAGGCTGGCGGCGTGTGGCTTGTGTTGCGACTCCCAACCCCTTCGGGGAGCCCCGTTCGAGCCCCGAGTCTCCATTAATAGTTGCCTTCAGTTCAGATTCCTCTGGACAAACGGTTGCTAAGGGTCCCCGTCCACGGAGGGTTAGGGAGAGGTAGAGTTGGCGTCTAAAAACTTTCTTTGAGCATTTGTAGGAAGTCTGAAGTTGAGAGGGTCGTGAAATGGTTGGGGGCGCCTTAAGACACGGCCTACCTTTGGGTAACCCTTCCACAGCCCGTTAGCCCTTAGTTCTACAAGAACACGTCTCCATATGACGCCGGCTCAGGTCTGGAACTGTAGCAGCATTACCCTGTGTGGCTGGGCAAGTCCAGTACAGACTACCTTAGTGAGGCGAGGGAGTTTGGGGAGCTCGAGTTGCCTCCACAGACTACCATTGAGCTTCTCCAGCCAGAGAGGCCCTTGTCAGCCATGTGGTTGTTTGAGCCCGCCAACAGAAGGGCCTTCCCCATTCCAGCACCTGGCCAGGTGGGAGGGTGGGGCCGAAGGCCTCCTGTGTTTATCACCTTTCCTCCAAGGAAAAGGTTAAGTGTGTATGTGTGGGTGCTTCTGGCAAGTTTTCAAAGTGAATGTAGAGGGGCCCTTGGCACCGGGTTAGGGCATGACTCAGCCCCTGAGGGTGTGGGACTTGTGTAAAGTGAAAGGCTAGGGCAGAGAGGCCTGGAAGGAGGGGTCCAGACTAGGATTGCCTGGAGGCTTTGGCTTTTCCCAGCGTGGCTGACTGTTCATCCGGTCCAGTACTGCTCTGGGAAGTTCTTCCATGCTTTTTTGGTTTTTGTTCAGGGTGTCAGGCAACTTGATCATTGAGAAAATCCAAGTGGCCCTCCATACTCTCTCCCCCTCCCAAGGAGTGTGTCCAATTCCACTTGCCTGAGCTCCTTCTTAGAAAATTTAAAATGGATCAAATAAGGCCTGGCCTCTGGCCTAGGAGTGAAGTGCAGAGAGAAGCCAGACTCTGTCCAGAGCCTTAGAAGGGAGTGTGTGTATGTCATGTGAACACTCATGTACTTTACCCTGCACCCTCTGATCCACTGGGTTCTTGGCCCAGATGCCCGGACACTGGTGGGCAGGGCAAGAACTGAACCCAGGTCTCCACTGCTTCCTGCTGAGGGTGAGACAGGGTTCACAGGTAAGCTACACCTAGGGAAGGAGAATAGTAATGGAATGTGGATTTAGGGACCTTCTGGTATGTCTTATTCCATAAGATCTGTGGCCCTGTGAGGAAGCCAGAAACCACTCTGGTTTCTCATTGCCTTTGGATAGAGGACAGCCCTTGGACCAGGGGTACCATCAATTTCTTTTCATTCTAAGCCTCCAGGACAGAAGGGCAGGACAGAGAGGCAATTTCTCTATTTAAGGCCTGGACCTTTGAGATACAGTTGTGAATGGTTCTCAAAGAGAAAGGCACTCCTGCACTTGCCCTGGCTTGGTTGTTACACTTCAGGGGAAGGGTACACCCAAGGCTATCACGGCTCTAAGGCATTCCCCCTTGACTCTCCAAAAGACAAAACTGAGTCCTTGTTTCCCCAACCCCTAATTCCTGAGAACCTGTCTTAGCTCCTCCTGAGTTGGAGGAGGAGGAAGGAGGAAGCCACACTGCTGGCTGCTCCAGGGTGTAACCAGAAGCCTCAGCCATGATGCAGGCCACCACCTGCACCTTGCTACCCTCAGTTGCTGCTGCTGGGGAACATGGGACACTGGTCAGAGTTTGAAGTCATAGGGACCACGTGGTAGCAGAACCCAACTGTATTATGTATTATGACCCCATCTTAGCTTCTTCCTTCTTCCTACAAGGACTTCCTGGGGGATCTCCCAGCACTTAACAGTGAATTGTCCAAGTCCTGAGAGTTTTTCCTCCTGGGTGCCTTTCTCCTGTCTCTCAATCCTGGAAAAGCTCTGGAGCCGCCTAGGGGCTCCCTTCTTTTCTCCCTCTGCCTCTCACCTCTTTTGCACTTGTGCTTGCCACACTTCCAGGCTAATTCTCTGAGCTGCCTGCTGTCCTGAACATTCTGGTTCCCCTAGGTGAAGTTAGTCTGGCCCTGGGTGTGGTGGTCAGCCAGTATGTGCTTATTAGCTTTCCTCTGCCTTCCTAAATGTCTGGTGATCTTGGACCTGCTTGGGCTACAGGAGGAAGTGTGGTAGGGTCCTCAGCACATCTGGCCCCGCCCTGACTCATGTTCCTTTGACTCACTTAGTTCAGTCACAGTGTGGATAAAGGCACCACCTGGGAGAGAGACTCGGGTACAGAGCACCTTTGAGACGCAATAGCCTCATTGTAGAAGAACTGCTCCTCAAATTCAAATGCCAGGAAAAGTTCCTTTGTAGCTTGAGGGGTGGGGTGCTGCCGCAGAAGTTCTTTCTCTTCTTGCGGGGGGGAAGGGGTCTGGAAATGCTGTTGAGCAGAAAACACTCCCATCCCCCAACCCTATCTCCTGCACCTACATGTTAGGGTGGTTGAGGAATGAGCCTCTTAAGGAAGAGCCCATCTACTTTCATTCCTCCACACCCAACATTTATGTAGCTGGAAGTTGGCAGGTATCTCTCATTCCATCCAGTCTCATTTCTGGGACTGGGCAGCTAGAGGCCTCCTGGGTACTCTGCCACACAATTTAGATTCTGCCTGTTGCTTGCTCTCCATGGGAAACCGGGGTGTCCAGTTGTTGCAGTTTTTGTTCCTGGAGAGATCCTCAAGCCTCCTAACTATTCCCTCAACCCCTCATTTCTTTTGGAGTCTCCTCTCCCTTTTCATTACACGTTACCAGATTAAAAGCACAGTACTGCCCTGGTTTGGGTGTGGGCACTCCTCCAGCACTTCAGTTTGCCGGCTTTCCACCCCAGAGAGGCCTATGAGCGCCTTTGCTACCGGTGTCCTTTGCTTGTCTCTTGGGATCTCTTAAGCCCTCGGAGGCCCTCATTTTGTTTTTGCTAACCCCTTCTGAGAAGAGAGGGAGGGGGTTATCAGATAACTGGAGCCAGGTATCCTATCCAGTTCCTCCTCTGTCCCCACCCCTTAGGGCAGCATATTCCCCCACCCCCACCACCCTCGCCTTCCAGTCCTAGCTTGGTTTCAAATAGAGCCTAGGACCTGCATGCCAGACTACAGGGCTGGGGGGTGGGGTGCGTATTTAGTGTCCCCTCCTCCCCAATCCTGGATGGAAGGCCTTGGGGGAGGGGTGGTCACATTCCTGGTTGCTGAGTGGCCCCGGGGGCGGGGTTGAGTTGTCATAGTGATGGGGATCACGTTTGTGGGGGAACTGCGTGCCTTTCCACCAGGTTCCCACACCCCAGCATCTCCTGATTGTTGGGCTGGGCTTAGTTTGAGTTGTGCCTTCCTAGGGGGAGGGGCTGGACCGAAGTCCCCAGAAACCACGGGGGAAGGGGGAGGGCCCAGAAGCCCAAAGACTTCCGAGTTTGGGGCAAGATGACCTTCGGAGTCATGTCCACTCAGCTCATTCTATCCACCCAGCCTCCCTGTCTCCCCAGTGCTCCCAGTTGCGCACTCTGTCTCTATTCACTGCCTTGGCCTGGCCTGTCTTTTAGGTTTGGGTCTTCGGCCCCAGTCAACATGGCTACCTAGCCTCTGGGAAGAGGGCGGGCATCTGGGGCTGTTGCAAGGATTGCTGGGATTTGTAGTCCCCATCCTAATAGTTTGGCTTGACCTGGGCTTCCAGGACTTAATCTGAGATAGGCTGGCCAGCTGCTCTCTCTTGATTTCCAGCTTGATCTTAGATACTACCTTTTCCATAGAATTCCTCCTGGAACATGGGGCAAGGAATCGCCTCAAGAAATTGGGCTTGGATTGAAGAGAAGTCTCAGAGGTTAAGAACACTTAAGAGGTTAAGAGGGTCCTCTGGAAGAGAATCCAGAGGACCCTGGGTACTATTCCCAGCTTACAAACATCTATAACTGAAGTCCCAGGGAATCTGACACCTTTTGGCTTCCCCAGGCACTCACGAGTTGCACAGAAATAACATGTAAGGGAAACATACATAAACATATTTTTTTAAAAGAAATTAGGTTCTGCCAGGCAATGGTAGCACACACCTTTAATCCCAGCACTTGGGATGTAGAGGCAGGCAGATATCCGTTAGTTCAAAGGCCAGCCTAGTCTACAGAGTGAGTTCCAGAACAGCCAGAGTTACAACAGAGAAACCCTGTCTCGAAAAACTAAAGAAAGGAAGGAAGCAGGTCTGATCCTTACTATAATGTACCATGTTATGGGAAAGTCATGTCTTTTCTGGGCTCAGTTTTCTCATCAGTAAAAAAGATTTGACTGACTTTGGTGGCTTTCAGAATGTCTCACAGAAGCCTTCTGGGGCTATTACTAGAACCAAGACATGAATACACAGTGTGTTTTGGTCTTCTACTTCAGTCAGAGTAATTGTTTATGGTTCATAGATTCAACTTTTGTTTTCCTATGAAGTCTTGCTAGGTTAACCAGGCTGACTTTGAACTTGTGAGCCTTCTGCCTCAGCCTTCACAGTACTTAAGATTCATATTTTTTATTATCTCTTTTTTGAGATAGGGTCTCACTATGTAGCTCTGGCTGTCCTGGAACTCGCCATGTAGGCTAGGCTGGCCTCAAACTCAGAGAGATCCTCCTGTCTCTGCTGGGATTAAAGGCATGCACCACTACCCCCAGCAGTATTGCAGACCTGTACTGCCAGGCCTGGCTCATTCGGCAAGTACTGTGTATCTACTGTTTACTGGGGATGAAGGCAGACCTGAGGTGGGTGTAGTGGGTACTACTTTAGACAGCAGGATTATGAGTTCCAGGCCAGCCTAAGCTGTATGGTAAGACTCTTACCAAAAATGAGTGGACCCAGTCTCTGACCTTTGAGTAGATATACTACATAGTCCATATAAATATTAACCAAGTAATAGTATTTGTAAAATTGGAACTGTAAAGGAGAAATATTAGGAGGGTGTGCTCTGGGGCCTGACTGGTTAGAAATGAGGCTTTCTGGAGGGCATGATGGTGGGGCTGAGGTTGGAATGCTGGTCACAAGTTAGTGATCATGAATGGCTGTCAGGATAGTGTTGCCAGACAGAAAGGGAGTGTCCTGGGAAAGTTTGTTCATAAACATAATGGACATACTGCACGTTAACTTCTCAGTACTCACAACCTTGTGGCTTACGTCCTATGACTATAGATGAGGAAACTAAGAGAAGCTCACTAATTTCTCCAAGGTTAATCTCTAAATGTAGCAGAGTAGAAATTCAGACTGGGCCGGGGTGGTATGCACCCTTAATCCCAGCATTCAGGAGGCAGAGAAGGGTGGTTCTGAGTTCCACGACAGCAGGGACTACACAGAGAAATCCTGTTGGAAAATCAAAAAAGAAGTTCAGACTTTGTCATTGAGAAGAGGTGGCAGATGATCATGAGAAGGCATCCAAAGAGTTGAGATGCTTTGATTGATGATGTATAATTGGAGATGGGTGTGTTGAAACAGGGCTGTCATTTGGAGGTAGAGGCTGAGGCAAGAGGAGTTAGAGGCTAGCCTGGATTGCATACAAGGTGCAGTCTCAGAATATAAAGAAGTCACAGTATTGGTCTTGGGAGTGGCAGAGATATGGCACTTTGTCCAGGACTGGATATGGAGAAGGCATTCTCTGAAGGGCAGGGAAGTAGTCATGGGTTTGCTAGGCTTGCCTAATTTAATATGGACAAATGTATTACTAAAAATGTCTTGTAAATGGGGTAATCTGGACTCCTGCTCTGTCTGGCTTTCTACACATGTCATTGGTGGTCACTGTGTCCCAGATTGAAAACCATGGACCTGTAGCTCACATTTGGTCTCCTTTTCTTGCCCCAGATTGATGAGATGCCTGAGGCTGCCGTGAAATCAACAGCCAACAAATACCAAGTCTTTTTTTTTGGGACCCATGAGACGTGAGTGAGGGGCCAGTGGGGTGCAGGTGGGGTACCGTGGGAACACCAATGTGGGGAGGGGCGGTTGATGGTATCTTCCATGTCTGGCTGTTTAGCGTGGGGGCGGCTTGGGGCTTGGGAGCACAGTCTCCTCATCTCTCACCAGGGCATTCCTGGGCCCCAAAGACCTCTTCCCTTACGAGGAATCCAAGGAGAAATTTGGCAAGCCCAACAAGAGGAAAGGGTTCAGCGAGGGGCTGTGGGAGATCGAGAACAACCCTACAGTCAAAGCCTCTGGCTACCAGGTGAGCAGTTAGTTGCCCCCCTCTAGCCCCTGGAAAGCGAGTGTATTGTGGGCTCCAGGAGCCTTGCCCACAGGCAATGCTTAGTCTTCAGAATGTCAGGGCCTTTGGGGTGGTAGAGATGGGGCTTCCTGCAAGAGGGACTGAGGGGTGTGAGGTGACTTAGAGTTAGGGGGCCACTGTCAGTGGCTTTGAGGGCAAGAACAAAATGGAGGCAGGAAGTGGGGCAGGCCTTTGTTGGGCCCATCATTGGTTCTTGTGAGCCGGGCAGGACAAGGCGGGAGGGCAGGGGGAGCGGGGGTCGTGGGGAAAAGGGTCCCAGATCCCTTTGGGAGAAGTTGACCCGAGGTTTTGCCTCCTGCTCCAGCCCTCCCCCCTCCTGCACAGAGCCCTGCCTGCCCGGCCTGTGGGTTAACCCCAGGGCTAATCCAACAGAGGTGGGTCTCAAATCACTTGTGAGACTGGGCACCTGGGTGGGGGTGGGGGCGAGGTGGGCAAAAGAAGGAGTGAGTGTCCAAGGGGGTGGTTGGGGTGGGGCTAGTCTCTGGTGCCGCTCAGCCTCTGATGTCTCCATCACAGTCCTCCCAGAAAAAGAGCTGCGTGGAAGAGCCCGAGTTGGAGCCTGAAGCCTCTGAGGGTGATGGTGATAAGAAGGGCAATGCAGAGGGTAGCAGTGATGAGGAAGGGAAGCTGGTCATCGATGAGCCAACCAAGGAGAAGAATGAGAAGGGCATGCTGAAGAGGAGAGCAGGGGACATACTAGAGGTAACAGCCAGGGTGTGACTGTAGCATTTGCTTTGGGATCTCACGGTAGTAGGGCCCTGTCTTGGGGCCCTGGGTCTGAGGTATAATCCAGCCCCTAGTCTTTGGGAATCCAACTGAGAGTGGGCCTTCTAAGAATCCAACAGAAGGCCTTCTGAGTAGCAGCAGATAGCAGAAGGAGTGAGTATCACCCAGGAAAGAGACCCTGAGGAGGAGTCTAGGCACAGAAGGTTCTGTTGACTTCCTTTGTCTCTAGCCTCAGTTCGTGTCCTCTGATAATCTAGGGCTCCCCTAAACGTCCCAAGGAGTCAGGAGACCATGAAGAGGAAGATAAAGAGATGGCTACCTTGGAGGGCGAGAGGCCCCTACCTGTAGAGATGGAGAAGAATAGTACCCCCTCTGAGCCAGACTCTGGCCGGGAACCTCCTCCAGAGGAGGAAGAGGAGGAGGAAGAGGCTGCCAAGGAAGAGGCTGAAGCCCAGGGCGTCAGAGATCATGAGAGGTGAGTGATTTAACTTGGCATTGGGCTGGGAGGGTCTAGCAACCTACGGAGAGGAGGAGAAGGAGGAGGTGGAAAAGGAGAAGGCAGAGAAGGGCCTGCCATGGTCAGCCTTTCTGGAGGCTGGGTGGGCACTCCCTGGAAACCTGCACTGGCTGGGGCAAGGCCAGGCCAAGGCCACACCATTAACCCTTCTCCCTTCCAACCCTCCCCTGCAGCCTGTAGCCACCAATGTTTCAAGAGGAGCCCCTGCCCCGTTCCTGCTGCTGTCTGGGTGCTACTGGGGAAACTGGCCATGGCCTGCAAACTGGGAACCCCTTTCCCACCCAACCCACTCTCCTCCCTCACTCACTTTCTCCTCTTTAAGCCCACCCCTGGAGATTGGCTTGGCCCTCACCTTCAGGTCCCTGTACCCTGTGACCTGAGTCAGGGCATGAGCCCTGGGATGA
This sequence comes from Cricetomys ansorgei, assembly GCA_026225945.1. NCBI lineage: Eukaryota > Metazoa > Chordata > Mammalia > Rodentia > Nesomyidae > Cricetomys > Cricetomys ansorgei. Next base: position 7,122,664 of record JAMJFZ010000056.1, on the reverse strand, counting down.
GATGAAGCCATTATATCTCCTTGGATTCATTTCTTAGGGGTCTGGGCTGCTGTTTCCACCTCTTGACACCTCTGCCCTCCTGTAGGCACTCTAAACCTCTGGGCTGGGCTGGCTGGGCTGGGGTAGGAGTGGAGTGATGGAATATAAACGCAGTGTGGGTTCCTGGGTGGCACCTCCTGAGCTCCTGTCTCCTGCTCCCATAGCTATTTTCCCATCTGCCTGAATTCAAGAAAAGGGGACAATATGTGGGAGAGAGGCTCTCATCTATAAATCCTTGGTGATTTTGAGAACACTTTTCTTTCCCTTGACCCCAGGGTTCAAGGAATTGTACTTTAACATCAAGACTTTGGGATTTCCGAGTTGTTAGGTCCAAGGACCTGGAGAAAGCTGAGATCTGAAGGATTGACTCGTTGTTTGCGTTGAGTGAATGTCTCTCTTAGATCTCAGGTCAGAGATGCGGTCATGTGAGGAGACCCTTGCTGCCTTCTTCCCTCTTCCCACATGGTCAAGGCCAGCCTGTAGTCAGATATGTCACCCAGACATAAAAGGAAAAGACACATTTTTTAGGAAATGTTTTTAATAAAAGAAAATTACAAAAAAAAAACCCACAAAAAAAAAAAAGAAAAAACCTGTTAATCCCCAACTCTTTGTGTGCTCCCCATTCTGTTCCTTTCCTCCCCACTACTGATCCATTTCTGAGGTACCCTGGGAGGCTTACCTTCTGCTCTGGGTTGAGGACTTTTTCTTTGGAGCTGGGGCTTTGGTGTTGCCACAAATCCAGTTTGTAGCCCACTGAGAAGACAGGGAAAAGTGCTCTCTCCTAGCCCCTTCTAGTGATTTCTTATGCTCTCTTCCTTCTCTTGTCTTTTACTTCTTCCTATCCCTTCCTTGGGCTCTGAAGAAAAATTGCTGACTGTAGCTTTGGAAGTGTAGCTCTGAGAACCATAGACAATTTGAGTTCTAGGAAAATAAAGCCGTTGATTACTATCCTGGATTCTGACTAATTCTTTTCTGAGTGTATGGGTTAACTGAAGAAAGAGAAAAGGAAAACAAATGACCTCTAGATTTCTTCAGATAAAGAGGACAACAGCCTCCATTCCCACACCAGCCTATAAAAGCCTACACATGCATTCTACCCTTGCAAGCATCTAAGAGAGTCTAAACTATTTTTATAATTTTTAAGCTATATTTTATGGGTGTTTTGCTTGTGTTGATATATGTACACCATATGCAAACCTGAGGAGGTCAGAAGAGGCCATTGGGTCCCCTGGAACTGGAATTAAGGGTGGTTGTGAGTCACTGGGTGCTGGCAACCAAACCCAAGACTTTTGCAAGTGCAGCAGCTACTCTTAACTGTTGAACATTTCTCTTCGGTGACTGGTCTAACATTTTTTGAGTCAGATGTGGTAGTACAAATCTATTCTCAGGAGTGGGAAGGCAGGAGGATCACAAGTTCAGTGCCAGCCTGAGCTATATGAAAAGGCCATGTCTGGACTGCCCCACCCCCCCAGCCATGCACACACACACAAAAAACTTGCATAAGAGATAGGGTTTAAGGAGCTAGGGATATATACATAAACACAGGTACATAAACCTCAGTTGGTAGAGTGATTGCCTAGTATGTATAAACCAGTAAGAAGCCCTGGATTTCATCCCCAGCACAGCATAAAAGCAGGTGTGTTGTATACATGCCTATAATCTCCAATACTCAGGAGATAGAGGCAGGAGAATCAAAAGCTTATGCTTGGCCACACATGCCCGATGGCCAGAGACTGAAAAAACCTGGGTGTATTCCTAGGCTAGTTGGAAACCAGACAGGAGACTCATCTGGTCATGTTATCACCTGCCTCAACACTGGAAAGGGAATTGATTCTGGAAAATGTCCACTAACCTCCACAGGTGTGTGGTGACACAGGTGCTTCTGCTCAGAAATTATTTTTCTTTCAGAGCTGAGGTTTGAAACCAGGACCTTTTGCTGAGTTAAACCCCCAATCCCAGTAAATAAATCTTCAAAAACTATTTGTACTCTGAGCGGTGGTGGCATACACATTTAATCAAGCACTCGGGAAGCAAAGGCCAGGTGGTTCTCCGTGAGTCTGAAGCCAGCCTGGTCTACAGAAAAACAAACAAAAACCCAACAAAACCCCACACTATAGGGTAGTTGGAGACTTCACTCATCAGTTAAGAGCACTTTATTCTTGCTGAGGACCTGAGCTATCTGACCAGCCCAATAAACTTAAAAAAAAATCTTTTAAAGTCATCTGCAAGTATACAGCAAGCTCTAGACCAGGAGTGTACATGAGACGATATATATATATATATGTATATATATATATATATCAGAGATCCTAGAGGTCCTAGGTTCAATTCCCCAGTACTTCAAAAAGGAGAAAGGAATGAAGTATGAACAGCTTCCAATATTAAGCACAATCCAAACGGTCATGGAAAGTTCATGACTTTTTGAGACGGTCTCCTGTAGCCCAGGATACATACTAAATATGTAGGTGAGGATAACAAACTGACCCAAGTGCTGAGATTTTCGGTTTGCATAGCCATCCTTCTTGGTTTTTTTCTTGTTTTTGAAATGGTTCTCACTATTTATTCTCAAACTCATGATCCTTTTGCCTTAGTTCCTGAAGTGCTGGGAAGAAGTGAGTGTTCGATCTGCTTTCAGAGAAAAATTTAGACCTTCAAGAGCAAGTCAAAGCTCAGGCAGGATAAGTTAACACTTAATGCTAGTTAAGTTGCTACTAGCCACATGTCAGCTTGTTTAAGTCCAAAGAAAAGGCCTTAGCCAGGCATGGTGGTGCACATCTTTAATCCCAGCACTAGAGGCAGGAGGGGAATCTCTGAGCTCAACCTTGTCTACACAGTGAGTTCCAGGATAGCCAGAGCTATGACTCTGTCTCAAAAAACAAAATTTAAAAAGACAAGGCTTTTCGGCAAGAATTATGACTTCTAATTTCAAAGTTCACTTGCAGGGCTGGAGATAGGTTGACTGTTGCAGGGGATCCTTGTTCGGTTCCCAGCATTCACATAAGGGCAACTCAACCACCTGTAACTCCAGTTTCAGAGCATGCACTGCCTTCACTATCTGGCCTCCACAGGCACTGCCAGCACACATTTGGGGCACATAAAATTATAAAGACATACACATAAAACATTAAAATCTGTAGAAGAGTCACTGGGGTGCTGGAGATGTAGTTGATAAGAAAGCTCTTACAGATGGGTTCAGTCTGCAGCACCACATGAAGCAGGCTTGATGGTGGATCCCAGCACCTGGGAGGTGAAGGCAGAAGCTATCTAGCAAGTTTGAGACGAGTCTGGGTTACATGAGACACTATTTCAGAAAACAAAAACAGTTGAGAAGATTGAGGATTCTTATTCCAAGTCCATCTTTCTGGGAGACTGGTTTAGGGATAGGCCAGGCTGGGGCCTGCCTTTTCCCAAAGCCTCAAGTCTTAGATCAAAAAGTGGTAGGTGCTCTCTCCGAGGTGGAGGTTTGAGGTCAGTGACTCATCTGGTGCTGATGGCATCAGGAATCCTTTCCTAGTTATACACATCTTAAGAACAAAGGTCATTTCTTCAGGCTCTGCCAGTCACTGATTATAATTTACCCACTAATAAAGTTCCTGACATTACAAACTAGACAGGTTAGGGGGATAGCTGCTCTCATTCATCCTCATGTAGCAATGAAAGAAAACATACTTGATAGATTAGGGCAGGCAGGTGAGTGAGGTCAAATAGCGAGTTAATCAGACCTGGTCTCAATGCTAGGTTTTGCTAGGGATGCCTGCCAGTGAGAGGTCAGGTGGTCAGGTGGACACTGGAAATCTGGTACTCTTCACTTACTATTGGAAGGGCTAGCGATTATCCCTTTCTCTAGAAGGGCAGAGCAGTTTTTTAATCTGCCCTGGTCCCTCAAGCACAGAAAAGCCAGGACATAATGGCTGTAATTTCACCTAGAAATGGATCCCTTTGCTTTGAATAGGAAGTCATAACCATCTAGAAAATGGAGCCATGTTCTCTGTGAACTACAACTCCCAGTGGCCCCCACGCAGAACACTTAAAGGAACGTACCCAGCGAATCGGCCTATCATTCGCCTTCAATTCCCGACATGCCTCTGGATTTTTTTTTTTTTTCCTACCCTTGGCCAAATTTCCTGTTTTAGCTCATTATGTAGCGACAGACTACAGTTCCCAGCAAGCTGAAAGGCTCACTTCGTTATTGAGCGTCCGCTCTGCAATTAGACTACATCTCCCAGAAATCCAGTGGGCAGAGACTACCGGAGTAGAGCCCACGTGCAAAGGTTGGGAAAGGTGAGGTCGCTGGGCACCGGGGGATGTCGGGACGAATACCGAAGGGTTTTCCTCATCCTAGTCTTAAACTGGGGCGCAGTCCTCCTCCTTGGGTTTCTCTTTACTAGGAGGTTGGAACTGTCCTCAGATCTGGGTGCGTCTGACAGGGGAAGTACTTGAGCCGTGCGTGACCTGAGGGCTTGCACTGTGAATGAAAGCCCCACCGCGGAAGTGGCACTAACCTCCAGGTGTGTAGGGAACCGACCGGGAAGATGGAGGGAGGCGTGCCCGGGCCTGCTTTCTCCTTCCCAAGCTTCAGGCCTAGAGTGACTGAACCAGCCTTAGGGATCCCCCCACCGCACCCCGCGTACACGCACGCGTACACGTGAAACTGCACTAACTAGAAGACGGCAAGAAACTGCTTTAGGTCCCGTTGTTTTCTTAGTAAACAGGGACTTAATGATACTTCTTTTCCTGGGTACTGTGAAGACCAGATGCCAGTTACACTGAAATCCTCGGTTTTCGGTTTATCGTGTAGTAGTGCTTAGTAGTCAGATCCTTGTGTTGGATCTCAAGAGGAATATTTAAGCCCTTGTGTACCTCTACCATCATGACAATGGGCTTTGCCCCCACCTCCTATCCTGAGGTGTATAAAGGGGGGAGTAGCTCATTTATACAAAATGCTTGCCCATCATATTGAATCCCCGAGTTTGATCACCAGCAACCACACATACACATATACAGTATAAAAAACAATGAGATTAGGGGCGATCCATTACTGCTCCTTAGGCTTCTGTGAGATGCTTACAGAAAAACACTTAGCATGATACCGAGCCAGTAGCAACTGTTCGAAAGCCTACTGCATGCGAGGGTAGCATTCTATGCTGGGCCTTTGTTTTGATTCAGATAGGTCTCACTTTGTAGCTCAGACTAGTCTGTAGGTTACTGTGTAGGCCAGACTGGCCTTGAACTCAGAGTAATTGTCATCCTACATCCTAAGACATGAGTCAGCACACTTACCATTTCGATTTTATTTCTGTTACTGCGTTTTTGTTTTATATTGTTTGAGACAGAATCTCACTAATCTTGGCTGGCCCAGAGATCACTATGTAGAACAGGTTGGCCTTGAACTCACTGAGATCTGCCCAAGTGCTGGGATTAAAAACCATGTCCCACTGCACTGTTTTTTTTTGTTTTTTTTTTAAGATTTATTTTTATGTGTAGGAGTGTTTGTCTGCATGTATGTATACAAACATGTGTGTTCCTTGTACCCAAAAAGGTCTAAATAGGGCATAAAATTGTAGTTATGGATAGTCTTCTGCAAGATCAACAAGTGCTCTTAACTGCAGAGCCATTCCCACCCCCCACCCCCCTTTTTCACAAGTTTTCTGTTTTAGCTGGGGGTTGGTGGCACACACCTTCAATTCCAGCACTTGGGAGGCAAAGGCAGATAGATTCTGTGAGTTCGAGGCCAGCCTGGTCTACAGAGTGGGTTCCAGGACAGTCAGTTACAACAGGGAAACCCTGTCTCCAAACAAAAGAAAGTTGTTTTGTTTTTTTTTTTAAAGACAAAGGTTTTTCTATGTGGCCCAGACTAGCCTCAAATTATAGTCTCTTTGTTCTTACCTACCAAGTGCTGTCAGGTTTGCACTACCACATCTGACTCATTTTACCTTATTTTAATTGGAGTTTTTCATTTAAAAATTTTTTAATGTATGCTTTGCCTACATGTATGTGCATCACTTGCATGTCTGATGCCTGTGGAGGCCAGAAGAGGCCATTGGATCGCCTGGAACTGGAGTTGTAGATGGTTGTGAAACACATTGTGGGTGCTGGGAATCCAATCCAGGTCCTCTGGAAAAGGAACAAGTGCTCTTAAATGCTGAACCATCTCTTCATCTCCTTTTTTTACTTTTTGAGATAGGGTCGCATGAAGTTGTCCAAGCAGGTATTGAGCTTGTGGTCTTTCTACCTCAGCCTCCCAAAGAGCTGAAGGCCTAGCTTAAATCACTTTAAAAAAAATTATTTCACTAATCCATAAATTTAGTCCACCGTCCAGAATTGGGACTGCTAGCACATACTTAGGGAATTTAGGAATCAGCAATCCAGAGTGTAGCCCTGGGTCCTTAGAGGAAAAACTATCTTTAGGGAGGAGTGGGTCTTTCCTGCCTGAGGACAGGAGTGGGATAGGTGTTGTGGGGTCTCCACTGCTAGGACTCGGGTTCAAGCCCATAGAAAGTCTTTACTAGCCTTGGTGGTGACTTCACTAGGTGTTCCTGATTCTAGTGCAGCCCCAAACATTTCTCAAGGTGAGCTTTTAAGCACAAAAAACACATCCTGGGTTGACATACTTCAGTTCACAAGAACATTTAGCCAGAAGCAGAACTACCAAAGCCAAAAAGCAAGGTTAGTATATTTAGAGACTTTCCCAAAACTATGGATTTTAGTGGATTAGGTCTTTTGTTTTCATTTTGGCTGGTGGTGCTGTCTACATTGAGTTTTATGGCCTGAATGGCATTTCCATCATGGGGTCAGTTGTGCTAAGGTCTGGGGGCTTGTTACACAGGGGTATTGTGTGCTGTTTCCATACCACTCTGTCAGCTTTGCCTTGTTACTACTCTGTGCTAGTGCTTTCTCCCATTCCTCATTCTCTCCTGCCCTACTGTTCGTGCATTCACTTAATAGCTGTCTTATGTATCTTAAGTGCCAACCTCTCCTGAGACAGCAATTCACAGAACTAGATAGTGTGCCCCTTGGCCTGTTTTTTACTTTGAAGTTAGATATATGGGGTTTGAATACTGATGACCCGCCCCCCAATAGTAGCATTGTCACCATGTATAAAAGTTACGTAGCCTCTTTGTTTTCTCATTTGTAAAGATAACTTGAGAAGAGTCAATGAGATAAAGTCCGCTGCGTAAGAGAGTCAGTGCTTTAATAACATTCCTGGGGCTGGGTGTGGTACGCCGCAGCTTTAGTCCCTGCAATAGGGAAACAGAAAAGTAAATGGATTTCCAAGTTCAAGGCCAGCCTGATCTATGTATTGAGTTCTAGGACATCCACAGCTACATAGTGAGACCCTGTCTCAAAAAACAAGATTTCCTTCCTTTGTTTGAATCTTTGTTCTGTTTCTCTTGACTAACAGCTGACGAAGAAAGTTTTTGAGTCTTTCACTTGTGAGATTTCTCACATCTAGCCATGCGTCTTTCTGCCCTGCTGGCCTTGGCATCCAAAGCCACTCTCTCCCCGCACTACCGATATGGGATGAGCCGTCCAGGCTCCCTAGCAGACAAGAGGAAGAATCCCCCGTGGAGGAGGCGACGCCCAGTGGTGGTAGAGCCCATCTCTGATGAAGACTGGCATCTATTCTGTGGAGATACGGTGAGAAACTCAAGACAGTGACAGGAAGGCTTGTAGGCAACAATTTCCTACCCTTGTCCTCTTATCTTCCTACAGGTGGAAATCTTAGAAGGCAAGGATGCTGGAAAGCAGGGTAAAGTGGTCCAAGTCATTCGGCAGCGGAACTGGGTTGTCTTGGAGGGGTTGAACACGGTGAGTGGGAAGGATGAGGACTTGACCCCATCTGTCCCTCTTTACTTAGAGCAGTCTGGGGAGACAGATAACTAATTGAGGGGCAGGTTGTCCAATTAGGTTTGGCCTGAATATGCTAAGCAATAGTGGGCAAATCCCTTTTACACACTTGCTTTCTGATATTGCCTTCTCTTGGACAGCATTACCGCTATATCGGCAGGACAGAGGATCGCCGAGGGACGATGATCCCTAGTGAAGCCCCCTTGCTTCACTACCAGGTCAAGCTAGTGGATCCTGTGGACAGGCAAGCATGGGACCTCTGGTCAGGGCTTCTAACTCTTGAGTCAAATCCACACAGGTGTTGGGCAGACCCACTTATCATAGAAAGGTGTATTGGGTATCCTGGAAATCAGAAGTCTGTTTCTTGTACACGATGCTGTCAGTAACCCTGATACAGAAAGAAACAAAGGTGGTGAACCAGGTGTTCTCAACCACTGCCTTCACACAGGGATCTGGCTCTAAGGTAGACTCTTTCTACCTACCAGGAAACCCACTGAGGTCCAGTGGAGATTTACTGAGGCAGGAGAGCGGGTTCGAGTCTCTACAAGATCTGGGAGAATTATCCCCAAACCTGAATTTCCTAGAGCAGATGGCATTGTCCCTGAAACATGGACTGGTAAGCTGGGAATGGGCAGGAAGAGGATTGGGATGTGAGGTGTGAGAGGGAAAGGTAAGTTGCTGGACTAGGAATGTAGCTTGGTGGCAGTGTACTTGCCTAGCATGTGCAAGGCCATGGGTTCCATCCAACACTGCAAGAAATAGTTGGCAATCTCATTTCCTCTCTTCTGACTCAACAGATGGCCCCAAGGACACATCAGTGGAAGATGCTCTAGAAAGAACTTATGTGCCCCGGCTAAAGACATTAGAAGAAGATGTGATGGAGGCAATGGGAATCCAGGAGACTCGAAGATACAAGAAAATTTATTGGTATTGAGCCTGAGAATGCTGCTTTTGCCTGTTCAGTCTTCACCTTGAGGGTGGAGGCCCTTCTTCCTTAGACACCAATAAAGAGTCTTGTGTGCAGCAGCTGTCCACACCACCTCTCTTCCTTTCCTAAGTGCTTGCATTTTGGGGAGCCCAGGCATAGTGCAGCTTTTCTCCTTTTCAGGACAGACCTGGGTAGATGGTAGCCTTTGCCAGGGCAGGTCTACATGTTTGGGGATGGAAATGAGGAGGCCCTCTGACCCTTTTTCCTTATTTACAGAAATAGGAGTTAAGTCTTAAAATTTTTTAATAAATAAAAATCACACGATATTATATTACATGTGAAGGGAGAGAAAGGGTATAAATCTGAAGTTTGCCAAGAGCCAGAATCCTGGCAGGATGTAGGGCACTCTAAAGGTGAGATGTATCTAGCCACATTTGTACCTGGTGATTTCAGACTGTCAGCTGTCTTCAGTCTCAAGAGCAGAGAAGGCTTGACCCAGGGGTGTCTTGGTAGCCACTAGAACCAGATTTCTGGGAGAAAGCTCAGGGTTGAAGATGGGAAAGAGCTCAGCATAGAAGCCTAGGGGAAAGTGAGGGCTACTTAGAAGGGAAACAGGAGTCCAGCCCAGGCCCTTCCTGCCCATCCTGTAGCACAGCTCCTTATTCCAGAGCAGCACCGCAGAGGCACCAGCTTGAGAGGCAGTCCATGTGCTTTCTCAATGCCTGGGATGCTTGCTTACCATCTACCTCTTTGGTGCTAGAGAGGCTCAGGGTCAAGAATGCTTCCTGCTCTTCCAGCATACTCACGTTGGGTTCCCAATCCCTACAGCAGGTGGCTCATAACTGCTTGAAACTCGTTTCAGGGGACTGGACACCAGAAAACATGGTGTGCACACACACACCTTAAAACCAAAACCAGTCTTGCGGGAGGCACTGCTAGGAATACACTTTGTTAACAAGTACTCCATCCATCAGGTGGTGTCCAGACCCAGCAGACTGGACAAGGACTCAGTAACCCCAGAACCTTAACCCCTTACCTTGCTCCTGAAGATACAGCAGTCGGTCCAGCAGAATCAGTGTCTCCACTAGTGGAGCCAGCAGGAGGGCCAAACTGAAGAAGGCCACTACACGATTCTCTTGGGCCTGCTGGGCCCGAAGGGCAGCCAGATCCAGTGGCAGCTGGGAGTTCAGCCCAACTCGCCGTAACCCTTGTTGCACATATCTGTGGGACCAGCCATAAGTCAGTTAGTTCTAGAACTTCCACATCCCACTTAAACTTTTGTCTCAAAACTGATTCCTACTTTGATTTGCTTAAATAGGCATTTTTAAAGGTTTGTTTTGCCCAGGCTGGCCCCAGACTCAGTATACTAAGTCTTCCTAGCTCAGCCTCCCCAGATACCTAGTCTAAAATTTCTGATTGTGTATTTAAGACAGGGTCTTTCTATGTAGTCCTGGAATTCACTATGTAGACCATGCTGGCCTTGAACACAGAGATCTGCCTGCCTCTGATTCCCAGGTGCTGGGATTAAAGGCATGGGCCACTATATCTGCTGGTTTTGTGTTTTTGAGATAAAGTCTTACTATGTCCAGGCTGTCCTCAAAATAAGATGGAAGCAGTTCTCCTTCCTTGACTCCAGAGCCGGAGTGCTGTGGTTACAGGTTATGTGCCACCATACCCACTTTAATAATGTTTCTGGGCTGTGAGCAATCTGTTCAATAGCAAACAGTCCCAAAACTTATTTGCATTCAGTCTTACATAATTTAGCCATATTGTTAATGGTTGGAAACTATTGGGCTGATGTAGTAGTTAGCTTAGTGGTAGAAGTACTTACTTGCCTAGCTTGAACAGACACCTGGATTTGATGATTTCTAGAGCCTAAAAAAAGGAACTTGGAGCCAGGTGGTGGTGCTAGCACTCACTTTTAATCCCAGCACTCGGTAGGCACATGGATCTTTGAGTTCAAGGCCAGCCTGGTCTACAGAGTGACTTCCAGGATAGCCAAGACTACAGAGAAACCCTGTCCCAATAAACCAAAACCAAAGGGATTTAAAAAAAAAAAAAAACTTGGGGGATAATCCTGAACTCCTGATCCTCCTGCCATCTCCCCAGTGATAGAGTTCCAGGTGTATGTCATTACACTCAATTTATACAGCACTGGGAATTAAACCTAGGCTTCATGTGTGCTAGACATGTACTCTACCAACTAAATTATATTCCTAGTCCCAGGAGGACAACTTCTTTCACAGAAATTTGGTACAGTGTCTCTGGTTAGAGAATCTGTGCCTCTGGGTACACACATTTTCTTTGGCTGTACTAACAAGAGGGGATAGGTGGGGAGCCTCCCCAGACCTCACTCTTCAATCTTGAGTTCATGGACTCTGGGGATCCCTTGCACACCCGGCCTCCGAAGCTCAGGGCAGACATGTCGGATAACTGTCTCCAGTGCTGCACGGAAGCAGTGTGTTTGCAGACCAGGGTCTGCTTTCTGTAGCCTCTCCGCATAGTCCTCCAGGGCGTGGCAGGCCCCCTCTCGGAGCCTGTAGGGTAGTTCATGGCCAGGCAGCCCAGCCACCCACTGACTCAGTGGGTAGCTGCCAGGGACACTGAGTTTCATGTAGCAACAGCCCACCGAGGCCAGGGCCACCACTTCAGAACAGCAGCAGAAGTGTCTCAGCAAGGCAATGCTCAGATCCCCACAAGCATGGAGGCCTGTGAGTAGCAGGCGGGTACTATCCTGGCCTGGTGTCTCTAGAGGAAGCAGAAGCTCTTCACACAGGGTTGTGGGGCTGAGCCACTGAACCACATGTTGGGGGGATTTGCGAGGGCTTCTTTGCACCACCTGTGGGGAGAGGTTAAAAAAAAAAAGCAGATGCAAAGTTGGTGGCTATCCTCAGGCCACAGGAATGGGCCTGTTCTCTGAGTTATATGGGAGAGAAGCTGGACATGAGTGAGGCTCTGGACTAGAAGGGACCCTCCTTACAGACTGCAGACCTTTTCATTTTTCATATCATTTTCCTTTTTCTTTTGGGTAGGGTAGTGGGTGAGATAAGGCCTGGCCAGCTTTCTGACCTGGAGCTCACTATATTGACCATGCTGGAAAATCTGCACTGATCATGTCTATGCTCTCCAGTGTTGGGATTTCAAACATGTACCACCATACTTAGTTCAGTTTCCCTTTTTCTTTTGTGGTGCTGAGGATGGAACCCAGGGCTTCATGAATGCTTAGGCAGGTGCCCTACCACTGAGCTGTACCCCAGGCTCTTCCAGTTTTCTTGTTGGTAAGGAGTCTAATACCTGACTGGGGTTAGTAGCTATAGGTTCCACCCCTACCACAGCAAATAATAACCATCTGGCCGAGACCATACCGGTATGGAAATCACTTAAATAAACTAGAGATGTGGGGATGCTTTGGGGAAGGAGCAAAAAAATAGCAGAAATAGAGACCATCCCGAACTGTGAAACTTGGAAGTAGAAAATAAGTCTTGGTACACAGTTTCAGCCAAGCACCCTGCTCCTATAGTGCAGGCTGCGAGAAGGGCAGCTTACCTTTGGGTGCCTCTTCTCCATTTTGTCCAGAGCCTGCAGGAGCTCCTGGTCTAGGTGCTGGGCTCTCTTTACCAGCCTCTCATTCCCTTCAAGGCTCTTCACCGTAAGCCCCAGCCCAAGAGACATGAATCGGGAGAGATGGCCCTGGAGTCAAGAGGGAGAACAGGACTGTTCAGTACCCTATTGACTGTCACCCTATTAGTGGTGTAGACAACCAGGTCCTGGGCCCCACCAAAGGCTTCATTTCTCCCTAACACTTCTCAGCACCTGCCTTCCTGGACATTAGTCCTGCTAATCTGCCTTCCCCGTGTCCTATCCCCATAACTCAAATAGACATTGGGAGTCTGGCTCACCTGGCCTGAGCCCACATCCACAACCTGGGTGCAGCCAGTGAGATCGCTCAGCTTCTTCACCAACTGAAGAAAGAAAATAAAGTCTCTTCTTGGCATTGGCTCCTGACTCCTGAAGCAAATCCTCATAAGGATGGTAGAGGAGCTAAGATGGCAGAGAAAAACACTGAGGGTGCCACAGAGACACAAGATGTGAGGGCTGAGGACCATGGTGTCTAGCCTTGTCTGCTTGTCTCTTAAGTCAATGACTCAAGAACAAGAACCCTGTAGGCTGTGAAACCAAACGCTGACTGCAGTGAACAGGAATAAGTCACCCACACATAGCTACCAACCCACCCAGGATAGGAAGACCTCCCAACACCAAGATAGGATCCTAGCATGTCTGCTAAGGAAGGGATTCTGAAGCCTGTTTCCTGCATGTGCAGTAAGGGCCACACAGTTTCATAACCCACAGGCTTTAGTACTGAGTTCTCAAACAGTCCAGCCTCCAGCAGTCTCCTCACCTCTCCAAGCCTCCGGATCTCATGCTGCTTCTTGGGCTTGACATGTTTCCGAAAAGGAGCTGTTAGTCGGGAGCTCTGGCTGGGGTTCTCCAGGAACTCTGATGGGGTCTGAAATCCAGGTGTCCGCGTGAAGGCGAGAGCACAGGCTGTGGACTTCAGGGCCAGCAGGGTGAGTGGCCACACGGACCTGTACCTGAGATAGTCCAGGCCAGGACTACTAGTGAATAGCCCACAATCATATACTGAGCTCCCTTATGAACAGACAGCCCAGGAAGATCCAATGAGACTGTTTATACAAGGCTCAATACACAGCTCAGCGCTCTCATTCCCCAGCACAGGGCTCCTCTGGCTTATACATACCTGATCTCCTCCCCTTCCCTGGGCATTCCTAGCAGCATGGTGGCCAGCTGTGGTGGGCTTAGTCCATCCAGTGCTTCTTGCCATGATCGGGGGAGTGTGCTCCATAGGCTGTCGGTGAAAAATTCCTGTAGAAGGGGTCAAACAGTCAGAAGGACTCTACATTTTCCTCAGCCTCATCTCAACTCTCCACCTCATTCCCTGCCTTTTTGTGGCACTAGTGCCCAAGACAACCAGATGCCACCAGCAGGTATCTTCTGTTCATCTACATTAGCTTTCAAGTCTGTCCCAGCCTCCTCTAGTGCCCAGGTGGTACAGACTACATACAGATACACTTCTTATTTTATTAATGTCCCCATGTATTTGATTTGTGTCTGCTTTGTCCATTCAGTTTCTTTTTTGGTTTGTTGGTTTTTTTCAAGACAGGGTTTCTCTATGTAGCCCTGGCTATTCTGAAACTCCCTGTGAAGAAGGCTTGCCTAGAACTCACATGCCTCTGCCCTAAGGCATGTGCCACAATGCCTGGTATACCTAGCATGATCAGTGACTGACACACACATTTAGTAACCTATTTTATGATCAAGACAGCTGTGTACTTTAACTTATTTATTCTTTATAAATTCTGGGGCTTTGGAAGCCAGGCATGGTGGCGAACACCTTTGATCCCAGCAGTTGGGCAGTAGAGGTAGAAATATCTCTGTGCCAGCCTGCTCTACATAGTGAGACCTCGTCTAGAAATAACTAATTAAAAAAACACCTTTAAAGTCTTAATCATTAGGGGAGTTACCTGCCAGTGAATCAGACTCTGGTCTTCACAACCATAATGGCAAGACCACCCTATCCTGTCTTCTGGTAAATAGCCCTCAGAAAATATTCTCCAGCTGGGTACAGTGGTACACACCTTTTCTCAGCACTTAGGAGGCAGAAGCAGGGGGATCTCTGTGAGTTCAAGGTCATCCTGGTCTATATAGTTTCCAGGACAACCAGAGTTACATAGAGAGATGCTGCTGGAAAAAAAAAAAAAAAAGATTCTGGGGCTTTATTTATACATCAAGATCTAGTCTAATCTTGGAAAGACGAGAGTCTTGTTTGTAAAGAGTTTATTTTGTAAAAATAAAAAATATATATCAGCAACGGAGGTTTAACTCAGTGTTAAGGGTGACTGGTGAGCATGCATGAGGTCTTAGGTTCCATCTCCGGCTAATCGCTAACTAATCTCTCTAACTAATGCAGATAATAAATACCACATTCCAAATATTAAATACTTGTGAAAATTATTTAACAGAGAGCTTAACAGAGAAATACTTGTATGACCTGACACTTCAGTTCAGAGTTGTCATGTAAAGAAAATACAAGCAAAAGTAAACACACATATTTTCATTATTCTGAAAACAATGTTTAACTTTTTTAGTTTTAGGGATTTTTAAAATGTACATTAAAATAAAATTTTAAAAATATTTTTACTTTATGTACATTGGTGTTTTTGCCTGCATGTATGTTTGTGTGAGGGTGCCAGATCTGAAACTGGAGTTACAGACAGCTGGGAGCTGCCATGTGGATGCTGGAAATTGAACCCAGGTCCTCCTGAAGAGCAGTCAGTGCTCTTAATTGCTAAGACATCTCTCCAGTCCCCACCCCACCCCTTTTTTAAAAAGTAATTTATGTACAATTGGTGTTTTGCCTGGGTTTATGTTTGTGTGAGGGTATAGAGTCCTCTGGAACTGGGAGCTGTCGTGTGGGTGCTGGGAATTGAACCCAGGTCTCTGGAAGAGCAGCCAGTGCTCTTAACTGCTCAGACATGTCTCCAGCTCCTCTGGTCTGGAACTTTTTTTGTAGGTTGGGTGAACCTTGAACTCCTGATTTTCCTGAATCTGGTCTTCAGGTGCTAGTATTACAAGTGTGCAGCACACCTGGCCAAGTACTTCTTCACCAATCCACTCCTTATTGCCTTTCAGTGGAGGAACATTCCAGGCAGTCCAGTGACTGCAGAGTAATCAAAGTGGGAAGAGAACCAAATCTGATGGAGATAGAAAGGCAGCAGACACTACATCATGTAGATAATGGCAAGAAATTAGTATTCTATTAAAGCACCCAAGAAGCAAGAGGTAGTGAAGAGCATTTGCTGCTCTTGCAGAGTACCAGAGCCTCTAACTCCAGCTCCAAGAACCCAACATCCTCTTCTCGCCTCATCAGGCACCCGCACATGCACACAAGCACATACACAAAAATAAAATCTAAAAAACAAAGTTGTGCTGGGCGGTGGTAGCATATCCATGTAATCCCAGCACTTGGAAGGCAGAGGCAGGCAAATCTCTATGAGTTCAAGGTCTGGTCTACAGACTGAGTTCAAGGACAGCCAGGGCTATACAGAGAAACCCTGTCTTGAAAAACCAAAACCAAACAAACAAAAACAAAAAACAAAAGGCAAGGTTGCACAATGAGAAGTTGTATCTTTGGCCGGATATGGTGGCTCATTCTTGTAACCTCAGTATTTAGGCTGAAGCAGGAGGATCACTAAGGGTTCAGACTATCCTGAACTAGAGTGAAACCCTGTTTCTAAAAGAAAAGAAGTGGGGGTGGTGAATTTCAGATGCACTGAGAAGGTAGAGGCGAGACTGTGGAACGATGAATGAATGAATGGTGGGTTGACAAATTCAAGAGATGGTGACACTGACACGCTATCCCATTTCACAATATTTTCCATATAGGGATCAATTTTATAGTCAAGAAAACCGAGATATGAATGAAAGGCAGAAGAAAAAAGTTCAATGTTAATAGTAGAGGAAAGATTCTAGTTCAGTTCTGTTCGTATTCTAAAGCTCAATTGCTCACTATACCACAAACCAGAAATGTATTAAAAACCTGAACATGTATGCTTTGGAACACCTCGTATGTTTCTAGGAAAAGCTAACACAACTGCAGCACGGCCCAGATGTTGGTTTTGGAGGTTACAAAATAACTTAGTATTAGAGAGAGAGGGGTAGGGGAGGAATTATTCTAGTCTTCAGCTTTCCTTGTACACGCTGAAACTGAGACAAAAGGCTCCTAACCACCCTCAGCACCAGCAGCACCCCGCCCGCCCTCAGCCCTGTGGCCTCACGATGATGTAGGCGTCCAGGATGGAATGGTAGAGCGCCAGGACGCGGGCGAGGTTTACAGCCAGCTGCCTTCTTTCCTCGTGCGAGAGGCTACGGGCTGAGACGCCCGGCATCCTGGGGCCCGACTGGCCGTAAGGAGGGAGGAGGTCGGTCCACGAGGGCGTGAGACACGAGCTGGGCTCTCTGCAGGCCCAAGGTGAAGCAAGAACCCCGAACTGCCCAGCAACACCTCTTCCCGCAATCGCGTCCGGATTGAAATGACAAGGCGCACTTGACAAACGTCACAGCTTCCGCTGAGCAAACCACTTGCACCTGAGACGCGAGAAGGGTGACGTCACAGAAGCGCGCCAGCATCCGCCCACCACCCGGCGGCCGGCTGCAGGTCCCGCCCACCGTCCCGGAAGTGGGGCCACGGTTCCGGCGTGCGCTGTTCCGCTTCTTGCGGCCCACTACCTTCGAGTTGTACCTCCACGGGGCCCGAGGGGCCGGGGAGCGCATCCCGCCCCCGCCCCCGCCCACGCCGCCGCCGCCTCCGCCGCCGCTGCCGCTGCTCACCCACTCCGAGTCGCTGGCCTCGCTGCCTGAGGCGGGGGCGCTGCGGGCGCGTTTGCGCCGGCCGCCTTCGCGCTGCCACCCGCGCTGCCGTCCCGGTGTACGTCGGCGCGCGCCTGCGTCCGCTTCCGGCTCCGGCTACGGGCGCTTGAGATCTTAGTGGGACCTAACCTGGAGGTAGGTGTGTGGGGTGCTGGGGGATGGCCTGCACCGCGAGGACCGTCAGAGTGTGCTGGCCGAGGTGGCCCGCCTGGATTCTTGAGTCTTCTCCACTCAGATCCTGTGGTGTGTGGTGTCACAGGTCTTTGCTGTGTCTGACAAGTGAGGAGATCGCCCCCACGTGGAGCCGAGGGAGAGCGGTGCCTGGATTTGCTCTTCATTTCTGGCTAAGGATGCCTGGGTAATCCAGAGGACGTGGCGCGCAGTATCCTCCCTGGCAAAAGTACTTAGAAGTTTCATTTCTCTGGTGTTTTCGAAACTCCCTTGTTTTGACTTCATAGATCTGGCAGAGTTCAAACTCTGTGGGCCCTACAGCTCCTTTTACCCCCAGCCTCAGCATCTTCACTTTGTGTTTTTAAGTTTATTATTTGTATGAGTGTTTTGCTTGCATGTAAATATGTGCACCACGTAAGTGCCTGGCGCCTGCAGAGATTAGAAAGCATCTGATCCCTTTGAAACTGGAGTTTGGATGTGAGCTGCCACGTGGATGCTGGGAACTGAACCTCGGGCCTCTGCAAGAGTAACAAGTGCTCTTAACTCAGTCATCTCTCCAGCCCCAGCATCTTTACTTTTTTTTTTTTAAGTGACACTGAGATCTCGAGAGGGGAAAAACCCTTTTAAGACCAACCCAAATGTGAATTGTGGGACTTCATTAGTATCTAGGCTTTGGGCTTCCAGTAGTATCGCTTAAGTTTTCCAGAACTGGTCTTATCTTATTTCCCACCCCCAGGCCTATGGTGCAAGGTATCAGGATTACTTTTGTCCCCGGGGCTAATTGCCGACCTCCACATGTTGGAAGATGGGATTCCACAGAGGATGAGCCTCTCATCCTTCCTTAAGTAAGCCATTTTCTCAGCTGCTCTCCCACCATCTATTGTCCTCATGTCTACTATTCTTCTGAATTTGGACTTTGGGAAACCTCCAAAAAAGGCATTTGAAGGAAATGCCAAGCATCAACGTTTTGTCAAGAAACGACGGTTCTTGGAACAGAGAGGATTTCTGAAAAAAAAGAACCAACCCCCTAGCAAGGTGTCAAAGTTGAACTCCGAACTTCCAAAAAAAGGAGAAACTTCTTCAAGGGTAGATGGCATTTTGAAGAGCCTTCCGTGCCCAAAGAAGAAGGAGGCAGCTGCCTCCAAGAGGGAGTTGGAGCAGTCTGTAGACAAGAAAGCATCATTGTCTTGGCTGACCCCTGCTCCTTCAAAGAAGACTGATTCTGTTGTGGCTAAAATAGATTTGCTAGGGGAGTTTCAGAGTGCCCTTCCGAAGATTAAGAGCCACCCATCCCGCACCCAAAAGAAGGGCTCCAAGAAGAAGGCCCCGAAGAAAAATGCTACAGAGAACTCCACACAGGCTCATTCAGAGAATAAGGGCTCTAAGACGCCCTCACAGAAAAGTGCTACACAGAACTCCACCGAAGCTCATTCAGAGAATAAAGGCTCCAAGAAAAAGCCCTTGAAAAAAAGCGCTGCACAGAACTCCACCCAAGCTCGTTCAGAGGATAAGCGCTCTAAAGTCTCCCAAAACTTGCCAGGGAAGATGGTGGCAATCGACTGTGAAATGGTGGGCACAGGACCCAAGGGGCGTGTTAGTTCCTTGGCTCGATGCAGCATTGTGAACTACAATGGAGATGTACTTTATGATGAGTACATCCTCCCCCCCTGCTATATTGTGGACTACCGGACCAGATGGAGTGGCATCCGAAAAAGCCACATGGTTAATGCTACGCCTTTTAAGATTGCTCGGAGTCAGGTGAGGAGCATGAGACGGGACAGTAGAGGTGGGGAGCCAGTAGAGGACTTTTAGCAAATGATATTCTAGGGAGGTGACAAGGGTGGTGAAGGGAGGGAGAGTATTGTCCCATGATTAGCAAGGCTTCCTACTGGAGTAAGGAATTATTTTTCTGGTTGCAGTGACAAAATACCTGATGAGAGGAATTTAACAGATGTATCTGGACTCACAGTTAAGGGTACATTCTGTCATGGTACAGAAACTGTGGCTGTAAGAGCAGGATGCAGCTGCTGAGCATCCAGGAAGCAGGAATGAATGCTGGTTCTCCTATTCTTTCTTATTCAGCCTAGGACTTTGGCCAATGGAATGAGTGGGTCCTCAACTGTGGATCTTCCCACCTCAGTTAACCCAGCCTAAAGGCTCACAGACACCCTCAGAAATTTGTCCTCCAGATAATTCTAGATCCTATCAAGTAGACAGTTTTATCACAAGTCCACCCCTTGTCAACTTGATGCCCAAACATGACACTTTCTAGCCATAACCTTCTATCCTTGGTCCTCATAAGCTCAGCCATTTTGTAATACAAAATGGATTTACTCCAACTTCAGAAGTCTCCATAGTCTCTAACAGAAGTATAGGAACAGAGAGTCTCTGAGACTCTCCATCCTACCATCCAATCAAAAACCAAAGGCTGCGCATGGCGGAGCGCTTCTTTAATTCCAACACTCAGGCAGAGATAGGTGGGTCTCTGAATTCCAAACCAGCTAGAGTTACATAGTGAGATCCTGTCTCAGAAACAAGTTAGAACTGGAGAGATGGCTCATTGTGTAAAGTGCTTGCTGCACAAGCGTAGGAACTGAGTTAAGATTTCCTAGAACTCACCTTTCTTAGGGTTTCTGTTGCTGGATAAAACGTCACAACCAAAAGCAACTTGCAGAGGAAAGGGTTTATTTCATCCTATAGTTATAATCCAGCATGAGGGAACTTAGAGCTGGAACTCAAGGCAGGAACTGAAGCAGAGGCCATGGAGAGATGCTACTTACTAGCTTGCTCCCTCCTGGTTGGTTTAGCCTGCTCTCTTAAACACTCAGGACCACCTGCCATGTGGTGGCACCACCCACACTGATCTCCATAAATAACGTGTGCCTCAGACTTGCCTACAGACCAATCTTGTGGAGGCATTTTCTTAAATAAGATTCTATCTTCCCAGGTATATGTCTCAAGTTCTTGACATAAAACTAGTTAGCACAATTGACCCTTTGTCAACATACAAACACCATTGTTAAATCATAACCTTTCTTTTCTTGTCCCCAAGATGTCATATTAATATCAACATCACAGGTATAAAACGTTCCAAACTTTGAAAGTCCCAGTCTTTAAGAATTCAAACACTTAAAAAGTTGTCTCTTTCTGCTGGTTGTTGTTGGCACAGGCCTTTAATCCCAGCACTCGGAAGGCATAGGCAAATGGATCTCTGTGAGTTCAGGGCCAGCCTGGTTCTCAGACTAAGTTCCAGAACAGCCAGAGTTACAACCGAGAAACCTGAGTCTCTTTAAAGGCCAAAAAAAAAAAAGTTGTCTTTTTAAATGTTTAAAGTCTAGTTAGAATCCCAAAGTTTCTTTAAGGTCTCTTAAGTATAGGTTCCTATAAAGCCAGAAACAAGTTAAATACTTTCTTATTTCAAGAGAAAAGAAGAGGATACAGTCACAATCAAAGGGAAACAAACTGAAGTCCAGCAGTATAAAGCTTAAGTGTTGTATTCTGAGACTCATGCTCTTCTAGGCTCCAAAAGTCCTACCAGAGCACACACAGCTTTTCTCCTAGACTCAGGCTGGCTCCATTCCAAAGCTGCTGCTGTCCTTGGTGGTCATCCCATGGTACTGGCATCTCCACTGCATCTGGGCACCTTCACCATAGCCTTTTCTGGGCTTTCTTCAGGGACTCCGACCCTGTCACATAGTGCCAGGTCACAACTTCTGTCCAGTCTCTTCAATCTTGGGCTTGTACTACAGCTAAGGCTGTATCCTCACCAGTGCCCCTCCATGACCCCATCATGACTTCAAAAGCAGTACCACGTGGGTGACTTTTACATGTTAACAAGTTTGGGCGCCAGCAT
Organism: Cricetomys ansorgei; assembly: GCA_026225945.1. Taxonomy (NCBI): domain Eukaryota; kingdom Metazoa; phylum Chordata; class Mammalia; order Rodentia; family Nesomyidae; genus Cricetomys; species Cricetomys ansorgei. The sequence goes on along the minus strand of JAMJFZ010000056.1, from coordinate 7,101,377 downwards.
GGGATGCAGCCTTGGTCCACTCTGGAACACAGCTTCTGTGCGCTGACCCTGGGGAAGCACTTGCCAGAGAATTTCACCTGAGTGATGCTGTCTCTTCCCTTCCTCCTCCTCCTCTTCTTCCTCTTCCTCCTCATCTTCATTTTTTGTTTTGTTTTTCCGAAGTAAGGTCTCACTGTGTAGCTCTGGCTGTCCTGGAACTCACTATGTAGAATAGGCTGGCCTTGAACTCACAGAGAGCCTTCTGCCTCTGCCTCCCGAGTGCTGACATTAAAGGCGTGTGGTAGCATGTCTGGCCCCTGATAGTCTTTAGGGGGCTTTCAAATGTCCCTCTGGAGCTTCACAAGCCAAGCCTTTGTCCTTGTTGCTCTCAGCACTGCTCTGTTCTTACAACAGCTTGTTAAGCTTTGAACAACACTTAATGGCTTTTCCGGCCCTAAATTTTAAAACCTTTTCACAAACCTCCCCAAAACACATGGTTAGTCTTACCACAGCAATACCTCACAACCTGGTACAAATTTCTGCTTAGAGTTGCTATTGCTGTGATAAAACACTGTAACTAAAGCAACTTGAGGAGGAATGGTTTATTTCAGCCTCCAATTGTAGTCCAAGAAGAGAAATCAGGGCAGGAATTGAAGGCAGAAACCTGGAGCCAGGAACTAAAGAAGAGGCCATGGAGGAGTGTTGCTTACTGCCTTTCTCCCTCCTGGCTTGCTTGGCTGGCTTATAGCACCCAGGACCAACTGCCTAGGGGTGGTTTCACCCACAAAGGGCTCTGGCCCTCCCCTGATTTCAATCACCAATCAAGAAAATACACCATTGATTTTACTACAAGCTAGTCTCATGAAGGCATTTTCTCAATTAAGTCTCTAGCTTGTGTCAAGTTGACGTAAAACTAGCCAGCATACCACATAAAAGCTGGATGTGGTGATGCATTTCTAACTCCAGCACTGGGGGATGGAAACAGACATCCTGGGACTCAAACTAGCTAAAATGCAAGTTCCATTTTCAGTGAAAGACCCTGTTTTGAAAAAAAATACGATGTCCAAACAACAGAAGACACTCAGCATCAGCCTTTGTCCTCCATATGGATAAGCATACCTGCACAGACATGGACACATATGAAGTCACATACTTCTAGTATGTAATGGTTGAGTATACATTTACATTCCAAAAGGTGAAATGGCAGGGGTGGGGTGCATAGCAAGGAAAGACTAGACCAGAGTGAGACTAAAACATAGCAGGGCTACCACCAGGGCCTCAGGCTTCATGTCCAGCACTGGTACTTGTGATGGTGTTATCCTGGACTGCCAGGGCCATAGGTAGCCCTGCCCTTGCAGCTCTGCTGCCTACAGCACACAGAGCCCCTCTGTTGGGCTAACTTCACCCTATGTCTGCAGCTTTTCTTGACAAATGTACCGTGTTCTAACATTTCCTGAATCCCAGATCCTTCATTATACATTTTAGGTTTCACTTTCGCGGCTTTATGCAGGGGCCTCCTTGAAGAGACACCAACCTTGCCACTCATGGCCTGGCCCTAAATGCCTTCAGGAATCTTGATGCAAGCCCCCATGACCCTCTTATCCTTGGATTTTTTTCATTCCCTAAAACCAGTGCCACATGAATGATGTTGCAAAGTTCTTGCTTCCAGCTCAAAATGTAGCCTGGTCCCCTTAAACTAAAGCTGTAGGGACCTCTGTATGCTTTGATGAGAGATGAGTTAAAAACTGTTTAATTGCTGTTTTCAGGCAGAGTTCTCAGTCCAGCTTTCTCCATTCAAATGAATGTGTGTTTTCACAGCTTGGAGCTTTCTGTGGGTGGGGTCTTGCCCTGAAGGCACCTTTTCCCTTGTTCTAACACAAGCATCACCTTTCATAGCCCATAACTCTGAATGTATATATGGTCCTTTCTCCACCAAACTTTTTTTTTTCTTCATATTTTAATGTGCTCTCTCTCATGGTAGACCTGGGTAAGAACAGTGAGCAGTTGCCTTGACATAGCCCATGTGGAAATATCCTCCGCCAAACAAATGAACAAAAAAGTTCATTACTTTTTAAAATTCAGCCTCACTCGAGTTCTCTGGACTCTTATGAGCCAAGCCTCCATTGTTGGCATTTTTCTTGGCATTATCTTCCAGGATCCCACCAGAGTAGCACATTGAGCTCTGTACAGCATTCTAGGGCTTCTCTAACCCACAGTTTATAATCCCACATTTCTCCCCCAAAACCATTTGCAAAGGCTTAAGAACAGCATGCTCAGTGTCTTAGTTACTGTTCTGCCATGAAGAGACTATGCCTAACTCTCATAAAAGGAATTTAATTGGGGACTTGCTTACAGTTTTAGAGTTTTGCAGTTTTAATCATCATGGCAGGAAACAGACAGGAGGGTGTTGGAGCAGTAGCTGAGAGCTTTACATCCTGATCCAAAGGCAGCAGGCAGAGAGACAGGCACTGGATTCATCACTGACTTTTGAAACCTCAAAGCCCATACCAGGGCCACATCTCCTAATCCTTCCTAGTCCACCAACTAGGGACTAAACATCTAAGTATATAAACAAATGGGGACCATTCTCATTCCAACCACCACAGTCAGGTTAGGTTGGTCACAACAATAGCCTTACCCTTCGTTGCCATTCTTCTGTATTAGTTACTTATTGCTGTGACAAAATCATTTCAAGGAAGAAAGGGTTTATTCTGGCTAAGAATTTGAAGGTTCAGTATATCATGGTAGCAGGAGTGTGGGGCAGCTGGTTACCACCATTTAGGGTGGGTCTTGTACCTCAGTTAACTCAGTTAGACACTCCCTCATAGACATGCCCAGAAGTTTATCTTTACATGATTCTAGGTTCTGTCAAATTGACAAGATTAATCATCATAGGAGTGCTAAAGTCAGGAAAGTAGAACTAGGTGGTGAAAGTAATTATACTAGTTGAGATCCACTTTAAGTGTAGTGGAGTTGACCTCAAGAATTAACAGCCAGCTGGTGACAGAAGTGGGCAGAACAACAAGTGCAGAAGTAGTTTGGGAAAAGTGTTGAAAGTATTGGTAGCAGGAGTCAGAACTTTTACAAAAACTAAAAACAGGCCAGAGAGATGGCTCAACAGTTGAGCACTTGCTGCACTTGCAGAGGGTCTGAGTTCAGTTCCCAGGACCTATATGTCAGTTCACCCTCAACTGTCTATAACTCTAGTTCCAAACACACACATGGTGCACATACATATAAAGTAAAAGAGTAGCAACTTTTTTTTTTTTTTTGAAAACAGCTGAATTGGAGCATAGTTGTATTGGTTGGGAGGCATTCTGGAGACCTGTAGTTAAAGACATAAAAACATGTGGCTTGTAAGAGTGTTCTCACCCCTCACTAGGCAAACCTGCTCATTCTAGCCTTGTGCACAACTAATAATAAATAAGAGTGGAGGGTAGAGATGGGAGGAGCCAGCTTGTCCTGGGAGGCCACCAGAGGGCACCCTTGATCTGCTTTGCAATTTGAAGTCCTTGCTCTTTGCTTTTTCTAGATACAGTTCCAGATGAGGTTTTCATGTAGCCAGACTAGCCTCAAACTGGCAGTGTAGCCAAGGATGACCTTGATCTTCTGATTCTCCTGCATCTACCCTTCAGGGTGTTATGATTATAGGCATGTGCTACCACGCCTGGTTTACACAGTGTTGAGGATAGAACCCAAGGCCTCATGAATGCTAGGCAGGCACTCTACCAGCTGAGCCACATGCCCAGCCCCTCCAGTGATTCTTTATATCAGACAGTCCACCAAAGGAAGTTTATCAGAGATGAAGTACATAGGTGTTTTTAAAAAGGCATAAAGTACCAGTTATAGTGGTACATACCTTTAATCCCGTCACTCAGGAGGCAGGGACAGATGGATCTCTAAACTTGAGGCCAGCTAGGACTACACAGTAAGACCTTTTTTCAAAAACAAGAACTGGTGCATATCCTGTCTATAGACTGCAGTCGAGCAGAGTGTGGGAGAGGTTTGGGTGGATTTGACTGCACATAGTCCAGCTACAGTAAGGGTAGATAAGGGGCAGAGGAGAAGAAGATGGTGCTGGGTAGCCACAAGACAGTAGGTGTTTGTTGATTGGACTTACCAAGGTGAAGACATACTATGTGGTTTTCATCATAAAGCATTTCACCTGGCCTGAGCTGCGGTTATGAATCTGAGATGAGTCCAGATACATCATTAAGTGGTTCACTTGGAACGCTGTGCAGGACTGTTGCTGTTTTCACAATCCCATGGCCTTTAAAACATGTGCCCTCATACTTTAAGATTTTAAATGCTCTGACGCTTTAGTTGGTTTCAAGATCAGTATGCAGAAAGCCCCATCTGCATTGTGTCACATGCATGTAGAGGTCAGAGGATAACCTGTGGAAATTGGTTCTCTTATCTCAGGGACTAAAATCAGATCATTAAGTTTGGGGACAAGTACCTTTACCTTCTGAGCCATCTCACTGACCTCTGCCCACCCCCTCCTTTGAGGCAGGGTCTCATATATCCTCGGCTAGCCTCAAACTTGCTGTGGAGCCAAGGATGACTTTGGATCTTCCTAGCTTCAGCTTCACCTCCCAAGTACAGGCATTGCAGGCCCGTGACAACATGCCCAGTTACGGCAGTGCTGGGGTTCCAACACAGGGTTTCATGCATGAGGCAAGTACTCAGAGCCACATCCCTAGGTCCAACACTGTTTTTTGAGGCAGGGTCTCATGTAGCTCAGGCTGTACTGTAACTTCCAGCCTGCCTACCTCAGCTTCCTGTGTGTTGGGATTGTAGGCTTATGCACGTTGCCTGGTGATTGATTTTTTTTAAGATTTTTTTTTTTTTTAAGATTTATTTTTAGTTATGTGTATATATTTTTACATGTGAGTGCAGTGCCTGCAGAGAGCAAAAGAGGGTGTCAAATCCTCTGAAACTGGGGTCACAGGCAGTTGTGAGTAACTCTACAAGGATGCCAGGGGCCAAACTGATCCTGTGTAACAGAGGACCACTACACATGCTTACCTACCCAGTCATCTCTCTAGCCCCAGCATCTTTAATGCACGTGCCATTGAAGACTGGAGGAAGCAGCTAGGGATTTAGGTCAGTGGTAGGGCATTTGCCTGACACATACAAGGCCTCAGATTCGGGGGTGCGGAGAGAATGCTGAAGATTGGATGGGATGGAAATTAACAAAAATGTAAAGAACCTCTGGTGATATAGATCCAAACAGAATTTCACATAGTTCATGAGGGAAAGGAGGTAGATTTCTGAAGGAGGAACACTTGTGGAAGAGGGTGTTTCAAGAATGGGGTGGGGTGCGTGTGTGTGTGTGTGTGTGTGTGTCTGTAGGTGTATGTGTGTGTTGATGATGGCCATGTTGGGCCTTCAGGATATAAGGATCTCCACCTTGAGTACCCCTTCTCAACACCTTCTCCTATATGTCCATTCCAGATCTTGAAGATACTCACAGGGAAGATAGTGGTAGGGCATGCCATCCACAATGACTACAAAGCCCTACAGTACTTTCATCCCAAGTCCCTCACCCGGGACACCTCCCAAATACCACTCCTCAACCGGAAGGCTGACTGCCCAGAGAATGTCACTTTGTCACTGAAGCATCTCACCAAAAAGCTGCTGAATCGGGACATCCAGGTAACTTCTCTCCAAGTGCCCCCCATACACAGTTTGGGGCCCAGTAGTCTTCCTGTGTGTAAGGAGAAATAAATTCTTGTGTACCTCACAGACTATGCCAGATGGTACTGTGGGAAAAGAAGACCACTCAATCATTTCACATGCTCAGCGGTCAGGGGCAGTAGCCATAGAATATAGACAACGTGTAAGAAACAGGCTCAGAAGGTCATCTTTGAGCTGCAATGTTTTGCCTCTGCACACTTTGAATAATATGATATATACACATTGCTATAGAAATGAATGTTAGACAATAGTAGGCTTCCTGGGAGTTGAGCCTCAGAGATGTGCTGGGGAGTAGGACCCCAGCAAAATTCTGACTACAGCTCATAGATAGAAGAAAGTAAGGGGTGAGGTGGCCAGCAGGCTGCAGGCAATACAAGGTTGGCTGGAAAAGAAGAAACAGTTTTTATTGTCTTCATGTTCTTTCTTCCTTTAGGCTGGAAAAAGTGGACATTCCTCAGTGGAAGATGCCCAGGCCACCATGGAGCTGTACAAATTGGTTGAAGTTGAATGGGAACAGCACCTGGCCCAGAATCCTCCAGAAAATTAGCAATCCCAGGAGACACGTGCAGGAGACCAATGCACATTGCTGCTAGCTTCACATCTGTAGAAGCTAAAATTATTGGGGAAAGGGGCTTGACCAGAGACTCAATACCCATTGAAATTTCATCTCTGCTATTGTGGTCACTGTGTGGTTAAGTGTCACATGGAAGGGGGAAGCCTCATGTTAAAATCCACCTCTAGGCCATTTTGGTAGCATAGGCCTGTAATCCCAGATACTTGGGAGGCCAAGACAGGTTGCAAATTTAAGGTCTGCCTGGGCCTACAGCATTAGTTCAAGGCCAGTGAGACCCTGTCCTAATAAAAAAAGAGGGCCAGCTCAGTGCTAGAGCACTTATCTAGCTTGCAGGAGCCCCTAGGTTCAACCTCCAGTGGTGGGGTGGGGGAGGGTGGAAGGAATGGAACACAACATGATGAACCGTAGACTGTTTACTTCTTTAATAGTGCTAACCACATGTCCCAGGGTGCTCGTGCCAATCAGCTTTCTTGGCTTTGAAGGAACAAGGCACACCAGGGAATATAATTTCCTTATCAGTGGGACGAATATCATAGATGTGTCTCTTTGTGGTGAGGGGTAGGGTAAAGGAGTTGTCGTGTTGCCAAGGGTGGCCTCAAACACTTGGACTCAAATGACTTCTTCCTCAGCCCCCCAAATAACTGGGACTACAGGTGTGTGTTCACCATTGTACCTTGTTCTTTGAATTTTGTGTTTTTTGTTCTAAATTAATGGTACCTTCTCAGAAGTGTCCTGATTAGAGCTAGGCATGGTGGTCTATAATCCAGGACTTTGTAGGCCAAGGCAGGAAGATCGAAAGGTTCAAGGGCAGTCTGAGCACATAGAGAAGCTCTGTTGCATAGAAGGTGAAAGAGAAGGGAAGGATTGTGTGTCTGGTTGCTGAATTGTATAGCCGCATTACATAGCACAAAATAACAGAGGGTTTACTTATTTAGGTTCCACTTAGTTTAAAAATAATTTACATTGTTTTAAGTCTTTTAGTCTTTGACCTTGCAAACGAAGCCTCTTAAAAATTCAATCAAATGATTCTTTTTATAAATTTTTATAATAAAAAACTGGTAGTTTTGTTGTGTTTTTATAAAGAAGTATTTTTATTTTATGTATATGTATGTGTGTGTTTTCCAGGGGCCAAGAGAGGATGTCAGATCCTTTAGAGCTGAAGTTATAGGCCGTTTGTAAGTTTCTAGGAAATGGGTGCTGGAAATCAAGCTAGGATCATCTGGAAAGAACCATCTGTCCGGCTCATGTGGTGGATTATTTTTGGCTTCATATTAAGTAACATCACGAGGTATGGAGGGCTGTGTAGTTCTAAAGAGGACATCTAGTGTCTCCTGAGGGCTCTCACTGGGGCCCTTATTTGCTGGATGATCTAAAACTCTGGCTAGCCTTTGTTACACAAACAGTGCCTTGTCTTTCCTATAACAACTCAAGAAACACCTTAAGAGATACCCTAAGCCATGCAGACACCCTCATGTAAGGGTATATGACCAGGAGAGGGGGTGAACTGAACCCCTGGGCGTAAGGGAGGGGCAGAGTTGGGGAGGAAGAGTGCTTGGTGACTCGAGCGTGGCAGCTGCTGCCAGCTGTTCCTCAGCGGTACATACCCTCATCAAAAGGTGAGCCATGAATATGTCCAGCATCGCCGTCCCCACTCTTCAGAGCCCCCTCTCCATGCTTCATGGTTTCATTTTGCCATTTAATTAATTTGTGGCAACGAATTACTTTGCTTGGAATTTTAATGGTTTTTGTCCCAAGTATTGAATTCTAACCTTGATATTTTTTTTTTAAGGGATGGTGGTGTAGATAGAGTCCTCAATGAGAGCTTCACTGTACCATGAACTCTACTGAGCCCTTGAGATGCACCATGCTGCGTGGGGGTGGGGGATTTATTTGGTTTCTCATTTGTATGGGGGTTCTGCCTACATGTATGTCTGTGCCCTACATGTGTGCCTGGTGTCCATGGAGGCCATAAGAGGGTATCAGATTCCCTGGAACTGGGTTTATAGATAGTTGTGAGTTGTCATGAGTGATGAAAATCAAAGCTAGGTCCTCTGCAAGACCAGCCAGTGCTCTTAACTGCTGAGCCATCTCTCCAGCCCCACAAGGTGGTCTTGTAATTTAACAGTTGAGATTGAAATTAACCATAAAGGTAAGAAATCTTTCCCAGGCCAAGTAGAAGTTGGCAGCATTGGCATTCAGACTTGCTGAATAGGCATGAAATCCCTGCCCTGCTGTTAGCATCTGAGTAATGCCTGGCAGGATGTGGAGTTCACCACTCAGATCCCTTACCCATGGTCTGCTTTGTACCAGGCAGAGTGCTAGACACTGGAAATGGCATTGTCTTTGGCCCTGAAGAAGAAAAGCCAGGAAACCTCAGTGCATCATCATAAGCTTTAATGTAGGTTAGTAATAGGAACAGGTCTGTATTTCTGGAAGACGATGCAGGCTGCTATATGGAAACTGGGTTGGGGAAAGGCAAAGAGGTGGGCATCTATGGCGAGGGAGGGGAAGTATCACAATAGGTGGTATCAGCAGGACCAGAAGACTGGAGCACGAGAAGGACATGTACTGGCTACTTCTGAATCAAGGTGCCAAGACCAGTGGAGGGTTCACCAAAAGAGGATGTAAGGAAAGAGGTTTGAGGAAGGTAGTGGGTATTTCCTTACTTCTTGAGCTGCCTAAAAGTTAGCCGGCTGAGTAGACCAGACAGAAGTTTAGCAAATTAAAGAGATCTGTGGTTAAAAACTAAGGTATCTAAGGTTTCTATTGCTGTGAAGTGACACCATGACCACAGCAACTCATAAAGGAAAGCATTTAAATGGGGTTGGCTTATAGCTCAGAGGTCTAGTCCATTATCAGTATGGTGGGAAGCATGGCAGCAGGCAGGTAGACTTTGTGTTAGAGGAGCTGAGAGTTCTATATGTGGATCTGCAGGCAGGGAGAGAGAGAAAAGTCCACTTCCAGTGACACACTTCCTCCAACAAGGTCACACCTTCTAATGGTGCCACTCCCTATTAACCTATGGGGGCCATTTTCATTCAAACCACCACATAAGGTTTTGGGCCAGCATTGCAAGACTGGGTTTTGGTGGCTTCTATCTGCAATCTCAGCACTCATGAGGCATAGATAAGAGGAGCACAAGACAGGTCTCACTATATAGTCCTGGAACTCACATAGCTGGCCTCAAACTCAGTCTGCCTTTGACTCTGTTGGGAATAAAGGCAGAAGGATTAAGGGGGAGCAAGCAAGGGGGCCTGTGTGGCTGGAGTAGAGTAATTAGAAAGGAAAGGGTAGATGAGATCAGAAAGGAGGGGAGACAGACAACACAGGTTTGACACTGTACCAGATGGGTAACCATGGTAGGATCTAGACAGAAAAGTGATACAAATCAGTATAGGAGTCCCCTTAGCTGATGTGAGAGAGAGAATGAACAGAGAGCCAGTGTAGAGGCTTTTGCTATAACCTAGGAGAGACACCTGCCCCCTGGCAGTGGAGTTGATGAGAGGTGGCCTAATTTGACTAAGTTTAACTTTAGACAAGTGGTTGAACTTTAGTGTGCTGGGTGGTGAGAAGCTATTTAATCCAAGGCTTATATCTCTGGCCTTTCAATCCTCCTCAGGCCCCTGCTCCTCTTCTACCAAAGAACACTGAGCTCATGCCTATGCCCAGAGAGTGGTGAACCTGGGCATGTATGGTCAAGGGGAGAAGCTGACTGCAGGCACTGGGCAGTTATCAGGGCAGAGAATAAATGGACAAGTGACATCTAGTGGCACTGCTAGGAAAAGCTCAGCTTTTACATGGGTAATGGGATTCAGACTCACTGCCAGAGATCCCAGCCTAGAGAATTTCCACATGTGTTTTATAGCAAACCCCCCACCCTACTCTCCTGTCACTTGGCCATGATGGGAACATCACAGGTTTTTTGTTTGTTTTTTTTTAATGTATGACTTCTAGTCTTACTAGGGACATTGTCAACCCCCATGTCCCTTTGAGAAGGTGCACAGAATGCCTAGGATTTCTAGATAGGATACACTAACACATACTGTGAAGAATTCTGGGGTCCAGGCAGATGGCTTAGTTGGTAAGATACATGCTATAAAGCATGGGGACCTGAATTTAAATTAGCACCAATGTAAAAGAGAAGTGTGGCAACATATACCTGTACTCAGCACTGGCAAACAGGTCTCTTGGAGCTCGCTGGCCAGCAGCCAACCCAGCTGAATCAGTTAGGGCCAGGTTCAGAGAGAGACCCTCTCTAAGAATAAGATGAAGCTGGACATTGTGGTGCACATCTTTAATCCCAGCACTAGGGAGCAGAGGCAGGCAGATCTCTAAGTTCAAGATCAACCTGCTCTACATAGCTTCAGGATAGCGTGGGCTATGTAGAGAGCACCCACCATCAACCTCTGGCCTCCACACGTGCAGAGTCATATAACACGTGCATCATGAACACACGAATGTGTACACGCATCTGTATAGATGTGCAGTGTCTGTCTAGACCCCAAATAGCCTTCAGTGTCCCAGAGTAAGGCTCTAAGATCCATGACATTGTCCAGAAGACTTGTGCACACTGCCTGTCTAGAAGCACACTCTCAGAACATGGCCCTGGAGCCCTGGACCAACCTTTCAGAGTAGCAAGCAACACAGTGCACCTAGGCCAGAACAGCTAGTTCTCCAAAGGCCAGACCCTACACTTACACCCTATGGAACCCTTCTCAGTTTGTCTTAGGGTCACTATTGCTGTGATGAAACACCATGACCAAAAGCAAATTGAGGAGGAAAGAGTTTATTTGGCTTGCACTTCCACATTCATAGTCCATTACTGAAAGAAGTTAGGACAGGAACTCAAACAGGGCAGGAGCTGATGTAGAGACTGTGGAGGGGTACTGTTTACTGCCTTGCTCAGCCTCCTTTCTTACAGAACCCAGGGCTACTAGCCTAGGGATGGTCCCTCCCCACCAATTACTAATTGAAAAAATGTTCTGCAGACTTGCCTACAACCTAATCTTATGGAGACATTTTCTCACTTGAGGTTCTCTCCTCTCAGATGACTCTAGCCTGTGTCAAATTAACATAAAATTGGCCTGTCTTCACAGTTGGTTACTTATTTGTAAATAGTTTACAGGAGGCCATAGATCATAACTCAAAGAGGAAGAAGGCAAGCATGTCATGGGGAGGGAACTGGAGCCCACACCCAGAGAATCCAGCCTGGCTGCCCTACACTGGGCTGGCGGGCAGAGTAGGTAACAAGGTGTCCTTGTGAGTCCTGGCCCTAGGATATCTCTGGCTCTGGGCCAACCACTGGTGTAGTAGGAAGACCCACTACTGATAACCCAGATCATTGGGAAACCGGTGCTACCAGGGTTTGGAAGGTATGAGACCAAGACCGTGAGATAGTGACAGGGCAGTTGGCAGCTACAAAATCCAAGAAATACTGACCTCTTTGACTCCCCAGGGACATGATCTTGCCAATCCCCAAGTTCCAAAGCTCCCACCTAGATGGCTTGCCCTACGTTAGCTGGGGAGTGGCAGGCAGGAGAAAGTTGGGGACAGCATTTGGATAGCCTACATACTCTGCTAAGCTAACTGAAGTTCATAGACCTCAGCCCAATGCCCTCTGGGAGTCAGGCAGCCTGAGGCCTTGACAGACCAGGTGAGGTAGGGGTTAGGGGTAGTTTGGGGACAGTTTAGTTTTTCAGTTCAGTTTTTTGTTTTTGTTTTTTTGTTTGTTTTTTTTTTTTGACAGCTAACATTTTCCAGAGCTGGAGCCTCAGGGAGGTAAATCAGAGCTTGCCACTTCATACATCTTTCCCCCATTTTGTTCATGCCCCCCAAAGCAAACTGTTGGAGCTAGGTCAGTGTGGGGTTTCTTCTCCCCCACTCCTGCCCACTCACCAGCTCTGTGACTTTGTTTTAGAAGGAATAGGAGTAGAAGTCAGGTGAAGGACACGGTCTTTGCCTGGCTAAGGAACCAGACTCTGAATTCTTTTTTTTTTAATCTGAAGCTTTATTATTACTATTTTATGTGTAAATGCATGTATACTGTGTATGCATGCCTAGTACCCAGGAAGGCCAGAAGAGGGCATCAGATACACTAGAACTAGAGTTATAGAAGGTTGTGAGTCACTGTGTGGGTGCTAGGAATCAAACCCAGGTCCTCTGAAGAACAGCTCAAGTGCTCTTTAACCACTGAACCACCTCTTCATCCTCGGACTAAATTCTTGTAACCCTGCTGATCTCTGCTGGTTCAAGATGGCAAGGGTGGGGGTAGGGGCCCCAAATCTGAGCTTGCCTCCATCTCTTTCTTCCTCCAGGAACCAGACCATCTCAGTGGCATGGGAAATCAGAGGAAGGTCCCAGATCCCAGCTCTCTCTGTTTCCTACCTTCAGAGGCAGGAAAGGCAGTACCAGGGAGGTGACCTGATTGGGTTCTCCAGGCCCAGTGCCCTGGGCAAAGTGGCTGAGTTAGAGGAGGCTGGGCTGTCCAAAGCTGTGTGTCTTTGTCATAACAGGCTACTTTCTCCAAGTTCCACAACCCACCTGTCCTGCCTGTTGAACTTGCCCTTGGCTACAGCCCCATCCCTCCAAATTGAGTGCTGGACACAGTGCTAGTGGCAGATGGCTACAGCCCTAGGAACCAGACCGTAGAGCCAACCCAAGTGTAACTGCAGGTCAGTCTCCATGCAGGGGACTGAGACTCAGTCTGGACACGTCCTAAGCTAGTGCATCCCTACCCCACCCTTCTGTCTTCCTGGCTCAGTCAGCCCAACCCAGCCCAGCCCTGAGGAGAGCGTTGGCAGCTGGAGCTGGGAAAAGCATGGCAGAGCCAAGAACAACAGAGGCCCCGCCTGGGCTGCACAGACCCTCTTCTGGCCCGTGGTAGCCCCTCCTTCTGCCTCAGCCCTTCCTATTACTTCCTCTCAGGCTCCTTTGCTGTCCTCCTGGCCCCTGTTGCCTCCCTTCGTCAGACCGCAAGCTGGCCGTGAAGCTCACCACACCCTCTGCCTTGGGGTGGAACCTCTCCTTAACCTCAGGTTTCTCAGGGTCCTCTGCCCTTCTTTCCTAGCTCTCAGGGAGATACCTTCTGTTTCTGGGAGATGGGTTGCTTTCTTTCTAGGTTCCTGACGCTGTCTTTCAGCTTTGGGGCTCTTCTGTCCCCCATTCTGCTACAGCAACAAAGTCTGGGTCTCTGAGCCAGGGAGACAGGTGAAAGTACAAGAGTTCCTTTTGCATGGAGGACACAGTTGGAAGGTAGGAAGCTGCCGGATCTAAGCTCTCTGTGCATTGGAGTCCTGAGGGTGGAAGGGCTCAGGAGACACAAGTCCAACCCAACACAGCCAGCCTCTCTTCTGGCTCAATTCCCCCCCCCCACCCCCTTCTGTAGAGGTGTCTAGCCCAACCTGGCTGGACTTCTCAACTGACTCAGTTAGAGTCAGTAATACTGCTCTGAGTGAAGCTCTCCACCCGTACTGACCTTGGCAGAGAAGCTCCCTAGTCCTGGTTGGGGGTGAGGGTGGGGATTTTATAATTTTCCTGCTCTTCCTGAGTCAACACTGGCCTCTTACATGGTGGACTGGGTGATTCCTTATCTTCTTCAGAGCCTCGGGGAAGGGGTGTAGAAGGCAGAAATGACTCCTATTCCAAGCCCCATACTGCAGCCCTCCAGCACACAGTGTGTCTACCCTACCTACACTTGTTGCTTGCTGCCCTCTTAACCCATCTCTGTTCCTCCGCACTAAGCCTGAGACCACCTTCCCCTTGGCCACACAATAGGAACAAAGCACCAGAATGTTCCTCCACTCTCCTGAACATGTCTGTTTCTACCTCACTCCACCCTCAGCTTGCCTCTGCTTCCCTATTGTGTCTCCTGGCGGGAGAGGGATCCCCAAGAGGGGAATGATCAAGGGAATAATGGGGTCACTTGGGGCAGATCTGCAGCAGATGTGGCTATAACTGAAAGGCCACAGGCACCGGGAAATTCCTTTCCTTATTGATCCCAGTGGGAAATTAAAGCCAGTAGTTGGGCATGGGGCTCTTATTGGCTGCAGCTCCTCCCACCAAATAGCTCTGGGGCCCTAGCCCCTGTCCCTTTGTCGGCTGGATCCCCCATCCATCTCTGCTAGCCCTCCTCCCAGAGCCTCCCAGGCTCCCTCATCCCTGGGTGTCTGCTTTTTCCAGCTGTTCACCTAAGCGCCCCATGACTGCTATCCACCCCCCTCCCCTAGAATAAAAGGGCTGCTGGAGGGCTGAAATCCCCAGCCCCAGCCAGTCAGCATATTGCCCCCACCCTCACTCTCTCCTCTGGCAAAGTTGGGGTACTTGGAGCTCTGGCCCTGAGCTGCCAAACCACAAACACATCTGGAAAGAATTCCCCGCCCAGTCCCACTTCCCTTTGTCTTACTTCTGTCTCTGGAAACCCTAGCCAGCTGCTAGAGGAGGGGGGTGGTGGGATGAAGAGAAGGGATGGGCCTGGGGCTCCCGCTCCCACCTGGGGGACCTTCTCCAGGCTCTGGCCTCTGAGGGACTCTCCCCCTGGCCTGCATTCCTCTGAACCATCCTCTCAGGCCACCCTCCTTAGCCAGGTGTCCTCCTCCTGGCTTCTGACCTTCAGGTCCTCAAGGCTCCTGGAGAGAGTGAGGGCTTGCCTTGCCCTGTTCTCTTAGAGGAGGGAGAAAGGAGAGGGGGGTTTTTCGCCTATGAGTTCCAGGAGTCTGGAGATGGCTGTAATTACCGATAGAAGAGGTAGGGACACTGGAGGGAGGGCAGCAGGCGCCTGTTTTCTCGCCGAACTCATTTCCTGGGCTAGAAGCTGGATTTCACTGTCAGAATCTAAAATCCCTTTATTGTACTTACAGCGAGGCAACGCTGGAGGAGAGGTACTGCAGCCTGTTCTCGGAGCGCTCCCCAGGGTCCCCTTTTTCTCCCCACCTCTGCAGCTGTCTGCTGTGAAACTGCAGGACCTGTTGTCCTCTTTCTTCCTGAAGCCAATGCCTCCTACACCTACTTCCCCATAAGCTCTCTCTCCCTTTTGAAATCTAGAGCCTTAGGAGGGAGGTTGTCTCGACCTAGGCCTGACTGCACGACCCTGTCTGGCCTCGGATTGAGGTTAATCTGCCAGGACCTGTCCACAGCTCAATTCGACTCCCACCAAAGCCTGCCAGACCCCGCTTCACGGGGTCAGGACTGCCTGCTCCAACCTTGGTCACACTGACAAAGAGTCAGGCAGGGATCCTGTTTGAGATCCTGTGGGGGCTACAGGAGGATCCCAGGAGGCTGGGGTGAAAGCCGAAGCAAGGGCAAGCGCTTCCCCCTCGCAGTAGCACCGTGTCCGGTTTCGGGTTATCCGCGTGCCTCCGAGGCCCGCCTGTCCTTTTTGCTCCTGGTCTCCCAGTCTTTCCACTAGGGTTTTTCGCCCACTCAAAAACCATCCTCAGAGGGGCCGGGCCAGCCGCACCTTCAGCTCTGGATGGGGACACTTCAAACCCACACGCCCCCTCCCCGTGCGGCCAGCCTTCCCCCGGCCTCTGTGGCGTCACAGCGCTGGGGGGGGAGGTAACCTCGTCTCCCACCCCCACCTCTGTGTGGCCCAGGGGGCCGGGAAAGCGGAGCCACAGCGAAAGCCCCTCAATAAAAAGTGGTATCAGGTGATTGGCTGTGACCTCTGCCCTCCTAGCATCAGGCCCGGGGCTCCTGCTTAACCCTTCGTTGTCCGTCCGGTGCTCAGAGAGCCATAAACCGGTTGCCTAGTTCTCACTTCAGATATCCCGAGGCACTACTCGAACCCAGAGCTGAGTCTGGGGGTGAGTGACAGAGCTGCACCTCCTAGTCACCCAAAGGAACGCCTGCATTCCGAGCTGTCCCAGCGGTGTCCGCGTTTGACTGCCGGTTGCCGGGCCCCAGTTCCCGCTCGAGCGGGGTCTCCAGACATCTGGCGCCGAGCTGTCCGGAGCACAGAGTCTGGCAGGGGGCTAATGGGGAACTGACGAAACGGGACTGTGGTCGCCCTGCAGGCCGGGAGACCGGAGCATCCGTGACCATGGTGAGGCGTGCCCTGTTCTTGCCAGAGGCACAAACCTTGTGCTGGCCTTCCGACGCTTCCCCGAGCGCCTAACGATGTGAGAGAAGGGTGTCTTGGCCCTCAGAGAACTCCGGACCCACCCACAGTTCTAGACACAGGCAGGATTCCGGAAAGGATGGGAGTGAGGTGGCCACAGTGCAGGGCCCCCAGGTGGGGTGGAAGGCGGGGCGGGGGAGGGGGCGGGGGCGGGACCGCCCCCATGCACCGGCTGGGTATAAAAGCTTAGAGAGCCCAGCGGCTTTGTAATTGTCCTCCACGCGGCTGGTTCCCAGGTGGAAGGAGCAATTCCGCAAAGGGGCAGCGAGGTATCTTTGGACTAAAGAACTCATCATCCAGTGCTCCAGCTAGGATCTGAAGGGAAAGCCACCTCTCTATCACCATGCCAAACTTTTCTGGCAACTGGAAAATCATCCGATCGGAAAACTTTGAGGAATTGCTCAAAGCTCTGGGTAAGGAGGTTTAGGAGCTCTGGGGAGAGGGCAAGAAGGGCGCTGAGTCCTTGGGGCTGAGGAAGTGAAGGCCATAAAGAAGAGGCCAAATCAGGGAGTGGGTACCCGGGAGTCTGCATCCCAGAAAAGGGGCGTGCCGGACACCCTGGGTCCTCTTAATCCCACTTTCTGAGGCTGGGCGCCCACCAGTGCCAGCTTCAACCGTGACTCAGAGCCTGTGAATCAAGTAGAAACCAGAAGCACGAGGTTAGTCTTAGGAGGGGGGTGGCTAGCCTCTGCGCCTGGACAAGCTGACCAGGGCACCTGGCTCTGAACTCTGAGAATCCAGTATCCAGGCAGGGAGCCCTAAGACATTCCAAGCTCTCTCCACCTACTGTAACAGTAACCCAATCCCTGAGACAGGTCCTCACAGCACTTGGCACCGCCCACCAGGTGGTCTTGCTTTTTAGCTCCTGGACCCTTCTGCCCCTTGTATTCTCCACTCTGTTCTCTCCACCCCACCCCCACCTGTGAGACAAATATTTTCCTACAGCAAGGGGCTCCAAAACCCTAAAATCGCTCTGGACAATTACCACTTTCTTAGATTTCAACAAATGTCCTCGTGTGAAAAACCAATTCCCATTTCCGAAAGTCTAAGATTGCCTCCCTCCAAGCCAGGGACCAGCTGCAACCAGCGCAGCTGGGCTGTTAGCCAAGGGTGGGGACACAGAATCCACCCAGACGCGGCCCCTTCTGACTTTCCCTACCCACCTTCTGCTGCCTTCCAAGATGAGACTGGGTTAGAAGGTATAGGGAAGGAGAGATATCTGAGGAGAGAGAGAGTTAACCACCTCAGGGAATGCAAATAGCCCCAGAGCCTAAGGGTCAGCATGCCTTCCATTTCTGGACTAGAGAGGACCCCGGGTTGGACTGGAAAGCAGGGGATGCCCTTTGAAGAGCTAGGGACTGTGTTCCAGGGTGAGTCTGGAACTGAAAGGAATGTTGTGAGAGCAGTAGGGCCTCCGTTCTCATCTTTCCTTGCTGTTGGTCCTTTGTATCAGCTAACCGCAATGATTCTTAAGAGTCAAACCCATTTTTCTTCCTCCACCCTTGCTGAAATTAAAGATCAAAGGATAGAAATTTTCTTTTCAGAAAATCCATGGCCATTTCCTCTCCCATTTGTTCTTTCTGGCCCCTCTCCCCTGTGGATGTGGGAGCCTGGCATCACACCCAGGTCCCAGCTGGAGGGAAAGGCCCAACCCTATTGTCTGTCTTCAGAATGTTAGTCCTCCCTGCAGGGTTTCTGAGAGCCACGCGCCTTGCTACACAAACTGTCCTGTGTCAGCCAAGGTCAGCCAAGCCAAGCCCCCAGCTCTGCAGGCACCAAGGACTCTATGGGGGAAGGCGTCTTCTGAACTCAGGTTCTGTAGACTCCTCGATCCGTCTTTGGGTTCAAGGGTCCAAGTTATCGAGCTCAGATAGTCAGGGCCAACACAGCAGGTCTTTTTGTTGAGATTGGTTGAGTCAGCTTTGGGGCTGAGTGTAGTAAGAGACTGCTTCTCAGGAGCCCAGAGCTGTGAGATGCGATTTGTGTGTGGTGGCTGTGTGGCAACAGCAGTTTGAGTGTCTCGTCCCTTGTGCCCTTGAAGGGTTCCCCTTCACCTTGCCAGGCTTGGAGGGTGAAGGTAGAACTTGTATTGATGCCCCTTCTGGTTGTTCCAGCAGAGGGGATGCTCTCCTCCACATAGATGGCCCTCTTTATAACTGGGGGACAGAAAGGGGAATGTATGTGAGACACAGAGACTCTTAATACACAGAGGCTGAGTGACAAGGCCTAGAGCAGAGGTTCTCAACCTGTGGGTTGCAATCTTTTTGGGGGTTGAATGACGCTTTCATAGGGGCCACCTAAGACCATCTGTATATCAGATATTCACATTACAATTCCTAACAGTAGCAAAATGACAGTTATGAAGTAGTAACGAAAATAATTTTATGGTAGGGGGTCATCACAACATGAACTGTTTTAAAGAGTCACAGCAGTAGGAAGGTGGAGAACCTCTGGCCCAGAGGCTCTTGGGGCTTGGGACATCAGAATGGGGGGAGGGGACACTACCCTCTTTTCCCCCTTTTTGCTCCTCAGGACAGTAGAGAATTCCTTTGAAAGAGATCTGGGAATATTACAAGAGCACTAGTGAGCAATCTAGCTCAGGAAACTTTGTCCAAGCCTAGTTTTAACTTTTTCTTTTTCATTTGCATGTTACTTGTATAGATAATGGGTTTGTTTCACTATGTTCTGGCCTTCTCTTTTTCTTCTTTGCCTTTTTTCTTTTGTTTTCTTCCTCCCCCTCCTCCTCCTCCTCCTCCTTCTTCTTCTTCTTTGTTTTTTGAGACAGAATTTCTCAGTGTAGCCCTGGCTATCCTGCAACTCTATAGACCAGGCTGGCAGGCCTTGAACTCAGAGATCCTCTTGCCTCTGCCTCCTGAGTGCTGGAATTAAAGGCCTGAGCTACCACACCTTGCTATGTTCTGGCTTTTTCACTTTTCTCGCTTTTATCTACAAAAAAATTTCCAGAAAATATGAACATGTATTTGGCCTTGGGTATCCTAAGTTCTTAAACATGGAGCCATAGGACAATTTGAAGAAGCTACTTTTTTTTTTTCCTTTTGATAGTTGAGGAATCTGAAGCTGAAAAGGGTGAAGCTTTCTGCACAGAGTCACTCAGCCTGGAGCCAGGAGTAGGAGGAAATCACTGCCTTCTGAAGCTCATTCTCTAAGCGGCTGGCTTCTGGGCTGCTAGCTTTCTGCAGAGAGAAGCAGCTGCCTCATCTCTTCCTCTGTGGAGAGTCTGCTTCTCATTTTTGGGAGGGGCACAGATTGTGCAAATGAAGCCCTAACCTCATACCAAACAGGGTAGATAGCTGGAGCAGAGAGGGAAGTGACCCCTGCTTGCCAGGCCTACCCTGCAAGTGGGCACAGGGGACTTAGCAACTCTGAGAAGCCTACCTCAGCAGTTCTCAAGCCGGTGGTGAAAGGCCGGGAGTGAGGTGAACCGAAGACTTGCCAGGTAGCCCATGGGGGAGGCAGCCCCTAAGGACGCTAGGAGTGGGTTGCTGGAACTTGGTGAGTCCTGCCCACCAAGTACTGACTCAACAAGGTGGGGCCATAGCTCAGGTAAGTATTCTCTGCCTCTTCTCCCTCAATCCATAGCCTTTCTCCAGCCCCACCCCTATCACTTTCCAGAAGCTGACTCCCTCCCCCAACACACACCATGTGTGCTGGGGCAGCAGGTGACAGGGCCAATCCTCTCTCCCTGCAGGGGTGAATGTGATGCTGAGGAAGATCGCAGTGGCTGCAGCAGCCAAGCCAGTAGTAGAGATCAAACAGGAAGGTGATACTTTCTACATCAAAACCTCTACCACTGTTCGGACCACAGAGATTAACTTCAAGATTGGGGAGGAATTTGAGGATCAGACTGTGGATGGGAGACCCTGTAAGGTGAGGAACAGAGAGGGTCTCTCCATGTCACAGCACCTACCTGCCATGCCTCTCACGGTCCAGCTTCCCTAGACTCTTCACTCCCAGGAAGGAGTCCCTAGGGAGTGCTGGAAAGGGGCCTGTCTCTTCTCCCTTTTACTCACATGAGCCCTTACTGTGAGTTCAATTCATTTGACCTCTGGTCTCTTGCAGAGTTTGGTGAAATGGGAGGGTGAAAACAAAATAGTGTGTGAGCAGAGGCTTCTGAAAAGAGAGGGCCCCAAGACCACCTGGACCAGAGAACTGAGCAATGATGGACAGCTGATCCTGGTGAGCCCTGCCCCATCCAATCCCCTGGAAAACCCCTGATGCCTTTAGCCTTCTCTGCCAGGCTCCCGCCTCAGCAGACTTAAAAGCAGCTGTGGCCACACTCCTTGACCTGGTGGGGCCACTTGAAAGAGCTAACTTTTTTGTATGCAACAAAGATGTGCCCAGAGGAGCCCACAGCTGTCCAGCAGGTTATCCCTGACTCCCTCTGGACTCCAAGAGGAAGTGGGTTTCTACTTGATCCCTAGGCATGCTTGCATCTGCTCTGGCCTGTTTGGGCTTGGAAGTAAGGCAGTCTACCTCTCAGCCCTCTCCTTTAAAACCAAGGTGCCTGGGTGCCTCAGCAGCTAACAACTTCTATCCTTCCAGACCATGACGGCAGACGACGTTGTGTGCACCAGGGTCTACATCCGAGAGTGAGTGCCAGTGGGTCCAAGAGCTGCCAGAGACTTCTTCCCCTCTCCCACCAAGGCCACTAACCTCCCTCCCGTGTCCATCTTGCAAGCTAGCTCTCCCCTTACTCCCGAGGGTCACTGCTTCCTCTAGGGCCTTTTGTGCTTTGCCTCCTCAATGCCACAGAAAGGGACAGATTACAAAAGCCCAGAACCCCTTCACCATCATTTGCCCCTCCCCAGGCCAGCAATGTCAGCTCCACACCAGGGCCCTTCTGCCTGGAGGAGACTCTCTCTGGCCTCCACTCCCTATCTTTGTAGTCTGTATGGTTTAGAATATTTATTTGTTAATTTTATTAAAATGTTTTTAAAAAGTAAAATTCTTTTGTGGCTCCCTGGGTAGTGGTGGACAAGTGGCCCTGTTTCGCCTTGTCTGGTGTGTAATGAGGAAGGGTACTGTCCCAGCAGGTCAGCCATACACAGTGTGCCTTGTTTGCCATGAGTATCCTCCTCTATTTCCTTCCCCATCCCCAGTCCCTAAGCAGAGTGTTGTGCTCTAGGGAGCTGACTCCCGCTTTCTCTGCCTGTTTTCCATAATGGTGACATGCACTGGCCTCCCACATGGTTACAGCTGAGCCCACACCCATGGCTGACCTTGCTCCCTAGGTCTTTCAGGGAAAGGTCTCCTGCCAGTCAGCGTCCTGTCTCTGCCACTGTCCTTCCTCCCTACCTCCAGATCTCTCATGCCCTTTCTGCTCCTGGCTTGCTGATCTCCTAAGCTTCTTAGGTGCCCCTCCGGAGCCTACTGAGTACCTAGGTGTGACCACAGGGAAGTTACTCAAACGTCTTTGGGCCTTTATTTATTTATTTATTTATTTATTTATTTATTTATTTAAACACAAAACTGTTTTAAAGCATGGTCACTTATACCTTTAACCCCAGCACGTGAGAGGCTGAAGCAGTAATTAAGTTCAAAGCCAGTCTAGCTACAGTGTCTAGCTACTACTGTCTCAAAAGAACAGTAACAGGTCTGGGGGGATGGCTCAGTACCCAAGTTTGCACCCTTAGAGTTCACAGGGAGTAGCGGGATGTGGTACAGCGGGGTGTGGTAGTAGTCCTCCAGGGAGATAGCAGGCAGAGACAAAGAATCCCCGGAAGGCTCATGGGTAGTCTGAAGTACAGAGTGGTGAACAATAAGAGAACCTATTTTAAACAAAGTGGAAGGCAAGAACTGACATCTGAGATTGGTCCTCTGACTTCCACTTGTGTCATGGTATCACACACACACACACACACACACACACACACACCACCAACACCAACAAACATAAAAACCACTCAGGGCTGGATATAGTTTGCCTAGTATGTGCAAGACCCTGGATTCAATCCCCAGTACTGGGAGGGTGGTGAGAATCACAAAACTGGGTCTAGGGCTGTAGTTCAGTGGCAGAGCACTTGCCTGGCATGTGCAAGACCCTGAGCTCCATACCCATCACCACAAACATCAAACTCCACAAACTCACATGATGCATGGCTTATGTACTACTTAGTTCTAGCTTAGTTCTACTTGGGTCTAGCTTCAGGTGTCCAAAGCCTCAAAGGCAATCACTGTCTCCTTGTCCCTCTGTCTTGCTCATCTCTGAGTTTTGTGCACTGGCTACATTCAACCTTGCC